>CM035107.1:74192655-75518408 GCA_020205505.1 Panax japonicus | reverse complement strand
ACTATATGAAATAAATATTGATATATATTTTTATAATTATATCATTATATTTTAAAAATAATATATTTTGAATTTGTTGTTACATTATATAAAGTCCATTTAATAATGTATCAAAAAACCCACCAAGCATAGGCTTAATGGTATCACCAGACTTTGCCACAGTAAAGACTTGGGCTCAAACTTCAAATCCCCCTCCTCCTCCATATATGTGTTTGTTGTTAGAATGCAATCATGCATGCATGTGATTCCCTATGGAGGGAACCTTTATTCCCCTACCCTTTATTCCCCTACCCGTGATTTCCCCCTTCCCTTATTTCTCCCGCCCCTTTCTTTTCTTCACTTTCTAAGTTTTGCCTATAAAAGGAAATCCTATCGAATGAAATAATAAGAAGAAACTTCTCTGAAGAATTTCCTCTAAAGAATTTCTCTCTCTTTTCTCTTGCTTATTCTCTCTAAATTTATGCTGCAATTATAAGAGTATCTTTATACACTTTTGCTAAAGTTTTATAACACGTTATCAGCACGAATCTCTAACCAACTGAGACGATAAAATTAAATTCTTGCAATTTATTATTATATTACCGGTTTGGCTATGCCACCAATAATATAATTTTATATATGTTTTATTGTCCATTTTAAATTATGTTATTTACAGAGGTACCATCTATCCTTGTTGACCTTACAAGACTTGGTGGGAACATTTTTATCGCTTATTAAATTGTGGGAATAACCTGTATGTGACGCCCCCAAAATTAGATATACATCACCCATTCTGAGTCGCAAGATATATGATACAAAATTTAAATACAACTTCATTTATACAACTGTTGAGCTGTCGTATAGAATACGACCACAATTAACTGTGAGTTTTAATACAAATGTATGTAACTCTTATGGTGTCTCGACCACAACCTTACAATGGTACTTTACATAAAAGTATAGTCAAAGACTGTTTTAGAAACTAAAATCTTAGGGAAGTGCTCAAGGAAACCTTCGTACATGGGAGGTCATGCGTCTAGGTTATAATAGATATCATATGGCCACAAAATTATCCTTGGTTGACCCAATAGATCCCAAAGAAAAACGAGAAGATTACTATCATCTTTTATCCAATGGTGAGTCTTCTCTTGACATATAACTATCTCCACTGTCTCCAAGCGAATATTATATTTTAAATCAACTCCAAGATCATATAGGTAGCGCCCGTAAATATACTTAGCAAGTGGATGCGCACGACCTTGTCTTATGATAACACGAGGTTGTATGTCATTAGACATCTTGTATGATAGTGGCAAAACAACCTTCCAAAGTTGGGTTCACCTCACCCTATTTGATTCACCAAATATAACTACTAAATGTTATATATATTACAACACACTTTTCTATACTGTTTAAGGAGAACCTCCACATCTAGAGACCACTGTTTTATTCCCCTGTTATCCCCGCTCGACCCGGCAACACTCTTACGACAACACTCTTATTACCTGAAAGAAATTGTGAAGCAGAAAGGGTGAGCACAACTAGCCCAGTAAGAAATATCATGACTAGAGATAATTAAATTATCAATAGCTTTCATCAATAATAAATCAGAGATTTAGAACATATGGTAGATGATAAAACTTTTTAACCATAGTTGCAGCGGAACGAGAAATCCATTAGAAGAGTCAAATAGACCATAAGGTCTATTATCTTCTCTATGTTAAAAGTGCACCAATAATGTTTTATCCATGTAAAATAAATCAACAGTTCATGTCCACAATCATATGAATAACTCATAATCATAATTATGGTTCTAAATTCCTTTTCGCAACTAGGACGAAGACAATTCTCATCACCTATCTTCACCAGAAACATCAAAAATCATGGTTATACCAAATCAGAATTCCTATTCATAATCATACTAATAAATTCATCTTTGCACCACGACCAAAGATATTCATTAACAATTCATCTTTGCACTACATGCCAAAGATATACAACTGTATTTTAGAAGATTCAAGTAGAACATGATATCTACTATCTTCTACGCATTTAAAAGTGTATAATAAATATTTTATCGTTGAGACTCGGCTTAATAAATAATCCACATCATCGAATCACCCCTGCACTACGGCCAATGATATTCGTTAATATCACATCCATGAATTTATATTTCATCGCTGAGACTCAGCTCGATAATCAATCCATATCACTGAATTATCCATGCACTACGGCCAAAGATATTCATTATAATCACATCCATGAATTAATATTTCATCGCTGAGACTCAGCTCAATAATTAATCCACATCATCGAATCATCCCTACACTACAGGCCAAGGATATTCATTAATATCACGACCACGAATTATCCATGCACTACGGGCCAAAGATAATCGTGTTTTCATCAACGATCCTGATCATGCCATAAAACAATTCATCTTTATACCCTTGGCCGAAGAGAATCCATAGCTATAATCATACCAAAAACTGTCCATCGATGCACTACAGGCCAATGAGGACTTTTTCCACATCATTCGTAACATTACGATCATGATTATACCGAATAATCCCTGGTCATAATCATACCAAGTCCATCTATGCACTACAAGCCACAGATGACTTTCAACACAATATAAGCATGAGGATGATGACAATGATATAAGAATCAATCAAATGAGATAAAGGATAAATATTAAACATTTATAATACAATTTATCCATTGTTCAATAATAACCAAATGTTATCAATCACTTAATAATCTCATAATCTAATATCATTAATATTATAACAATATTTTAATTATTTCTTAAACTTATAAATAATTTATTTCAATTGTTTACACTTTATCAAATAATGCATTTAATCATTCAAAAATGCCATACTCATAAGATTTCATAATCAATTATCAAATCCCTCATCAAAATCTGCATATACCCTATATAGGATTCTCAAGCCATAAAATCCTATTTTCTAATTTTATTACTTCACATAACATATTTAATTCATTTACTTATAACTAGTTCATTTTTATGAAAAATACCAAATCAGTCCCAAAAATATTTCTTTTCTGGGATTTAGTAGAATATAGTCCCATCTTGAACATATATTTTTCTCTGAATTTTTAAAATTCATTTATTATTTTTCATATGGATAAAACTGCCGAATATTTAGACATTTATCATAAATTGTACTTTTGTCCAAAAATTTTGAAATTTACAGGGTATACTCCTGCTATATACATGTACTCCCAATAAAATTTCACAAATTTTAGAGTTAACCACAAGAAGTTATAAGAGTTTACTTTTAAAATAGTCTTTTCCCATAAAATCCATAACTCTTAATCTATATATCCAAAAATCGTTATTTTTGGACACAATTTAGAAAACTCATAAAATTATCATTTTAAATTTTTCCAGAATTTTTTAGGGTCAGAAAAATTACGAATCTGCCCTTGGCAGAAACCCCTTTTTAATGAAAAAACTATTCGAATGAATACGAAGGATCATTCACCATGCATTTGGTAATCCATATAAACAGGTTATTCTAACAGAATAATAACGAATGGAATAACAGAAGGATTCACCATGCTTGCGATAGACTGCACCGACAGGTTATTCCCAACAGAATAATAAATAATGGAACCAAGTCCGGCGTAAATGCACAGACAGGATATTCCGACAGAATAATAAATTATGGAACCAGGTCCGGCGTAAACGCACAGACATGATATTCCGACAGAATAATAAATAATGGAATCAGGTCCGGCATAAACGTACAGACAGGATATTCCGATAGGATAATAAAGAATGAAATATTAGAAGAATTTCACCATGTATGCGGTATTTCATATAAACAGGTTATTCCAACATAATAATAAATAATGGAATAACAGAAGAATTTCACAAAGTACAGGGTAGTCCGCGTATACAGGTTATTCCAGCATAATAATAAATAATAATAATATCCTTTACGAGTACGACAATTATATCCCCTACCTTAAAAAGAAAAGTATTCCGACTGCTAGGGCGGGAATATACTTGAAGAAAACTTGCACTACGCTCAAAGATTTCTTAAACTCTAAATAAATACGCTCAAGATTATAAAAGAAGAACTCTCTCTATAGTTTCTCTCTCTAGAGTTTCAGTGAATTCGTAAGAAATAATGAAGGAATGAGCTTCTATTTATAGAAAAATGGACTGCATAGTAACTAACTCATGAACGGTCCAGATTGATTTACTTTAATCTGACGGTCCATATTTAAAGCAAGATCTTTTAAATAAAATATAATATATTCTATTTATAATATAATAAAACGAATAACTTTATAAAAGATTTTACTATGCAAATACTATGCAGGCACTATGCAAATACTATGCATAATAAAATATAATATATTCTAATTATTGTCTAACTTTATAAAAGTATTTTGTTTTATATAAAAAAATTTGTTTTATTACATTAATACTACCAATAAAACAAAACTGAGTGACTTATCATATAAGCATCAATAATCAATACCGTGCTATTTACCAAAATAGAAAAAAAATTGAATACTTTTATTTCATAAAATTCGGGGTCTCACACTGTATATGCGAAGTAACGCATACATGGTTAAATTCTTCTGTTATTCCATTATTTATTATTCTGTTGGAATATCCTGTCTGTGCGTATTATGCATGACCTGGTTCCATTATTTATTAATCTGTTAGGAATAACTTGTATGTGCGATTTATCGCATGCATGGTGAGTGACCTTTCGTATTCATTCTTTATTAAATTGTGGAAATGATCTGTCTACGTAGATTACCGCATGACGGATGAAGAGCCATTTGCAGTTTAATTTTGTATATATATATATATATATATATATATATATATATATATATATATATATATATATATATATATTTGTAATTGTATATATACATTAACGATTGCATATTCTTTTTACTAAGATAATATGCTAATAACATAGATATAAGAATATTTATATTATTTATATTTGTACTTTATCACCACTTGAATTCGTGATTTAGTTTATTTTTATATATATATCATACATGCAATTATTTATTGTTTTAATAAATAATAATTGTGGTTTAACCCAGAATAGATGGCAGACTTGGCAAAAATAGATTTTTCTGTTTTGAAAATCTCCGGAGACAACTATTTGGCTTGGGCACTTGATGCAAAATTGCACCTTAGTGTAAATGAGTTAGAAAAGACCATTGAATCAGGAAATATAGCAACTTCGGCACAAAATGCAAAAGCCATAATTTTTCTTCGTCACCATATTGATGAAGGATTAAAAACTGAGTATTTAACAGTCAAAGATCCTTTGTCTTTATGGACACAATTGAAGAAAAGATTTGACCACCAAAAATTGGTTGTTCTCCATAATGCTAAATTTGAGTGGCTTAATTTAAGGCTACAAGATTACAAATCAATTACGGAATATAGTTCCAATGTTTATAGAATAACCTCTACTTTGGCTTTGTGCGGTGATCCAGTTTCTGAAACCCAAATGTTAATGAAAACGCTCTCAACTTTTCATCCCACCAACATGATTCTGTCACAACAATATAGACAGGGTAAGTTCACAAAATTCGGTGACTTGTTGTCTATCCTCCTTGTTGCAGAAAAGAATAATGAATTGTTGTTGAAAAATCATTAAGTACGACCAATGGGTGCTACCCCATTGCAAGATATTAACAGCACGTCATTCCAGCAGAATAAACGTGACAAGAGATGGTCATATAATAAGAAGTCTTGGAGACGAAAGAACAAACGAGGCCATAATAACAACAAATTCCAGTACCGCGACAATTCAAGCCACCAGAAGTGGCAAGTGTCTGGGTCGGGTAAAAATAAAAAAAATGCAACACAGATAAAGAACAAACCAGATATTTGTTTTAGGTGTGGGATGAATGGGCATTGGTCGCGTACCTGTCGTACGCCGAGGCATCTGGTTAATTTATTCCAGGAGTCTCAAACTTTGTTAATCATCAATTGGATATTGTTGATGTTCCACCAATGACCAACATTGAGAAAAAGGTTGTTGATATTACTGAACCTTCTGAAAGTATCTTTTGGGATATCGTTTAATTTCTTGTATTAATTAAACACCCTGCATGTATAATATTATTAGTTTTTATTCTATATGTGGTATGCCTTTCTCATGAATAAAATTATATTTGAAATATAACTTTTCTTATTTGTGTTTTTATATGTGTCTGACAATTTTTAATGGATATGGAGGATATATGTTTAGCAGACAGTGCAACAACTCATACAATCCTTCGAAATAAAAAATATTTTTCACAATTGATCAAAGCTAAAGGAAATGTAGGAACTATCTGCGGCACATCAAATTTAATCGAGGGATTTAGAAAAGCTAGTTTCTTGCTACCAAATGAGACACATGTTTTTTTCAAATATGCTCTATATTCTAGTAAATCAAGAAGAAATTTGTTTAGTTTTAAAGATATTCTACTGAGTGGTTTTCACATTGAAACAAATAATGAAAATGATAATGAATATTTTCTCATTACTTTTACTTTTTTTGGAAAAAAGAATATCCTAGAAAAATTTCATTCAAATTCTTCTGGATATATATACTATGAAAATTAGAGCAATTGAGTCTCATAATGTTATGATTCCAAAAATCATAGATCCCAAATCCTTTATGCTTTAGCATGAAAGACTCGGTCATCCAAGTACTTCTATGATGCGTCGTATTATTGAAAATTCTACTGGTCATCCTCTCAAAGACAAGAAGGTTTTTCCTAGTAATGAATTTCCTTATGCTGCGTGTTGTCTAGGAAAATTAATTTTTCGACCATCGCTAGTAAAAGTTTATAAAGAAGCTCCAAAATTCCTAGAGAGAATTCAAGGAGACATTTGTGGACCAATTCAACCATTGTCTGGCCCATTTCGATATTTCATGGTTTTAATAGATTCTTCAACTAGATGGTCTCATGTTTGTCTTCTCTCTTCTCGAAATTTTGCCTTCTCAAAATTTCTTACTGAAATAATCAAGTTACGGGCTCAGTTCTCGGATCATCCAATCAAGTCAATTCGACTTGATAACGCAACTGAATTTTCAACAATGACTTTTAATGATTTTTGTATGACTATTGGAATCTCTATTGAGCATTTTGTTCCTCATATTCATACACAAAATGGTTTAGCTGAATCTGTAATAAAAAGACTTCAACTAATTGCACGACCATTAATGTTAAGGGCTAACTTACCTACCTCAGTTTGGGGTCATGTAATTCTTCTTGCTGCAACCATCATTCGAGTAAGACCAACGGCTCTTCATAAATTTTTTCCTTTATAGTTAGTTCTTGGACAGATACCCAACATATCACACTTTCGAGTTTTTAGAAGTGCGACATATGTTCCAATTGCACCTCCACAAAGAACTAAAATGGGAGCCCAACGAATAATAGGTATTTATGTTGGTTTTGATTCTCCTTCTATTATCAGATATCTTGAACCTTTAACTGGAGATGTTTTTACTGCACGTTATGTAGATTGTCATTTTGATGAATCTGTATTTCCAACATTATGAGGAGGAAAAGTTTTAAATAAAAAACCCTCTAAAATATCATGGAATGCATCAGATTTAAATTCACTTGATCCCCGTACAGGACAATGTGAAATTGAAGTTCAAAGAATTATTCATTTACAAAATATTGCAAATCAAATGCCAGATGCATTTAATGATGCTAGAAAAGTGATAAAGTCACATACACCTGCAGTGAATACTCCAGCAAGGATAGAAATACATATTAAAAAATCAATTCCTGGAGAATTGACGAATAAGGTAATAGAAGAATCAAAACTACGCCAGAAGCGTGGAAGACCGGTTGGTGCAAAAGACACTGTACCACGAAAATCAAAAGCAAATAAGGGAATCCCAGAAGGAATACCCGCTCTAGAAGTAGTACTTATTCCAAGAGTTGGAATAGCCCCAGAAGAGGTACAAACCGCTCCAGAAGCAACACATGTTCCAAGAGTGGGAATAGCCCCAGAAGAGGTTCAAAATCTCAGTGAAGGGATAAGAGATGAACACCAAGAGATCTCAATAAATTATGTACATGATGAGAAAATATGGGATCGAAGTAAAGTCATGATTAATGATATATTTTCTTTCTCTATAGCATCAGATATTACTTTGATTCCTGACACGGATCCTGAACCACAAAATGTGGAAGAATGTCAGAAAAGAAAAGATTGGCCAAAATGAAAATATGATATTCAAATTGAGCTACAATCTCTATTGAAAAGAGAAGTATTTGGACCAGTAGTCCAAACACCACAGGGTGTAATCCCGGTTGGAAACAAATGGGTATTTATACGAATGCGAAATGAGAAAAATGAAATTGTGAGATACAAAGCCCGACTTGTAGCTCAAGGATTTTCTCAAAAACCTGGTATTGATTATCAGGATACATACTCTCCAGTAATTGATGGAGTCACTTTTCGCTTTCTGATAGGTATGACAACCATGGAAGGTTTGAAAACATGTCTGATGGATGTCGTAATAGCATACATATATGGCTCACTTGACAGTGAGATTTACATGAGAATCCCTGAAGGATTGAAAATGGTTGAATCACAAAGGCCACGTCACATATATTCAATCAAGTTACAACGCTCATTGTATGGGTTGAAACAGTCTGGTCGTATGTGGTATAATCGACTTAGTGATTATTTAATAATAGATGAATATATAAATGATCAAGTATGTCCATGTATTTTTATTAAGAAATCACAAAGTAGATTTTCCATGATTGCTGTATATGTGGATGATTTGAATCTTATAGGTACTCCTGAAGAACTCACAAGAACTGCTACTTATTTAAAAGATGAATTTGAAATGAAAGATCTTGGAAAGACAAAATTCTGTTTGGGAATACAAGTGGAGCATTTAGCATCTAGAATTTTTGTTCATCAATCCACATATGCTGAAAAGATTCTCAGTCATTTTCATATGGATAAAGCTCATCCTTTGACTACTCCGATGGTTGTTCGATCTTTAGAAGTTGATAAAGATCCATTTCGGCCTCTAGAAAGTGGGGAAGAAGTTCTTGGACCTGAAGTTCCATACCGAAGTGCAATAGGTGTTCTTATGTATCTTGCAAACTGTACACGACCTGATATTACTTTTGCTGTCAACTTGTTAGCAAGATACAGTTCTTCTCCAGCTAAGAGACATTGGGATGAGATCAAACACATTTTGAGATACCTCCGTGGAAGTATAGACTCTGGGTTATTTTATCCAAGAAATTCAACGTCGCAATTGGTTGGATATGCCGATGCAGGATATTTATCAGATCCACATAATGGAAGATCACAAACATGTTATGTATTTACATATTGTGACACGGCTATATCCTAGAAATCCACAAAGAAAACCATGACAGCTACATCTTTAAATCACTCAGAGATTCTCGCTATACATGAAGCAAGCAGAGAGTGTGTTTGGTTGAGATCAATTATTCAACATATTCAAAAGTCATGTGGATTACCATCAATCAAAGACATTCCTACAATTCTGTATGAGGATAACAATGCATACATTGCTCAACTTAGAGGAGGATACATCAAGGGAGATATAACAAAGCACATTTCACCTAAATTCTTCTTCACGCATGAGCTATAAAAGAAGGGTGATATAGATGTGCATCAAATTCAATCATGTGATAATCTAGCCGACTTATTCACAAAGTCGCTACCAAATGCAACGTTTGAAAAACTTCGAAAAAGGATCGGAATGTGTCGACTGAAAGACTTGTGACAACATTTCATCAAGAAGTAATGAATTCTTTTTTAGGGGAAGACTGTACTCTTTTTCCTTAGTCACGGTTTTTATCCCAATGTGTTTTTCCTGACAAGGTTTTAACGAGGCAATCAATTAAGATATTTATTTAAAAGATATGTACTTTTTTTTCCTTCGTTAAGTTTTTTCCACTGGGTTTTCTTAACAAAGTTTTTAATGAGACATAATCTTATATCGTAGGGAATCAGGGGAAGTGTTAGAATGCAATCATGTATGCATGTGATTCCCTATGGAGGGAACCTTTATTCCCCTACCCGTGATCTCCCCCTTCCCTTATTTCTCCCGTGACTCTCCCCTTTCTTTCCTTCACTTTCTAAGTTTTGCCTATAAAAGGAAATCCTACTGAATAAAATAATAAGAAGAAACTTCTCTGAAGAATTTCCTCTAAAGAATTTCTCTCTTTTTTCTCTTGCTTATTCTCTCTAAATTTATGCTGCAATTATAAGAGTATCTTTATACACTTTTGCTAAAGTTTTATAACAGTTGTAATGAATTAATACTACTAAAAAAATGTATCCAACAAACTTGTTCAAAATAGTTCAAAAGCTTAAAATGAGAAAGTATATTCGTTTATATGTTTCACACAAATTATCTACATTCATTCATATGTTTCAGACAAATTATTACCAAACACATTTATTCATTCAGTGTTCAATTTTTAATTAGTGTCTTTATTTCATTCAGCCATTCAGGCGTTCTTAATTATTCAAAGTTTGTTAAAAAAAACCCATTACTTTCAATTTAATTGTTCAATTTTCAATCAACATATTTATTTTATTCAACCATTCAGGCATTCTCAATTATTTGAAGTAGTTTATTCAGTTTTATCAAACAACTGTTACTTTTAATTTTTGGTACAGTCTAAAAAGAACTTTATATTGGGCCAACCTTTGTTATAGTGATTATGTAATACTCCCTTACTTCCAAAATTGGAGATGTGAGACCCCAAATTTTATGAATAAAGATTTAAATTTCTCGAAATATTTTTTTGAATATTATGTTTTGGTTTTGAGATAATGTTATAGTTGTGGGTAATATTTATAACTTTTGAAAAGTATGCAAGTTATTGTATAATATTCGATTGGTCGGGAAATATTCTTTTTGTCGAGAAATATCCGTATGACGGTACAATTATTGGTGGACCCCACAACGGAATTATTGTCAGATTGAGAAAATGACAAAAATATTTTTATGAAAATAACGGTGGAAGTTTTACCGTTAAAACTGTTGAACTACTCGGTAGTAAAAGTACAGTAATACGCGTGATTGCGTAGTAGCACACGGTATTGATTATTGATGTGTACGTGAGAATTCACTCAGTTTTGTTCAATTATTGCTACAATAATTATTGCATAGTATCTCACGTTATTTGATTCAATTATTGTCGATATTTTATATATTATTAAATCAAGACTAAAAGACAATTTGCACCCTAAACTTTATTTTCAATTTACTTTTGCACCCTAAACTTAAAAATGTGTCTAAGTACACCCCAAACTTCATTATACGTAACAAAATTCACACTTTCTTCACTTATTCGGTCAAAAGTGACTGGATAAGGCTGTAACACAATTTTGGGATGAAAATTGTCTTTTAATCTTAAAAATTGGCAAAAATAATTAATTTTAAAATAATTAATTTTAAATAAAATAATTAGTTTTAAAAATAAAAATAAAATAATTAAAATTAAAGAAAATTTTGTTAAAACAAAATTAAGAATTCTATTAACCGGTCAAAAGTTGTTATAATAGTAAACTTGTTTTTATAAAATTTTGTTTTTTACAAAATTAAGAATTATGTTAAAACAAAAAAAATTGATTTTTGAATTAAGAATTTTGTTTTTTACAAAATTAAGAATTATGTTAAAACAAAAAAATTAAGAATTTAAAAAAATGTTTTTACAAAAAAAATTTTACAAAATTTTGTTTTTTGAATTAAAAAAATTTGTTTTTTACAAAATTAAGAATTCTGTTAAAACAAAAAAAAATTAATAATTTTGTTTTTTACAAAATTAAGAATTCTGTAAAAACAAAATTAAGTAAAATTTTGTAAAAACAAAATTAAGAATTCTGTTAACCGGTCAAAAGTTTTTATAATAGTAAACTTGTTTTTACAAAATTTTGTTTTTTACAAAATTCTGTTATAAGTTGTTATAAAATTCTTCTACTTTTAAAAATTTTGTTTTTACAAAATTCTGTTTTTAAAAAACAAAAACAGAATTGTTTTTTTATGTGGAAGAAATGATTTTTTTACAAGTTAATGATTTTTTAACCGGAATGATTAATAATTAATTTTAAAAATTAAAATAAAATAATCATTTTACAAGTTAATGATTAATTATTAATCATTAATTCCAAATATTTATTTTAATTTTTTAAATTTAATTATTTTATTTTTATTTTTAAAACTAATAATTTTATTTAAAATTATTATTTTTTATTTAAAATTAATTATTTTTGCCTATTTTTAAGATTAAAGGATAATTTGCACCCCCAAACTTGTGTTACCACCTTAGTCGGTCACTTTTGACCGGTTAAGTGAAGAAAATGTGTATTTTGTTACGTATAATGAAATTTGGGGTGTACTTAGACACCTTTTTAAGTTTGGGGTGCAAAAGTAAATTGAAAGTAAAGTTTGGGGTGCAAATTGTCTTTTAGTCTTAAATCAATAATTGAGATGACAGAGTTATTAATATTATTATTTGTAATATTGACGATGTCTAGAAGTTCTGTCAATGAGAGGTTTGATCACCTAATTACGCGCCAATAGGGAGAAATCTTTTTGGAAAGCCCCCTCTTTCCTAGGAATGACTTGGTCGATTAATATTGTGAATTATAATAATTGTGATAAATGTTGTTTTATTATTATTATAAATGTAATAAAACAGAAAACTTTTTATATAAAACAGAATACTTTTTATTAAGTTTTGTTTTATTTGATTATAAATAGAATATATTATATTTTATTATACATAGTGTTTGCATAGTAAAATCTTTTTATATAAAATAGAATACTTTTTATAAAGTTTTGTTTTATTTGATTATAAATAGAATATATTATATTTTATTATGCATAGTATTTGCATAGTGTCTGCATAGTATTTGCATAGTAAAAACCTTTTATCTAAAACAGAATACTTTTTATAAAGTTTTGTTTTATTTGATTATAAATAGAATATATTATATTTTATTGCATAGTATCATTTCCATTATCCTATAAATAAAATGCTTAGTTAGAATTGAAAAATACACCAGAAGTTCATAGAATTCTTCTTCTATAATCTTGAGCGTATTTATTTAGAGTTTAAGAAAGCTTTGAGCATAGAAAATAGTGCAAGTTTTCTTCAAGTATGTCTCCGCCCTACCGTCAGAATACTCTTCTTTTTAAGGTAAGAGGTATTATTCTTTCGTATTCATGAAGAGAGTTATTTTCTTTCAATACTCATAAGTGTTGTTATTATATTCTTTATTATTATGTTGGAATAACTTGTCTATGCAAAGTACTACATAAATGGTAAAATTCTTCTGTTATTTCATTCTTTATTATTCTGTTGGAATAACCTGTCTGTGCGGTCTATCGCATGCCTGGTGAATTATGTTGTTATTCCATTCTTTATTATTCGGTTGGAACATCCTGTCTGTGCGGATTACGCATGACCTGGTTCCATTCTTTATTATTCTGTTGGAACATCCTATCTGTGCGGATTACGCATGACCTGATTCCATTCTTTATTATTCTGTTGGAATATCATGTTTGTGCGGATTACGCATGACCTGGTTCCATTCTTTATTATTTTGTTAGAATAACCTGTCTATGTGGATTACCGCATGCATGGTGAATGATCCTTTGTATCCATTCCTTATTAACTTGTGAAAATGATCTGTCTACGTGGATTACCGCATGGCGGGCGAAAATTCATTTGCAGTTTCATATATTTTTTTTATACTCAGTTGGTTAAAGTTTTGGCTTCTATACTCCATTAAATTAGTAGAATATCCTGGATATTTGCGCTTCATACAGTATCTTTTCATGGAAATATTCTTCTGAGCATTCTTGAATTTTACTCCACAAAGCAGTATCATGTTGACAATTTGGACGTTATTGAGTTCAGGATAAATTAACTTATAAATCTTTAAAATTTATTCTTGAACTTGTTTTATTGAATTGTCATCATCCTCATGCTTATATTATGTTGAATGTCATATGTGGCCTGTAGTGCATAGATGGACTTGGTATGATTATGACCAAGGATTATTCGGTATAATCATGACCGTAATGTTACAAATGATATGGAAAAAGTTTTCATTGGCCCGTAGTGCATTGATATATGGACAGTTTTTGGTATAATTATGGCTATGGATTTTCTTCGGCCAAGGGTGCAAAGATGAATTGTTTTATGGCATGATCAAGACCGTTGATGAAAACACGATTATCATTGGCCGTAGTGCATGGATAATTCGTGGTCGTGATACTGAAGAATATCCTTGGCCTGTAGTGTAGGGATGATTTAATGATGTGGATTATTTACTAAGCTGAGTCTCAGCGATAAAATTTATGATAAAACTTTTTAAATCATAGAAGATAGTAGATTTTATGTTCTACTTGACTCTTCCAATGGATTGCTTATTCCGCTGCAATTGTTGATCTAAAACTTGTTGTCTATTATATTATATCAGTTGTTATACTGTTGAAGGCTAAAGATAATTTATTCTGCATTATCTTAGTCATAATATTTCTTACTGGGCTAGTTGAGTTCACCTTTTCTTTCAATGTTCTTTTCAGGAAATGAGAATATAGCTGTGACTAGTCGGGGAATGGATTGACGGTCTAGATGGCTGCATTAGTAGTCCTCACTATTCTGTGAAATAATGTAATAATAAATGTATTGATGACCTATTTTGAGTTTGAATACTGTCTAGAAGACAATATTTGTATTAAAACTCACAGCTCATGTTGTATATTTAAGTTTGTATTTGTATTCTGTACCATGTATTTGGCGACTCAGAATAGGTGATGTATACCTGTTTTGGGGGCGTGACAGGAGATATATTTGACGTTTTAGAATTAATTTGCCAAATCCTAAAATTTAAAATTGATATGAAGTAATTTTTTTGCTAAGTTGATGTGAAGTTGTTTAGTTTTGATACAAACAAATATAATAAGGGAACTGATATTTCTACATGAAAAAAATAAAATTCCACACGATCCTTCTCACATGAATAATAAGTGGATGCCACGTTCATGTGAGAGAGACTCATGTGGAGTTATCGTTTTTTTCATGTGGAAATGTCAGTTTCCATATAATTGTAAACTACATGAAAAAATAAATAAATTCCACACGATTCTTCTCACATGAATAATAAGTGGATGCCATGTTCATGTGAGAGAGACTCATGCGGAGTTATCGTTTTTTTCATGTGAAAATGTCAGTTTTCATATAATTGTAAACTAATTATGGAGTACTACTAATTATCACCTTTGTTGTTTTTCATACTTGAACTAAATTATATCAATTTTGAATTTTGAGATTTTATGAATTGACTTTAAAAAATTAAGATATATCTTTAATTTTGTAACGGAGAAATTATGTTATACTAAGATTTAACTTATATTTTGCACTTCACATATCGTGTTATGTGAAGTGCACCAAACAGTCCCTACTCTCACTCCAGGTACACGCTTCAGTCGTCACTTCAAAACCCAGATACTGAGAATGAACCACCCGCCACCACCGGAACCGCCATTTCCGACATTACAACCTCCTCAAATCACCCAAACAATCACCGAAATCCTCACTTCTTCTTCCTCCTCCTCATCATCCAATCAAAACCCACACGAATCACTCACCCGATTCATCCCCCACCTCAGTCCACCCATTATCCTCTCCATTCTCTCCTCCAAATCCCTCTCCTCTCGCCCCAATACTCTCCTCTCCTTCTTCAAATGGACCCAATCACATATTCCCCACGCTTTCTCTCTCCAAAACAACAACCCCACCACCCCATCTTCTCTCCTCCTCACGCTCCTCCCCTCCCTCTTCCGCCACAACAAATTCTCCGACGCCAAATCCCTCCTCCTCAAACACATCTCTGCCGACCCCCCCCACCACCTCCACCGCCTTCTTCTCCATCCCACCCGCTCCCTCCCGCCACCCACCAAAGCCCTCCTCGACACCGCCGTCGGCGCCTATGTACAATCCGGCCGCCCAGACCTCGCCGTCAAGATTTTCAAGAGAATGAAGCGCCTAAGGTTCCGGCCCAATTTACTCACCTGCAACACTCTCCTTTCTTCATTGGTAAAGCACCCATCTCCAGATTACATTTTATCTTGCACAGAAATTTTTAATGATGCAATTAAGCTTGGAGTAGTTTTAAGTACACCTACTTTTAACATTTTGATCAAAGGGTATTGTTTGAAGAATAAATTTGATGATGCTATGGAGTGGTTGAATGAAATGAGTGAGTTTAAATGTTTGCCTGATAATGTCACTTACAATACAATATTTGATGCGTTGTGTAAAAAGGGTAGGTTGAATGAGGTTAGAGATTTGTTATCAGATATGAAGAAAAGAAGGTTGTTGCCGGATAGGAACACATATAATATATTAGTTTGTGGGTATTGTAAAATAGGGTGGTTGAAGGAAGCTAAGAATGTTGTTAAGTTGATGACCATGACCAATTGTTTGCCTGATGTTTGGACTTATAACACGGTGATTGCTGGGTTGTGTAGCGAGGGGAGGATCGATGAGGCTTTGACGGTTCGAGTTGAGATGGAAGACTTGAAATTGACTCCTGATGTGGTTACTTATAACACGTTAGTCCATGGTTTTCTACAGTGGAAAGGCAGTTCGGAGGTTTTGAAGTTGCTTGATGAAATGAGTGAAAAGGGAGTACAAAGAAATGAGGTGACTCACAATATAATGATCAAGTGGTATTGCAAGGAAGGAAAGATGGATGCAGCTACTGAACCTGTTCGGCAAATGGAAGCTAGTGGGTTTGACCCAGATCCCGTTACTTACAATACTTTAATAAATGGGTACTGTAAAGCAGGAAATCTGGGGGAAGCCTTAAAGATGATGACTGAAATGGATGCGAAAGGTCTAAAGATGGATACTTTTAGCCTCAATACTGTTCTTCATACTTTTTGTGGGGAGCGGAAGCTAGATGAGGCCTATGCGTTATTAACCAGTGCTAAAAAGCGAGGTTATAATGTTGATGAGGTAAGCTATGGCACTTTGATTATGGGTTACTTTAGGGATGAGAATGTGGACATGGCTTTGAATATTTGGGATGAGATGAAGAGCAAAGAAATCAGTCCCAGTGTCATCACATATAACTCTATTATTGGAGTACTCTGCAAATCAGGAAAAATGGAGCAAGCGATTGTTAAATTGAATGAACTTTTGGAGAATGGGTTAGTTCCGGATGAGACAACATACAATATACTTATTCATGGGTTCTGTCGGGAAGGAAATGTTGAGAAAGCATTTTCGTTTCACAACAAGATGGTTGAAAATTCATTCAAGCCTGATGTGTTTACATGTAATATTCTACTTCAGGGGCTTTGTAAAGAAGGGTTACTAGAAAAAGCCCTCACACTCTTTCACACTTGGATCTCAAAAGGGAAAACAATAGATGCAGTAACCTATAACACATTGATAACAGCTCTGTGCAAAGAAGGAAGACTTGAGGATGCTCTGGGCCTTATTACTGAAATGGAAGTAAAGAAGCTAGGGCCTGATAAGTATACATATAATGCCATTCTTGGTGCACTTACTGATGCAGGGAGGATGAAAGAAGCCGAGGACTTAATTTCAAAAGGGATTGAGATAGGAAACTTATCTGACCAACACTTGCAAATGGATAAGGTGGAAGATATTGTCACTTGTGAAACTTTGGATGAATCAGATTTAAGTTCTATTACTTATTCGAAACAGATTAATGAGCTTTGCACTGAGGGGGAATACAAGGAAGCAATGCGAATTTTCGAAGAACTGAAACAGAAAGGCATTTCCTTAAATAAATCCACATATATCACTTTGATGAATGGACTTATCAAGAGGTAAAAAAGTACACTAAAGGCAGGCTGATTATGCTACCTCCTTCCATTGTTTACAATCCACGACAATGAGTGTCGCGGTATCATTGACAGTGCCACAAGAACTTTCCAATAAATCAACCAGGTTGGGCTGCCAGGTGCTTATACTCTCTCCCTCTCTCCCTCTCTCCCTCTCTCGCTCTCTCACACTCGCACACAAGAAGAGATACTCAGTCTCACACACACATGAAGAGGTTCATGGGTTGAATATCTTCTCATTGATTGATATATAGCTGTTTCCTGACGTCATCGTTTACTTATTTATTAATCTTTTGTTATAAGGTAAATTATTTTATTTCTTTTTCACGTTATGTTACTTGTGATACTGGTCATATCAAATAGTTTTTGAGAAAAAATAGTAAAGAGAAAGATGCAGTAAAATAACCTATATTTATTTTGTGGATATATGTTTGTAAGCGGAATGTTACCTAGATTGTGATTCGATATGGTACATGGAACGGAAACAGAATCGGAATACATTTTCTAAGTAGGTAGGAAAGTGCAGCTACATTGTTTTTTTCCCACCCCTCCCCCTATTATTTAGCAATTTGAAGTATGCCTATCATCCTTGTTTAATCTATTTTAAGTCTCAAGAATTTTATATAATATGTTTTTAGATCATTTTCTGAAGTTAGCTGAACAGTACTTTGTGTCATCAAGTTCTCTTTTTGAGCCTTTTTTTTAGCATTCTAAAGATAAAAGAAACTTTCAATACAAATGTACAATTGCAATTTCCTATTTTCCAGTGTTAGTACTTTTGTACTGGGGTAAAATGCAAATGTGGCCACCGAACTTTAGGTGTTTTTGGGTATTGAGCCCTTTCTTTTGGCCAACGCAAATCGAGCTACTTTCTGTTCGAAAATTTGGATATTGATCCCCCATGCACCACATGTGCGTTGATCTGTCACGTGGCACCGATGACGTGTACTTAGACTCAAATTTCATAAAAAACTTGTTGTTCCATGGATTTGATCTCAAAACCTTCTATTTGAAATGTTAGTCACAAGACCACCCAAGCAACAAATATCTGATTGTTTAGTTTACCAATAAATAAGTTATATACTTAATCAATCAATTTCTCCAATAGAAAAAAGTGAGAAAATTTTAATCTTAAGATCAATTAAGTTTATAAAATTAAAAAATAAAATAAAATATTTTATAGTAAAATATGCTAAAAAAGTGAAAATAATGATATTTAAACAAATTACAGTTACAATTAGAAAAACTAATAAAAATTATTTACACAAATTACAAAACAAATATAAATATTATTACAAATTAAATAATTACACTTAAAAAAACTTATAAAATTATTTAAACAAATAAGTGATGAGGTGTTAAAAAAACTCATTTTAAAGTTAATTTTACTATCATTTTAGTGTTTTAAAAGGACAAATTAAAACGTAAAAAGTATTATTAAATTTTTAAATAAAAACTTTTTTTATTATCCAACTACCAAAATTAATAAGAAACAAAAGCCTTAATCGGAATCCACCCCCTTCATCTTCCTCTCCAATCCCGATTAAAAATCTCGTCGGAATACAACCCTTCATCGGATTCTGCCATCAACATCAAGAGATCAATCATAATCCCACCACAGATCGAACCCATAAAACTAAAGCCTAAATCAATAACAATAACAAATTCTCAAAAATCAAAACCCCATTATCACAAACCTAGAAGTTCCAAATTCAGGAACTAAACTACGAATAGAGTTCTGCAAACGAGTAGTCCATGCTCTATTTTCCATTATTCTAGAAATTATATCTTCTAGTTTTTTTGGGTTTTGATACTTACCATTTGGAATTCTTCGATTACCCGTTCCTTGGCAATTTGGAGATTCGGGTGCAATCCTTTGGGTTGAAATTGGTGTTTTCGGGTCTGGATTTGGGATTGAATCGGCGGAAGAGAGAGCATTATTGACTGGTTGGTCTATAGATAATAATGATGATGAGCAGTAGGAGAGAGATTTGAGGGAAAATGGGGTTGAAACCCTAGATAGTTCAGAGAAAAGGTTGGGATTCAAGTGAAGTGCTTTTGATACAGTGATATAAGACATTTTTCTAGAATGTTTCGATTGATCAGTTAGATTGATTGTGAGGTATAATGAAATGTTTGTGAATTAAGTGAGTTAAAGTTGAGATCTTCATTAGAAGTTATAAAAGAGAGAAAATTTTAATTTTAATCTTAAGATAAAATAAAATATTTTATAATAAATATTTTCTAGGGTTTGTGTTTTTGCTAAAAATTATAGTATATTAGAGTTTGTAAGCTTTTATAATTTGTTTTATAATTTTTGGAAATGTCTTTTCAAGTGATATTTTGATTATAAGATATTTTTAAGTTTTAATCTTAAGCTTATTTTTAAATTTATTCTTTTTAAAATTTGTAAATTAGTTTTACTTTTTTTTTAATTTCAATTTTTTAATTTTAATTTATAATTTTTTTTAATGTTAATTGTTTAATTTTTTTAATTAATGTTGATTGTGTAAGTTATTAATTTATTGTTTCATCTTTTTACCATTTTTCTAATGAATTGATTTGGTATAAAACTTAATCCTTTTAAAATTCTGTTGGGGGAAATGAATTGATTTGATATAAATCTTAATTATTTTCTTAAAGTAACTGCAAGTTTTATGTAGCTCAGGTGGTTTGATGACCAAAATTTTAAATTTGAGGTTTTGGGTTTGATTCTTGGGGAAATCGAGTTTTTTTAACAATTAATTGGAAAATGCACATGTAAGCGGTTCCATATGGCAAAAATGTCCACGTCATCGGTGTCACGTGTGCCACGTAGGCATGTCAACGCACATGTGGTGCAAAGGGGATCAATATCCAAATTTTCGAACTGAAAAGGGTTCGATTTGCGTTGACCAAAAGAAATGGGCTCAATAGCCAAAAACACCTAAAATTCAGTTGTCACATTTGCATTTTACCCTTTTGTAGTGATGTCAAGAAGCTGAACTTAAGACATACTGACATGTCTAACCTCCAATGAACCAAGATTTGGGAGAAGAAAGGATAGGAAAATTTTATGGCGGTGTTTGATATTCTTTGGGGTATTTGGACTAAGAGGTATGAAGGATCTTCTCGTATACATATGTCTCATAATGTTGTCTTTTTTGGCATCTCTTTGGGCGTTGACGATAACTATTTCTGATATCCATAGCAATGATAGACTCCACGGTACGCTTGCGTGAGGTGGTCGTTTCCTGGAAAGTTGGAGAATGAATTGCTCACAATACCTTAACCCCTCGCTTATATGTAGACGGTAATCTCGGTACAATTGTTCGCGGTAGGTAATCTGCGTTGAATAGACACCAACGACACCTTGAGCCCTCGCTTATATTGAAGCGGTAATCTTGGTACAATCGACGATTGATGCGGTAAAAGACGCAACACACAACTATGTATTGTTATATGATAAGTCAAAGTTGAATCTCAAAGAAAAAACTAAGAAAATATCTTAGAAATTCTTCAAAGAACCAAAAGTAGAGAATAATGTCACAAGAATATGATAAAAATCTAATTTGTATTGAATGTTGTATGAATTACATTCATAAAGCTTATTTATACTAAATAAAAAACCTTAGAATCCTGTAAGGAAATAACAAGTAATTTAGAATCAAACTCTAATCTAAAAGTAACCTAATTTCAATAAGAATCTGAAAATAACAGAAAACGAGTAAGCTGAATTTCTCCTGTGGCATGGCGACATCACTGGAAATGAGCTGCTTCAGGGCGCGGCCGCGCCTGACAACAGTTTTTGAATACTGCTCCCTTTTGCTTCTAGGCTTGGTATGCTCGTCTTGACTTGGCAAACTTGACCTGACACGTTCACTTGGACTATGTTTATGATCTTTGAACCAACCTCCTTAGTACAAGTTGTCATGCCATTCTCAATCCACATCTTTCGCACCAAACCAATAAGACCTTGAAGCATTTAGCTTGCGCTCTCGTCACGGGTGTAACTGGAACTCGCACTGGATCCTCTCAGTTGCAAATCAATCCTGAGCTAGAGATGTCCTCATCATTCCTCTTCACTTGAGAAGGATTTGTCTTCAAATCTCACCTACATCAAACGGACTTAGATCAGTAACATTGAATGTTGCACTAACATTATACTCACCAGGCAAATTCACTTTGTAGGCATTGTCATTAATGCGCTCAAGAACTTGAAATCGACCATCTCCTCTTGGCAGCAATTTTGACCGTCTTTGAACAAGAAATCTTTTTTTCGCATGTGTAACCACACCCAATCTCCCGGTTCAAAGATAACTTGACGTCGACCCTTGTTAGCCTGTTTCGCATATTGTTCCGTCCTTTCAATGTTAAGCCTCACCTTCTCATGTGTCTGCTTAACAAATTCAGTTTTTTTCTTTCCATTCATGTTAGTATACTCAGAAACAGGTAATGGTGATAAATCCAACGGTGTCAAAGGATTAAAACCATATATAATTTCAAATTGCGAAAAATTAGTAGCAGAATGAACAGATCTATTATATACAAACTCAATATGTGCTAAACATTCTTCCCATTGCTTGATATTCTTTTTAATGATAGCTCGTAACAATGCAGATAAAGTCCTATTTACTACAGTTTGACCGTCAGTTTGTGGATGACAAGTAGTTGTAAGTAATAGTTTAGTACCCAATTTACTCCACAAGGTCTTTCAAAAGTAGCTTAAGAACTTTGTATCTCTATCAGTTTGGCTTGATATGAAATTGTTTGGCTTTAAGCGAATTAAAGAAATCATGGTCATCAACATATAATTCTTTAATTCGCTCAAAGCCAAACAATTTCGTGTCAAGAGTAGATAATAACACATCTTCGAGAAAGAGCATCTGCAACGACATTCTCTTTACCTTGCTTGTATCGAATGACTTGGAAATGTCTTGATAAATTCCATCATCGTGCATGCCTCTTATTCAATTTGTGATGACCTTTCAAGTACTTCAATGATTCATGATCGGTGTATATCACGAACTCTTTAGGCCAAAGGTAGCGTTGCCACGTTTCCAACACCTGAACCAATGCGTACATCTCTTTGTCATAAGTAGGATAGTTCAAAACTTCCCCACTCAATTTCTCGCTGAAATACGCCACCGACTTTCCTTCTTCCATCAATACAGCTCTAATTCCCAAACCTGAAGCATCACATTTAATCTCAAAGATTTTAACAAAATTAGGTAAAACAAGTAAAGGAGCATTAGTCAATTTTTCCTTAATCAACCAAAATGTCTTCTCTTGCTCATCACCCCATTTAAAACCCACGCTCTTTTTGATTACTTCAGTCGATGGTGCTGTGATGTTACTGAAATTCCCTACGAAACGTCGATAAAACTCGCTAGTCCATGAAAACTACGAACTTGACTTATATTTGTTGGACTCGGCCATTCTCGGAATGTCTGTATCTTTTTCTCATCCACTTGGACTCATTGTGAACTCACAACAAAGCCAAGAAACACAATTCTATCCGTGCAAAATGTACATTTTTCCATGTTAGCAAACAACTTTTATTTTCTAAGTACATCTAAAACAGATTTTAAATGTAATGTATGCTCTCCTAAGTTTTTGCTATACACAGGAATATCATCAAAATAAACAACAAACTTCCCAATGAATGAACGCAAAATATGATTCATTAGACGCATGAAAGTGCTAGGTGCATTAGTTAAACCGCAAGATAACATTAACCACTCATATAAACCATATTTAGTCTTAAAAGCATTAGTTAAACCGCAAGATAACATTAACCACTCATATAAACCATATTTAGTCTTAAATGTTGTTTTCCACTCATCTCCTTCATGCATTCGAATTTGATGTTACCCACTTTTTAAATCAATTTTTGAAAACACCGAAGACGAGTGTAATTCATCTAACATGTTATCTAAACGAGGAATGCGATGTCGATAATTTACCGTAATGTTATTTACCGCTCGACAATCGATGCACATCCGGCATCTCCCATCCTTCTTTGGCACCAAAATTCTTGGTAAAACCATCATGTTTAACCCTGCTATCGAACTGCCATGGCCTATGAAGCAACAAATGTCCTGCCTTCATAGAAACCACATCGCACAATAACTTATACACATATCGACCAATAGTAAATGGAACTAATACCTGCTTAGTCACTTTAATATCTGAGCAGTCATTATGCCATTGTAAACGATATGGTTGTGGATGTTTGGATGTAGACAACCCCAATTTCTCCACCATGGTAGTACTCGCCACATTAGTATATCTACCTCCATCTATCACGACACAACAAATCTTCCCATTCACAAGACATCTAAAGATATGGAAAAGATTTTTCCGTTCACTACTACTGCACCGTGAATAGCAACCTCCCTATCATCTACCTCCTCTAATGGTGACATAAAATCAGTATCACTATCTTCTCCCTCGGTCTTCAATTCTCCATTGCCAAGCAACAACATAGTTCTTTGATTTGGACATTGACTTGAAATATGTCCACTGCCTTGACATTTAAAACATACAATATCTCGATTACGACTAAAAGAAGGTTGTTCAGTTTTACCTTGCAATCTCCGGTTAGTCGTTCCTTACTTGACCTCCACTTTAGGCTTGCTAACAGCTGGTTTTTCCTTGCGTTTCACAACATTAGGTTTCCATGATGAACCAGTGGTAGGATTTGATCTTTGGCCACCTCTCCTCTTAAGCTGTTTCTCAATTTTGATGGTCCATGTCTTCCAACTCCACATAATGTTGTCACTCCACTAAACATGCAATTTCCCAATTTATCCCTCTTGAAAATTGAGCCATTGTCGCCTTATTATCCTCATCGATATTAGCCTTAGCCATTAACATCTCCATCTCCTTGAAATAGTCCTCCACACTTCTTACTTTCCTGTTTTAAATTCTGCACACTTCGAAATAAATCTCGGTGGTAGTGGCTTGGCACAAATCTCTTTTTCATTATAGCTTTCATCTCGGCTCAAGTTTACGTTCCCCACATCTCCTTCGGCTGGTCATCAACTGATCTCACCAAGTAATTGCATAATTTGAAAATTCTGTAGCAGTCAATTTGACTTTCTTGAGATCTGAATAGTTGTGACAATCAAATACTCACTCCATCTTCTTTTTCCATTCTAAATATGCCTCTGGATCGCTCCTCCCTTGGAAAGCTGAAATTTCATTTTGATGTTATCCAAGTTATTGTCCACCTGATTTTGATCTCCTCTATTCTTAGCTCCATGTCTCCGATGAAGGAAGTCGGATTCACGATCCTCCTTTTCGCTAAACTGTCCTGCATATTAAGCCTTTTCCTCCGTTCTCGTTCCTCTTTCATGCGTTCCTCCTTATTGGCGTGCCCCATGAGGATGTTGAAACTGATGTCCTTGGGATGCACTCATTTGATCAAAACTCTCGTTCACTTGCTCCATCGCCATATCCAACTTCCTAATAAATTCTTTCATCATGGCTTCCATCACAAATTTTGTATCGAACTCTGATGGAGTTCTCCATAGTACCTTTATCCTTTGAGCTAGACATAATTTTGCTACAAAATAAGGGTTGATAGAAAACAATTTCCTCACCACTCCTTTACGTGTTTCGCTCGAATTAAAGTTTCACTCGTGTATGCACTCAAAATTGGCTTTCCTCAATTAAACTCACTACTCTTGCCTTTACCTCTAAATATTCTCTCTAATAGGTTCTTTTTGAACTCACCAAGCAAAATTCACAGTTATACTAATCAATTAAAAAATAACTTCTCATGAAACAAAATATAGAAAGGTATAAATCTCAACGATAGCAAGCAATCAAAATAAAAATCTAAAGATTTTCTACTCTTTTTTTTTCTGCTCAACAATTCAAACAGAAAAATTAAGGATAGATAACTCGCTCGAAGACTTAGCTTTGATACCAAATGATAGACTCCACGGCACGCTTGCGTGAGGTGGTCGTTGTCCGAATCGTTAAGTTGTAGGATGAATTGCTCACAATACCTTAACCTCTCGCTTATATGTAGATGGTAATCTCGGTACAATTGCTCGCGTTAGAAAATCTGCGTTGAATGGACACTAACGACACCTTGACCCCTCGTTTATCAACGATTGATGCGGTAGAAGACGCAACACACAACTATGTATTGTTGTATGATAAGTCAAACTTGAATATCAAAGAAAAAACTAAGAAAATATCTTAAGAATTTTTTAAAGAAGCAAAAGTAAAAATAATTTCACAAGAATTTGATAAAAATCTGAATTGTATTGAATGTTATATGAATTACATTCATAAAGCTTATTTATACTAAATATAAAACCTTAGAATCCTGTAAGGAAATAACAACTAATTTAGAATCAAACTCTAGTTTAAAAGTAACCTAATTACAATAAGAATTTGAAAATATCCAATTTATGAAGTAAATGCGCGTCCAAAATAACAGAAAACGAGTAAACTGAATTTCCCCTTCGGCGCGGCCGTACTGGAAATGAACCGACTTTGGGCGCGGCCGTGCTCAACTGGTAGAGAGCATATTTCTGTCGTCAGAGCAGCGCGGCAGCGATGGAAATGAACTGCTTCAGGGTGCGGCCACGTTTAACAACAGTTTTTGAATCTTGCTCCCTTTTGCTTCTAGGCTTGGTATGCTCGTCTCGACTTGACAAACTTGATCTGACACGTTCCACTTTGAACCAACCTCCTTAGTACAAGTTGTCACGCCATTCTCAATCTACATCTCTTGCACCAAACCAATAAGACCTTTCTTTCGCTCCTCGGTTGCCAATCAATCCTAAGGTAGAGATGTCGTCATGACATAGCCATTGGGGTGAACGACACATTTTGTCCACTTCATTTTAATTTTGTGGTTACTTTTGGTGGACTGCTTGTCCGCCTCTGATGTTTATTTGTTCTTCCTAATAAATTGCTTCTTGAAGAGAAATTTAAAATATAACTATGAAGTAGGGGGGAACTTATTGATTCTTTTGAACACTTGTCCCAATCTTCATGAAATACTTGCATTATATGAGTTTGTGTCAGTCACCTTGATGATTAAATGTGGTTGTTTGGGGAGTTAGGGGGGGAGTTGTGTCGGACAATAAAACTTCAATGACACCGACATTGTATAATAAGTCTTCAATTTTACTTTCACATCAAATCGAGTTATATTATCAACACGCATGCCCTATCATAACTCTATTTCAAATGAATTGGAGAGTCTCCATTTCATGGTCCAGATTTAAAATGTGTTGGAATGTGAAATCATGCTGATAGGAGAGAGAGATAATGATGGAGAATATACAAAGAATGGAGACTCTCCATTTCATTTGAAATGGAGAGGATCCTAGTCCCATAACGAAATCTGTACCCTGGCTTCTAGTTCAGGTTTAGCTTGATGAAGATTTCTTGAACTAGCAGTTACCTAAGGTCTATATGGAGGATGGAGATATCTATCAGAATGTACCACTATTTCAATGACTTTCAGACTTTGTGAAGACCAGTGACACCCTTCCTTCTTGTATTATGTGTTGTTTCTTTTATTTGTTTATTTATATAAGTTTAGTTAAAAGAGTTGCAGGAATTATTTGATAAAACCTTGATTTTTCAAACTTAATTTTAATGCAACTATAATTTGACTTGTAAAGAAGGTTGCCCTGGTATAATATTGATTTCCAACTGGATGTTGTATTATCCTTTTTAACTATATATTCACTACAACAGGTCATTCTATAATCTTTTTATTCATAAAGTTTTGTTCTGTATACAGCTGCTAAAAAAATAAGAAGAAAGGTGTAGGAGAAATTCTGCAATGCTCTTATGCCACTGGCTCGCAGCAAAGCCAACTGGTACTGGGCATCCATTCAGGTTTGGCACCAGGTACGTTTACAATTTTTCAATGCACAATTAAATAGCATTAGTTTTTATATAAAATTTATAAGTATAATGTAATCTACCAAAGCCAGTCTATTTCTACCCTAAATCCTAATCTTAAAGGTATGAGAGAACATTCCCTTCCCTGCACTGTAAAATTAGTGATGTATACAAGAGCAGGATCCGGGTTCTCATTACTCATTAGACGTTTATTTTCTTTAAAATTGTGTAAATATTGGCTAACTCGGAACATTTGACTACAAAATATTCAATTCTTTGACAATCCATGTAAGAAAACTGAGATTAATGACAATTATTGCCTTGGAAGCAACTTCCTGGAAACTCTAATTGCTCTGCGTTGGCGCAATTGGTGAGTGTTATTGTAACCATGCTTTGAAGCCTTCAAATATTCAGAATCCTGTAGTTTCAAATTCCTTAAAAGATCAATGGTTTTCCAAGGAAGGAAAGTCCCCCCTCAGCCCCTCTGCAAGTTGGATATTTGACCACCCCATGAGTAGTGGCATCCAGCCTTCCATGGATATATCTATAGCTGACATGCACTAGAGAATATTAGGCACCCCATTTTTCAAGTACGAAACCGTGTGAGAGAAACCTTACAAATGAAGTCCAACCAGTCATATCATATGGACTTGGGGGGTGTTTGTTTAGAGCTGAATCTGAATGGATGAATCGGTTTGTTTCGGTCTGAATGACTGAATCGGTAAGATGGACGAGCTGAATGACCAAGTCAGATTTTTTTAGCTGAATGAGCAGCTGAATGAAGTTAAAAAACTAAAAAAACTAAAAAAGATAGTATTAATTATTATATTAAATAATATTAAATAAATTTACAATAATATGAAAACCAGGCTGCAAAAGGTGCGGCAACGACCTGACAAGTGGCTGCATTTTCTTACTAATCATGTCAGCAAATTTGATTTCGACTTAATCTTCCTCCTCGTATCATATTAACCCTTAATCTAATTAATTAACAACCTCCTTTAATTTATGTCGTTTTAGGAATATGAATGGGGAAAGGGTTAGGAGATCAATACGTAATGTTAATGAGTATTTTTATACTAATGTACTCTACTAAATAACATATTTACTCCACTTTACTCAAGTCAACAACCCTTGAATATTTTTTTTTATGGGGTAATAAATTAAGTAAGTTAATTGGTTATGGTAGAAGTCTAGAAGATAACATGCATGGATCGACAAATTTAATTTTCCTTCAATATTTAACAAAAATGTGTCAACCTTTTTGGTTGGTTGGTTGGTTGGTTAATTAATTAATTAATTACCATTTCTGTTCTATTTCTTTAATGTTTTTCTAATTTCCTAAGTTCCTAACTATAATTTGTTAAACATTTCTTTTATTTTTTTTAATGTTTTATGATTTGCAAATAATAAAGATATTGTCTTTTTATTTCATGTTTACCTTTAGAATTAAAAATAAGTTACTAATTTAATACGTAACGATGGTGCGATATATAAATAAAAAAATTAAATTAAAAATATGATGTCATTTTTTACTAACCACAAGGTTACTAGAAAAATAAAATTTAAATGTGACGCAGCTTTAAAACAACGGTCTCTACTTTAATAACATATATACTCCAACAAAATAAAATGTAGCAAGTACCATAAGCAAGAAAAAGTAATATATATTCTCTCCTTTTGTCCCTAACTAAACCAACTCCAACTCCAACTCCATACTAATTCTCTCTCTCTCTCTCTCTCTCTCTATATATATATATATATATATATATATATATATATATATATATATATATATACACTAGGGTTAACCCGTGCCTCCGGCACTACTAATACTCGTGTAATTATTTAATACCTAAAGATGAATCTAAATGAAAAATGTGAGTTACAATATTTAAAGAGTATATATTTGATAAAAATTAAAAATTTTTGTAATTATTTATTGTAAATATGAAAATTTTTAATCAAGATAGACATCCCACCTATCAAGTAAAGAAGTCAAAATTTTTGCAACAAATTGTATCTACATGCTCGTTATTTACAAATCGAGACGGGCAAGAAAAAATGAATTTGTTAAAAAAACAACTAAAGCCAACACCCACATTCAGTCAACAATAAAATTTACCTAAGCCAGTTAACTATATTTATTAAATTCGAAACAATTCAAATGCCAATGACCTTCATAGTTTACTCAAGCACATTTAAAAGCACTCCTCTTCACCTATATGCTATTGATTCCCTTCATTTAATTTATAATTTTAGATGGAACATGGATTAATTAGTAAAACTAATTTAAGCACAATCAATCATACAAATGTGTCCATTGAATACCATTTGCTGATACATTAACAGGTAAAAACATTGTAGTTTTGAAATAGCATAATGATACCCACTTGCTGAAAATGTTCATGTGCACCAAATTGGTTTGGAGCTCCGTTGCCTGATTAAATAAAAAATAAAATAAAATAAGAACTTCAAAAATAATTGACCCAACCGCCAAAAAGGTAAATTTGGTCAAACATATAGCCAAAACAATCATACAGGCCATCGCAAATTTGGGATAAAATCTAACGTCCATGGACACAGCTAGAATATATATATCGTAGCAACAAATTCAAAACAAAACTCTACAAATAATTATGTACTTTACATTTTTACAACGCCATAGTTGGACAATGCGAAACTCATATTACAAAATGTATTAGAAAACAACTCAGTTAACATCATAGAGTACTCGAGCTTCTCATGTTACCGTTCTCTTATGATTTCGTCTATGAGTTCATCAACCACGACCGATCCACATCCTTTATAATGTCATCTATTTCAACATATGCAAACATCACCTCATCCCACCCAAAGTCCCACATACAGTTAACATTTGGATCTGTAGTTTTGATGTTTCTCTCGAGCATTTTGAGCAGATTTTCAGCAGCATCACTACATATTCAAACTACCAAAACAACCATCATTTCATACCCAAAAATCATCATAACCATGTATAATTAATTAACTTTACAAAATATGGAACACAAAAAATACACACATGAAGAAATTAATACATACTCAATCATCAACACATATCTAACCACCAAAATAACAAGCTAGTCGCTACTGATTTTTAAAAAATTTGACAGAATTTCGTTTAAAAATAGATATCCAGACAAATCTAAACATGTCTATAAAACTTACAATCATCCATACATATCCAAACCACAAAAAAACCCCATCATTTCATACCCAAAATCATCATATCATGCAGAAATTACTACATATTCAATAATCAACACATATCCAACAACCAAAACATCAAGCTAGTAGCTACTAATTTCAAGAAATTTCGACAGAATTTCCTTTAAAAATAGATATCCAGACAAATCTAAACCTGTTTAAAAAACTTACAATCATTCCATACTCAAAATCACCATAACCATGTATAATTAGCCAACTTTACAAAAGACGGAAAATATCATCCCAAGGAAAGTTATATTCTTTTTTAGTTCAGCTAGGTATTTTCGTTTAGTCAATTTACTTCCTGTTTTTGGATGGGAAGGAAAAGTTAGGTTCTGTTTCTTTCCAATCAAACTCATGATGTTATTGAGTTTTATTTTTAATTAATACTAATTCTAAAACACTTATAAAAAATATTGGGACAAAGACAGTTTTTTGTTTTGGACAGTAGTACCCTTATTATTTAAATAGGTGGAAAACCACAACATGAATTGTTAAAGGTATATTTGTCCAAATAAAAAACAATGACATTATTAGTTCAAGTGAATTGTGCATAATTTTAAGTTTGAAATACACGTCTTCCTAATGTACCTTGATACTCTACAGGAGACTTTAGCAATTAAAAAAATCAATTGTATGTGCAACTTTTTATTGCCATCAATATATGCTAAGAATATAATTCCAGAACATTATATATGTGTATGCAGAACTTACAAAAGTTTCAAATTTGCCAAGTTTGCAAGCTGTGCAGGAATTCCTCCCGTAAGATAATTATTATTTAGATACCTGCAAATTTGAGTTGAAGGCGAACCATAAATAACTATATGGGTAAAGTGAATATCATATGAAGTAGTTCAAATTTCATTGACTTACAGGTTGCGCAGAACTGGAAAACACCCCTCAATATGAATGAGTTCCCTGATAAATAGTTGAACCAACACCTAATAAATTCAAGAATAAGCTACATATTATAAAGATGACAAAGCAAGTGCATAAAACTAAAGACCATATCAAAAGATAAACAGGAAAACAAAATCAGTAAACAGAATAGAATATGAGCATCCACAAAAGCCACAAAGTAAACCAAAACTACATGAAATGTAATGATTTTAGGTTGATAAGTGTGGGCATATATAAATTAATCACCTTACAAACAACAAACATTAGAAAGAATAAACCCGAAATTCCTATACATCCGAATTTACCCCTCTAATCTCAAGGAGTCCTCAAACTAAACTCTCCCAAAAAGTCAGTAAAGGAAACAACATAATTTGGATAAGTGACTCCAGAGGGCATCTGCCTCGATAACAATTGCTAGCAAATAATTTATACATATTTTTGCTTTATCAACAAAGTTTTTATTTTATTTTCCCTTTCATTTTTCTTATACGGATAAGTTCTTGGGAACTATGTGTTATTTAATTTATAACTTCTTTTTCCCTCTTTCTTAATCCCACTTAAAATTTCCAATCTTTTCAATTCTTCAACAACCTTTTGACGCAAACCAATAAAATTGAGCCACATCGACTAATAATGAAGTGTTGGCTCCATATTTGGTTTATGCCAAATAAAAAATGTTACTGGTGATTATCATGGGGTTTGATTAATTCCAAAGGTACTAATCTAGAAGTATGCAAGAAATAGTATCTTCCACAATTACATTATAAGTATGTAATAATAGAAATCCAAATATTAAAATTTAGCTAGATTTTAGTACATCAACCACGGTCGACGGTGCGGTGGGTAGGTCAGTCAAGAATTATTAGTCAAGGATTTATGATGATTTATATTTTTTATAGTGTTTGACTTAATTATCTAATGATTATGTGTGAAGCACGAACTTTATTTTGTTATAAAATTATTGTATTATTTATACCTTTTTATAATATACTATTATGATATATTAATTCTACTGATAATAGATTAATATCGTGTACATTGATTTTTATATAAAGAAAATATTTTTTTTAGAAATATCATATTTAACTAATAATGTGAAACTAATGTGTCTGAAGTATTTATTTATTTTTTTCTGAAATAATGTGCATATAAAGGAAATTATTTTTTCTTTATCTATCACTCTATTGTTGCTATTGCTTTTTACAAACTAATGCTACTAACTCTTCTTACAACTGCTGTTGAATTAATGTATCTCATTGCCTCCATTAACTACTCTCTATTTGAGGCAGCTTGGATGGTGTCCTTCCATCAATCTTTGTTTTTGGATCTTGTTTGAAAATATAGACTCGATCTGCAACATGCTTGAATGCGAATAAATCAAACAAAACTTGTGTTGTTGTACTTGTTTTTATTCTAGTAAAATAAAAAACTTCTATATAACGGGAGTGGTTAGCATGAAGTGAACTTCATAATAAATTCACTCCATGGCTAATACGGTGCTGACACGCAGGCGGAGAGATCACCCTCCCGTCTGTGTGTCAGTATTATATTGCGCATGATAACCCTTGTTGTACTGCTGTACTAATGCTCCTGGGCTGCTGCACTACTTCAACCTGCTGCAAACACTTACACTACTGCACCACTTCACTAATACACTGTTGCCAACATATTTCCACATTAAAATGCTCTAATTGCTGCTACATAATACTAACTTTTATTGGACTATTAAACCATAGATGACGAAAGTCTTCTTTTGCTTTTCCTGATCCCACACAACTACTGCAAGCCTTATTCTTGGTCTTAATTATACACAACTGAACTTTTTCTCAAAAATAGCTTCCTATCTTAACCAAATATTCCACATAGTAGTTGCAGCGAGCTGTTATAAACTCACCAACTGACTCTCAATTTTTACTTCTAAAATTTAACTAATTCAAAATAAGATACACTAAAATTGCTTACACCCAAAACCACTTATCCGACCTTCCTCTAAAACAACAGATATGTCTCATCTTTGGATACCTTATTTCCATGTCAATGTTACCCACAATAGATTAAGAGAAGACAGGTATTGGGGACCACAATTATAAAGCCTAATCAATGTCTGGCATGTAAGGTTCTAGATGAAGGGTAGTGTGTCGTTTAGAGTAAAATGATATAAACCAAATGACAATGACTTGAGATGCTATGCATCCTTTAGAGAGAATTTGCCAAGCACTTCAAACTTTAAAACCCAGACAAACCCTGACCCCCTCCTCTGCCACCGTTTTGTGGGTTAGAAAGAAAACCCATAATATGACTAACTACAGGGTGATAAATTACAGGGTACTAACACTCATGAAATACATAAAAATCATCATTAATTAGAGCTGCATAATTCAAGACGAAATGCCACCAGACATTTTAGAAAAACAAACGTCAATCCCTTCTATAAAAGCAAATAAAGACATTAATATGCCCTTGTATAAAAGCAACAAATGACATTAATAATCCCATTCAAAGTCAGTACTAATACATGTTAAGAAAGAAATTAAGTAATTTAAAGGGAATAGAAAAAATAAACTGTCTTCGAATTCAAGGGAAAAAATACATGTAAGTTGTAATAATTCAGTGTAAAAGGTTAGGAATTTCCTTCAATTCCTTTTAAATAAAAGCAATGCAAAGAGAAAACAAAAAAATGTGTCACTTGGTGAAATTATGATTACATGACTACCATTAAAGTTCCATTTCAACTTCTTGATAAAATTTATTAAAAAAAGTAAGTTTTTAAGTCGGAAAAATAAAAATATCTCAGTTCATTCCCTATCATCCCAAACTCGAAATAGACCATCATTCACCACACCAAAAAAAGGGAAAGTAACTGAAATAACCGGTAGAATAGCACAATCATAAGAGCATCAAGCTGATTTAACTGTGCATGTTAAGTTCTGCAACCGTGCATCCCAGGTTTTGGTTCTCTCTTATATTCACGTGCTAGCAAATGTACAATGATGTGCCCATACTACAGACCCAAAAAACACGTAACAGTTGCCATCAACGAACTAAAAATTTCATCCAATAAAACAAATGAGCAATTTGATAAGAGAACCTAGCTTCAAGAATGATAGATGTTGAGTCCGAAAATCTTCATATATGATTAATTAGTAATACGTGAAGCAGAACCTAGCAGTGCACAAAATATTGTAGGTGCTATTTTGATTTTCATGTATACAAATATAATAGAATGCTATCAAGAATAATAATAAAGAATCCAATACTTGTAATGTCCACAAACTCATAAAAATGAACTGATAAATCAATGTAGCAAACATTTTCATTCCATAAGCTTTACAAATAGAGCCAAATATGAAATAACTGACAACAATGATACCTATCTATACAGACTACTTATGTTAGTTATCATATTTGTTCTATAACCAATCGTATGTTCAAGCTTCACAGAGACTTGGCACAGAGTAAATGGGATAAGAGTCTTTTCTGATAAACCATGTCACTTGTGGTATTTTTTGAAATACCGTTTGGTCATATTGTAATTGGACATGTAAAACGAATTGGCCAAGAGTGAAAAGTTGCGGTCCAAAAAGGACACAACAACTTTTTTGGGTAGCATCTGTTCTTCTAGCTGCATATAGACTCTATTGTCAGGGTTTTGTGTATTTCACACTCTTACCGAAGCAAGGCATTGACAATTTTCACAAAAAAGAACATATTAGACACACACAGAGAGCTTATCTAACCTTAAGATACCTTCAGGTTCAAATGGAGTAAGACACCACCCAGGTGAATTTGGTGGTAGAGGTCCTTAATCAGGAGAATTAACACTGCAATTCTATAAACATGAAGAAGTAATCTACCCAAAGTTAATTGCAAGTTATTCTATTACGAAAATATGTAAGCTGAGTCATAAAAGAAAGTACCAGAGATAACCTGTGTTCTTCTGTAGACAGGATGCTTATAAAAATGTTCACCAAGAAAAATTCGATCAATCAAGCAAACTGCATTAAAAGGAGGTTCAAGGCTACCCCTCACTCCACATAACACCTTCAAATAAATATGAGAACTTTCGAATCAATTCTGTAAGCTAAGATGGTAAAGATACATGTATCTCCAAAAGCTTTTGCCAAAATAAGAATATGTAAGAAAAAGAGAAATCAAAAGTTTTTCAAACACTAATACATGAACTAAAAGATTTTTCTACATGAAAAACACATTCAAACCTATCAATTAAGGTGATAATATGGGAAACAACTAAATTATGGTACATGATACAGTGTTAGTGGAGTCTAATATGTCATTCAATGGTATAACTTTAACACCAATGTATATATCTAAATATTCATTTTGAACACTGCCATAGGTATTCAGAGTTTAGACCTCTGGTCCTGCTACCCAAAACTTGATTTTTGCATCATGGATTAATTATATTCCAGGAGTTAGGTATTGGGGTGAAAACAATCTCACAAAGCCTTCTCCATTAACTTGGAATGGACTACAGTCTACACTTGTTTCTTTTTCCTCTTAAGACACCTAATAGTAACAGCTAATAAAGAATCACCCTGAGCTATCAAATTATAAGCAAGCCATAAATCATCTGCTTCCCCTGGAATCATCTGTTTAATTAAATTTAAAACAAAATTATTAAAAACAGATACCCAATAAGCACTATTCTCTCTGATTAGGGATAAAAACATTTCCTGTCAATTAATCCACAGCTTTGTATAGATAATAGGCCTTAAGTTTGCTAATAAATGAATCAAATTATGCATAATCCATAGCTTTGTATCACATCATTGTCTAGGGTTTGGTACCTGGTAAATGGTCGCGGAGGGAGCGAACGAGAAGTCGGCGGACACAGATGGAGGAAGAAACGCATCAGTGCTGCAATAAATCACCAGACCTAAAATGAAGAAATTGAATGAGGGAGAACTAAAATGAGAGGGGAATTGGAGAACCAAAACAAAGAGGTCAAAATGGAAATTGAAGACCTAAAACGAAATAGAGAAAGGAAAGAGGGAAATTAGGAGGTCCATTGCTCTCGCCTCCCGCAAATAACGGAATTAATTTGATAAATTAAGTACACAAACTCACAGATTTGATGTTGTCGACCCGAGAGTTGGCGTGAGGCACCTCTTCGACCTCCCAACCTTCCGAAAGTTTGAAGTGCGAGCTGGTAATGGCAGAGGAGTTGTGGATCAGGACAGGAGGCGGCAGAGAGATTATAAGTATTAGATGTAGAATGGGTGGAGAGGTATGAGGTTTGGCAAGGTATAAGGTGGAGAGAATGAGAAGAAGCAAATGACTGAAATCTCAGTGTTTTCCGTATAAGGTGGAGAGAATGAGAAGAAGCAAGGTATAAGCAAATGACTGAAGCAAATGAGAAGGAGAGAATGAAACCTCAGTGTTTTAATGTTTTGAAGGGTTAGATTTATCCTAATTTTTTGACGGTCCCGATCTTCTAATAAGCTTGAGCGGGAAATTAACTTTTTTCAAATTCATTTGTATTTTGTATATATATATATATATATATATATATATATATATATATATATATATATATATATATGGAATGCTGTGATAAGATGAATACAACTACAAATAATTATTTATCATATTCTTCATCTTCAACAATAATATCTTCATCATCACCATCACCATCACCATCACCATCACCAATGAAGTCTCATTTTAATAATACTACAGTAATTCCACCTGTAGTAATTATGAGTCCTTGTGCTGCATGCAAAATCCTGCGGCGGAGATGCGTTGAGAAATGCGTGTTAGCGCCCTATTTTCCGCCCACAGAACCACTCAAGTTCACCATTGCGCATAGTCTTCAGAGCTAGCAATATCATCAAATTGTTGCTGGTACTAATACTAATTGATTTAACCCCCATTAGCGTGCTGCTTAATTGGTTTCACATGCAGTTGAGTTTTTCTTAATTTAGAATATATATATCCTACTACATACGTACTTAATTATTTGTATTATATATATATATATATATATATATATATATTACATTCTCTCACAATTCAATTCATTTATTAATGATGGTTTTGTTATTTTGATACAGAACTAGTTGTGACAATCAGTTTTTTCCATGCATATATAATATTTGTATATATATGAGAGTTATGCTATCCCTTAAAAACCTTTTTTAAGCAATCGTTATATTTATCTTAATATAATTTAAATGTATATGCCAATTTTAATAAATGAAATTAATGTTTTGTAACTATTGTTTAAGATATAATCACTATAAATATTGTCTAAATTGTTTTCTTTAACCACCAATACTGTAGCTCCTATTTTCTCTAATTACACACATACATACATATGTATGTATGTATAACTTATTATTATTAATAAGTATAAGTTATTCAACTATTATGAAAATTAATGTGTATACTGCTAATTAATCTACATAGTTTCTTTGATAGTGCTCCATATTTGACTTGAGCACGATTCAGATAAGCTAGTAGCCAGTAAACAGGGTAGGGTAGGATAGGGTGGGGTGGGATGGGATGGGGTGGGATGGTGTGGGGGTCCATCTAATGAAAATATATATTAACCAGAAGAGTTGACACTGCCCTTCACTAGCATAGAAAATAGATTATACTCGGAAGATTTAGTCAATACCAGTAGGTACAAAGAAAAGGTCCAAGCTTGATTCACATCTTTATTATCACTTTTTATTATTACTCAATTACAATTAAGTCTTTCTTTTCTGCTGATTAAAACTTAAAAAAAAAATGTCATTCTTCCATTAATGATTAGGATAAGGGCTCAAGGGACATTTAAGAAATTAATTTTAATTAGTTTCACAATATCAAGAAATTAATTTTAATTAGTTTCACAATATCATTAATCTAAAGTTTAATTAATTAATTAATGTTTACTTGTTTGCAACAATAACAATAATGGGATTTAAACCCTCAATCACTGTACTTATATTAAAGATGCATGCGATTAGTTTTAATAAAGTCAGTTACTTAGTTATTATAAGTAGTTCATATGAATGATATGATGATTTTTCTCCAAGTAGCTTATTATTCTCTTAAGATAAACAAGTGACAAAAAAGGAGATCTAGTGCTATCTTTATATATACTGTCTTTTTTGTTCCAATAATCTTGCAGTAAAAACAACTTTTGGGTGACCAATTTTTTTTGATCTTGTCACGAGGTCTAGCTTTACATGGTTTGCTTGTCAAAGCTGGTGATTACCAAATTCTAAACTTTGTGGTATGTGTGTCTTTTAGTGGTGAATAAGTATACTCTCCTGTTTTTCTTTTTCAAACACGAGGAGCTTCTTTGGGGAATAATAACCCTTAAGCACTCTATGTCACATCACTAATTAAGGCCTCAATCACAGTAAACAATATTATTCCCTACTCCCATAATATATAACGTCAATTATTTAGGGATGGAGGGAGTAATATATAATTTTATTATTATTACTCCCTCCGTCCCAGGATAAAAGTCTTAGTGAACTTTTTACGCATATTAAGAAGATGATTGAAATGACAAAATTGCCCATAATAATGTCATTAAATATGGAGAGAGAATTAGAATAAGAAAAGTATGAGATATTTAATGCTACGAGTATAATAAGAAAATATATGTAAAAGTTTGGTTATTAACGAAAAATGGATATTTAACATGAGACTACTGAAAATAGTAATAAGTATTTTTATCATAAGACGGAGGGAGTATTATATTAGCCAAAATTTTAAAAATTTTATTTTCTCATATTTTAGAATTTAAAATGGTGAAGGTAAGTGATCAAACTCAATTATTCTTTAAAATAAATTAAATTAGCGAGTCCTCTTAAAAATTGAGTGCTGTGTTTGATAAAATTGAGTAATTAAGATGTTAATATATCATAATAAATCAAATCATCCTAGTCAAATAACATTTGATCTTAAAAAACTGTTTGGTAATTAAGAGACAACTCTTAATGATTTAGATTTATATATCTATCTTACCGATTAAGAGACGATAAGAAGCAAATAAAATTTTACTAAATAACTTTACTCTCTTACTAAATTAAATACTAAATTAAATATGAAGCTATTAAAAAGTATTAAAAGATAAATAAACGCCACCTAAGTTGTATCTCTATCAGGTATGGCCCATTGGGGTATTTGGTCTCAAAATGAACATGCAATCCCAAAGTCAAATGTGCTCTCCCTTTCTATCTCACTTTTTAATTTATAGTGACAAACTTCCCAATTTAGTCGGAATATTGATATGGACTCGGTGGCGGATCTACTTAACGGACACTATACACAACTGTCCTTGTTAGAATTTTTTTTTTATAGGTATAGGAACAGAGAAAATATATAAATTAATATTAAGGGAGCAGATTAATAGAAGAGTTAAATTTAAAGGGGGCAAAAAAATTTGCATAAACCAATTCTAAATACAAGTACAAAATCTTCTTAGTTTTAAAGTTTGGTGAAATCTTAGAAGTTTGTTTTTGTACAGTTTTTAGTTTTGAATGTTCATCAACGTGTGAACTGTAAAAGATTGTTTGATTTTTTTTTTGTTATTGATTTGGTTGACCGTGGTTACTGTTTGTTTGGTCTGATTGGGTCTTTTTTGGGTTGTTTGATCTTCAATTGAAAATGAGATCGTTTTTGGTTGAGTAGTTTCTGTCTTTTATTGTGATAACTTACAATAATTTTTGTCTTATTTTATAGTGGAAAATGACAATGAACCTTTAGCAACCCCTCATTTTTAGTTGTTATAATTTTTGGTGTTCAGAGTATAAATTTGGATGGGTTCTTTCTCTTATTTCAAGTAAAACTTATTTGAAACGTATAAAAGGATACCAAAACTAGTTTATGCTTTGACCACATATCTTTTATGCGTAGGATCTGCCTCCTTATTTTAACAAGTCGACACAGATCGAGATTGATTAATTGGTGATTTTTCGAATAGAATTTTGTTTTCTCACAAACGGTGTCAATGTTAACGCTAAATTTAGTACGCCAAACGAAATCACCAGAACAGCAGGCCAAAACAACGGTAACAGTTACTGGAACAGTTGATTGTATTGTTGTGAAATCAAACTCACGAAATACACACACATAAACATACACACATCATTGTAAGAGATATAAAATATGGACACAAGAATTTACGTGGAAACCCAATTGAGAAAAAACTACGGAGAGAGATAGGAAGTTCACTAAAATAATATGGAGAGTACAAATTATTTATTTGTGTCATATGTTATTGTCTTCTCCCCCAAATCCTTGCTTATTGCTGTATTTATAGCTGTTATGTCCACCCGGATCCAATTAGAAGTAGAAGTCCTTTTTAGAATCACCTTATAAGTGCAATTAATGACTGATCGATTCCTTCTCAAATTAGATCTCCTTATCTTCTCTTAATAAGGAAACACAATCTTACTTTAATAAGGACACTCCTACTATTTGAGCAAACTATCAAAATAAATGTATATGGTCCAACACCAGATCCAGATCATTAAATAAATTGGGCTACACTTTGACTAGACTCAAATAATTATATCTCATCATCTTGTTTGTTTAAATTGAAAAAAAGTATAACTAGATACCAACGTTTAACCCATTGGCATACATCTTGAATATGTGACTTTGTTAGTGTAGATTGTAGAAGTTGCCTTGGGCTTAATACTCCTTCCTTGCATTCCTATTGTCCTTCATTTTACCTTTGATTTCAAATACATTTTTATCGCATGAATCATGTCAAGATTGTGACGAATTAAAAGTGAACGCCAATAAGGTATTCCCACATGATGCAACTTTTACCTAGTTATGTTCTTTGCCATAACTGTATTTTTTTACCTTTTATCACCAATCTTTTCAAATGTAGTAGATGACAATTTTGATACAAGCTTGGAAAATTTCTTCACTAGACAACTTGTAATACAAGTTAGTGTGCACTATATAACTTATATGAGGTAATTACTAATTAAATCATAAATATACATTTAGGTTGATCCCCTACATAGGAAGCAAAATCTAGTCACATACTAAGGTAAAGAATATCATCTTTTTCATACTCCTAAAATTAAACATATTATGGTAAGAAATTATTATTCGTTTCTACATCTCTTAACATTAAACGGTAAAAATTTCTGAAATAACAATTCGTTAAAATTTATTTAATAGTTTTCGCTTCATCTGATATGTTTTGACCTGAACCATCCTGTTGAATTCTAATCCTTGCATTTGAACTGTGAACTTTTGGACTGTGAACAGCTTGGACTTTGAACCTTATAATTGGACTATGAACATTCTGACGAACTTTCTATTTGAACTGTGAACATTTTAGACTGTTAAATATTCCTTGTATTGTGAACCTTACCGTTGAACTTCCTATCTATGAAGTTTGGACAATATCGTTGGACTTAAACTCATTCCAATATTCTGGACATCAGGTTGACAATTTGAACATTATTGAACTATGAACAAATTAAATTATTCCTTAAATATAAATAAATTGCAAATCTCCAATATTCAATCATTGTTTTATTATTCATATTATTGCTGTTTATTCTTTATTTTTTGTACTAATCATTAGGACTCAAGTTGTATATATGAATGTCTTTGGTCTGGGTGCAAAGATATTATGGTTGTTGAGTTTTTAGCTTGTGTGGCAAAGACACGTGTGGTGAAAGTTCTCTTTGGTCTTGGTGCAAAGAAGAACTGTTGTCTAACATGATCATGACCATTGATTTTACATTTGATGGAATCTTTAGGATGCATTTTAAATTGGATAAAATAGTAAACATTATTGTCTATTTGGCTCTCCAAATAGATTTCTCATTCCGCTGAAATTATTTGTTAAAAACTTATGTTATTTAACATTTTATAAATATCTGATTTATAACCGTTGAAGGTTAAAAATAACTTTATTATTCTGTTATGCTAGTCATGATATTCTTTACTGTGCTATTTGAGTTCACCATTTTGTTTTAATTCTTTTCAGGCTAAATGACACTTTTGTCCCTCCAAATTGCCCACAACTTTTAAAATCTTTCATCACTCCAATCAAACAACATCATGTACATTTCTCGAACGAATCTTCACCATGATGAGAGCTTTTCACTTAAAACATGTTCCCCATGCACATACCACCTTTTGAAACCCGGCCTTAACTGTAAAGGTGTACTTGGACATCATGTCGAAGTTGGAAGCATTTCAATTTACATGTTGAGCATGGACACTTGATTTTTTGCTCACTCACATTCTCAGGGATATGATGGAACTAATAAGCAAAGTTAAGAAATTCCTTCCCTCCCTCTCTGAATTCTTACGCCTATTATCGTCTATTCGCCTATCCATCCGTTTCTAATCAGAAGAAGTATCTATCCAAATGAGATGAATTTAAGGAACATAACTGCAATCAGCAATATATATTGAAAAAAAAATAGCATTTGTAATCATTTTTCAGTCATATAATGTTTCATGGGGGTATATATCAAATAACAAACACCATGACTCGTGAATAAATTATTCCTAGTATTACGCAGTACTGATGTTATATGAATATTGAGAATAGGCTATTTTATTCCTAGTATTACGCAGTACTGCACTTATATTAATGTTATCCCACAACTAGATTGTGATTCTTGCCAAGATATATACTTTGTGTCAAAACTTCTTTTAGTACAACTGTGGAAAAGTATACTCAAAAGTTTGAACTTGAATATATAAAATGCATCAATTAATCTGTCCATTCAAATCAAAACCAAGAATAGCATACGAATTGATAAACCAAATGATTCACTTAATTTAGATAATCAAATGTCTGAACATTTAAAACAATCAAATTAACTAGGCCTAATAATATCCACCAACATATAATGAGCAAAACAAATTAAGACATTACAATTAATAAAGAAACTTGGGAACAAATAACTAAAAGAGAGTTGAAGCAAAAAAACAGAAAAAAGAAACCTAGTATTTGCAACCAAAATACTTGTGAAAATTAAGCAAAATCCAAACAATAGACCTAGCAATTACCCACCGCATATGTTTAAACAAATATATTCTTGTTATAATATTTACAAACAAAACACAAAATCATAATGTTTTAACTAACCAAACTCTCACTTAGACATTTTCACTAGTAAGTAGATGTCTAAGCAGTAAGCATATATATATATATATGTGTGTGTGTGTGTGTGTGTGTGTGTGTTGGTGTGTGTGTGTGTCGCTAGATACCATTTTCAGGTGAATTAAATTAATAGGAAATAGAGCTTCGAAACTACCTTGATGGAGGCTTTGTGTTGGAAGATGAACAAACCAAAATAATGGAATGAATTTTTATGACTTTTCGTATTTTGTGTTTATTGGAAGAAGAAAGATATGATGGCTAAGTTCATAGTATTTAATAAGAGTTTAGAAGTCTATGCACTAGTATAAAGCTCTGTGTCATTTTGTATAAGCCAAGAAAGAGAGGAGAGAAAAAGATTAAGAGTTGTATTGTGTTGTGATTTCTAAAGAGTAATAGAAAAGTTCTTGAGTGAAGTCCAAAAAAGGTTTTGTAAAGTCAACATTTGGTGTCAGAGCCAGAATTTCATCTCTTCGGGCAAGGAAATCGCGCCTTGCTAGGGTTAGGGTTTCGTGTTGGCTGAGGAGGAGAGAAATCCACGAATAATACGGAATTGATTGATTGATTGTAGAGGGGAGAACGACAAGTGGACGCTTACTCCAACGACGCGTGGCAGAACCCCTAGAATCCGAAAACCGTGTTAGGGTTATTGAGATTCCAAGAGCCTTCTTCAGTTCTTCGAGTTGAGAGAGTGTTCGAATCTTGTTAGTGCTTTTAGGTGGAATATCCAAGCCTTAAGCTACCAAAAGAGTCCCCCTCCTTCCTAGAATGGAAGGGGTATTTATAGAGTTTCCTGGACTTAAGTCATCACATGCTAGACACATGTTTTCAATGAAATTCTAGAAATACCCTTCAGTCATTAAAGTAATGCCCATATTGCTCTGTCCTTCTAGCCATCAATCCAATCCCTCGATCAATTCCCAAAATGAGCCGCCTCCATGAGTCTTCTACCTCGGGACACGTGGAGGCTTCTCCCGGGTCTAGCACATTTATGTCTGACTTTTCCATCTTCATTCCATTAGGTTATGCGAACCCTAAATTGCACATTTAATGAGGTCGTGGAACCCTAATTGTGCATTTAATTTAATTAGGTCATGTGAACCCTAATTTTGCACATGGGCCCACATTTGCCCCCTGCGCGAGAGTCGCATTTCCAAATAGACGATCGTGCAAGAATACTTCAAGCTTTTGACCTATTTTGCGTGACTTCACTTTACGGGTCTTGAAGATCATGGTCCTAGTAAAGGGAACTCCTAGGGAGCCAAACCCTTAGGGTTAAACCCAAGATTTGTTTCTTTATTTCCCCTGAAAATTGAAAACAAGAAACATAATTAAATAACATTAAATAAATAAAAAAGAAATCTTTATTTTGGGTATACAAAATCTTTCTTTTTTATTAAACCAAATAAAATAAAATCTTAATTTTATTTTAGAAATAAAATAAAATCTTTCTTTATTTTGAAAATGAAATCAAATATTTCTTTATTTTGGAAATAAAATCCCATATTTATTTATTTTAGAAATAAACCAAATCTTTATTTATTTGATATATATATATATATATATATATATATATATATATATATATATATATATATATATATATATATATGCATAAGCCAATTTTGAAAATCACCCTTTCTTTTGGGAATAAAATCAAGCTTTAATTTTATTCTTTTCGAAAAATAAACTTTTTACTTATCTTTATTTTGGAGAAGTAAGATGTCCATATTCATAACCCATTGTCGCATGCCTTGCTTCTAAATCGTAGCTGGGAGTTTTGTTGTCGCATTACTTGGTGCACTTTTTATTTGCCGTAATAAGGAACCCATCATTTGAAAGTTGCTAGCTATTCTACTAACAGCCATGCACTTTTCTTTGTAGTGATAAGGAGCCCCTCATTTGAAACTCTTTGCTTGATTGACCACTGCTTTATTTCCTTGCAATCACCATTGACACCTTCCTTGGCAATTTCGGTAATTTTTTTTCTTTTTCTTTTTTTTTCGTTTGAAGGCAACAGCCCCTAGGTGGTGGCCGAACCCTATAGGAGCCGAACCCTATAGGGCGCCGAACCCTAGGGGTCGAACCTTAGCATGATTTATTTTTTATTTTTTATTTTTTTTGAAGGAGACAGCCTTTAGGTGGTGGCCGAACCCTATAGGGAGCCGAGCCCTAAGGGCCGAACCTATGCAATTTTTTTTTATTTTTTTTATTTTTTTTTATTTTTAAAGGAAACGGCCTTTGGGTAGTGGCCGAACCCTATAGGAGCCGAACCCTATAGGGCGCCGAACCCTAGGGGGGCCGAACCTTATAAATTTTTTCTTCTTTTTTTTTGTGTGAGGGAAACGACCTTTGGGTAGTGGCCGAACCCTATAGAAGCCGAAACCTATAGGGTGCCGAACCCAAGGGGGGCCGAACCTTATAATTTTTTTTTGTGTGTGTGAAGGAAACAGCCTTTGGGTAGTGGCCGAACCCTATAGGAGCCGAACCCTATAGGGCGCCGAACCTTATCAATTTTTTTTCGACGAAAACGCGAAAGGAGAAAAACTGCTATGCTTGCATGCGACGAAACTACTCTAGATGGCCAAACCCCTAGGGGGCGAACCCTAGGGGGTGAACACTAGGCAGAAAACCATGTTTTGGGTGAAAAAATGAAGTTCGGGACGACGATCCTCTACTATTAGGAGCGTCATTTGGAGTTTTGGGGCCTATAATATATCAAAACGACTGTATCGACGAGCCCTTCAAAAGTCATCGTTTTGCCATGACATATGCCGTTATAAGTCCAAAAAAGGCTCCGAAGGATGGATTTTGGCCATCCAAAGTTTTTTCGAAAATTTTCGGGAATTTTTTCTTGCATAAATGTACTCCCTCAATCTTTCTGACATTGTTTCTTCTTCTTTTTAGGTGTTTTGAAGGTTAACTCTCGGATGTTCGCTCCTTTTTGCCATGGTGAGTACTTCAAGCTCACATACTTTACTTCCTTTCTTTGTTTTCCTTAAAATTGTTATAATGAACTTCCCCTTCCTTGTAGTCCCTTTCTCCTGAATACTCTGCAGAACTAAGAACTACCAAGGAGTCCCCATTCATCACTGATTGGGGAAGATCTCCCTTCTTTGGTCCTTCTGACATCTTTTGGGATAGAGTTAGAGACTATGACCGTACAACTTTTCCTCCACCAGAGAAAGAAGGCTTGTTTCTGTATGCCCTAGCTTCTGGAGGTTGGGATAACTTCCCTCATGCCGATTGCATTCCCCGCCTATGCATAGAGAAGCAAGAGTACCCCTTCAGTCCCCTTCGCTTCCTATCAGATTCATCTGGTCGCATTCAAGGATGGTAGGATTGGACCGACGAGATCCTTGACAACGCTGAATATGTGGAAATACTAAAGAATGCGAGTATCTTTCGCTGTGTTCAACTGTGTAGAGACCTACGGATTCACCAGGACGATAACACACTTACTATGTTGATCTCACGATGGTGTTCCTTTACTTGCACATTCGTCATTGCCTGGGGAGAATTCACCCCTACTCTAGAGGATGTTTATGCCCTCTATCAGTATGTTTTCTTCTTTTATTCCTTTCATTCATTCTCATGTTTCTGAAATATGTATATTTATCCTGAATTACATCTTGTAGCCTTCCTATTGTTGCTTCAAACTCTTGTGGTCCTTCTAGCATGTCCACTAGGGATGACGACTATGTTGCCTACTTGACAGAGGCCTTCAAGCAATCTTCCCACTTCATCTCCCGCTTCAAGGGCGATACGCTCCTTCTGGACTTCGAGAGCTCAAGTCGGCAAAAGAATTCTTGGTTATCCTGGGTGCGTTATTTCTTCCGTGATTACAAGACCAACCAGTGGAACAGCTCTGTTCACGACAAGTCTGTTCTTGCCTTCCGTGAAGAAACTTGTCCCTTTCCTCTAGCGGCTTATCTGGTTATGTGGCTGTCCCATTTCATCTTCCCTGGGTCTCCCATAGACGATCCTTTTGCCCGTATGTTCAGTTTGGTAGCGTTGTTATCCCGAGGTTCGGAGATTCCCCTTGCTTCTCTCTTCCTAGGGACCTTATATCGTCGCCTAGACGAAACAACCCTTGCTATGAAAGAATCCGTTGGGAGGTAATCACTTTCATATTTTATATTTAATTGTCTTTCAAACTGCGCTTTTTTTCCTTTAACCTTTTCTATGATATTTTTTTATTTACTCAGGTATGATGTCAATTGCTTCATTCCATGTTCCTTCCTTCAAATCTTTCTTTTCGAGCGCTTTCCGGGCTATTCTGATCTTGAGCATCTTTCTATGAAGAAGAAGAAGTCTCATTCTCTCCCACCACACAACACCATTCCTCGCATGTTACGTTGGATTGATCACCGCTTTAGTCCTGATAGTACGAATTTGCGATATTTCCTTGATGATTATTCATGCTTCACTACTCGTCCCTATACCATTGTTTCAGGGGGTTGCGGTCATCTACCTCACTTCTACAAGCACAAATTTCGTACCTTCTCCAACCTCAACAGAAATAGCTTGAGTGGCTCCGCTGTAAGACCCCAAATTTTTGAATAAAGATTAAATTTTCTCGAAATATATTTTTGAATATTATGGTGTGGATTTGATATAATGTTATAGTTGTGGGTAATATTTACAAATTTTGCAAAGTACGCAAGTTGTTATATAATATTCGATTGGTCGAGGAATATTCGTACAACGGCATAATCATTGGTGGACTCCCACAACGAAATTATTATCGGATTGAGAAAACGACAAAAATACTTTATGAAAATAACGGCGGAAGTTTTACCGTTTATTGTTGAAACACCCAGTGTTAAAAGTACAGTAATATGCGTGGTTGCATAGTAGCACACGATATTGATTATTGATGCTTACGTGAGAAGTCACTCAGTTATACTCAATTATTGCTACAGTAATTGCTGCAGCATATCTATTATATTATGGATTCAATTATGGTGAGTATCATCTGCATAAAATGTTTTTTTATTAAATCAATACTTGAGACGACAAAGTTATTCATATTATAAACTGTAATATTTAAAATGTCTAGAAGTTCTATCAAGGAGAGGTTTGGTCACCTAATTGCGCGCCAATAGGGAGAAATCCTTATTGGAAAGCCCCCTCTTTCCTGGGAACGACCTGATTGATAAATATTGTGAGTTATAATAATAATGATGAATGTTTTTTGGAGTTGAATTTGGAGACGCGGACGTGATATTTGAGTCCGGAACGACAAAATTAGTAAAAATAGTGTATAAACACAAAATTTTCAGTGATTCACTATTTGGTCAAAAAGTCAATAGTTGACTTTTTCGAGAAAAGTCAAACTTCGAAATTTCAAAATTTATATTTTTGATAAAAATAGTTTCATTATGTTGGAATTGTTTGTGTTAGTGAAAATCGACATTTATTCCGATGATAATTGATGTCTAGGGGTTATATCGATAAATCAGGTAATTTATCGGATAAATGAGCAATTAATTGCTACTAATTCACATGCTTATATAACTATTTGTTCACATATGTGTACTATTAAATCACATTATTTACTATTAGGAGAGTTGGTGCAAGATTGATAATACTTGCATGACTAGGTTAAAAATAGAGGTATAGATGGAGGTACTATACTGTAATTCATATTTTTCACATGATTATACTATTGATTCACATGATTGAACTATTGATTCACATTATTTACTATTAGGGGAGTTGATGCAAGATTGATAATACTTGCAGGACTAAATTAAAAATGTAAGAAAAGTTGGAGGTATTGTACTGTAATTTTTGAGCCCCAAAACGTGCAATTATCGAAACTATATTTTTCTATAAATAGAAACTCATTCTTCCTTCATTTCTCACCAATTCACAAAAAGCTTTAGAGCGATTATTATAGAGAGAAATTATAGAAAGAAGAAGAGAAGTCTGCTACCTCACTATTTCAGTATCCAGTTTTTCTAAAGGTAGGGAGTATTATTTCTTTCTTATCTATGAAGAGAACTTCTGTTATTCCATTCTTATTATTCTTTTGGAATAACCTGTATACGCGGGCTACCCTATACTTGGTGAAATTCTTCTGTTGTTCCATTCTTTATCATTCTGTTGGAACATCTTGTTTGTGCGTTCTACACCGGACCTGGTTCCGTCTTTATTATTCTGTTGGAATATCCTGTCTGTGTGTTCTACGCCGAACCTGATTTCGTCTTTATTATTCTATTGGAATATCCTGTCTGTGCGTTTTACGCCGGACCTGATTCTGTCTTTATTATTCTGTTGGAATATCCTGTCTGTGTGTTTTACGCCGGACCTGATTTCGTTATTTATTATTCTGTTGGAATAACATGCATGTGCGGTCAATCGCATGCCTGGTGATTTCTTTTGATATTCCATTCCTTATTATACTCAGTTGGTTAAAGTTTTGACTTTTATACTCCATGAAATTAGTGGAATATCCTTGATATTTGCGCTTCATCCAGTATCTTTTCATAGAAATATTCTTCTGAGCATTCTTGAATTTTACTCTACAAAGCAGTATCATGTTGACAATTTGGACGTTATTAGTTCCTGGATAAAATAATTCTTAAACTTGTTTTATTGAATTCTTATATCATTGTCATCATCCTCATGTTTATATTTTGTTGAAAGTCATCTGTGGCCTATAGTCCATAGATGGACTTGGTATGATTATGACCAGGGATTATTCGGTGTAATCATGACCGTAATGTTACAAATGATGTGGTAAAAGTCCTCATTGGCCCATAGTGCATTGATGGACAGTTGTTGGCATGATCATGACCATTAATGAATACACAAATATTCTTGGTCCGTAGTGCATGGATAATTGTGGTCGTGATACTAAAAAATATCCTTGGTTGTAGTGCAGAGGTGATTCGATGATGTGGATTATTTATTAAGCTGAGTCCTAGCGATAAAAGTGATGAAAAACCTTCTAAATCATAAAAGATAGTAGATTTTATTCTCTACTTGACTCTTTTAATGGATTGCTTGTTCCGCTGCAGTTAAACTTGATAGTTGTTATATTGTATCAGTTTAACACTGTTGAAGGCTAACGATAATATATTCTGCATTATCTTAGTCATAATATTTTCTACTGGGCTAGTTGAGCTCACACTTTTACTTTTATTGTTCTCTTCAGGAAAGAAATGAGAACGTAGCAGGGACTAGTCGGGGAACAGAGTGACGAACCAGATGATAGCATTAGTAGTCCTCACTATTCTGTGAAATAGTGTAATAATAATTGTAAAAAGGACTCCTTTTGAGTTTGTACAATCTCTAGTAGACAATATTTGTATTCAAACTCACAGTTTATGTTTTGTCGTATTGTACACGACAATTTTTTTATTAAGTTGTATTTGATTTTATGTACCATGTAAGTGGCGACCCAAGATGGGTGACGTATACCTAATTTTGGGGGCGTCACAGTTGGTATCAAAGCTTAGGGATATGATCCCTGGCTAAGATGTGAGACTAGAACTAGGAGGGGAGAGACGGGGAATTCCTTCGCTAGTATGACCTACCTAAGTTTATTTGGTATTTGATTGGTTGGTCAGAGTATAGTGATAATATGTTGCATGTCAATTAACCCTTGGAAGTTACACTTTCACCTTTAAAAGTGACGGAGGCACCTGAGTATAAGCCCTCAAACCCGAAAGTTACACTTTATCTTTAAAAGTGGAGAACGTTATGCTTTATTCGATAAAAGCAAGAAAGTTACACTTTATCTCTAAAAGTGGCAAATGTTATGCTTTCTTCGATAAAAGCAAGATTTACTATATGAAACGTTATGCTTTTCGTTAAAAGCAATTTTTTATTATCAATAAATTGACCAACTTTTACTTATACTTGAATATTTATTTTAAAAAAAGGTATAAATTCAAGTGTTAGTTTGTGAAAAATATATATATACATGTTTTTGACAAAATTCATGTTTTCTTATAATACCTATGGTTGTCTTGAAATATTAATTTGAATAACTTGAGATTCAATGATAAATATTGAGTTTTAAGGAATCATTCAAATTAAAGGCAATCAACAAGGTTAAAGAAACCATATTATGATAAATGAAGTATGTGTAAATGAGTTTCTGAAACAGGAAATCAGAAAAAACAACAACTACTACAATAAGTCATGATCTAAAGGCCAAGACATATCAAACTAAAGTGGAGGCATAGCTAAAGCATCCAAGTCATCAATGGCAGCGTCTCAAATCTTCAGATTTGCAGGTTTTAACTCCCTAATCTGTTGGGTAGTTGACTCTAAGTCTCGCCGCTGACACTATACATCACGAAGTTGGTTATCTAAATCTTGAGACTGAATCTTCAATTTGTTTGCAGCCTCGTCAAGATCAGAAAGCTACACTGAAAAGGATTCATCTTCAAACTTACGTACAGCAACCTCCGAACGTAGCACAATAAGATTAAAACTCGACTTGAGAAGATGAAGCCTAGTACAAAAAGGAGACATATCAACACCCACGGATGAAAGGTCGTCTACATCATCACTAAACTGCTTTAGGTCCTCGACTTGCAACGAATATAAAGAAAGAGTGCGCAACCCAAGAACAAGGCCTTCGAGCTGATCAAGGAAGAAGGTTTGGGGGAAACCGCCTTAACAATCAGTCGGTCAACCATCCGCGGGAACCGCACTAGGAGACACTCCAGACTTTCCCGACTAGAAGCTGATATCTGGAAATCCCTCCAAGAAACAAGATCCCCGTTTGGATTGAAGGAAGCTCTGGCAGGAGCAACTTTAGAAGACACCATAGAATCTATCGAGACCAGGGATGGAGGAGCAGAAAGATGTGGTATGGCTGATGAGTCCTCGAAGCCTTGGTCACTTGGAAGATAACTAAGGTCGCTATATGGCGAGTGGGAAACATCCGGATGGAGAGCATCAAATAAAGCAAGTGCCTCAACAGGCAAAGACAAATCTTTCATCTTCTCGCTCTGAAACAAAAATGTCAAAGAACAATATATTAAAAAAAGAAAAAGAAGAAAGGAAATTCAAGATAAATCCTATGTTGATTAAAGAAGGATACTCATAATATAGTCAATAGAAAAAGAATCGGGAGATGCCGCAAAAAGAGGAAAGTCATTCAACCCTCCTAACGAAGTATCAACAATGCCCTCCTGAGTAATCATCACCTCAGTAGAATCCTTCTTGGGAGGATGAACATCACCAATAGTTTCAGAATGATTCTCCCTCGGGGAAGTAAGAGTCTCATCAACATCTTCAGACTCATCATGAGGAGCAGGCATATGATGGTTTGAAGAAATTTCTGTATCACCCACAGCAAGCCTAGAGTTCACATCAGACAAAGTGTCCTTAGCATCCAGACTAACACAATTATCGCGTGGAGTAGATGACCCAATATCAACAAGGATAGGTTGGGGAGGCTCACGACTAGGGGAAGCCGCAACGACTGCTGCCTCATCTATAGTACTATACATTAACCCAAGAGGAACGTCATCATCATCATCTTCATCGACCTCTGTAATCTAAAAATCAAGGAAATCTTTACCCAATGAAATATGAAATCAGTTATACAAGGGTTGAAAGAAAAATGAGAATAGCATGAAACAATTACCAAATTTTTATGGCGCTTCTTGGTCGGATCCTCAGCTATCGGCATACTAGAATCAGCACTATCAAGAGGGCATTTTTCCAATGGCTTTATGATAAGCCTGATAGAAGGACGACTGGATGGAACCACATCAGAAGCAATAGGACGAGCTACTTCAGAATAAATAGTAAAACTTTCTCTCGTTTTAGAAAGAGTGACTCTCATTACCTCGGCATCAGAGGATCCATGGGGAGGAGCTGGAGGAGACACCTGAAATGGAGCCCATGGTGGAAGACTCCTCGAAGTAGTGGGAGCATGTGCGGAAAAAGTATTCGGATCATCTCGCGGAGGAATGTCTGCTAAATGAGGAATAGAAGACTTAGGCATCAAAGCCTCACGCTCAACCAACCGACTATTGGCTGGCCAAAGTATTGAGCGGACATGGGTCATAGGAGAACATAGCAGCCGACCCCATTGGAGATGTTTTGGAATTGAAATGGGCAATGAACAAATCAAGGTATCCTCCTGCCATCTCTTAAGATTGACCAACCAGTAGTTACGTTCGTCGATAGTATATCGCCCGTTCTGAGAATCATCTGGTATGACAAAGGGAAGAGATCTATGAGGATCACTTGGTAACCTTGGAAATTCCTATGAGAAAGAAGGAGAGGCATAGACGAAGTTGAGAAGAGCAGTCTTATAACTCCTCCGGCAGGTGTGACCGAAAGGGCGTTCCTGGTCAAATCCAAATTGCCTCAGGACCCTATGAGGAGAATAAATATAGTGCCAAATCCATTATTCTCGATAAAATAGGGAAGCTCTGCGGTCCGAAAAAATACGAACCAAGACAGTGAAGAACCACTCAATGTGTCTCTGTTGAGGCTTGAGTACGTGCAAAATTTGTGCTTATAAAAATGAGGAAGATGACCGCAACCTTCTGAAATAATGGTATAGGGACGAGCGTTGAAGCATGAATAATCATCGAAGAAATGCCGCAAATCCTTACTATTGAGACTAAATCGGTGATCAATCCAATGTGCCAAGCGAGGAATGATTTTGGGTTAAAGAACAAGAGGAGACTTCTTCTTCTTTTTAGAAAGATGCTTAAGAGTGGAATAGCCTTTAAAGCGTTCGAAGAGAAAAATCTGAAGGAAGGAGCATGGAATGAAGCAATTGACATCATACCCGAATAAATAAAAAATCAAATAAGAAAAAGGTTAAAGGAAAAGAAGTGCGGTTTGAAAGATAATTAATAAAAAAAAGAGAAGAGAATGAAAATGATTACCTCCCAATGGCTTCTTTCATGGCAAGGGTTATTTTGTCTAGGCGGCGATATAAGGTCCCTTAGAAGAGAGAACCAAGGGGAATCTCCAAGCCCCGAGATAATAACGCTGCCAAACTAAACATACAGGCAGAAGGACTGTCTATGAGAGACCCATGAAACAGGAAGCGGGATAGCCACATAGCCAAATAAGCTGCCAGAGGAAAGGGGCAAGTCTCTTCACAGAGGGCAAGAACAGATTTGTCGTGAACAGAGCTATTCCACTGGTTGGTCTTGTAGTCATGGAAGAAGTAGCGTACCAAAGATAACCAAGAATTCTTCTGCCGACTGGTGGTCTCAAAGTCTGGAAGGAGTGTATCGCCCTTGAAGCAAGAGATGAAGTGGGAGGACTGCTTGAAGGCGTCCATCAAGTATGCAACACAATCGCTATCTCTAGGACACATGCTAGAAGGGCCGTAAGAGTTCGAAGCAACAACAGGAAGGCTACAAGACGTAACTCAAAATAAACATATATTCTAGAAAAAATGAGAAAAAATGAGAAAGAGGAATATAATATAGAAATGAAAGAGAACTTACTGATAGAGGGCATATACATCCTCTAGAGTAGGGGTGAATTCCTCCCAAGTAGTGACAAATATGCAAGTAGAGGAGAACCATCGTGAGATCAATACAGAAAGGGCATTATGGTCCTGTTGGATACGTAGGTCTCTGCATAATTGAACACAACAAAGGATGTCCGCACTCTTGAGTATGTCCACGAAATCAGTGTTTCCAAGGATCTCGTCGGTCCAATCCTGCTATCCTTGAAGGCGACTGGATGAATCAGACAAGAAGCGAAGGGGACTGAAAGGGTATTCTTGTTTCTTTATGCATATACGGGGAATGAAATTGGCATGGGGGAAGTCATCCAAACCTCCGCAAGAGGGGGCATACAGAAACAAGCCTTCTTTCTCTGGTGGATGAAAAGCCACACGGTCATAGTCCATAACTTTATCCCAGAAGGTGTCAGAAGGACCAAAGAAGGGACTCCTGGGTAGTTCTTAGTTCTGCAGAGCATTCAGATGAAAGGGCCTACAAGCAAGGGAAATTTATTATAAAGAAGCAAGGAAGGGACGTCAAATAAAGTGCTTGAGCTCGAAGTGCACACCATGGCAAAAAGAAAAGTCTGAGAGTTAAGCTTCAAAACACCTGAAAAGAAGAAGAAACAATGTCAAAAAGTGTTAGAAGTCACAAATATGGAAGAAAATATTTCCTAAAAATTTTCAAAAAAACTTCGGACGGACAAAAGGCATCCTTCGGAGCCTTTTTTGGACTTATAACAACATATTTCATTGCCGTTGGTGATGACTTTTATAGGGCTCGTCGATACGGTCGTTTTGATATATTATGGGCCGCGAAACTATAAACGAGTCAAAAGTTATGATCAAAATAGTAAGTGCTCCTCCAAAACTTTATTTTTTTCATTTAAACTTCAAATTACTCCATAGGGTTCGGCCATGTTGGCTTCGGCCACCTAGGGGTTGTTCCTTTCTCCCTTAAAAAAATGATGGTCTAGGACCCCTAGGGTTCGGCCATGTTGGCTTAGGACCCCTAGGGTTTGCTATTGTGGCTTCGGCCACCTAGGTTGTTCCTTTCTCCCTTAAAAAAAATTACATGTTGGCTTGGGAGCCCTAGTGTTCGACCATGTTGGCCTAGGACCTCTAGGGTTCGGCTATGTTGGCTTCGGCCACCTAGGGGTTGTTCCTTCTTCCTTTAAAAATAATAAAAAAAAACTATAGGCTTCGGCCATGTTGGCCTAGAACCCCTAGGGTTTGGCCATGTTGGCCTAGGACCCTTAGGGGTTTTTCTTTCAGCCTTAAAAAATTGTAGGGTTTGGCCCCTATGGGGCTCGGCTACCTAGGGGTTGTTCTCCTTTATACCTTTGAAGTCCTGTTGCTCTACCAATCAACTGCTAGGAATGAATGCTCCTTCGCCGTGAAAATTATAGCCTTTTTTCTGATGAATTTCGAGGGAAAAAACCAAGATATAATCAAGGTGATGGGCTCGAAAAACAGAAGAAATGTAAGACCCAAACTTATTATAAATAAAATCGAATTTCCTCTAATTCTTATTGTGAATAATAAGGTGTTAATTTGATATAATGATTTGGTTATGGGTGAAATGTTCAAATTTTGCAAAATAAGCAAGTGGTTATAAAATATTTATTTTTATTGGGGAATATTCGTTTGGTCGTGGAATATTCTTTCTGTAGGGGAATATTCGTACGACGGCGCATCCATTTGTGGGCCCTATAACAGATAACGGTCGGATGAAGAAAATGACAAATTTGAGTTTTTACAAATAACGACGTAGTTGTTACCGTTAACACTGTTGGAATACCCGGTGGTTAAAATACAGTAATACGCGTGGTTGCACAGTAGCACACGGTTTTGCACAGTATTTTTGAATTATTGATTCTTACGTAAGAAGGCAGTACTCAATAATTGTTACAGTAATTACTGTTCAATATTTTATTTTATTGGTTCAATAATTACTGCGTTGATATTTTATATTATTGTTGTCTCAATAATTGTCACTGCACAGTATTTCCCATTATCGGATCAATAATTCATATTATTTGAATAATATTATGAGATAGCATTATTGGCAATGTCTAGAAAGTTCTGTCAAGGAGAGGTTTGGTCACCTAATTGCGCGCCAGTAAGGAGAAATCCTTATCGGAAAGCCCCCTCTTTCCTGGGAACTGCCTGGTTGTAATAAATGTGATTCTGTAATATTATTTATGAATAATTAATTATTGATTTATATGATAAAGAAATATTTATTTTATGCAGATTTAAATGATGGATTTATTTATGTAGTTATAAATGAAGAAATTAATGTTGAGGCGTTTTATCAGTATTTTGTCGGAATGGATGTATTAAAAATCAAACCAGTGTTCTTGAGATATATTGCATGAGTTATAATTTTTAATCCGACCGTTGGATCGTTGTGATGTTTGGATATGTTATACAAATATAAGTTGAGTATATGTTTACAAATTTTGAACCGTTAAAAATGAACATATGTTTTGTTATGAATTTTAAGAGGTGACTGTTTCAGAAATTATTAAAGTTTCGGAATTTATCATTTTGGTGGAAATTCTAGAATTGGTGGGCCCCAGTTTTGGTTGGTGAGAAATGTGCTCAAATTGAATTTCAAATGCAGTGGGTGGCAATAGTAGCAGGTAAAGCCATCAGGTAGCAGGTCAACTCTGCTTCGGCGTGCTAACATTTTTCTATAAATAAAAGGCTAAGTTAGAATTGAAAATCACACACGAAACAAGTTTTCTTTCTCTCTATATTATCGAGCGTATTTTATGAGTATTTAGAGTTGCTATTTAGTACAAGTTTCATTCAGCATCATATCCGATATTCCATCCCGAAGTACGGTTTCTTAGAGGTAAGGGGTGTTATTTTCTTCCTAATGATGTTATTCTTTCAATATCATTATAACGAAATATTGGTATGGATTTTATTGTGGAATTTCTACCTTTTTGTGTCGGGGTTACTATTCACGTATACGACACTATTCACGAATACGGCGCTATTCACAAAAAAATGAAATTTTGTTCTCTTTGTCCAAGATGTCTATTATGGTTACTATCTTTGATTGTATCCATGTTTTGATCTCTATTTTTGAATTTTGCTTCAAATTTAGTTATTATGGAATATTATTGAACTTGGATAAACTGTAATATGAATCCCTAATATTTGTCCTTTTGTTTCACTGGATTCGTTTTCTTTAAAATATTTTTCATCATCCTCAGTCCTAAATGATGATATTAATGAATATCTTTGGCCTGTAGTGCAAAGATGAATGATTACCTAATGAATATCTTTGGCCCGTAGTGCAAAGATGAACAGGTGTTGAGATGAACATGACCAACTGGTGATACAAATGAATATCTTTGGCCTGTAGTGCAAAGATGAATATTTGATTCAAGATGTATATTGATTGATGTTACAGGGATAAAATATTGATGATGAACTTTTAAATTTTAGAAGATAGTAGAATTCTTTCTTTACTTGACTCTTCTAATGGATTGCTGTTTCCGCTGCAGTTGTTGATCTAAAACTTGTTGTCTATTATATTTTATCAGATTTTCCCTATTGAAGACTAATGATAATATTTTTTTGTATATCATCTTAGTCATAATATTCTTTACTGGGCTAGTTGAGCTCACCCTTTTCCTTTTTGTTCCATTGTTCTTCTCAGGAAGAGAGAATTTAGCAGGAACTAGCCGGGGTATGGAGTGATGATTCAAGATAGTTGTTTTAGTAGTCCTCACTATTTTGTAAAATAGTGTATCAATAATTGTAATGATGACTCCTTTTGAGTTTGTATACTCTCTATTAGACAATAGTTGTATTCAAACTCACAGTATATGTGTTGTCGTATTTTGAATGACAATTATATTACTGAAGTTGTATTTGTTTCTGTACCATGTATTTGGCAACTCAGAATGGGTGATGTATACCTATTTTGGGGGCATCACAGTTGGTATCAGAGATTAGGGATATGATCCCTGGCTGAGATGTGATACAAGAACTAGAAGGGGAGAGTCGGGGAATTCCTTCACTGGTATGACCTTATTTGTTATTAGGTTGGTCAGTCAGAGCATATGGTTAATATGTGATATGTTAATTTGTTAATTAACCCTTGTTTTATGGCAGTATTTAAGAATGGCAGCGGAAAATATTAACGATGGAGTGAATGAGACAGTGGAGGCACCTTTAATCACCACCCAGGGAAACATGAAATAGGAAGGCAATATTCCTCCTTTAAACAACACTACTTAACAAATGATGAATGATGGGAAGTTTAGAAGTTTTTTTGCAATTCATGCAAAATCACACAAGGGAGACTCGTGCACAAAATACTGGTGGAAATGATAGCAATGCGCGGCTTGTCAGATCCAAGCAGTTCAAGGAGTTGAGACCACCAGAATTTATTGGAAAGCCGGATCTGATCAAGGCAGAAATGTGGGTCAAGCAAATTACCAAGATATTCGATGTCTTGGGATGCACGGAGGAATAAAAGGTTCCATTCGCCACCTTTATATTCCACGGTGAGGCAGACTACTGGTGGGAGTCTGTGAAGCGTACCCAGCCCGCCACACTCAATATATCTTGGGAAACGTTTTAGAAACTGTTTAATGACAAGTACTTTCCTGAAAGTATTCACCATATGAAGGAGGTAGAGTTTAGCATACTGGAATAAAACAACATGATAGTGTCCCAGTACGAGGCGAAGTTTGTAGAGTTATCCAGGTTTGCACCTCATTTGGTCGAGAATGAGGAACGAATGACGAGGATGTTTCTGAGAGGTCTAAAACCCGAGATTCGACAATATTTTATCTCTCATAAATTTTTTTTATATTCAGATGTTGTAAACAGGGCTCAATTATTAGAGCGAGATAATGAGTATATTCAACCAAGGGACCATAACCAGGGTCATACCAGTGACAGCGATCATAGGAGCAATGACAACCAGCGGGGATGAAAGCATTCTGGCAAAAGCAGTAACCACTCTGGTGGTAATCGTGGCCATGAAAATAGAAGAAGCGAGTCGGGAGGAGATTTCAAGAGGAGAAGGTACAACAATGATAACGTGAAGACGTCAGCACAAATATCAACTATTTCTAGGGGAGGAAAACGAACACCGGTCGTTTGTTATAAATGCGGGAAAGAGGGACACATCAGCGCAAACTGCCCACAACAATCCAAGGTGTGTTATAACTGTGGAAAAGAAGGCCATATAGCTAGAGATTGTCTAATTGTGAAACCAAGTTCAACGGGGATGGTGACTCCAAAGTCTATCCCAGACAAGTCAAAGTCGGTGGTTCCTGGAAGGGCGTTTGTCGTGACTGCCCAAAATGCGAGGAACCCAAATGAGGTGATAACGGGTAAGCTAATCATAAACTCTTATGAAGTTTATACCTTATTAGATACCGGTTCTATCCATTCTTTTATCTCTCATGCTTATGCTCATCGTTTAAACTTGACTCCGGAGAAGTTAGACCTTGATTTATCTGTTGAGACTCCGTTAGGAGAAACTTTAATTACATCTACTGTTTATAAATCTTGCTTGATTTAAGTTGGTACCATCACATTACCTGCTGATCTTATTTCGTTGAAAATTCTTGCATTTGATGTGATTTTAGGGATTGATTGGTTAACCGCTCATCATGCTAAAATTGATTGTTTTCGTAAGATTGTCAGTTTTCATATTCCTAACCAACCTGTTATGCGAATTTAAATAACAAAACCACTAAAATCAATCACTGTCATATCAAGCCATAAAGCTATTCGTTTATTGAAAAATGGATGTCAAGCTTTTTTAGCCCATGTCACGGACTTGAACAAAAACACGACAGATTTGAATAATATTTTTGTTGTTAGTGAATTTCCTGACGTATTTCTTGAAGAACTTCCCGGTCTACCCCCAGAATGTGAAGTTGAATTCTTTATTGACCATGAACTTGGTACAAAGCCTATTTCTAAAACCCCATATCGAATGGCTCCTATTGAACTTCAGGAGTTAAAGGTCCAACTACAGGAGTTGTTGGACATCAATACAAATTTTTGACTGCTACTTAGACTTAGTATCGGCAATAGGTCTTAAAAAGTATCTAAAAATATAAAATTCAGATATTTGTACCCTGTCGAAGTAAGGAACCATGGCATATATGTTTGGAATAGATTCTATTTTGAGAGAGTTAAAAAAGCACTATCTCGTTGAAAGGTTCTATACATCTGCCCTTTCTCAACACATTTCTTTAGACAAAGACTTCGTTTTTTCCTCTTTTTGGATGGTAAATATTTCTCAGAACATGGAGTGTGAATCAAACCCATGTTTGAATTAAAATTGAGATACTGATGCGAGTTCTTCCCTTCTGAATCAGATAGATTCATATCTGAAAGAGGTTAACAAAAAATTCTTTCAAAATTGACTATTTGTCCCTCTGTTAAAGGTGTTCCAGAAGTGTCTGCGATCGAGTAAATAGCTCTACGAACGAATGGGTCGGATCGGCTTGGAAAATGGAAAGATTTGTACAAGTTATACGTTTCGTCACCACCACTTTGTGGAAAATCGTTAGGTATGAATTTGTTAGATACCTGTGACTCGATTGGTGAAATAGTATCTCTCCCCCAAAAATCATGTTTTTTTTACCGACGCACAAAGAAATTTTTTTGTTGTGAATGAACAAGATATTGAGGAATTGTCCATACGTAAAATCAAAATTATTTATACGGGCCTTTTCCACATAAAAATGGAATCTTTTATTACAATAGAAGCAGAAGTGATGTGGATTATTCAAGAATCGAAGTTGATTTGCTTTATAAAAAGAAGATATCAATGAACTTCTATGAAATGGTTTCACGGGATTCAGCCAATTGTCTTGATCGTGGAATATCGTTGAGAAATAGGAATCCGTGTTATCAAAGGATTTCCTGCGATTATTTCTAGTATGGAATGAGTCAATCATTCACTTTGGTATCTTATTGAACAAAAATGGTGATATTATTCCTCCATTGATCAAGAATTTCGATTTTTGGGAAGTATCATGATCATCCAATAAATCCAATAAGAAGGGTTTCCATTTTTTCAAATGAACGATTTGCAGACCTATTGATTCTAACAACTGATTGTAGAGTTGATCATTCGGAACTTTCAATTCATAGATGTAGATCTCGGACCTAGTGTTCGATCGATTACATATTAATCAATATTCGATTGACTGGTCTGAGGTCATTCGTCCTAGTACATCTCCTTGGGGTGCTCCTGTTTTATTCGCAAAGAAGAAAGATGGTAGTATGCGACTTTGTATCGACTACCGGGAATTGAATCATGTCACTATCAAGAATAGGAATCCGCTACCTCGCATAGATGACTTGTTTGACTAGTTTTAAGGAGCACAATTCTTTTCAAAGATCGATCTTCGTTATGGATATCATCAACTGAAGATTAAAACTGAGGATATTCCAAAGACTGCCTTCAGAACTCGGTACGGGCATTATGAATTCTTAGTCATGTCTTTTGGATTGACTAATGCTCCTGCTACTTTCATGGATATGATGAACCACGTGTTCAAAGAATATTTGGATCAGTTCGTTGTTGTCTTTATTGATGACATCCTCATCTATTCCAAAAGCCGTGAAGATTATGAGCACCATTTGAAACTAGTACTGCAAAGGCTTCATGATAACAAGTTGTATGCCAAGCTGAAGAAATGCGAGTTCTAGCTTGAGGAAGTAACATTTCTTGGGCATGTGGTATCAAAACATGTAGTATCCGTCGACCTGGCGAAGATTGAAGGAATACAAAGTTGGGAGCAACTAAAGTCAGTGACCGAAGTACGTAGCTTTCTGGGCTTAGCTGGTTACTATCGAAGATTCGTGGAAGAATTTTATCGAATTGCTACTCCGTTAACTCAGTTGACTCGTAAAGATATAAAATTCGGTTGGAGCGAGGATTGTGAGAAGAGTTTTCAAGAACTCAAGAGAAGACTCATTTCGGCACCTGTTCTGACAATACCATCTGGTTCGGATGGATTTGTTATCTACAACGATGCTTCAGGCAAAGGGTTAGGATATGTTCTCATGCAACATGGGAAAGTCATAGCCTATGCTTCGCGACAACTTAAAGAATATGAGAGGAATTATCCTACTCATGATTTGGAGTTGGCAGCAGTCATTTTCGCATTGAAGATCTGGAGACACTACCTGTATGGGGAGAAAGTGGAGATATATACAGATCATAAAAGCCTCAAATATTTCTTCACCCAAAAGGAACTCAATATGCAGCAATGACGTTGGCTCGAGCTGTTGAAAGATTACGATCATACCATCCAATATCATCCTGGAAAAGCAAACATGGTAGCTGACGCATTGAGTAGAAGATCGTATGCGGGTACGAGTGCAATGTTGTTAACACAAAGGTCCATTTTGTATGACTTGCAAAGGATGGAGATAGAGGTAAAGGCTCCAAGTGTGACGAACCCAAAATAGGTCCATTCCATCCAACTCATTCTGAGTCACCAAATACACGGTACAGAAAATAATTACAACTTTATTACAATAACTGTCGTGCAAAATACAACAACACATATGTTATGAGTTTTGATGCAAATATATACCAATTGTGACTCTGGACACCAACTTGGATAACACGTCACAATGACACCTTACATAAAGGTAAAGTCAATAATTGTTTAGGGAGAACCTCCATAGCTAGAGACCACCATTCTATTTTCCTGTTACCCTCGCTCGACCCAGCTACACTCTTATTACCTGAAAGGAATTGTGAAACAGAAGGGTGAGCACAACTAGCTCAGTAGAGAATATTATGACTAAAGATAAATAAATTATAAATAGTCTTCATCAGTAATAAATCAGAGATTTAGAACATATGGTAGATGATAAAACTTTTCAACCATAGTTGTAGCGGAACGAACAATCCATTAGAAGAGTCAAATAGATTATAAAGTCTATTATCTTATCCATGTTAAAAGTCCACCAACAATGTTTTATCCTTGTAACATCAATCAACAATTCCTGTCCACAATCACATGTATAACTCATAATCGTAGTTGTTGTTCTAAATTTCTTTTCTCATCCAGGACGAAGATAATTTTCATCACCTGAAACATCAAAAATCATGGTTATACCAAATCACAGTTCATGTTCATAATCATACTAATAAATTCATCTTTGCACTACGGGCCAAAGATATTCATCAACAAGTCATTTTTGCACTACATGCCAAAGATATTCATCAATAAGTCATCTTTGCACTACATGCCAAAGATATTCAACAACGGGTCATCTTTGCATTACGAGCCAAAGATATTCATCAGTTGGTCATGTTCATCTAAACACCTGTTCATCTTCGCACTACTGGCCAAAGATATTCATCAAAAATCATTCATCTTTGCACTACAGGCCAAAGATATTCATATCTCAAAGAAATATATAATCATTTCAGAATTTATATAAACAATAATTATAACCATGTTGATCAATTCACCTTTGCACTTAAGCGAAAGATATTCAATTATAAATTCAATGGTCATGATCATACCAGTCACAATTCAACTTATCACTACTGGCCAAAGAGAACCCTAGTCATGATCATACCAATAATCTGCCCATCTTTACCTTCCAGTGAAAGAGAATTTCAACATCAGGGTTATAAAAATGTTATATATGATAATAAAATCAATTTAATCAATACATAGTTTTAATCTCCATAGTAATATTCATAAATCAACTATAATTTGGTTAGAAAAAGAAACTAATTTTGTAGTGAATAGTACCCGTGGATAGTAACTTGTAAATAGTAACTCGTCATGAATAGTAAATCGTGAATAGTAACTCGTGAATAGTAACCCCGAAATGAAAAAGTTCCAAATTTGATAAAAATTCCCACCAATATTTTGGCATAATGATATTGAAGAAATAATATCATTTTTGAATAAAATAACATCCCTTACTATCCCTTACAATCCCTTACCTCAAAAGAGCAGTACTTCTGACTGAACTAACGCAGAACGAACTTGCATCGTATAGCAACACTCAAGATATCAAAATACTCACAAGAATACATTCGATAATATAGAGAGAAAAATAGAGAGAAAACTCCAGTTTCTGGAGTGATTTTCAATTCTAACCTAAACACCCTATTTATAGGAACATGCTTAGAACACCAAAGTATAAAATTTAATATAATATTAATATTTTCAAAACATATTCTTACGCACACCTAACCAGCTGATTTCAGCCATTTAACACATGCCCACAATTGAAAAAAATGTTTTTCATATAAAAAATCATTTAAAGCTCCAAAAAAATAAAATAAATTATTCCGAAACTTTAATAATTCATAATAAATAGCCCTTTTATCATAAAATTTGAATCTTGCAACTACTTATAGGAAATTCAATTCTCTACAACTTTACAGAAGAAAGTTTTTCCAAATTCCAAACAGAAATTGACCAAAATCCATAAACGGGCGATTTTACAGGCTATAATCAAATTTCAGTCAAGAAATGGGTTCCACCGACACACAAAACATGTGTTAATCATTTAATGCAACAAAAATACTCTTTCTCCTCATATACTCATATATCCCACATTCATTGTAAAAATATCACTATTATTATATAATATAATAAAATATTATTTTATCAAAAAAGATAAAATATCAATTTTTAACAATTGTCACATTAAAAATTTTCTCCATCTATATCCACATAAAATCAATATTTTCCTCATCATATAAATCAATAATTAATTATTCAAAAATAATATTACAGAATCACAGTACTGGCAACCATGCAGTTCCCAGGAAAGAGGGGGCTTTCCAATAAGAATTTCTCCTTACTGGCGCGCAATTAGGTGACCAAACCTCTCCCTAGACAGAACTTTCTAGATATTGCCAATAATTTTTTTTAATAATATTATTCAGATAATATGAATTATTGCTTCGATAATGGAAAATACTGTGTAGTGACAATTATTGAAACAATAATAATATAAAATATCAACGCAGCAATTATTGAATCAATAAAATAAAATACTGAACAGTAATTACTGTAACAATTATTGAGTAGTGCCTTCTTACGTAAGAATCAATAATTGGTGCAATACCGTGTGCTACTGTGCAACGTGTATTACTGTGTTTTAACCACTGGGTATTCCAACAGTGTTAACGGTAACAACTACGCCATTATTTATAAAAACTCCCTTTTGTCGTTTTCTTCATCTGACAGTTATTCTGTTATGGGGCCCACAAATGGCTACGCCGTCGTACGAATATTTCCGACAGAAAGAATATTCCACGACCAAACGAATATTCTCCGATAGCAATGAGTATTTTATAACCACTTGCATATTTTGAAAAAAATATTTCATATATCATCCTTAACTTTAACTTTTATCAATTTAACAATTTACTGAATAGTAATTATAAGAAAAATTGAATACTTTTATTTCATAAAATTCGGGGTCTTACACCAAGTACCCACGTGATGATATTAAACATACGAGTAGAACTGACTTTAATCGATAAATTAAAGCTACTCAAGCTACGGACATGGAGCTGATGCGTATGAAGAAGAAAGTGCAAGAAGGTGCTATTCTAGAAACAAAAATTGATGAAGAAGGAATACTTCAAGTCAACTCCAGACTTTGTGTTCCTAACGATTCTGACTTGAAGCATAAAATCACGATGGAGGCACACAACACATCGTTTGTAATCCATCCTGGGAGTACCAAAATGTATCATGATCTTTGACATACATTTTGGTGGAAAAATATGAAGAGAGAGATCGCGGAGTTTATCTCGAGGTGTTTAACTTTTCAACGTGTAAAGGCGGAGCATCAAGTGCCTAAGGGTCCATTGCAACCACTTGAGATTTCGAAATGGAAGTGGGAACACATTACCATGGATTTCGTTACGGGTCTTCCCACGGTTTCTCAAGGCATAGATGCGATTTGGGTTATTGTTGATAGATTAAACCAAGTCTGCTCATTTCTTGCCTATACGGGAGACTTATTCCCTTGAACGTCTTGCTAGTATGTACGTGAATGAGATTATAAGATTGCATGGCATGCCAGTATCCATAGTTTTGGATCGTGGCCCAAGATTCACTTTACGATTTTGGGTTAGCTTGCAGAAAGTTATGGGCACGGATTGACGATTCAGTTCGGCATACCATCCTCAAAAGGACGGGCAATCAGAGAGGACTATTCAAACTCTTGAAGATCTATTAAGACTTTGTGTCCTAGATTTCAAAGGGAGTTGGGATAAGTACCTACCATTGGTGGAATTCTTCTACAACAACAGTTATCAGACAAGTATAGGTGTGGCTCCATTTGAAGCATTGTATGGACGAAAGTGTCGCTCTCCAGTATGTTGGGACGTGGTGGGTGAAGAAACATTGTTGGGACCAGAATTAGTACGCATAACTACAGAGAAGATCCGAATGATCCGATAACGTATACAAACGGCACAGGATCGACAAAAGAGTTATGCAGATCTTCATCGAAAGGACGTGGAATTTAATATTGGGCATCATGTATTGTTACGTGTTGCACCATGGAAGGGAGTTACAAGATTTGGGAAGAGAGGAAAACGCAATCCACATTACTGAGTTAGAATCGGACGAGATAGCCGAAGATTCAACGTACGAGGAGGTACCTATTAAGATCTTGGATATGAAAGAGCATGTCCTACACACGAAGGTTATACCACAAGTTAAGATTTTGTGGAGGAACCATGCTATTGAAGAAATGACCTGGGAGTTGGAATCAGAAATAAAAGCGAGGTATCGTCACCTTTTCGAAATACCAGGTACGTGCATCAATTTCGAGGACGAAATTTCATAAGGAGGAGAGGTTGTAAGACCCCAACTTATTATAAATAAAATCGATTTTCCTCTAATTATTATTGTGAATAATAAGGTGTTAATTTTATATAATACTTTGGTTATGGGTGAAATGTGCAAATTTTACAAAATAAGCAAGTGGTTATAAAATATTCATTTTTTTGGAGAATATTCGTTTGGTCGTGGAATATTCTTTCTGTCGGGGAATATTCGTACGACGGCGCAGCCATTTGTGGGCCCCATAATGGATAACGGTCGGATGAAGAAAACGACAAATTTGAGTTTTTACAAATAACGACGCAGTTGTTACTGTTAACACTGTTGGAATACCCGGTGGTTAAAATACAGTAATACGCGTGGTTGAACGGTAGCATACGGTTTTGCACAGTATTTTTGAATTATTGATTCTTACGTAAGAAGGCACTACTCAATAATTATTACAGTAATTACTGTTCAATATTTTATTTTATTGGTTCAATAATTACTGCGTTGATATTTTATATTATTGTCGTTTCAATAATTGTTACTGCACAATATTTCCCATTATCGGATCAATAATTCATATTATTTGAATAATATTATGAGATAAAATTATTGACAATATCTAGAAAGTTCTGTCAAGGAGAGGTTTGGTCACCTAATTGCGCGCCAGTAAGGAGAAATCCTTATCGAAAAGCCCCCTCTTTCCTGGGAACTGCCTGGTTGTAATAAATGTGATTCTGTAATATTATTTATGAATAATTAATTATTGATTTATATGATTAAGAAATATTTATTTGATGCGGATTTAAATGATGGATTTATTTATGTACTTATAAATGAAGGAATTAATGTTGAGGTGTTTTATCAGTATTTTGTTAAAATAGAGGTATTAAAAATCAAACCAGTGTTCTTGAGATATATTGCGTGAGTTATAATTTTTAATCCGACCGTTGGATCATTGTGATTTTTGGATATGTTATACATATATAAGTTGAGTATATGTTTATAAATTTTGAACCGTTAAAAATGAACATATGTTTTGTTATGAATTTTAAGAGGTGACTGTTTCAGAAATTATTAAAGTTTCAGAATTTATCATTTTGGTGGAAATTCTAGAATTGGTGGGCCCCACTTTTGGTTGGTGAGAAATGTGCTCAAATTGAATTTCAAATGCATTGGGTGGCAATAGTAGCAGGTAAAGCCATCAGGTAGTAGGTCAAGTCTGTTTCGGCGTGCTAACATTTTTCTATAAATAGAGGGCTAAGTTATAATTGAAAATCACACCAGAAATAAGTTTTCTTTCTCTCTATATTATCGAGCGTATTTATGAGTATTTAGAGTTGCTATTCAGTATAAGTTTCATTCAGCATCATATCCGATATTCCATTCCGAAGTACGGTTTCTTTGAGGTAAGGGATGCTATTTTCTTACTAATGATGTTATTCTTTCAATATCATTATACCAAAATATTGGTATGGATTTTATTGTGGAATTTCTATCTTTTTGTGTCAGGGTTACTATTCATGTATACGACACTATTCACGTACACGACACTATTCACGAATACGACACTATTCACAAAAAAAATGAAATTTTCTTCTCTTTGTCCAAGATGTCTATTATGATTACTATCTTTGATTGTATCCATGTTTTGATCTTTATTTTTGAATTCTGCTTCAAATTTAGTTATTATGGATTATTATTGAACTTGGATAAACTGTAATACGAATCCCTAATATTTGTCATTTTGTTTCACTGGATTCATTTTCTTTAAATTATTTTTCATCATCCTCAGTCCTAAATAATGATATTAATGAATATCTTTGGCCTGTAGTGCAAAGATGAATGATTACCTAATGAATATCTTTGGCCCGTAGTGCAAAGATGAACAGGTGTTAAGATGAACATGACCAACTGGTGGTACTGTGACGCCCCCAAAATTGGTCCATTCCATCCAACCCATTATGAGTCACCAAATACATAGTACAGAAACAACTACAATTTTATTAATACAACATAAAAACTGTGAGTTTAAATACAAATATTGTCATCTAGACAATATCCACACTCAAATAAGTCCTCATTACAATTATTAATACACTATTTTACAGAATAGTGAGGACTACTAGAACAACTTCTAGAACCATCATTCCACACCCCGACTAGTACTCGCTACATTATCGCCTCCTGAGAAGAAAAATGGAACAACAAGGAAAAGGGTGAGCTCAACTAGCCCAGTAAAGAACAATATGACTAAGATAATATAGAACAAATTATCGTTAGTCCTCAACAGGGAAAAATCTAATAGAATACAATAGACAACCAGTTTTAAATCAATCTTCGCAGCGGAAATAATAATTCATTAGAAGAGTTAAGTAGAGAATGCAAACTACTATCTTCTATATATGAATTTAAAAGTTCATCGTCGATATTTTATCCCTGTAATATCAATCAATATGGATCTGGAATCAAATATTCATCTTTGCACTACAGGCCAAAGATATTCATCAGTTGGTCATGTTCATCTAAACACGTGTTCATCTTTGCACTACGGGCCAAAGATATTAATCAGTCGGTCATGTTCATCTCAACACCTGTTCATCTTTGCACTACAGGCCAAAGATATTCAGTTATATCATCATTTAGGACAGAGGATGATGAAAAATAATTTAAAGGAAACGAATCCAGTGAAACAAAAGAATAAATATTAAGGATTCGTATTTCAGATATTCCATGTCCAAAAATACCTCATAAATAATCATAGTGGAGTAAAATTCAAGAATGATCAAAACATGGATACAAACAAAGCTAGTATCCATAATAGATATTCTGGACGAAAAATGAATTTTTTTTGTGAATAGTGTCGTATTCGTGAATAGTGCCGTATACATGGATAGTGACGTATACGTGAATAGTAACTCCGACACTAACAGATAGAAATTTTATAAAAAACATCATCATGCTTCGTGAATAGTACTCGTGAATAGTAACTCATGAATAGTAACTCGTGAATAGTAACTCATGAATAGTAACTCCGACATGAAAAAGTTCCAAATTTGATAAAAAGTTCAAACCAATATTTCGACATAATGATATTGAAAAAATAATATCATTAGAGAAGAGAATAACATCCCTTACCTCGCAAAAATAGTACTTCTGACTGGAATACTGGATATAGTGCTGAAAGAACTTGCACCGTATAGCAATACTCAAAGTACTAAAATACTCACAAAATACGCTCGATATTATAGATAGAGAAAGAGAGAGAAATCTTTAGTTTCTGGTGTGATTTTCAATTCTAACCTAAGCACCCTATTTATAGGAAATTGCTTAGAACACCAAAGTAAAAAATTTAATAAATTAATATTATTAATTTTCCAAATCATCATACGCACTCCACCAACTGAAATCAGCCACTAACACATGTCTCCTAAGTGCCAAAAACGTTTTTCATGCAAAAGTGGTTTAAAACTTCAAAAAAAAATAGTAATCAATTAATCCGGAACTTCAATAATTCATAATAAATAGCCCTTTTGTCAGAAAAATTCGAAACTCACGACTTTCTATAGTAAATTCCATTATCTATAACTTTGCAGAAGGAAGTTTTTTTCAAATTCCAAACAGAAATTGACCGAAATCCAGAAACGGACAATTTTACAGGCTATAATCAAATTTCAATCAAGAAACGGGGTCCACGGACATGAAAAACATGTTTTAAATATTTTTGGTAACAAAAATACTCCTCCTCCTCATATACTCATATATCCCACATTCATTGTAAAAATATCACCATTATTATATTATTAAAATATAATAATTTATTTAAATGAATTTTTTATCAGAAAAAGATAAAATATTAATTTTTAACAATTTGTCACTTTAAAAATTTTCTCCATCTATATCCACATAAAATCAATATTTTTCTCATCATATAAATCAATAATTAATTATTCACAAATAATATTACAGAATCACAGTACTGGCAACCAGGCCGTTCCTAGGAAAGTGGGGGCTTTCCAATAAAGATTTCTCCTTATTGGCGCGCAATTAGGTGACCAAACCTCTCCTTAGACAGAACTTTCTAGACATTGCCAATAATGTTATCTAATAATATTATTCAGATAATATGAATTATTGCTCCGATAATGAAAAATACTGTGTAGTGACAATTATTGAAATAACAGTAATACAAAAAAAATCAACGCAGCAATTATTGAATCAATGAAATAAAATACTGAACAGTAAATACTATAAAAATTATTGAGTAGTGCCTTCTTACGTAAGAATCAATAATTGGTGCAATACATTGTGCTACTGTGCAACAACGCGTATTACTGTGTTTTAACCACCGGGTATTCCAACAGTATTAATGGTAACAACTACGCCATTATTTATAAACAACTTATACTTGTCGTTTTCTTCATCCAATCGCTTTCCGTTATGGGGCCCACAAAAGACTGCGCCATCGTACGAATATTCCCCGACAGTAAGAATATTCCACGACTAAACGAATATTCCCCGACAACAATGAATATTTTATAACCATCTGCTTATTTAAAATATTTGCGCATTTTACCCATAACTAACCACATTAATCAAATCAACCCTTACTATTTCAAAATAATAAATAGAGGAAATTAAATTTTATTTATTAATAATTTGGGGTCTTACAACCTCCCCTCCTTATGAAATTTCATCCTCGAAATTGGCATGCGTAGGACATGCTCCTTCCTATCCAAGATCTTGACTGGTACCTCCTTGTACGTTAAATCTTCTACTATCTCATCTGGTTCTAACTCAATAATGTTGTTCGGGTCATCCACATATTTACGTAACATCGATACACGAAAAACGTTATGAACATGCGTTATACTTGGCGGTAAAACGATTCTATAGGTCACAATTCCTACTCGATCGAGGATTTCAAATAGACCAATAAATCGAAGGTTTGAACTTTTCTCTCATCGCTAATTCTCGCTTTTGGAATAATAACTTCTTGCACCTCCTTCTTTATATTCACCAGCTCCGGTGTGTAGCCTGAGCGATTTTAACTTTATCGATAAAAGTCGGTTCTACTTGTATATCATCACGTGAGTCCCTAGAGTCTTTAACTCTATATCTATCATTTGTAAGTTATATGAAATGGGTCTTTGACAATATCGCATTCGTACTCGTATACGATCTTTTACTCAACACATCAGCTACCACGTTCGCTTTTCCAGGATGGAATGGTCAGAACATGTGCCAAAATGAGTCTCTTATTGAGTTCTTCGAAGCTCTTCCCACATTCCTTGCTCCATTCAAATTTTGTATCTCTACTAGTTTGCTGCGTTAATGGAGTAGCGATTCGAGAAAATCTTTCCACAAAATCTTCGATAATAACCAGCTAAGCATAGAAAGCTACGTATTTCGATTAGTGACTTAGGTTTCTCTCAACTGTGACTCATATCCCAATCTTGGATAGCATGTCACAACGACACCTATCAGTTTACTATCGCACGAATATGGCGTCCCCTACGGAGAGTCTGGCTTTGGTGCATTCCACAAAGGAAGTCACCAGATAAAGGCTCGGGTACTAAATTCTATAGTTGAAATTTTAACTCCTGAAGTTCAATAGGATCCATGAGATTTTAGAAATGGGTTTTGTACCGGGTTCAAAGTCGATACAAAATTCAATATCACACTTTGGGAGTAAGCCAAGAAATTCTTCAGGAAATACATCAGGAAATTTACTAACAATAAAAATATCATTCAAATCTGACGTATTTTTGTTCAAGTCCATAACATGGGCTAAGAAAGCTTGACATCCGTTTTTCAATAAACGAATGACTTTATTGCTTGATATGAAAATGTTTGACTTCAATGGTTTGATTACTTGAATTCGAATATTAGGTTGCTTAGGAATATGAAAACTAACAACCTTACGAAAGTAATCAATTTTGGCATGATGAGTAGTTAATCAATCAATCCCCAAAATCACATCAAAAGCAAGTATCTTTAAAGAGATAAGGTCAACAGGAAAAGTGATGGTTCCAACTTGAATCAAGTAAGATTTATAAACAACGGATGTAAAGAAAGTTTCTCCTAACGGAGTTTCAACAAATAAGTCAAAGTCTAATTTTCTCCAGAGTCAAGTTTAAACGTTGAGTATAAGCAGGAGAGATAAATGAATGGGTAGAATCGGTATCTAATAAGGTATAAACTTTGAAAGAATTTATAATTAACTAACCCGTGCTAACTTCGTTTGGGTTCCTCGCATTCTGACCAGTCACGAAAAACGCTCTTCCAAGAACCGTTGACTTTGACTTGTCCGGGACAGCCTTTGGAGTCACCATCCCTGCTGGATTGGGTTTCGCTACAGTACAATCTCAAGCGATATGTCCTTCCTTTCCACAATTATAGCATACCTTAAAATGTTGTGGACAGTTTGGGCTGATGTGTCCCTCTTTTCCACATTTATAGTATACGACCGGTGGTCGTTATCCTCCTTTAAAACCAGTTGCTGCTGGTGCTGACGTCTTCGCAGTGTCATTGTTGAATCTCTTCTTTTTAAAATCTCCCCCCGACTCGTTTCTTCTATTTTCATGGCCACGATTACCACCAGAGTGGTTGTCGCTCTTGTCCGTATTTTTCTTTCTCCGCTGGTTATCGTTGTTCTGATGACTGCTATCACCGGTATGATCCTGGTTGCGGTCTCTTGGTTGAACGTACTCGCTATCTCGCTCTAATAATTGAGCCCTGTTGACAACATCTGAATATAAAGAAAATTTATGAGAGATAAGATATTGTCGAATCTCGGGTTTTAAACCTCTCAGAAATATCCTCGTCATTCGTTCCTCATTCTCTACCAAATGAGGTGCAAACCTGGATAACTATGAGAACTTTGCCTCGTATTGGGACACCGTCATGTTGTTTTGTTCTAGTCTAATAAACTCTACCTCTTTCATATGGCGAATACTTTCAGGAAAGTATTTTTCGTTGAAAAGTTTCTGAAACGTTTCCCAAGACATGCGGAGTGCGGCAGGCTGGGTACGTTTCACAGACTCCCACCAGTAATCTGCCTCGCCACGGAACATAAAGGTGGCGAAAGGAACCTTCTGTTCCTCCGTGCATCCCAAGACATCGAATATCTTGGTAATTTGCTTTATCCACGTCTCTGCCGTAAGTGGTTCTGGCTTTCCCAAAAACTCTGGCGGTCCTAACTCCTTGAACTACTTAGCGGTGACCATCCGTGAGTTGCCAGTTTTTCCACCTGCATTTTGAACAGTAGTCTTTCTCGTTTGGTTTTGCATGAATTCTAGAAAGTTCCTAAACATGCCATCGTTCGTCATCTGCTCAGTGGTGTTGTTTACAGGAGGAACATTGTCAGCCTATTACACGTTCTCCTCGTTGGTGAGTAAAGGTGTCTCCACGGTCTCATTTACTCCACTGTTAACATTCTCAGTCGACATTCTTAAATACTGCCGCAAAACAAGGGTTAATTAAACAAATTAATAAATCACATAATACCCCTATATTATAACCGACCAACAAATAAGCTTAGGTAGGACACACTAGCGAAGGATATACTCGTCTCTCCCCTCCTAGTTCTATTCCCCGATCTCCGCCAAAGATAATATCCCTAAGCTCTGATACCAGCTGTGACGCCCCCAAAATAGGTCCATTCCATCCAACCCATTCTGAGTCGCCAAATACATGGTACAGAAACAACTACAACTTTATTAATACAACATAAAAACTGTGAGTTTAAATACAAATATTATTATCTAGACAATATCCACACTCAAATAAGTCCTCATTACAATTATTAATACACTATTTTACAGAATAGTGAGGACTACTAGAACAACTTCTAGAACCATCATTCCACACCCCGACTAGTACTCGCTACATTCTCACCTCCTGAGAAGAAAAATGGAACAACAAGGAAAAGGGTGAGTTCAACTAGCCCAGTAAAGAACATTATGACTAAGATAATATAGAACAAATTATCGTTAGTCCTCAACAGGGAAAAATCTAATAGAATACAATAGACAACCAGTTTTAAATCAATCTTCGCAGCGGAAATAATAATTCATTAGAAGAGTTAAGTAGAGAATGCAAACTACTATCTTCTATATATGAATTTAAAAGTTCATCGTCGATATTTTATCCCTGTAACATCAATCAATATATATCTGGAATCAAATATTCATCTTTGCACTACAGGCCAAAGATATTCATCAGTTGGTCATGTTCATCTAAGCAACTGTTCATCTTTGCACTACGGGCCAAAGATATTAATCAGTCGGTCATGTTCATCTCAACATCTGTTCATCTTTGCACTACGAGCCAAAGATATTCATCAAGAAATCATTCATCTTTGCACTACGGACCAAATATATTTAGTTATATCATCATTTAGGACTGAGGATGATGAAAAATATTTTAAAGGAAACGAATCCAGTGAAACAAAAGAATAAATATTAAGGATTCGTATTTCAGCTATTCCATGTCCAAAAATACCTCATAAATAATCATAGTGGAGTAAAATTCAAGAATGATCAAAACATGGATACAAACAAAGCTAGTATCCATAATAGATATTCTGGACAAAAAACGAAAATTTAATTTTTTTTTTGTGAATAGTGTCGTATTTGTGAATAGTGCCGTATACGTGAATAGTGTCGTATACGTGAACAGTAACTCTGACACTAAAAGATAAAAATTTCACAAAAAAATATCATCATGCTTCGTGAATAGTATTCATGAATAGTAACTCGTAAATAGTAACTCATGAAAAGTAACTCGTGAATAGTAACTCATGAATAGTAACTCCGACATGAAAATGTTTCAAATTTGATAAAAAGTTTCAACCAATATTTCGGTATAATGATATTGAAGAAATAATATCATTTGAGAAGAAAATAACATCCATTACCTCGCAAAAACAGTACTTCTGACTAGAATACTGGATATAGTGCTAAAAGAACTTGCACCGTATAGCAATACTCAAAGTATTAAAATACTCACAAAATACGCTCGATATTATAGAGAGAGAAATCTTTAGTTTCTGGTGTGATTTTCAATTCTAACCTAAGCACCCTATTTATAGGAAATTGCTTAGAACACCAAAGTAGAAAATTTAATAAATTAATATTATTAATTTTCCAAATCATCATACGCACTCCACTAGCTAAAATCAGCCACTAACACATGTCTCCTAAGTGCCAAAAATGTTTTTCATGCAAAAGTGGTTTAAAACTTCAAAAAAAATAGTAATCAATTAATCCGAAATTTCAATAATTCATAACAAATAGCCCTTTTGTCAGAAAAAAATCAAAACTCGCGACTTTTCATAGGAAATTCCATTATCTACAACTTTGCAGAAGGAAGTTTTTCTAAATTCCAAACAGAAATTGACAGAAATCCACAAACGGACGATTTTACATGTTATAATCAAATTTCAGTCAAGAAATGGGGTCTACAGACATGAAAAACATGTTTTAAATATTTTTGGTAACAAAAATACTCCTCCTCCTCATATACTCATATATCCCACATTCATTGTAAAAATATCACCATTATTATATTATTAAAATATAATAATATATTTAAATGAATTTTTTTATCAGAAAAAGATAAAATATTAATTTTCAACAATTTGTCAGTTTAAAAATTTTCTCCATCTATATCCACATAAAATCAATATTTTCCTCATCATATAAATCAATAATTAATTATTCATAAATAATATTACAGAATCACAGTACTGGCTACCAGGCCGTTCCTAGGAAAGAGGGGGCTTTCCAATAAAGATTTTTCCTTACTGGCGCGCAATTAGGTGACCAAACCTCTCCTTAGACAGAACTTTTTAGACATTACCAATAATGTTATCTAATAATATTATTCAGATAATATGAATTATTGCTCCGATAATGAAAAATACTGTGTAGTGACAATTATTGAAATAACAGTAATATAAAAAAAAATCAACGCAACAATTATTGAATCAATAAAATAAAATATTGAACAGTAATTACTGTAACAATTATTGAGTAGTGCCTTCTTACGTAAGAATCAATAATTGGTGCAATACCGTGTGCTACTGTGTAACAACGCGTATTACTGTGTTTTAACCACCGGGTATTCCAACAGTATTAACAGTAACAACTACGCCGTTATTTATAAACAACTTATACTTGTCGTTTTCTTTATCCAATCGCTTTCCGTTATGGGGCCCACAAAAGACTGCGCCGTCGTACAAATATTCCCCGACAACAAGAATATTCCACGACTAAACGAATATTCCCCGACAACAATGAATATTTTATAACCACCTGCTTATTTAAAATATTTGCGCATTTTACCCATAACTAACCACATTAATTAAATCAACCCTTACTATTTTAAAATAATAAATAGAGGAAATTAAATTTTATTTATTAATAATTTGGGGTCTTACAGATACAAATGAATATCTTTGGCCTGTAGTGCATAGATGAATATTTGATTCAAGATGTATATTGATTGATGTTACAGGGATAAAATATTGATAATGAACTTTTAAATCTTAGAAGATAGTAGAATTCTTTCTCTACTTGACTCTTCTAATGGATTGTTGTTTCCGCTGCAGTTGTTGATCTAAAACTGGTTGTCTATTATATTTTATTAGATTTTTTCCTATTGAAGACTAATGATAATTTGTTGTATATTATCTTAGTCATAATATTCTTTATTGGGCTAGTTAAGCTCACCCTTTTTCTTTTTGTTCCATTGTTCTTCTCAGGAGGAGAGAATTTAGCAGGAACTAACCGGAGTATGGAGTGATGATTCAAGATAGTTGTTTTAGTAGTCCTCACTGTTTTGTAAAATAGTGTATCAATAATTGTAATGAGGACTCCTTTTGAGTTTGTATACTCTCTATTAGACAATAGTTGTATTCAAACTCACAGTATATGTGTTGTCGTATTTTGCACGACAATTGTATTACTGAAGTTGTATTTATTTCAGTACCATGTATTTGGCGACTCAGAATGGGTGATGTATACCTATTTTGGGGACGTCACAAGAAAGGCTACAATTAGCTGAAAAGACAAATAGAGGAAGTAATCAAGAAGAATTCAAATATAAAGAAGTTTGTTTTCTTTTTCTTTATTTGGAACATAATCTTCGAATATGTGGCAAGAACATAACATGAAGCAAAACCTACTGCGAAAACATAGGGGTTCGGGAAGATCGATGGAATCATATGCCTAATGGATTCCAGTAATTTCGTTCATTAACAAAGTTATTGAGATGACTACATAGAAAATCTAGCATATGGGTTTTTATAATACTCATAGAAGACATGGTATCAAGTCTTGAAATACGAGCCCAATCGTCAGAGGATTATTCACATGAGGAGTTGAAGATTACCTTACACGATGAACCTTTGTAGCACGACGATTGATCAAGAAATTGATGCGTTAAATGTGCAAGAAGAGGATGAAAAAACAAAGAGCTTCAGAGGAATGTGCATATAGCCCTCAAAGTCTACTTATAACAACAACAACAAAAGAAGCACTTACCATGTTCCTAGTGAGGAAAGATTTGATCGAGTTTTCAAAAGATAACTGAATTTGATCTTGCTTTTAAATAGAAATATATTAAAGATATTATTTGCTAAATATAAAGAAGATTTAATTTTATTCCTAACAAGGGAAGATTTCAAAATTTTTTAATTTCCTTTAAAAATAATAATAATATATTAATATATCCGAATTTTTATTTTCAAAATCAAATTAAGATTTTATTTTATTTTTTTAACATAAAAATTTGGATTTGGTTTTATTTCCTATATAAAATATAAATTTGATTTTTATTTCCAAAAAAAAAATCAGATTTGAGTTGGTAAAAAGAAAGATTTAGTTTTTCCCAAAAGAAGGATTTTACTAGATTAAATTTTATTTATATTTGATTATGTTTCCTTGTTTCCATTTCCAAGAAAGAAAATAAAGAAACAAATATTGGGCAAGCTATGGAAAGATTTTTGGAGAAGTTCCTAATTTGTTTAAGAAAGAGCCCTTCATGCTAGGTTTTGCCTACCGAGGATTTAACCCTAAGAGTTTGGTTCCCTAGAGGTTTCCTTTACTAGGACCATTGTATTCAAGACCTATAAAGTGAAGCCTTGCAAAATCATTCAAAGGCTTACAGTTTTCTTGCATGATCGTCTTTTTGGGAATGCGACTCTCGTTCAGGGAGCAAATGTGGGCCCAAGTGTAAAATTAGGGTTCACATTACCTAATTGAATTAAATGCACAATTAGGGTTCCACGTCCTCATTAAATGTGCACATTAGGGTTCGTATAACCTAATGGAATAAAGACGAAAAAGTCAGAAATAAATGTGCTAGACCTGGGAGAAGCCTCCGCGCGTCCCGAGGCATAAGACTCGTGGAGGCGGTTCGTTTTGGGAATTGATTAAGTGATTGGAATATTGGTGGCTAGAAGGATAGGGCAATATGAGTATTATTCTAATGACTAAAGGGTATTTCTGAAATTTTCCTGAAAGCATGTGCCTTGCACATGACTACTTTCCAGAAAATCCTATAAATACCCCTTCCATTCCATTGGGAAGGGGGCCTCTCTTGAGACTCAGGACTTGGACTCTTGGACGATCAAAAGACTTAGACTTTGTCTCTCAACACTCAGGAAGACTCTTGGAATTAATCCCAATAACCCTAATAGGTTTCCGAATTCTAGGAGTAGAAGGACTCAAGAAGAAGGCTCTTGGAATTCGAATAACCATAATAAGGTTTCTGGCTTGTATGGGTTCTGCCACACGTCATTGGAATAATCGTCTACCTGTCGTTCTCCCATCTTCAATCAATCAATCAATTCCGTGCTCTTCGTGGATTTCTCTCTCAGCCAACACGAAACCCTAAACAAGCAAGGCGCGATTTCTTTACCTACAATATATATATATATATATATATATATATATATATATATATATATAAATTTGGAGTCATCGGAATGGCCGGTCCCTCTAGGATAATTGTAAAGAAATTTCCAAATCACTAGTATGTAGTTGCCAAATGGTGGTTAGAAGAATGTTATGGTGATGCTACAATAACAATAGTGAGAGACTAGCTATTGTGCTAATAAGTCATACCCCTTGGTAAACAGTCGGCAGCAGAATGAGTTTATTTGTCGGTGGCATTATTCCTTGACGGAAAGATAAATCTCCGGCGGCTCATGAGAGAGAGAAGTCCAGCAAGTTTGGTAATTGGACGGAAACAGGTTGACTAGTATTGTAAAATACTAACATTACTTTGACAAGAAGAAAATGGGCGAATAATTATATCAATAGTATGTAATTTTCTATATTATAGCATCATTTTATTTAAGAAAAAAAAATACACGAAGCCAAATAAGAAACGGTACACCAACAGCCTCTAAAGTCTCTTGCCCCATCGTGTGGAAGAGTCGTGCCCATCGTGTGGAAGAGTCGTGATGTAGGAGGATGTTTTTTTTCCCGTGCTTCACCTTGTTTTAATAATTTTATAAAAAAGATGAAATTGAGTATTATTATGATAATTTAAGTCTCAAAATAAAAATATATGTTTAATTTTAGAACAAAAAAAAAATGTGTTTTAAAACGGTTGCAGTAAACGGTTCACATATACTTTTTATTTTTATAATGTTTCCAAGAATTTATTTTTCAATATTGCCACTCTTTTTAACTCTATTGCCCCTTGCTCTATGTAGTACACTATTTTCTATTCAATTTTCAACATTATATATATATATATAGAGAGAGAGAGAGAGTCCGGATCCAGTCCGGGATCCCGGACTCTATAAAATCCGGACAATTTTTTTTTGTTTTTTTTTTGAAACAACTAAAAAAAATTTATGGAATTGGAATTTTTACATAATACAGTGTTTTTGGTGTGATTTGGATGCCTATACCAAAACATTTCTGTACAGTCTGGGCAGACTGTACATACATTGGTTGGTATATGTATTAAAAACAGACCCAAAAACACTGTATTATGTAAAAATTCCAATTCCATAAAAAAAATTGGGTCCAAATTTTAGGACCAGTCCGAGATCCTGGACTTGATACTCTGTCTATATATATATATATACTCTATTGGGAAATGAGATCTTGCATGCTGATCTCCTCTAATGCATTTTCTATTCAATTTTCCACAATAAACAATTAGATATTAATTAACAACTAACAAGGGGTAAAAGTAAATTGTAATTTGTATATTATCACAAATAGTTTAATTTGGATGGTTCTGGCTGAGCACGAGTCTCGTGAATTTATCAAATTTATGACTTCTCTTTTGATTGAGGTTGAATTAATATAACGGGTGATTTTGACTTATGGACCGTCGGGAGATAGCTGAAGTCCAAATTTTGAGGAGTCGGTATCAATTTATGCCTAAGTGCTTCACATATAATTTTTCGAACCGATAATAATAAGTACAGGCTGAAAATTAGGTAAAAATGAAGACTTAATACTTTAATATTCAAAAATTGTGAAGTACATTTAAATTAGGATATATACCCTTATATTTATAGTTGATCACATCACTTTTAACGCGTTTTTGAATTGGAATATAATTCCTTATCATAGTAATTATTATACTAGGATATGAGTCAATCTTCTTAAAGAAAGGAAGTCGAATCTAATCACGACTCTTTTATTAGAAATTAAAGATTAAATATAATTAGGAATCACATATTCTTTAAAGTTCAATCTGCTCCCCAATCCTACATGAGAAAACCCTCCACGTGAACTGTGTGCCACCGAATCTACTTAGCCCTAAAAACAATGCCCCAACAACTACTATTACTGCACACACTATGTATATAGATTTTAAAACATCTAAGATTTGTAAATGAGAAGTAAAAAAGAGAAGTTAAAGACATACTCCCTCCGTTCTTTAATATAGGTAGTTTTAGACATGTGCACAAGAATTAAAAAAATGATTGAGAAACATTAACTATAGTATCAATTGTCTATAATACCCTTCACCTCACTTATCTCATAAATATGGATCAAAAAATTAGGTGGAGTAATAAGGGGCAATTTGGGAAAAATAGTAATCAATTCTTCTAGATAACCACAAACGACAAATAAATAGGAATAAAAAAGAGAGTCTAAAACGACCTACATATATGAATGGAGGGAGTACAATTTTATCTTATTCAGACTGATAAAACTACACCAACAAAAACTGCTATCTCCTCCTTCGGCTTTATAATATACTCCCTCCGTCCCAGGATAAAATTTCTTATTACTATTTTGGGTTGTCCCATATTAAATGTCCTCTTTCTTTTAATAACCAAACTTTTACACATTTTTTCTTATTATACCCGTAGCATTAAATATCTCATAATTTTCTTATTCTAATTCTCTCTCCATATTTAATGATATTATTATGGGTAATTTTATCATTTTATTCTTCTTCTTAATATAAGTGAAAAGTTCATAAGTATTTTTATTATAGAACGGAGGGAGTAATATAATAGACAGATATAAACTCAAATTTGGTCGAACCAAATTTGTATAAGACACAGGTCGGACAGATATTAAAAAAAGGTATTTCTTTTTTTCATCCAACTACCATAAAATTATAAATAAACTGGAATTTTCGGCTAAGTATCAGACCCAAAGTTGCTTAAAAACGTGAGGTTGCTTAATTGTACTACAACAAAATCTAGCAAGAAAAAGGTTGTCGCAGCCACGTCATCCAAAATTTTCATAGTCATGACGTCATCTAGTGTGTGTATTATACGCAGATATTCCATATAACCATCCAATTTCCCGGCCTCTCCCTCTCTATATATAGTCTCTCCTTTCGTCTAACTAAACCAACTCCATACGAATTCTCTCTCTCTCTCTCTCTATATATATATATATATATATGGAATGCTGTGACACGATGAATACAACTACAAATAATTATTTATCATATTCTTCATCTTCAACAATAATATATTCATCATCACCACCACAAATGAAGTCTGATGTTAAAAATCCACCTGTAGTAATTATGAGTCCTTGTGCTGCATGCAAAATCCTGCGGCGGAGATGCGTTGAGAAATGCGTGTTAGCGCCCTATTTTCCGCCCACAGAACCACTCAAGTTCACCATTGCACATAGAGTCTTCGGAGCTAGCAATATCATCAAATTATTGCTGGTACTAATACTAATTGATTTAACCCCATAAGCGTGCTGCTTAATTGGTTTCACATGCAGTTGAGTTTTTCTTAATTTAGAATATATATATCCTAGTACATATATACGTACTTAATTATTTGTATTATATATATATATATATATATATATATATATATATATATATATATATATATATATATTACATCCTCTCACAATTCATTTATTAATGATGGTTTTGTTATTTTGATACAGAACTAGTTGTGACAATCAGTTTTTTCCATGCATATATAATATTTGTATATATATGAGAGTTATGTTATCCCTTAAAAACCTTTTTTAAGCAATCGTTATATTTATCTTAATATAATTTAAATGTATATGCCAATTCTAATAAATGAAATTAATGTTTGTAACTATTATTTAAGAAATAATCACTATAAATATTGTCTACAAATTTTTCTTTAAGCACCTGTGTAGCTCCTATTTTCTCTTATACACATAAAAATATGTATGTATGTGTACACGTATGGCAGTACTTGGGATTTCCTAAAAACATATTACTATTAATGAATATAATTAAGTTTTTCAACTATTATGAAAATAATGTTTATACTGCTAATTAATTAATCTACATTGTTTCTTTGATAGTAGTCCATGATTGACTATAGCACGATATTGTGAAAAGCTAGTTGCCAGTAAATAGGGGTCCATCTAATGAAAATATATATTAACTAGAAGAGTTGACACTGCCCTTCACTAGATGAAAATATATATTAACTACAAGAGTTGACACTGCCCTCCACTAGCACAGAAAATAGATTATACTTGGAAGATTTATTCACTACCAGTAGGCACAAAGCTAAAAGGTCCAAGTTTGATTAATGATTCACATCTTATCAATTTTTATTAATACTCAATTACAATTAAGTCATTCTTTTCTGCTGATCAAAATTCTCAAAAAAAGAAAAATAAAAAAGAAGTCATTCTTGTATTTATTATGATTAGGGCTCATGGAGGCATATATATATACATATATATATAGGAATACTGTGCATGAGCGCAATCATGATTCTGCACTTAGCTTAACGTGGGGTAGTACAGTCATTACACCCGCTTTATTAAGAGCAATAATAGAAACCGTCTTCATACACAATCTCATATCTCCTATTTTCTCTTAGAATAATTATTTCAAATTTGCTACATATATTTATGTGAACTCATCATAATTAATTATAGGAATAATTAAGTTTATTTTAGCCTAATTTTAATTTATAAATAATTTTGTTGACTAATTAATACATATATTATTAGGAACTCCCGGAGTGTCAAAGGGCAGATGCAGTAAGTAGCATGGTTTATGAAGCAAATGCAAGACTAAGAGACCCTGTTTATGGATGTGCTGCTACAATTTGCCACCTTCAAAATCAAATTAGTGAGCTGCAAGCAGAATTGGCCAAGGCACAAGCTGAGATTGTAAACATGAAAAGCAAACAAGCCAATTTACTAACTCTAATTTGCATGGACTTGTCACATCCTCATCGAGATCAATCCTTAATCTCACAACAACCCTATGATGAAAACCTAAATTTCTTTCCAGATGATGTCAATCTAAGCACGATTTTTGAGCCACTTTGGACATGATAATCAAGAAATTAATTTTAATTAGTTTCACAAGAATAATCTAAAGTTTAATTATTTACGCATATCCGCATTAATGTTTATTTGGTTGTAACAATAAAAATTGATTTAAACCCTAATAAATGTATTTATATTAAAGAAGAGATTAGTTTTAATAAAGTTAGTTGTATGTTCATATGAATTATGATTTTTCTCCAAGTTGCTTATTACTACCTCCGTTTTTAAAAGGTTTTTTGTACATGGATTAAGAAAGTATCATTTACCAAGTAAAATTTGTTTGAAATTTCATCATTACCCTTTTATGGGAAGTTGAAAACTATTAATACAAGGGAGAGAATTTTCTGGGACAATAAGAGAATATAAGGGTAATATAGAAAAATAAATAATTTATTCTCCTCGAAGATTGTAAACGATAAACATTTTAAAATAAAATTTTCTTTCTAAAACGATAATTTTTTAAAAACGGAATGAGTATTTTTCTTAACATTAAGTAGCGATGCTATCTTTATACTGTTTTTTTTTAATTCCAATATTCTTGCAGTAAAAACAACTTTTGGGTGACCAAGAATTTTGATCTTGTCATGTGGTTCAGATTTACATTTTTTGCTTGTCAAAGTTGGAGATTACCAAATTCTATGTTTGTTGAGATATTATAAGTATGTGGTAAGTGTGTCCTTCGGCGGTGAATAATGCTTTCTTGTTTTTCTTTTTCAATCACGAGGAGCTTTGTTGGGGAAATAAAACCCCTCGAGTGCTAAGTCACATCATGAGTTCATGACTATATATTCTGTTCTTAAAATATTGTCGTTTAAGATTTTTACATATGAATTAAGAAAGTATCATTTATCAAGTAATTAAAATTTGTTTAAAATTCCATCACAACCTCTTTATAGGATGTTGAAAATTATTAATATAATGGAGAGAATTTCTTGGGACAATAAGAGAATATATGAATAATATAGGAAAGTAAATAATTTATTCTCCTTGAAAGTTATAAACGACAAACATTTTGGAACAAATTTTTTCTTCTAAAATAACAATTTTTTAGGAAGAAAGGGAATAGTATATAAGGCCTAAACTTGCTGTAAAAATGATTAGCCTGTACATTTTCCTGACAGATTAATTTGAGTCCTCATTTGTGCAGATACAATATTACAAATGACAAAGAAAGACACTAGTATATTGCACCATGCATAAAAGATTTCCAAATTAAATTGTTACTTAATGAAAAATGATATTTTTTCAATAAAAGTGTCGCTATAGATGTATAACGACGGAAAAATCGTCGTTATAAGATCTATAGTGACGATTTTGTTATGAAAATATCATTTATTGTTGTGAATATATCAATTTTTTTAATATAAAGTAGATTAACTTTAGACCAAAGTTACAGATGATATTCTAACTAGTGGCATATAAAGTTTTTATGTTTACCTATATGATCATAAATTCGAGTATAGCCATTGACAGAATTTAGTAGCAATGAAAGGGTTTTGGATCCCTTACTTCTTGATCTTTTTCCCAAATTAGTGTTGAATGACCGGAGTCAATAGTACGGGTAGTATGAGGATTAATACCCCAATTAGCAAGAGGTATAATGCTCTTGATATATGCTTTATATTCATAGATGTACAGCTACTGAAGCTAATTTAAAAAAGCCTCGAGGATCGTAAATGATATACTTTGACACAACTTTTTGATAATAAATTAATTTGAACTTTTTTAACAATAAAAGAAAAAGTTAATCTAAAACCAAATTAGGTATAAGCAAGTCTTATGGGAAAATTTATTTATATGAGTAAGAAATTATTAAAAAGTCCAAGAAATATAAACAAGAAGCGAGCAAGAAAACGCGCTTTGTATTTTACTCATATGATCAGTCCATGCACGTGCAACTCACAATCCATCCATGTCATCCCGAAGAGGTAAAAACATGTCGGTAAACCATTAGACTTTGTGTTATATATTTCACCTTATTTTATACTTTTGTGATTTATTATATGTCATATTTAAGTTTTATAACTCATATGTGGACATAATTTAAGTAAGTATAAAAATTGTAACTTAATGTATTATACGTGGAGAACAGAGTCGGCCCTGGGCCAGGTCTACCAGGGCTCAAAGCTGAGGAGAGTCCAATTTTTTTTTAAAATTATGTATGTCTGTATGTGTATAAAAAAATAAAAAATTAATTATAAAATATAATATAAAACAAATCAATAAATACGAAGAATCAAAATAGACTGTTAGCCACAAAAAGAAGGAAAAACCCTTCGACCTTCTGAGTTCATAACGTAACACAAGCAATTTTTTTTCTATGATTCTCCTCTTCTCTAACAAAGTTGAAAAATAAATCATCCACCAGTTAGAACAGTGCCTTTTTTTGAATGTAACTTTTTTTAAAGATACATATAGAATCTAGATATATAAATTTTGTAAATTGTAATATAAATTTTTGTTAACTTTTTCTTATTTATTATTTGATTCAACAGAAAACTTGAATGAGATTCTTGTTCTTCGTTTTTAATGCAATATTTACAATTCGGGGTACTCTTTTTTCTTCGTTTGGGGTTTTGTCCCATTAGATTTTCCTCAAACAAGTTTTTTAACGAAACCCCAAAATATTTTTACTTATCTCTTGTAAATTCTTATAATTTTAATAAAATTAATTAGTTGATAATTTATTTTATTTTTTTGTTTAATTTCTATAAAGGGGCACACTTGAAATTTTTTGCCCTAGGCCTTACAAAATCCATGTGACGCTCCCAAATTTGGGTATACATCACCCATCTTGAGTTGCCAGATATATGGTACAAAATTCAAATACAACTTAATAATACAACTGTCGTGTACAATACGACAAAATATAAACTGTGAATTTGAATACAAATATTGTCTACTAGAGTATACAAACTCAAAAGGAGTCCTCATTACAATTATTATCACACTATTTCTCAGAATAGTGAGGACTACTAATGCAAACATCTAGGAACATCACTCTATTCCCCGACTCGTTCCAGCTATATTCTTATTTCCTGAAGAGAACATGGAAAGAAAGGGTGAGCTCAACTAGCCCAGTAAGAAATATTATGACTAAGATAATGCAGAATAAATTATCATTAGCCTTCAACAGTGTTAAACTGATAAAATATAACAACTATCAAGTTTAACTGCAGCGGAATAAGCAATCCATTAGAAGAGTCAAGTAGAGAATAAAATATACTATCTTCTATGATTTAAAAGGTTTTTCATGACTTTTATATATCGCTGAGACTCAGTTTAATAAATAATCCACATCATCAAATCATCCCTGCACTACAGGCCAATGATATTCTTTAGTATCACGACCACGAATTATCCATGCACTACGGCTAAAGATAATCATGTTTTCATCAACGGTCCTGATCATGTCATAAAACAATTCATCTTTGCACTATGGCCAAAGAGAATCCATAGCCATAATCATACCAAAAACTACCCATCAATGCATTACTGGCCAATGAGGACTTTTTTTTACATCATTTGTAACATTACGGTTATGATTATACTGAATAATCCCTGATCATAATCATACCAAGTCCATCTATGCACTACAGGCCACGGATGACTTTAAAAAAAATAAACATGAGGATGATGACAATGATATAAGAATTCAATAAAAACAAGTTCAAGAATTAATTTATCCAGGAACCAATAACGTCCGAATTGTCAACATGATACTTCTTTGTAGAGTAAAATACAAGAATGCTCAGAAGAATATTTCCATGAAAAGATACTGGATGAAGCGCAAATATCAAGGATATTCCACTAATTTCATGGAGTATAGAAGTAAAAAATTTAACCAACTGAGTATAATAAAGAATGGAATAACAAAAGAAATTTCCATGCATGCGGTACTTCACATAGACAGGTTATTCCAACAGAATAATAAGTAACAGAACCAGGTCAGGCGAAATTCGCACCGACAGGATGTTCCAACAGAATAATAAAGACGAAATCAGGTCCGGCGTAAACGCAAAGACATGATATTCCAACAGAATAATAAAGAATGAAATAACAATGGAATTTCACCATGTATGCGGTACTTCGCATAGACAGGTTATTCCAGCAGAATAATAAATAATAGAATAACAGAAGAATTTCACCAAGTATAGGGTAGACCGCGTATACAGGTTATTCCAACAGAATAATAAAGAATGGAATAACAGAAGTTCTCTTCATAAATAAGAAAGAAAGAATATCCCTTACGAGTACAACAAATAATATTCCCCACCTTAAGAAGAATAGTATTGGATATATGAGTAATGAAGTAGCAGAATACTTTTCTTCTTTCTCTCTATAGTTTATCTCTCTAGAGTTTCAGTGAATTCGTAAGAAATAATGAAGGAATGAGCTTCTATTTATAGAAAAATGGACTGCATAGTAACTAACTCATGAACGGTCCAGATTGATTTACTTTAATCTGACGGTCTATATTTAAATCAAAATCTTTTAAATAAAATATAATATATTGTATTTATAATCTAATAAAACGAATAACTTTATAAAAGATTTTACTACGCAAATACTATACAAACACTATGCAAACACTATGCATAATAAAATATAATATATTCTATTTATAGAATAACTATATAAAAGTATTCTGTTTTATATAAAAAGATTTTACTATGCAAAATACTATGCAGGCACTATGCAACACTATGCATAATAGAATATAATATATTCTATTTATAGAATAACTTTATAAAAGTATTCTGTTTTATTACATTAATAATACCAATAAAACAAAACTGAGTGACTTATCACGTAAGCATCAATAATCAATACCGTGTGCTACTATGCAACCACGCGTATTACTGTACTTTTAACACCGAGTGTTTCAACAGTTAACGGTAAAACTTCCGCCGTTATTTTTAATAAAATATTTTTGTCGTTTTCTCTTTCCGACAATAATTCCATTGCGGGGTCCACCAATGATTGTGCCGTTGCACGAATATTCCCTGATAAAACAAATATTTCCCGACCAATCGAATATAATATGACAACTTGCATACTTTGCAAAATTTATAAATACTATCCACAACTATAACATTATATCAAATCCACACCATAATATTCAAAAAATTATTTCGAGAAAATTAAATATTTATTCATAAAATCTGGGATCTCACAATCTCCCATCCTTATGGAATTTTGCCCTCAAAATATACGTACGTACCTGGTATGTTGAACAGGTGAGGATACATCGACTTCATTTCAAATTCTAATTCTTGAGGTATAACCTTTGAGTGTTGAATACGATCCTTCTTATCCAAGATTTTAACACGTATCTCCTCATACGTTAAATCTTCTGCTATATCGTTTAGTTCTAATTTAATAATGTGGTTCGGATCGTCCACATATTTACGTAACATCGATACGTTAAAAACGTTATGAACACGCAATATACTTGGCGGTAAAACGAGTCTATAGGCCACAGTTCCTACTTCATCAAGGGTTTCAAATGGGCCAATTATATCGAGGGTTGAGATTTCCTCTCTTCGTCGATTCTTGCTTCTAGAATAACTCCCTCTTGAGCCTTCTTCTCCACATTCATCAGCTCTGAGTATATAGCTTGAACGGATTTAACTTTATCGATTAAAGTCGATTATACTCGTATACTCGTTATCTTCACGTGGGTTTCCTAGAGTCTTTAACTCTATCTTCATCATTTGTAAGTCGTACGAGATAGGTCTTTTTGTTAACAACATCGCACTCATAAACGCATATGATCTTCTACTCAACGCGTCAGCTACCACGTTCACTTTTCCACGATGTTATTGAATGGTACGATCGTAATCTTCAACAGCTCGAGTCAACGTCTTTGGCGCATGTTACGTTCATTTTAAGTAAAGAGATATTTTAGGGTTTAAGAAATGGGTTTTGTACTGGGGTCAATACAAAATTCGATTTCACGCTCTAGGGGTAGGCTAAGAAGTCTTCAAGAATACGTCAGGAAATTTATGAACAATAGAAATATCATTCAAAACTATGACTCTCATCCAAGACTTGGATATCATGTCACATTGATACCTATCAACTTGCCATCGTCATTCACGACGTCGCCTACAGAAAGTCTGGCTTCGATGCATTCCACACAAGAAAGTCAACAACGAAAGGACCGGGGCTCTTTACTTATGGCTTGATATGACAATGATTGACTTTAGTGGTTTGGTTACTTGAATTCGCATAACAGGTTGGTTAGGAATATGAAAGCTAACAACCTTACGAAAAACATGATGAGTAGTTAACCAATCTATTCCTAAAATTACATCAAAGACAAGTATTTTCAAAGAGATACAATCGACAGGTAACGTGAAAGTGTTGATTTGAACAAGATTTATAAATAGTGGAGGTAATAAAGGTTTCTCCCAACAGATATATCAAAGTTTAACTTCTCCGGAGTTAACTTCAAACATTGAACACAACTAGGTGAAATAAAAGAGTAAGTAGAACCGATGTTTAACACGGTATAGACTTCGCAAGAGTTTATGACTAACATACCCGTGATAATTTTATTCAGGTTCCTCGTCACAAAAAAAAATGCTCTCTCTTAAACTACCGGCTTTGGCTTGTCTGACATCCTTTGGCATCACTATCCCAGCTGGAATTGACTTCACCATACGACAAAATTGAGCTAGGTGACCTTCTCTTCCGCAATTAAAACACGTTTTGGATTGCTGCGTACAGTTTGGACGGATGTGTCCCTCCTGTCCGAATTTGAAACATACGACCGGTGGTCGTTATTCTTCCTTTGAAACGGGTGCTGGTGCCGACGTCTTTACGTCATTGTTGAACCTTATCTTCTTGAAATGTCCATTCTTATTGTTTTGGCCATGATTACCACCGAAGTGGTTATCATTTCTGACATGTTGATTTCCTCCATGCTTATTGTCATCGCTTTGATGACTGTTATCACCGGTATTATCATTTTTCTGGCTGCTCTCTTTTGGCTGTGTTGACTCGTTATCGCGCTCCACTAACTGAGCCCTATTTATAACATCTGAATACAAACACAGTTTATGAGAAATAAGATATTGACGTATCTCCGGCTTCAAATCTCTTAAAAACATCCGCGTCATTCTCTCTTCATTATCAACCAAGTGGGATGCAAATCAGGACAACTCGGCAAACTTGGCTTCGTACTACGACACGGTCAAGTTGTTTTACTCCAACTTGATAAGTTCCACCTCCTTCATGTGACGAATGCTTTCGGGAAAGTACTTGTCATTGAACAGCTCTTGGAACTTCTCCCAAGACATCTTGAGTGAGTCAGGCTTGGTACGTTTTATAGATTCCCACCAGTGATCTGCCTCTTCACGCAATATAAAGGTGGCAAAAGGAACCTTTTGCTCCTCAGAGCATCCCAAGACATCAAATATCTTGGTGATCTGCTTTAACCACGTCTCCGCCTTAAGTGGTTCTGGCTTTCCCAAAAACTCCGGTGGTCCCAGCTCCTTGAATTGCTTAGCGGTGACCAACCGTGGGTTGCCATTGTTTCCTCCTGCATTATGAACAGGAGCCGTCTTCGCCTAATTTTGCATGAATTCTAAAAAGCTCCTAAACGTACCGTCGTTCGTCAATTGATCAGTGTTGTTGTTTACAGGAGGATTATCGCCATCCTATTGCACATTGTCCTGATTATTGATCTGTGGAGAATCAACAGTCTCATGTGCTCCATTGCTTATCTCAACATTTTTAGATGCCATTTTCAAATACTTCCACAAAACAAGGGTTAATTAACATATCACATATTATCTCTATACTCTGACCGACCAATTAAATATCAAATAAACTTAAGTAGGTCATACTAACGAAGGAATTCCCCGTCTCTCCCCTCCTAGTTCTTGTCTCACATCTCAGCCAGGGATCATATCCCTAAGCTTTGATACCAACTGTGACGCCCCCAAAATTAGGTATACATGTGACGTCCCCAAAATTAGGTATACGTCACCCATCCTGAGTCGCCACTTACATGGTACAACAATTCAAATACAACTTAATAATACAACTGTCGTGTAAAGTACGACAAAACATAAGCTGTGGGTTTTAATACAATTATTGTCGTCTAGACAATATTCAAACTCAAATTCAATATTATTACATTTATTTTCCACTATTTCACTGAATAGTGAGGACTACTAATGTTATCATCTGGTCCGTCACTCCGTTCCCCGACTAGTCCCTGCTACGTTCTCATTTTCTGAAGAGAACAATAAAAGTAAAAGGGTGAGATCAACTAGCTCAGTAGGAAATATTATGACTAAGATAATGCAGAATATATTATCGTTAGCGTTCAACAGTGTTAAACTGATACAATATAACAACCATCAAGTTTAACTGCAGCGGAACAAGCAATCCATTAAAAGAGTCAAATAGAGAATAAAATCTACTATCTATTATGATTTAAAAGGTTTTTCATCACTTTTATCGCTGGGAATCAGCTTAATAAATAATCCACATCATCGAATCACCCCTGTACTACGGCCAAGGATATTCTTTAGTATCACGACCACAATTATTCATGCACTACGGGCCAAGAATATTTGTAAATTCAATAATGTTCATGATCATGCCAACAATTGTCCATCAATGCACTACGGGCCAATGAGGAATTTTACCACATCATTTGTAACATTACGGTCATGATTACACCGAATAATCCCTGGTCATAATCATACCAAGTCCATCTATGCACTATAGGCCACAAATGACTTTCAACAAAATATAAACACGAGGATGATGACAATGATATAAGAATTCAATAAAATAAGTTCAGTAATTATTTTATCCAGGATCTAATAACGTCCAAATTGTCAACATGATACTGCTTTGTAGAGTAAAATTCAAGAATGTTCAGAAGAATATTTTCATGAAAAGATACTGGATGAATCGCAAATATCAAGGATATTCCACTAATTTCATGGAGTATAGAAGTCAAAACTTTAACCAACTAAGTATAATAAGGAAAGGAATAACAAAAGAAATCACCAGGCATGCGATATACCGCACAGGCAGGTTATTCCAACAGAATAATAAATAACGGAATCAGGTCCAGCGTAAAATGCACAGACAGGATATTCCAACAGAATAATAAAGACGGAATCAGGTCCGACGTAAAACGCACAGACAGGATATTCCAACAGAATAATAAAGACGGAATCAGGTCCGGCGTAAAACGCACAGACAGGATATTCCAACAGAATAATAAAGACGGAACCAGGTCCGGCGTAGAATGCATAGACAGGATGTTCCAACACAATGATAAAGAATGGAACAACAGAAGAATTTCACCAAGTATAGGGTAGCCAGCGTATACATGTTATTCCAACAGAATAATAAAGAATGGAATAACAGAAGTTCTCTTCATGAATACAAAAGAAAGAAATAATACTCCCTACGAGTACAACAAATAATATTCCTTACCTTGGAAAAAACTGGATACTTGAATAGTGAGGTAGCAGATTTCTCTTCTTCTTTCTCTCTATAATTTCTCTCTATAATAATCTCTCTAAAACTTTTGTTAATTGGTGAGAAATGAAGGAAGAATGAGCTTCTATTTATAGAAAAATATAGTTTCAATAATTGCACGTTTTTGGGGCTCGAAAATTACAGTACAATACCTCCAACTTTTCTTTCATTTATAATTTAGTCTTGCAAGTATTATCAATCTTGCATCAACTCCCCTAATAGTAAATAATGTGAATCAATAGTTCAATCATGTGAATCAATAGTATAATCATGTGAAATATACGAATTACAGTATAGTACCTCCATCTATACCTCCATCTATACCTCCATTTTTAACTTAGTCATGCAAGTATTATCAATCTTGCACCAACTCCCCTGATAGTAAATAATGTGATTCAATAGTACACATATGTGAACAAATAGTTATATAAGCATATGAATTAATAGCAATCAATTGCTCATTTATCCGGTTAAATACCTGATTGGTCAATATAACCTCCAGACATCAATTATTATCGAAATAATTGTCGATTTTGACTAACACAAATAATTCCAACACAATGAAACCATATTTATCAAAAATATTAATTTTGAAATTTCAAAGTTTGACTTTTTCCGAAAAAGTCAAATGTTGACTTTTTGACCAAATAGTAAATTCCAGAAAATTTTGTGTTTATAGACTATTTTTACTAATTTCATCACTCCGGACTCAAATATCACGTCCGCGTCACCAAATTCAACTCCGAACACAACTTTAATTTTAATAATATTCATCATTAATATTATAACTCACAATATTTATCAACCAGGTCGTTCCTAGGAAAGAGGGGGCTTTCCAATAAGGATTTCTCCCTATTGGCGCGCAATTAAGTGACCAAACCTCTCCTTGACAGAACTTCTAGACATTGTAAATATTGCAATTTAATAATATGAATAACTTTGTCGTCTCAATTATTGATTTAATAAAATAACATATTATGTAGATGATACTGTGACAATAATTGAATCAATAATATGAGAGATATGATGCAGCAATTACTATAGCAATAATTGAGTATAACTGAGTGACTTCTTACGTAAACATCAATAATCAATACCGTGTGCTACTATATAACCACACGTATTACTGTACTTTTACTACCGAGTAGTTCAACTGTTTTAACGGTAACACTTCCGCCGTTATTTTTATAAAAAAGATAATTCTGTCATTTTCTAACTACGACAATACTTCCGTTGTGGGGTCCACCAATGATTGTGCCGTCGTACGAATATTCCCCGATAAAAAGAATATTCCCCGACCAATCGAATATCTTATAACAACTTGCATACTTTAAAAAATTTATAAATTCTACCCACAACTATAACATTATATCAAATCCACAGCATAATATTCAAAAAAATATTTCGATAAATTTAAATCTTTATTCATAAAATCTGGGGTTTCACAATACATCACCCATCTTAAGTCACCAGATACATGGTACAGAATTCAAATACAACTTAATAATACAACTGTCGTGTACAATACGACAAAACATAAACAGTGAGTTTGGATACAAATATTATCTACTAGAGAGTATACAAACTCAAAAAGAGTCCTCATTACAATTATTATCACACTATTTCAAAGAATAGTGAGGACTACTAATGCAAACATCTAGGATCTTCACTCTGTTCCCCGACACGTTCCAGCTATATTCTCATTTCCTGAAGAAAACAGTGAAAGAAAGGGTGATCTCAACTAGCCCAATATGAAATATTATGACTAAGATAATGCAGAATAAATTATCATTAGCCTTCAACAGTGTTAAACTGATAAAATATAACAACTATCAAGTTTAACTGCAGCGGAACAAGCAATCCATTAGAAGAGTCAAGTAGAGAATAAAATCTACTATCTTCTATGATTTAAAAGGTTTTTCATGACTTTTATCGCGGAGACTCAGCTTAATAAATAATCCATATCATCAAATCATCCCTGCACTACAGGCCAAGGATATTCTTTAGTATCACGACCACGAATTATCCATGCACTACGGCTAAAGATAATCATGTTTTCATCAACGATCCTGATCATGTCATAAAACAATTTATCTTTGCACTATGGCCAAAGAGAATCCATAGCCATAATCATACCAAAAACTGTCCATCAATGCATTACGGGCCAATGAGGACTTTTTTTACATCATTTGTAACATTACGGTTATGATTATACTGAATAATCCCTGATCATAATCATACCAAGTCCATCTATGCACTACAGGCCACAGATGACTTTAAAAAAAATAAACATGAGGATGATGACAATGATATAAGAATTCAATAAAAACAAGTTCAAGAATTAATTTATCCAGGAACCAATAATGTCCAAATTGTCAACATGATACTTCTTTGTAGAGTAAAATTCAAGAATGCTCAGAAGAATATTTCCATGAAAAGATACTAGATGAAGCGCAAATATCAAGGATATTCCACTAATTTCATGGAGTATAGAAGTCAAAAATTTAACCAACTGAGTATAATAAAGAATGGAATAGCAAAATAATTCACCATGCATGCGGTACTTTGCATAGACAGGTTATTCCAACAGAATAATAAGTAACAGAACCACGTCAGGCGAAATTCGCACTGACAGGATGTTCCAACAGAATAATAAAGACGAAACCTGGTCCGGCGTAAACGCACAGACATGATATTCCAACAGAATAATAAAGAATGAAATAACAATAGAATTTCACCATGTATGCGGTACTTCGCATAGACAGGTTATTCCAGTAGAATAATAAATAATAGAATAACAGAAGAATTTCACCAAGTATAGGGTAGACCGCGTATACAGATTATTCCAACAGAATAATAAAGAATGGAATAACAGAAGTTCTCTTCATAAATAAGAAAGAAAGAGTACCCCTTACGAGTACAACAAATAATATTCCCTACCTTAAGAAGAAGAGTACTGGATATATGAGTAGTGAAGTAGCAGAATACTTTTCTTCTTTCTCTCTATAGTTTATCTCTCTAGAGTTTCAGTGAATTCGTAAGAAATAATGAAGGAATGAGCTTTTATTTATAGAAAAATGGACTGCATAGTAACTAACTCATGAACGGTCCAGATTGATTTACTTTAATCTGACGGTCCATATTTAAAACAAAATCTTTTAAATAAAATATAATATATTTTATTTATAATCTAATAAAATGAATAACTTTATAAAAGATTTTACTATACAAACACTATGCATAATAAAATATAATATATTTTATTTATAGAATAACTTTATAAAATTATTTTGTTTTATATAAAAAGATTTTACTATGCAAAACACTATACAGGCACTATGCAACACTATGCATAATAGATATAATATATTCTATTTATAGAATAACTTTATAAAAGTATTCTGTTTTATTACATTAATAATACCAATAAAATAAAATTGAGTGACTTATCACGTAAGCATCAATAATTAATATCGTGTGCTACTATGCAACCACGCGTATTACTGTAATTTTAACATCTAGTGTTTCAACAGTTAACGGTAAAACTTTCGCCGTTATTTTTAATTAAATATTTTTGTCGTTTTCTCATTCCGATAATAATTCCGTTACGGGGTCCACCAATGATTGTGTCGTTTTGCGGATATTCCCTGATAAAACAAATATTCTCCGACCAATCGAATATAATATGACAACTTGCATACTTTGCAAAATTTGTAAATACTACCCACAACTATAACATTATATCAAATCCACACCACAATATTCAAAAAAATATTTCGAGAAAATTAAATATTTATTCATAAAATCTGGGGTCTCACAATACAGGACTGGCTCTGGTGGAGAATAAGAGAGAATTTCATTTGATTTGTGTAGAAATCATTTGATTATTGTCTTTAGTGAGACATTTAATAAGGTGCAAATTTGTTTGATAAAACTATTATTTCTTGTCTCATTTAATAAAAAAGACTACTTGACAATTTATAAGTACAAGTGTATAGTCTTATTTTATTTTGGAACAAGAGATATTCGTGTGAGACTTTTAAAATTCTATTTAATTATAATTTTATTACTAATATGTAACTTACATCATTAATAGTTATATCATTAGTAGTAATAAGTATAATTAAAATAGAAATAAATAATAGTTTATGGTGAAACTATTATAGATATACGTATGTATCTATATGTGTAGAGATAGATATACTACATATATGTATATTGAGATAAGTCTTGTATATATACATTTTAGACATAATAATTTTGCACCATGAAAATCTCTCATTCTTTTAGTTATTCTTCTTACAAACAAATTACTACTACGTACAAAGAAGTGTTCGTGTGGAATAAATGTGAATTGCTATAACAAATTTGTTAAGTTTTGAGTCTTGACATATATCCTGAAGGTATATCGTCTGCAACCCATAGCAAACCGATTGTGGTGGGGGCGATAAAGACCTTAAGGACTGACATCACCCGTGTCACGTCTTCTACAATAATCTTGACTCTACGAAGCTACGGTTCTAACAATATCTTAAGGTCTTTTTCTTAGTTGTTGGAGTCATGATTTTGGTGGGATGGAAGACATCACGATTTTCAAAGATAAGTACCATTTTTCTTGTATCTATTTTATCAATGGAATTTTTATGATAATTAGTAATATATTGAGATAAATTAAGCTAATTATTTTTATTGATAATTCCTGTTAGAAGATGGATTGAGGAGAAAAATGAAAGTGAAAAAGATTTGCAATTTACAAGTTTGTAAATTGATGTGGAGAAGATGAAGAGTCATCATGGAAAACACCAAATGTTGAAGCCTAAATTTTTTTCTAAAGAGATTGCGGTGTTCTTCGGAATTAATTTCAAAAGGTGTGTTTTTTAACGATTGCTTTTATTGTTATAAAGGATAACTATGTATCATTTTGTATGTGTATATACCTGAGAGTATATGTTTTATTTATTATATCATGTGTAGATGATATTATATGTTTGAGTATTATTTTACCTACATTTTGTTGTAATAAATTAATTAATTAGTTTTGTGGGATAAGAAAAGTAATTAATTAAATTTTTGTTCATGATGGAATAAATTTAATTTTGTGCATATGTATTTTGTTTATAATATTTTATGAGTAGAAAAAATATTATGATGTGTATATGTATGTATGAAATTTGAGACAATTATTTTTCTTATACACTAATTGAGATTAATTTATTACGAGAAAGTTGTAGTAAAATTTGAGAAGTTTACTTGTCTCTATGTATAACAATTAGTTATAAATTAATTTATTTTGAGAATAAAGTAAATTTATGTTCTTCTTGAACAAAATTATGCATATAAAGTTAGAGGTAATATTTAGTGTGTAATATTACTTGGTATTTGTATGCATGAATTTTGAGATAGATTACTTTGTTTATGGATAATAAATTAATTATCAACTAATAGTTAGAAGAGATCTGTGGGGCACCAACCATTCTTCTTGGTTTGTACTCTCTCTACTTCCACATTGTTCTACAATTTGTTGAATTCGTAGAGTAGGAAACATCTCTATGATTTATGTCTGGTTGATTCGTAGAGTTAATTTTACTTGACTCTATGATCTTTTGAGGCACTATTATAGATTTTTGTTTACTCTTCTGTTTCACAAAGCCAAGTCCAGCATGTGATCTGTTATTCTTGTGAACAACAATCTGATTTGTAGAGATTTTTATGCTTTAAATATTAGGCTAATCGATTTCTGTGGATTTCAAAAGCACAATACGTTTATGAGAAGAATAAACTTTGTAATTGTTAGTCTCCATTAAATTTACCACACTTAGAACTGAAGAAGAATCTCTGAATCCTATTCCTGGCCTATAAGAGACAAATCTTTGACTTATATTAAAATCAGAGAGCATAGATGCAGAAGAACGATTCCATATAGAAATTATCTTCTCTACGTCCTCTATCTTAGATTTTAGAGTTAACTCTCTCTATGCACTTAGTTTCAGTTATCTTTCTCAAGCTTGCATTAATTCTCAGCCTCAAGAATGACAAAAGAGGCAGCACTTCGTGGAGAAGTTTCCAACTCTATAAGAGCTTTCTCTTTTTCGTCTTGAAGTTGAAAATGGTCCTTTGATAGAACTCTAAACCATTTCATATATTGATGTAGATCTGCAGTTATATTATGTAATGAAGTTTTAAGATTATCAATATCTATATCAGATATTGGCTTTCTGAGGTGCTTCATCATCACTAGACTCATAGCTTAAATCATTCTTTGAATCACTCCACGATTTCTCAGCAACAAAGACTTTATCTTTCTTGCGATACTTCTTGTTTCCTTTTAACTCTTTCTTTGGATAAGATTTCTTCTTGTCTCTATTAAATTATTCTCTCATAGGTTTGGTGCACTCAGTGATGTAGTGACCAAGTTTCTTGCAATTATAACAGAGGTCTTTTTCTTGATTTATGCTAATATTTCTTTGTTATAGTAGTTCCTCAATTTCCTGCTGTTGCTCTTACGTATGAACTTTTTCAGCCTTTTTGCAAGCAAGGCTAAATCTTCATCATCATATTCATCAGCATCTTCATCATCAGAATCATCTTTACAGAAGTTTTAGAGATTGTTTCTTCTGAAACTTTAAGGGAAACTCCTTTATCTTTTTTTGCTCACGAATGTAGTTTTTACTCACTGATTCCGCTCAAACTCTTAAGTAAGAAGATTACTATAGAGCTTCTGCACTGTCATCTCATGTAGATTCTTTGATTCTTGATTACTTGTGATTTTGGCGTTCCACTTATAGGAAGTTGTAAAACCCCAACTTTTATGAATAAAGAATAATTTTCTCGAAATATATTTTTGAATATATTATGGTGTGGATTTGATATAATGTTATAGTTGTGGGTAATATTTTCAAATTTTACAAAGTAAGCAAGTGGTTATATAATATTCGATTGATCATGGAATATTCGTTTTAATAGGGAATATTCGTACGACGGCACAATCATTGGTGGACCCCACAACGGAAGTATTGTCGTAGTTAGAAAATGACAGAATTATCTTTTTATAAAAATAACGGAAAAATTTTTATCGTTAAACTGTTGAACTACCCGGTAGTAATAGTACAGTAATACGCGTGGTTCCATAGTAACACACGGTATTGATTATTGATGCTTACGTGAGAAGTCACTCAGTTATACTCAATTATTGCTACAGTAATTACTGCATCATATCTCTCATATTATTGATTCAATTATTGTCACAGTATCATCTGCATAATATTTATTATTATTAAATCAATAATTGAGACGACAAAGTTATTCATATTATTATTTGCAATATTGACAATGTCTAGAAGTTCTGTCAAGGAGAGGTTTGGTCACCTAATTGCGCGCCAATAAGGAGAAATCCTTATCGGAAAGCCTCCTTTTTCCTAGGAACGACCTGGTTGTTAAATATTGTGAGTTATAATATTAATGATGAATACGTTGTGTTGATTAAAGATGAAATTGATAGTTCTATTGTGTTGGGATTATTAGTGTTAGTGGAAATCGACATTTATTTCGCTAATAATTGATGTCTGGAGGTTATATTGACCAATCGGGTAATTAATCGGATAAATGAGCAATTAATTGCTATTATTTCACATGCTTATAATTATTTGTTCACATGTGTGTACTATTGATTCACATTCATGTACTATTAGGGGAGGTGGTGCAAGATTGATAATACTTGCATGACTAAATTAAAAATGGAGGTATAGATGTTGGTACTATACTGTAATTAATTTTTTTACATGATTATACTATTAAGTCAAATGAATGAACTATTAATTCACATTATTTACTATTAGGGGAGGTGGTGTAAGTTTGATAATACTTGCAGGACTAAATTAAAAATAAAGAAAAAGAGGAAGGTATTATACTGTAATATTTTGAGCCCCAAAACGTGCAATTATCGAAACTATATTTTCCTATAAATAGAAGCTCATTCTTCCTTCATTTCTCACCAATTCACTAAAACTATAGAGCAATTATTATAGAGAGAAATTATAGAGAGAAAGAAGAAGAGAAGTATGCTACCTCACTATTCCAGTATCCAGTCTTCTTCTAAGGTAAGTGGTATTATTCTTTCTTATTCATGAAGAGGGTTATTTTTTTTAATACTCGTAAGGATTGTTATTCCATTCTTTATTATTCTATTGGAATATCCTGTCTGTTCGGATTACGCATAACCTGGTTCCATTCTTTATTATTCTGTTGGAATATCCTGTCTGTGCGGGTTACGCATTACCTGGTTCCATTCTTTATTATTCTGTTAGAATATCATGTCTGTGCGGGTTAAGCATGACCTGGTTCTATTCTTTATTATTCTGTTAGAATATACTGTCTGTGCGAGTTAGGCATGACCTAGTTCCATTCTTTATCATTCTGTTGGAATAACATGTCTGTGCGGATTACGCACGCCTGGTAAATTCTTCTGTTATTTTATTCTTTATTATTCTGTTGGAATAACCTGTCTATGTGGATTACCGCATGCATGGTGTAAGACCCCGAATTTTATGAAATAAATGTATTCAATTTTTTATTTAGTAACTAGTTAAAATGATAACAAGTTAAAGTTAAGGGTAATATATGAAATTTTTCAAAATACGCAAGTGGTTATAAAATATTCATTTATCGGGGTATTCGTTTGGTCGTGGAATATTCTTTTTATCGGGGAATATTCGTACGACGGCGCAGTTATTTGTGGGTCCCATAACGGATAACTGTCGGATGAAGAAAACGAAAAAGTTTGAGTTTTATAAATAACGGCGTAGTTGTTACCGTTAAGACTATTGGAATACCCGGTGGTTAAAATACAGTAATACGTGTTGTTACATAGTAGCACACGGTATTGCATAGTATTGTTGAATTATTGATCTTTACGTAAGAAGGCACTACTCAATAATTATCACAGTATTTACTGTTCAATATTTTATTTTATTGATTCAATAATTGCTGCGTTGATATTTTACATTATTGTTGTTTCAATAATTATCACTGCACAGTATCTCCATTATCAGATCAATAATTCATATTATTTGAATAATATTATTATATAGCATTATTGGCAATGTCTAGAAAGTTCTGTCAAAGAGAGGTTTGGTCACCTAATTGCGCGCCAGTAAGGAAAAATCCTTATCGAAAAGCCCCCTCTTTCCTGGGAACTGCCTGGTTGTCGTTGTTGTGATTCTGTAATATTGTTTGTGAATAATTAATTATTGATTTATATGATAAGGAAATATTTATTTGATGTGGATATAAATGAAGGATTTATTTATGTGGTTATAAATAAAGGAATTAATGTTGAGGTGTTTTATTGGTATTTTGTCGAAATGGTGAACAAAATATGGGATTTTCAAAAAAATTAGTTTATTACTTAATTTTGTAAAATTCATAACTCTTTGTGTATAATGAGTTAGGAGATGACCCATATATTAAAAGAAAGCCCTGAAAGTAAGCTAACTGTAGAAATTAGAATCACCCAAAAATTCTATGTGGATATTTCGTGGTGAATTTTTGAATGAATCTGGTCCGAAGGACTTATAATCCGATAATCAGTGTTCTTGAGATATATTGCGTGAGTAATAAATTTTGATCCGAACATTGAATCGTTGTGATTTTTGGATATGTTATACATATATAAGTTAAGTATATGTTCACAAATTTTGAACCGTTAAAAATGAGCGAATGATTTGTTATGAATTTTAAGAGGTAAATGATTCAAAAATTAGGTTTATAAATGATTTTGGTGGAAAATTCTAGAAATGGGTGGGCCCCACTTTTGGTTGTTGGGGAAGATGGCTGATTTTTTATGGGTGGAATAGTAGCAGGTAAAGCCATCAGGTAGTAGGTCAAGTCTGCTTCGGCGTGCTAACATTTTTCTATAAATAGAGGGCTAAGTTAGAATTGAAAATCACACCAGAAACAAGTTTTGTCTCTTTCTCTCTCTAGATTATCAAGTGTATTTTGTGAGTATTAAGATACTTGGTGAGTTGTTATTCATCAGTGCAAGTTTTCTTTAGCGTCATATCCGATATCTAGTTAGAAGTGCTGCTCTTTTGAGGTAGGGGATAGTAAGGGATATTAAGGGATGTTATATTCTTCATAATGATGTTATTCTTTCAATATCATTATACTAACATATTGGTATGGATCTTATTGTGAAATTTCTACCTTTTTGAGTCTGGGTTACAATTCACGTATACGGCACGTATACGACACTATTCATGTATATGGCACTATTTACGTATATGACATTATTTACGTATACGATACTATGTACGAATACAGAGTACTATTTATTAGTTACTATTCACGAGTTATTATTCATGAGTTACTATTCACGAGTTACTATTCACGGGTACTATTCACGATAAAAATTGGTGTCTTTCTCTGACCAAATTATCGTTGATTTATGATTGTTGCTCTTGAAAATAAATGCAGTTGTGACGACCCCAAAATAGGTCTATTCAACCCAACCCATTCTGAGTCGCCAAATACATGGTACAAAAATAAATAAACTTCAGTAATACAATTGTCGTGCAAAAATACGACAACACATATACTGTGAGTTTGAATACAACTATTGTCTAATAGAGAATATAAAAACTCAAAAGGAGTCCTCGTTACAATTATTGATACACTATTTTACAAAATAGTGAGGACTACTAAAACAACTATCCTGAACTATCACTCCAAACCCCGACTAGTTCCTGCTATGTTCTCACCTTCTGAGAAGAAAAATGGAACAAAAAGGAAAAGGGTGAGCTCAACTAGCCCAGTAATAAAATATTATGACTAAGATAATATACACCAAATTATCGTTAGTCTTCAACAGGGAATAATCTGATAAAATATAATAGACAACAAGTTTTAGATCAACAACTGCAGCGGAAACAGTAATCCATCAGAAGAGTCAAGTAGAGAAAGAATTCTACTATCTTCTAAGATTTAAAAGTCCATTATCAATATTTTATCCCTGTAACATCAATCAATAAACATCTTGAATCAAATATTCATCTTTGCACTACAGGCCAAAGATATTCATTTGTATCACCAGTTGGTCATGTTCATTTCAACACCTGTTCATCTTTGCACTACGGGCCAAAGATATTCATTAGGTAATCATTCATCTTTGCACTACAGGCCAAAGATATTCATCATTTAATCATTAATCTTTGCACTACAGGCCAAAGATATTCATCAGTTAATCATTCATCTTTGCACTACAGGCTAAAGATATTCAGTAATATCATCATTTAGGACTGATGATGATGAAAAATATCTTAAATAAAACGAATACTGTGAGATAAAAGATCAAATATTAGGAATTCATATTACAGTTTATTCAAGTTCAAAAATACTTCATAATAACCAATTTTGAAGCAGAATTCAAAATAAAGATCAAAACATGGATACACTCAAAGATAGTAACCATAATAGACACATTGGATAAAAAGAAAAAAATTTCATTTTTTGGTGAATAGTGTCGTATTCGTGAATAGTGCCGTATACGTAAATAGTGTCGTATACGTGAATAGTAACTCCGACACTAAAAGATAGAAATTTCACAAGAAAAATTATCATGCTTCGTGAATAGTACTCGTAAATAGTAACTCGTGAATAGTAACTCATGAATAGTAACTCGTGAATAGTAATTCATGAATAGTAACCCCGATATAAAAAGTTCCAAATTTGATAAAAAGTTCCAACCAATATTTCGGCATAATGATATTGAAGAAATAATATCATTTATGAAGAAAAAAATATCCCTTACCTCAAACGAACAATACTTCTAACTGGAATATCGGTATAAGGCTGAAGGAAACTTGCACTGATAAATAGTAACTCACCAAGTATCTAAATACTCACAAAATACACTCGATAATCTAGAGAGAAAAAGAGAGAGAACTTATAAATTCTGGTGTGATTTTCAATTCTAACTAAGCACCCTATTTATAAGAAAATGCTTAGAACGCTATAGAAGACTAACCTGCTACCTGATGGCTTTACCTGTTTCTATTGCCACCCACAACATTTGAAATTCAATTGAGCACATTTCTCACCAACCAATTCTAGAATTTTCCACCAAAATGATAAATTCCGAAAATTCAACAATTTCTGAACCAGTCACCTCTTAAAATTCATAACAAATCATTCGTACTTTTTTAACGGTTCAAAATTTGTGGACATATACTCAACTTATATATGTATAACATATCCAAAAATCACAACGATCCAACGGTCATATTAGAACTTATAACTCACACAATAAAGCTGTAAGAACACTGATTTGATCTTTTAATACCTCCAATCCGACAAAATACTGATAAAATACCTCAACATTAATTTTTTCATTTATAACCACATAAATAAATCCATCATTTATATCCACATAAAATAAATATTTTTTTATCATATAAATCAATAATTAATTATTCATAAATAACATTACAGAATCACAATAATGACAACAAGACAGTTCCCAGGAAAGTGGGGGTTTTTCGATAAGGATTTCTCCTTACTGGCGCGCAATTAGGTGACCAAACCTCTCCTTGACAGAACTTTCTAAACATTGCCAATAATGCTATCTAATAATATTATTCCAAATAATATGAATTATTGATCTGATAATGAAGATGATGTGCAGTGACAATTATTGAAACAACAATAATATAAATATCAACGTAGCAATTATTATATCAATAAAATAAAATATTAAACAGTAACTACTGTGAAAATTATTGAGTAATGCCTTCTTACGTAAGGATCAATAATTCAACAATACTGTGAAATACCGCGTGCTACTGTTCAACAACGCGTATTACTGTATTTTAACCACGGGGTATTCCAACAGTGTTAACGGTAACAACTACGCCGTTATTTATAACAACCCAAACTTTGTCGTTTTCTTCATCCTACAGTTATCCGTTTTGGGGCCCACAAATGGTTGTGGCGTCGTACGAATATTCTCCGACAAAAAGAATATTCTACGACCAAACGAATATTCCCCGACACAGTGAATATTTTATTACCACTTGTTTATTTTGCAAAATTTGCACATTTCACCCATAACCAAAGTATTATATCAAATTAACACCTTATTATTCACAATAATAATTAGAGAAAATTTGATTTTATTCATTAAAAAATTTGGGGTCTTACAACCTCCCCTCCTTATGAAATTTCGTCCTTGAAATTGTCGTACGTACCTGGTGTATCGAAAAGGTGAGGATACCTCGCTTTCATTTCTGATTCCAACTCCTAGTTCATTTCTTCAATAGCATGGTTCCTCCACAAAACCTTAACTTGAGATATAACTTTTGTGCATAGGACATGTTCTTTCATATCCAAGATCTTAACAGGTACATCCTCGTACGTTAAATCTTCGGCTATCTCGTCTAGTTCTAACACAATAATGTGATTCGGGTCGTCCACATATTTACGTAACATCGATACGTGAAAAACTTTATGAACACGCGACATACTTAGCGTTAAGGCAAGTCTATAGGCCACAGTTCCTACTCGATCGAGGATTTCAACTAAATTGAAGGCTTGAGTTTTCTTCTCTTCATCGACTCTTACTTCTAGAATAACGAATTCTTGCACCTTCTTCTTCGTATTCATCAACTTCTGGTCTATAGCTTGAGCAACTTTAACTTTATCGTCGGTTCTAATCGTATATTTACTATCTTCATGTAGGTTCGTAGATTCGTACTTGTAAACGCATACCATTTACTGCTCAACCCATCAGCTACAACGTTCGCTTTTTCCACAATGGTATTGAATGGTATAATCGTAATCTTCAACAGTTCGAGCCAACGTCTTTGGCGCATGTTACATTCGTTTTAGGTGAAGAAAATCTTTTAGGGTTTAAGAAATGGGTTTTGTACTGGGGTTAATATAAAATTCGATTTTACGCTCTAGGGGTAGGCTAAGAAGTCCTTCGAGAATACGTCAAGAGATTTATTAACAATAGAAATATCATTTAAAAATTATGACTCTCATCCAAGACTTGGATAGCACATGAAATGAAGGTTTCTACTAACGAAGTTTCAATTGATAAGTCAAAGTCTAACTTCGTCGGAGTCAAATTTAAACATTGAGCGCAAGCAATAGAGATAAAAGAATGGGTAGAACCGGTATCTAATAAGGTATAGACTTCGCAAAAATTTATAATTAACTAACCCGTGCTAACTTCGTTCGGGTTACTCGCTCTTTGAGAAGTCACGAAAAACGCTCTTCCTAAAACCACCGAATTTGTTTTGTCTGTATCCACCTTTGGTGCCACCGTCCCAACTGGACTTGATTTCGCTACAGGACAAAATCGCGCTATGTGACCATATTTTTCACATCTAAAACATATCTTGGAAAGCTGTGAACAGTTTGGACTTCTATGTCCCTCCTCTCCGTATCGGTAGCATCTAACTGGCGGTCGTTCTCCTCCCCTAGACTTTGTTACTGTTGCTGGTGCTGTTGCCGACGTCTTCCCGTTATCGTTAAATCTTCTCTTCTTGAAATTTCCACTTGAATCATTTATTCTATTATCTTGGCCATGATTACCACCGAAGTGGTTACCATTTCTGGCATGATAATTTCCTCCATGATGGTTATCATTGTTCCGATGACCGTTGCCACCGGTACGATTATTATCGTGTTATTGCTCGTTATCCTTCGATTGGGCTGGCTCATTATCGCGCTCCACTAACTGAGCTCTATTCACAACATCTGAATATAAACAAAATTTGTGAGAAATGAGGTATTGACGTATTTCAGGTTTCAAACCTCGCAGAAACATTCACGTCATTCTCTCCTCATTATCAACCAAATGGGATGCAAATTGGGACAACTCGGCAAACTTAGCTTCATACTGCGACATGTTCATATTGTTTTTGTGACGCCCCCAAAATAGGTCCAATCCAACCAACCTATTCTGAGTCGCCAAATAAATGGTACAGAAACAACTACAACTTCATTAATATAATTGTCGTGCAAAATACGACAACACATAAACTGTGAGTTTAAATACAAATATTGTCTTCTAGACAATATCCACACTCAAATAAGTCCTCATTACAATTATTGATACACTATTTTACAAAATAGTGAGGACTACTAAAACAACTGTCTTGAACCATTACTCCACACCCCGACTAGTTCCCGCTATATTCTCGTCTCCTGAGAAGAAAAATGGAACAAAAAGGAAAAGGGTGAGCTCAACTAGCCCAGTAAAGAATATTATGACTAAGATAATGTACAACAAATTATCCTTAGTCTTCAACAGGGAAAAATCTGATAGAATACAATAGACAACAAGTTTTAGATCAACAACTGTAGCGGAAACAACAATTCATTAGAAGAGTTAAGTAGAGAATGAAATCTACTATCATCTATGAATTTAAAAGTCCATCATCGATATTTTATCCCTGTAACATCAATCAATATACATCTTGAATCCAAATAGTCATCTTTGCACTACAGGCCAAAGATATTCATCAGTTGGTCATGTTCATCTCAACACCTGTTCATCTTTGCACTACGGGCCAAAGATATTCATCAGTTGGTCATGTTCATCTAAACACCTGTTTATCTGTGCACTACGGGCCAAAGATATTCATCAGTTGGTCATGTTCATCTAAACACCTGTTTATCTCTGCACTACGGGCCAAAGATATTCATCAGAAAATCATTCATCTTTGCATTACAGGCCAAAGATATTCAGTTATATCATCATTTAGGATTGAGGATGATGAAAAATATTTTAAAGAAAACAAATTCAGTCAAACAAAAGAACAAATATTAAGGATTTGTACTTTAAACAATCCAAGTTCAAAAATACTTCATAAATAATCAGAGTGGAGTAAAATTCAAGAATGAAGACCAAAACATAGATTCAATCAAAGATAGGAATCATAACAGACAATCTTGGACACAGAAAAGAAAATTTAATTCTTCTGTGAATAGTGTCGTATTTGTGAATAGTGCCGTATACGTGAATAGTGTCGTATACATGAATAGTAACTCCGACACTAAAAGATAGAAATTTCACAAAAAAATATCACCATGCTTCGTGAATAGTACTCGTGAATAGTAACTCGTGAATAGTAACTCATGAATAGTAACTCATGAATAGTAACCCCGACATGAAAAAGTTCCAAATTTGATAATAAAAAAAATTCCAACCAATATTTTGGCATAATGATATTGAAGAAATAATATCATTTACGAAGAAAATAACATCCCTTACCTCGCAAAAACAGTACTTCTGGCTGGAATACTGGATATATTAACTTGCACCGTATATAAATACTCAAAGTACTAAAATACTCACAAAAATAGGCTCAATATATCGAGAGAGAAAAAGAGAGAAATCTTTAGTTTCTGGTGTGATTTTCAATTCTAACCTAAGCAGCATATTTATAGGAAATTGCTTAGAACACCAAAGCATAAAATTTAATAAAATATTATTATATTTACAAAATTTTCACGCCCATCTTTGAAATCTGATTTCAGCCCATTTGTAACATATGTGAGACCCACTTAACTTGTAACATATCTGATTCCACATACGGACGATTTTACAGACTATAATCAAATTTCAGTCAATAAATGGGGTCCGCCGACACACAAAACATGTGTTAATCATTTAATGCAACAAAAATACTCTTCCTCCTCATACACTCATATATTCCACATTCATTGTAAAAATATCACCATTACTATATTATTAAAATAATATATTCAAATGAATTATTCTATCAGAAAAAGATAAAATATTAATTTTCAACAATTGTCATATTTAAAAATTTTCTCCATCTATATCCACATAAAATCAATATTTTCCTCATCATATAAATTAATAATTAATAATTCACAAATAATATTACAGAATCACAATATTGACAACCAGACAGTTCCTAGGAAAGAGGGGGCTTTCCAATAAGAATTTCTCTTTACTGGCGCGCAATTAGGTGACCAAACCTCTCCTTAGACAGAACTTTCTAGACATTGCCAATAATGTTTTCTAATAATATTATTTAGATAATATGAATTATTGCTTCGATAATGGAAAATACTGTGTAGTGATAATTATTGAAACAACAGTAATATAAAATATCAACACAGCAATTATTGAATCAATAAAATAAAATATTGAACAGTAATTACTATAACAATTATTGAGTAGTGCCTTCTTACGTAAGAATCAATAATTGGTGCAATACCATGTGCTACTGTGCAACAACGCGTATTACTATGTTTTAACCACCGGGTATTCCAACAGTATTAACGGTAACAACTGTGCCATTATTTATAAACAACTTATACTTGTCATTTTCTTCATCCAATCGCTTTTCGTTATGGGGCCCACACAAGGCCGCGCCGTCGTACGAATATTCTCCGACAACAAGAATATTCCACGACCAAACGAATATTCTCCGACAACAATGAGTATTTTATAAACACTTGCTTATTTGAAATATTTTGCCATTTTAACCCATAACTACATCATTAATGCAAACGCAACCCTTACTATTTTCCAACTGATAAATAGAGGGAAAAAATTTTATTAATTAATTAATTTTTGGGGGTCTTTACAACCTTCCCTCCGTGTGAAATATTTGTCCTCGAAATTCGACGTACCGGCATTTCGAAAACTAGATGAGATTACTTGCTTTCATTTTTCGTTTCCAACCTCCCAGGTCATTTCCTAATAGCATGTTTCTCCACAAACTTTTAACTTATGTGTAGATCCTTCCGTGCGTAGACATGCTCTTTCCTATCCAGACTTGAAATGTTACCTTCCTCGTACGTTAATCTTCTGCTATCTCATCTAGGCTAACTCAATAATGTGGTTCTGGGTCACCACATATTTACGTAACATCTCGTGCAAAAACGGTATGAACTCGCGTCATACTTTGGCGGTAAACTAGTCTTAATAGACCACAGTTCCTATTCTATCGGGATGTCAAGTGATGCGATCTAAAAATCTAATGTTTGAGAGTTCCTCACATCGCCGATTCTAATTTGGAAAGATACGACTTTCTTGTATTTTTTTTCTTCTTCTTCATTTCATCAAACTCAAATCTGTGCTGGGCAACTTTTAAATTTATCGATTAAAGTCGATCTAATCGTATATTTCGTTATCTTCACGCAAAGTTCTTGGAATCTGTAAACTTATCCCCTCTTCTATAAGTCATCGAAATGGATCTTTGTTGTTAAAAATATCGCAATCATAAACGCGAATATGATCTTATTCTCAACGGTCAGCTACCATGTTCGTTTTTTTTTCCGGATGTATTGGACGGTATGGTGTATCTTTCAAACAGTCGAGCCAACGTCGTGCCGCATGTTGAGTCTTGGAAGCTCTTTTTCATATTCCTCGCTCCATTCGATTTGTATATCTATGAGTCAGCTGAGTTAATCGGTAGCGATTCGAAGAACAATCTTTCACGAAATCTCCGGATACTAAAACCAACTAAGCCTAGAAAGTACGTTATTTCGATTACTGAACGTTTTTAAAAGGTTGCTCTCAAACTATGACTCATTCCCAATGCTTGGATAGCACGTCATAATGGTACCTATCCGTTACTCACATAAATATGGTGTCCCCTACGGAGGAGTCTGGCTTCGGTGCATTCCACAAAAGAAGTTCACCGAAAAAGGCCGGGCTACCACTTCTTCAGTTGAATTTTTAACTCCTGAAGTTCAATAGGAGCAATGAGGATTTTAGAAATGAGGTTTTGTATCGGGTTCCAAGTCGATACAAAATTCAATATCACACTTTGGGAGGTAAAGCAAAGGAAATTCTTAGGAAATACATCAGGAAATTTTCTAACAATAGAAAATATCATTCAAAATGACGTATTTTGTTCAAGTCCAAACATTGGCTAAGACAAAACTGCCACCAAATTTTGTAATAAACGAGACTTTATGGCTTGATATGAAAGTTGTTTGACTTTAATGGTTTGGTTGCTAGAATTCGAATAACAGGTTGCTTAGGAATCTGAAAACTAACAACCTTACGAAAGCAATCAATTGTGTCATGATGAGTAGGTAATCAATCCATCCCCAAAATACATTAAAAGCAAGTATCTTTAACAAGAAATAAGGTTCAAAGGAATGTGATGGTGCCACTTGGATCAAAGACGATTTATAACTAGTGGGGTGTAACAAAGTTTCTCATAAAGGAGTTAACAGATAAGTGCAAAGTCTAATTTTCTTGGAGTACAAGTTTAAACGTGAGTATAAGAAGGACGAGATAATAATGGTAGAAAACGGTATCTAATAAGGCTAAAATTCGTAAGAATTATAATTAAACTATAACACGTGCTAACTTCGTTCGGGTACTCGCTTTTTGAGAAGTCACAAAAACGCTCTTCCAAGAGCGATGACTTTGACTTGTCCGGGACCGCCTTTGGAGTCACCCACCCCCGTGGGGACTTGGTTTCGCTCCATATAATCTCGAGCGATGATAAGACCTTTCTTTTTCCATAATTATAACATACTTGGAAGGTTGTGAATAGTTTGGGACTTATGTTGTCCCTCTTCTCCGCAATCGTAGCATCTAACAGAGCGTCTGTCGCATCCTCTAAAATTCGTTCTGGTGTTGGGTGCCGACATCTTCCGTCATTGTTAAATCTTCCTCTTCTAAATTTTCACTTAGTTTTTCTTCTATACCCTGCCCATGATTACCATCTAAAGTGGTTACCATTCTGGCATGATAATTTCCTCCACGAAGGTTATCATTGTTTCCGATGACCTCACCACCGGTAACGATTATCAGTCGAGTTGTTGGTCATTATTCTTCCATTAGCCGACTCATTATCGCGCTCCATAACTGAGCCCCTATTTACAACATCTGAAATTATAAACAAAGTTTGTGTTAAATGAGTATTCAACTTATTTTGGGTTTCAAACCTCGCCAGAAACATTCGCGTCATTCTCTCCTCATTACCTCAACCAAATGGGAATGCAAATCGAGACACTCGGCAAACTTAGCTTCGTACTGCTACATGTTTCATATTGTTTGCTCCATCTTGATGACTCTACTCCTTAATGTACGAATAACTTCGGAAGTACATGTCGTTTTGAAAAATTCTTGGAACTACTTCTCCCAAGACATTCTCAGTGCGGTAGGCTGAGTACGTTTTACGGATTCCCACCAAAATCTGTTCTAATCTTAGATGACAGTAGCCAAAGGAAAACCTTTGCTCCTGCTGAGCATCCAAGAGAATCAAATATCTAGTGATCTTCTTTTATCCACATCTCTGCGTAAGTGTGTTCTGGCTTCCCAAAAAACTCTGGCGATCCTAACTCCTTGAACTGGCTTAGCGGTGACCATCGTGAGTTGCCAGTGTTTACACCTGTATTTTGAACAATAGTCTTTTCTTTGGTTTCCATGAATTCTAGAAGTTCCTAAACATACCATCGTTCCATCATCTGCTCAGTGGTGTTGTTCACAGGAGGAAACATTGCAGCCCTGTTGTATGTCTCCTCGTTGGGTGAGCAAAGGTCTCCGGTCTCATTTACTCCACTCTTAAACATTCCCAGTCGACATTTTAATACTTCCATAAAACAAGGGTTAATTAACAAAGTAAACAAATCACATATACCCCTATACTATGACCCAACCGAAATAAGCTTAGGTCGACACATATCGAAGGATTACTCGCTGTCCCTCCTAGTTCTATCCCCGATCTCTGCCAGAGATCATATTCCCTAAGCTCTGATACAAACTGTGACGCCCCCCAAATAGGTGCAATCACAAACCTATTTTGAGGCGCCAATACATGGTACCAAAAACTAACTACAACTCATTAATACAAATTGTCGTGTAACATACGATACACACATAAATGTGAGTTTAAATTACAAATAATTGTCTTCTAGACAATATTACCCACTCAAATAATCATCATTTACAATTATTGATACATTATTTTACAAAATAGTGAGGATACTATAAAATAACTGTCTTGATCATTATTCCACACCCAAACTATTTCCCGCTATATTCTCGCTCATGAGAAGAAAAATGGAACCATAAAGAAAAAAGGGTGAGCTCAAACTCGCCCAGTAAAGAAATATATGACTAAGATAATGTACAACAAATTACCTAGTTCTCAAACAGGGAAACAATATGATTAGAATCAATAGACACAGGTTGTTTGTAGATCAACAACTGCAGCGGGGGAAACAACAATTTATTAGAAGAGTTAAGTAGAGAATGAAATCTACTATCATATATGAATATTAAATTCCATATCGATCTTTGATCCATGTAACATCAATAATATAATCTTGAATCAAATTAGTTCTTTGCACTATAGGCCAAGATATTCATCAGTTGAGTCATGTCATATCAATACCTTTCATCTTTGCACTACGGGCCAAAGATATTCTCAGTTGTCATGTTACTCTAAAACAATGTTTATCTTTGTACCATGGGCCTCAAAATATTATCAGTTGGTCATGTTCATCTAAACGACATGTTTAGCTTTGCACTAGGGCCAAAGATATTCTCAGAAAATCATTCATTTTTGCACTACAGGCAAAGATATTCAGTTATATCATCATTTAGGACTGAGGATGATGAAAAATATTTTAAAGAAAACGAATCCAGTGAAACAAAAGAACAAATATTAAGGATTCATACTTTAAACGATCCAAGTTCAAAATACTTCATAAATAATCAGAGTGGAGTAAAATTCAAGAAGGAAGACCAAAACATAGATCCAATCAAAGATAGGAATCATAACAGACAATCTGGACACAGAAAAGAAAATTTAATTTTTCTGTGAATAGTGTCGTATTCGTGAATAGTGCCGTATACGTGAATAGTAACTCTGACACTAAAAGATAGAAATTTCACAAAAAATATCATCATGCTTCGTGAATAGTACTCGTGAATAGTAACTTGTGAATAGTAACTCATGAATGTAACTTGTGAATAGTAACTCATGAATAGTAACTCATGAATAGTAACCCCGACATGAAAAAGTTCTAAATTTGATAAAAAGTTCCAACCAATATTTGCATAATGATATTGAAGAAATAATATCATTTACGAAGAAAATAACATCCCTTACCTTGCAAAAATAGTACTTCTGACTGGATACTGCATAGATTACGAAAGAACTTGCACCGTATAGCAATACTCAAAGTTACTAAAAGACTCACAAAAATACGCTCAATATGATTTAGATAGAAAGAGAGAGAAATCTTTAGTTTCTGTTTTGTTTTAATTCAAACATAAGCACCCTAATTTATAGTAAATTGCTTAAGACACACCAAAGCAGAAAATTTAATAAAATATTATTAATATTTTACAAATTTCACGCCCATCTTTGAAATCTGATTTCTCCCATGTTGTAACACATGGGAAGACCCCACTTAACTTGGTAAAAAAACGTTTTTGTTAATATATTTATTAAAACGTCCACAAATCAATTATTTCGGAACTTCGTAACATTCAAAATTCATAATAAATAGCCCTTTTATTAGAAAATTTTGACCCGCGACATTTTATAGGAAATTCAAATTCTTTACAACTTTGTAGAAGAAAGTTTTTCTCAAATTCCAAACAAAAAATTACCGAAATCCAACATACAGACGATTTTACAGAACTATAATCAAATTTCAGTCAAATGGGGTCCACCGACACACAAAAATATGTGTTAATCAATTTAATGAAATAAAAATACTCTTCCGCCCTCATATACTCATATATCCTAACATTCATTGTAAAAAATATCACAATTACTATATTAATTTTAAAATTTAATATATTCAAAATGAATTATTTTATCAGAAAAAAGATAAAATTTAAATTTCAACAATTGTTCAGATTTAAAAATTTCTCCATCTTATCCACATAAAATCAATATTTTTTCATCATATCAGATGTAATAATTAATTATTTCATAATAAGATGACGAATCAAATATTGACAAACCAGACAGTTTCATGAAAGCGGGGGCTTTCTAATAAGAATTTCACCTTACTGGCGCGCAATTAGGGTGGACCAAAACCTCGACTCAGACAGAACTTCTAGAAATTGCCAATAATATTTTCTAATAATATTATAGATAATATGAATATGGCTTCGATAATAGAAAATATTGTGTAGTGATAATTATTGAAACAACAGTAATATAAAATATCAACACAGCAATTATTGAATCAATAAAATAAAATACTGAACAATAATTACTGTAACAATTATTGAGTAGTGCCTTCTTACGTAAGAATCAATAATTGGTGCAATACCGTGTGCTACTGTGGTAACAACGTGTATTACTGTGTTTTAACCGCCGGGTATTCCAACAGTATTAATGGTAACAACTGCGCTGTTATTTATAAACAACTTATACTTGTCATTTTCTTCATCCAGTTGCTTGCGTTATGGGCCTCACACAAGGCTGCGCCGTCGTACGAATATTCCCCGACAATAAGAATATTCCACGACCAAATGAATATTCTCCGACAACAATGGGTATTTTATAACCACTTGCTTATTTGAAATATTTGCGCATTTTACCCATAACTAACCACATTAATCAAACCAACCCTTACTATTTCAAAATGATAAATAGAGAAAATTAAATTTCATTTATTAATAATTTGGGGTCTTACAATTTTGCTCCATCTTGATGAACTCAACCTCCTTCATGTGACGAATACTTTCGAAAAAGTACTTATCGTTGAACAATTCTTGGAACTTCTCCCAAGACATCTTTAGTGCGAGTAGGTTGAGTACGCTTTACCGATTTCCACCAGTAATCTGCCTCTCCTCGCAACATAAAGGTGGCAAAGGGAACCTTTTGCTCCTCGGAACATCCCAAGAGATCAAGTATCTTGGTGATCTGCTTTATCCACAATCTCTGCCGTAAGTGGTTCTGCTTTCCCAAAAACTCTGGTGTGGTCCCAACTCCTTGAACTGCTTGGCTATGACAGACCGCACGTTGCTATCACTTCCACCCGTATTTTGTACACGAGTCTCCCTCGTCTGATTTTGCATGAACTGCAAAAAGCTCCTAAATATTCCATCATTCATCGTTTGCTCGGTAGTGTTGTTTATCAAAGGAATATTGTCTTCCTGTGTGACGTTCCCCTAGGTGGTGATGAAAAGTGTCCCTCCACTGGCCTCATTCACCCATCGCTAATATTTCCCGCTGCCATTCTTAAATACTCTCATGAAACAAGGGTTAATTAAACAAATAAAATATTATCCTAATGACCTCTGACCGACCAAATAAACTTAGTCAGGTCATACTAGCAAGGAATTCCCGTCTCTCCCTCCTAGTTTCGTGTCTTTCATCTCAAGCCATGGATCATATCCCTAAGCTAATTGATTACCACTGTAGACCCCAAAATGGTCTAATTCACCCAACCCAATTCTAGTCGCCAAATACATGGTAACAAAACAAACAAAACTTCATAATACAATATCGTGCAAAATACTTAACACATATACGGTGAGTTTGAATATAACTAATTGTCCCTAATAGAAGTATTAAAACTCAAAAGGAGTCCTTTGTTACAATTATTGATACACTATTTACAAAAATAGTGAGGACCACTAAAACAACATCCTGAACCATCACTCCAAAACCACGGCTAGTTCTGCTATGTTCTCACCCCTTGAGAAGAAAAACTGAACCCCCCCCCCCCCCAAAAAGGCAATGGTGAGCTCAACTAGACAGTAAGACTTAATATTATGACTAAAGATATATACAACACATTATCGTAGTCTTCAATCAGGGAATTAATTCTGATTAAAAATATAATAGATCAAACAAGTTTTAGATCAACAACTGCAGCGGGAAAGGCAACAGCAATCCATTCGAAGAAGTCAAGTAGAGAAAGAATTATACTATCTTCTAAGATTTAAAAGCCATCATAAATATTTTACCCTGTAACATTAAATAAATAAACATTATTGAATCAAATCTTCATCTTTGCACTCAGGCCAAAGATTTCATTTATTATCACCCGTTGGTCATTGTTCATTCAACACCGTTCATCTTTGCCTCGAGATAATGATTATAGAACGTTGGCGTTCGAATCGAAGTTACCATTTGGGGCACAAATGGTTGATTGTGGAGTCGTACGAATGATTCTCCGACAGAAAGAATATTCAATGACCAAACGAATATTCCCCGACACAATGAATATTTTATTACCACTTGCTTATTTGCAAAATTTGCACATTTCACCCATAACCAAATTATTATATCAAATTAACACCTTATTATTCACAATAATAATTAGAGAAAATTCGATTTTATTCATTAAAAAATTTGGGGTCTTACAGCAGTTGTTGATCATATTATTTTTATTATCATATATAACATTTTTATAACCCTGATGTTGAATTTCTCTTACACTTGAGTGTAAAGATGGGTAGATTATTGGTATGATCGTGACTATGGGTTCTCTTTGGCCAGTAGTTCAAAGATGAATTGTTAACTGATATGATCATGACCATCGAATTTATTATGAATATCTTTAGCTTAAGTGTAAAAATGAATTGATTAACATGGTTATAATTATTGTTTATATAAATTCTGAAATGATTATATATTTCTTTGATATACGAATATATTTGGCCTGTAGTGCAAATATGAACTGTTGAGGATATCGTTGGACCTTAGTGCAAAGATGAATTATTGATGAATATATTTGGCCCGTAGTGCAAGATGAACTTGTTGTTGAAATATCTTTGGCCTGTAGTGCAAAGATGATTTGTTGATGAATACTTTGGCTCCGTAAAGCAAAGTATAACCTGTTGTTGAATAATCTTTGGCCTGTAGTGCAAGATACTGTTTGATGATATCTTGGCCCATAGTGCAAAGATAAATTTATTAGTATGATTATGAACATGAACTGTGATTTATATAACCATGGATCTTTGATGTTTCAGGTGGATGAAAAATATCTTTGTTCTGGATGAGAAAAAGGAATTTAGAACTACAATCGTTTAGAGTTTATACATGTGATTGTTGATTGACGTTACAGGTAAAACATTGTTGGTGGACTTTTAACATTGAGAGATACATAGATTTTTATGGTCCTATTTTGACCTCTTCTAATGGATTGCTCCCTTTCCGCTGTAACGAGGATAAAGTTTTATCATCTTACCATATGTTTCTAAATCTCTGATTTATTACTGAATGAAGGCTATTGAATAATTTAATTATCTTTCGTCATGATATCTTTACTGGGCTAGTTGTGCTCACGCCTTTGCTTCACATTCCTTTCAGGTATAAGAGTGTAGCTGGGTCGAGCGAGGGTACGGGGAAATAGAAACGTGGTCCTAGGCTGTGGAGGTTCTCCCCTAAGCCAGTATAGAAAGGTGTTGTATACATCATTTAGTAGTTATATTTGGTGAATCAAATAGGTTTAGGCAAACCTAACGTTGGAAAGGGTGTTTTGCACTATCATACAAGATGTCCTAATGACATACAATCTCGTGTCATCATAAGACAGGGTTGTGCTCATCCACTGCTGAGTATAATCTACGTCGAGCACTACCTATATAATCTTGGTGTTTTGGTTGAAGTTATAACTCTCAATTAGAGACAGTGGAGATAATTGATATGTCCAGAGAAGACTCACCATTAGAAAGAATATGATTGTAATCTTCTCATTTTTTTTTGAGGTCTATTGGGTCCAACCAAGGATAATTCTGTGGCCATATGATTATCTATCATACCTAGACGCATGCCTCCCATGTACTAAGGGGTATCCTTGAAACACTTCCCAAAGATTTTAATTTCTAAAATAGTGTTTTGATTTATACCTTTACGTAAGATGTCATAGTGACTTGCTTCCCAAGTTTGGTGTCAAGAGTCACGTTGATAATATATTTTGTATCAAAACTCACAACAATGAGTTTGTTGTATTTATGCCTACATTGTTGTAATAAGTTGTAGTTGTTTTTCCTGGTTACCTATATTTGGCGACCTCAGAATTGTTTGGATGAATGGCCCTAATTTTGTTTTGTCACTTTGGTATCCCAGAGCTTAGGGATATGGTCCTCTAGCGGAGATCGGGAATGAAACTAGGAGGGGAGAGATGAATAAATCTTCAACTAGTTGTGTCCCAGCCCCCCCCCCCCCTACCTAGCTTATTTGTTGGTCATTTTATAAAGCGGGTATTTGTGATATGTTACTTTGTTAAATTCACCCTTGTTTTGAAGCAGTATTCTAGAATGATATCTGAAATACAAGATATGAGCAATGGAGAAATTATGAGGACGGGGAAGATAGAATTTGAAATGAAAGCAAGGTATTCTCAACTCTTTGAAATATTAGGTACGTAAATTTCGGGACGAAATTTCATATGAAGGGGAGATTGTAAGACCCCGAATTTTATGAAATAAAAGTATTCAATTTTTCTATTTAGTAAATGGTTAATTGATAACCAGTTAAGTTAAGGGTAATATATGAAATTTTTCAAAATACGTAAGTGGTTATAAAATATTCATTTATCGGGGTATTCGTTTGGTCGCGTAATATTCTTTCTGTTGGGGAATATTTGTACGACGGCGCAACTATTTGTGGGTCCCATAAAGGAATAACTGTCGGATGAAGAAAACGACAAAGTTTGAGTTTTTATAAATAATGGCGTAGTTGTTACCGTTAAGACTGTTGGAATACCCGGTGGTTTTAAAAATACTATAATACGCATTGTTGCACAGTAGCACCACGTAGTGAACAGTATTGTTGAATTATGATCCTTATGTATAAAAAGGCACACCACTACGCAATTAATTATCACAGTCAGTTACTGTTCAATATTATTTTATTGATTAGTAATGCTGCGTTTATATTTTATAGTATGTTGTTTCAAAATTGTTCATGAAACAGTATCTCAATTCAAGATCACTAATTCATATTATTTGAATATATTTTAGATAGCCATTATTGACAATGTCTAGAAAGTTCTGTTAAGGAGAGTTTGGTCACCTAATTGTCGGCCAGTAAGGAAAAAATCCTTATCAAAAGCACACTCTTACTGGCGAACGCCGGTTGTCTTGTTGTGATTCTGTCATATTGTTTTGTGACAAATTCATTTTGATTTATATGATAAGGAACTATTTATTTGATGTGGATATAACTGATGGATTTATTTATGGTGGTGATAAATAAAGGAATTAATGTTGAGGTGTTTTATTGGTAATTTTGTCGAATTGGAGAAAAAATATGGGATTTCAGAAAAAATCGTTTATTACTTAATTTTGTTAAATCCTAACTTTTGTGTATAATGAGTAGGAAGATGAGCCATATATCAAAAGAAAGTCCCTCCTGAAAGAAGTTAACCTTCAAATTGGGAATCACCAAAAATTCTTTGTGGATATTTCGTCGGTGAATTTTGAATGAAACTGGTCCGAAGAATGGAATATAATCCGATAATCAGTTGTTCTTGAGATATATTGCATTGTGAGTCATACAAATTTTGATCCGAAGTGGATCGTTGGATTTTTGTATATGATATAGTTAACATTATATAAGTTGAGTATGGTTCACCAACTTTAAAAAACTATTAAATATGAACGAATGATTTTGTTATGAATTAAGAGGTGACTAATTCAAAAATTAGGTTTATAACTGATTTTGTTGGAAATTCTAGAAATGAGTGGGCCCACTTTTGCGTTGTTGGGGTAGGATGAATATTTTTCGGTGGGGGAATAGTTTACAGGTAAAGCCATCCGGGGAGGTAGGTAAAGTTCTGCGGCGACGTGTAACATTTTCCTAAAATAGAGGGCTAAGCTAAGTTAGAATGGGAAAAATCACACCAAAAACAGTTTTCTCTCTTGATATCTATAGATTATCGAGTGTATTTTGTGAGTATTTAGATACCTTGGTGGGTGCTATTATCAGTACAATTTCCTTTAACGTCATATCCGATTCTCCAGTCTAGACGTGAATGCTCTTTTGAGGTTTAAGCGATGTAAAGGCTATTAAGGGATGTTATATTCTTCATATGATGTTATTCTTTTTTTTTCCCAAAATATCATTTATATGCTATTGTATGGATTTCTTATGGAATTTCTACCTTTTTGAGTCGGGGTTACTATTCACGTAGAGACACTATTCACGTATACGGCACTATTCATGTATATTCGGGTACACATTTATGGTATCTGACATTATTAGTATACGTCATATGTCCACTACGGAGTAGTACTATCTACGAGTTACTATTCATGAGTTACTATTCACGAATTACTATTTACGGGTACTATTCACGACAAAATTTGGTTTCTTTTTTTGACAAAATTATCGTTGATTTATGATTGTTGCTCTTGAAAATAAATGCATTTGTTGATCATATTATTTTTATTATCATATATAATATTTTTATAACCCTGATGTTGAATTTCTCTTTCACTTAAGTGTAAAGATATGTAGATTATTGGTATCATCATGACTATAAGTTTTCTTTGGCCAGTAGTGCAAAGATGAATTGTTAACTGCTATGATCATGACCATTGAATTTATAATTGAATATCTTTAGCTTAAGTGTAAAGATGAATTGATTAACATGGTTATAATTATTGTTTATATAAATTCTGAAATGATTATATAATTCTTTGAGATATGAATATATTTGGCCTGTAGTGAAAATATGAACTGTTGATGAATATATTTGGTCTGTAGTGCAAATATGAATTGTTGAGGAATATCTTTGGCTTGTAGTGCAAAGATGAATTATTGATGAATATCTTTGGCCCGTAGTGCAAAGATATCTTGTTGTTGAATATCTTTGGCCTGTAGTGCAAAGATGATTTATTGATGAATATCTTTGGCTCGTAATGCAAAGATGACCTGTTGTTGAATATCTTTGGCCTGTAGTGCAAAGATGACTTGTTGATGAATATCTTTGGCCCGTAATGCAAAGATAAATTTATTAGTATGATTATGAACATGAACTGTGATTTGATATAACCATGATCTTTGATGTTTCAGGTGATGAAAATTATCTTTGTTCTGGATGAGAAAAGGAATTTATAACTACAATTACGATTATGAGTTATACATGTGATTGTTGATTGACGTTACAGGGATAAAAAATTGTTGGTGGACTTTTAACATGGAGAAAATAATAGATTTTATGGTCTATTTTGTAAGACCCCAACTTATTATAAATGAAAATTAATTTTCTCTATTTATTATTTTGAAACAGTAAGGGTTGATTTGATTAATGTGGATAGTTGTGGGTAAAATACGCAAATATTTCAAAATAAGCAAGTGGTTATAAAATATTCATTGTTGTCGGGGAATATTCGTTTGGTCTTGGAATATTCGTACTGTCGGGGAATATTCGTACGACGGTGCAGTCATGTGTGGGCCCCATAACGGAAAACGATTGGATGAAGAAAACGACAAATATAAGTTGTTTAAAAATAACGGCGTAGTTGTTACCGTTAATATTGTTAAAATACTCGGTGGTTAACATACAGTAGCACACGATATTGCACCAATTATTGATTCTTACGTAAGAAGGCACTACTCAATAATTGTTACAGTAATTACTGTTCAGTATTTTATTTTATTGATTCAATAATTGCTGCATTGATATTTTATATTGCTGTTATTTCAATAATTGTCATTACACAGTATTTTTTATTATCGAAGCAATAATTTATATTATCTGAATAATATTATTAGATAACATTATTGACAATGTCTAGAAAGTTCCGTCTAAGGAGAGGTTTGGTCACCTAATTACGCGTTAGTAAGGAGAGATCCTTATTGGAAAGCCCCCTCTTTTTGGGAACTGCCTGGTTGTCAATATTGTGATTCTGTAATATTATTTGTGAATAATTAATTATTGATTCATATGATGAGGAAAATATTGATTTTATGAGGATATAGATGGAGAAAATTTTTAATGTGACAATTGTTGAAAATTGAAATTTTATCTTTTTCTGATAAAATAATTATTATATTTTAATAATATAATAATGATGATATTTTTACGATGAATGTGGGATATATGAGTATATGTGGTGGAGTATTTTTGTTACCAAAAATATTTAAAACATGTTAAATATGTCGGTGGACCCCATTTCTTGACTGAAATTTGATTATAGCCTGTAAAATCGTCCGTTTGTGGATTTCGGACAATTTTTGTTTGGAATTTAGAAAAACTTTCTTCTGTAAAGTTGTAGAGAATTGAATTTCCTATAAAAACTAGTGATATTCGAATTTTCTGATAAAATGACTATTTATTATGAATTATTGAAGTTCCGAAGCTCCGAAATAATTAATTTTTGGAAGTTTAAAATATTTTAAGTAACAAAAACATTTTTTTTTTATTTTTGGTGTGTTTCACATGTGTGTTGAAGGAGCTGAATTCAGATTCTTGGTGCGTATGAAGTTGTGGAAAAAAATAATAATATTATTAAATTAAATTTTCTGCTTTGGTGTTCTAAGCATTTTCCTATAAATAGGGTGCTTAGGTTAGAATTGAAAATCACACCAGAAACTGAAGTTTTCTCTCTCTATATTATCGAGCGTGTTCTTGTGAGTATTTTGAGTATACTTTGAGTTTTGCTATACGGTGCAAGTTCAAGTCATAGCCTATATCCAGTGTTTCAACTAGAAGTACTGATCTTCCGAGGTAAGGGATATTATTTTTTTTAAAATGATATTATTTCTTCTAATATCATTATGCCGAAGTATTGATCTAAACTTTTAATCAAATTTGGAACTTTTGGTGTCGGAGTTACTATTCACGTATACGACACTATTCATCGAAAAATGAAAATTTTCCCTTTTCGTCTAAAATATCTATTATGGATACTAGTTTTGATCGTATCCATGTTTTGATCATTCTTGAATTTTACACCACTATGATTATTTTTGAGGTATTTTTGGACATGGATAAAATAAAGTACGAATCCTTAATCCTTTTCATTTTGTTTCACTAGATTCGTTTCTTTAAAAATATTTTTCATCATCCTCATTCTTAAATGATGATATTATTGAATATCTTTGGTATGTAGTGCAAATATGAATGATTTCTGATGAATATCTTTGGCCCGTAGTGCAAAGATGAACAGGTGTTTAGATGAACATGACCAACTGATGAATATCTTTGGCCTGTAGTGCAAAGATGAATATTTGATTCCAGATATATATTGATTGATGTTACAGGGACAAAATAATGATGATGGACTGTTAAATTCATATATATTAGTAGATTTCATCCTCTACGTAGCTCTTCTATGAATTAATATTTTCCGCTGCGATTATTGATTTAAAACTTGTTGTCTATTGTATTCTATTAGATTTTTTCCCTGTTGAAGACTAACGATAATTTGTTGTATATTATCTTAGTCATAATATTCTTTACTGGGCTAGTTGAGCTCACTTTTTTCCTTTTTGTTCCATTTTTCTTCTCGGGAGATGAAAATGTAGCGAGTACGAGTCGGGGGATGTAATGATGGTTCTAAAGAGAGTTGTTTAGTAATCCTCACCATTTTTGTAAAATAATGTATCAATAATTATGATGAGGATTTATTTGTATGTGGATATTGTCTAGATGGAAATATCTGTACTTAAACTCACAGTTTGTATGTTGTAATAATAAAGTTGTAGTTGTTTCTGTACCATGTATTGACAACTCAGAATGGGTGATGTATACCTATTTTGGGGGCGTCACAGTTGGTATCAGAGCTTAGGGATATGATCTCTAGCGGAGATCGGGGAATAGAACTAGAAGGGGAGAGAATCCTTCGCTAGTGTGTCCTACCTAAGCTTATTTGTTAGTTGGTCAGTATATAGGGATATTATGTTATATATTGATTTCCTTAATTAACCCTTCTTTTATGACAGTATTTGAGAATGTCGACTGAGAATATTAACAGTGGAAATGAGACCGTGGAGACGCCTGTACTCACCAGCGAGGAGAACGTGCAATAGGCTGGCAATGTTCCTCCTGTGAACAACACCACTGAGCAGATGATGTACGAGGGGATGTTTAGAAGTTTTTTGCAGTTCATACAAAATCAGACGAGGGAGACTCGTGTTCAAAATACAGGAGGAAATGATAGCAATTCACGGGTTGTCACAGCCAAGCAGTTCAAAGAGTTGGGACCACCAGAATTTAAGGGAAAGCCAGATCTGATCATGGCGGAAACATGGGTCAAACAAATTACCAAGATATTCGATGTCTTGGGATGCACGGAGGAACAGAAGGTTCCATTCGCCACCTTTATGTTCCGTGGCGAGGCAGACTACTGGTGGGAGTCTGTGAAGCGTACCCATCCAGCCGCACTCAGCATGTCTTGGGAGACGTTTCAGAAATTATCCAATGACAAATACTTTCCTGAAAGTGTTCATCATATGAAGAAAGTAGAGTTCATCAGATTAGAACAAAACAACATGACGGTGTCTCAGTACGAGGCAAAGTTTGCAGAGTTATCTAGGTTTGCACCTCATTTGGTGGAGAATGAGGAACTTATAACGCGGATGTTTCTGAGAGGTTTGAAACCTGGTATACAACAATATCTCATTTATCATAAATTTTCTCTCTATTCAGATGTTGTAAACATGGCTCAATTATTAGAGCGAGATAACGAGTACGGTCAACCGAGGGACCACAATCAGGATCATACCGGAGATAGCAGTCAACAAAACAATGATAACCAGCGGAGAAAGAAAAAGACGGACAGAAATGGTAACCACTCTGGTGGTAATCATGGCCATGAAAATAGAAGAAGCGAGTCAGGAGGAGATTTTAAAAAGAGGAGATTTAACAACGACCATGTGAAGACGACAGTGCCGGCAGCAACTGGTTCTAAGGGAGGAGAACGACCACCGGTCATATGTTATAAATGCGGGAAAGAGGGACATATCAGTCCAAACTGCCCACAACAGTTGAAGGTATGCTATAATTGTGGAAAGGAAGGACATATCGCTCGAGATTGTACGGTAGCGAAACCTAGTTCAGCGGGGACGGTGACTCAAAAGACTGTCCCAAAAAAGTCAAAGTCAATGGTTCCTGGAAGAGCGTTTGTTGTGATTGGTCAAAATGCGAGGAACCCAAACGAGGTGATCACGGGTAAGCTATTTATAAATTCTTGCGAAGTTTATACCTTACTTGATACCGGTGCTACCCATTCATTTATCTCTCCTGCTTGTGCTCAACGTTTAAACTTGACTCCGGAGAAATTAGACTTTGACCTATCTGTGGAAACTCCGTTAGGAGAAACTTTCATCACACCCACTGTTTATAAATCTTGTTTGATTCAAGTTGGCACCCTCACCTTACCTGTTGACCTTATCTCTTTAAAGATACTTGCTTTTGATGTGATTTTAGGGATTGATTGGTTAGCTACTCATCATGCCAAAATTGATTGTTTTCGTAAGGTTGTTAGTTTTCATATTCCTAACCAACCTATTGTACGAATTCAAGCAACTAAACCATTAAAATCAATCACTGTCATATCTAATCATAAAGATATTCGTTTATTGAAAAATGGATGTCAAACTTTCTTAGCCCATGTTATGGATTTGAATAAAAACACGTCAAATTTGAATAATATTCCTGTTGTTATTGACTTTCCTGACGTATTTCCTGAAGAACTTCCCGGTCTACCCCCAGAACGTGAAGTTGAATTTTTTATTGATCTTGAACCTGGTACAAAGCCCATTTCTAAAGCCCCATATCGAATGGCTCCTATTGAACTTCAGGAGTTAAAGGTCCAACTACAAGAATTGTTGGACATCGGTTTCATTCGTCCTAGTACATCTCCTTGGGGTGCTCCTATTTTATTCGTAAAGAAGAAAGATGGGAGTATGCGACTTTGTATTGAGTATTGGGAATTGAACCATGTCACCATCAAGAATAGGTATCCTCTACCTCGTATTGATGACCTGTTTGACCAGTTGCAAGGAGCACAATTCTTTTCAAAAATCGATCTTCGTTCTGGATATCATCAGCTGAAGATTAGAACTGAGGATATTCCAAAGACTGCCTTCAGAACTTGGTACGGGCATTATGAATTCTTAGTCATGTTTTTCGGATTGACTAATGCTCCTACAGCTTTCATGGATATGATGAACCGAGTATTCAAGGAATATTTGGATCAGTTCGTTGTTGTTTTTATTGATGACATCCTCATATATTCCAAAAGTCGTGAAGATCATGAGCACCATTTGAAGCTGGTACTCCAAAGGCTTCGCTAAAATAAACTATATGCCAAATTGAAGAAATGCGAGTTCTGGCTTGAGGAAGTAGCATTCCTTGGGCACATGGTGTCGAAACATAGAGTATCTGTTGATCCGGCGAAGATTGAAGCAATACAAAGTTGGGAGCAACCGAAGTCGGTGACTGAAGTACGTAGCTTTTTGGGCTTAGCTGGTTATTATCGGAGATTCGTGGAAGGGTTTTCTCGAATCGCTACTCCATTAACCCAGCTAACTCGGAAGGATACAAAATTCGTTTGGAGCGAAGAATGCGAGAAGATTTTCCAAGAGCTCAAGAGGAGACTCATTTCAACACCTGTTCTAACAATACCATCTGGTACGGATGGATTTGTTATCTACAGCGATGCTTCAAGCAAAGGGTTAGGATGTGTTCTCATGCAACGTGGGAAAGTCATAGCCTATGCCTCGCGACAACTTAAAGAGTATGAGAGGAATTATCCTACTCATGATCTAGAGTTGGCAGCAGTCGTTTTCGCGCTAAAGATCTGGAGGCACTATCTATATAGGGAGAAAGTGGAGATATATTCAGACCATAAAAGCCTTAAATATTTCTTCACTCAAAAAGAACTCAACATGCGGTAGCGACGTTGGCTTGAGCTATTGAAAGACTACGACCACTCTATTCAATACCATCCTGGAAAAGCGAACGTGGTAGCTGACGCGTTGAGTAGAAGGTCATATGCAGGAACGAGTGCGATGATGTCAAGTATACGCATAGAGCCAACTTTAATAGAAAAAGTTAAGGTTGCTCAAGCCACCGACCCGGAGTTGATGCGTATGAAGAAGAAAGTACAAGAAGGTGCTATTCTGAAAGCGAGAATTGATGAAGAAGGAATACTTCGAGTCCACTCCAGACTTTGTGTTCCTAACGACTTTGATATGAAGTACAAGATTATGATGGAAGCACACAATACACCATTTGCAATCCATCTTGGAAGTACTAAAATGTATCGTGATCTTCGACATACATTTTGGTGGAACAATATAAAGAGGGAGATTGCAAAGTTTATCTCGATGTGTTTAACTTGTCAACGTGTAAAGGCGGAGCATCTAGTACCTAAGGGTCCGTTGCAACCACTTGAGATTCCGAAATGGAAGTGGGAACACATTACCATGGATTTCATTACGGGTCTTCCTATGGTTTCTCAAGGTATCAATGCCATTTGGGTTATTGTTGATAGATTAACCAAGTCTGCTCATTTCTTGCCTATACGGGAGACTTATTCCCTTGAACGTCTTGCTAGTATATATGTAAATGAGATTGTGAGGTTGCATGGCATGCCAGTATCCATAGTTTCGGATTGTGACCCAAGATTCACTTCAAGATTTTGGGTTAGCTTGCAAAAAGCTATGGGCACGGATTTACGATTTAGTTCGACATAACATCCTCAAACGGACGGACAATCAGAAAGGACTATTCAAACTCTTGAAGATTTATTAAGACTCTGTGTCTTAGACTTCAAGGGCAGTTGGGATAAGTATTTACAATTGGTGGAATTCTCCTACAACAACAGTTATCAGGCAAGTATAGGTGTGGCTCCATTTGAAGCATTATATGGACGAAAGTGTCGCTCTCCAATATGTTGGGATGAGGTGGGTGAAGCAACATTGTTGGGACCCGAGTTAGTACGTATGACTACCGAAAAGATCCAAATGATTAGACAACGTATACAAACGGTACAAGATCGACAAAAGAGTTATGCGAATCTTCATCGAAAGGACGTGGAATTTAGTATAGGGGATCGTATATTGTTGCGAGTTGCTCCATGGAAGGGAGGTACAAGATTTGGGAAGAGAGGAAAGCTCAATCCACGATTTATTGGTCCATTTCAAATTCTTGACCGAGTAGAAAATGTAGCCTATAGACTCGCGTTAACTCCGAGTATGTCTCGTGTTCATAATGTGTTTCATATATCTGTACTTCGTAAATATGTGAAAGACCCGAACCATGTTATTAAGTTAGAACCGGACGAGATAGCCGAAGACTTAACGTATGAGGAGGTACCTGTTAAGATCTTGGATAGAAGGGAGCATGTCCTACGCACGAAGGTCATACCACAAGTTAAAGTTTTGTGGAGGAACCATGTTATTGAAGAAATGACATGGGAGTTGGAAACGGAAATGAAAGTAAGGTATCCACACCTTTTCGAAACACCAGGTACGTACGTCAATTTCGAGGACGAAATTTCATAAGGAGGGGAGGTTGTAAGACCCCAACTTATTATAAATGAAAATTAATTTTCTCTATTTATTATTTTAAAATAGTAAGAGTTGATTTGATTAATGTGGATAGTTATGGGTAAAATACGCAAATATTTCAAAATAAGAAAGTGGTTATAAAATATTCATTGTTGTCGGGGAATATTCGTTTGGTCGTGGAATATTCGTATTGTCGGGGAATATTTGTACGACGGCGCAGCCATGTGTGGGCCCCATAACGAAAAGCGATTGGATGAAGAAAACGACAAATATAAGTTATTTAAAAATAACGGCGTAGTTGTTACCGTTAATACTGTTAAAATACTCGGTGGTTAACATACAGTAGCACACGGTATTGCACCAATTATTGATTCTTACGTAAGAAGGCACTACTCAATAATTGTTATAGTAATTACTGTTCAGTATTTTATTTTATTGATTCAATAATTGCTGCATTGATATTTTATATTGCTGTTGTTTAAATAATTGTCATTACACAGTATTTTTCATTATCGAAGCAATAATTCATATTATCTGAATAATATTATTAGATAACATTATTGGCAATGTCTAGAAAGTTCTATCTAAGGAGAGGTTCGGTCGCCTAATTACGCGCCAGTAAGGAGAGATCCTTATTGGAAAGCCCCCTCTTTCCTAGGAACTGCCTGGTTGTCAATATTGTGATTCTGTAATATTATTTATGAATAATTAATTATTGATTTTATGAGGATATAGATGGAGAAAATTTTTAATGTGACAATTGTTGAAAATTGAAATTTTATCTTTTTCTGATAAAATAATTATTATATTTTAATAATATAATAATGATGATATTTTTATGATGAATGTGGGATATATGAGTATATGTGGAGGAGGAGTATTTTTGTTATAAAAAATATTTAAAACATGTTAAACATGTCGGTGGACTCCATTTCTTGACTGAAATTTGATTATAGCCTGTAAAATCGCCCGTTTGTGGATTTCGGGCAATTTCTGTTTGGAATTTGGAAAAACTTTCTTCTGTAAAGTTGTAGAGAATTGAATTTCCTATAAAAACTAGCGATATTCGAATTTTCTGATAAAAGGGCTATTTATTATGAATTATTGAAGTTTCGAAGCTCTGAAATAATTAAATTTTGGAAGTTTAAAATATTTTAAGTAACAAAAACATTTTTTTTTATTTTGGTGTGTTTCACATGTGTGTGGAAGGAGTTGAATTCAGATTCTTGGTGCGTATAAAGTTGTGGAAAAAAATAATAATATTATTAAATTAAATTTTCTGCTTTGATGTTCTAAGCATTTTCTTATAAATAGGGTGCTTAGGTTAGAATTGAAAATCACACCAGAAATTGAAGTTTTCTCTTTCTCTATATTATCGAGCGTATTCTTGTGAGTATTTTGAGTATACTTTGAGTATTGCTATACGGTGCAAGTTCAAGTCATAGCTTATATCCAGTGTTTCAGCTAGAAGTACTGATCTTCCGATGTAAGGGATATTATTTTTTTTAAAATGATATTATTTCTTCTAATATCATTATGCCGAAGTATTGATCTGAACTTTTAATCAAATTTGGAACTTTTGGTGTCGGAGTTACTATTCACGTATACGACACTATTCACGTATACGACACTATTCACGAATACGGCACTATTCATCGAAAAATGAAAATTTTCCCTTTTCGTCTAAAATATCTATTATGGATACTAGCTTTGATCGTATCCATGTTTTGATCATTCTTGAATTTTACACCACTATGATTATTTTTGAGGTATTTTTGGACATGGATAAAATAAAGTACGAATCCTTAATCCTTAATCCTTGTCATTTTGTTTCACTAGATTCGTTTCTTTAAAAATATTTTTCATCATCCTTAGTCTTAAATGATGATATTATTGAATATCTTTGGCATGTAGTGCAAAGATGAATGATTTCTGATGAATATCTTTGGCCCGTAGTGCAAAGATGAACAGGTGTTTAGATGAACATGATCAACTGATGAATATCTTTGGCCTGTAGTGCAAAGATGAATATTTGATTCCAGATATATTTTGATTGATGTTACAGGGACAAAATAATGATGATGGACTGTTAAATTCATAGATATTAGTAGATTTCATCCTCTACGTAACTCTTCTATGAATTAATATTTTCCGCTGCGATTATTGATTTAAAACTTGTTGTCTATTGTATTCTATTAGATTTTTTTCCCTGTTGAAGACTAACGATAATTTATTGTATATTATCTTAGTCATAATATTCTTTACTGGGCTAGTTGAGCTCACCCTTTTCCTTTTTGTTCCATTTTTCTTCTCAGAAGATGAAAATATAGCGAGTACGAGTCAGGGAATGTAATGATGGTTCTAGAGAGAGTTGTTTAGTAGTCCTCACCATTTTTGTAAAATAATGTATCAATAATTATGATGAGGATTTATTTTTATGTGGATATTATCTAGATGGAAATATCTGTACTTAAACTCACAGTTTGTATGTTGTAATAATAAAGTTGTAGTTGTTTCTATACCATGTATTGACAACTCAGAATGGGTGATGTATACCTATTTTGGGGGCGTCACATATTTGACTCTTCTAATGGATTGCTCGTTCCGCTGCAACTATGGATGAAAAGTTTTATCATCTACCATATGTTCTAAATCTCTGATTTATTACTGATGAATGCTATTGATAATTTAATTATCTTTAGTCATGATATTCTTTACTGGGCTAGTTGTGCTCACCCTTTTGCTTTACAATTCCTTTTCAGGTAATAAGAGTGTAGCTGGGTCGAGCGAGGGTAACGGGGAAATAGAACGGTGGTCTCTAGCTGTGGAGGTTCTCCCTAAGCAGTATAGAAAGGTGTTGTATACATCATTTAGTAGTTATATTTGGTGAATCAAATAGGGTGAGGAAAACCCAACGTTGGAAGGGTGTTTTGCCACTATCATACAAGATGTCTAATGACATACAACCTCATGTCATCATAAGACAGGGTTGTGCTCATCCACTTGTTGAGTATATCAATGAATGAGCACTACCTATATAATCTTGGTGTTTGGTTGTAGTATAACTCTCAATTAGAGACAGTGGAGATAATGACATGTCAAGAGAAGACTCACCATTGGAAAGAATATGATAGTAATCTTCTCATTTTTTTGGGGTCTATTGGGTCAACCAAGGATAATTATGTGGCCATATGATATCTATCATAACCTAGACGTATGGCCTCCCATGTACGAAGGTTTCCTTGAGCACTTCCCAAAGATTTTAATTTCTAAAACAGTTTTTGACTATACCTTTATGTAAGATGTCACGGTGACGTGCTACCCAAGTTGGTGTCAAGAGTCACAGTTGATATATATATTTGTATCAAAACTCACAACACATGAGTTGTTGTATTTTGCACGACAATTATTGTAATAAAGTTGTAGTTGTTTTCTATACCATGTATTTGGCGACTCAGAATGGGTTGGATGAAATGGACCTATTTTGGGGTTGTCACACATGGTGAATGATCATTCGTATTCATTCCTTATTTAATTGTGGAAATGATCTGTCTACGTGGATTACCGCATGGCGGACAAAAATCCATTTGCAGTTTCATATATTCTATTATACTCAGTTGGTTAAAGTTTTGGCTTTTGTACTCCATGAAATTAGTAGAATATCCTGTATATTTGCGCTTCATCCAGTATCTTTCTATGGAATTATTCTTCTGAGCATTTTTGAATTTCACTCCACAAAACAGTATCATGTTGACAATTTGGACGTTATTGAGTTCTGGATAAATTAAATTATAAATCTTTAAAAAATTGTTCTTGAACTTATTTTATTGAATTCTTATATCATTGTTATCATACTCATGTTTATAATATGTTAAAAGTCATCTATGGCCTGTAGTGCATAGATGGACTTGGTATGATTATGACCAGGGATTATTATGTATAATCATGATCGTAATGTTACAAATGATATGGTAAAAGTCTTCATTGGGCGTAGTGCATTGATGGATAGTTGTTGGCATGATCATGACCATTGATGAATACATGAATATCCTTGGCCCGTAGTGCATGAATAATTTGTGGTCGTGATACTAATGAATATCATTGGCCGTAGTGCAGGGATGATGTGGTTTATTTATTAAGCTGAGTCTCAGCGATAAAACTGATGAAAAACCTTTTAAATCATAGAAGATAGTAAATTTTATTCTCTACTTGACTCTTCTAATGGATTGCTTGTTCCGCTGCAGTTAAACTTGATGTTTGTTATATTTTATCAGTTTAACACTGTTGAAGGCTAACGATAAATTATTCTTCATTATCTTAGTCATAATATTTCTTACTGGGCTAGTTGAACTCACCCTTTCTTTCACTGTTCTCTTCAGGAAATGAGAATATAGCTAGGACGAGTCGGGGAACGGATTGACGGTCCAGATGGTTATTTTAGTAATCCTCACTATTCTATAAAATAGTGTGACAATTAATATAATAAGGAATCCATTGAGTGTGGATATTGTCTAGATGACAATATTCTTATTAAAACTCTTAGATTATGTTTTGTTGTATTTTACACGACTGTTGTATAATTGATTTATATTTGAATTTTGTACCATGTATTTGGCGACTCAAGATGGGTGATGTATACCTATTTTGGGGGCGTCACAGAAGCGCTCTCATGAACTTGATGTTGAGGTCCTTATTTGGATAAAATTTTCCATAAGCTCTTAGAGAATTGAGCAAACTATTGAATATTTCATAGGTAGCAGTTATGTTTTCTCCTGGAGTATGAGAAAATATTTTATACTGCTGAGTAAAAAGAGACTACTTATTCTCTCTAACTTCTTATGTTCCTACATACATGATCAGAAAGGCTTCCCAAACTTGTTTAGCTATAGTGTAATTGACTACATTTTCGAACAACTCATCTTCTAGAGCCATGAACAAAATATTTTTATCCCTTTTGTCCAATTCCACCAACTTCTTTTCATTGTTAGTCAATTCAACTTTGTGCTTGACTACTATCTTGTTTGGATCAACAGTGGTTAAAGATAGCTTTTTTGGAATGTATAGACCACTAATAACTGCATCATATAGATATTCATCTCTAAAATCCATATACGTCTAGAAGAAAACTTTCCAGTTAGCAAATTTTTCCTTATTTAGAAGGGGTGGCTTATTCCCACCACCAAGCTCAGAACCAGTTTGATTGTGTGCCATATGATCAACTCAAAGTGCAAGCTTAAATATTCTTGAGAAATTGCTCTAATACCACTTTTTGTTTCCCAGAGGCATAATAGAGATCTAGAAGAGGGGTTAAATTAATAGATTTTTAAAAACTTTTGCTTATTTAAAGATTAGTTACCAAATAATTAAAAAATTTTCCAATTAATCTTACCACAATGAAATATTAGTTTAAAACTCCTTTTAAATATTTAATGAAATCACAATTCTAAATTTAGTTCTTTAGGATATTAATTAGTCACTTCACAGATATAACATATATATGACATAATATAAGAAAAGAAAGTAAATGACACACGATGTTTAAGTGGTTCGGAGAACAAATAACTCCTAGTCCACTCTACTTTAACAGGTATGAAATCCACTAAGGATGGGGTCACTAAGACCAAATCACTAAGATCTATTACAACTCAATCACTTAGATTCTTTTGAGTCACTTAGTTTAGGCAAGGCCACTTAGACCTCTTAAAGTCACTTATACTTGGATGAATGTCACTAAAATAATTGAATCACTATTTGAATGATAGTGGTTTGATGTACTGCAAAGCTTTGCAATTATTCTTGACTTCTTTTTGGTACTTAGAAACTTGAATATGATATTCGGGATCATAAGGTAGAGCTTGATATAATTTGGCAGAGTTTCATGTTTTTTCTTTGTGATTCGTACTTGGTTTTGAATCATCATACTCCTTTATAGACTTATAAGAATCAACACGTTGGAGAGTTCCCGTTGGTGCATTTAATGCTATGCTCCAATATGTTCTCTGATCGATGTTGACTTATAGGGTAGGTACTACATTTTTTTGGCTTTGACAAATCACATCAAACTACAATCTTACCAACCACATATGAGTTGTATCACATATTCAATCTAACGGTTTAGATAAACCATTCTCTGATCTTTTTATCTTAATTTGAAGATGGTGAGAAACATCTTGAAATCTCTACTCTAAAACTCTCAACATTTGTCAGTCTGATGACAATTTTGACATGCTTTATGAACTGGGTCAATAGTATATTGATGAGGAATGTAGAGTCTGAGCTCTAAATTCTGCTCTATAATCTTGTTCTACGAACATCCGCTCTACGATCTGCTCTAAGAATGGCTTTTGATGAAGAGCACTCTACGATGCTTGAGCATATTCTACAAACTTCTCTTTATTCTTTGAATACTTCAGCAGCTCTACAATTTCGAAGATAACTATTCGAATGTAACTGACTGAAGACTTCACTATCTCTTTGCAGCTTTACAATTACCCAGTTGATGCTCTATAAACACTTAGATTACTCTACTAACAACATTAACACTACGAACATGCAGAGTAATTCTATACGATCATTTAACAATACTGTACGATCGATGTAATCTTATTCCATATACATTAAATCAACTCAAAAGATCAACCTAACAAGTTTGATTGTTCTAAATCTAAGTCTTGGTACAAATATATCTTAGATAAGGAGTTTACAAAACTTTTGAATAATTATTCATTATAATCACATCATCAAATTTAAATATGTATAACTTAACAATTCCTAGCACTTTGAACGGTGGTGCAGTGAGTTGGAAGAGTTTCAAGCAACAAACAGTTGTTGATTCGGTTACAGTTACAGAGTATATAATTTTAAGTGAAGTTTCAAAAGAGGCTTCTTGGATGAAGAAATTCATTACAAAACCTGGAGTGGTTCTTAGCATCCAAGGATATGTTGTTTTATATTGTGACAACATTGGGGTTGTTGCACAAGCCAAGGAACCTAGGTCTCATAAAAATTCTAAACATGTGTAGCAGCAATTTTATTTTATTAGAGAAATAAATGAAAGATGTGATGTCACCATAGAGTGAGTTAATTTCAGAACAACATTGCAGATCCATTTACTAAAGTATTATCTCAGCAACTGTTTGATCGCCACTTAGAAAAGATGGGTATTAGATACTATGGCAATTGACTTTAGTGCAATAGGAAGATTGAAAGTAGGTAGTATGCTCTCAAGTCGATCATATTTGATGCGATAAACATTTACTTTGTAATATTATTCATTTATTAATAAAAGAATTTATTTATTTAAAAACATTTATATATCCATATTGAATTGGTATAATTAATTGGGATAAACTCATAGTTTTGGAGCAATGCTTTTAGAATCATGATTAGTTCATGCTAATGAGATCTAAAATCTAGATAACTCAAAACTAGAACGTTCCTAATCATTGGATCACTAATGTGGGGTTACTGATATATTATGTTTGCTCTTTTGAAAATGATGATTGATCTCATAATCATTTTTGTGGAGACACTAAAGAAAGTATATAAGTGCTTATTGGAGAATAAGTTCACTGAACGCGACTCACTTAAAAGAACACCTAATGGAGTTTTACTTGTCTGTCAATAGCAGTTACTATAATGATAGTAGTATAAATGATCATTGGACTTGAGATCATCAGTACCTTGTGTATTCTGAGTAATAAATTGTCATATTCCTTAAGACTCTTAGGGTATATAAAATGGTTTGTTCGGTATAATAAAGTGTACATGGAGGTAGATGAAAGATTAACAAATGATCTACCACTTCCAGTAAAGGAAGAGAATGTCCTATGTGATTCAATAAGTGACGACTCAGAAATCTTTGGCTAGGGTTGAATGAAAATTAAAAAGGAGTTTCTAATTTACATTAACTAGAGTTGTACATTTTAGAATCGAAATGAATATGATCAAATAAATAAAACTTGATATAGAAATTTCATGTTTTATATTTGATTAGGACATATTGTAAGGTAGAAGAAGAATTGAATTGTATGGTAATTATTCATTGAATATGTTCTTTGTGATTAAACGTTGATTTCATATTATATGTTGAGAGGTGTCACTCGTGATGTAGAATAAATATATTTATTTATATTTGAATTAAAGGAATTCAATTCATTATAAATAATATTAGAATGGTTTTAATTTATTTATTCTATTATCGGTATAATATTGAAGATAAAGGGTCACACCATAAAAGAGAAATATTATTTTAAAAGTAATTGACTTAATAATAATAAATTAAGTATATTTAATTTGTACCATGTGGAATAAATTAAATTGGGTTAATTGCATATTACACCTCGAAATATATACCCTTTTACCATTCGCACCCTGATGTTTAAATTAATGCTCCCATCTTGCTACCTCAAGTACTGTTAAGTAAGCATAACTAACCCTTTTGGTCGATTTGTTTGCCAAAAAAGGGTCACATATATGTCACAATTTAAATGGTCGAAAAACTATAAAAAGGTCAATTATGCTTACTTAATTACGGTAATTGGGATAGTGAGATGAGAGCGTTTAAACATCGAGATACGGTAAAAGGGTTTATAATTCGGGGTGTAATATACAATTAACCCTAAATTAAATAGCTTAATACTTATAATTAAGTATTTAGAGAAATACTAAATATAAATTAATAAAAAGTATTATTATTATTATTATTATTATTATTCAATTCTTAAATGATTTTAGGAATTAAATTAAAAACCCTAAGTCCTAAAAAGTTTAGGAGGGGGGTTAGCTTAACTAATGAGATGTCTTAGATGGCTTAATTAGGATAGACTAGAGACTATTGTCAGTATTGAGATACTACACAATAATTTTCTACAACATAAAGAGTACTTAGGAGAGAGAGAATTAGGGCTAGTCACCCAATGTTTTGAAGAAAACCTAAATTTACTTCTTTAATCAATAATCTCTATTGGTGGATCACCTTTTGAGCGCTATATATACTGAGTAGCTAAAGTTTGATCCGTGAATTTGAAGAAGCGCGTAGGATCAAAGGATTGGGAGTTGAAGACCATATCAAGGATTTGAATCATCTTCATAAGGTATATCTTTTTTCTTTTCTCGATTAATAATATCACATAAGGTGATTTTTGGGATTAGTAGAAAATTTTAAATATGATTTATGTCATGCTTCTGCTTTCACATCAATTTGATTGTATGTATGTTCTTGTTTCTACAAACTAACAAGGATATTACAATAAACGAAATTGATCATGAGATTATTTCTGTGATCGAGGATACTGAAATTATTGATTTTGTAATTTTTGAAAATTTCTTTGTCATTCAGATAAATCAAAAGATATTGGTATTTTAATTTTTTTCATTATTTCCAGAATTATCCTTTAAGAAGAAAAGACATCGAGTTTTGATCCCGAGGGTTCGTTCTTGGTACTTTCTTGCTTAAGTTAAAATTTAAGGACCAATTATTTCCAAGGGAGAAATAGGTGAAAAATATAATGAAAATTAGGATTTTCATATGTTTCATAAATTATGGAGTTTTAATTTATTTGATGTATTTTTATTTCTTATGTAGGAAAATTCAGTAGTTTTAGAGTTAGTATTATTTTAAATTTAGTAGTTTCTTTTTTGAAATAAATTTAGTTAGTAAAGTTTCCAACTAGACGTAGGAAAGTTAATTAATACTCTCTCCGTCTCCAAAAAATCATAGAAGTCCAAATTTTTTCATCCCTGAAAGATTGAGATAAGTACATAAAGTGAAAGGTAAATATGTCATTTGTGGGGTTCATTAATATCAAAAAAGTACAAATTATTTTATATAATCTTATGGAGCCACTAAGGATAAATTTAGAATTTTTTTTATCATCTTTCCTATACTTTTTTACTCTTTTAATATGTATGGAAATTGTACTTTGCTCATCCTTTTGAAGATGTAGAGAGTAATTTTTATTATTTTCAAAATATATGTAGAAAAGTATCAAGACCTATAAATATAAGTTGTCTTGAAACTTCTTATTAATACAATTCAAATTCAATTCAATTTTTAATAATAATATTATTATTTGTTTTCTAGAATTCTCTATCTTCCTTGTTAATTAAATTTTTTTATCAAGGTTTATTCTTTCGTTGGCATTAGAAGGGTATCTAATTCCTATGCACGTTTGTGTTAGTACATTAAATTAATCAAATTCCCACCACGTCAATTTAGAGAATTCTAAAAACATCATGTGGCAGTTACAATACAATGATCTTAGTCCTCTCTACATTTCAAAAATGGTTGCATTATGGAGTTACAATATCATACATATCCTAACAAGAATCTTCGTGGAACATGAGAAAAATAGAAGTTGGCGGAATAATGAATTTTCTAAACGCATCATACATACAATTGATATTTCAAGAGACCGGAATTGAGCTTTTCAACACAAGTTTGGCAATTCCAACTAAACTATTTCTGATCATGTTACTAGCTAACTAGGGTAGTAATTGAATCATGACATAGACTAATTAACATGACCAGGAAGAGAGAATTAAAGAAGCCAGTCAAGTATCCAAAAGATCAGAGGCGAAGCCAGAATTTGATCCGGAGGGGCCAAAGAATTTTTTTAACAACATAATATATATATATATATATATATATATATATATATATATATATATATATATATCCAGAAAAAGGGTACTCGGAAAGAATGCATTGATATGAACCGTAATTGATGTAAGCTCGTCGAACTTCATCAAGTAGATCACTACGATATTTCCATATTTCGATAAGTTTTTCAGGATCACGCTCAAAATAATTAATATCTCATTCTTTACCTTCAATTCTTTGATTTTAGAGAATAACATTGTTCTTGTTTAGGGGTAGACAGAGATGTTTGAACATTAGGCTCAGGGGTAAGCAGAGATGTGTTAACATGATTTGATTACTTTCTCATGAAAAATGAATTAATAGTATGTGATTTTCCCATGATTCTAAAATAAAAATAATAAAAAATTCAATTAACTACACTACAAGAATGAGTTAATCAATATCATTGGACCACTTATTGAACTTTTTAATAATAAAATTTTCATAAATTTGCAATCAAATAAGTAAGGGTTTTAGTTGGTTACGGGAAAACAAATTGAATATGCAATTGGAATTAACATATACAATATTATGGTCATTCATTAAACTTTTAAAAATTAAAATATCAAGTTTCATAAAATAAAAAACGAATAAAAAAAATTAAATAAGGGTTTTAGTTGATTACCTAGATACAAATGTATCATTAAATTAAAATAACACTTACAATATTATACTCCAAATATACAAACTTGCAATTATAATGTATTTAATAATAAAATTAGTTTGTAATAAAATACATAATAAATGAAAAAATGGGTCTTACAAAATTTTCAAACCATGAGAGACCGTGTCCCCCCTCGAGTCCTAATATAGCTTCCCTGCAAAAGATGATTTGTGCTTCTTGATCGACTTAGGGAAACCTCCATCCATTGGCGTTAAGGACATGCGTATAATAAAAAAAGAAAATAAAATGAAAAAATTATCCCTATTTAATGATAAATGGGTTGCTAAGGCAGGGAAGTCCCCTCTGCATGTAATAGAACTTGAAGAGATTTAACAAAGATATTATACCAGATAAACTCCCTAGTTAACTAAACTAACCACTGAAGTTATACTAACTGTAGTTACAATTCAATTACATCTAGTTGTCAACATCAGCTGTCATTATCAGCTAACTAACTTTAGCTAATGCTTTGATCAATTTGGTGCAGTATGCAAGTGGTGCTACATGTGCTGCTGCTTGTGTAGTTGGCACAATCACTTGTGCTGCTGCTGCTGCTGCTGCTGCTGATGATGATACTGGTGCTGGTGTTAGTATCCTCAATATATTTATTCACGAAAACTAATTAATTATTCTATAATTGATCTTCTTATTTATACGTTTGGATCAGAAGAATAGAATTGGTGAAAGAAATGAAATAGAGAATGTAATAGTGAGTGGAATGATTCATTTCATTCGTGGTTGGAATGATTCATTTCATTCGTGGTTGTAATGAGTCATTCCATACCCTCGAGCAAGGAATAAAATTCACAAATTTGGTAGCAATGAGAATGATTCATTCTATTACAATAGAACAACCAAACACAATTTTTATTATAGAGCATAGGAATGAATCATTCCATTCTTTAATTCTTGCTATCGAAATGAAACATATTAGGGTTTTATTCTTTATACTGCTGCCACAAATGAGAAGAATGGTGGAGGAGAATTTATGCAATGCTCATGTCCCATTGGCTAGTTGCAAAGCCAACTGGTACTGGGCGTCAGTTCTGGTTTGACACCAAGTACATTTATAATATGATTTTCCATGCTAAATATGTTAGCCTTAGTATAATTTTTATTAATTTATTTTTTAGTTTTTTAAATATAATGTAATCTACTGAATCCAGTCTATTTCTACCCTAATCTTAAGGGTACTTACTGCAGTACTGTACAATTTGTGATTTTATTTAAGAGCAGGATTGGAGTTTTCTCGTTACTCATTAGATGTTTATTTTCACTAAAATTTTGTGTAAATATTGACTAGCATTTGATATCAAACCAGCAGCATTTGACTACAAAATTTTAAATTCATTGAAACCCCATGTAAGAGAACTTAGAGGTGACAACTATTGATAGGGCCTGCTGATAAATGGAGACATTCCGTGTACCTCTTTCTTTCTGCGTGCCCAGTCAATAAGCGTTCTGCTAACCAAGCTTTAAAGCCTGCAAATACCCAGAATCCTCTTAGTTTCAAAATCCATAATGATAAATGGGTTTCTAAGTTAGGAAAGTTCCCCTCTGCAAGTTGGATATTTGACCTTCATGCATGGATATACCTATAGCTGACATGCACTAGAGAATTAGGCACTCATTTTTTCAAGTACGAAACCATGTGAGGGAAACCTTACAAAATAAAGTCCAACCAGTCATATCATATGGCCTTACTCTTGTTAAATCAAATATGGAAACCAGGCTGCAAAAGCTGGGGCAACGTACGTGACAAGTGGCTGCGTTTTCTTACTAGTTATGTTGGGCGCACTTCTTTCAAAATATAAGATCGTTATTGACTTTTTGAAGTTAACTCAAAACATTTTAATTTTAATTAATAAAATAATAAATATTGTAAACAATTTAAATAATATAGTATTATTGGTTATAAGATTTATCGTTTCATAATTTTAAACAAATATATTATTTTTGAGTTGAGAATATCTTAAATTGACTTTTAAAAATTAATAATTAGAATGGGAGAGTATATACCAAATAAATCACATGTGTATTTAGTATATAAATCTAATGTTTTTATTGTATTATCATTGTGTTTCTTTTCATAATGTAATTGATTGCTCGATCATTTTCTTCCCGCAACCAATATAAAATACATTATGTGTAATTGATTACAAATGTGCTACACTCGTTTTGTAATGACTTTCTATATATTAAGAAGTTGAATTATTGGTTGGAATGGCTGCCTCTTTTATTACACGAGGACAGTTTTGCCAATCTAACAAGTCATACATATCACTATATATCAAGTCAGGAAATTTGATTTCGACTTATATTCCTCCTTGTATTAATTAAGCCTTAATTTGATTAATTAACAACCTTAACATGCGGCGTGGTTGATTATATGACTTCTTTATGTTTACTTAAACAAAATGAAGTTTTTTGTGCTCGAAGAAGAAGAAGGAAATGTAGTGAAGATTTATTTTAAATAAGTTTAAGATCTTATGAGATATCAAGCTGATCATATTGCAAAGATCTTATTAGTTTGCAATCTAAATGTAGGATTTGACTCCCCTCTATTACACTAGTTCTCTAATACATCAGTTATTTGATCTAAATAATTTTGTTAATAATTATTAAAATATGTTAATAGATAATTATATTAAAATTTAAATCATTAAAAATATTTTTACCATTAAAAATTTAAAAGAAAAATAAGAAATAAAAAGAGATACAGTTAGGGGACTTGATTCATTTAAGATAGGAGGGTCTCAATCTCGTTAGACACGAGCTCAGCGATTTTTCACCAAACTAGTGTCGGCCACCATTTATATAGTAGTATTACAGTATTACTATTACTCAAGGAGATATTTTTGTTTTATGTAATTGCCGCAATGATAAGTTAATTATATATGATATATTGTTGGGGATTTTTTTTAATAATTCAAGTTTTTAGATAATTTAGTTACTTAATGTAATATAAGAGCGGGTTATCAACTTAATTAAATACTTTTTTTAACTTTTATTTTTATCCATTTGCAGACCATTTTTAAGGGTCAAAGTTACTCATTTCTTAATTATACTAGTATCACTCATCAATTAAGGTCAATAGTTATCCGTGGTTTACTATATATCTTTCGGATTTGTCTTGTGACTAGTTTTTTATGAGCTTCCTAATCTTGTGTGGGTCTCTTTATATTCATTAGATCCAATTAAGTGCAACCCTCAATATATCGAGTTACACGTGAGGAGAGTGTTATATCTTATCTCACATCGAATACCTTAAAAAAATGTCTAGTATATAATGAGTTGCGTTAACTCTTCTTGTTGTCAATTGGTTTTGAGTTAAAGCGCTTAATATCTTTGTATACTAGACTTTATACCCATTTTATAAATCTAACATGGAGGACACATTAATTTTATAATTAATTTAATGGTGCAAATACATTTTAATTTGTCCCTTCTCTATAAAGTTGCTGTATTAGATATTATATACATTGTTATTGACTCTTTCTAATAGCCTAAATTTTTAAACGAGTTGATTACTTAACAAGTTTTTAGCTTTGTAATTATGATATTATAAAAAAAAATTATGATGATAAATTAATATTATGTGTTACTTTCAATAAGAATAAGACTATATTTATTAAAATTAAAAAGCAATGGTAGATAAAACTATTCTTTAATCAGATGCAATAATTGTGTAGCATAATATTGATACTTATTTCCATAATAGTTATGCAGATGGATATTTCATCCGCATACGCATAAATAATTGTGTGAATAATATATCTTATTCGCATAATTATTATGCGGATGAGGTAAATTTTAGATCATTCGATATTTTTTTAAACAGTTAGAAATGAGTTGGATAAGACTCTTTTCTAATTAACTTTGGATAAGGATCATATATATATATATATATATATATATATATATATATACACTAGGGTTAACCCGTGCCTCTGGCACTATTAATACTCGTGTAATTATTTAATACCTAAAGATGAATTTAAATGAAAAATGTGAGTAAAAATGTTTAAGAGTATATATTTGATAAAAATTAGAAATTTTCATAATTATTTATTGTAAATAAGAAAATTTCTAATCAAGATAGACATCCCACCTATCAAGTAAAGAAGTCAAAAAATTTGCCACAAATTGTATCTACATGCTCATTATTTACAAATCGAGACGGGCAAGAAAAAATGAATTTGTTAAGAAAACAACTAAAGCCAACACCCACATTCAGTCAACAATAAAATTGACCTAGGCCAGTTAACTATATTTATTAAATTCGAAACAATTCAAATGCCAATGACCTTGATAGTTTACTCAAGCACATTTAAAAGCACTCCTCTTCACCTATATGCTATTGATTCCCTTCATTTAATTTATAATTTTAGATGGAACATGGATTAATTAGTAAAACTAATTTAAGCACAATCAATCATACAAATGTGTCCATTGAATACCATTCACTGATACATTAACAGGTAAAAACATTGTAGTTTTGAAATAGCATAATGATACCCACTTGCTGAAAATGTTCATGTGCACCAAATTGGTTTGGAGCTTCATTGCCTGATTAAATAAAAAATAAAATAAAATAAGAACTTCAAAAATAATTGACCCAACCGCCAAAAAGTTAAATTTGGTCAAACATATAGCCAAAAAAATCATCTAGGCCATCGCAAATTTGGGATAAAATCCAACGTCCATGGACACAGCTCTCTGCAAATAATTATGTACTTTACATTTTTACAACGCCACAGTTGGACAATGCGAAACTCATATTACAAAATGTATTAGAAAACAACTCAGTTAACATCATAGAGTACTCGAGCTTCTCATGTTACCATTCTCTTATGATTTCGCCTATGAGTTCATCAACCATGACCCGTTCACATCCTTTATAATGTCATCTATTTCAACATATGCAAACATCACCTCATTCCACCCAAAGTCCCACATACAGTTAACATTTGGATCTGTAGTTTTGATGTTTCTCTCGAGCATTTTGAGCAGGTTTTCAGCAGCATCACTACATATTCAAACTACCAAAACAACCATCATTCCATACCCAAAAATCATCATAACCATGTATAATTAATTAACTTTACAAAATACGAAACACAAAAAAATACACACATGCAGAAATTATTACATACTCAATCATCAACACATATCTAACCACCAAAACAACAAGCTAGTCGCTACTGATTTTTAAAAAAATTGGCAGAATTTCGTTTAAAAATAGATATCCAAACAAATCTAAACATGTCTATAAAACTTACAATCATCCATACATATCCGAACCACAAAAAAAAACCCATCATTTCATACCCAAAAACATCATATCATGCAGAAATTACTACATATTCAATAATCAACACATATCCAATCACCAAAACATCAAGCTAGTAGCTACTAATTTCAAGAAATTTTGACAGAATTTTCTTTAAAAATAGATATCCAGACAAATCTAAACCTGTTTAAAAAACTTACAATCATTCCATACTCAAAATCACCATAACCATGTATAATTAGCCAACTTTACAAAAGACGGAAAACATCATCCCAAGGAAAGTTATATTCTTTTTTAGTTCAGCTAGGTATTTTCGTTTAGTCAACTTACTTCCTGTTTTTGGATGGGAAGGAAAAGTTAGGTTCTGTTTCTTTCCAAACAAACTCATGATGTTATTGAGTTTTATTTTTAATTAATACTAATTCTAAGACACTTATAAAAAATATTGGGACAAAGACAGTTTTTTGTTTTGGACAATAGTACCCTTATTATTTAAATAGGTGGAAAACCACAACATGAATTGTTAAGGGTATATTTGTCCAAATAAAAAACAATGACATTATTAGTTCTAGTGAATTGTGCATAATTTTAAGTTTGAAATACACGTCTTCTTAATGTACCTTGATACTCTACATGAGACTTTAGCAATTAAAAAAATCAATTGTATGCGCAACTTTTTATTGCCATCAATATATGCTAAGAATATAATTCCAGAACATTATATGTGTATGCAGAACTTACAAAAGTTTCGAATTTGCCAAGTTTGCAAGCTGTGCAGGAATTTCTCCCGTAAGATAATTATTATTTAGATACCTGCAAATTTGAGTTGAAGGCGAACCATAAATAACTATATGGGTAAAGTGAATATCATATGAAGTAGTTCAAATTTCATTGACTTACAGGTTGCGCAGAACTGGAAAGCACCCCTCAATACGAATGAGCTCCCTGATAAATAGTTGAACCAACACCTAATAAATTCAAGAATAAGCTACATATTATAAAGATGACAAAGCAAGTGCATAAAACTAAAGACCATATCAAAAGATAAACAGGAAAACAAAATCAGTAAACAGGATAGAATATGAGCATCCGCAAAAGTCACAAAGTAAACCAAAACTACATGAAATGTAATGATTTTAGGTTGATAAGTATGGGCATATATAAATTAATCACCTTACAAACAACAAAAATTAGAAAGAATAAACCCGAAATTCCTATACATCCGAATTTACCCCTCTAATCTCAAGGAGTCCTCAAACTAAACTCTCCCAAAAAGTCAGTAAAGGAAACAACATAATTTGGATAAGTGACTCCAGAGGGCATCTGCCTCGATAACAATTGCTAGAAAATAATTTATGCATATTTTTGCTTTATCAACAAAGTTTTTATTTTATTTTCCCTTTCATTTTTCTTATACGGATAAGTTCTTGGGAACCATGTGTTATTTAATTTATAACTTCTTTTTTCCTCTTTCTTAGCCCCACTAAAAATTTCCAATCTTTTCAATTCTTCAACAACCTTTTGACGCAAACCAATAAAATTGAGCCACATCGACTAATAATGAAGTGTTGGCTCCATATTTGGTTTATGCCAAATAAAAAATATGTTACTGGTGATTATCATGGGGTTTGATTAATTCCAAAGGTACTAATATAGAAGTATGCAAGAAATAGTATCTTCCACAATTACATTATAAGTATGTAATAATAGAAATCCAAATATTAAAATTAAGCTAGATTTTAGTACATCAACCACGATCGACGGTGCGGTGGGTAGGTCAGTCAAGGATTTATGATGATTTATATTTTTTGTTTGACTTAATTATCTAATGATTATGTGTGAAGCACGAACTTTATTTTGTTATAAAATTAATGTATTATTTATACCTTTTTATAATATACTATTATGATATATTAATTCTACTGATAATAGATTAATATTGTGTACATTGATTTTTATATAAAGAAAATATTTTTTTTGGAAATATCATATTTAACTAATAGTGTGAAACTAATGTGTCTGAAGTATTTATTTATTTTTTTTCTGAAATAATGTGCATATAAAGGAAATTATTTTTTCTTTATCTATCACTCTATTGTTGCTATTGCTTTTTACAAACTAATGCTACTAACTCTTCCTACAACTGTTGTTGAATTAATGTATCTCATTGCCTCCATTAACTACTCTCTATTTGAGGCAGCTTGGATGGTGTCCTTCCATCAATCTTTGTTTTTGGATCTTGTTTGAAAATATATACTCGATCTGCAACATGCTTGAATGCGAATAAATCAAACAAAACTTGTGTTGTTGTACTTGTTTTTATTCTAGTAAAATAAAAAACAACTTCTATATAACGGGAGTGGTTAGCATGAAGTGAACTTCATAATAAATTCACTCCATGACTAATACGGTGCTGACACGCAGGCGGAGAGATCACCTACCCGTCTGTGTGTCAGTATTATATTGGACATGATAACCCTTGTCGCACTGCTATACTAATGCTCCTGGGCTGCTGTACTACTTCAACCTGCTGCAAACACTTACACTAGTGCACCACTTCACTAATACACTGTTGCCAACATATTTCCACATTTAAATGCTCTAATTGCTGCTACATAATACTAACTTTTATTGGACTATTAAACCATAAATGACGAAAGTCTTCTTTTGCTTTTCCTGATCCCACACAACCACTGCAAGCCTTATTCTTGGTCTTAATTATACACAACTGAACTTTTTCTCAAAAATAGCTTCCTATCTTAACCAAATATTCCACATAGTAGTTGCAGCGAGCTGTTATAAACTCACCAACTGACTATCAATTTTTACTTCTAAAATTTAACTAATTCAAAATAAGATACACTAAAATTGCTTACACCCAAAACCACTTATCCGACCTTTCTCTAAAACAACAGATAAGTCTCATCTTTGGATACCTTATTTCCATGTCAATGTTACCCACAATAGATTAAGAGAAGACATGTATTGGGGACCACAATTATAAAGCCTAATCAATGTCTGGCATATAAGGTTCTAGATGAAGGGTAGTGTGTCGTTTAGAGTAAAATGATATAAACCAAATGACAATGACTTGAGATGCTATGCATCCTTTAGAGAGAAATTACCAAGCACTTCAAACTTTAAAACCCAGACAAACCTTGACCCCCTCCTCTGCCACCGTTTTGTGGGTTAGAAAGAAAACTCATAATATGACTAACTACAGGGTGAAAAATTACAGAGTACTAACACTCATGAAATACATAAAAATTATCATTAATTAGAGCTGCATAATTCAAGACGAAATGCCACCAGACATTTTAGAAAAACAAACGACAATCCCTTCTATAAAAGCAAATAAAGACATTAATAAGCCCTTATATAAAAGCAACAAATGACATTAATTATCCCATTCAAAGCCAGTACTAATACATGTTAAGAAAGAAATTAAGTAATTTAAAAGGAATAGAAAAAATAAACTTGCCTTCGAATTCAAGGGAAAAAATACATGTAAGTCGTAATAATTCAGTGTAAAAGGTTAGGAATTTCCTTCAATTCCTTTTAAATAAAAGCAATGCAAAGAGAAAACAAAAAATGTGTCACTTGGTGAAATTATGACTACATGACTACCATCAAAGTTCCATTTTAACATCTTGATAAAATTTATTAAAAAAAGTAAGTTTTTAAGTCAGAAAAATAAAAATATCTCAGTTCATTCCCTATCATCCCAAACTCGAAATAAACCATCATTCAACACACCAAAAAAAGGGAAAGTAACTGAAATAACCGGTAGAATAGCACAATCATAAGAGCATCAAGCTGATTTAACTGTGCATGTTAAGTTCTGCAACCATGCATCCCAGAGTTTTGGTTCTCTCTTATATTCACGTGCTAGCAAATGTACAATGATGTGCCCATAATACAAACCCAAAAAACACGTAACAGTTGCCATCAATGAACTAAAAATTTCATCCAATAAAACAAATGATAAATTTGATAAGAGAATCTAGCTTCAAGAATGATAGATGTTGAGTCTGAAAATCTTCATATATGATTAATTGGTAATACGTGAAGCAGAACCTAGCAGTGCACAAAATATTGTAGGTGCTATTTTGATTTTCATGTATACAAATATAATAGAATGTTATCAAGAATAATAATAAAGAATCCAATACTTATAATGTCCACAAACTCATAAAAATGAACTGATAATTCAATGTAGCAAACATTTTCATTCCATAAGCTTTACAAATAGATCCAAATAAGAAATAACTGACAACAATGATACCTATCTATACAGACTACTTATGTTAGTTATCATATTTGTTCTATAACCAATCGTATGTTCAAGCTTCACAGAGACTTGGCACATAGTAAATGGGATAAGAGTCTTTTCTGATAAACCATGTCACTTGTGGTATTTTTTTGAAATACCATTGGGTCATATTGTAATTGGACATGTAAAACGAAGTGGCCAAGAGTGAAAAGTTGCTGTCTAAAAAGGACACAACAATTTTTTTGGGTAGCATCTGTCCTTCTAGCTGTATATAGACTCTATTGTCGGGGTTTTATGTATTTCAAACTCTTACCGAAGCAAGGCATTGACAATTTTCACAAAAAAAGAACATATTAGACACAAACAGAGAGCTTATCTAACCTTAAGATACCTTCAGGTTCAAATGGAGTAAGACACCACCCAGGTGAATTTGGTGGTAGAGGTCCTTAATCAGGAGAATTAACACTGTAATTCTATAAACATGAAGAAGTAATCTACCCAAAGTTAATTGCAAGATATTCTATTACGAAAATATGTAAACTGAGTCATAAAAGAAAGTACCAGAGATAACCTGTGTTCTTCTGTAGACAGGATTCTTATAAAAATGTTCACCAAGAAAAATTCGATCAATCAAGCCAATTGCATTAAAAGGAGGTTCAATGCTACCCCTCACTCCACAGAACACCTTCAAATAAATATGAGAACTTTCGAATCAATTCTGTAAGGTAAGATGGTAAAAATACATGTATCTCCAAAAGCTTTTGCCAAAATAAGAATATGTAAGAAAAAGAGAAATCAAAAGTTTTTCAAACACTAATACATGAACTAAAAGATTTTTATACATGAAAAACACATTCAAACCTATCAATTAAGGTGATAATATGCGAAACAACTAAATTATGGTACATGATACAGTGTTAGTGGAGTCTAATATGTCATTCAATGGTATAACTTTAACACCAATGTATATATCTAAATATTTATTTTGAACACTGCAATAGGTATTCAGAGTTCAGACCTCTGGTCCTGGTACCCAAAACTTGATTTATGCATCATGGATTAATTATATTCCAAGAGTTAGGTATTGGGGTGAAAACAATCTCACAAAGCCTTCTACATTAACTTGGAATGGACTACAGTCTACATATGTTTCTTTTTCCTCTTAAGACACCTAATAGTAACAGCTAATAAAGAATCACCCTGAGCTATCAAATTATAAGCAAGACATAAATCATCTGCTTCCCCTGGAATCATCTTTTTAATTAAATTTAAAACCAAAATTATTAAAAACAAATACCCAATAAGCACTATTCTCTCTGATTAGGGATAAAAACATTTCCTGTCAATTAATCTACAGCTTTGTATAGATAATAGGCCTTAAGTTTGGTAATAAATGAATCAAATTATGCATAATCCACAGCTTTGTATAACAACATTGTCTAGGGTTTGGTACCTGGTAAATGGTCGCGGAGGGAGCGAGAGAGAAGTCGGTGGACACAGATGGATGAAGAAACGCATCAGTGCTGCAATAAATCACCAGACCTAAAATGAAAAAATCGAATGAGGGAGAACTAAAATGAGAGGGGAATTGGAGAACCAAAACAAAGAGGTCAAAATGGAAATTGAAGACCTAAAATGAAATAGAGAAAGGAAAGAGGGAAATTAGGAGGTCCATTGCTCTCGCCTCTCGCAAATAACGGAATTAGTTTGATAAATTAAGCACACAAACTCACAGATTTGATGTTGTCGACCCGAAAGTTGGCGTGGGGCACCTCTTCGACCTCCCAACCTTCCGGAAGTTTGAAGTGTGAGCTGGTAATGGCAGAGGAGTTGTGGATCAGGACAGGAGGCGGCAAAGAGATTATAAGTATTAGATACAGAATGGGTGGAGAGGTATAAGGTTTGGCAAGGTATAAGGTGGAGAGAATGAGAAGAAACAAATGACTGAAACCTCAGTGTTTTCCGTATATGGTGGAGAGAATGAGAAGAAGAAGCAAGGTATAAGCAACTGACTGAATTCAGTTATGATAATCGTAGTTAACTATTTTGCAGTCATGTTTATGTATCTTTCACTTATGATAATCGTAGTTAACTATTTCATACAATTAATTGTCATTCATAATTTCATACTAACATCCTAATTTTTTTATTTATAGATGTCTTCTGAACCTGCAGCACGAAAGCGCGGGTTGGGTCGGGGCCCTAATCATGTGCCGAAGGCCCCGGTTAATCCAGATGATCGCATTCTTATACAGATCCGTCCTCCTCCAGAAAGCACGTAAGTTAAACATCGTGTATGTATAAGGGTTTAATATTTCCATTATTATAAATATATTTTAATGTAAATTACTGTATATTGTAGTGATTTTCAAGATAGTAAAATTGTGAAGTGCATTTCACAATTATGCTTACAGAACTGGCCTACGCCAGTGATTACATGGGCGAGCACACCTCTCGCCCATAAGGATGCAGTTTGGACTGAATTTCAGGTATATTTTTTTTTATCACTCTGACAGGTAATACATAGTTAATCAAATAATATTGTTTAGTAATATAACAGTTTTAATATTATTATTGTTGTTTTATTTGCAGAAACGGTATAGATGGGATGACGCACAAGCATCAGTTATTCAGACACTATTCTGACAGAAATGCGCCATCCGAACTAAAGATAATTTGAACAAGGAACGACAAAAAGCCCTGCACAATGCTGAGATTAACCATCCAGGACAGGGTGAGCAATATATGCATGAGCATAGCCCCTGGTGGTGCGCACAACCCATATGGGTACAGATGTGTGACCAGTGGAGAGCTGAGAGCTGGGTCAAGAGGCGCAAGACTGCCGCCTCGAACAGATCCTCAGGTGTATTAGACGGCGAGAAGGCAAAAGGCACGTATCGGGGCGGCAGTATATCACAGCTGCAGCACATTGCTGCCAGGGTACGTATGTTATGTTTACAGTAATCTTTTGTAGCTAAAATATCATATGTTTACATAATAATATGAGAAAATGAATTGTAGGAGTCTCAGTCTCAAGGTCAACCTATCAATTGGTTGGATGTGTATGTGGCCACTCGTGATGGTCTGCCTGAGGCTGTTCAAAATTTCAGATAGCGGTAATAAGTTCACTTTATCCTAATATGTTGTTTATAAATTGTGACGACATTTTTTAGTATTTTTTTTAATTTATTTTAAACTATTTAATTGTTCATCTTCTGACAGGACACTTATAAGGGCTTAATGAACGAGCGATATCCTGAAGGCACCCCGCGTCCATCGATTGATCAAGAATTATGGGAGAGGGCGTCCATCGTGAAGAAAAATTATGTCAAAGGCCAAGGACAAAGACGACGCCCGACCATCAGTGGCACAGGCAGCTCTGCCACCCAGTCTACACAGTCATCAGGTTATCCAGCCTATCATACCCCTGCTGACTGTGTGAGAGCGATCTGTCAGGATCGTGATCTTCTTCGTATACTGGGCGGGCATCTGCAGTCTCTGAGTCCTGATGAGTTGGCGGAGGCAGTGGCGGCAGCGGCAGCAGGAGCAGGAGCAGCACGACAGCAGGAGCAGGTATATATATATATATATCGTTTATTGTATAGCTACATTGTCATATATGTTTATAGTCTCTGAGTCAATGTCTTACTTATATGTAACATATATGTTTTATTACTTTGTTAATTACAGGATCCTAATTTGGATGATCCATGAAGAGCGCCTAGACTTGTTTTTTTAGATTTTTAAAGCCTTGTACTCTTTTAGATTCATTATTTGGACAATTGTATTGGTTTATATGGATGTTTATGATATCATTGTATTGTGTTGGATGAATGTTTTGTATTGTATTTGATGAATGTTTATTCATGGATGAATGTTTTATATTGTATTGGATGGATGTTAATATGGATGCTTGTTTATATATATTGCTGTGTTGGGATTGATTGAAAACAGGTACAAAGCAGGTTATTTTTGGGAAATCAATAAAACAGGAAAAATTATTTAAAAAAAAACCATCAGCGACCGCATGCGGTCGCTACCACTACATCAGCGACCGCATAATCTAGCGACCGCATGCGGTCGCTATTGTCCGTCGCTGCCACGTGTGCCACGTCATACCTGACGAATGACTCAGCATACGTCAGAATAGCGACGGTATCGGTCGCAGAGTGCGGTCGCTAATTATTCGGTCGCTATTGTTGGTCGTTGATGTCCTCCCAGCGACCAGATTATCTGCGACTAGTATCAGCGACCGTATACGGTCGCTGATACTCATCTGCGACCGTATGCGGTCGCTGATATGCGGTCGCTGATAAGCTTTTTTGTTGTGGTGGAAGCAAATGAGAAGGAGATAATGAAACCTCAATGTTTTAATGTTTTGAAGGGTTAGATTTATCCTAATTTTTTGACGGTCCCGATCTTCTAATAAGCTTGAGCGGAAAATTAACTTTTTTCAAATTCATTTGTATTTTATATATATATATATATATATATATATATATATATATGGGTTCCATCCACATCAAACGGTTGTTGGGAGCAACCCCTTTTTGGCCAGCCGGTACAGCTTGTACCGGCCTTAGAATTTTTTTTTTTATAAGCCGTAACAAGCTGTACCGGCTGGCCAAAAAGGGGTTGCTCCCCAACAACCGGTTGCTGTGGATGGAGACCCATATATATATATATATATATATATACAGGATTGATCAGGTTCGGACTCCCGGACCTGATCAAATCCGGACCCTTAATTTTTTTTTTTTTTTTTTTTTGTAGAACAGCTAAAAAAAAAATATATTTATGGAACTGAAATTTTTCCATAATACAATGTTTTGGGCGTGTTTTTAATACCTACACCAACCAATGTATGTACAATCTGTCCAGACTGTACAGACATATTTCGTTATAGGCATCCAAATCACGCCCAAAACACTGTATTATGGAAAAATTTCAATTCCATAATTTTTTTATTTTTTTTAGTTGTTTCAAAAAAAAAAAGCAAAGAAAAAAAAAAGGTCCGTATTTTAGTAGAGTCCGGGATCCCGGACTGGATCCGGACTCTCTATATATATATATATATATATATATATATATATATATATATATATATATATATATAGTAATGATTCATAACATGTATTTGTTATGAATACTTATACGACATACATCATCTATATCATTGGAAAACAAGAAAGAACGACAAGGATTAAAAATTAAAAATCGATGTTCGCTATTATTAGTAGCGGGAGGTAAAAAAATACATATCATACGCTACTAATAGTAGCGGACGCTAATCAGAATAAGAGTTTGACTTTATTAACTATGGTTTAGAGTTTATTAACTAAATTTTAGAGTTTATAAATCAGGATTTATGGTTTAATAGTGTTCAAGGTTTATTAACTAGGGTTTACAATTTATTAACCAATGTTTAGAGTTTATTAACTAGATATTAATAAGTTTAATAAACCCTAAAATCTGTTTAAAAAAGAGTTAATTAGTAAACCCTAAAACTTGATTAATGAATTTTAAATCCTAATTTATAAACTTTAAACTTTAGTTAATAAAGTCAAACCTCTATTCTAACGAATGTCCGCTATTATTAGTAGCATATGTGTTTTTTTACGGTCCGACGTCGATTTTCAGATTCTAATCATGATCTTTCATTCTTGTATGGTGTATGCCCTATATGAATTTATAGCAAATACATGCTATGAATTCATATATATATATATATATATATATATATATATATATATATATATATATATATATATATATATATATATATATATATGGTCAGGATCAGGTAAGGACTCTCTTACTTTGTTAAAATGCGGACTTTTTTTTTTGATTTTTTTTGGTTTTTTTTTAATAACTAAAAAAAAGTTTAATATTTTATGGAACTGAATTTTTTTCATAATACAGTGTTTTGGATGTGATTTGGGTACGTATAACAAAAATATGTATGTACAGTCTGGGCAGACTGTACCACCACTTTTTGGTATAGATATTCAAAACGCGCCCAAAACATTATATTATGGAAAAATATCAGTTCCATAAAATATTAAATATTTTTTTTAGTTGTTTAAAAAAAACCAAAAAATATATAAAAAAAATCCGTATTTTAACAAAGTAAGGGAGCCCTCACCTGATCCGTTCTGTATATATATATATATATATATATATATATATATATATATATATATATATATATATATATAACCCTGAAACCCGTGTGTTTTTGCCTTGGTCCGCTCCTTGGTCCGTTCTTTTGGTCCGCTTTAGATCCTCCCCGTATATATATATATATATATATATATATATATATATATATATATATATATATATATACGGAGCCGTTCTAAAGCGGACCAAAGAACAGACCAAGGTAAAAAAACACGCGGGTCAGGGTCAACCCGCATGTTTTTTCGACCCATACCCTGACCCGAGTGTTTTTTTTCCTTGGTCCGTTCTTTGGTCCGCTTTAGAACGGGTCCGTATATATATATATATATATATATATATATATATATATATATATATATATATATATATATATATATATATATATATATTGGATCAGGTCCGGACCTCCCGAACGGGAGAAAATCCGGACCCAAATTATTATTATTTTTTTTTGTAGAACAACTAAAAAAAAAAATTTATGGAACTGAAATTTTTCAATAATACAGTGTTTTGGGTGTGTTTTTAATACCTACACCAACCAATGTATGTACAGTCTGCCCAGACTGTACAGACATGTTTTGTTATAGGCATCCAAATCACGCCCAAAACACTGTATAATGTAAAAATTCAAATTCCATAATTTTTTTTTAGTTGTTTCAAAAAAAAAAAAAGGTCCGGATTTTAAACCTGTCCGGGAGTCCGGACAGGATCCGGACTCTATATATATATATTCGTTATCAAGAAATCACCAAATCACTAGTATGTAGTTGCCAAATGGTGGTTAGAAGAATATTATGGTGATGCTACAATAGTGAGATTAGCTAGTGTGCTAAAAAGTCATACCTCTTGGTAAACAGTCGGCACCAGAATGAGTTTATTTCGGGGAGGCGAGATATCCAGGTGGCATTCTTCGGGACGCAATGATACATCTCCGGTTGCGCATGAGAGAGATTGGTCCAGCAAGTTTGATTGGACGGAAACTGGTTGACTGGTTGAAAAATCCTAACATTAATTTGATCAGAAGATGATGAGCGGAGATAATTATATCAATAGTATGGCAATGAGTTCTAATTCTGGTATACAATCTTGTTTTATTCTCCCTTTATTTCAAAGTTGAGAAATTTTTCTAAAATGGCAATGTTAACACCTGATTTTGTACGCCTGACGAAATCACCAAAACAGCAGGCCAAAATCGCGCTAACGGTTGATGGAGTAATTGATTATATCAAACTCACAAAATACATTCACACAACACAAAATACATTCACACAAACATAAATAAAGAGATATAAATATGAACACAAGTTACGTGGAAACCCAATTGGAAAAAAACCACGGAGAGAGAGTAATCCACTATAATAATATTGGGAGTACAAGATGTGTATTTGTGTTGTATCTCTTGTGTGTATGTTCTCCCTTCCGAATTCTAGCTTGTAGCCATATATATAGAAGTCACTTCCATCCGCATCCAACTAGGAGAATGATTCCTTTTTTTGACTCCTTTTTTAGAATCACCTTATAACTACTGAATCCAGTAGGAGTCCTAATTAAACCTCTTTATCCCACCAAATAAGAAACACAATCCTATTTTAATAAGGACTCTCCACTGTCACAATAAATTACATATGGGTCATCACCATTAAATAGATTGGGTTGCACCATGGCTAGATCCAAATAATCACATCCCAACATTGGCCCCAGTCTCTTATTTATAAGGAACTTACAAATGAGAGAGTACCCAAAAAGTCTTCCTGGGATTATTATCCTCGGGATTTTTATCCGCTGAATTTATATCCGCTGGATTTATATCCTCCGAATTTCCTTCAGTCCGTGGTTGATGATGAAACCGAAGCTACCTTTAAAGCACTTCAATGATATAAAAGCTTAAACTTTTATTTCTGCGCTGGCTGAATTCGTTACTGGTGCGATAACTCTGCATCAATTTATCATCACCTGGACCAAAGTGTTAATGTTTAGATTTTACATGCATCATGTGAATACTACCACTACATGCATAATATAAGAGAGAATATGTAAAGTGTATTAATAATCAATTACGACCATGCTTCAATTGCTATTGACATAATATATATATACACACGTACAAACATATATTTAATTTAATAAAAAAGAATCACTTATCCCCTTTGGTGAATCGGTGATTTTAAATTGACACTAGAACAAGTGTCTTTTTCCCACAGACGGCGCCAATGTTAACGCCTGATTTTGTACGCCTGACGAAATCACCAAAACAACAGGTCAAAATCGCGCTAACGGTTGATAGAGTAATTGATTATATCAAACTCACAAAATACATTCACACAAACATAAATAAAGAGATATAAATATGAACACAAGTTACGTGGAAACCCAATTGAAAAAAAACCACGAAGAGAGAGTAATCCACTATAATAATATTGGGAGTACAAGATGTGTATTTGTGTTGTATCTCTTGTGTGTATGTTCTCCCTTCCAAATCCTAGCTTGTAGCCATATATATAGAAGTCACCTCCATCCGCATCCAACTAGGAGAATGACTCCTTTTTTAGAATCACCTTATAACTACTGAATCCAGTAGGAGTCCTAATTAAACCTTCTTATCCCACCAAATAAGGAAACACAATCCTATTTTAATAAGGACTCTCCACTGTCACAATAAATTACATATGGGCCATCACCATTAAATAGATTGGGTTGCACCATGGCTAGACCCAAATAATCACATCCCAACAGGCAACTTACAAGGATACATTTGTCAATTTATAATAATAATTTAGAATGCATTCCTAATTTTCTACCAGACTGATTAAAAAAATATATATATGTGGGCCCAAGCGCAAATTAGGATTCATGAGACCTAATTGAACTAAATGAACAATTAGAGTTCCACGGTCTTATTAAATGCACAAATTAGGGTTCACATGATATAATTGAATGAAGACGAAAAAGCCGGAAATAAATGTACAAGACCCGAGAGAAACAGAAGGCTCGTGGAGACGGCTCGTTTTGAAAATTGTTTGAGAGATTGGATTGGCGGCTAGAAGGACATGGCGATATGAGCATTATTCCAATGACTAAACGGTATTTCTGGAATTTCCTTTAAGACGTGTGTTTGACATGTGACTACTTAATTCCAGGAAATTCTATAAATACCACTTCCATTCTATGAAGGGAGGGGACTCTTTTTGGACTCTAGACTTTGGAGCTGGACTCTTTGGTGACTCAAGACTTGGACACACCCTCTCAAAGTACTCAAGACTTGGAGATTCTCTTAACTCGAAGCATGCAAGAAGGCTCTTAGAATCCTTGCTACTCTAATACGGTTTCCAGATTCTAGGTGTTCTGCACGTGTCATTGGAGTAATAGTCTACCTGTTCTTCTCACCTCTTCAATCAATCAATTCAATTATCTTCATAAATTTCTCTCCTTCTCAGCAAACACAAAACCCTAACTAGCAAGGCACGATTTCCTTGCCTACAATATCTAATCTTGGAATGATTTTTTTTAGAACATATATAAGCTATGGGGAAAGGGTTAGGAGAACATAAGAATAATATACCTACATGTATTGATTCTGATTTTATTGAGTGGTATATTCCAAATTCACAGTAAAAAAGGAAAATTTTTAACACTAGATTATAACATTTGGGAAGTATGTATCAGAGGAGGTATGAATTGACTATTTCGTTTGATCATCATGTCATAAAATAAAAATATCGAAACTAATAACTACTAATCACTCATCTAAAATTAAAATATCAGTTATTCCTTCTATTCTAAGATTAGAGATAAATTTAAAAAATGACAGTTTTTATAGATAATTTTTTACTTTCAACTTTACCCTTAAAAAAATATTTTATATGGGTTTTACTAGTGTTGTTCGATCGTCTATCAAGGGTAATATAAAATTGTAATAGATTTTAATACCTGAGTGTTTGTTTCACTTGAAATTTTCAACCTTTAGGCTATAGCATTATTGCTCGTCTATATTATAGCATTATTTTACTAATAAAAAAAGCCAAAAAAGAAACGGTAACTATTTTATAAAAAAAAGTTAAATTAGGTATTATTATGATATTTTCTGTCTAAAAATAAAAATATTTTTTTAATTTTAAAAAAAATAAAAAATATATATTTTAGAATGGAAGGTGTACTTCTTTTATTGCCGCAATATGGATAAATGTCACATATACTTTCTATTTTTATAGTGTTTCCAAAAGTTTATTTTTCAATATTTCAAGAAATCAATAATCTCATATCCACAACCTTTTTTTATTTAAATATTTTTTATAGGGTAATAAATTAAGGTAATTGGTTCATTATGGTAGAAGATAACATGGATAAACAAATTTATTTTTTCTTCAATTTTCGAAAAAAATGTGTTCACCTTTTTTGACTGACCGGCATTGCTTTGCCGGTACATTGGATGTGTTCATTGATGAGTGGGTAAAATACCCATGAATTAGGTATCTTAAGACTTAATTAATTGTTATTTTAAAGTATTTTAGGACATTTTTATTAGTTTGTTTATTATTTTGCATGACAGGGCAAAGTAGGGGTAATTCAAACATTTCAGGAGCATTAATGGCATAATTGTAATTGGCAGCATCATCCCAACGTCGGGGCTCTCTAGAAAGAAAGGAACCCAGCGCCGAGGCGCTGGGCATCAGTAGGTGTTGCGCGAATTCTAGAAAAGAAAGGAAAAAGAAGGAAAGGAAAACGGTACTCTACTTGAGATAGGTTTTTACTCAAGGAGATCTAGACACAATCAAAAACTGTAAAAGGGAAAGGGTGGACTTCTATTCAAAAGAGGATTGGAAAGAGAGCAACCTAAGGTTGACCTAAAAGCTATAAATAGAGGGGAAGCTTTTGATGAAAAGGGGGATACACAACCCACATTCTTGGAGACAGAACTGAAGCTTGAGATTAGAGATTACAGAGGAGTGTTACAAGGAGATTCAGATTGGAGAGCATTAATGGAAAAATTGTAATTAGCAGCATCATCCCAACGTCGGGGCGCTCTAGAAAGAAAGGAACCCAGCGCAGAGGCGCTGGGCATTAGTAGGTGTTGCGCAAATTCTGGAAAGGAAAAAGAAGGAAATGAAAACGGTATTCTACTTGGAATAGGTTTTTACTTAAGGAGATCTAGACACAATCAAAAACTGTAAAAGGAAAAGGGTGGATTTTTATTCAAAAGAGGATGGGAAAGAGAACAACCTAAGGGCAACCTAAAAGCTATAAATAGAGGGTATTTTTTTAATGAAAATGGGGATACACAACACACATTCTTGGAGACAGAACTGAAGCTTGAGATTGGAGATTACAGAGGAGCGTTACAAGGAGATTCATATTGGAGATTGAAGACTGGAGGGCTTTATAGAGTTTTTATGTCCTTCTCTTATTCAGTTTCAAATTTAATTATGATGTCTTCTATGGGATTCTTGATTTTAATTTTCAGTATGAACTAATTTTATAATTAAGGCTTCAATTGAACATTTTATGCTTATGATTTGATTACTCTAATTAATCCAATTATTTATTCAAATTGAGTTATCTAGCATATTTTGTGCTTACTGATTAATTTTCTGATTAGGAGTTACCTTGTTACACTAGATGAATTCGGGAGATAAAATCTAGTGTTAGAACTGAATATGATAGCATGTATTCGTAGTTATTTTAAAACGATAAATAATTAGGGTTTTAAATTGATTAGAAATATCTCGTTTCATTGCATGTAACAATTGGGAATTGATGCTTAATGAATATATTTCTTTTATTTTGCATAGGAATATAGAAGAATTAATTGAATTGAATGTTTTTATTTGATCACTTGGAAAAGGACTAATAAGTACTGTGAATTCATGTTAACAACTCAGGTGTATTTAATAATTGGAAAATAGTTAATTTATATTACATAATTGGGCATGTTGTAGTCTTAAACTTTTATTATCTGGATCAAATCTCTGTGTTAAAATTAGTTTTAGTTAATTTAATTTTGTTTTAATTGAAAAATCACAAAATTCGGTTGTTTAAATAAAATTGGATTGATACAATACTAGTAGTTGGGATTCTTCAAATAGTATTTCTCGTGGGTACAACACTCATTCTTATCACTTTATTACTTGTTGATCGTGTATACTTGCACATAATTGTTGATTGTGAAAGCTGACAACATGCATATTCACCAAGTTATTTCTATACACACACGCACAATGTGGGTTGAAGATAGATTGAATTGATAATATTTCATGTTTAACTATTGTATGATTTTGAATATTCATTTGGTTGAATTTATGAAACTTTAAAGCTGATCAAGGTTAATAATGTTAAATCATGTTTGAGTTGGTGTTTCATATAGTTCGTGAATAGTTGCATTCATTTTGTGTTCATCATTTGCATTGCTTGCGGAAAAGAAATTGTCTAAGTTTGGGTGTATTTGATGAGTGGGTAAAATACCCATGAATAAGGTATCTTAAGACTTAAGTAATTACATATTTTAAAATATTTTAGGACATTTTTATTGGTTTGTTTGTTATTTTGCATGACAGGGCAAAGCAGGGGTAATTTAGACATTTCAAGAGCATTAATGGCACAATTGTAATTGGCAGCATCATTCCAGCGTCAGAACGCTCTAGAAAGAAAGGAACCCAGCGCCGGGGTGCTGGGCATCAAAAGGTGTTGCGTGAATTTTGGAAAGGAAAACGGTATTCTACTTGGAATAGGTTTTTACTCAAGGAGATCTAGACACAATTAAAAGATGTAAAAGGAAAAGGGTGGACTTCTATTCAAAAGAGGATGGGAAAGAGAGCAACCTAAGGGCGACCTAAAAGCTATAAATAGAGGGGAAGGTTTTTATGAAAAAGGGGATACACAACACACATTCTTGGAGACAGAATAATTTGTAATTACTGATTAATTTTCTGATTAGAAATTACCTTGTTACACTAAATGAATTCGGGAGATAAAATCTAGGGTTAGAATTGAATATGATAGCATGTATTCTTAGTTATTTACAAACGATAAATAATTAAGGTTTTAAATTGATTAGGAATATCTCGTTTCATTGCATGTAACAATTGGGAATTGATGCTTAATGAATATATATTTCTTTTATTTTGCAAAAGAATATAGCAAAATTAATTGAATTGAATGTTTTTATTTGATCACTTGGAGAAGGACTAATAAATACTATGAATTCTTATTAACAACTCAGGTGGATTAATAATTGGAGAAATTGGGTAATTAAGTTATATTGCATAATTGGGGATATTGTAGTATTAAGCCTTTATTATCTGAATCAAATCTCTATGTTAAAATTAGTTTTAGTTAATTTAATTTAGTTTTAATTGAAAAATCATAAAATTTGGGTGTTTAAATAAAATTGGATTTATAAAATAATAGTAGTTGGGATTCGTTAAGTAGGATTCCGTGTGGGTACGAAACTCTTTCTTATCACTTTATTACTTATTGATCGTGTATACTTGCATGTAATTGTTAATTGTGAAATCTGACCAGAAGTTTTTGGCGTCATTGCCGGGGAATCTGTATTTAATATTAATTCCATATTAGTTACAATCAATTAGGTTTTAATTTAAATATTTTTACAATTTTATTTTTAATTATTTCTTTCTTCTTGCAAGTTTTCCATCCTGTATGCACACTAGATCCAAGGGTAAAGCGGAACTTTTGACATAAGCTGACGATATCGAAAGGAAGTTCTGAAAACTGAGGGTATCTAGTAAAAAAGTAAATTCAAAAAGAGAACTGGCAGAGGAAATTGACAATCGATTGAACATGGCAGCAGACGAGCAAAATTCACTTAGGGATTTCGCCATGCCAACAGTGACATATATTTAGTCTAGCATTAAGAGACCTGTGATCAATGCAAACAGTTTAATTTGAGATCAAACTGGGTACCATTCAAATGCTATATAATTCAGTTCATTTTTGGGGTGGTCTGAATAATGATCCTAATGAACACATCTTAAGCTTCTTAGAGATTTGCATATGTTCAAGTTCAATAATGTTATGGAGGAAGAAATAAGGTTGAGATTGTTCTCATTCACACAGTGAGACAAAGTGAAAATTTGGTTGCACTCCTTGCCGCCAGGTTCAATCACCGCTTAGGACGACTTAGCTCAAAAATTCCTTGTTAAGTTCTTTCCACCAGCAAAAATGACAAAACTGAGGAATGACATTCACACTTTCACCCATCTTGACTCGAAGACATTGTATGAGGTATATGAAAGGTTTAAGAATTTACTCCGTAAGTGTCCACATCATGAGATCCTGAGATGGTTGTAGGTGCAGACGTTTTATGATGGTTTGTATGGTCCTACAAGAGTTAGTTTTGATGCAGCAGCAGGAGGTGTCATTATGGGGAAGAATTTTGATGACGCTTACCATTTATTAGAGATCAATGGCCAACAACAATATCAATGGCCGATGATAAGGTCCAATCCACCAAAAACAACAAAGAAGTTAGAACTGGATGACGTCACCACCTTATTTGCATAAGTAACTGCATTGACTAAAAAGATTAATTTATGGGGACCCCGGGGAAATCAACAGGTTGCAATGGTATATGAACTTTGTGCGGGTAATCGTGCCACAAATCAATGCGCCATCAACATAGAGTCAATGACATTTTTGGGGAATCATAATAGACCACAACGTAACAACCTTATCAGAATTCTTATAATCCTGGGTGGAAGATGTGATGCCCCCAAAACAGGTATACATCACCCATCTTAAGTCGCCAAATACATGGTACAAAATTCAAATACAACTTAATTATACAACAGTCGTGTAAAATACGACAAAATATAATCTAAGAGTTTTAATAAGAATATTGTCATCTAGACAATATCCACACTCAATGGAGTCCTCATTACATTTATTGTCACATTATTTTATAGAATAGTGAGGACTACTAAAATAAACATCTGGACCGTCAATCCGTTCCCCGACTCGTCCTAGCTATATTCTCATTTCCTGAAGAGAACAATGAAAGAAAGGGTGAGCTCAACTAGCCCAATAAAAAATATTAAGACTAAGATAATGCAGAATAAATTATCCTTAGCCTTCAGCAGTATAACAACCGATAGAATACAATAGACAACAAGTTTTAGATCAACAACTGTAGCGGAAATAAGCAATCTATTAGAAGAGTCAAGTAGAGCATAAAATGTTCTATGATTTAAAAAGTTTTTCATCAACTTTATCGATGAGACTCAGCTTAATAAATAAACCACATCATCGAATCATCCCTGCACCACGGCCAAGGATATTCATGTAATCATCAATGGTTATGATTATACCGAATAATCTCGGGTCATAATCATACCAACAACTGTCCATCAATGAACTACAGGCCAATGAGGACTTTTACCACATCATTCGTTACATTACGGTCATGATTATACCGAATAATCCCTGGTCATAATCATACCAAGTCCATCTATGCGCTTAAGCTAGAGATGACTTTCATCACAATATAAATATGAGGATGATGACAATGACATAATAATTCAATAAAACAAGTTCAAGGATAAATTTTAAAGATTTATAATTTAATTTATCCAGAATTCAATAATGTCCAAATTGTCAACATGATACTGCTTTGTAGAGTAAAATTCAAGAATAATATTCATGTACCTAAAATAATTTGGACAGAAAAGAAATATATTTTTCAGGTGAATAGTACCCCGTGAATAGTACTTCGGGAATAGTACCCCGTGAATAGTACCCCGACATGAAAAGTATCCCGAATACCCGAGTGAATGATACTAGATTGAATAGTAATCGGGTGAATAGTAACCCGCGAATTATAACTCGTGAATAGTACTCCGGCACGAAAAGTACCCCGAATACCCGGGTGAATAATACTAGAGTGAATAGTAACTGGGTGAATAGCAACCCATGAATAGCAACTCGTAAAAGAAAAATACCAAAGAAAATGATATTCCATGACGAGTACAAAAGAAATGATATCTCATACGAGTATAATAGAATATACAAAACTGCAAATGGATTTTCACCCGCCATGCGGTAATCCACGTAGACAGATCATTTCCACAATTTAATAAAGAATGAATACGAAGGGGTATTCACCATGCATGCGGTAATCCACATAGACATGTTATTCCAACAGAATAATAAAAAATGGAATACAAGAAGAATTCGCTATGCATGCGATAGACCGCACAGACAGGTTGTTCCAACAGAATAATAAAGAACGGGACCAGGTCATGCATAATACGCACAGACAGGATATTCCAACAGAATAATAAAGAATGGAACCAGGTCATGTGTAATCCGCATAGACAAGATATTCAAACAGAATAATAAAGAATGGAATAACAGAAGAATTTCACCATGTATGCGGTACTTCGCATAGACAGGTTATTCCAACATAATAATAAAGAATGGAATAATAGAGGAATTTCACCATATATGCGGTACTTCGCATAGACAGGTTATTCCAACATAATAATAAAGAATGGAATAACAGAAGCTCTCTTCATAAATACGAAAGAAATAATACCCCTTACCTTAGAAGAAACTGGATACTGGAATAGTGAGGTAGCAGACTTCTCTTCTTCTTTCTCTCTATAATTTCTTTCTATAATAATTGTTTTATAGCTTTAGTGAATTGGTGAGAAATGAAGGAAAAAAGAGCTTCTAATTATAGAAAAATATAGTTTCGATAATTGCGCGTTTTGGGGCTCAAAATATTACAGTATAATATCTTCCTCTTTTTCTTCATTTTTAATTTAGTCCTGCAAGTATTATCAAACTTGCACCACCTCCCCTAATAGTAAATCATGTGAATCAATAGTAAAATCATGTGAATCAATAATTCTAATCATGTGAAAAAAATAATTACAGTATAGTACCTTCATCTATACCTCCATTTTTAATTTAGTCATGCAAGTATTATCAATCTTGTACCAACTCCCCCAATAGTAAATCATGTGAATCAATAGTACACACATGTGAACACATAGTTATAAGCATGCGAATTAATAATAATTAATTGCTCATTTATCCGGTTAATTACCCGATTGGTCAATATAACCTCCAGACATCAATTATTATCGAAATAAATGTCAATTTTCACTAACACTAATAATTCCAACACAATGGAACTATCAATTTCATCTTTAATCAACACGAACTTATTCATCATTAATATTATAATTCACAATATTTAACAACCAGGTCGTTCCCAGGAAAGAGGGGGCTTTTTGATAAGGATTTCTCCTTATTAGCGCGCAATTAGGTGACCAAACCTCTCCTTGACAGAACTTCTAAACATTGTCAATATTATAAATAATAATATGAATAACTTAATTTGTCGTCTCAATTATTGATTTAATAATATATCATATTATACAGATGATACTGTGACGTCTCCAAAATAGGTATACAACACCCATTCTGAGTAGTCAAAATACATGGTACAGAAACAACTACAACTTTATTAATACAACATAAAAACTGTGAGTTTAAATACAAATATTGTCATCTAGACAATATCCACACTCAAATAAGTTCTCATTACAATTATTAATACACTATTTTTACAGAATAGTGAGGACTACTAGAACCACTTTTAGAACCATCATTCCACATCCCGACTAGTACTCACTACATTCTCGCCTCCTGAGAAGAAAAATGGAATAACAAGGAAAATGGTGAGCTTAACTAGCCCAGTAAAGAACATTATGACTAAGATAATATAAAACAAATTATCATTAGTCCTCAATAGGAAAAAAAAAATCTAATAGAATACAATAGACAACAAGTTTTAAATCAATATTCGAAGCGGAAATAATAATTCATTAGAAGAGTTAAGTAGAAAATGAAATCTACTATCTTCTATATATGAATTTAAAAGTTTATCGTTTATCTTTTATCCCTGTAACATCAATCAATATATAACTAAAATCAAATATTTATCTTTGCACTACAGGCCAAAGATATTCATCAGTTGGTCATGTTCATCTAAACACCTGTTCATCTTTGCACTACGGGCCAAAGATATTCATCAGAAATCATTAATCTTTGCACTACAGGCCAAAGATATTTAATTATATCATCATTTAGGACGAAGGATGATGAAAAATATTTTAAAGAAAACGAATCCAGTGAAACAAAAGAATAAATATTAAGGATTCGTATTTTAGCTATTCCATGTCCAAAAATACCTCATAAATAATCATGAATAGTGTCGTATACGTGAATAGTATCGTATACGTGAATAGTGTCGTATACGTGAATAGTGTCGTATACGTGAATAGTAACTCAAACACCAAAAGTTAGAAATTCCACAAGAAAATCATCATGCTTCGTGAATAATACTCGTGAATAGTAACTCATGAATAATAACCCCGACATGAAAAAATTCCAAATTTGATAAAAAGTTCCAAACAATATTTCGGCATAATGATATTGAAGAAATAATATCACTTACGAAGAAAATGACATCCCTTACCTCAAAAGGATAGAACTTCTGACTGGAATACTGGATATAGTGTTAAAAGAACTTGCACCGTATAGCAATACTCAAAGTACTAAAATACTCACAAAAATACGCTCAATATATCGAGAGAGAAATCTTTAGTTTCTGGTGTGATTTTTAATTCTAACTTAAGCACCCTATTTATAGGAAAATGCTTAGAACACCAAAGTAGAAAATTTAATAAAATATTAATATATTTATATAAATTTTCCTTAACCCACTTTTTGGTCTAGACATCAGCCACCAACCCACCAAAATCACAAAAAATGTTTTTGTTAAAATAAATATTTAAAACTTCTAAAAATCAATTATTTCGGAACTTCGGAACTTCAATCATTCATAATAAATAGCCCTTTTATCAGAAAAATTCGAACCACATGTCTTTTCCATAGGAAATTTCATTATCTACAACTTTGCAGAAGAAAGTTTTTTTAAATTCCAAACAGAAATTGACCGAAATCCATAAATGGTCGATTTTATAGGCTATAATCAAATTTCAGTCAAGAAATAGGGTCCACCGACACACAAAACATGTGTTAATTATTTAATGCAACAATAATACTCTTCCTCCGCATATACTCATATATCCCACATTTATTATAAAAATATCATCATTATTATATTATAATAATATAATAAAATATTATTTTATCAGAAAAGATAAAATATCAATTTTTAACAATTGTCACTTTAAAAATTTTCTCCATCTATATCCACATAAAATCAATATTTTTCTCATCATATAAATTAATAATTAATTATTCACAAATAATATTACAGAATAACAATACCGACAACCAGGCAGTTTCCAGGAAAGAGGGGAGTTTCCAATAAGAATTTCTCCTTAATAGCGCACAATTAGGTGACTAAACCTCTCCTTAGATAGAACTTTCTAGACATTGCCAATAATGTTTTCTAATAATATTATTCAGATAATATGAACTATTACTTCGATAATAGAAAATACTGTGTAGTGACAATTATTGAAACAACAGTAATATAAAATATCAAGGCAACAATTATTGAATCAATAAAATAAAATATTGAACAGTAATTACTGTAACAATTATTGAGTAGTGCCTTCTAATGTAAGAATCAATAATTGGTGAAATACCGTGTGCTACTGTGCAACAATATGTATTACTGTGTTTTAACCACCGGGTATTCCAACAGTATTAACGGTAACAACTACGCCGTTATTTATAAACAACTTATACTTCTCGTTTTTTATCCAATCGCTTTCCGTTATGGGGCCCACACAAGGTTACGCTGTCGTATGAATATTCCCAAACAACATGAATATTTCACGACCAAACGAATATTCTCCGACAACAATGAGTATTTTATAACCACTTGCTTATTTGAAATATTTGCGCATTTTACCCATAACTAACCACATTAATCAAATCAACCCTTACTATTTAAAAATAATTAGTAAAGGAATTAAATTTCATTTATTAATAATTTGGGGTCTTACAGATACTGTAACAATAATTGAATCAATAATATGAGGGATATGATGCAGCAATTACTGTGGCAATAATTAAGTATAACTGAGTGACTTCTTACGTAAGCATCAATAATCAATACCGTGTGCTACTATGCAACCACACGTATTATTGTACTTTTACTACCGGGTAGTTCAACAGTTTTAACGGTAACACTTTCACCATTATTTTTATAAAAAGATAATTCTGTCGTTTTCTAACTATGACAATACTTCCGTTGTGGGGTCCACCAATTATTGTGTCGTCGTACGGATATTCCCCGAAAAAAAGAATATTTCCCGAGCAAACGAATATTTTATAACAACTTGCATACTTTGCAAAAATTTATAAATATTACCAACAACTATAACATTATATCAAATCCACACCATAATATTCAAAAAAATATTTCGAGAAATTTAAATCTTTATTCATAAAATTTGGGGTCTCACAGAAGAAGCATCCAGATTTTTCTTGGAGTAATAATCAGGCACAAAATCAAGCTCCAAGGCCACAGTATATCCACCTGAATTTCAAAATTAGGCAACCCCACATACGGAAAAGCAACCAGCTTTTGAGGAGATCATAGCAAAATTCATTACAGCCACGGAAAGGAGAATGAATGATCAAGATTTGTTGTTTAATCAAGTGGATTTAAATGTGAAGAGAAAAGCGGTATCAATAAGGAATTTGGAAAATCAAATTGGTCAGTTGGCTCAAACTCTCAACAATCGACCTCAAGGACCTTTGCCTAGTGACACGGAGATGAATCCAAAAGGGGAAGGAATGGAGCAATGCAAGGCGATCACACTCCGGTGTGGAAAGAAGTTGAATGAAATTGTTGTAAATAGAAACTCTAAACAAACATCATTGGAAGAGATCCACGTCAAAAAGGATGAAGGCAGGGTAATCGATCGCGAACCAACAACAACAGATGAAAATTCAGTGGAATGGAAAGATATCGACCGAATTTTTGAATTGCACCATTGACATCCCTACTATATTATCTATCTTGTTCGGGAGTTGTTAATTTCTATTTTTCTGAATCAAAAATAATAATATGTAATATGCTATATTGATTTTTAGCTTTGATGCTTGTATTTAATTTTTTTCAACAAATGTGCCTTAATTACTTATTTTTATTATTAAATTAATTATTGAACACTATTTTCATTCCTAAGAAATTATTACATACTGCCTCATTCCTTAAAAAGTACAACTTACATGATTTATAAATACTAAGTGTAAGACCCCAACTTTTTATGAATAAATATTTAATTTTCTCTAAATATTATTTTGAATAATAAGGAGTTAATTTGATATAATGCTATAGTTATGGGTGATATGTGTAAATTTTTGCAAAGTAAGCAAGTTGTCATAAAATATTCTTTTGGTCGTGAAATATTCTTTTTGTCAGGGGATATACGTACGACGACACAATCATTGGTGGACCCTACAACAGAATAATTATCGGATATAGAAAGCGAAAAAAAATATCATTTTCATAGAATAACGACAAAACTTTTACAGTTAAACTGTTGAAATACATGTGATAATAGAACAGTAATACGCATTGTTGCACAGTAGCACACGGTATTGCACAGTGTCTCTGATTATTGATGCTTACGTAAGAAGTCACTCAGTTTTATTCAATTATTGCAACAGTAGTTGCTGCATAATATCTCATATTATGATTCAATTATTGTCACAGTATCATCTGCACAATATCAATATTTATATTATTAAATCAATAATTAAGACGACACAATTATTCATATTCTTATTTGCATTATTGACAAAGGGGTTTAGTCATCTAATTACGCGCCAATAAGGAGAAGTCCTTATTGGAAAGCCCCCTCTTTCATGGGAATAATCTGGTTCTCAATATTGTGAGTTATAATATTAATGATGAATAAATGTTAAAAGATTAAAAATGTGTTGATTGAAGATAAAGTGATTTATGATAAATATTTATCTAATCTTTGATATAAATAAGAAGTCTGTTATAAGAAGTTTGTTGTACGTTTGGTTTATTCTATGGGACCCGTATGTCATCATCTAAGAGTCACTTTCGCCAATAGTACTTGCATTTACCAGACGTCAAACCACTTGCCGTTTCACATTACAGACGTCAAACCACTTGCCGTTTCACATTACAGGAGTCAAACCACTTGCCTTTTCACATTACGCGTGTCAAACCACTTTTCTTTTCACATTACCAGTCTTCAAGCCACTTGCCTCTTCACATTGCAAGGGCTAAGCTAGAAATATTCTATAAATAGAAGCTAATTTATTCTTTCATTCTCACTAATTCACTAAGACTCACAAGAGAATATTATAGAGAGAGAATCAGAGAGAAAGAAGAAGAGTATTATGTTACTACGCTATTGCAGTATCCAATTTCCTACTAAGGTAAGTGGTATTATTTATTTCATATTCGTAAGAAGGTATATTATTTTTTTTCAATATTCGTAAGGGATATTGTCATCATTCAATATTCATAAGGAATATTATTTTCGTTCAATATTCGTAAGGGATATTATTTTTCTTAAATATTCGTAAGAAATAATATTTTCTTCCATACTCTGTAGTATGTAAGTAATATTATTTCATTTCATATTCCTAAATCTACACTTATTTTGATAAGTATCACTTTTATACTCCTTGAGATTAGTAGAATATCCTTGAAATTTGCGCTTCATCTAGTATCATTTCACAAAAATATTTTTCTGAACATTCTTGGGAAATTTTAATCTTTTCATGTCAGGGTACTATTCATGAAGTACTATTCACGTGGTACTATTCACTCGAGTACTATTCACCCAAGATATTATTCACGATAAAAATTGAGTTCTGGTAACCATAATAATTCTCTATCTTCATATATCGTCGTTCTTACTTAAGCATCGAATTAAGAGTTCTCCTAGAGCACCATTAACTCTGTTGGACCTTTTGTAGGTTTTTCGACCAGATCGAGGTGGTTACGTCGTGGCAGTCAAAGTTAAAGTTTGTGGGTTGACCAAAACCCTAATTTATAAGATTGACATATTAAATTGGCACCATCTGTGGAAAATGAACAAAAAGTCATCTTTTTTATAATTCAACAAATTAACATGGTGAATACTCAAGTTAGCGCACGAGATCAAAACCCTCCACCTCCACTATTCACTTAGGATATTATGAATGAGTCTATTTTCGCAACACTACAAGAAAATTACTTAAGACCAATGAAAATTATTTTTGAATGATGATATTTCGTCGACCTTAATTCAATTTCAACGAAATATTCTGTTGAAAATACTTCCAACAGAATTATTGTAATTTTGACGGAATTTCTTCGAGACAATGTTACCCCAAGGGCGCCAAATAGTCGACTGAACCTTCGTCGAAAATAGCTTAATCTCGAGGGAACTAATTAATTTCGACGGACGTTCCATCGAAAATAGATAATTTTAATTAGGGATCAAACTTTCTTTTTCTCCATTTTCTCTCTCTAGCGGTGCCGAAATTTCCTAACTCCTCTCACTCTCTCTATTCGGCACCTCCTTCCTTCGTCGCCCCCTTGTCGGCGACGTCTTCTCTCTCTCTCTCTCAACATATATAGATCGATAAGGGTCAAACTATTGTCCCCACAATTCAAGCCTCCTCTCTCTATCGGTTAACTTTGGCTTTCCGGTGTCATTGTGAGTATCGGGGACAACGTTGTGGGTATCTCCTCTCTTTAGCATTCAAATCAAGTGAGGTACACATTTTCTATCTTCAATTGATTGTGTTAGGGTTTGAATATTATTCATATTGGGTATATATACAACTGATTTTGGGGCTTAATTTATGGTTTAATTTGTTTTGTTATGAAACTGATATTGAGGTTGAATGTTCAATTTGGGTTTGATATTTAATTTAGGGTTTAATTTATTTTGGTATGAAACTGACATTGAGACTGAATGTTCAATTTGGGTTAGATATTTAATGTATTGTACCCTTCAAATTAGTGTTTGATTTGTACAAATACATATTTAATGTCCATAATATGATATTGAGGAGATTTGTTCATCAATGTGTTTGTCTTTGATAATGAGGTTCAATTGCAACATTCATGTTCCGTATCATTTTGGGTATGTACGTTCTACTTTCTCTGAATTTACTGAATGTATCAATTTGGCTTATATTTTATATATACACATTTTTAAGTAAGTGTTTGATTTATGTTATGTTTAGGTATACTGAATGTTCAGTAGGTGTTGATGATTCATGTTGTTTGTGTAAGTATATTTTATTATTTCTGACGAAATTTTCAACAAATTTCTGTCAGAATTATTCAATTGTAAAATATGTGGGTCCTACATATATTTATGTATTATTTAATTAGTTTCTCAATATTAAAATAAACTAAGTAGCATTTACTTAGTTTCTTACTACTAAAATAAATTAATTGATATAAAATAATTTAATGAAAATAAATTATATAATATAATATAATGTAATACAAAATAAATTAAAAATAGAAAATTAATAAAACTAAAAGAAATAACTTAAATTATATCTAATAAATAATTAAAATAAAATTCATAATAAATTAGAATAAAATAAATTCAATTTAATAAAATAAATTTAATTTAGTAAAATAAAATAAATTTAAAAAATTAGATAATATAATATAATAAAAATAAAATAAATAATAAATTAAATTAAAAAATTAGATAATAATAAAATAAAATAAATAAAATTTATAAATTAAATATAATAAAATTACAAATTTAGATAATACAATAAAATAAATTTTAATTTAATAAATTTAATTTAATAAAATAAAATAAACAAATTAAAAAAAAATTATATAATATAATATAATAAGGAATAAAATAAAATATCCCTAAAAAGTGAAACAAAATAAAATAACATAAATTAAATTAAATTATAGCTAACTAAATTAACGTAAAATAAAATAATAAACTAAGTAGTATTTGTTTAGTGTTTTACAATTAAAATAAATTGAATAAGTGTTTATACATGTACTATACTTATTTGAAACTTAATTAGAAACTCGTTTGACAAGTATGGGTGAATGTCGAATAGTAGTCCCCATATTCAAATAATAAAGTAAAATAAAATAAATTATATTTAACTAACTTATATATGATACTATAATACAAAATAAATATAATAAAATAAATTATAACTAACTAAATTAACATAAAATAATTGAAATAAACGAAGTAACATTTGCTTAGTTTTCCACAATTAAAATAAACTGAATAAGTACTATATGTACTGATACATATATGTAATATACTTTGGAACTTAGAAACCCGTTTGACAAGTAGGAATGAATGTCGAATAGTAGTCCCCATATTCAAATAATAGTTCTTATAAACTAAGTAACATTTACTTAGTTTTCCATTGGTAAAAAAGCTAAGTAGCAGTTGCTAGTTTGCCACAATCTTCAATAAACTCAATACATACATGTGTGTGCATGTAGTATAGGTTGGAGTTTAGAAACACGTTTGACATTTAATTCATTAGGAGTGAATGTCAAATAATCCCCAGTTTGGGATTGTTATTGGATGTTATGTCTCTCACTTAGGCCGGTGTAAATTCACGGGGAACGATTTTTTTTTGTTTTGAGTTGGTGTCTCAACATGTTCTCTGAGTGGCATACTTACACTAAGTTATCTTAGTTTATTTCGTGTACTTTGAGACAATGGGGAGGTGTTGCGCCGAAATTTTCTTAAAACAGAAAAATCGTGCTCAATGTGTTGGCATTAGTGACGAGATGCATCCAGGAACAGGATATAAGCCAAACCCTTGTTAAGTGGAAATAATGTCTAATAAAATTCATGAATGGACCACATACATGAATATTTTATTCTAATTACGTATTTTGTTCAATTAAAGATAATTTCTGATATGTTAACATTTTTTATAGAATTATTTTAAATATGAGGAATAAATCTCTTAACCAGCCGGTAATAGTGTTTTTATTGCATATATCGCGAAGAAATACGTTGGTTGCTGTACGAGATGAGATAGCGGGTTGCCCGGGCAGTTGTTTAGCAGCCCGAGACTACCATACATTATCATCAGCCCCAAAAATTCTTCAATGCAGTATGAGAGGCTAATTGTACGCACTGGGATGTTGATGAGTTCAAGAATAAGTCCGAGTACACAAAGAAAAATTGTGACCAACTCCAAGTCGTACATAGTACAGGCCCACTGCCCTTTGAGGAGGTTAAGTCGATAAGTATAAAATTAATTTAGTTCTTTAATTAGTTACTCAATTGTAATTAACATACTTAATAAATGTTATATGAATGTATATATTAGGTCATGCGGGTGAACTTGGGCCTACCTACTACCATGATAGAGTTTCAGGATATAGCACACATGCTTAAGTAGTCTACCATGTCTCCTGCAAAATTAGTTATACGGGTACAACTAATCTCAATTTTTATTATTTATTAGTATTAGGTACTTAATAAAATGATGTAATTAACTGACATGTACAAAGTAAATTACAAGACCATCATGTAGCTAAGTTGTGGGATGCTACAGGGATTCTGAGCTGTTAGATTCCATCATCCGTATTCCCGAGATTGAATTATCTCAGGATGAGGAGCTGAGACTATGGTTCACGTCTTAAGATCCCCCTAGTAGCAGTACCAGCAAGTATCGAGTGTTTGACATTCCGACAATACCTCCGTATACACTACTTTGAGGTAATAATATTTCTTATATTTCTCGTTATATCTTAAATTATAAAATTAATATACATTATTATTAGTAATATTATATTTATTTTCACAGGCTCTAGCCAGTGCCATCGTCTGAGAGCACTTGTTAGACCATCTCATATGGGCGTTGGCGGTGTCAGAAACATTTTTGTACAGATTTGGTTATCCGTCGTCAGGAGTTGCTTAACCGTGTTCGCCTTCACCAGCTAGTTAAAGATATTGCATCAGTGACCACCATCGAGAGTATGTGTGACGCCCCCAAAATAGGTATACATCACCCATCTTGAGTCGCCAAATACATGGTACAAAATTTAAATACAAACTTCTTTTATACATTACGACAAAACGTAGCTGAGAGTTTGAACACGGATAATGTCTCGTAGAGAGTATCCAAACTCAAATAAAGTCCTCATTACAATTATTATCACACTATTTCATTGAATATTGAGGACTACTAATGCAAACAGATGAACTGTCAGTCTGTTCCCCGACTAGTCCCAGCTATATTCTCATTTCCTGAAGAGAACAATGAAAACAAAGGGTGAGCTCAACTAGCCCAGTAAGAAATATTATGACTAAGATAATTCAGAATAAATTATCGTTAGCCTTCAACAGTGTTAAATTGATAAAATATAATAAACATCAAGTTTAATTGTAGCGGAACAAGCAATCCATTAGAAGAGTCAAGTAAAGCATGATATCTACTATCTTCTATGATTTAAAAAGTTTATCATTAATTTTATCACTGAGACTCAGCTTAATAAATAAACTGAATCATCGAATCATCCATGCACTACGGGCCAAGGATATTCATGTAATCATCAATGGTCATGATTATACCGAATAATCCCTAGTCATAATCATACCAACAACCGTCCATCAATGCACTACAGGCCAATGATGACTTTTATCACATCATTTATAACATTACGGTCATGATTATACCGAATAATCTTTGGTCATAATCATACCAAGTCCATCTATGCACTACAGACCACGAATGACTTTCAACATAATATAAACATGAGGATGATGACAATGATATAAGAATTCAATAAAACAAGTTCAAGGATAAATTTTTAAAGATTTATAATTTAATTTATCCTGAATTTAATATTATCCAAATTGTCAACATGATACTGCTTTGTGGAGTAAAATTCAAGAATGATAATGTATCAAAAATGATTTGGACTGAAAATATATCAATTTTTGTTATGAATAGTACTTTGGGTGAATAGTTGTGAGACCCCAGATTTTATGAATAAAGATTTAATTTTCTCGAAATAATTTTTTTTATATTATGATGTTGATTTGATGTAATGCTATAGTTGTGGGTAATATTTACAAATTTTGTAAAGTAAGCAAGTTGATATAAAATATTCGTTGTGTCGGGGAATATTCGATTAGTCAGGGAACAGAGTGATGGTCCTAGATGGTGCATTAGTAGTCCTCACTATTCTATGAAATAGTATGATAATAATTGTAATGAGGACTCCTTTTGAGTTTGTATAATCTCTAGTAGACAATATTTGTTTTCAAACTCACAGTTTATATTTTGTCATATTTTACACGACTGTTGTATAATTAAGTTGTATTTTTATTCAGTACCTTGTATCTGGCGACTCAAGATGGGTGATGTATACCTGTTTTGGGGGCGTCACAGTTGGTATCAAAGCTTAGGGATATGATCCCTGGCTAGGATGTGAGGATAGAGCTAGGAGGGGAAAGACAGGGAATTCCTTCGCTAGTATAACCTACTTAAGTTTATTTGGTATTTAATTGATCGGTCAGAATATAGGGATAATATGTTACATGTCAATTAACCTTTGTTTTGTGGCAGTATCTGAAAATGACATCCGAGAATGTTTAGAATAGCAATAGAGCACAGGAGACCGTTGATTCTCTACAGATCAATAACCAGGACAATGTGAAACATGATGGCGATAATCCTCTTGTAAACAACAACACTGATCAATTGATGAATGACGGTACATTTAGGAGCTTTTTAGAATTCATGCAACATCAAGCGAAGGCGGCTCTTGTTCATAATGCAGGAGGAAACAATGGCAACCCACGGTTGGTCACCACTAAGCAATTCAAAGAGCTGGGACCACCAGAGTTTTTAGGAAAGCCAAAACCACTAAAGGCGGAGACGTGGTTAAAGAAGATCACAAAGATATTTGATGTCTCGGGATGCTCCAAGAAGCAAAAGGTTCCCTTTGCCACCTTTATGTTGCGTGAAGAGGCAGATCACTGGTGGGAATCTGTAAAACGTACCCAGCCTGACGCACTCAAGATGTCGTGGAAGAAGTTCCAAGAGCTATTCAATGACAAGTACTTTTCTGAAAGCATTCGTCACATGAAGGAGGTGGAATTTATCAAGTAAGAGCAAAACAACATGACCGTGTCGCAGTACGAAGCCAAGTTTGCCGAGTTGTCTCGATTTGCATCCCACTTGGTTGATAATGAAGAGAGAATGACGCGGATGTTTTTAAGAGGTTTGAAGCCAGAGATACGTCAATATCTTATTTCTCATAAACGGTGTTTGTATTCAGATATTGTAAATAGGGCTCAGTTAGTGGAGCGCGATAACTAGTCAACGCAACCAAAAGAGAGCAACCGAAAAAATGATAATACTGGTGATAACAGTCATCAAAGCGGTGACAATAAGCATGGAGGGAATCAACATACCAGGAATGGTAACAACTTCGGTGGTAATCATGGTCAAAATAATAAGAATGGACATTTCAATAAGAGTAGATTCAACAATGATGGAAAGACGTCAGCACCATCACCTGTTGTTAAGGAAGGAGAACGACAACCTATCATATGCTTCAAATGCGGAGGGGAGGGACACATCAGTCCAAACTGCGCGATGCCGTCCAAAGCATGCTATAATTGTGGAAGAGAAGGTCACTTATATGAGACCCCAAATTTTATTTTCTCGAAATAGTTTTTTGAATATTATGGTGTTGATTTGAGATAATGTTATAGTTGTGGGTAGTATTTATAAATTTTGTAAAGTATGCAAGTTGTCATATTATATTCGATTGGTCGGGGAATATTTATTTTATCACGGAATATTCGTGCAACAACACAATTATTGGTAGACCCCGCAACAGAATTATTGTCGGATTGAGAAAACGACAAAAATATTTTATGAAAATAACGGCAGAAGTTTTACCATTAATACTGTTGAACTACTTGGTAGTAAAAGTACAAAAATACGCGTGGTTGCATAGTAGCACACGGTATTGATTATTGATGCTTATGTGATAAGTCACTCAGTTTTGTTTTATTGGTATTATTAATGTAATAAAACTGAATACTTTTATAAAGTTATTCCATAAATAAAATATATTATATTCTATTATGCATAGTGTCTGCATAGTATTTTGCATAGTAAAATCTTTTTATATAAAATAGAATACTTTTATAAAGTTATTCTATAAATAGAATATATTATATTCTATTATGCATAGTGTTGCATAGTGTCTGCATAGTGTTTTGCATAGTAAAATCTTTTTATATAAAATAGAATACTTTTATAAAGTTATCTGTTTTATTAGACAATAATTAGAATATATTATATTTTATTATGCATAGTATTTGTATAGTACATGCATAGTGTTTGCATAGTAAAATCTTTTATAAAGTTATTCGTTTTATTAGATTATAAATAGAATATATTATATTTTATTAAATATGGACCGTCAGATTAAAGTAAATCAATCTGGACCGTTCATGAGTTAGTTACTATGAAATCTATTTTTCTATAAATAAAAGCTCATTCATTCATTATTTCTTACGAATTCACTGAAACTCTAGAGAGATAAACTATAGAGAGAAAGAAGAAAAGTTTTATGTTACTTCACTACTTTTATATCCAGTACTCTTCTTTCTAAGGTAGAGAATATTATTTGTTGTACTCGTAAGGGGTACTCTTTTTTTCTTATTTATGAAGAGAACTTCTGTTATTCCATTCTTTATTATTCTGTTGGAATAACCTGTATACGCGGGCTACCCTATACTTGGTGAAATTCTTCTGTTATTCCATTCTTTATTATTATGTTGGAATAACATGTCTATGCAAAGTACTGCATACATGGTGAAATTCTTCTATTATTCCGTCTTTATTATTCTGTTGGAATATCCTGTCTGTGCGTTTTACGCCGGATCTGGTTCCGTTTTTTATTATTCTGTTGGAATATCCTGTCGGTGCGAATTTTGCCTGACCGGGTTTCGTTATTATTATTCTGTTAGAATAACCTGTCTATGCGAAGTACCGCATGCATGGTGATTTCTTTTGTTATTCCATTTTTTATTATACTCAGTTGGTTAAAGTTTTGACTTCTATACTCCATGAAATTAGTGGAATATACTTGATATTTGCGTTTCATCCAGTATCTTTTCATGGAAATATTCTTCTGAGCATTCTTGAATTTTACTCTACAAAGAAGTATCATGTTGACAATGTGGACGTTATTAGTTTCTGGATAAATTAATTCTTGAACTTATTTTATTGAACTCTTATATCATTGTCATCATCCTCATGTTTATATTATGTTGAAAGTCATATGTGGCCTGTAGTGCATAGATGGACTTGGTATGATTATGACCAGGGATTATTCGTTATAATCATAACCGTAATGTTACAAATGATGTGGAAAAAGTCTTCATTGGCCTGTAGTGCATTGATAGACAGTTTTTGGTATGATTATGGCTATGAATTCTCTTCGGCCAAGGGTACAAAGATAAATTATTTTATGGCATAATCAGGACCGTTGATGAAAACACAATTATCTTTGGCCCGTAGTGCATGGATAATTCGTGGTCATGCTACTAAAGAATATCCTTGGCCGTAGTCCAGGGGTGATTCGATGATGTGGATTATTTATTAAGCTGAGTCCCAGCGATAAAAGTGATGAAAAACCTTTTAAATCATAGAAGATAGTAGATTTTATTCTCTACTTGACTCTTCTAATGGATTGCTTATTCTGCTGCAGTTAAACTTGATAGTTATTATATTTTATCAGTTTAACATTGTTGAAGGCTAACGATAAATTATTCTGCATTATCTTAGTCATAATATTTCTTACTGGGCTAGTTGAGCTCACCCTTTCTTTCACTGTTCTCTTCAGGAAATGAGAACATAGCTGGGACTAGTCGTGGAACAGAGTGATGGTCCTAGATGGTGCATTAGTAGTTCTCACTGAAATAGTGTGATAATAATTATAATGAGGACTCCTGTTGAGTTTGTATACTCTCTAGTAGACAATATTTGTATTCAAACTCACAGTTTATGTTTTTTCGTATTGTACACGACAGTTGTATTATTAAGTTGTATTTGAATTCTATACCATGTATCTGGCGACTCAAGATGGGTGAGGTATACCTAATTTTGGGGGCATCGCATCTTAGCCCGATTTTGTCGTTCACCGAAGACAATTTCAGCTAGGATGGAGGCACCAAAGGATGTCCCAGACAAGCCAAAGCCAGTAGTTTAAGAGAGAGCGTTTTTTTAGTGACGAGGAACCTGAATAAAATTATCGCGGGTATGTTAGTCATAAATTCTTGCAAAGTCTATACCGTGTTAGATACTGGTTCTACTCACTCTTTTATTGCACCTAGTTGTGTTCAATGTTTGAAGTTAACTCCGGAGAAGTTAGACTTTGATATATCTGTTTAAACTCAGTTGGGAGAAACCTTCGTTATCTCCACTATTTATAAATCTTGTTCAAATCAACACTTTCACGTTACCTGTCGATCTTATCTCTTTGAAAATACTTGCCTTTAATGTGATTTTTGGAAACGATTGGTTAACTACTCATCATGTTTTTCGTAAGGTTGTTAGCTTTCATACTCCTAACCAATCTGTTATGCGAATTCAAAGTAACCAAATCGCTAAAGTCAATCATTGTCATATCAAACCATAAATAAAGAGCCCCGATCCTTTCATTGTTGACTTTCTTGTGTGGAATGCACCGAAGCCAGACTTTCTGTAGGCAACGTCGTGAATGACGGTGGCAAGTTGATAGGTATCAATGTGACGTTCTATCCAAGTCTTGGATGAGAGTCACAGTTTTGAATGATATTTCTATTGTTAATAAATTTCCTGACATATTCTTGAAGACTTATTAGCCTACCCTAGAGCGTGAAATTGAATTTTGTATTAACCCTAATAAAAAACCCATTTCTAAAACCCTCAAATATTTTCTTCACCCAAAACGAACGTGTAATGTGCCAAAGACGTTGGCTCAAGCTGTTGAAGATTACGATCGTACCATTCAATATCATCGTGGGAAAAAATGAACGTGGTAGCTGACGCGTTGAGTAGAAGATCGTATGCGTTTACGAGTGTGATATTTTTAATACAAAAACCCATTTCGTATAACTTAAAAATGATGGAGATAGAGTTAAAGACTCTAGGGACCTACGTGAAGATAACGAATATACGATTAAAATAGACTTTAATTGATAAAGTTAAAGCTGCTCAAGCTACATACTCAGAGCTGATGAATGTGAAGAAGAAGGTTCAAGAGGGCGTTATTCTAGAAGCAAGAATCGATGAAGAGAGGAAATCTCAGCTCTCGATTTTATTGGCCCATTTTAAATCCTTGATCGAGTAGGAACTGTGGCCTATATACTCATTTTACCGCCAAGTATATATGTCACGTGTTCATAACATTTTTAACGTATCGATGTTATGTAAATATGTGGACAACCCGAACCACATTATTAATTTAGAATCGGACGAGATTGCAAGTTTATATAAAATATTCGTTGTGTCGGGGAATATTCAATTAGTCAGGGAATAGAGTGATGGTCCTAGATGGTGCATTAGTAGTCCTCACTATTCTGTGAAATAGTGTGATAATAATTGTAATGAGAACTTCTTTTGAGTTTGTATAATCTCTAGTAGACAATATATGTATTCAAACTCACAGTTTATGTTTTATCATATTTTACACGACTGTTGTATAATTAAGTTGTATTTGTATTCAGTACCTTGTATCTGGTGACTCAAGATGGGTGATGTATACCTATTTTGGGGGCGTCACAATAGTACCCCGTGAATAGTACTTTGGGAATAGTACTCCGTGAATAGTACTTTGTGAATAGTACTCAAAAATAGTACTTTGTGAATAGTACCCGTGAATAGTACTTTTGTGAATAGTACTGTATAAATGGATAGTACTCATGGACAGTACTCCGGCATGAAAAACTTAAAATTTAATAAGAATGTGCAGAAAATATCCTTGTGAAACGATACTAGATGAAGCACAAATTTCAAGGATATTCTACTAATTTCACGGAATATAGAAGCAATACTTTAACCGAATGATGGTATAATCAGGAATACGAGACGAAATAATATTACTCACATACTACAGAGTATGGAAGAAAATATTATTCCTATGAATACTAAACAAAATAATATTCCTTACATCTGAAGAAGACTGGATACTAGAATAGTGAGGTAGCAGACTTCTCTTTTTTTTCTCTCTATAGCTTCTCTCTCTATAATTGCTCTTGTGAGTCTTAGTGAATTGGTTAGAATGAAAGAAGAATGAGCTTCTATTTGTAGGAAAATATAGTTTCGATAATTGTACTTTTTGGGGCTCGAAATATTACAGTATAATACCTTCATCTTTTCCTTCATTTTTAATGTAGTCCTGCAAGTATTATCAAACTTAAACCACCTCCCCTAATAGTACATGCATGTGAATCAATAGTAAACACATGTGAACAAATAGTTATAAGCATGTGAATTAATAGTAATTAATTGCTCATTTATCTGATTAATTACCCGATTGGTCAATATAACCTCCAGACATCCATTATTATCGAAATAGATATCGATTTCCACTAACATTAATAATCCCAACATAATGGAAATATCAATTTCATCTTTAATCAACACAAACTTATTCATCATTAATATTATAAATAATAATATTTAACAACCAGATCATTCCCAGGAAAGATGGGGCTTTTCGATAAGGATTTTTCGTTATTAGCGCGCAATTAGGTGACCAAACCTCTCATTGACAGAACTTTCTAGACATTGTCAATATTGCAAATAATAATATGAATAACATTGTCGTCTCAATTATTGATTTAAAAATATAAATATTATGCAGATGATACTGTGACAATTATTGAATCAATAATATGAAAGATATTATACAGCAATTATTGTAGCAATAATTGAGTATAACTGAGTGACTTCTCACGTAAGCATCAATAATCAATACCGTGTGCTACTATGCAACCACGCGTATTACTATACTTTTACCACCGGGTAGTTCAACAGTTTAACGGTAAAACTTTCATCGTTATTTTTATAAAAAGATAATTATGTCATTTTCTAACTACGATAATACTTTTGTTGTGGGGTCCACCAATGATTGTGCCATCATACGAATATTCCCTGTTAAAATGAATATTCCCCAACCAATCGAATATTATATAACCACTTGCTTACTTTGCAAAATTTGTAAATAATACCCACAACTATAACATTATATCAAATCCACACCATAATATACAAAAATATATTTCGAGAAAAATTAATCTTTATTCATAAAAGTTGGGGTCTTATAGTATGGGAGTCCCATAGGAGCATTTCATCGTAATATGCGACGAGGTGCTCTGGATGGTGTTTACCCTATTGTCGGATGATTTTGACCCGATGGGGAGTCAGCCTCCAACTACTCAGGTATTCTGTATGTTATTTAATTTTCATTTAGTTGTCTCTTTAATTCTATCATATGGACTAATGAGTTATATTTTTAATTGTATCAATAGGGTGGCAATACCGAGCAGGTTGGCAATGTCGATCGCGAGCCGGGGGGGATAACAACAATTATTTTCATAAACCAGAGCAGCATCGTCAACCCCTGCCCAATGATCCTCCTCACACCGGGGGTAGTACTAGTTTGAGTTAGTTTTGTAGATCATTTATATATATTTTATTCATTTGTAGAGCATTTGTACGTACATATTGTATTCGTATTGAAAAAAAAATTAGTTTAGTTGAGTTGATTGAATTTTGTAAATCATTGTAGTTTAAACATTGTAAATCATTCTAGTTAAAATATTTTTTGTATAATTTAAGAGACATTAGCTTATATTTGTTAATGTTAAGTTAATTCATATTGACACATGTTAGATTAGTATATGTAGATGTTGTTGGGATAAAGCAGGTTTACATGTACAAAAACGGGTTTAAAAACTTGGAACACTACAAGAAAAAGAGTTATCTTTGACGAAAATAATTCCCTCGAAAATAATCTATTTTGACTGATAATTCATTCGATTATAATTTCATCAAAAATACATTAATCCCGACGAAATTCCATCGAGAATAATGCTCACTTCTTGCACCATCATTTCCCGCCAGTGCCAAAGATATTTTCGATGGAAAGCACATATGGTCGGCGGAATTTCAGTCAAACTTAAGTTATTGTCGACGAACTTAAGGTCGACGGAAATTCCGTTGAAAATTAATAAGTTGTAACCCTAAATCATTTCCTTTCTTTTCTTTTCCTTTCCTTCCCCTCCCCGCTTCATCTCATGTTCTTTCTCTCTATTCCTTCTCCCCTCGTCGTCGGTGTCGGAGCCACCACCTCCCACGCTGGAAGTTGTTCTCGCCCAACCTCCATTTCAAGGTAATTTAATTTCAACCAATTTCAATAGTTGCAGAGATTTGAGTTTTCAATTTATGACATATTTAAAGTATTTGACGTATATTGTTATTATTTGCTGTCAAAAATATTTGAAGTATATATATAAAGTAATTGCATCATTCTTGTGGAGCTACTAGCTAGTAGTAATTTAATTTCAACCAATTTCAATAGTTGCAGAGATTTGAGTTTTCAATTTATGACATATTTAAAGTATTTGACGTATATTGTTATTATTTGCTGTCAAAAATATTTGAAGTATATATATAAAGTAATATTGACGTATATTGTTATTCTTGTGGAGCTACTAGCTAGTAGCTAGTAGCTACTAGCTATTTTTGAGAGGCTCACATAGAAGGTCTCAAGTCTTCGCACCTTATCGGTTATGTGGATTATCATGAATGAAAGATTATTAATGTATCGATCAAAGTATGTTTTACATGGATGAACGATACGCATTATCGGATATCTAAGATATCACTTCAGATAACCTGTAACAAACGCACCTTGAATTTTTAACAAAGAACAAAAAAATCCTTTTAAAACTCTTCATTGACTAAAATAATTTATCCTAAATCCATATATTAGTAGTTTATGTAAATTATTTCAAGGTAATCTCTAAATTGAGAATGAACATGGCCTAAGGTTTTCCACCATTAATGACCTAATTCAATGTGGATTATAGATGTAATAATCAAGAATTTTTAAGTCACATTGTAAATAAATATATTAATTAAATATTAATGATATTGAAAATTTTGTGACATATAGTGATTAAGTATATGAACAAATGGATATTATGATTATTTATCAATGATGATAAATATGAGATAACCTATGTGAAGCATGTATATGATTTAATAAATATGTGTTATAATGTGTATATATTTATAAAGAGAATTAAAAAGAGAAAGTTACATAACATAATATATATTATAAGAATTAAATAACCTAAAAGTTATGATATTGTAGAATATTAGTATTTAAATTATATACTAACCTAAGAGATTTATTCTATACATCTCAATTAATTAATTTTATAATTTAATTAAAGTAAGTTTAATTGAGTTCTGAAATTAAACGTGCATTAGTAATTATTTAAATTCCAAAATGAGTGAAATGAAAACCATAATTAAATTATTAGGGTAAGGTAAAAACTAAAGTTTTGGACCAATGTAATTCACATGGCCCAATCAAATTGATTTAAAGGCCCAAACATTAAATTAAGTGGCCTAATTTTTAGCCCATTTGTTAAGAGACATTTTGATTATTTGATAAAACAAAATATTACAATAAAAATAAAACAAAAATAGGAAAAAGAGGGAGTATATATCCGGCCACTTTAAGGGGTGGGAAGGCATGTGACCAACTCTTCACCCACTCCCTAGCCCATGTGTCACCTAATCTTTAGCCAAATTACTTTGTTTATTTGATCAACTAAAGCAAGAGATGTGGGCAATATACATATACATATTGATATGGTATATACATATTTTTTTTACTACTTATATAAACCCACGCCTCATTAATAAATAAAGTTTACATTTCCCTTCAAACTTAACTAGCAAAACAAAACATAGAGAGAGACAGAGAGAGAAAGGGTTATCCTAAGCTTTAGTTTCATGTCTTTTGTTGGTCTTACAAAAAAAACATATGTACTTGAACTCAAAAACTCTTAGATCTACATGTTTCCTAGTGTTTCATGAAAGGGTCTAACTATTTTGAGTGTTAGAATGTTGCAAAAAAGAAGAAAATGAAACTATGTTCTTAAGGGTGAAAAATCATTACTTTTCGTCACTTTGATCATCTATTATTTTAGATCTACACTTTCTATTTGTGATCCGTCAAAGGGGGTGCTAGATGTGTAAGTTAACTAATAAACTCAAGTGGTAGCACTCAAAAATAATTATTTTTCAATCATTGGGAGCTGTTTTTAGCAAAACTGTCCAGATTTACAAAAAGAGAAAAAAAGGACTGTTTTTGGGCAGTTCATAGCTGGGGGTTTTTCATCCGTTTATTGTACATTAAAAATTTTGGAAAAATTTGAGATGATAATATGATTAGTTAACTACATCCTCTCCAAAGATGGCGATTTTTAGATGTGCAGGATGAAAGTTATGGATTTTACGAGAAAGGACAACTTAAAACGTAAAAGGGAATAACTCTTCGTGTGTAACTCCAAAAAATTGTCAAATTTTTACAAGAGGTAAAAATACATAACAAAAAATCTCCTGAAAGTTTCGGAATTTTGGACAAAAACTCAGTTCATGAAAATTGTTGCAAGAACTGACAATTTTGGCCATTTAAAGCATAATAAACGAAAGTAAAAAATTTCAGAAAAATTGTATGTTCATAAGGGTAATATTAACTGATGTTTCTAAGAAAATTAGAATTTTCAGAATTGATTTCGTATTTTTTATGAAAATGATTTAATTATGAATAAATTGATAAAATAAGTTAAATAATGTTATAAAGGGTAAAAGTGTAATTTTTTGATCAAAGACCCTTGATATGAGGTAATAAGATTTTTAGAGGATAGTTTGGTTATTTTTGATAAAATTTTATATTTATAGCATTTTAGGATTATTAAATAAATGAATTTGTAAAGGTTAAAAAATTAAAATAAATTGATTAATTGTTTAATAAATGATTAAAATATTATTAAGATATTAATAATATTATATTAAGATATTATTAATGAAAATAATAATTTAAATGAAAATATTATTAAATGATTAATAATATTAGATGAAGACATTAATAAATAAATAAAATATTATTAAATAATTAATAATATTAAATTAAAATATTATTAAAGGGTTAATAATATTCGAAATTAATTAAAATATTATTAAGAGATTATTAATATTAGATAAGGATTAAAAATTATTAAGAGATTAATAATATTAGATAAGGATTAAAATATTATTAAGAGATTAATAATATTAGATAATAATTAAATTTTTATTAAATGGTTAATAATATTAGTAAATTATTAAAATATTATTAAAAGTGTAATAATATAAGATGATGAATAAAATATTATTAAATGATCAATAATATTATAAGATGATTAAAATGTTATTAAGTGATTAATAATATTAGTAATTGAGTAAAGTATTATTAGTAATTAATAATACTAAGAAGTAAATAAAATATTATTCAGAGTAATAATATTAACTACAATAATTGTTTTGTGATAGTAATATTATCAAGGAATGATAATATATATTACTAAGGAATTAATGTAATGTCTAATATTTAACTATGTAACTAACTGTTAGACAATTTAATATAGAGTAATGATATTATAAGTAATGTTATGAGTAATTATATGAGATGTTAATTGAAAGATCAATAATATGTCTTTTCAAATGAAGTTAATTCAAATTGCTTAAGCGGATAGTAGAATTGTGTAGCAATAGACCGCGATTGAGGCACGTTCTCTAACTCAAACTTGAGTTATTATTTTTAAAGCATGTTAGTAGATGATTATTGTTTATTATTCCACATTTTTAATGATTATTGTTAATCGCACTTTGTGCCATTGAATTCATGTTATATTATTATTAAACTGTGAATTAATTAAAGTTTTTTCATTCATGAACTGTTTATGAGATAAATCTATACTAGTTGTGTCAGTTAGATCGAATATGTTTAAATTTGTTAAATTAAATATATTTTAAAAGCTTTTCTTAACCGATTAATTTGGTAAGGACTCGAGCCTGAGAAAAAGAACAATTTTATTAATGCATTATATTGGAAAATAATTGGTGATCGACTATTAAGTGTTTATGCATAATACATCGTGTATGAAAGGTTGATCCCCTTGATTACCAAAACTTGTTAAAATGATCAGTTTAATTAAGACTGTCAACCTTAATATATGTTCATGGTTATTTCAAATCACTCAACATCTATTATTCAATTATTGAAACTTAATTCATGTTCTTGCACAAGTGATTCTGATGTGTTAAAAATATGTACTGCAAGTGCACAGTGTCGAATTGAAGAACTGGCAAGTACAGGTCGAACCCACAGAGACTAGATTAATTTTAATGTTTCCTTAATATTTATTTTAGGCGAATTAGAAATAAAGATTGAGAATTAATTAACTAGAATATGAAAACAATTAACGAGAATGCAATCTATGAATCTGAATCCACTAAATAATAAACATAACATATAATTCAATCTCTTCTATTTTTATAACTCAAATTATGATTTTGATCTCCCTTCCCTTTAATTTAGTAATTTACAATTAACGTGGGCAAGCATAGACTATGAAAATTTAAGGATTAACTATAACCCATCAAAACTTCTTTGAGCAAGCATGGATTATGAAAAACTCATATCTTAACAATAATCTATCAAAACCTCTTAATTAATTTAAAATCACATAAGAACTATAAAACGAATGTATTTCAATAACGAAACATGAAGGCGAAATCAATTAAACATAAAAGCATAAATAATAGAAGAGATAAAAAATATTATTAGGAATAATTATTTAATTTCATCTTCATCCTAGATTAAAGAAATTAACTAGACATGAAAATAAATAAATTAACTAAAATAAAGAAGAAGTAGAATATTAAAAATAAATAAGAAAACTCCCTTCATTCACGATCCTCCAACAAGCGTTGAAACATAATTTAATTTACTCCTACTCCTAACCTAAAATAATACAATACTTCATTCCTCCCTTCTCTCTAAAACAAGAGGCCTATTTATAGGGAAAATAACTTTGAACCCTAATTTAGATTCATTGAACTTGGACACGTTGATCATTCCCTTTCCATGTAGAATTCAACTTCCTAGTAGCAATCAACTTCAAAAAGATCTTCTAGATAGACTTTTCTTTCTCTTGTTGGATTTGAATTGCACTAAGATTGTTCCACCTCTTTCCTTCTCCTTGTCAGATTCTTCTTGGACAATCCTTATATGAATAAAAGCCTTAAATATTGCTTGATCACCAAGATTTTGACTTTATTGCAACAACTATTAAATCCTACAAAATAAAATAAAATATATTAATTTAATAAACTAATATAATTAAAAGGACAAAATTAGGGATAATTAAATGTATGAATTACGTTTCTATCAAATACCCCCATACCTAGCTTTTGCTCGTCCTCGAGTGAAAAAATAATAATAAAATAAAACAAAAATTACAATACCCCATTTTCGTAGGAAACACGATTGCACTTAGCATGTGCAACAAGCCTTTAAACCCCAAGGTTACCCCAAGTGGACGAGTTGTGTCTCGTGAGGGTTTGCAGTGAATATACCCACAAAATTTAAAAATATTTTTTTGGTTCAACAAATTATGAAATTGAAAGAAAATTTTTAAATATTTATGGGCATTATACATAAGCAAGATTAAATTCAAAATCACACTTTCACCTTATCAAAAATACTCGATCTTCATTTTAGACACCATCCTTCATTAAATCAATTTCATGTAATGCATGCATGTGTATATGATGTAACTCTTAGTAGGGATTTTTATCATGAACATCAAGCAAACTCTTTTTTTCTTTGTTTCTTTTTTTCCTTCTTTTTCTCCATTTTTTTTATTCTTGGCTTGTGCAATGTCTCATTTTCTTAGGCTTTTCAGAGTTTCCCATGTAGAGCGAGCGTTGGAACAATGACTCCCAAACAAGATGGCTTTAGGGCACTAGGTGTAGAGACACCCCTAAGGATTTACTAACTCGAGTAACAAAGGCCACAAAATTAGACTAGTCAAGCTGCTTTTATCCATCATACTTTTCTGCGTGAATATCGATGCTTCCCGAGGCTTGGATACCCAGTTATTTCGTTTAATGGACATTGAAGCAGTTATTTATTTTTTTTTATTTTTTTTCAACTTTTTTCAACTTCAAATTTTTTTTTCTTTCTTCTTCTTTTTTTTTTCTTCTTTTTTTTTTTTGAAATTACTCGAATCATGGTTTATACCCCACAACTAAGAATTAGTGCAAACGTGAAGTGCAAAAATGTTTGTTAAATTAATTTTAAATCAAGATGGTGTTTTGAACTAAGATTTTGTATCTTATCAACAATTCAAGAGTTCTAAATCTTTCAATCTCACTCATGCGCTTTGCTCCATAAACACTTATTAGAATTAATTCAATTCATAAAAAGTCAAACAAATTTTTTTTAATTTTTTTTAATTTTTTTTGTGTTTTTTTTCGTAAAAAGAAAAAAAAATCTAATACAAACAAACTCCCCCCATACCTAAATCATGCATTGTCCTCAATGTATGCAAATGAAGAAAAGAGAACAAAGATATGAAAGAATTGTACCTTGTATGCGGGGCATTTGTTCTGCAAGAAGATGTGGTGAGAAAGAAAACAAATGTACATATCTACAAATTTTATAAATCCTAAAAATTATGTGACTAAAAATGAATGTTACAAATGGATAAGTGAGTGTGAACTTTTCATTATTTTCAGGAGAGGTCTAGGAAATTGAAAATAGTCAGAATTTTCATCACAGTTGTAAGACCCCAAATAATTAATAAATGAAATTTAATTTCCTTTAATTATTATTTTGAATAGTAAGGGTTGATTTGAATAATGTGGATAGTTATGGGTAAAATACGCAAATATTTCAAAATAAGCAAGTGGTTATAAAATATTCATTGTTGTCGGGGAATATTCGTTTGGTCGTGGAATATTCGTACTGTCGGGGAATATTCGTACGACGGCGCAGCCATGTGTGGGCCCCATAACGGAAAGCGATTGGAGGAAGAAAACGACAAATATAAGCTGTTTATAAATAACGGCGTAGTTGTTACCGTTTACACTGTTGGAATACCCGGGGGTTAAAATACAGTAATACGCGTTGTTGCACAGTAGCACACGGTATTGCACAGTATTTTGAATTATTGATCCTTACGTAAGAAGGCACTACTCAATAATTGCTACAGGAGTTACTGTTCATTACTTTATTGATTCAATAATTGCTGCGTTGATATTTATATTATTATTGTTCAATAATTGTCATTGCACAGTATTTTCAATTATCAGATCAATAATTCATATTATTTGAATAATATTATCAGATAACATTATTGGCAATGTCTAGAAAGTTCTGTCAAGGAGAGGTTTGGTCATCTAATTGCGCGCCAGTAAGGAGAAATCCTTATTGGAAAGCCCCCTCTATCCTGGGAACGGCCTGGTTGTCGGTACTGTGATTCGGTAATATTATTTTTAATAATTAATTACTGATTATTATGATAAAGAAAATATTTATTTTATGTGGATATAGATGGAGAAAATTTTTAATGTGACAATTGTTGAAAATTAATATTTTATCTTTTTCTGATAAAATAATTCATTTAAATATATTATTTTAATAATATATTAACGATGATATTTTTACAATGAATGTGGGATATATGAGTATATGAGAAGGTAGAGTATTTTTGTGGTATTAAATGTTTAACACATGTTTTGTGTGTCGGTGGACATAATTTTTGACCGAAAATTGATTATTGACTGTAAAATCGCTCGTTTGTGGATTTCGGATGATTTCTGTTTGGAATTTGGAAACATTTTCTTCTGCAAAGTTGTAGAGAATGGAATTTCCCATGGAAAGTCGCGAGTTTCGAATTTTTTTGATAACCGAGCTATTTTCTACGAATTGTTGAAGTTTCGGAAGATAAAATAATTTTTATTAAATTATATGGTGGGACCCACTTTGGTTGGTGTAATTAATCATGTGGGCTGCTGGAAATTTTTGTTCCAAGTTGATGTGCTGGTCTTGGGCATGCGTAATTAGTTTTGAAAATAATGATAATAAATAATAATTTATTAATTTAGTCTCCTTTGGCGTTCTAACATTTTCCTATAAATAGAGGGCTAAGTTAGAATTGAAAATCACACCAGAAACAAAGTTTTCTCTCTTTCTCTCTCTATATTATCGAGCGTATTCTTGTGAGTATACTTTGAGTGTTGCTATACGGTGCGAGTTTCTGTCAGTACTATACCGAAATTCAGTCAGAAGTACGACTATTTTGAGGTAAGGGATGTTATTTTCTTCTCAAATGATATTTTTTCTTCAATATCATTATGCCGAAATATTGGTGAACGTTTTTATCAAATTTGGAACTTTTGTGCCGGAGTTACTATTCACGTATACGGTACTATTCACGTATACGGCACTATTCACGAATACGGCACTATTCACAGAAAAATTATTTTTTTTTCTTTTCGTCCAAAATATCTATTGTAAATACTAGCTTTGATTGTATCCATGTTTTGATCATTCTTGAATTTTACACCACTATGATTATTTTTGAGGTATTTTTGGACATGGATAAAACAAAGTACGAATCCTTAATCCTTAATCCTTGTCATTTTGTTTCACTGGATTCGTTTCTTTAAAAATATTTTATCATCTTCAGTCTTAAAGGATGTTATTATTGAATATCTTTGGCCTGTAGTGCAAAGATGAATGATTTCTGATGAATATCTTTGGCCCGTAGTGCAAAGATGAACAGGTGTTTAGATGAACATGACCAACAAATGAATATCCTTGGCCTGTAGTGCAAGGATGAATATATGATACAAGATGTGCATTGATTGATGTTACAGGGATAAATATACTGTTGATGGACTGTTAAATTCATAGACATTAGTAGATTTCATCCTCTACGTAACTCTTCTATGAATTAATGTTTTCCGCTGCGAATATTGATTTAAAACTTGTTGTCTATTGTATTCTATCAGATTTTTCCCTGTTGAAGACTAACGATAATTTGTTGTATATTATCTTAGTCATAATATTCTTTACTGAGCTAGTTGAGCTCACCCTTTTCCTTTTTGTTCCATTTTTCTTCTCAGGAGACGAGAATATAGCGGGTACGAGTCGGGGTGTGAATTGATGGTCCTCGAGAGAGTTGTTTAGTAGTCCTCACCATTTTTGTAAAATATTATATCAATAATTGTATTGAGGACATAGTTGGGTATGTATATTGTCTAGATGACAATGTTTGTATTCAAACTCACAGTTTATGGGTTGTAAAAGTTGTGGTTGTTTCTGTACCATGTATTTGGCGACTCAAAATGGGTTGGATGGAATGGACCTATTTTGGGGGCGTCACAGTTGGTATCAGAGCTTAGGGATATGATCTCTGGCGGAGATCGGGGAATAGAACTAGGAGGGGAGAGACGAGTAAATCCTTCGCTAGTTTGTCCTACCTAAGCTTATTTGTTAGTTGGTCAGTATATAGGGATATTATGTGATATGTGATTTGCTTAATTAACCCTTGTTTTATGGCAGTATTTAAGAATGGCAACCGAGAATGTTAACAATGGAGTTAATGAGACCATGGAGATGCCTGTACTTACCAACGAGGAGAACGTGCAACAGGCTGGTAATGTTCCTCCGATGAACAACACCACTGATCAGACGATGAACGACGCAATGTTTAGAAGCTTTTTGCAGTTCATGCAAAATCAGACGAGGGAGACTCGTGTTCAAAATACAGGAGGAAATGATAACAATTCACGGGTTGTCACAGCCAAGCAGTTCAAAGAGCTGGGACCACCAGAATTTAAGGGAAAGCCAGACCCGATCATGGCGGAGACATGGGTCAAGCAAATAACCAAGATATTCGATGTCTTGGGATGCACGGAGGAACAGAAGGTTCCATTCGCCACCTTTATGTTCCGTGGCGAGGCAGACTACTGGTGGGAGTCTGTGAAGCGTACCCATCCAGCCGCACTCAGCATGTCTTGGGAGACGTTTCAGAAACTATTTAATGACAAATACTTTCCTGAAAGTGTTCGTCATATGAAGGAAGTGGAGTTCATCAGATTAGAACAAAATAACATGACGGTGTCTCAGTACGAGGCAAAGTTTGCAGAGTTATCCAGGTTTGCACCTCATTTGGTGGAGAATGAGGAACGTATGACGCGGATGTTTCTGAGAGGTTTGAAACCCGGCATACGACAATATCTCATCTCTCATAAATTTTCTCTCTATTCAGATGTTGTTAACAGGGCTCAATTGTTGGAGCGAGACAACGAGTACGGTCAACCGAGGTATCACCATCAGGATCATACTGAAGATAGCAGTCAGCAAAACAACAATAACCAGTGGAGAAAGAAAAAGACGGACAAAAATGGTAACCACTCTGGTGGTAATCATAGCTATGAAAATAGAAGAAGCGAGTCAGGAGGAGATTTTAAAAAGAGGAGATTTAACAACGACCATATGAAGACGACAGTTTCGGCAGCAACTGGTCCTAAGGGAGGAGAAAGACCACCGGTTATATGCTATAAGTGCGGGAAAGAGGGACATATCAGTCCAAACTGCCCACAACAGTTCAAGGTATGCTATAATTGTGGAAAGGAAGGACATATCGCTCGAGATTGTACGGTAGCGAAACCTAGTTCAGCGGGGACGGTGACTCAAAAGACTGTCCCAGAAAAGCCAAAGGCAATGGTTCCTGGAAGAGCGTTTGTTGTGACTGGTCAACATGCGAGGAACCCAAACGAGGTGATCACGGGTAAGCTATTTATAAATTCTTGCGAAGTTTATACCTTACTTGATACCGGTGCTACCCATTCATTTATCTCTCCTGCTTGCGCTCAACGTTTAAACTTGACTCCGGAGAAATTAGACTTTGACCTATCTGTGGAAACTCCGTTAGGAGAAACTTTTATCACATCCACTGTTTATAAATCTTGTTTCATTCAAGTTGGCACCATCACCTTACCTGTTGACCTGATCTCTTTAAAGATACTTGCTTTTGATGTGATTTTAGGGATTGATTGGTTAACTACTCATCATGCCAAAATTGATTGTTTTCGTAAGGTTGTTAGTTTTCATATTCCTAATCAACCTGTTGTTCGAATTCAGGCAACTAAACCATTAAAATCAATCACTATCATATCTAATCATAAAGCTATTCGTTTATTGAAAAACGGATGTCAAGCTTTCTTAGCCCATGTTATGGATTTGAATAAAGACACGTCAAAATTGAATAATATTCCTGTTGTTATTGACTTTCCTGACGTATTTCCTGAAGAACTTCCCGGTCTACCCCCAGAACGTGAAGTTGAATTCTTTATTGATCTTGAACCGGGTACAAAGCCCATTTCTAAAACCCCATATCGAATGGCTCCTATTGAACTTCAGGAGTTAAAAGTCCAACTACAGGAGTTATTGGACATCGGTTTCATTCGTCCTAGTACATCTCCTTGGGGTGCTCCTGTTTTATTCGTAAAGAAGAAAGACGGGAGTATGCGACTTTGTATTGACTATCGGGAATTGAACCATGTCACCATCAAGAATAGGTATCCTCTACCTCGTATTGATGACTTGTTTGACCAGTTACAAGGAGCACAATTCTTTTCAAAAATCGATCTTCGTTCTGGATATCATCAGCTGAAAATTAGAACTGAGGATATTCCAAAGACTGCCTTCAGAACTCGGTATGGGCATTATGAATTCTTAGTCATGTCTTTTGGATTGACTAATGCTCCTGCTGCTTTCATGGATATGATGAACCGAGTATTCAAGGATTATTTGGATCAATTCGTTGTTGTCTTTATTGATGACATCCTCATATATTCCAAAAGCCGTGAAGATCATGAGCACCATTTGAAGCTGGTACTCCAAAGGCTTCGTGAAAACAAGTTATATGCTAAGTTGAAGAAATGCGAGTTCTGGCTTGAGGAAGTAGCATTCCTTGGGCACGTGGTGTCAAAAAATGGAGTATCTGTTGACCCGACGAAGATTGAAGCAATACAAAGTTGGGAGCAACCGAAGTCGGTCACTGAAGTACGTAGCTTTTTGGGCTTAGCTGGTTATTATCGGAGATTCGTGGAAGGGTTTTCTCGAATTGCTACTCCATTAACTCAGCTAACTCGGAAGGATACAAAATTCGTATGGAGCGAGGAATGCGAGAAGAGTTTCCAAGAGCTTAAGAGGAGACTTATTTCGGCACCTGTTCTAACAATACCATCTGGTTCGGATGGATTTGTTATCTACAGCGATGCTTCGGGCAAAGGGTTAGGATGTGTTCTCATGCAACATGGGAAAGTCATAGCCTATGCCTCGCGACAACTTAAAGAGTATGAGAGGAATTATCCTACTCATGATCTAGAGTTGGCAGCAGTCGTTTTCGCGCTAAAGATCTGGAGGCACTATCTATACGGGGAGAAAGTGGAGATATATTCAGATCATAAAAGCCTCAAATATTTCTTCACGCAGAAAGAACTCAACATGCGGCAACGACGTTGGCTTGAGTTGTTGAAAGATTACGACCACACTATTCAATACCATCCTGGAAAAGCGAACGTGGTAGCTGACGCATTGAGTAGAAGATCATATGCAGGAATGAGTGCAATGATGTCAAGTATACGCATAGAGCCAACTTTAATAGAAAAAGTTAAGGTTGCTCAAGCCACCGATCCGGAGCTGATGCATATGAAGACGAAAGTACAAGAAGGTGCCATTCCAGAAGCGAGAATTGATGAAGAAGGAATACTTCGAGTCCACTCCAGACTTTGTGTTCCTAACGATCCTGATTTGAAGTACAAGATCATGATGGAGGCACACAATACACCGTTCGCAATTCATCCTGGAAGTACCAAAATGTATCGTGACCTTCGACATACATTTTGGTGGAACAATATGAAGAGAGAGATTGCAAAGTTTATTTCAACGTGTTTAACTTGTCAACGTGTAAAGGCGGAGCATCAAGTGCCAAAGGGTCCATTGCAACCACTTGAGATTCCGAAATGGAAGTGGGAACACATTACTATGGATTTCGTTACGGGTCTTCCTACGGTTTCTCAAGGCATCAATGCTATTTGGGTTATTGTTGATAGATTAACCAAGTCTGCTCATTTCTTGCCGATACGGGAGACTTATTCCCTTGAACGTCTTGCTCAAATGTACGTAAATGAGATTGTAAGATTGCATGGCATGCCAGTATCCATAGTTTCGGATCGTGACCCAAGATTTACTTCAAGATTTTGGATTAGCTTGCAAAAAGCTATGGGTACGGAGTTACGATTCAGTTCGGCATACCATCCTCAAACGGACGGACAATCAGAGAGGACTATTCAAACTCTTGAAGATTTATTAAGACTCTGTGTCCTAGACTTCAAGGGCAGTTGGGATAAATATTTACCGTTGGTGGAATTCTCCTACAACAACAGTTATCAGGCAAGCATTGGTGTGGCTCCATTTGAAGCATTGTATGGACGAAAGTGTCGCTCTCCAGTATGTTGGGACGAGGTGGGTGAAGCAACATTGTTGGGACCCGAGTTAGTACGTATGACTACGGAGAAGATCCAAACGATTCGACAACGTATACAAACGGCACAAAATCGACAAAAGAGTTATGCGGACCTTCATCGAAAGGACGTAGAATTTAGTGTTGGGGATCATGTATTGTTGCGTGTTGCCCCATGGAAGGGAGTTACAAGATTCGGGAAGAGAGGAAAGCTTAATCCACGATTTATTGGTCCATTTCAAATTCTTGATCGAGTAGGTAATGTAGCCTATAGACTCGCGTTACCTCCAAGTATGTCTCGTGTTCATAATGTTTTTCATATATCCGTGCTTCGTAAATATGTGAAAGACCCGAACCACGTCATTGAGTTAGAACCGGACGAGATATCCGAAGATTTAACGTATGAGGAGGTACCTGTCAAGATATTGGATAGGAAGGAGCATGTCCTACGCACGAAGGTAATACCACAAGTTAAAGTATTGTGGAGGAATCATGCTATAGAGGAAATGACCTGGGAGTTGGAAACGGAAATGAAAGCAAGGTATCCTCACCTTTTCGAAACACCAGGTACGTATGTCAATTTCGAGGACGAAATTTCATAAGGAGGGGAGGTTGTAAGACCCCAAATAATTAATAAATGAAATTTAATTTCCTTTAATTATTATTTTGAATAGTAAGGGTTGATTTGAATAATGTGGATAGTTATGGGTAAAATACGCAAATATTTCAAAATAAGCAAGTGGTTATAAAATATTCATTGTTGTCGGGGAATATTCGTTTGGTCGTGGAATATTCGTACTGTCGGGGAATATTCGTACGACGGCGCAGCCATGTGTGGGCCCCATAACGGAAAGCGATTGGAGGAAGAAAACGACAAATATAAGCTGTTTATAAATAACGGCGTAGTTGTTACCGTTTACACTGTTGGAATACCCGGGGGTTAAAATACAGTAATACGCGTTGTTGCACAGTAGCACACGGTATTGCACAGTATTTTGAATTATTGATCCTTACGTAAGAAGGCACTACTCAATAATTGCTACAGGAGTTACTGTTCATTACTTTATTGATTCAATAATTGCTGCGTTGATATTTATATTATTATTGTTCAATAATTGTCATTGCACAGTATTTTCAATTATCAGATCAATAATTCATATTATTTGAATAATATTATCAGATAACATTATTGGCAATGTCTAGAAAGTTCTGTCAAGGAGAGGTTTGGTCATCTAATTGCGCGTCAGTAAGGAGAAATCCTTATTGGAAAGCCCCCTCTATCCTGGGAACGGCCTGGTTGTCGGTACTGTGATTCGGTAATATTATTTTTAATAATTAATTACTGATTATTATGATAAAGAAAATATTTATTTTATGTGGATATAGATGGAGAAAATTTTTAATGTGACAATTGTTGAAAATTAATATTTTATCTTTTTCTGATAAAATAATTCATTTAAATATATTATTTTAATAATATATTAACGATGATATTTTTACAATGAATGTGGGATATATGAGTATATGAGAAGGTAGAGTATTTTTGTGGTATTAAATGTTTAACACATGTTTTGTGTGTCGGTGGACATAATTTTTGACCGAAAATTGATTATTGACTGTAAAATCGCTCGTTTGTGGATTTCGGATGATTTCTGTTTGGAATTTGGAAAAATTTTCTTCTGCAAAGTTGTAGAGAATGGAATTTCCCATGGAAAGTCGCGAGTTTCGAATTTTTTTGATAACCGAGCTATTTTCTACGAATTGTTGAAGTTTCGGAAGATAAAATAATTTTTATTAAATTATATGGTGGGACCCACTTTGGTTGGTGTAATTAATCATGTGGGCTGCTGGAAATTTTTGTTCCAAGTTGATGTGCTGGTCTTGGGCATGCGTAATTAGTTTTGAAAATAATGATAATAAATAATAATTTATTAATTTAGTCTCCTTTGGCGTTCTAACATTTTCCTATAAATAGAGGGCTAAGTTAGAATTGAAAATCACACCAGAAACAAAGTTTTCTCTCTTTCTCTCTCTATATTATCGAGCGTATTCTTGTGAGTATACTTTGAGTGTTGCTATACGGTGCGAGTTTCTGTCAGTACTATACCGAAATTCAGTCAGAAGTACGACTATTTTGAGGTAAGGGATGTTATTTTCTTCTCAAATGATATTTTTTCTTCAATATCATTATGCCGAAATATTGGTGAACGTTTTTATCAAATTTGGAACTTTTGTGCCGGAGTTACTATTCACGTATACGGTACTATTCACGTATACGGCACTATTCACGAATACGGCACTATTCACAGAAAAATTATTTTTTTTTCTTTTCGTCCAAAATATCTATTGTAAATACTAGCTTTGATTGTATCCATGTTTTGATCATTCTTGAATTTTACACCACTATGATTATTTTTGAGGTATTTTTGGACATGGATAAAACAAAGTACGAATCCTTAATCCTTAATCCTTGTCATTTTGTTTCACTGGATTCGTTTCTTTAAAAATATTTTATCATCTTCAGTCTTAAAGGATGTTATTATTGAATATCTTTGGCCTGTAGTGCAAAGATGAATGATTTCTGATGAATATCTTTGGCCCGTAGTGCAAAGATGAACAGGTGTTTAGATGAACATGACCAACAAATGAATATCCTTGGCTTGTAGTGCAAGGATGAATATATGATACAAGATGTGCATTGATTGATGTTACAGGGATAAATATACTGTTGATGGACTGTTAAATTCATAGACATTAGTAGATTTCATCCTCTACGTAACTCTTCTATGAATTAATGTTTTCCGCTGCGAATATTGATTTAAAACTTGTTGTCTATTGTATTCTATCAGATTTTTCCCTGTTGAAGACTAACGATAATTTGTTGTATATTATCTTAGTCATAATATTCTTTACTGAGCTAGTTGAGCTCACCCTTTTCCTTTTTGTTCCATTTTTCTTCTCAGGAGACGAGAATATAGCGGGTACGAGTCGGGGTGTGAATTGATGGTCCTCGAGAGAGTTGTTTAGTAGTCCTCACCATTTTTGTAAAATATTATATCAATAATTGTATTGAGGACATAGTTGGGTATGTATATTGTCTAGATGACAATGTTTGTATTCAAACTCACAGTTTATGGGTTGTAAAAGTTGTGGTTGTTTCTGTACCATGTATTTGGCGACTCAAAATGGGTTGGATGGAATGGACCTATTTTGGGGGCGTCACAACAGTTATGCTTCAAGGTTACCTCAAGAAAACTTTCATTAACATGTTCAAATGATGGAAGAGTTGGTTCAAATACATGTTCTAGTTTAGTTGACTTATTTGTAGTGGATCTCAACAGCTCATTGACCTTATCTAAATATTCAGATTCATTCTAATTTTGGTCAAGGTGATTTAAGAAAAAATCAATTGGATCTTTTTCAATCAAGAGTCTATTTTCATTTATTTCTTGGGTCATTGACAACTCTTGTATCATGTTTACTTTAATGGGTTGGTCCAAAAAATCACTAGGTGGTTTTTTAGGAATAAGTCTTTCAGGGTATGGAGCTTTTGGTTTGAAGACTTTTTCAGTTGACTCATAAGGTGTGGTTGAATCATGTTTTGAAACATGATTAGAGGATGGGCCTACTGACTCAGAGTTTGTGGGACTTTCAGGCTGGGTTGACTTTGAAGATGGATCGTTAGATTCAACATTTAATTTTTTCTCTTCTTCATTATCAATTCTAGCATGATTGTTAAAATAATTTCCAGACCCTAAAGAGATTACAGAATTCACATGATTGACTTGGTTGTTTTCAAGTGAATTAACATGATAAGGTTTTTGAGTAGGGGCTGAAAATTTTGGATTGGTCTCGGGTTGACTAGGAAGTTTACCCTTCTCTCTTTCACTAACTGCAGTGGCCAATTGACTCATTTGGATCTCTAAGCGAGAAATGGCTTGGGTAGTGCTTTGCATGAAATTATTGAAATTATTATGAGATTTCATTAAAGTTTCTATGCTCTTCTCTAAAACGTTAAGTCTCTTCTCACTTTCATTAGAAAAACCTGGTGGACCATAATGGGTTGTTGAACTTGAATTTTGGTATGAACCAGGGTTTGGCTTTTGGTAAGGTTGAAAAGATTGATTTAGAGACTGATTGACCTGATTTGAAGAATTATTTGGGTAGGGTCCTTGGTTCCATGCAAAATTAGGATGATTCCTCCAACCAGGATTATAAGTGGGTGCAAATGGGTCATTCCTAGGTCGTTGAAACATTGCATTGACTTGTTCATATTCTTCAAATTGGGTTATGACTCTAGGACATTCCTCAATCGCATGGCTTGGTGAATTACACTTTAGACACAAAGGTGTAGGTGTTGAGACTTGATTCACGTGTGATCCCCTAGTTTCTAAATCTTCAAGTCTTTTAAGTACACCAGCCAACTTAACTTTTGTAGCAATTGAATTGTCAATTGTATGAACACCCCTAGATGAACTAGGTTTATCGGTCTCTCGGGTGGTTTCCCATTGCATGGTTTTTTCTGCTAAGTCTTCTAAAAACTCCCAAGCTTTTTCTCATCATTATTCAAAAAATCCCCTTGACACATTGACTCTAACATTGTTTTAGTGGGATAGTCTAAACCTTCGTAAGCTATTTGACACAATCTCCATTTCTCAATTCCGTGGTGTGGGCACTGGGATAACAAATTTTTAAATCTATCAAAATATTTCCAAAAGGACTCTTTTTCAAGTTGGCAAAATTGATGAATTGCAGTCCGAATTTTAGCAGTTTTATGATTTGGAAAATATTTTTTTAGAAATGTAACAACAAATCCCTCCCAGGTTGATATGGAATTATTTGGTAGGCTATATAACCATTTTTTTGCATTATCTTTTAAAGCAAATGTTATAAATCTTAGCCTAATTGAGTCATCAGATAGTTGTTGAATTTTCATTAAGGCACAAACTTCCTCAAATTCCTGAATAAATAAATATGCATCTTCTATCCCCGTAAACTTAGGTAACATATTTATAAAATGTGGCTTAAGTTCAAAATTATTACCAGTTACCGGTGGTAGACTAATACATGAAGGTTGGGCAGAGCGGGAAGGATAACATCGATCCCTTAAAGAAACAGTTTGGGCACCCTCCATTTTTGTTAAAGTGAGATCTTTTAAAGTGAAATCCAAAAAATCAAGTTTTCTCACTAATCGGGATGTTTCGTCCCTTATCCACACTTTTTGCATACACTAAATAACAAATAATCAGATAAGCACAAAAAAAAATTACTTCTAAGGTTAACCTAAATAAAATCTAGACAGCTCCTAACTGTTCCAAGTTACACCGCAAGGTCCACCAAATTCGAAATTAATCACACCACTAGCCAGGTAAGTGTAAGAAAGGTGGGAGTCTCTCCGTAGAAACGGTGACTAATTGTATAACCACACAATCTTTAGGCGTATACCTTTTGAACCACTTGCCTAGACACCAGTAGTTTGATTAATTTAAAACTCAGACTCCTCTTGGAGTTTCTTGTCCTAATTGAGCTCGAGAGTCCTAGGGGCCAACGTCTACTTGATTTTATTAGGCCACGGTCATGCAAAATGTAAATTGGGTTATTTGTGGGCCAAGGAAGGGTGATGAAATCCCCACCTTATCTTGTTACAGGTTGTGCCCTTAATGTTAGATTAAAGATGAAAATGCACAAATAAAAACAAAAACTATAAACAAATAAAATGTCCTAAAACTATGTGAATTACGAAAGAAGGAGAAATTTTGACGTACCTCAATCCTCCAGCAATCACCACAGTTTATATTTGACAAAAATTAAAAAATAAAAATAAAACCTAACAGGATGTGCTCTACGTGAGTGAATGCATGAATGCGATAAAAAAATATATATAAAAAAAAACTAAACTACTATTTTTTTTATTTTTTTATTTTTATTTCAAAAAAAAAATATGGAGATACGAAGTACCGAAGAAAGCACAGCAACAAAATCTTTATCTTTTCGTTTCTTCGATCCGCTTCAATAATCCTGAAAAAAAAATGAGTTAAAACTAATTCGAATAAATAAAAATTAAGGAATAAATAAAAATTAATTCTAGTCCCCGGCAACGGCGCCAAAAACTTGATGTGTTAAAAATATGTACTGCAAGTGCACAGTGTCGAATTGAAGAACTGGCAAGTACAGGTCGAACCCACAGAGACTAGATTAATTTTAATGTTTCCTTAATATTTATTTTAGGCGAATTAGAAATAAAGATTGAGAATTAATTAACTAGAATATGAAAACAATTAACGAGAATGCAATCTATGAATCTGAATCCACTAAATAATAAACATAACATATAATTCAATCTCTTCTATTTTTATAACTCAAATTATGATTTTGATCTTCCTTCCCTTTATTTTAGTAATTTACAATTAACGTGGGCAAGCATAGACTATGAAAATTTAAGGATTAACTATAACCCATCAAAACTTCTTTGAGCAAGCATGGATTATGAAAAACTCATATCTTAACAATAATCTATCAAAACCTCTTAATTAATTTAAAATCACATAAGAACTATAAAACGAATGTATTTCAATAACGAAACATGAAGGCGAAATTAATTAAACATAAAAGCATAAATAATAGAAGAGATAAAAAATATTATTAGGAATAATTATTTAATTTCATCTTCATCCTAGATTAAAGAAATTAACTAGACATGAAAATAAATAAATTAACTAAAATAAAGAAGAAGTAGAATATTGAAAATAAATAAGAAAACTCCCTTCATTCACGATCCTCCAACAAGCGTTGAAACATAATTTAATTTACTCCACTCCTAACCTAAAATAATACAATACTTCATTCCTCCCTTCTCTCTAAAACAAGAGGCCTATTTATAGGGAAAATAACTTTGAACCCTAATTTAGATTCATTGAACTTGGACACTTTGATCATTCCCTTTCCATGTAGAATTCAACTTCCTAGTAGCAATCAACTTCAAAAAGATCTTCTAGATAGACTTTTCTTTCTCTTGTTGGATTTGAATTGCACTAAAATTGTTCCACCTCTTTCCTTCTCCTTGTCAGATTCTTCTTGGACAATCCTTATATGAATAAAAGCCTTAAATATTGCTTGATCACCAAGATTTTGACTTTATTGCAACAACTATTAAATCCTACAAAATAAAATAAAATATATTAATTTAATAAACTAATATAATTAAAAGGACAAAATTAGGGATAATTAAATGTATGAATTACGTTTCTATCAGATTTTATTGTTGTACACTAAAAGCTAAATTCCTTTATAATCATGATATATCTCCCTTGAATTTAAACTTGCTAAATAAATTAGTTGTTTACCCTTGCTGTATCATGACATTTATTTCAGCTAAGCCAGAGATATCCAAGAAGGACAAGGGTAAGGGAAAAGTCCAAGAATAGTGTAATGAAAATGTTTAAGTAGTATTTTACTTGGATGTAATTTGAATGTATAAACCTTCTATGATATTAAGGGTATGTTTAAGTTAAGGTTAAGAATACATTGGGATTATGTTGTAAGGCTTTATATTAATGAACAATGTATATTTATTATTCCGCAATAGTTTATAAAATGTTTATGATAATAATAGATCGTGAGCACCGAATCCAAAATTAGAAAACCTGAATTTGAGGGCGTCACAATAGATCATGGTTGCTAAACTCACTTTGGAGATCATATGGGATCCTTTACTGTTGCTTTCAAATTTGGTGATTTGTCACGTCTATGATTTTTCTTTGGAAAGATTCAATTTCAATATGGATATAGAATCTTACACAAAAACCCAAGCGTGCAATATCAAAAATTCTATGTGAACATGAAAATTGAACACGAGTGTATTTGAATTTTACTTAATTATATTTTGACCATTATTTTTATCCCTAATGATGGATAAAATTATAAATATGTAAAGTTCAAATACAGTCATATTGAATTTTCATGTCTACTTAAAAAATCTTGTAAAATATTGTATTATGATAAGGACTTTATCTAGCTTTAAAATACTTATCATACTTGCCTAATATATTATTGAATGATATGATGAATAGGGAGTCCATGATTTAATTGTTAAATACTACTCTTTCAGTTCTATTTTATTATTCCTTTTAAAGAGTTAAATTTATATATTTTTACTTGTCGTTTATAGATTTTAAAAATTATTAATAACTTAATTTTTCATATTATCTCTTTATTAAATATTAATTTTTTTCTCTTTTATTTTTTTAATAAATTTTAGAAGTGTAGTATTAAAATTTTAAAATTATTTTAGTCAATCAAACAAATATTAATTATATTTTTAAATTTTTTTGTTTTTTTCTAAAAAAGTCGACATGTAAAAAACAATGGAGAGTAATATAGTATATATGTATACTATTTATTGTATATATGAACACTCGAAATCATAAGGGGTAATTTAGTGATTATGATAAGTGTGCTGATAAATAGTACATGTTATTTTTTAAAAAATTATAATAAATTAAAGTATTTTAGGACTTGGTGATTACCCAATACAAAGATGGTGTTAAACTAGTAAAAGATTATGTAATTTAAAAGAATGACATGTTAATATGTTACTTATCAAATATATAATAATATTAATCCTCACCTTATTTCATCTTTAGTACATTTATTTATTTTTTTTGAGGACTTTTTCGACTGTTATTTTTCTGGACAAAGCTAAGCTACTTATATCTATCTAATAAAATACAAATGATTTTGAATTTTCCGCTCACTTAATAAATCATCTGGGCCGTCCAAAGTTTGAGATAAATGTCACCGTCCATACATCTATCTAATAAAATACATCTATCTATCTAATCTATCTAATAATGATTTTGAATTTCCCGCTCACTTAATAAATCATCTGGACCGTTCTAAGTTTGAGATAAATCTCACTGCCCATACAGTGCCGGAGGCACGGGACCCAGCTAGTTTTTTTATATTTTATTTTAATGTGCTAGCTGTATTGAATTTGGACATCAGGAGCGCATATCTTATTCCCTTAATCCAGCATGCATTAGCTAATTCTTATATGCAGCCTCCGAGAATTTAACTATTTATGATGTCGTTGCACTATTGATCCTATTTTTTTTTCATTTTTCACAGTCGGTTTTCATAGTCAACACCATGGAGCCCCAGAATCAAGGTCATGAAGCGAGGCCTAGAATTAAGGTTGTGTTAGGCTATAATCAAGTCCATAGAGACCTAGAATTAAGACCACAACGGTTAGAATTAAAGTCATGGAGGCCGAAATCAAGGCCATAGAGGTCCAGAATCAATGTCATAGAGCCTATAATTAAGGCCATGGAGGTCCAAAACCTAGTTCGTGGAGGCCCAGAATTAAGACCATCGAGGCTATAATTGTGGCCATGACAACCAAGAATTAAGGTGTTGATTAATTCACGTTCTAGCCTAAAGTTTTGATGATGATTTATTTGTCGGTACTAAATTGTGTATTGTGGATTTCAGGAATATATTTCAAGAAGTGTATGTTGGATTATTCAAGAAGAATGAAGATGTTTTGAGTCCTAAGAAAAATATGTAAGGTCATTGCAAATATATGATTTTTCAATTCAAGGCTCTAGGACATATTATGTGTGCATAAAATCATGAATTAATATTTTGTGCATATCTTAAATATGTCATTCACTGCTATTTATTTTCAAGAAAATTGTCAGCATGCATGCGTAGGATTATTGTTCGAATGATATATTATGCATGTATAGGACTATCTGAATGTGATCTTCTTTCTACGGATTGGTTATATAGAAAGGAAGTATAATATGTGGCGGTAGTGGGTTTTAATTAGAAGTCTAATAGCTGCATATTCGAAATTGTTAGTTGCATATGGCGGTAGAGCTTTTATTGGCACATACCTTGAAAGAAGGAAGTCATGATTATCTTTGAAGAAGTTGGAATTTGTTCCATTACTATCATGATAAATGATGGCTCTTGAGTTACTTATATTGTCTGACTTAAACTCTATCATGAATCATAATTGCTTCCGGTCTAGTCCTATTTGACTTGGCCTCTACTATCTTTGAGAGAGTCCAATATTTATCCAAACATTTATTTGTTACGTTTGTTTTCAACAGAAAATTATTAAACGTTGCTTTTCTTGATTTACAACGTAAACATTTTTTTTTTAGCAACGGTAATATATATGTGTTTGGGCTATAAAAAGAACTGAGATCAGTGACAACATTTACAACACTTGAATCAATTATTGCACTCATATACTTGAAAAGCAATTTTATTTTCTGTGCAAAATTTCCAGCTGTTGTGTTATTATAATTCTGATTATTTTCAGCATATTTCCATGGGCTATAAATCGGGAATATCTTTCTATTATTAATTGATCATTGCATACATTAGTTGAGCCTTGCATTGTTAAATTATTTATTTGCTTTGATCATTAGACCTCTATAAATTGTAATCTTATATTTTTTAGACTAAGTGTTGTCTAAAGGAATTTAATCCAGGTGGATTAAGATTTGTTTACAAACAGGTTCAAGGAAGCATAGGTGCTTAAGGGGTGCATTGGTGCACAAGGAGCAAGTGTGCTCTAGTGAATTATTGTTATTCAATTTGATAGAATCTGTTTTGTAACAAGGGTTTTTTAAAGAAATAAAAGTGAGTCTCCAATACTAGTTGGTATTGGACGTGGACTAGGCTATTATTATAGACGGTAATTGCTGAACCACGTAAAAAATCTTGGTATTATTTTATTGCTTGATTTTCTTTAATATTTCTCAAGATAATTAGTTTTCGTAATATTTAAAATATAAACTTTTGCTTCATCTTGAGATAGTGTATTTACATCAAGTATTTTATCTGACTTATAATTTCACCAAGATATTTTCTTAAACAAAAATTCAATTCGGTAGACTGCATTCATTCAGCAAGCTGCATTCTTCGATACAGTAAGCTATATTCAATAGTTTGAATTTAAAGTTTAAAAATTGGTTATAGTTTGCTTCCACACTTATTCAACCCCCCCCTCTAAGTGTGCCATATCTGAATTTCATTTGGTATCAGAACAAGTCTCTATTTACTTGGTCTTAAAGGTGACTTGTAGGGAAAGATTTTAATATAGCACAGTTCGGGAACAACAATCAAAAAGGACAATCCACCAATAGACCTCCTTTACTGTTTAGAATAGAAAATTACAACTTCTGGAAATTCCAAATGAGGATCTATCTTAAAAGAGATCTTTGGGAATGGTGGGTTGTGGAGAACGGACCCGTTATTCCACGAAGAGATGATGGGACACCAAAGATTCTGCTAGAAATGGATTCAACCGAAATCTACATGGTTTCATATGATTCAAAAGCAATGAACACACTTCTCAGCGGCATAGTACAATCCAAGATAGACAAAGTCTCTTCATGCAACACAGCCAAAGAGATGTGGGATACTTTAGTGGTAAGTCATGAAGGCACTTCAAAAGCTAGAAGTCAAGCTAAGCATGCTCATGCACGATTATGAAATGTTCAAGCTCGAAAAAGATGAAACCATCAAACTAGCTCAAGCAAGATTTCTAGTTCTTCTGAACTCATTAAAGCTACTGGACAAATCTATTCCACAAAGTGAGATTAATCGTAAGTTACTTCGGGCTATGCCCAAGAGGTTTGCTTCCAAAATCACTACTCTTCAAGATTCCTCTACTATATCTACTATGGATACATTAACCCTTTTTAGTGAACTTGAGGAATATGAACATTAGTTAAAGAGGTATGACAATGAGGACGAAACTCCTTGAAGAAAGGTTTTAGCTCTTAATGCAGGAAATGAAGAAGAGCTTGATGATGATTCTGATGAAGAGATAGCCTTGATGACAAGGAGACTCATAGGACTTCTTCAAAGAAAGAATAAACGAAAGAATATCTTCAACTCAAATAAAGGCAAAGGAAAGCAAACTGAGGAGACGTGTTTTGAATGTGGATGTCCAGGGCACTTCAAGAAGTACTGTTTTCAACTAAAGAATAAAGGAAAAATAGGCTTCAAGGATTATAAAAGAAACAAGGCACTGGTCACTTGGAGTGATGAAGAAGAAGATGAAGTTGAAATTGATACCAAGGATGAGATAGCTCAAGTATGCTTAATGGGAATAGAAGGTGAATCAAACGAGGTATCTAATTTTGAGCTTAATTCTTTGAAACAAGAAAATGATAAATTAAGAGAAAAGAATGCATATTTGAAAGACTTGGTAAATACATTAATGGATGAAGTAGACTTTCTAATAGATGAAAAGAAAGATATTGAAAAGGAATCTATATGTAAAGAAGAAAAGGTTTTGATTGTTAAAATTAATTATTTAGATAATTTCAATAAAATACTTTTCAATAAGGTAAAATTTTTGAATAATGAAATCCAAAAATTGACTAATGAACTGAAAATGAGAGATGTGTGTATTGATGCATTTAGTGATAAATCACATGTTGAAACTTCTCCTAATAACAAACTTCAAAAAGAAATAACTTCACTAAAATCATCTCTTGCTAAATTTGATCAAGGTGAAGAAAATTTAAATGTCATATTAGGTAAACAAAGACCTAGTTTTGATAGACAAGGAATTGGTTATAATTCTATGCATAAAAAGGGAAATATGAAAATGCTAAAGTCAAAATCAAGTTTTAGATTAAATTATTGTTCACCCTTCACAACGTGTAAAATTGTGGCATTAAAGGTCATTTGGACATAAACTGCTTTAAGAAAAATAAGATTAAAAAGGTATGGGTTAAAAAGGATGATTTACCTGCAACTAACATAAAAGGACCCAAAAAGATGTGGGTACCAAAAGGATGAATTATTTTTTCTTGACAGGTATGTCTCAAGGCAAGGGTTCCATCTCAAAAATGGATTCTTGATAGTGGCTGCTCACGTCACATGACTGGTGACAAAACAAAGTTCGTGGAGCTAAAAATCAAGAAGAAAAATGGTACAGTCACATTTGGAGATAATCGAACTTGCGAAATAATCGAAAAAGGTAAAATAGGAAATGGTAAGGTAAATATTGATAATGTACATCTTGTTAATGGACTTGAATTTAATCTTATTAGTATCAGTCAATTAATGGATAGTGGTCACCAAGTTAGTTTTGATAAAGAAAAATGCACTATTTCTCATGGTACTAACAATGTTACTCTAGTTGCATAAAGAGAAGGAAATATATATACTATTGATTTTGAGCAACAGGATGAAGAATTATGTCTAGCATCTGTACAAGATGAGGCTAATTTATGGCACAAGAGGATGGGACATGTTAACATGGACTTAATCAAGAAATTATCCTCAAAGAATCTTGTCAAAGGGTTGCCGAAAATCATATATGAAAAGAAGGGAATTTGTGTTCCTTGTCAACTCGGGAAACAAGTAACAACATTATTTGCGGCAAAGAACATGGTATCAACCTCTTCCCCTTTACAACAACTCCATCTTGATCTATTTGGATCAGAAAGACATCCTAGTATAAATGGTAAGTTTTATGCTTTTGTAATAGTAGATGATTTATCTAGATATACATGTGTATTATTTTTGAGAACTAAAGATGAAGCATTTAAGGAATTTGAGAAATTAATCAGAAATTTGGAAACAAAATATAGTCTAAAACTTGTAAGGATAAGAAGTGATAATGGTACTGAGTTTCTAAAAGACTTTATAATATTTTTTGATCAAAAAGGTGTTAGTCATGAATTTTCTACTCCTAGAACCCCTCAACAGAATGGAGTTGTAGAAAGAAAGAATAGGACATTACAAGAAACAGCTAGAACTTTATTACAAGAAAGTAAAATTCCTAAAAAGTTTTGGGTCGAAGCTGTAAACACATCTCGTTATGTTTTGAATAGAGTACTTATTCGTCCAATCATTTTGAAGACGCCTTATGAACTGTTAAATAATAAGATTCCTAATATTAGTTATTTCAAAGTTTTTAGATCTAAATATTTTATTCTAAATACTAGTGATAACCTAGGAAAATTTGATGCTAAATCTTATGAAGGAATTTTCATTGGGTATTCACATAATAGTAAAGCATATCGTGTATTTAACATTAACAAATTGAGTGTTGAAGAATATGTTCATATTCGTTTTAATGAAACTTACAATGATCTTCCAAAAGAAAGAGATGAGGATGCAGGTACCTTGGAGATCTTAGTAAATCCAGCAAACCGGAATAACCTATTCAGCAAACCGAATGAACAAATCCAGCAAGTTGAATTAGAAAACTTAGAAGGTGTAGAACAAGATACAACAGAAGAACTTGAAGCAGATTTCCCTCAACAAGAAGAAGTAATACATGATGTACAAATGCCAAAGACTGCAAGATATCTCAAGAACCATCCACCGAAAAACATTATTGGAGATATAAACAAAGGAATCACTACAAGAAGAGGATTGCAAAATCAATGTGCTTTTTCAGCATTTCTATCCCAAGTTGAGCCAAAGAATACTAAGGAAGCTATTCTAGATGAAAGTTGGCTAATGGCAATGCAGGAAGAACTTCAACAATTTGAACGATGCCAAGTCTGGGAACTTATGCCACCTCCTAAAAATGTTTTTATTATTGGAACAAGGTGGGTCTTCAAGAACAAGCTTGATGAGCACGGAACTATCACTCGTAATAAAGCACGGCTAGTAGCTCAAGGATACAATCAACAAGAAGGGATAGACTATGAAGAAACGTATGCCCCATTCACCAGACTAGAGTCCATCCGCATCTTGTTAGCATTTGCATGTTACAAGAAGTTCACACTCTATCAAATGGATGTAAAAAGTGTTTTTCTCAATGGATACATCAATGAAGAGGTGTATGTAAAACAGCCTCTTGGATTTGAACATGAGAAGTATCCAAATCATGTCTACAATCTAAAGAAAGCTCTCTATGGGCTAAAACAAGCTCCAAGGGCTTGGTACGACAGGTTGAGTAAGTATTTGCTTTCAAATGGATTTATTAGAGGAAAAATTGATTCTACATTATTTATTAAGCATGAAAATAAAGATATTATTATTGTACAAATATATGTAGATGACATAATTTTTGTTGCTACTAATAATTTTCTTTGTGAGTGGTTTTCGAAGTGCATGCACAGGGAGTTTGATATGAGTCTAATGGGAGAACTTAATTACTTTTTGGGACTCCAAATCAAACAAACAAAGAATGGTATGTACATCCATCAAACCAAATATACAAAAGAACTTCTCAAAAGGTTTGGTTTTGAAGGATCTAATTCAAAGGCTACACCAATGAGCACTTCAATAAAGCTTACATCTGACAAAAAAGGTATAGATGTGGAGGTAACTAAATATCGAGGAATGATTGGTTGTTTAGTATATTTAACCGCATCTAGACCGAATATTATGTATAGTGTTTGTTTATGAGCACGTTTTCAAGCAAAACCTAAAGAATCTCATTTACAAGCTATTAAAAGGATTTTTAAATATTTAAGTGGTACAATAAATTTGGGATTATTTTATCCAATCTGCAATCATTTTGAACTAATGGGTTATTCAAATGCTGACTATGCAGGGTGTCAAATTGATAGAAAAAGTACCAGTGGTGCTTGCACATTTTTAGGTCACAGTCTTGTTACGTGGCATAGTAAAAAGCAAACATCAGTTTCTTTATCAACCACTGAGGTTGAATATTTAGCTGCAGGGAGTTGTTGCTCTCAAATTTTATGGTTAAAACAAACTCTATGTGACTTTGATATTTTATGTGATAATGTGCCTATATACAGTGATAAGTCTAGTGCAATAAATATTTCTAAAAATCCTGTGTTACATTCACGTAAAAAGCATATAGAAGTCAGACATCATTTTTTAAGGGATAATGTTTCAAAAGGATTAATTAAATTAATTTTTATTCCAACAGAAAAACATTTGGGTGACATTTTTACTAAACCTTTAAGTGAAGAAAGGTTCTGCATGCTAAGAAGAGAACTTGGAATGTGCATGGTTTAATATGTTTATGTACTAAAATAGTTCATGCATTAATATCACATAATTACAATATATTTGCATGTTATTATTTTAACTTTGTTTTGTTGATAAACATTATCTGTATGTAACCGGCAAAGAAGGCGTATCTGCACTGGCACGGTTCACTGTATCTATATTTATGGGATTTGATATTTGAAAAGACAGACACTGAAGGAGTCTGTTCGCAGTCCAATATTTTCCATTTCAGCTATAGATACATGCTTTTTTAAAGATTAATGTCCATCACCGACTTGGGAAACGTAAAGGTTAATACCTTGAGAAACGGAACAGCAGCCGAACAGTTTTTTGAAATTGAAAAGACGCACGTCTTTCGGTGACAAAGTTATACTTGATTTCTGTTTCTTATATCTTCAATCTTCTTCTTAAATCATATACATCTTCTTCATTTACCAAAACTCCTTCGTTCTCCTCTCACAAATCGATAACACCATGAAAACCAGAGCTAGCAAACGATCTTCTGAAAAATCAATCGACGAAGGTTCTTCGTTGAAGAATGTTACTGGAACAAAAATGAAATCAAAGAGAGAAAATAAGAAATCTCTTGTCCATGAGTTGTCTGATGCCACAATATTATCCGATGATTCGAATTCCAGTTTTTCTTTCTTAAAGGCTTTAGAAGCAGAACCATCTCTACGGGGTAAGTTGAAGCAGCAAGTGCATGCAGAACATCCTTTTTCACAGCCAGAGTATCCTTCAAATCTGGTAAATCCATTCTCATCTTCCCCTAATTTGCCAGAAAGTTTCTTTAGAGGGTATAATTTTGAAACTCATTTTAAAAATTCAATTGCTACGAAGCAATTTGTGTATGAAAAATCTCTAGATCTGTTTTATCTCAAACACTCTATTTTGGAAAAATTATTCGCTGATTGTGAAATATCCCCTATGTTGCTTCCTCGTACTATTGCCTATCCTAGGTTAGTTCAACAATTTTACACTAATCTTGAATACAATGGGGATTGTTTTACAACATATGTTAATGGAAAGTCATTGTTTTTCACTAGTATCGATTTTGGTAGCATTCTTGGTATTTCTTCTACTGGACCTTGTCCTTTTACTCTTAAAGGTGCTGCTAATATTCCTTTTCATTCATTGGAATAGCTTCATATTGTTATGAATGATTTTTCTCTTACAACTCTGTTTCTTCCAAAAACTGTGAATGTGTATCCTACTACATGTGTGTTACATAAGTTGGTTAGGTATAATTTGTTTCCACGACTTAGTGGTGGAGCAGATTTTACTTATCTAGATTTAGTTATTGTGGCTATGATTCTTACGGGAAAACCTTTCAATCTTTCTCAAATGATGTTGTCTCATATGCAAAGTTGCATTCGTCAAACCAAGAAGTGTCTTCCTTATAGCAAGTTTTTAACAAAACTTTTCCAACATTTCAAAATTTCTTTTGATGATGAAATTTTTGTCACAAATCATGAGCTTATCGATACTGCTAATTTGACAAAATCTCATATTACTTTTCGTGCTGGTGAGTTTGTTTTTCTCCTCCCTGATCCTCCTCCTATTTCTCACGATTCATCTTCCTCCCCTTTGCCAAATTCTCATGGGACTGATATTTTGAAGCTTTTAACTGAGATTCTGCAAAATCAAAATGTTGTGAAAGATGATTTGGTCGAAATTAGAAATCGTCTCGTGTGTCTTGAGAAAGGTAAGTTACCAATGGATGCCCCTGAGATCAATAAATTATATCATCGAATTGAAGATGAATTTATTGACCTTCAAGCGGGTTTTGAGATTCAGACGCTGGCAATGGTTGAAGCACTTCAACGAAAGGTTAATCGAAACACTTGTCAATTAAGTCAAGAGGTGAAATTCGTTAGTTATTAAATTAGGGAACTAGCATATTTTATGGCTAAAAGGTTCAATGCTATTGGTCAAAGGTTTCATGTTCCAACAATGTATTCTCCAATTCCTGAATGGCCAATGAATAACTGGATGGCTGAGTACAAGGGAGATTTTCTGGATATGGAGCTTCCTCCTACAACCTTTATTCCTAGACCACCTCGACTTGCAAACGATTACACCTTGGAAGAGCGTTTACATCGTCTTTATCATCGACCATACTTCACCAATCGTGCTGAACAAAGGGCAAATCTCGAAGATATTGATTGAAGTCGTTTCTTTTTGCATGATGCCAAAGGGGGAGAAAATGTCAGATTCTGTAAATTGTGAATTCTGCGATTTATTTTAAAATTTTTGCTTTAAAGACTATGGGTGATTTTGTGAATTGTGAAATCTGTGATTTGTTTTAAAATTTTTGCTTTAAAGACTATGGGTTTAATTGGTTTTGATAGGCATGGTTGCCTGGATTTTAAGATGTTAAGATGCTGATAATTTTTTTTGTTCTACTGCATGTTTTAAAACTGATTGTTGCAGGCATTTTAAGAATTGATGGTTTTAATTTTCATATTTGGTTTAGTATAATACTAACATGCAGGTGTTAAAAACTTCTCCTGAAATGTGCATGAATTTAGGGGGAGTTTCATTCATATATGTTGTCATCATCAAAAAGGGGGAGAATGTTGATTAATTCACGTTCTAGCCTAAAGTTTTGATGATGATTTATTTGTCGGTACTAAATTGTGTATTGTGGATTTTAGGAATATATTTCAAGAAGTGTATGTTGGATTATTCAAGAAGAATGAAGATGTTTTAAGTCCTAAGAAAAATATGTAAGGTCATTGCAAATATATAATTTTTCAATTCAAGGCTCTATGACATATTATGTGTGCATAAAATCATGAATTAATATTTTGTGTATATCTTAAATATGTCATTCACTGCTATTTATTTTCAAGAAAATTGTCAGCATGCATGTGTAGGATTATTATTCGAATGATATATTATGCATGTATAGGACTATCTGAATGTGATCTTCTTTCTACGGATTGGCTATATAGAAAGGAAGTATAATATGTGGCGGTAGTGGGTTTTAATTAGAAGTCTAATAGCTGCATATTGGAAATTGTTAGTTGCTTATGGCGGTAGAGCTTTTATTGGCACATACCTTGAAAGAAGGAAGTCGTGATTATCTTTGAAGAAGTTGGAATTTGTTCCGTTACTATCATGATAAGTGATGGCTCTTGAGTTAATTTTATTGTCTGACTTAAACTCTATCATGAATCATAATTACTTCCGGTCTAGTCCTATTTGACTTGGTCTCTACTATCTTTAAGAGAGTCCAATATTTATCCAAATATTTATTTGTTACGTTTGTTTTCAACAGAAAATTATTAAACGTTGCTTTTCTTGCTTTACAACGTAAACATTTTTTTTAGCAACGGTAATATATATGTGTTTGGGCTATAAAAAGAACTGAGATCAGTGACAATATTTACAACACTTAAATCAATTATTGCACTCATATACTTGAAAAGCAATTTTTTTTTCTGTGCAAAATTTCCAGCTGTTGTGCTATTATAATTCTGATTATTTTCAGCATATTTCCATGGGCTATAAATCGGTAATATCTTTCTATTATTAATTGATCATTGCATACATTAGTTGAGCCTTGCATTGTTAAATTATTTATTTGCTTTGATCATTAGACCTCTATAAATTGTAATCTTATATTTTTTTAGACTAAGTGTTGTCTAAAGAAATTTAATCCATGTGGATTAAGATTTGTTTACAAACAGGTTCAAGGAAGCATAGGTGCTTAAGGGGTGCATTGGTGCACAAGGAGCAAGTGTGCTCTAGTGAATTATTGTTATTCAATTTGATAGAATCTATTTTGTAACAAGGGTTTTTTTTAAAGAAATAAAAGTGAGTCTTCAATACTAGTTGGTATTGGACATGTACTAGGCTATTATTATAGAGGGTAATTGCTGAACCACGTAAAAAATCTTGGTATTATTTTTTTGCTTGATTTTCTTTAATATTTCTCAAGATAATTAGTTTTCGTAATATTTAAAATATAAACTTTTGCTTCATCTTGAGATAGTGTATTTACATCAAGTATTTTATCTGACTTATAAATTCACCAAGATATTTTCTTAAACAAAAATTCAATTCGGTAGACTGCATTCATTCAGCAAGCTGCATTCTTCGATACAATAGGCTATATTCAATAGTTTGAATTTAAAGTTTAAAAATTAGTCATAGTTTGCTTCCACACTTATTCAACCCCCCCCCCCTTCTAAGTGTGCCATATCTGAATTTTATAAGGCCATAAAAGCCTAAAATTATGAACGCCAAGAATTAAAGTCATTGTGGGCAGAATCAAGTCTATGGAGATCAAAAATTAGTGTCATAGAAGCCAAGAATTAAGGTCATGAAGCCTAAATTAAAGACTATGGAGGCCAAGAATTAACGTCACGAGTGTCAAAAATTAGCGCATGAAAAAATATTTTATTAGTATTAAATTACTTGATTGAAAATGCATATTTAAAAGATTAGGGGGCAAATGTTTTGAGTAAAAACAATCCACCAATGGCAAGTTTCTACATTTTATTTCTATATCCCTATTAAAGGAGGTCAATATAATAATTTTGCTCACGGAGTATTCTAAAAATATATTAAATCCAATAAATGATAGAATTGTCACGAAATTTAACCAACTAAGGATTGGTAACCTGGAAGGTCTCTAAAGCCAATTAGAATTTTAATTCCTAACTCTTGAAGTAGATGACTCACATGCTATAAATAAGGGATGTTCCAACACATTTAAGACACACAAATTTGACTCGATCCCATTATAATAATTCTCTCTTTTTATATCAACGTTTTGACTTAAGTATTGGAAAGTACTCCCGGAACTCCCGACTCCGTTAGACTTTTTGCAGGTTTTTTGACGAGATCGAGGTAATTATGTGACGATCAAAGTCAAAATTTGTAAGTTGATCAAAACTCTAATTTGCATCTTGCTGATTGGCGCATCAGTATTTATGACACACACTATGAGTGTAGTAAAAAGTACTCCCTCCGTCCCTATTTAAATGACCTTTTAGAGATGGGCACACCCATTAAGATAATGATTAGAAAGCATTAAATATAGTACTCAATTGTCTATAATACCCTTAAACCATTAATGAGTTTAAAGTACCAAAAAAATAGGTAGAGTAATGAGGGGTATTTTTGGAAAAATTATCATTAATTCTCATAGATTTGAACAAGCGTCAAATAATTAGGGACAAATAAAAAAGTTTAAAACGTCATTTAAATAAGGACGGAGGGAGTATCATTTTTATAAAATATGATTGAGAAAATATGAGAGATTTTAGGAGAAATAATGGGAGAGAAAAGGAGTTCAAATGTGACACATCTTTAAAAGATCAGTTATTTTTAGTGCTCTTTTTTAATAGAGTAAAATATACTGACACCTCCTGTAGATAATCATAATAACATTCATCACTCTTCTAGTTTTTCAAGTAACAGTCAGTACCCCTCTAGTCTATAATATGTAACATTCAGTACCCCTAGTGTGGTTGACCAACTAATATTTAAAAATATTTTAAATATAATTTCTAATACACCCTTCAAGTTATAATGTTTAATTTCTCCACTAAATATAAATTTGTATATCATAATTTTTACTATACTTGATCTAATTAATTAAATTATGAAATTGTGCAATAAATAACATAAAAGTCAAAAAATAATAAATATTCATTTTATCAGAAAAATAAAGTCATACAATTTTTACTAATTAAATTTCTCAAATATTAAAATTTACGTGATATATATTCAAATATATTTTTTTTTGTAATTAAAAAGTATAATGTTAATACCCATAAAAATTACAAATTAATGTAATAAAATAATAATTATTATTTTCAAATATTAAAATTTACGTAAAACAAACTTAATATTATAATTTAGACGAATCTTATTACTCATATAAAAAAGTATTAAAAATTATATTAATTATTTTTCTCATATATTAAACTAAACATAAGTCACACTTAAACATAATTATTTACAGTAAAAATGATAAATGTTGTTACTAAATATATATATATATATATATATATATATATATATATATATATATATATTAAAAGCATTTTTTTACAAGATAGAGGTAATAATAAATATAATTATATATTTTTATTTAATATTGCATAAAAACAACGTCAACTGTATACTAAAAAAATGTAATCAAAATCATAAACATCTCAATTTTTTATATATACTCAATAAAATTTAACATATAAAAATTATAATATGAAACTAAAAATTCAAATAATATTTTTTGTTGTTAAGCACCAAAAACTAAACTATCAATATACTCAATCACTCTAATTAGAATAGCTTCATAATAATTTAATTTAACTTTTTTTAATATTTGTATTACTTATCCAAAAATATGTGCTAATTAAACTAAATTAGTTTTTTATAAGTTACCAACAATTTAAATGAGATAGTTTTAATTACAAATAAAACTATAATTAAAATGTATTATATTAAAAAAAGATAATTAAACACACACACACACACACACACACACACATATATATATATATATATATATATATTATTTAGTAATTAAAATTTGATAAAATACAAGGGTAAATATGTAACTATATCTATTTAGTCAACCCTAAAAACTTGCAGAGGTACTAACTGTTACTTAAGAAACTAGAGGGGAGGTAAGTGTTATTATGATTATCTAGAGGGGGTGTCACTGTATTTTACTCTTTTTAATAATATAGATAACATTAATAAAAAGATTATTTTTTTTGTGTAACAAAAAATTAAAAAATACATTTTTTTGTAAAATAGGGAAAATATAATGTAATTTGTACATGTGAGACTCTACCCTTTTTAACTCCATTTGAGAAACGAGAGGCACTAGTCTTTTTTTAACTCTATTGAGAAGTCAGATCGATCTTGCTGTCCTCTATGTAGTACACTACTTTCAATTCAATTTTCAACATTAAATTTCCCACTTTATAATATAAATAAACAGATATAAACTCAAATCTGGTCAAAATAAACTTTGTAGGTATGAATAATGTTAGAGACACAAACCATTCTACAAATATTTTACAAACTGTTGAAGTGATATACTACACCTCAACATATTGTGTGGGATCGAAAACTATATTGTAATAATTTGTTGATCAATATGCTGAGGTGGAGTATACCACATCAGCATTTTATAAAATAGTTTTTGTCTGTAGCACTACTCCAGGGCAGATATTTAAAAGTTGATTTTTTCTTTCATCACATACCATAAATTTATAAATAAACTGGAATTGTCGGCTAATTACCAGACCCCAAAAATTAATTATAATCTAAACTTGACTTAATTTGCAACAAAAATGAAAAATGTCAAGTTGCTTAATTGTACTACAACAAAATCTAAGTAAGAAAAAAGTTGGCCACAGCCACGCCATCCAAAATTTTCATAGTGATGACGTCATCTAGTGTGTGCATTACGCATATGTTGACGTCACACCCGTATAACCATCCAATTTCTCGGCCTCTAACGCTCTATATATATTCTCTCCTTTCGTTCCTAACTAAACCAACTCCAAACTAATTCTCTCTACATATATATCTATATATATTCTCTCTCTAGCTCTCTCTCTCTTTCTCTCTCTCTATATATATATATGGAATGCTGTGACAAGATGAACATCACCAGAACTACTAATAGTACACCAAATAATTATTTATCATATTCTTCATCTTCAACAATAATATCTTCACCGTCCTCATCACCACCAATGAAGTCTCATCTTAACAATAATCCAGTACTTTCTGCTCCACCGGCGGTAATTATGAGTCCTTGTGCTGCATGCAAAATCCTGCGCAGGAGATGTGTCGAGAAATGCGTGTTAGCGCCATATTTTCCGCCCACAGAACCACTCAAGTTCACCATTGCCCATAGAGTTTTCGGAGCAAGTAATATCATCAAGTTGCTACAGGTACTTATATCGGTTTCAGATACTAATTTTCTGGTAGTATAATAACCCCATTCTATGCTGCTTAACTGCTTTCGCATTTGTGTTTCTCTGTAGAACCCTAGCTAGTACTTATTTGTATGGAAGATTTATGCATAATTCCTTTACTAATGATAATTTTGTCATTTTACGAATTTAATCGACCAAAACTAGGTTGTCATTTTTGATTGTTTGTGACATTAACCAACTAGCCGTGACAATCACAATAACGTTTTTTCATGCATATATAATTTATGTATATATATGAGTTATATATTCTATCCCTTAAAATCCATTTTTAAGCAATCATTTATCTTAATATAATTTAAATGTACATGCCAAGTCTAATTGATGAAATGTTTTATAACTATTATTTAAGAAATATTAATCACTATAAATATTGTTTAAAAAGTTTTCTTTAAACACCGGCATAGCTCCTATTTTCACTTACAAACATATACATACACACACACACACATATATATATATATATGTGTGTGTGTGTGTGTGTGTACTGCTAATTAATCTACATAGTTTCTTTGATAGTGGTCCATAATTGACTTGAGAACGATTGTGACAAGCTAGTAGCCAGTAAATAGGGGTTCATCTAATGAAAATATATACTACTAACTAGAAGAGTTGACAATGCCCTTCACTAGCATTGAAAATAGATTATACATGAAAGATTTAATTAGTCAGTACCAGTAGGTACAAAGAAATTAAGAAAAGGTCCAAGTTTGATTCACATCTCATCACTTTTTATTAATACTCAATTACAATTAAGTCATTCTTTTTGATCTGGTGATCAAAACTTTCAAAAAAAAAATTAGAAAAAGAAAAAGAAGTCATTCTTATATTTATTATGATAAGGACTCATGGGGCGTATGGGAATATTGTGCATGAGTACAATCATGCTTTTGCTCTTAACGTGGGGTAGTATAGTCATTACATCTGCTTCTCTTAGGCTATGTTTGTTTGTAATAATTATATTTGGGATAAGACTATTAATCGCAAGTATCTTGTTTGTTTTCAAATTTACACTCGAGACTATTAGTCTAAGGATTATAAAATGACTTAAAAATCTTGAGATTATAAATATAATCCCGAGATTATAATCTATATGATTAATAGTCTTGAGATTATAATCCCGATTATAATCCTTCCAAACAAACATAGTCTTAAGATAATAATTTTAAATTTGCTACATATATTTAAGTGAACTCTCATAATTATAGGAATAATAATTTTGTTGACTAATTATTACATATATTATCAGGAACTCCCGGAGTCTCAAAGGGCAGATACAGTGAGCAGCATGGTTTATGAAGCAAATGCAAGACTTAGAGACCCTGTCTATGGATGTGCTGGTACAATTTGTCACCTTCAAAACCAAATTAGTGAGCTGCAAGCAGAATTGGCTAAGGCACAAGCTGAGATTGTAAACATGCAAAGTCAACAAGCCAATTTACTAACCCTAATTTGCATGGACATGTCAATACCTCATCAAGATCAATCCTATGAAAACCTAAATTTCTTTCCTGATGATGTCAATCTAAGTGCGATTTTTGAGCCATTTTGGACATGATAATCAAGAAATTAATTTTAGTTTTGCAAAATCAATCTAAAGTTTAATTAATTAGGCGTATCCGCATTATTGTTTATATTTGGTTGTGACAATAACAATGGAATTTAATACCTAAATCACTTTACTTAAATTAAAGAAGAGATTAGTTTTAATAAAGTTAATTGTAAGTTAATTAATATATATGAATGATGATCTTTCTCCATGTTGCTTATTCTCTTAATATAAAGAAGTGAAAAACCTATCTTTCTACTCTCTTTTTTGTACCAATATCCTTGCAGTAAAACAACTTTTGGGTGACCAAAATTTTGATCTTGTCATGTACTGGTTTAGCTTTACATGGGTTGCTTGTCAAACTTGGTGATTTCTAAATTCTATGTTTGTTGAGATACTATATATTCTAAACTTTGTGGTATTTGTGTCTTTTAGTGGTGGATAAATGTTTTCCTGTTTTTCTTTTTCAAACATGAGGAACTTCTTTGGGGAAATAAAAACCCTCAAGTACTGTATATCACATCACTAACTGTAATTAATAAAGGCCACAGTTACTGTAAAACAAATAGCTTTGTATTTCTCTTCAACACTTTTGTGTGTTCAAAGAAATGTAATATTTAAATATATAAATTAAGGATGATTTGATTGATTGTCACAACTAATTGTAATTAGTTGTGACAATCGATTAGTTACCAAACTAAATAACTAATAGGTTTATAATTTTAAGTATTTCATTAATATTAATTTTATAAAATTATATGAATTCCTTACAAGATTAACAACCCTAGTTACATTTTTCCTCATATAATACATATATGATAAATATCGTCTCTGTTTTGAAATATAAGACCAACTTACTAAAAGTGTAAAAATTAAGGAAATAACTTATTCTCTTGATGAATGATATATTTAGTCACTTGTATATTCAGTGGCGGAACCATAAAATTTTAAATTAGGGTCAAAATACATCAATAAAAAAATTAATTATTAACGCTTGCGGTCTTCTTTCAAATTTATTTTACCCAATTATAGTATTTCACAATATCATATTCCAATCATTGTAAACCTATGAGTTGTGAGTCTAATAACTTATATATATATATATAGGAGTTCCATCCACAGCAACCGGTTGTTGGGAGCAACCCATTTTTGGCCAGCCGTAACAGCTTGTACCGGCTTATAAAAAAAATTGCATAAGGGCAGGTACAAGCTGTTACGGCTGGCCAAAAATGGGTTGCTCCCAACAACTGGTTGCTGTGGATGGAACCCAATATATATATATATATATATATATATATATATATATATATATATATATATATATATATATATATATATATATATATGGATTCCATCCACAGCAACCGGTTGTTGGAGAGCAACCCATTTTAGCCAGCCTCTACTACCTGTATCGGCTTATAAAAATAAAAAATAATTTGTCTAAGGTCGGTACAGGTAGTAGCGGCTGACCAAAATGGGTTGCTCCCCAACAACCGATTGCTGTGGATGGAATCTCATATATATATATATATATATATATATATATATATATATATATATATATATATATATATATATATAGACTGTACAGACCTGTTTTGTTATATATATCCAAGTCAGACCCAAAACACTCTATTATATAAAAAATCCAGTTTCATAAAATATTAAACTTTTTTTTAATTATTTTAAAAAAACAAAATTTTAAGAAAGTCCAGGAGTCCGGATAGGAACATGACTCTCTCTCTCTCTCTCTCTATATATATATATATATATATATATATATATATATATATATATATATATATATAGGGGGCCGATCCATAGCATCTATATGCTATGGGACAAATATTGGCATATGAGCTATAGACCACACATTTTATTGATGAAAGGCTACGATTAGAGTTGGGCAACCAACGTCCGCTAGTATTACTAGCGGACGTAGTAAGTATAAAATATTGACATTTATGCCCCCAATTCGCCACTTAGCCAATTCAAAATGATAGACAATTACACAGTCCGCTAGTATTACTAGCGGACATGACATATACTGCATACTCAAATCTTCCCTGCAAGATTCATGCAATCAGAAGATACAGACATGCAATCTTTCCTGTTACAGCCACAATACATACATGCAATCTTTCCTGTTCAATATAGATTAGCCTAGGTCTTAGTTTTTCTATTTTCTTGTTATACAATATACATTAGTTTGTAAAAGAAAATACCCTAGAGGCCCTCGAGAAGAGGAGTTTGGAGTAAGCCCGGTCGGTTCTTCTGAAGATCAAAGAAGCAGCAGCAAGAGCAGCCGCAGTTTCTGCGGCTACCTCAGAGCCATGGTTATTTTTGTCTATCTTGATCACAGTTCTTGGAGTGTCCATGTCTTTAGGTCTATCCCAACAACCATGGTCCTTGTTTGCATCACCCGCCTACATATATGTAAATAAATTTAGAAAAAACCCCATTTTCAGAACCTTAGTTTTAAGCCCCTTTTCTAGTGAAAAATTTGGCAAAGGTTTAGTAAAAATAACATATAATTTATGAAAAACAGAGAACTGAGAAACAGAGGAAAACAAGAAGATTACTTGAACATAAATTGTGTCTGGTTGGGCAGTAGCTTTGAGTAGGTAGTCGCTAAACCAGCGAATGGCTTCTCTTGCATTCTGCAGCTCACTTTTCATTAACCCACCAAATTCAATCACACTCCATGAGAGCATAGTGGTGGTGAATGCCATAGGAAACCCAAACTTCACATTGTCCCCTGCATCATAATACCCTCCCACTAAATCAACCTGCATTGTCAAATTCCCACCAAAATCAACAAAACCCAGTTGAAATCATGCATATTAAGTACCAAAAAAGCAAAAATCAACAAAACCCAGCTGAAATCTTTCGCATTGAGACCCAAAAAAGTGTTCCAAGAAAAGAATAATGCAAAGAAAAACTTAAAACTTACATGCATTTCTGAGCCATCTGAGAGGCCAGAATCTTTCCTCCAAGTGACCCTTTGGTTAGGAGGGAGTTTCCCAGACCTCTGTGCTTCAAAGAAAAGAATAGATTTAGTGAGGGCATCTCTATAATTGTGGGAGGCAAAGTGGCTATCTTCTAGGCTAGCTTCCTAGTTGAATAAAAAAGTCAAATAAAACGAAAGGATGAAGTGAAATAGGGAATAGCAGTTCTCAACACAACAAAGAAGCATATATTATGTGCTTTCTGTTAATATTCCGCTAGTAATACTAGCGGACCATAATCAAGTTCTGTTATAGTTAATTTCACTTTTCATTAACGTTAACGAGGGGCTTAAATGTCCGGATTTTATACTAATTACATCCGCTAGTATTACTAGCGAACGATGTTTGCCCATACTAAATCACAGCCTTCCATCTATAAAACGTACGGATTAGAGCCTATATACCACTTTTTATCTCATAGCATATAAATGCTATGGATCGGTCCCCATATATATATATATATATATATATATATATATATATATATATATATATATATATATATATTAATTTCCTCCGAATTATGAGACTATTAATCAGATTTTTAATTTTGTTGATCAACTGATTAGCTACTTTTATAGATAAATTATAAATTATAATATTATATATTCAAAATCTTATATTGTGGTTCTGGTCATCTTATTTGGAGACAACTGTAATATTGTTAATTTATTATAGGTGAAAAGACATGAAAAAACAAATAAAATTAATACCATCTCATAACAAAGATTAAATTTAACTAATATTAATATGTTTCAGATTCCAAGGTTGAGGGTCATATGACCCCCTCGCCCCCTAGTTCCATCCATGTGTATATTTATACTTTTTATTTATTTTAGACCAAACTTAAAATTTTAATTTTGCTCATACTTTATAATGGTGAGATTAAATGAGAAAGTGTAACCAAGGAAAATGACCAAACAAAAATATTCTTTAAACAAAATTAAATGTGACATCTCAAAAATTGTGTAAGTTGTATCTGTATCACATATGGGATCCATTGGGGCATTTGGTCTCAAAATGAACATGCAAATCCAAAAAGTCAAATCCATTCTCTTTTTCACATGTCTGGATATATGGAGTATCTAAATAAAAAGTGGTAAATCAATGGATGCATGAATAATATACACGACTAGTTAGTTGGTCCTCACATATGACATGTCTAATTATGATTTCTTTTTCTTTTCTTTCTTTTTATAGAAAAATAAAAAATAAAATACATTATCAAAACTAATTATTTTCAAAGTCTTGTTATGTATTACGATAAATTTACGTCGAATTATAAAATTTATCAGTACATAGAATTTATAAAAATTATAGAAAGGTCTCACGTATAACACATATCTAGTTAAAAATGTTATCACTAATACTTATCTATATAACTAGTGATCAAAAAAAGAATATATATATATATATATATATATATATATATATATATATATATATATATATATATATATATATATATATATTATCAAAGCTCATTATTTTTATAAGCAATCATTAGTGAGAATCAAATAAATGGACATTTTCAATAACGGCTCACAAAAAATAAATGAAGTAAAATTAGTTAGGTATGAATTCATACTAGGAAATGTTTATCCACAACTGATCCACATTAATTGGCTTCAAATGTGCAAAGTCTTAATCATGTATGCCAAACTATATATATATATATATATATATATATATATATATATATATATATATATATATATATATATATATATATATATATATATATCCCCACTGATTCATAACCAACGTTTTAAGGATAAAAGTATCTTTACAACAGATCTCAGTCGTCTATTTGTGTATCGAACGTTAAGGAACGGTAAGGACAGGAATTCACAGTTTAATATAGGGGATTTCGCTGTATTAAACTGCAGATTGGATGATATCCAAAATACCTCTCGTCAATCCGCAATTTAATATATTTGGACCTCATCTCATTTTGTGGCACTAGCGATCTGAAAATAAAAGAGATCAATTTAAAGCAATTAAAATTTTCATTTTTTCTTGCATATTATTGTTCTTACTGATTCATGTGATCTGAGCTGATGAGAAAAATGCATGGCTACCGTGCTCATGCTATGAGAAAACCCTTCACCCCATTGCTAGATTATATTTGGTTAGTCATTTATGTTTCTCATCAGCCCAGATAACATGAATCAGCAACAAGAATATGCAAAAATGACATAATCGAAGATTTATAGATTTAAATCGAATTTTTTTTGTTTGAGTCCTAATCCGCATAATTAAATTGCGGATTGTAAAATAGATGGTGCATATATATGAAAAAATAATTATTTTTATAAACTAAATGGTGTATATTGAAGTGTCTTATATACAAAGTTACTTATAACTTATAATATATTTCGGGTCAGGTAACAAAAATAAACTTATTAAAGTTAGAAAATTAAAATTTTGAAAAGAGTTGTAAAAGTACATGCAAGCGATATGAGTAAAGACATCTCCATTACTGAGACTTTTACCATCTTCAAGATATCTGCCTTCAATCTGCAGAGCAAGAAATAGAGTCTTTTAACCCAATAACAACTACTAATTATGATTTGAAAATAAAATATTGGAGTATAAAAATTTACAAAATAATAATAATAATAATAGTAATAGTAATAGTAAAAGTAATAATAACAATAAGTGCTGCAATAGTATAGTAACTCTGCAATAGTATAATAGCTCTACGATAGTAGATTATGTCAGGAATAAGCATGTGAATGTTATTCCTATTTACATATGATTTGATTATGATATATATGAATGAATATGCAAGTATGCTTGCATTAAGAAAAGCTGTAAAGTCCTTTGATAGATAATAGAAACATGTGTACAATGACTTAGAATAAATTGATCAAGTATGTTAGGTTGATCCTACATAAGCAAAACAACTTTGTAAAGTCCTTAAAAAGAAATGATGTACAAGGACTATAAACATAGAAAGATCAAGCATGTTAGGTTGATCTTATGATGTAATAGATAGGCTTGCCTGATCGTCGAGCACTGCCCCAGAAATCGTAGTCTGCCAGGGGAGTCAAGGAAAACTCGGGAGCTGTCTAGGCAAAATCGTAGTCTGCAAGATAGTAGATCTCGGAGTTCATAGACTGTCAGGAGAGACGAGAAAGGATCGTAGTGTGTCGAATAGAACTTCCTCGGAGCCGAAGTCTGCTGAGGAAGTCATGTTCAAAATCGTAGAGACAGTCTGCCTACAAGCCAACCGAGTATCTGCCAAAGCCAAGTCAAGAATCGTAGACTATACTCAGAATCGTAGAGTCTACTGATCATACCAGAGGCAGAGATCGTAGTCAAGCAAGATCAGATAAAGACAACAAGCACAACGAAAGAAATCGTAGAGTGTCAAGATCTGATCTCGGAGTCGTAGTGTCTACACAGCCAAAGCTGAATCGTAGAGTGCAGAACTAAGACCTCAACAAATGTGCTCGCAATGCCAAGGCAGAATCGTAGAGCAAATATGATTCTCAACGAATGAGCACTCCCAGAATATCCACAGGAATGAAGCCTCTGGTTGGCACTGTAAAGATACATCCCATTTGAAGGAACCCAGAGAGCACTCAATGAATGGCATGCAAGCTAACAGAAGATTTAAACACCAACCCAATCAGCATCAAGATTGAGTTGTGAAGCCATTCGAGATGAAGTCTTCCACAAGGAGATCAGAAGAATACTTCAGTAACTGACTAGGAAAATTCAGCAAGTGCAGTAGCTGTCAAATAGACAGAAGACGACGATCTTGGAAGCAACCAGGATCGTAGTATTTGTCAGACAAAGAAAGAACTGATGGAGTGCACACAAAGATACTGGACAGCTTCTGAAGAACAAGGCTAAAGTGATTAAGCATTGGGTCAGTCCATTGATGATAAGTGAACGGGAGATCACAAGGAGAAAGTGAGCTGGACACGCCACAAATCTGAAGTGTCATGTTATTCAGAAGGGACCAGAACAAAGAAGTCAAGTCATCAGTCTCTGAGAGCTATTGAGGCAAAACAGAAGTGTTGAAGCACTACACAAAAGAGGTGTTCTACATTAAAGATCCAATCAACACTTTTCAAGATCATAGTGTTGCCTCTACCAGTCAACAAGACACTACGATCAGGTCCATGAAGATATGCATCAGAATCGTAGAGTTCGAATAGCTGAAGACTGAAGCATTGACAATGGTTAAATCTGAAGGGTAATATTCGGACAAGAGCTTATTGAGAGTGTCGATGCAAAAGGACAACCTCTGATCGAGAAATCAGAAGGAAGAGATAAAGTATTCAACTTGCCTAAGACATTAAAGTGAAATCTCTGATGGGGTAGGTGAAACAGTAGACTGCAGTGTCAGAAAAAGTATGACATGTCACATCAGCAGTCTACCTCAGTCAACTCGAGATCTGTGAAGATATTTGAATAGCTTTTAACGGCTACTTTCCAACAAAAGGATTGGGAAGGAGTATAAATCAGCAAGAGCATCAAAGATCGAGAGTTGCTGCTGTTGGGGAGTTTGGAGGAACGGTGGACTGTTCTAAACCATGTAAGATAGTGAGTCTGAAGGCTCACTCTACGATCCACCAAGAACACTTAGAGACAGACAAAGAAAGAAGTTAAAGTGAGAGTTCTTGTGACGCCCCCAAAATAGGTCCATTCCATCCAACCCATTCTGAGTCGTCAAATACATGGTACAAAAATAACTACAACTTTATTATTACAACATATAAACTGTGAGTTTAAATACAGATATTGCCGTCTAGACAATATCCACACGCAAATAAATCCCCATCATAATTATTGATACATTATTTTACAAAAATGGTGAGGACTACTAAACAACCCTCTCTAGAACCTTCATTCCATACCCCGACTAGTACTCGCTACATTCTCGCCTCTTAAGAAGAAAAATGGAACAAAAAAGAAAAGGGTGAGCTCAACTAGCCCAGTAAAGAATATTATGACTAAGATAATATACAACAAATTATCGTTAGTCTTCAACAGGGAAAAGTCTAATAGAATACAATAGACAACCAGTTTTAAATCAACAACTGCAGCGGAAACAACAATTCATTAGAAGAGTTAAGTAGAGAATGCAAACTACTATCTTCTATATATGAATTTAAAAGTTCATCGTCGATATTTTATCCATGTAACATCAATCAATATATATCTGGAATTAAATATTCATCTTTGCACTACAGGCCAAAGATATTCATCAGTCGGTCATATTCATCTAAACACCTGTTCATCTTTGCACTACAGGCCAAAGATATTCATCAAGAAATTATTCATCTTTGCACTACAGGCCAAAGATATTTAATAATATCATCATTTAAGACTAAGGATGATGAAAACTATTTTTAAAGAAACGAATCCAGTGAAACAAAATGACAAGGATTAAGGATTAAATATTCGTACTTTATTTTAACCATGTCCAAAAATACTTCATAAGTAATCAGAGTGGAGTAAAATTCAAGAATGATCAAAATATGGATACAATCAAAACTAGTATCCATAATAGATATTTTGGACAAAAAGAAGAAATTTCATTTTTCGGTGAATAGTGTCGTATTCGTGAATAGTGTCGTATACGTGAATAGTGCCGTATATGTGAATAGTAACTCCGACACCAAAAGATAGAAATTTCACAAAAAACATCATCATGCTTCATGAATAGTACTCGTGAATAGTAACTCATGAATAGTAACTCGTGAATAGGAACTCATGAATAGTAACCCCGACATGAAAAAATTCCAAATTTGATAAAAATTTCCAACCAATAATTCGGCATAATGATATTGAAGAAATAATATCATTTTCGAATAAAATAACATCCCTTACCTCGAAAGACAGTACTTCTAGTTGAAACACCGGATATAGGCTATGACTTGAACTTGCACCGTATAACAATACTCAAAGTATACTCAAAATACTCACAAGAATACGTTCGATAATATAGAGAGAAAAAACTTCAGTTTCTGGTGTGATTTTCAATTCTAACCTAAGCAACCTATTTATAGGAAAATGCTTAGAACACCAAAGTATAAAATTTAATAAATTAATATATATATATATATATATATATATATATATATATATCAAATTCATACGCCCACTTTAGAATTCAGCTCCTAGCATTTCCCACATGCCAACCTTCTAGAAAAGTAATAAAAAAACGTTTTTCATAAAATAAATAATTAAAACTTCCAAAAATCAATTATTTCGGAACTCCGAAACTTCAATAATTCATAATAAATAGCCCTTTTGTCAGAAAATTCGAATCTCGCGAGTTTTAATAGGAAATTCAATTCTCTACAACTTTGCAGAAGAAATTTTTTCCAAATTCCAAACAGAAATTGACCGAAATACACAAACGGGTGATTTTACAGGCTATAATCAAATTTCAGTCAAGAAATGGGGTCCACCGACACATAAAACATGCTTTAAATATTTTTGGTAACAAAAATACTCCTCCACATATACTCATATATCCCACATTCATCGTAAAAATATCATCATTATTATATTATTAAAATATAATAATATATTTAAATGAATTATTTTATCAGAAAAAGATAAAATTTCAATTTTCAACAATTGTCACATTAAAAGAATTTCTCCATCTATATCCACATAAAATCAATATTTTCCTCATCATATAAATCAATAATTAATTATTCACAAATAATATTATAGAATCACAGTACTGGCAACCAGGCCGTTCCCAGAAAAGAGGGGGCTTTCCAATAAAAATTTCTCCTTACTGGCGCGCAATTAGGTGACCAAACCTCTCCTTAGACAGAACTTTCTAGACATTGACAATAATGTTATCTAATAATATTATTCAGATAATATGAATTATTGCTTCGATAATAAAAAATACTGTGTAATGACAATTATTGAAACAACAGCAATATAAAATATCAATGCAGCAATTATTGAATCAATAAAATAAAATACTGAACAGTAATTACTGTAACCATTATTGAGTAGTGCCTTCTTACGTAAGAATCAATAATTGGTGCAATACCGTGTGCTACTGTGTTTTAACCACCGAGTATTTTAACAGTATTAACGGTAACAACTACGTCATTATTTTTAAACAACTTATATTTGTCGTTTTCTTCATCCAATCGATTTCCGTTATGGGGCCCACACATGGCTGCGCTGTCGTACGAATATTCCCCGACAGCAAGAATATTCCACGATCAAATGAATATTCCCCGACAACAATGAATATTTTATAACCACTTGCTTATTTTGAAATATTTGCATATTTTACCCATAACTATCCACATTAATCACATCAACCCTTACTATTTCAAAATAATAAATAGAGAAAATTAAATTTCATTAATAATAAGTTGGGGTCTTACAGTTCTACAATGTAGAAGTGAGAGTTCTACTACATGAAGAGTGTTCTAAACTGCCGAGAGAAAGAAGAGCGTAATGTCATCTTGATGTCCATCATGGAAAGACTCTAAGTACCATAGAGAAGAGTTCAAAGTCATCTTAGCAAGTCCATCATGAGAAGACATCAAGTATCAAGAAAGGAGATCACAAACGTCCTCATGGTGGCAAGAATGAGAAAGTTTCTAAGTAGCTAGCAAAAGAGCTTACAGTCATCTTAGAAACCCATCATGTGCAGTCATCACGTATCAAGAGGAATGATCTTCAAGGCAGTTCATCAAGAGATCATCAAAGGAGGTTGAGTAACTGAATAAGCTGAGCATCATGCAACACTCAACTGTACTTCAAGGATGATCACGCCAAGCTGCTAAGTACAGAAGATGTTCAAAGCATAAAGACATCTTAGCAGCTCAGCACCAACTCCAACAAACAAACAAACAACTCAACAACAAGAAGCCAGTGCCTGAGGGATCCTTGTTCGGAGGGACTAAATGAAGTTCCAAGCCTGCTGGGCTTGAAGAGTTCCTAGGGAACTACAGACGTTCCAAGGTTGCTGGCCTTGAAGAGTTCTTAGTGAACTGAAGTACCAAGGCTGCTGGCCTTGAAGGAATCTTAGTGATTCAGGGTGCTGCCCTTCCTTAGAGGAAATCCTGCTAGTTAAAGCAGAAGAGTGGATTAGGAGCTTGAGTCTCTGAACCACTTAAAACCCTTGTGTCTTTTACTTTATGTCATTTACATTATGTCTATTAACTGCTATAGCCTATAACTGCTATGTATGTTCTAACTGCTTACAACCAAACTAACTCTACGAACAATGCATGTATGATTATGAATATATCAATGAAGGGGATCTTTTATTTATTCCGTTGCGCTTGAAAAGATTCTTATGTTTGTCATAAGCTAAATTATTAACAATATAAAATAAACTAGAAAAGTATTTGAAACTAAAAAGGATCTATTCAATCCCTCCCTTCTAGATCTATTATACCGACTGGGAACTAACAATTGGTATCAGAGTAAGTTCTCATGCTATATTTAAAAGCTAATCGCTTTGAGTCTGATCCCAGGCACAAACATTGTTCTAAACTTAGTTTAGTAGTAAGTCACTTTTTATATGCAGATGAGCTCACACGTTGGAAATATTGTGTATAGGTAAATGTGTATATACACCTGAAGCTGCTCAGATTGGTCCATGTTCTCGAGTGTTATATCAACAAGATCAATCCTTGCCTGCAGTCAATCTTGTAGTCTGAGACCAGACGAGATAGCCCAAAGAGACATCAACAACAAAGAGTCAAACATCCACCAGCCTGAAAGATGAAAAAGTCATACATGCTAAGAAATGTTTATCCAGAGAAGAAAGAAGATCTTCTCAAACATGTGTCTGGCCAACCAGCAGTTGGGTGCAAACTTTGTGAACTGAAGGATGTCAAAGAACTAAAGATGATGATGATCTTCTCCTAGCCTGCATCTTCAAGACCACGACTGATTGATTAAAGGCCAACAAGAGCAACAAGCTGTCAGGAGCAAATGAAGGTTTAGTGTTGAGAGGGTGACAGCTTTTAACACGACACGTTAACTCGACATGAGAGGGTTTAGTGTTGAGTATAAACAATTTCCGTGTCATAAACATGTCCATATGTTCAATACGAAATTTAAATGGGTCAAACACATATAATCAATAATTTGACACATTTAACACGAGTAAATATGTCTATTTAAAATAATTTAAAAATAAAATATTGATAAAACGTTATAATTTATCCTAAATATTGAGTTTTAACAATAACAATTACGTCATTGCTAAATAGACAAGACAACAATTATATTGATTGAAATTACGTCCTTCTGGATTGTTTACCACAAGACCGTTATCAAAACAAGAAGCTGGTGGAATAATGAATTTTCTAAACGCATCATACATTCAAGAGACAGGAATTGAACTTTTCAACACAAATTTGGCAATTCCAAACTATACTATTTCTGATCATGACAAGGACTAACTAACATGCATGACCATAGGAAGAGATAATGAATTAAAGAAGCTAGTCATTGTGCTTCTTGACTGACTTATGCAGACCTCCACCCAGTTGCCTATTAATTTTCTCCAATGTATTAAGACATTTCTTTGCAGTGTCTATAGGTCCACAGCTTAATAAATAAACCAACCTGAAAGCCTGGTTAAGCTTACTCAAACCAAACTCCATTCACAAATTCATATATGTTGAATTACATTTATGTCCCCTAAACTTTGATCTGGTTATAGTAAAATAGAAAAAGTTACATATAACTATAGTCTCCTGTTTGTGAGCCAACACAATACAACAATATTTACTATAACGAATATAACAAAAAGGGATAGAACTCTATGTGATGTGACAACTTCATCATAACTCAATCTCTTAAACTTGCATTAATTTCATATCATATTTGCACTTATAAAGTTGTAATGTTTGTCCCTTGTACGTACTCAGGGGTGGATCTACACTTAGCCGGTGTAGACAATTACCTACACTGATTTTTTGAAAAACAAAAATATTTTAGGGGTAGTTTCGATATATATATATATATATATATATATATATATATATATATATATATATATATAAAGTTAATTAGGGGATTAGATTAAAAAAATCAAGTGATTGGATAAGAAAAAAGATGAGCTTTTACATTACATTTATGAGTTTTTGATAGAAAATTAAAAAAAAAACTCAAAAAATATTAATTCTCCATGTAGAAATATTAATACTCCATGTAGAAATATCAATACTCAAAAAATATAACTAGATACAAATATGCAAGTATAAATGACAAATAAAGTGATATTCAGTCGCGAAATATATGTACATATATACTACATAGGATAAAGGAAATTTAATCAGTCATTCCTTAACCAAGATGAAGATGAAGATGAAGATGAAGATGAAGATGAAAGAAAGTTTTGTAGCTTTGTTTGTATTTTAAAGTTTTAATGATTTTTAAAAATAAAATTAATTATATGTTTATATTTGCTATAAAAAATAAAAATAAAAATCTTAAACGGTCTTCTTATCATGAATACTTAAGAAAATCGATATTTCCGCATCATTTTTGATATTTTCACATGTAAGACCTATATTAACTGATGTGTCGAATTTTTATTAATTAATATATGAGTCCTATATATAAAAATATTAAAAAGTGATGTTAAAATATGAATTCTCATACTTAAATATGTGAAAGGACAGGGTATACATAGGTGTCATGATTATCAAATAGTTGTACAACTAATTAATACAACTAGTCTTCCTAAAAAATCACAAATTTAGTTGGCACATACCTACTTGTGTTTACCTTAGTATAATGGGGTAGAAATGTGGGATAATGAGGAAATAGAAATGTGTTATTGAAAAAAAGGTTGAGAAAATGGGAGAATAAAAACAATTATTAATTACTCTTTCCGTTTTAAAATTAAAGATATAATTTGAATTTTTAAGTTAAATTAAACGACGACATGTTAAACTTTGAAATTGGTAGACTCGTAAAATTTTAGAAAATAATAAATTTTGTGATTAATAGATTTTATTATATACTATACAATTATAATAATTGTATCAATTAAAATTAAATAAATTCACATCAATTTAAAGTTTAATATACCTTCGTTTGATCTCAAAAATTAAAATATATATATAATTTTAGAACAGAAAGAGTATTATTTTTAGTATTTTACCTGATAGCCTCGCCAATACGGCGATGCTAACGCTCTGTTTCTGAGTTTTAAAATAGGCAGAAAAGAAAAAAAATGAACAAAAAATTTAAGTTTTCTTTCCAATTCTTATGTTTCTAAGTTTTTTAATAAACGGAAAAGAAAAGAAATGAATAGAAAACTTAACCACTTTTCTTGCCAAAGTTTTCCGTCCAAAATTGGCCTGATTTGGACGGAAAAGAAATTGGAATAAGTAATATTTTTATAATTCTCATATTATCCTCAACTTTTAATATAATAAATTTTAAATTACAACTCATATCCTCAATTTTTTTTTATTTACTAAACCTAATATGATAAAGAGAAAAATATAGGCGCGAATAACTTGCCGCGAACAAGTTCTCTTCTTCGGTTCAAGCCCAAGCTCCCTGCAACAGTGTAACTGGACAAATTCATCTCCAAATTGTTTCTTTGATTAAATTTATCTTGCATATTTTTATTCATGGTTCAATAGTTATAATTAATATAAGGGTAAATTTGTAAAAGTGATATTTTTCTTTTCTTTTCATTACAACTCAAAAACGCAAAAAAAAAAATTTAAATTTTCTATTTTTTTTTCTATTAAAAACTCAGAAACAACACAAAGAAAAACTTAAAATTTTCTATTCTTTTTTGTTCTAATTTAAATTTTCTATTCTGTTCAAAACTCAGAAACAGAGTGTAAAGGTTAGCTCGATAAGTAATATTCTTCAACTTGAATGACAGATAAGTTGTATATAATATTTAATTTGAATCCATCTCAATTAATCTCTAGTTACTGCTCTAGAGATTAGTTAAATTTCCACTAAAAATTGCACTAGGAGACGTACCAAATATTCCTTTTTGATAAGGTATAGTTTTCAACAAATTGAATAATTAATTAAGATTGGACAATTGTCAAAACTTTCATATCATTCAGTGTCTTCTTGTCATGAAATAACTTAATTAGTTAACTAATCACTCTTTTAAATTCAAAGTTTGGTTTAAAAACTAAATTAAGTATAATATTCTTTTGGCCAATAGTTCTCCCACCAATTATGCTTATCTCTTGTTAATTTATTATCAACAATAATATAATATTGCATGTTTTATTTTTACCAAAGAGAGAGAGAGATATATATATTCATTTATCTACTAATAACCCCTAGGTTCCAAAATTAGAGATATAATTTTTTTAAGGTCAAGCAACAACATATTAAATTTCAAATTGATGTGAATTTATTATACTTGTATAATATATAACAGAAACTGTTAATCACAAAATTTATTTCATTCTAAACTTTTATAATTAATCATACTAATTTTAAAGTTTAATATGTTGTCGTTTTTCGACCTCACAAGTCAAATTATATCTCTAATTTTGCAAATGAATGGAATAATATTTTTCTTCATTCTTAAATCATTAAATGCGCAAAGTGTCAACATTAATTTTCCTTAAAACTAATATGAGATCATCAACTAGATTTAACAGAATAATTATAAAATAGAAGATTATAAAAAAAAAATTGTTCCATAATAGAGAAAAGATGAAGAATGAGAAGAAGAATATTACTCTAGAAGAGTAGTACTTAATTAGACGACAATTCTAAGAAGATTCTAGTAGTAGTAGTACTTAATTAGACAGATTTTTGAATCAAAAGTCTCCTATATCCCAATTAATGCTTTAATTAACATTAATAACAGAAAAAAAAACATACTAAATATTTTTTTTATATATTTTTATATATAATTGTTAACTACGCTTGATATTTTAAGTGATGTTTATTGCTCTAATAATATCATTTTTATTTTGTTAATTAGGAGATGTAGTTGCTTCAACTATGATGATTTATGTATAAATTAAAGAGAGAATAACTTCTAACCTTACGAGGCAAAAAGATAAGCTTTACCATTAGACTATCACTTTTGATCTAACTAAATTAATTAGGTTAGTTTAACCAGTAACTGTCAAGTTTTTTGAATGAATCTTGAAATCAAAATGAAAAGTCTATTTGGACAGTTTATAAAAATAATTCTCATTTTATAAGCATAAAATTGCAATTTGAATGAATTTTGTATTACATGTTCTTTCTTTTTTACTTCAACTAAGGGGGTGTTTGATAAAAACTGAATAAATTTGAATCTGAATGAGTTAAATCTGAATCTGAATGAAAAAAACTGTTTGATAATTGACATGTCTGAAACATCTGAATGACAATACTTTATTATTTTACCCCCTCCAAAAAAATTCAAAATTGTTGTAAATTTATTTAATATTACTTGATATAATAGTTAAAATTTTTTAAAATTTTTTTAATTTTTTTTACTTCATTCAGCCATTCAGCTCAAAAAATCTGACTTAGCCATTCAGTTCGTTTGTCTTACCAATTCAGTCATTCAGACCAAAATAAACGCACTAACCGATTCAGCCATTCAGATTTAGCTTCATTCAACTCTAAACAAACACCCCCTAATACTTATGTTGACATCTCAGTCTCATATGGTAACATGCGGATACCTTAGTATGTATACAAGACCCTAAACTACTACTCCCTCCGTTCCTTAATATCAATTGTCTATATTACCCTTGCATTGGAATAAGAGATTGTTATTTATTGGACACAAAATAGTGGGAGAACCAAAGTTACATTTAATACTTTGGGTAATAGTAGTATTGGAAACTAAGCAATTAATACTTACTTGAAATTCTCAAACGACTTATATTAAAGAACAAAATTATTTTTTTTAAACGACTTATATTAATGAACGGAGGGAGTATTATAATACATTTAATTATATTTTAAATGAGTTTGTAATAACCTAAGATAACTCAAAAAGATATTATTGAAACAGTGCACTGAATATTAATATGTTAAGATTTGATTTAAACTCGAAAAATTATCTAAATTGTTACATATGATATTACTTATATTATAACACATTGACTAGAAAAACAAAGATCCAAACTGTGGGGTTGTTAGTATGAACTCGGTGGTTCTGACTTTGAAAGTATTTACTCCAAAGCAGTCTTATTTATAAAAGAAATACTTGTTAATAACAAAGAGAATGGGGAAAACCTTCCGTTAATAGTGGGGAATTAATAATAGTAGGGAAAATAAACCTTATATTATTATAATTTATATATCTGAAGTGAACTACTCCTAGTTACCCTCCCACAAAGGTATCTCTTGATTCGATGATTCATTTTTCATATTTAATGTAAACATTGTAATGTCAAATGTCACTAGAAAGTTAATTATGCATGGTCTTGGAGAAACTTCTCCTTTTATTCATTTAGAGGTACAAGTATTATATAACATAATATTATTTTATACTATTATTAATATAAAAAAAATGATCTACTTTCTTATAAAATAAATGTTTTTAGCAAATGGAAACTAAAAGAGAACTACTATAGACTAAGGGTGTGTTTGATAACCTCTTATTGCCTCTTAATAGAAGTACCTCTGATTCGGTCAGAGGCTGAACATATTTGTTAAAAAAATTGCATCTTAATGTTTCTTAATCAGTAAGGGACAAATATAAATCAATACTGTTCAGAGGTGGATCTGAACAAAATTGACTATTTTTGGACAAAAATAACCTCCTCAATATTACAAAATTCCTATTATATCCCTCTTTCCATTTGCTTTCCAGATTCCCAAATCGATCATAACCCTTTTGCTCATCTCCCTTCTTTTCGATTTCCACAGCCAGACCACCACAACGGCACCATCAACATATCACCATTACCATCATCATCTTCAATTCCTTCATCACCCAGACCCAGACGACTATGAATTTAGAATCAGACTCGTTGAATACTGGCATCGTAGATCAATCACAACAATTTGCTTGTGTATATATGAATGTGTACAAGAAAGAACAGAGCGACCCTAGAATATCCCAAATCGATCTGCTTGTTAGATGAGACGAGTGCCAACAGAAGCTTATAGAATACCAAAAGGCGCTCTCTCTCCTAAAATTTATCTTTTGGAAGGTAATAAAGAGAACTTCTTCGCAATTTAGCTCCGGTAGGCAGTAGTTGGGCACATTAGCTCCCTTCTTTTCAATTTAGTAACATAAGGCGCAGCAATTTAGCTTCTTCGAAATTTAGCTCCCTTCTTTTCAATGTTGTTCTGGGCAAAATATTACTCTACCTGGAGAAGAAAGAATGAAGGGAAGAAGATAGAGAAAAGTGTTTTTTTGCTAAAATTAAATATAATGGGTGGAGGGTTAAATTAGTAAAATAGTATTATTCAGACATTTTGAAAAAATTAATTATCAAACAGTATTTTTTCATTCAGACACAATTCTATTCAGATGCATTATATTATTCAGACGTCTGAACTGTACAGGTCTTAACACTCAATTTTATCAAACACCACCTAAGACATCATTGACGTATACAAACTTTCATGCGTAAAATGTTGACGAAGAACATGAGTCTTATTTATAAATGGAGAGAATTAATAATAAATGCATGGTTTCAACATTAAGAAGACCTCATAAAGTATTAATTGTTGGTGACTTGGTGGGATTCATGCATGTGCCTAACCCTAAATTTTCAACAATCCCAAGAATAGGTCAACTTATAAATATGATTATTTATAAATCCAAAAGAACTTAATTCCTGCAATTAAAAACTAATCATATTCCAATGGGAAAATGGAATATATATATATATATATATATGAGATTTTTCTTCATCTTAATTCAATTTTAGGGTTTAGGGTGTAGGTTCCAGTCTTCCAATTCTAGCTTAATTCCTCTTTAGGGCACATGGCTGAAACGTATACTCAGGGATATTTGTCTTCCAAGTCATCTCATATATTTGTGATGCATGTAGAGTGAAATAAAAATTGACATTTATTATAATTCCTAAATATAATTATATGCAGAAGTAGCAACCCTAAATATTTTAAAATTATATTATACACTTGCAATGAATGATAACCGTTTTACAAAAAGTCTCATTTATCAAATTTATAAATGTTAAGAATAAATTTTCATTCCATATAAATAAATTTATGAATTTATGCAACAAGATAAAAAAAAAGGGGGAACTCTTTTTAATGGAATGCATGGAGTGGAATATAAAATCTAACCTTCCATTTCAGTTTCTAGGCAGGAACCTACCTACTTAGTTCTTCTAGTGTATTATAGTTTAAAAAACACAAATATCTTTAAAGAAAAAGACTAATGCTACGTTTGAATTGAAGGAATGGAATAGAGTAGGGAATAGAATAGATGGGAGAATGAAATAAGGAAGGGAATGGAATGAGATTTTTTAATATTCCATGTACATGTTTGGTTGATGTTATAAATACATCTAAGAATGAAATAAATAATTAGAAAGTGAGCTAAATACCTCCAAATGTTCAAATTTAACTTAAATTCAATTTATATCAAAAAATTAACACATATTTCTCTAGATTTTTTTTATAATTATTGTAAGACCGCAAATTATTAATAAATAAAATTTAATTTCCTATATTTATTATTTTGAAATAGTAAGGGTTGATTTGATTAATGTGGTTAGTTATGGGTAAAATGCGCAAATATTTTAAATAAGCAAGTGGTTATAAAATATTCATTTTTGTCGGGGAATATTCGTTTGGACGTGGAATATTCTTACTGTCGGGGAATATTCGTTCGACGGCGCAGTCTTTTGTGGGCCCCATAACGGAAAGCGATTGGATGAAGAAAACGACAAGTATAAGTTGTTTATAAATAACGGCGCGGTTCTTACCGTTAATACTGTTGGAATACCCGGTAGTTAAAATACAGTAATACGCGTTGTTGCACAGTAGCACACGGTATTGCATCAATTATTAATTCTTACGTAAGAAGGCACTACTCAATAATTGTTACAGTAGTTACTGTTCAGTATTTTATTTTATTGATTCAATAATTGCTGCGTTGATATTTTATATTACTGTTATTTCAATAATTGTCACTACACGGTATTTTTCATTATCGAAGCAATAATTCATATTATCTGAATAATATTATTAGAAAACATTATTAGCAATGTCTAGAAAGTTCTGTCTAAGGAGAGGTTTGGTCACCTAATTGCACGCCAGTAAGGAGAAATTCTTATTGGAAAGCCCCCTCTTTCCTGGGAACGGCCTGGTTGCCAGTACTGTGATTCTGTAATATTATTTGTGAATAATTAATTATTGATTTATATGATGATGAAAATATTGATTTTATGTTGATATAGATGGAGAAAATTTTTAAGGTGACAATTGTTAAAAATTGATATTTTATCTTTTCTGATAAAATAATATTTTATTATATTATTATAATATAATAATAATGATATTTTTACAATGAATGTGGGATATATGAGTATATGAGGAGGATGAGTATTTTTGTTGCAAAAGTTGTTTAACACATGTTTTGTGTGTCGGTGGACCCCATTTCTTGACTGAAATTTGATTTTAGCCTGTAAAATCGCACGTTTAAGGATTTCGGTCAATTTCTGTTTAGAATTTAGAAAAACTTTCTTCTGTAAAGTTGTAGAGAATTGAATTTTCTATAAAAAATCGCGAGATTCGAATTTTCTGACAAAAGGGCTATTTATTATGAATTATTAAAGTTCTGAAGCTCCAAAATAATTGATTTTTGGAAGTTTAAAATAATTTAAATAAGAAAAATGTTTTTTTGTGTTTGGTGGGCATCTTTAACACATGCTAAGTTGCTGAATTCAGATGATTCTAAGTGAGCGTAGACAAATTAATATATATATATATATATATATATATATATATATATATATTAATATTTTATTAAATTTTCTACTTTGGTGTTCTAAGCAATTTCCTATAAATAGGGTGCTTATGTTAGAATTTAAAATCACACCAGAAACTAAAATTTTCTCTCTCTTTCTCTCTCTATAATATCGAGCGTATTTGTGAGTATTTTAGTACTTTGAGTATTGCTATACGGTGCAAGTTCTTTCAGCACTATATCCAGTATTCCAGTCAGAAGTACTATTCTTTCTGAGGTAAGGGATGTTATTTTCTTCTCAAATGATATTATTTCTTCAATATCATTATGCCGAAATATTGGTGGAAATTTTTATCAAATTTGGAACTTTTTCAAGTCGGGGTTACTATTCATGGGTTACTATTCACGAGTTACCATTCATAAGTTACTATTCACGAGTTACTATTCACGAGTACTATTCACGAATCATGATGATGTTTTTGTGAAATTTCTATCTTTTGGTGTCAAAGTTACTATTCACGTATACGACATTATTCATGTATACTGCACTATTCACTAATACGACACTATTCACAGAAAAATTAAAATTTTCCTTTTCGTCCAAAATATCTATTATGGATACTAACTTTGATTGTATCCATGTTTTGATCATTCTTGAATTTTACTTCAGTATGATTATTTATGAAGTATTTTTGAACTCGGATTGTTTAAAGTACGAATTCATAATACTTGTTCTTTTGTTTCACTGGATTCGTTTTCTTTAAAATATTTTTCATCATCCTCAGTTCTAAATGATGATATAACTGAATATCTTTGGCCTGTAGTGCAAAGATGAATGATTTTCTGATGAATATCTATGGCCCGTGGTGCAAAGATGAACAGGTGTTGAGATGAACGTGACCAACAGATGAATATCTTTGGCCTGAAGTACAAAGATGACTATTTGATTTATGATGTATATTGATTAATGTTACAGGGATAAAATATCGATGATGGACTTTTAAATTCATAGATTATAGTAGATTTCATTCTCTACTTAACTCTTCTAATGAATTGTTATTTCCGCTGCGAAGATTGATTTAAAACTGGTTGTCTATTGTATTCTATTAGATTTTTCCCTGTTGAGGACTAACGATAATTTGTTCTATATTATCTTAGTCATAATGTTCTTTACTGGGCTAGTTGAGCTCACCCTTTTCCTTTTTGTTCCATTTTTCTTCTTAGGAGACAAGAATATAGCGGGAACTAGTCGGGGTATGAAGTAATGGTTCAAGACAGTTGCTTTAGTAGTCCTCACTATTTTGTAAAATAGTGTATCAATAATTGTAATGAGGACTTATTTGAGTTTGGATATTGTCTAGAAGACAATATTTGTATTTAAACTCACAGTTTATGTGTTGTCATATTTTGCACGACAATTGTATTAATGAAGTTGTAGTTGTTTCTGTACCATGTATTTGGCGACTCAGAATGGGTGATGTATACCTATTTTGGGGGCATCACAGTTGGTATCAGAGCTTAGGGATATGATCTCTGGCGGAGATCGGGGAATAGAACTAGGAGGGGAGAGACGAGTAAATCCTTCGCTAGTGTGTCCTACCTAAGTTTATTTTTTGGTCGGTCATAATATAGGGGTATTATGTGATTTGTTAATTTGTTTAATTAACTCTTGTTTTATGGCAGTATTTAAGAATGTCGACTGAGAACGTTAACAATAGAGTGAATGAGATTGTGGAGACACCTTTAGTCACCAACCAAGCTAATGTGATGTCAGGCGAAGAAGATATTAGAGATATTCATGTTGTGAGTGAAGAATTGATAGTTGCACCAGAGATAGTAGCAGAGGTAACAGCAGAGAGTGATGAAGAAGAGGAAGAAGAGGTACCTGGTGAGAATTTATTAGAGGTATTTTATGATCAAAATATAGAATTGCAAAATCGTATTCATGAGTTAGAAGAGCAGGCTGAAGAACGACAGGCGGTCGTGGAGCAAAAGGATGCAGCGATTCAAGCTTGTGTTACCCGATATGTGATGCTTGAACAGAAGCACTCTTTGGCAGAGTATAAGATGATAAAGTTGGAATTTGAGCTGAAAGAAGAAATAACTGAACGAGTGAGAATGAATGATGCAGGGGTAATAGCCGCACGATGCGCTGATATTGTGAAAAGAGATGTTCTATCTAAGAAGAGAAGATTTAACGATGACGAGAAGACATCGGCAGCAGCACCAGCACCAGCACCAGCAACAAATTCTAGGGAAAAAGAACGACCGCCAGTTAGATGCTACAAATGCGGAGAGGAGGGACATATAAGTCCAAAATGTTCACAGCCTTCCAAGGTATGTTTTAGTTATGGAAAAGATGGTCACATAGCTCGATTTTGCCTTGTAGAAAAATCAAATCCAGCTGGAACGGTGGCACCAAAGGCGGATACAGAAAAGACAAAGTCAACGGTTCTTGGAAGAGCGTTTGTCGTGACCGGTCAGAATGCGAGGAACCTGAACGAAGTTAACACGGGTTAGTTAATTATAAATTCTTGCGAAGTTTATACCTTATTAGATACCGGTTCTACCCATTCATTTATCTCTCCTGCTTATACTCAACGTTTAAACTTGACTCTGGAGAAAATTAGACTTTGACTTATTTGTTGAAACTCCGTTAGGAGAAACTTTCGTTACATCCGCTGTTTATAGATCTTGTTTGATCCAAGTTGGCACCATCACATTACCTGTTGACCTTATTTCTTTAAAAATTCTTGCATTTGATGTGACCTTAGGGATTGATTGGTCAACCACTCATCATGCCAAAATTGATTGCTTTTGTAAGGTTGTTAGTTTTCATATTCCTAAGCAACCTGTTATTCGAATTTAAGCAACCAAACCATTGAAGTCAAACTCTTTTATATCAAGCCGTAAAGTCATTCATTTATTGAAAAATAGATGTCAAGTTTTCTTAGCCCGTGTTATGGACTTAAACAAAAATATGTCCGATTTGAATGATATTTCTGTTGTTAGTAAATTTCATGACGTATTTCCTGAAAAATTTCCTGGCTTACTCCCAAAGTGTGATATTGAATTTTGTATCGACTTTGAACCCAATACAAAACCCATTTCTAAAATCTCATGGCTCCTATTGAACTTCAGGAGTTAAAAATTCAACTATTGAAGTTTGTACCCGAGCCTTTATCTGGTGACTTCCATTGTGGAATACACCGAAGCCAGACTCTACGTAGGGGACGCCATATTCGTGCAATAGTAAAGTGATAGGTGTCATTGTGACATGCTATCCAAAGTTGGAATATGAGTCACAGTTGAGAGCAACCTAAGTCAGTAATCGAAATACGTAGCTTTCTAGGCTTAGTTGGTTACTATCGGAGATTCATTGAAGGATATTCTCGAATCGCTATTCTATTAACGCAGCTGACTCGTAGAGATACAAAATTCGAATGGAACAAGGAATGTGAGAAGAGCTTCTAAGAACTCAACATGCAGCAACGACGTTGGCTCAAGCTGTTGACAGAACAGAACAGTTTTGAGAAACCCGGTTCTTTTGAAATTATTTGTCGACTTATTTTTCAAGGAGAGAGAGGAATGTTCAGTTTTTGATACAAGAATCTTCTCTTTTTATTTACTCTTTGAGCTTATATAACTCCTCTATTTCAGTCCTAATACACTGCCCAAAACAGTACCCACAGTTGCCTTAACATGTTAAAAACTCATCTATTAGCTTTAGCCTAAAAAATGCACTTTGTTTAAGTTTAACATGCTAAAACACTTTAATTGTTATCACAAATGTTAAATAAATCAAGCTCATGCTTTACTTTGTTCTGATATTCAGTTTTTATCCAAAACAGTTCTTTTAGAACTTTTATCAAACAGTTGGTAGGCACAGTTTTAGGTTACCAATTTCACAGTCATTGGTTTACATCATAAACCCATATCACCATCCTTATGTCTCCTCAGCCCAGCCTAAACTCCTCTAGCTATATATCAAACAATAGCAGTCTAAAACATTAATGAAACATGAATATTCAAGCAATTCTTTTGATTATCACATAACTCAATAACATGAAAATCTATACTATTGAGCATACTTGACATGCAATGAAACACTATTCTATACAAGTAGTTGCATTCTGTTCATACAGTACAAAATTTAAATTACCTGAAGTTGAATTCTGTTCTTCAACTTAGCCTTAGATGTGCAGTGTGCCCTAGATTGTTCTTCAATCTACTCTTTGCTCGGTAGTATCTCTTCCAGTCTTGCTCCTTGCTCGGTAGTACCCGTTCCTTTTTTTTGAGATTACTTGGGCTGGGCTAAGATATATAAGTAAAAGAAATTAAAAAATTGACCCGGGCTACAGCCCAACCCAGCCCTACATGGCTCCGCCCCTGGGTGGGGTGATGGTAAGGGTGTAAACATAATCACATAATATTATTTTTTTGGTGGGGTGGGGTGGGGTGGTGTGGGGTAGGGTGGGGTGGGGTGGTGGTAAGGGTGTATACATAATCACATAATATTATTTTTTGGGTGGGGGTGGGGGTGGGGGTGGGGGTGGGGTGGGTGGGGTAGGGGTGAGGTGAGGTGGGGGTGGGGTGTATACATAATCACATAATATTATTTTTTGGGGTGGGGTTGGGGTGGGGGTGGGTGGGGGTGGCTCTGCTCCTCTTTCGCTCGCCTCTGCTCCTCCTCTTTCGCAGATCGATAGATTGATTGAATGAAAGAACATGGAACCCTATTTTATTTTTAAGGGGCATATTTTTCAATTACTTAAAAATAATAGATGAAATAAGTTATTCCTGACCCCCTTCCAGGAATAAAAATTATAATTTTAAGTTAACACATATTCCACTAGGAATACATTATTCCGTTGGAATAAACAAATCAAACAACATTTTTATCATTCCAATGGAATGATTCATTTCATTCTCCCTCCTATTCCATCGATCCAAACGTAGCATAAGCATAGAATAAAATAACGATAATGATATATATTGTGGATGTTTTATGTCGACTATTTAATTATCACGTATGGATAAATATTAGGGGTAAGAGGCTGTTTGTTTAGGACTAAATGGCTGAATTGGTCAGCCATTCAGTGCGTTTATTTTGAGAAAAAAAATTATCTGAATGGTTAAATCGGTCAGCTATTCAGACGATTTGGATTGAATAATTTAGTGTCATTTTTTTGGCTGAATGAAGTCTTTTTTTTTACAATATTAACTACTCCCTCCATTCCTAAATAAGAGACGTTTTGGAAGAAAAAATTTGTTCCAAATTATTTGTCGTTTACAACTTTCAAGGATAATAAATTATTTAATTTCCTATATCACCCTTACCTTCTCTCATTGTCCCGAAAAATTCTCACCTTAGTATGAATAGTTTTTAACTTCCCATAAAGGAGTACGTAGTGATGGAATTTCACACAGATTTTAATTATTAAATGATAGTATTAAATGACTTTTTTAATCCATGTGCAAAAACCTTAAACGACACTTATTTTGGAATGGAGGGAGTATTATACTCCCTCCTATTCAGATTAAATGACGTTTTAGGGAGTTTAATTTTATTCTATATAAGTGTCGTTTTGAAATCTCTATGCAATATTGCACTATTTTTTCCTAATTTTTAGTAAATGCAATTGTAGAGAAAGAAATAATTAATTAGGGACAATTGTGGAGAATGAGAAGAGACAATTGTGGAGAGAGAAATAATTAATTATGGACACAAAAGACATTTTGTGTTATTTCTTAATAAGTGTGCTTAACTCTAAAATGACATTTAATCTGAATAGGAGGGAGTATTAAGTAATATTAAATAAATTTACAACAATTTTGAATTCTTTATATTTGAATTTTTTTAGAGGAGTAAAATAATGAAAATTTGTAATTCAGATTTTTCAGACATGTCAATTATCAAACAACTTTTTTTCATTCAAATCCAGATTCATTTAGTTTTTATCACACCCCCTAACTTTTATAGAGAGATGTGTAATAAGTTGGGCCCTCTTATAATTTCTACTAATCTCATGTATTAATAAATTTCCCAATTATAAGTCGACATAAATTATCGTAATAGAAAAAATTTATTATAAATAGGGGTTTGTTGTTGAGAGAGAACTCTTAATACATAACAAAACTCATAAAATAATTCCTCATTGTACTAAATTAATACAAATATTCGTATCTCGTCCATTATTTTTTTTAAAACATACCCCAAGTTCGTTATCCCTTTAAGTTAACTAAACTTTCCCTTTCACTTTCTGTTGGGCTCTCTAATGCTCCAAGCCCAAGAAGCTAACTCCAATTTACCCCAACAAAAATCTCTTCCAGCCCATCAAAATACATGAAAGGCCTACTTAATTAAAAGGAAAATGACAGATCAAGTAAATAGGGAATATCATGCAATAGCAACCAAAGGGTCTTGGCCCATCCTTGGTGTACCAAGAAAGTGGGGTTTCAAACCTTTTTGTAGCAAAATTATCACACAATATTATGGAACAATTATATTTTATAGTACATTTAAAAACATAATTACAACAAAAGTGCACTCATTAAATATTACACAATTAATGCAAATGCAATACTTAATTAGAAAAAGAGTGTAATCTTATCCTTTTAATTATGCACACGATTTTCTCCCCCAGCTCTCCCACAATTTTCTCCTCATCTCTCCTACGATTTTCTCCCACTCCATTTCTGTTTTCCTTCTTCTCCTCCCTCCCTCTGCCTCCTCCTCCTCCTCCTCCTCCTGTCCAACGCCTCCCCACCCTCCGCCTCCCCCTCCTCCCCTCCTCCCTCCTCCCTCCTCCCTCCTCCCGCCACTCCCTCCCCACCCCCTCCCTCTCCTCCCGCCCGCCCCTTTCTCCTCCTCCTGCCGCCCCCCTCCTCCCACCCCCCTCCCCCTCCCCCTCCCCCTCCCCCTCCCTTTGTCTTCCCCCTCCTCCCGTCCCCGCCCCCGCCTCACCACCTCCGCTCCCTCCGCCTCCCCTTCCTCCCGCATCCCCCTCTTCACGCCTCCCTTTCTCCTCCCCATCTTCCCGCCCCTCTTTCTCTTCCACCCTCCTCTCCCCCCACACCCCACGCCCCACCCCCTCCTCCTCCCTCCCCTCCCTCTCCTCGATCCCTCCGCCTCCCACCACCACCGGTCCATTCTTTATTTTCACCGGTAACAAAATCTTCCGATAAGATAACCAATTTAGTTTTATTAGGTTACTAATTTATTTTGGATATGATGCAGTTGATAATCAAACTTCATGTAGTTGGTTACCAGATCATTTGATAAGGTAACCAATTCAGTTTTATTAGCTTACTAATATATTTTGAATGTGATGCAGCTGGTAACAAAAATTTATGCAGTTGGTTACTAAATCTTCCGATAAGGTAACCAATTTAGTTTTATTGGGTTACTAATTTATTTTGGATGTGATGTAGTTGATAACCAAATTTCATATAGTTGGTTACCAAACCATTTGATAAGGTAACCAATTCAGTTTTATTTGATTACAAATTTTATTTTAAATGTGATGCAGTTACTAGTCAAAATTCGTATAAGGTAACCATTTCAATTTTTGTGGGTAACCAAATCGTCAAAAGAAATTCAGAATAGCAACTCTGGCGGCGGCGATGTGGCGGTGGCGGCGAGAGAGGAGGATAATGAATATTAGCTCCTTCATAATTTTTTATTTTAAATTTTCTCATTTTGATTTGAATTTTGAAATATGGATTTGAAATTGTTGTTAGAGACAAGATTTGAATTTGAATTTGAATTATTAGTTATCCTTGATTTTAGGTTTCTTTATTAATGTGAATTATACTATTTTTGTAATATGAGTCCTAATTACACTCTTTTTGTAATTATTTAGTTGATGAACTTTTCTTGTAATTACTTTCTATTTGTTGTATACTTATGTAAAGGACCCCAATATTATTCCTCAATAGGATAGTTTATAAAGTGAAAGATAATTAATATAAAAAAAATATTTATCATTTTATATAATTTTATGAGATCACTAAGAATAAATTTAAAAATTTTTCTCTCTTAATTTCATCTATTTTTACTCGTGTAAATTGTACTTTGTTCATCTTTTTGAAGATAGAGGGAATAATTTAGTACGCTTTTGATTTCAAAATAAAAAGATTATTATTGATTTGTTAAAATCAATATTTCAAAAAATGAGTTTCAAAAGTCAATAATGATGAATATAATAACTAGGAATTCTGTGAGCAAACATCCACCTTAAAGCTTTCTAGTAACCATCTTATAGAAGATCCACCATAAATAATACTACATTCGTTTCTAAAAGATTGTCGTTTAAGGTTTTGGCACATGGATTAAGAAAGTATTATTTATCAAATAAAATTTGTTTGAAATTACATCACTACCCCTTCATAGGAAGTTGAAAACTATTAATACTAGGGAGAGAAGGGGTAATATAGGAAAGTAAATAATTTATTCTCCTCGAAAGTTGTAAACGACAAACTTTTTGGAATAAATTTTTTCTTCTAAAACGACAATCTTTTAGGAACGGAGGGAGTAAAAGATAAACCTAAAAATAAGCTCAGCAGAATTGAAATGAATTCTAATCCTGCATATTCATAATTTTCCAGGATAATTTTTTAAATTTTTGGTTGCTCAAGGTAAAAAATACCATCACCATTTTTATCCATCACAACTGAGAAGGCTGCTTATGGCGGCTACTAATCGCAAAATTGATTGTCAATTGTAACGTCCATCAATGATGGTTCATTAATGTCCATTGATTTAGAGTCTTTTTTCCTTCTCAACTACGAAAAAGATCGAGAGGGGCTCTATTTGGAAAGTACCCTAATAGGCGTGCGTGCATGGGTGGGTGGTGGAGAGGTGTATACATAATCAATAAATATTATTTTTTTTTTGGAGAGAAGTGGGAGTGGCCGAGTGGGAGTGGGAGTGGGGGGGTGAGGGGTGAGGGGTGAGGGGTGAGGGGTGGGAGTGGGAGTGGTGGGAGTGGGCGGATGGTTAACCGATTTGACCTATATTTCTTTTTAAAAATATAGTTCCAAACTTTACCCAAATTAAATAAATAAAAATAATTAACTAACTCATTTGGACGTAGTTAATATGAGTTGACCCAATAGTAAACCAACTATATCATCAGGTCCAACTATATCATCAGGTCTAGACTCTAGATAGAGAGTTCACTTGCGGGCCAATTCACTTGTTTGTCGTGGAGATTGTGAGTACACAATGCCCCCACAACTATGAATAGTATAATGGGGTGAAAGACAAGTGTGGACTAGGCTACTTTTTCTATCATCATCAAAATTGAAATAAATTACTCATTCAATGTTACAAAATATGTGTGTATTAACCGCAGAAGTTAACTGAGAAAGAAAAAGATGATGTTAACTGCACATAAATGCATAAAATGGATTACAAGGCAAAACAAACGGCAAGTAAGCATGTTACGTACGGCCACCAATGGTACTTTACAGAAGTTTAATTACAGTATCCATGTCAAAAGGACAAATCTATTTGAACAAGGTGTTGCCACTTGATTCTGAAAAAGCTCAAAAACTTTCAGCAGCATTCTAATGCTATGACTACCAAGCAAAAAGTCTTACTACTGCAAAGAAACTCACCTAGAGGTAGCCACCGTTTGCTCCTCAGTTTAGTCCATAGCTTTCCTAATAAGCTCATACCCAGCAAAATTCATAGCACCGAGTGGAGCAATCCAGAAAAACCTGGGCACGGCTCCTTTAAATAATCCAAGGGGTCCCTCATGACGGAGAATAGATAAGGCTGCAACTGACATTGAGACATGCTGTCCCCCGAGAGCAGTCATCATTCTAGTTTTTATCACATCGAAAGGAGTTGTAGTAACTGAAGCTAGCCCACCAGATAGAGCCCCAACTAAAATTGTTTCCCAGGGCTCAAGTTCCCGCCCTAAAAGCTTCTGACAAACCTGAAAGAGAATACTTGGCATTTAATATGCAGCATAGATATAAAAACAGAATCCAATATGCAATCAAACACTAAACCATCCATGGCAGATAGGCCTTTAGCTTCTCTATGGATTTAAAACAATCAGTTAAGTGTATTGTACAATCTAAATAGATAAAAATCAAGTGTAACCACATAATACACATGTAGTGGTATCAGGTCAGTGTAAAAACCGAGGAAATTGCCTCACTCACAATTTAACTGGAACATGAAAAATGTGAATCTTCAAACAAGTTTGATATCATGGGACACAAATCTCTAGAAATAATAAGTTTTGCAAGGAGCATTTTATATATTAAAAACAGACAATCCACATTAGATTGGTTAACCAATTGTCACTGTTATTTAATATAAAATAAAATAAATAAAATAAAATAAAAATCTTCACGACAGTGTTGGCTGGTCTTACTCTGGAGTCCTGACTTGGCAAATCCAGGCGTGTATTTTTTTAGTACTCCTTTGCCAATCAGGTAGTCAGTATAACATTGGACTCAACAGCTTTCGTTCTAGCAAATTGGAGACATTATCTTGCCTGCATGCAGCTCACAGATAACTGTTTCATACATAATTGTTCATTGAAATTCCATTTGATATCTTTACCACAACACTAGGATGTTCAGGTTTACTTAATTATCTCTGAAGCAGTTGAAACTAGACAGAATGACTCAGAAAGGTCGTGCTAAAATGGAAAGACAGAAGTTCCTACAGGTCACTGTTACTGCTCAACAACCTAACATTTTCTCACATTTGTCAATGTTTGGTTCTTGAGCTATTTACAGCAAGAGAAACAAATCTCCGAAGCACCCAACAACATTGCATTGTTGGACTATATACCTATCATCCATGTAGGAGACCCCTATACGCTGAGACAGATTTATTTAACTGAGTGCGCATGTCAGAGAATAAAGATAAACCAATCCTGTAAGAACTAAATCCAATCAAGCAAAAAAAATTAAAATAGTGTGGGAAATCCTACATTTGACAACCCCTAAGAGAAGCAATTAACAGCTGATGAAGTCAAGGATGAATGCAAGATGGAAAGAGCTCTCTCTGCAAAAAGTTTCATACCTTCTTGGATTCAGCATAAAGCCCCATGCCAGCAACATAGAAAGGAAGCTCACGGCATAGAGTGGCACCAGTTCCACGGAGAAAACCTTTTAGACCATCTTGTTGCCAAGTACCAATGAGTGCCTCCCCTACGTTGTCAAATATGCCAGCCTGCAACCTTTGCTTTAGTACCTCACACGGTACCCGAAATACTGTCCCCAGAACAGTGCTAGAGAATGATGCTATAGATTGAACCTAATACAAAGAAACTTCCTCAGTCACACATTGTTCAAATTTAAAGAGCGTTTTAAAATTAAAATCACATAGCTGAATAGACCCTTGTTGTGATAGCCACAGATTACTGGATACATGTGCCGTGCAAGCAATGTTAACTTTTCCAAAGCGAGAGTTTTTAAGAAAGTGAGAAAGTCTATCAGCACCTTCACAAAAGTAGAGAAGTTCCTTCACTTAATACTTGGGATAGGTAATGAAAATAACTTTCTGAATGAAGAAGTCATTTTTTGAGGAGAAACTAAGCATTTTTAAAATAGAAAAGTTTGTAATATATGCACCAGGTTTCAACTTGACATATAGTTGTTTTTTATGCCGGTTGGGTGTTTTCATGCAAAAAGTAAAAAAAAATGAGATTTTACTTTTTACTAATACAAAGGAAAGTAAGATTAGATTAGACTTACCAGATACTCTCATTGACCTAACAAACCGCATCCAAACAAGATACTTTTATGTACCAATACTCTAAATTTAGCATACCGAAAAAATTCTTTATTGTTTAACATATTATTGCAGAATATCAATATTATAACCTAGTATTGTATGCTCAAACATTAAAATTGTACTAAATTATATGTAAAATAATCAACTTGTTGATTGAACTAAAAATCTTCTATAAAACTTAAGTTTGTTATGTTTAGATTTTAAGAGAATTCCTAACTATAAGAACTTATATAAAATACCGTAGCATACCGCTTTTCCATATTCGTATCGAGTACCAATACGAACCACGTTTCAAGTGACATTAGGTTAGATATATCTTTGACAAGGTTGTATTACTGTTGACGGATTATATTCAAACTTCAAACTCACAAATTGTTTCTACAAGAATAGTTCTTTGATACATGGTGATAACTGTATGATACTTAAATTGTTAAGCCATGCCATTAGTTATCAGGCAACCTGAATTAAAAAAAATCCTTCTACATAAAGTACAAAAAATCTTCTATAAAACAACTAAATTTAAAAATTATAACACGTTAAAACAAATTAAGAAAATAAAAATAAGGGCTAGTTTGGAGTGATCATGCTAGAATGCATTGAAATTATTTGTTATTTAACTTTTATTTTATTTTATTTCAGAAGAGCCAGCTCTATCAACTTTCTCTTATAAGTTCAAGGAGGAGTTGGCACATAAAGACAACAATCATGGGTCTAGAGTATCCTCTCACCCTCTAACCTCTACGGCAAAGATCTTCTCATATATTATATGTCCCACAGATTTACCTCTTTCTCCTTGTTTCTCCCTCTCTTTTTCCTTTTCTTTTTTTTCTTTCTTTTCTGTTATTTTTTTTGATGGTGATAAACCATTGGTGCTCACAATACCCCATCAACCATGCACACGGGTAATCCCATATTAAACTATGTATGGGTGGGTGGTACTAAGGAGATCATTATATATACATATAGGGGAGGTGTGGATATTCATGGTAAAGCAAAAACATATACATGGTTAAGCAACTTTTGCTAAAAGAAGTTTCTATGAATTTGTCCATACATTGCTGTTGTACAGCCATACCTGTATGTCTGGAAGTGTTGGAGCAACATTTACCAATACAAGCTTACTTGCTTCACATAGTCCAGTTCGCAAACCATGGCTGCAATGTAAATAAGTATGTAACTCACCAGAAAAATAATCATAAAGGAAAGACTTATTAAGAGAGAACATTAAATTAAATTAACCTTGTAAACTGTCCAAAAATTGCTGGAATGGAGCCTTTATATAATCCCCGTGCTCCAATTTGTGGAAGTTTTGCAATTATTTCTAGAAAAGTAAGTGTTGTTGATGCTTGTACTTGAGTCTGTTAAGCAGATAAAATATTCACTTGACCTCACGAATTGATGGTTAAAAAGATTAGTAAGATCAATCTCTTTTACCCTATATCCTATTGATCATTTACTTTATCCATTATTATATCTTCATTTAAATACTTGACTATGACTATCCTATGGAAAAGGGCACAAGGCTACAGAGCACAATCTAGACCAGGATTGAGATAAAATCACATCTGACCAAAACTAATGGATGACTAACTTAGGAGTGAAGTAGGGTTAAAATATTTGAAAAACAATGAAAACTCACTACCCCTAGGATCCTCAAACGCATAACTAAATAATTCAACGCAGTCAATGAATAGTAATCTCGATAGTCAATAAGAATCAGTCATGAGGATCACATCTCTGTTTAAAGAGAATCAAAATCTTTTACTTGGAGAAAGTACTAAATGACTAAAATAACCTAACTAAATATTAAAATTTCCTAGTAATTTTAAAATATCCTAAATTCCCACTTTATTTATGTGTCCTCATCACATTCAAAAATAGAAAGTACAACATCCATTCTGGGATGGAAGGAGTAGAGATTTGTAAAGCGTATACTACTATCATATCATTTAATTGTATATGGAACCAATTAACATAAAAATAAGAAGCCTAACATTGGGAATCTAACATGCAATTGCCTTTGAATATCAGAATGATTATTTTTCAAATCCCACTCAGAGTTCCATAATTTCAAATGATTAGCAAATAAGAAATGGGGCTTTATGACAACATACAACACATATTATATGCTTTTAAGTTATAAACAGTACAAAAACTACAGTCCTATCCAACATTAAAGCAATGAGTTCGAGACAGCTTAAAATTTTGATTAATCAATCACACACGATCTACAAAAGATTCACACATTTCTTTACCAATGGGACACTTAAAAATCAAGGGCAGATCCATATTGACCAGTTATGTAATCATCTGTTTTGCATAGTTATCTAAGAAGATTGATTAAGTATTTTCAAATTGATGGGCAGCTATGCCAAGTAAGCTATCAAAATGAGCAAGTTAAACTATATTTTAAGCACAAGAGTTTGCCTTTATCGTATCGATAGGGTGCATTATAGACGCAGATAATGCACAAGAAAGACCTCCTGCAAATGCAGATTTCAGAACACTTCCAACAGGTACTTCCGCAGCTGGTGCAACAGCAACAACAGTAGCAGCTTCATACCAGATATTCCTGTATGTATTACAAAAGTCACTGTAAGTCTAGAGCCTGGCATATATTGCACCTATAAATCCTCTAATAGGCCAAGCATTTTGCAAAGCTTAAGGTTCTAACCCCTGGGCCATGCAAATATATATTACCTATTACATGCAAGCACTTCTATGGTGTGCATGCGTGCAGACAGACAGACCACATAATACAATCCAAACAAATAAATGACCCGTCTTCTTTCAGACATCTCTAAAAAGACTAATTTACTAATCACTGCACAAGAACATAAATTCTTTCAGATATCTTTAAAAACGATAAAAGTCAACAAGTATTAGCCGTTGATCCGACTGTAATCAATCCATCCAAACATCAATAACAACGCCGTTGTTAACTGTTAATTTCTATATCTCTTTGTCTATTTCTTTATGTATCTTCTACTGCTACTATGCTGCTAATACTTATTCTTCTAACATTTTTCTGCTACTTAATAATTAAATGGAAAGTGTTCAATTGGAATATGAAAACCTTGTCCTATTGCTGCTGATTATCGACAATCCATTACACAAATCAACTAATAAAGTCATTATTAGCTGTTGTTGCTTCTTTCGAATTAAATTTGGTTAAGCTCATTGGATTTAAAATTAATAGAACCCACATTCAATAACTTTATTACATTTGTAAGGGTGCACCTGACATGCACCAATCACCAAAAAAAAACAGCTGTTGCTTATCTAACAGAAAATCCTGTTGACCACCTCACACAAATAAATTCAAAAACATATGGATGCATATAACTTTCCAGATCTTCTCTACTTGTATGAAAGTTCATGGAAATGAACCCTTACCAAATTATAATGCTAAACCATTTTCAAGCTTGCGCATGACTGATAAGTGGGTTTTATACCTACTTATGGAGTACCAATTCATGCAAACTATGTCCATCTCAAGTACATTTTAGTATGTTTTAGCTGTATTTCATGTTAGTTTGCATTGCATATACTTAAAACTCCTTTTGGTGAATAAGTGCAGGAATCGGCCTAATTTGGTGGTATTATAGAGCATGAGGCTAATGGATGCATGAGGCAAGGCAAAAGCTGGGATATGCATGGCTGCGGATTGAGCGGAGCATGGATGGACAAGCATGGATGGACATAGGACACTTCAGTAGCAGCAGCAACAATGCAGAACCAAACTCAGGAGCAGAACCAGAATTCATCAACTGCAAGCCGCGCGGCAGGATGAGCTTGGAGACGCGCGCCCGCGCGAGTACCTAGCCAGACAATGTTACCTCCTGCAAGTTGCGCGGCAGCGAGCATGACAAGCTTAGGGGACGCGCCCCCGCGCGAGAGCCCGACTAGACATCATAACTTACTGCAAGTCTCGCGCCCGCGAGAGGAATGTGCTGGAGGAGCGCGCGGCCGCGCGCGAGGTCTGAAGCTGCTGATGTGTTTTATTTTATTTTTTTAATTAAAATGGTTGTGAGTGATTAAAAAACAATATCTGACTGCTGTCAGACGTATCTTTGATATCTTTTGTCGTATTTTTCATCAACGTAACTAGAGTTTACTCTCTGGGAGAGATTCCAACGTAGAAAGAGGCCAAAACTCTACTTTTCTACTTCTTCTTGGGATTTTCTACCAGAGTAGATTATTATTAGTATTTGCTGGATTGTTATGCGGATTTGAATATTAATAGTGGATTCTATTCAGCAATTGGGTTTGATAGTTCTTTCTTTCATCTCTCAATTGTTTGTTTATTAATCATGTTTAGATTTGATTCCATAATAGCTTTTGATTCAGTCATGAACTAAACTCCATTATGGGATTCTAACGGATTTTAATATATAGTTTGATTGCATGCTTGAATGTTGGATTGTTTTACATATCATATGGGATGTCTATCATGATTGTTTTGCATGTATGAATGCTTGATCACCATTCGTTTCAGTACTTGTATGGAATTGACAATGAACATGCAAGTATGGATTGTAACCATGATAGTGTACGTATATGGGGTTGTTCTATATGACTTGTGTATTTCGTGAACCAGATAGACATATACTGTTTCACCGTATAAGTTAGAATAAGGGCTTGAACTTAAATTCAATATAGTTACAATTTCACATAGACATATAGTGATTTTGGTTATATTGATGATTACATAGAGTCTATCATCTGTGGATGCTGTGTAAGTAGGTCTTAGTGCATTGAAAAATGGCTATGACTCTTTTAGTGTTCTTGGCTACTTTCCTGTGATATGTGAACAAGTCATGCATGATAGTGGTGATTAAATGAAATATTAAATGACGTTAGGATCCCATTATTTCCAGATTTGATTTATTCCGTTGTTATTATTGTTTTAGTCGTTATTCGCGATTCGAGAACAAACCAATCTTATTCATTAGTTTGAGCATATAAATATAGTGATTTAATTAATGCATAGTGATTTGAATTAAACAACTTTCTCTGTGGGATCGATACTTTACTTGCTCTGTATTGCTTGTTGACACATGTATGCTTGCATGAGTTAGAGCTCTCTTATTAAGACTAAAAAAGAGGCAACAATGACCTAAAAAATACTCAGAACAATGAACTATTGAATTTCTGCTGAAATATTATACAATACCATATAGAAATCCAAGCACGTATTACCGAGGGTCTTCTTGAAGTCGATCTGATGGAAGCAATAGCAAAAAATCCCGGAAATGTCCATAAGAAATAGATTCTTCATCCTCTGCATTCAGAAATCGCATCATGGCGACAGCATTGTCTTCATTTGCCGGGAGTCCTGCATTTTTCAATGATGCTAAGATTTCACTTTTTTGTAGGGTGCCAGACTTACTCAAACAGAGACCAGTATAAGCTTGAAGAATAGTTGGTTCCTTCTGTTTCATCAATGACAGAAATTGTCTCCAACCAAATGATTTTGAAAACAAGTGACTCCTAGTATGACGCATGAGATCATGAGCATAGCTCTGAGGCAGTTTTCTCGTTCTCATAGCAACTTCAAGATCTTCCAAATTGACTTTGCCATCACCATCCCTATCTAATTCATCAAAGAACCTCCTTCCTGTAAGAATGAAAGTTTTAAATAGAAAATAAATATGAAGAGGGAAAAGGAACAAGAAATACAAGAAGAAATCATATTGTGTATAACGAATTCAATGGTCAATCCAATTTTTGTTCCCAATTTGGAGACTGAAAATCAAATCACTGTCTATCAAACAAGGGTACAAGACATCCATGATGGGAAATAAATATATATTTAACAACTATAAGCAGAAATTAATAACTTTCTCGAAAAAACTAAGTGAGACAGTCCCTATCTTATCATGTCAAGTACATTTAAGAGAGGGATAGAATTGTATTTTACCCTCCCCACTAAACACTTGCCGTGTAAATTTGTCATCTTATAGATATAACAACTATATGCATGAGGCGAAATAGATTATATTTATAGAGAAACTATGTGCAGAAATTAATTACTCCCTTCATCCCAACTTTTATGAAATTTTTTTGAATGGCACAATGTAAATGACATTTTAAGTTTTAAAAAAATTACCTTTCCAACTTTACCCTTATGGCCTTATTCAATTTGAAGTACTCAAATTATACTAGGGAGTAGAGTATTTGAAGTGGGGTGAACAAAAAGAGAATATGAATATCTTACTCTCGCTTCTGGAAAACTAAATGAGAGACTCGCTATCTTTTCATGTTAAGTGCATTTAAGAGAAAGTTACAATGGTATTCAAAGGGAACTGACAGCACTGACTACGAAAAATGAATTATTTTTTAATATACAAGTAGACCAGTAAAAGTTAAAAACAACTTCAGATAAAACCAGATTAAAAGACATAAGTAAATATAGATTAGTAAAATTATTCTGTAAGTAATATTACTTATCATCTGTGACTGCAATACCGCATAATCATATCCCTAAACTCAAATGCTATTGGTGACCTGTTCAAAATGTAATTATCTATCATAAGGTACAACATGATGCTTCCGCATGAATAAGATAAATAGCACATAGTTTCACAGGAAGATAAGATAACTATATTTAAAGGTTTACAAAATCTAGCTAAAAAAAAGAGCCTTGATTTGCATTGTCGATTAAATTGATGCAATGTTGAGGCAGTTCCTAACTACTGGAAAGACATACCTTCTGCCTCAGTGTATCTGAAAAAATCCTTGACTGAGAATAATTTATTCTTATCAGGATGATCTTTAGACGATCGCCCTAGCTGAGGTACAAGTTCAGTTACTTCTGTCAATGAGACTGTAGACAGAATGGATCTCAGGTGCTCAACATTTGATAAGGGAATGCTTAGCAATCCATCAGCTAACTTTTGAGGTGAATTGCCTCCACTTTCTTCCCGGCTACCAGTATCAATGCCACCATCAATCTCTTCATTTACAGGATCAGTTACTCCAACAATACTTGACGGAACACCTCCCAGCCTTGCAAACTTCAAATTCCTTAAAAATCCACTGAAATCTGCTCGTTTACCCTCTGTAATAACAGTAATTTCCTTCAGACGATTGAACTGATTAGTTGAGGGAGGAACAGGAAATGAATCACAACTGCTACATTCAATTTCTTGGACACCCAGATCAAACTTGTGAAGGTTTTGAGCTAACTGATCGAACAGAAAACCTATAAAACATTCAATTGGGAAATTCTTTTTTTCCTTATTTTCAAAACCCACGTCATGAAATTCCACTGAAAACTGATCCTTGGATTCTCTTTGCTTCATTCCACATGACACCCTAGATAAGAGCGCATTCACAGATGAATGTGGCCAATTCATATTTTCATTACTTGATTTCTGAAATTGCTTTATACCAGTCTTAAACGGACTGGGAAAAGCCTGAACAAAACTGGTAAGCAACAACGACCAACTAACCGCAAACTGCAAGTTATTTATGCAAGTCCCATCCTCCTTGACATTATCCCTCTCTTTCACTCCGTTTTTCAATAAGTCAACTTTCATGTGTTCATTACTCCAACAATTTTGCAAAAACATTCCCAAGAATGTCTTAACCGGGACATTTATAGATAAACCCTTCTTCCTCTCATCACTAACAACACTCTGACCAAATCTTTTCTTCCTATCAGCAACCACACTCACATGTCTCCCAGCAAGTTCAAGGTTGTTAGCCCCAATTTTCGAACCAGGCCAACAATGCTCAAAATCTTTCGCTACTTTCCGAATACCAGATTCAAGCGGGGCAAACCCATTTTTAACTATCTGAACAGCATTTAAAATGGACTCCAAAGGGTCATTCCCAGACACCATCATTAGAACCCTAATTAAATCACTCCTCTATTTCAATCCATCTCTATATTTATATTTCCAAATCTCAATTTCCAATCATAGCCAATCAAACAAAAACAACAATGAACCCAAATTAACCCAGAAGATCCGACTCCCAAATTAAGAAAAAAACCCAAATCTAATTGAACGGACAAACAACCAAAACCAGGCAATCCGAACATTCAAATTGAGTAAAACCCATGAATGGAAAAGTTGAATTATTGTGTATATACAGAATTGAAACCAGAGCTATACAGTGTTAGTTGACTGTGCTATATATATTATACATGCACTTATATATATATATATATATATATATATATATATATATATATATATATATATATATATGTGTGTGTGTGTGTGTGTGTGTATACATATCATACATACACTTTTATATACTTGAGATGGGCATTGAGAGAACTTATATACCTGTATTTTTTAGACAAATCTGAGGAGGTTACCAGATATAACGGTGGACTGAGACAAGCAGGCATGAGAAGATGTTTATGTTGTTTTTATACTTTCTGGTAATTACTGCTATTTTATTGTTTTAGATCGAGTCTCTTATTTGTTTTTAAAAATAGATTTGGCACTGTTAGTTTCTGAATAATAAAATAATTTGAAAATTAGACTATTTAATATCATGTCTAACTAGATATTATAATTTTTATCATCTGGGACTAAAAATTTGTGAACAAAATTAATATTTAATTATGTTTAAAAAAATCGATTTATCTTATGATATCTATTTATACTTAAACTAATAATATGATATATTTGTTATTAGTAGTAAGGATATGATAATTTAAACGGTGAGATTTTTATCTGATCCTTTAAATAATCTTAGACAAAACAAACATAACATGAGATTATTTTAAGTTATTCCATGAATAATCTAATAAAAAATAAACATGTGACTAAAACTATTTAATCTTATTATTTATGCTACGTTTGGATTAAAGTAATGAAAGTGAGAATTAAATGACTCATTCTTATGGAATAAGAAAATTGTGTTTGGTTGATATTGGAATGGATTGAACCATTTTTACTCCTCCCAAATTTATGAATTTTATTCATTTGGAGAGAGAGAGTATGGAATAACGCATTCTAACTAGAATATGATGAATCATTTTATTCATTCAATCTAAACGTAACATTAAGATTATTATCCATTGAAATATAGTCTCCGAATTATAATAGTATTTACAAACAAACAGTATTTGAGAGCATTTAAAAAGGGTCCTTTACATAAGTATACAACATTTAGAAAGTAATTACATTATTAGTGCACTCATAAAAAATTTACATAATTAATACACTTTCTATATTTATTTACAATATAAGTGCAATTAGGATTCCTTAATTTAGGGAATTAGTATAGTATTCAATTCATAATAATAAGGAAACCTAAAATCAAGGAGAAATAACTACTATAATTAATAATTCAAATTCAAATATCTTAGATCTAACAAACAAAACAAATTCAAAAATAATAATTAAAATTCAAATATTCAAAGTTTGGCAACGTCATCTTCCTCCTCCCCTTCGCCGGTCATCTTCCCCCTCCCCTTCGCCGCCGCTTCAACACCATGGACGACGGTCATCTTCCTCCGCTTCACCATGGACACCGCAGCTTCAACATCATGCACGCCGGCCACAACTACCATTATGACGAAGGTTGATTTAGTCTAAAAATTAAAAGGAGAAAAAGATAAATTTTAGTGCAGTTGGTATCCAAATATTTATACAAAAATAACCATTTTAGTTTTTGTGGGTAACCAATAGAAATTTCAGTGCAGTTGGTAACCAAAACTTTCAAAGGTAACAATTTTAGTTTTTGTTTGTTACATTTGTATTAAAGTTTGGCTACTAGCTGCACTATGAAAAAAAATCTATAATAAATTTTTTATAATTAATTTGTAACCCAATAAAACTGAATTGATTACCTTTGTATTAAGGTTTGTCTACCAGCTGCATTATAAAAAAAATCTACAATAATTTTTTTTTAATTAATTGGTAACCCAATAAAATTGAATTGGTAATATTTGTATAAAGTGTTAGATACCAACTGTAATATTAAATAAAAAAATCTATAATAGATTTTTTAAAAATAAATTAGAAACCTAATAACACTGAATTGGTTACCTTTGTATGAATGTTTGGCTACCAACTGTACTATAAAAAAAATCGCAGCAACTGTACTATGAAAAAATCACAGGTGTAGATGTGGAGGATGACGTTAATGGTGTGGACCGGACACGGCCTCATCAAGATCAATGGAGTCCCCATCGAGGTAATTTGAAATCCTCCGCTACAAGGCCTTCGAACCTATCCTACTATTGGGTCACCACACCTCCCAGATCACTCCACTTTCAAGTTTCAAATTTTTGCCGGCGTGAACATGAGAATCCGAGTCAAAGGCGGCGTGGACATGATAAATGGATTACTCCACTTTCAAGTTTCAATATGGAAAATGATACTGACAAAACTAATACTCCCTAAATGAATTATTGCTTCATATATACGCCACTTTGATTTTATTTTAATATGTAGAGATATTAATTACTTAATTTAATAAGTAAATCAATACTAATCCCCTAAATGAAGGAATCCTAATTGCATACTAATTTCCTAAATTAAGGAATCCTAATTGCACTAATATTGTAAATAAAAATTTAAATGCATTAATTGTGTAAATATTTTATGAGTGCACTATTGTTATAATTATTTTAAAAAAGGTAATAGAATATGTAATTGATCCTTAAAAAAGTGTATTAAATTACAACTTGAACCCTATTGTGTAGACTTAAAATTAATTTGTATCTAAAATTTCATTTTCAATTAAAAAGACCTTAAACAGAAAAAGTAATTTCCACCCTAAGGCCTGAGCTCTAAAATATTATTATTAAAAACAAGGGTGAAAGATTTAAAATCTTGAATTTTTATTAATATAACTTACAAAAAGCACATGGAAGTATGATTTGCTCTCCAAATTTTTTTAAAACATGGTCCCGCACTAAACTATAGGAATTTCTATAAAATTTTAAAATTCCATAAGCATTAAAATAATTTAAAATTAGAAAATAAAAACAAAAAACAAAAAAATAAAAAGAGGGGGGAAATCAAAATAAAATTATATAAAAAAAAAGATGAGAAAGAAAACTATCTCTAAAGTCCGCGAGCTACGAGGGTTATAGCTGCAATAATTATTTGTGGATATTTTAAGTGATTTGGAGATGACTTGTACACAGAATATATAGTTTACCCCCTGTGGCTCTCTCTAGAAGAAAGCACAGACACAAGCATAAATATATTGAGTCTCAGCATAAGAGTCATAAACGTCGTAAAAAGAGATATAATCAAGACAAAAATAATAAAAATAATAATCAAGATTCTTATTATAAGAAACCTAAGTCAACACACACAAAATCAACTAAAAATCAAAGAAATTTGATAAAAGTAAAATTGTTTGTCACAATTGTAGGCAAAAAGGCCACTATAAAAGTGAGTGTAGAGTTAAGCAAAAGTTGGCCCAGCTAAATATCTCAACTGAAGATACTGAACAATTATTAGAGTTAATAAGAATTGAAAACAGCGTCAGTAACGAAGAAGCTTCTGGTTTTCCAGAATCTTCAAGTAGTAGCACTTGTAACGACGAATCAGATAGCGATAATGAAGTTACTGTATGTGCTGAGGATTGCAGTAACAACTGTTGCAAAAGATTAAATGTAATTACCAAAAAAGATGAAGAATATATATATATATATATATATATATATATTAAATTGTGATAGAAAATAAAAGAATAAAAAAATTACAAGTTTTCTGTTATAAAAGTCATATATATACGACTTTTTATCACTGTTAACGTCAAAATTCGTTCACGCACCAATCATCAATAGCGCGTTTAATTCTACAGAAACGAAGTCTCACGGAGAAGCTTGACGGCATGAGCCGCCAGGGAATAGCTCCGGTGTGAGAATAAATACATATTGAATAAAGTTAACAATGGATACTTAAAATTTTAGTGCTAAAAAATAATGTGATACCTGAAAATTATAGTGCACCCTTGTATTTATAATGATCACACCTCCTTAAAATGTCTTATCTCGAAATTGAATAGAATTCTTCATCATGGTAGATATTATAATGGGTTAGAAGTGAATCTTTTTAAAGAAAGAAAATTGAATAATATCCTGACTATTTCCTTAGGAATTGAAAATTAAATACAACTAAGAATTTTAGATTCCTTAAAATCCAACCTCCTGCCCTAAATGTTCGCTTATGTTGGGAAGGTTCCTCCATGTGGCTTATGGTCCTTCGAATCACTTGGGCCAAGTTAATCACGCGTACATCAATTAGTCATGGAGGGCGTCAGCCGAAAAGCGTTTAACCTGATGGATGTTAATCTGTCCTGAAGAACGTTATCCGTTCAGTAAGATATTTATCCGTCCCGAAGAACATTTATCCTTTCAAGAGAAATTTGTCCTTTCGGGAGAAATTTATCCAACCATAAACAATTTTTCCCACCATAAACATTCTTTCCCAAAGATTTTTTATCTGACCTTATACCGCCATAATAGTCGTCCCGACCCCTGTGGGAGACATTGATCTGACCTTATACCACCATCTAACCTTATACCGCTATGATAGACATCCCGACCCCTGTAAGAGACATTGATCTGACTTTATACCACCATCCAACCATATACCGCCATAATAATCATCCCAACCCCTAATGAGGCTTAAAATAAAGGTTCCGAAGAACCGTTCGACCTTATACTGCCGAATGTGAATGACCCAAATTATAACAGTCGAAATTGATGCTCAAATTTTGCCAATTCAAACAAGTTCGAAGCTGGAAGCTAACACAACTTGCCCTACTCTAAGTGTCTGATCCAATAATTAATATGATACGTTACTTCTCCATTATTCACCATATACTTTGTTCCATTAACTCAGCTGATCCCATCCGAACTACTTCCCAAACACCAAATCAAAGAAAAATTCTCAATTTCTGAAATGCAAGTTGAGCACACCTCCCTTCCTCCGATCATTGTCAATCCCCAGCCTAAACATCGTTTAGTAGATCTAAATTAAGCTAAATATATCTCATCCTTAAAGTGATTCATCCTAACTCCACCGATATAAGAGCCTCTTCTGTTGCTGAATGTCCAGAACCATCAAAAGCTACCCGAACGTTGAATTTATAACCAGATATCCACTGTCCGACGTCATTACCATCGAAATCCCAATCTAAAAACACAATTAACTTCCTTCATAGTCGACGAATCGTTAGGCACAAAATCCAAGATGATGAAAATTATTGCCCCCTAGTTACTCATAAACTCGATCCTCCCTTCGGGTCTTCTTCAGAAAATATTCATTTTACCACAAAGCATGTCAATGTTTGTCCTTCAACTGTCATTTGCAACAGACCACCCAAGATCAATTGACTTAACTCCGCTACTTAAGCAACCATCCTATCAATGCCTACCTGTACCTATGCACAATCCTCTGACTCTAACTTAGACATGTTGTAGCCTCCTCCTGATCCTCCATTACTGAAACTCCTATTTGTCTGATTGTCTGATCTGTTTTGATTGTTATCCGACCTAGAATGGTTATTCTCATCCCGATCTTTGGTATTTTTTGAAGATGCTGCATTCGGCCTCAGGCTCTTCATGGTTTTTTCCATTGCAATAAACCCTTATGCTTGATCGTAAGCTTCGGTCAAGTCCTTCGGGGCGTTGAACATTATACTCTTCATCAGCTTCTTTGACCTCCCCACATCCAACCCCCGTGGTGAAGTACCCGAGGGCCAGAGCTTCATTTAAATCTATCATTATTCCCACTGCCTCTCGGAACCTTTTCACGTACTGACTCAGAGCCTCATTGGAATATTGTTTTATCTGTATTAGAGAGGCAGTCGGCTTCCCCCACCTCTTATTACTCCTGAAGCGATCATAGAACTTGTCGCAGAGTTCGTTCCATGATGAGATTGAGTTCATGGCCAGCGACGCCATCCATTATCGGGCCTCCTTCCTGAGGGTAGTGATGAACATCTGACACTTCGCATCATCGGAATAGTCGTAGAACTTCATAAGTCGGTTATATGCATAGTTGTGATCATAAGGATCTCTAGTGCCATCATGGTTGACCGATGTCGGGTCAATCAGTATGTCTTTTTCCTGGTTGACCGATGTTAGCTTCTGCTCCAATTTTGCCACCCTTTGGGCAAGGGCTTCAGATTTATCTTTCCGGTGGGATGACTCATGCATATCCTGATCGCGTTACGGAGAGGCCATCCACCATTTTCGTTCAGACCTCCCTCGCCCTTCGTTGCTTCCTTCCCGAAAGTGACTCCTATGTCCACTCTTCTCGCGCCAAAAACTGTCTGAACAATGTGTCCTGGATTTGTTGTCTGGCGATACCTCCTGACGCCGGTTATGACTGGAAGAGACCTCCTCGCCACCCAACAGTAGTGTCATCTGTGCATCCAATTCTTTCTATTGAAGACGTAGGGCCTCCATAATATCATTGTTTTCGTTTTCCTGCATCTTCTTGACCAGGATCAACTCTCTTTGTCTTGATCGTCCCGCTTCGAGTTCAAGTTTGGGTGCGTGTTTGAGATGGAATATACTCGACACGAATATTGTAGCATGTCGCCTTCTTTGTATTTGAAGAGCCATCCGAGCCTCATTGGGCCCACCGAATGATTGTTGTCCCCAAGCCTATCTGAGACACAATCGGATGGTCCCAACCGGTCTTTAGTCGAACCCCTGGGTTGAGCCGATGGGTTGGTCGTTGATTTACCCTGCCCAAAAATTGTCTTACTTATCGCCATAACTTCAATTTAGAATCTGGGTGATTAAAAAGAATTATCTAGCACTAAAGCGCCCTCCTTTTAGCGTCAATATTAACGTCAAGATTCATCCACGCGTCAATTACCAATAGCGTGTCCATTTTTTCATAAACAATTTCTTCCAAATCTACATCATCACTGCCACGTCGCATACTAACTGCCACATAAGCTTTTTTTGGACAACTCAGCTGCTAAGGTTACTGTTCCGTTAAGTTAACTTTGACTTAACAGTTTTTTTAACTTTTTGTTAGTAAAATCGAGTACAGTGAGTTGACTGTAAGAAAAAAAGTTCAGTTATCCATCTATAAATTGACATATAGTACGGTGACTGAAAAAACATTTAACCCTGAATGCACCCACATTTTATATATTTCTGTTTTATGTGACTTTAAATAAAGTTTTCTTTTTTGGTATTTCTTCTGCTCCAAAATATAGAATTAATATTGACTTCTTCATACTAAAGTTTGATATTTTTTAAATTAAAATTGATAAAAATTTATTTAATTATAAATAATATAATTATGAAAATTACAAATTATTTGAAAAGTACAACTAAATACATAATTTTGAAAATATTTAATATTGACTTTAAAAAATTAAATTTAATATTTTATCTAACAGAGAGAATATAAAAGTTTATTAAAGACTAGCCTTTAACCCGTTCAAGACAAGGGTTTGGCGAGTGTCCTAAAATTCATATAATTTTAATTTTATTCCTTCCGTCCCAGGATAAAAATCCAAGTATATTAAGAAAATGAATAAATGAATAAAATTATTCATAATAATATCATTAAATATGAAAAAAGAATTAGAATAAAAAAGTATGAGATATTTAATGCTACGGTATAATAGAAAAATGTGTAAAAATTTGGTTATTAAAAGAAAATAGACATTTAACATGGAACTACTCAAAATAGTAATAAAGACTTTTATTACGGGACGGAGGGAGTATTTAATATGCAATATTTAATTTTTTATTATTTAAGTGTGATAAATAAGTATATCAATTTTTATTTATTCATGTGTGCATATTTAGCACTCATGTATTAATTTTTATCGGAGAATAGTTATTGCGGTCCTAAAAGGCCTATCAAACCAACAATTACCCTTATTTTGTCTTTTTATATACTACTAGTATATATCAATTTTTATTTCATCATGTGTTCATATTTAATACCATAATATATACTAATTGTAATACTCATAAAAAAAGAATTATTAAATAATAAATAAATGGCATTTAAATACATATTCTAAATATTTTAATTAGACTTTGTCATTTATTTGGGTCAAATTAGTCATTTAGGAGAGTGTATTCAATAATGACTTTAAAATACATTTTTTAATTAACATATTTTTGTAGAGTTTGTAGATTTTAATGATTTTTTAAAGATTTTTAAAATACTTTAAAAGACTCCATGAAATAAGTGATAGACTTTTATAGACTTTTTATCAAGACTTTGATAGACATTTGTATACTTCTAATATATCTTGCAGCTTATATTAATTGTTAAAAAGTCAACAAAGATCTAATATTTTAGATGAAATAATTACGATATTAAATAATATTAAAATATTTTGATCATGTAACAACCTAATTTGAAATAAAAGGCATTGTTGAAGTTGAATTATTAAATCATACCCAGTCTATTACAAGAAAATGTCATATTTCATAATTTTAATATTTCATACAAAAAGTCATTTTCTACTGATAGTAATATAAAATAACAATTTCAATTTTAAAATTGTTCATTGTTATTTTCATATCAAGTAATTATTACTAAACTAATAATTTATTATTTTCAACAAATAACAAAATTAACAAATTTATTACTTTTAAAAATAAACATAAAACAAAATACCTCCTTAATACTTACAAATATATTAAATTAGATTTTTTTATGGGAGAGAAAAAAATATAAAATGATATTAAAATATTTGTTATCTTCATTTATACCATTGGTTCTATTTGGAACCCTTAACGTTACCCCCTCTTTTAAACCCCTCCTCCTTTTTATCTCTCCTCACCTACTATAACTCTCTTTCTTTTTGGGATTTTTATTTTGAAAGGACTGAGGTAGAAAGAGAAAGTGAGATATATATATATATATAACTAGGATCCTGTTCGGACTCCCGAACAGGCTTAAAATACGAACCCAAAATAAATTTTTTTTTAAAACAACTAAAAAAAAGTTAATATTTATGCAACGTCCCCAAAATAGATCCATTCTATCCAACCTATTCTGAGTCGCCAAAAATATGATACAGAAAACAACTACAACTTTATTACTACAATTATCGTGCAAAATACAACAACACATATGTTGTGAGTTTTGATACAAATATATACCAAATGTGACTCATGACCCAACCGTGGACAGCACCTCACAATGGTACCTTACATAAAGGCACAGTCAATAACTGTTTTAGAAATTAAAATATTTAGGAACTGCTCAAGGAAACCTTCGTACATGGGAGGCCATGCATCTAAGTTATAATAGATATCATATGCCCACATAATTATCCTTGGTTGACCCAATAGACGAGAAGATTACTATCATATTCTTTCCAATGATGAGTCTTTTCTTGACATATCATTATCTCCACTGTCTCTAATTGAGAATTATACTTCAACCAAACTCCAAGATTATATAGGTAGTGCTCATAGATATACTCAGCAAGTGGATGTGCACAACCCTGTCTTATGATAACACGAGGTTGTATGTCATTAGACATCTTATATGATAGTGGCAAAACACCCTTCCAACGTTGGGTTCGCCTCACCCTATTCGGATCACCAAATATAACTACTAAATGATGTATAAAATACAACACATATTTGTATACTGTTTAGGAAGAATCTCCACAACTAGAGACCACCGTTCTATTCCCCTGTTATCCCCGCTCGACCCAGCTACACTTTTATTACCTGAAAGGAATTGTGAAGTAAAAGGGTGAGCATAACTAACCCAGTAAAAAATATTATGACTAAAGATAAATAAATTATCAATAGTCTTCGTCAGTAATAAATCAGAGATTTAGAACATATGGTAGATGATAAAACTTTTCAACCATAGTTGCAGCGGAACAAGCAATCCATTAGAAGAGTCAAATAGTCTATAAAGTCTATTATCTTCTCCACATTAAAAGTCCACCAACAATATTTTATCCATGTAACATCAATCAACAATTCATGTCCACATTCATGTGAATAACTCATAATCATAACTAAGGTTCTAAATTCCTCTTCTCATCCAGGACGAAGATAATTTTTATCACATGTCTTTACCTGAAACATCAAAGATCATGGTTATACCAAATCACAGTTCATGTTCATAATCATACTAATAAATTCATCTTTGCACTAGGGGCCAAAGATATTAATAGTTCATTTTTGCACTACAGGCCAAAGATATTCAACAACATGTCATCTTTGCACTACAGGCCAAAGATATTCAATAACAGGTCATCTTTGCACTACAGGCCAAAGATATTCATCAATGATTCATCTTTGCACTACAGGCCAAAGATATTCATCAATAATTCATCTTTGCACTACAGGCCAAAGATATTAACATCTCAAAGAAATACATAATCATTTCAGAATTTATATAAACCATAATTATAACCATGTTGATCAATTAACCTTTGCACTTAAGCTAAAGATATTTAATTATAAATTCAATGGTCATGATCATACCAGTCAACAATTCATCTTTGCACTACTGGTCAAAGAGAACCCATAGTCACGATCATACCAAAAATCTACCCATCTTTACACTCAAGTCAAAGAGAAATATCATCATCAGGGTTATAAAAATATTATATATGATAATTAAAACAATATAATCAACAACTGTATTTAATTTCAAAAGTAAGATTAATAAATCAACGATAATTTGGTCAGAAAAAGAAACCAATTTTGTCGTGAATAGTACCCCGTGAATAGTAACTCGTGAATAGTAACTTAAGAATAGTAACTCATGAATAGTAACTCGTGAATAGTACTCCGTATTCGTACATAGTAACGTATACGTAAAAAATGTCATATACATGAATAGTGCCATATACGTGAATAGTGTCGTATACGTGAATAGTAACCCAGACACAAAAAGGTAGAAATTCCACAATAAAACTCATATCAATAATTCGACATAGTGATATTGAAGAAAATAATATCATTTACGAAGAAAATAACATCCCTTACTATCCCTTACTATCCTTTACCAATATAATGACAATATCCCTTACTATCCCTTACCTCAAAAAGACATTACTTCTTACTGGAATATTGGATATAGTGCTGAAGGAACTTGCACCGTATAGCAACACTCAAAGTATCTAAATACTCACAAAAATACGTTCGATAATATAGAGAGAGAAACCTTCAGTTTCTGGTGTGATTTTCAATTCTAACCTAAGCACCCTATTTATAGGAAAATGCTTAGAACACCAAAGCAAAAAATTTAATAAAATATTAATATATATTAAAAATTTCCTACGCCCACTTAGACTTTTGAATTCAGCATGTTTACAACACATTTGGGGCTTACCAATCACACAAAACTTGTTTTTAACATTTAATGCAACAAAATCAATTCAGACCCAATATTTCGGAACTTCAATAATTCATAATAAATAGCCCTTTTATCAGAAAAATTTGAATCTTATGTCCTTCTATAGGAAATTCAATTCTCTACAACTTTGTAAGTTTAAGTTTTTTCAAATTCCAAACAGAAATTGACCGAAATCCACATACAAACGATTTTACAAGCTATAATCAAATTTTAGTCAAGAAATGGGGTCCACAAACATGAAAAACAAGTTTTAAATATTTTTAGTAACAAAAATACTCTTCCTCCTCATTTATTAATATATCCCACATTCATTATAAAATATCACCATTATTATATTATTATAATATAATAATATATTAAATTGAGTTATTTTATTAGAAAAGATAAAATATCAATTTTTAACAATTGTCACATTTAAAATTTTTCTCCATCTATATCCACATAAAATGAATATTTTTCTTATCATATAAATTAATAATTAATTATTCACAAATAATATTACATAATCACAATACCGACAACCAGGCCGTTCCCATGAAAGAGGGGGCTTTCCAATAAGGATTTCTACTTACTGGCGCGCAATTAGGTGACCAAACCTCTCCTTAGACGGAACTTTCTAGATATTGCCAATAATGTTACCTAATAATATTATTAAAATAATATGAATTACTGATCTAATAATGGAAAATACTGTGCAGTGACAATTATTGAAACAATAATAATATAAAATATCAACGTAGCAATTATTAAATCAGTAAAATAAAATATTGAACAGTAATTACTGTAACAATTATTGAGTAGTGCCTTCTTATGTAAGAATCAATAATTATGCAATATTGTGTGCTACTGTGTAACACCGCGTATTACTTTACTTTAACAACCGGGTATTCCAACAATGTTAACGGTAACAACTACGTAGTTATTTATAAAAACTCATACTTATCATTTTTTTCATCCGATCGCTTTCCGTTATGGGGCCCACAAAAGGTTGCGTCGTCGTACGAATATTCCCCGACAAGGAGAATATTCCACGACCAAACGAATATTTTCCGACAACAATGAGTATTTTATAACCACTTGCTTATTTAAAATATTTACATATATCACCCTTAACTTTAACCTTTTAACAATTTAACCATTTAATAAATAGAAAAATTGAATACTTTTATTTCATAAAATTTGGGGTCTTACATTTTATGGAACTGAAATTTTTCTATAATACAATATTTTGGGCGTGATTTGGATACCTATACCAAAAAATGTATGTGCAATCTGCATAGACTGTACAGACATGTTTTGTTATATGTATCCAAATTACACTTAAAACACTGTGTCAGGAATAAGCATGTGAATGTTATTCCTATTTATATATGATTTGATTATGATACATATATATATATATATATATATATATATATATATATATGAATAATATGCAAGTATGCTTGCATTAAGAAAAGCTGTAAAGTCCTTTGATAGATAATAGAAATTGTTAGTTCCCAGAGGGCACAATAGATCTAGAAGAGGGGGGGTTGAATAGATCCTTTTTATTTCAAATATTTTTCTGGTTTATGTTGTATTATTCATATTTAAGTATATGACAAACATAAGATTCTTTTCAAGTACAGCGGAAAAAGTAAAATATTCCCCTTCATTGATATATTCATAATCATACATACATTGTTTATTGGGTTCGTTTAGTTGTAAGCAGTTAGAACACACATAGCAGTTATGGCAGTTATAGACATAATGTAAATGACATAATGTAAAAGAAACAAGGGGTTTTAACTGGTTCAGAGACTCAAGCTCCTAATCCACTCTTCTGCTTTCAACTAGCAGGATTTCCACTAAGGAAAGACAGCACCCTGAATCTCTACGATTCATTCAAGGCCAGCAACCTTGGGACTTCAGTTCACTAAGAACACTTCAAGGCCAGTAGCCTTGGGACTCCTCTAGTTCCTTAGGAACTCTTCAAGCCCAGTAGGCTTGGAACTTCGTTTAGTCCCTCCGGACAAGGACCCTTTGGCCCTGCTTTGTTTAGTCCCTCTGGACAAGGACCCCTCAGGCCCTGGCTTTGTTGAGTTATTTATTTGATGTTGTTGGAGTCGGTGCTAAGATGCTAAGATGTCTTCGTGCTCTGAACATCTTCTATCCTTAGCAGCTTTGCTTGATCATCCTTGAAGAGCAGTTGAGTGTTGCATGATGCTCAGCTTCTTAGGTTGCTCAACTACTTCTGATGACCCCCTTGATGAACTGCCTTAAAGATCATTCTTCTTGGTACTTGATGGCTGCATATGAGAGGCTTCTAAGATGACTGTAAGCTCTTCTATAAGGTACTTAGAAGATTTCTCATGCTTGACACCAAGATGGATTTTGTGATCTCCCTTCTTGCTACATTCTCATGATGGACTTGCTAAGATGATTGTAGGCTCTTATCTATTGTACTTAGAGTCTTCCCATTATAGACATCCAGATGGCATGATGCTCTTCTTTCTCTCGACAGTTCAGAACACTCTTCATGTAGTAGAACTCTCACTTCTACATAGTAGAACTCACACTTCTACTTCTTGCTTGATCTGACTTCTGAGTGTTCTTGGTGGATCGTAGAGTGAGCCTTTGGACTCACTATCACTCGGTTAGATCAGTCCAACTTTTCTCCAAAATGCACAACTCCAGCAACCTTTGATCTTTGAAGCTCTTTCTCATTTATACTTCTTCCCAATCCTTCCGTTGGAAAGTAACCGTTGAAGTCTATTCAAATATCTTCACAGATCTCAAGTTGCTTGATGTATACTGCTTGATGTGACTTGTCATACTTTTTCTGACGATGAAGTCTACTGTTTCACCTACCCTGTCAGATGTATCACTTTACTGTTTTGGGCAGGTTGAAGACTTTATTTCTTCTGATTTCTAGATCAGAGGTTGTCCTTTTGCATCAATGCTCTCAATAAGCACTTGTCTGAATATTACACTTCAGATTGAACCGTTGCCAATGCTTCAGTCTTCGGGTATTCGAACTCTACGATTCTGATACATGTCTTTAAAGACCTGATCGTAGTGTCTTGTTGATTGTTGCTTGTTGACTAGTAGAGTTAACACTACGATCCTGAAGAGTGTTGATTGGATCTTCAATGTAGAACACCTCTTCTTTGTATTGTGCAGTGCTTCAATACTTCTGTTTGCTTCGACTGTTCTCAGATACTGATGGCCTAATTCCCTACTCTGGTCCCCTTCTGAACATCAAGACACTTCAGATTTATGGCGCGTCCAGCTTACTTTCTCCTTGTGATCTCCCGTTCACTTATCATCAATGAACTAACCCTGTACTTAATCACTTTAGCCTTGCACTTCAGAGGCTGACCAGTATCTCGGTTCACCTTCCATCAGTTCCTTCTTTGTTTGCCAAACACTACGATCTTGGTTGCTTCCAAGATCGTTGTCTTTTGTACACTTGATAGCTACTGCATAAGCTGAGTTTCCTTAGTCAGCTTCTGAAGTCTTCTTTGAATCTCCTTGTGGAAGACTTCACCAAGAATGGCCTTACACCTCAATCTTAATGCACGAATGGCCTCTTGTTCTCTTCAGGGAATTCCTTATTTTTCATGTCTTTGAAGCTAGGGTTTCTTTGGTATCCCATCAACTCCTTCGCTTGCTCAATGTTGACATCTTCAAGGTTCTTCAGCCCTTGGTAGGGAAACCTAGGCATTGATTAAGGTCAGAAGATTTCAGCTTCAGAATCTGACCTTTAACCTTGGAAGATAGAGTTCCAGAGTTTATGGAGACGTTTGAGTAAAACTCCTTAACCAGGTCAATGTATACACGAGTACTCACCTCGAGACATTCTGAAAACCCAACTTCCTTTATGAGTCTAAGTATGTCCCTAAACTTCTTCTCAGATTTCTCAAACGATTTGGTTCCAAGCTGAATGCCGGTGATAACTTGCCAGTTCTCCATTTGAATCGTTCGAAGACTGTGGGTGTTTGATTTGGAGAGATTTATGCGAGATGGCTAATTGTGATTTGGTAAGGCTCTGGAGGGTTAACTGATTTTGCTTTTAAAAAGCTTTCTAGGGTTTTGAAAATGGGAGGGAGAAAGGTTCGATATCTTTTGGTAACTGTCTGCAGATTTGAAATCGTCTTTATGGCAGTTCCTTCTAACTCTGCATACTCGGTGATGTGTTAACTGTCCATTGGTTGTACGTTGCCCAGTAATGAGCTGTAACTCCCCACAACTTTTCAGTTATTTGAAGAGTGGACATTTAATTGATGTGGCTTTGACCATTGACCTTTTGATTCGTAGAGTGACATGATGAGGCAGCTATAGACTCTACGATTTCCTTTGTTGACTCAATGATCAACTTCTAAAAGATGCTGCAGTGGATGGCTTTGTCTTTCCTCCTTACTTCGATGCATCATAACTCAATCACTGATGTATTCGAACTTATCTCCTTAAATTGAATGGCTTAGCAGATGTCTCATTCTTCCGATTCCTTATGAACTGGTGTACCCTTTGACAGGACTACGATCGTTGAGTTGTCCTCTACGATCGCTGAGGTTGCACTACGTTTGTTTAGTACTCTTCAGACTTAACTCTATGATCATTGACTGACTTGGTTCTTTTGAGATGAACTAGATCAAGCATTCCTTCTGGGATAAGGTAGCTCAGGAAGGGCTAACCTCTTAGAGTGAGCTAAGGGTCAGGTTTGTCCCTGAGGCGCTTTCCAGATGAAGTGCTATGGCAATGATTTGCAATAACATCTCATTAGACCTTTTCTGATGGGGAGGTCTTTCTACCAGCTCTGGATATCTGCATTACTAAAATTGTGGTGTCTTTCTGCTCTTACACTACGATTATGTGTTTGATCGTAGGAACTTCACGATTATGGATTGGGTGGCTGAAGGGATTTAAGTAGTACGATTTGAGACGTTCATACTGACTATGGATCTTCATTTGGTTCATCAGCCACAAAGTTTTGGGACTCTGTAGCTGGTACATCTCTTCCACGTTTAATAGTGTTGTTATTCCTTAACATATCACTGCTCCCCCATTGTTGATGATGTCTTCTCAGATAGATGTGATTCCTTCTTCATGTTCATTTAAAGGCTGCCCAGCATTTTTCCTTCTGACTGGAATCATCATCGTTGCTTATTTATCCTTGTATCGTAGAGATAAGTATTTTCAGGATTGATCAATCTACGATCATTTGACAGCTCTACGAACGTAGTCTTCTTTGACAGACCTTTGTTTTGAGAAGTTCTGCTTCATAAAGAACTCCTTGTCTTTCTTGATATGGGCACATAGAATCCTCTTTATCTTCTATTTCATGGCATGCTCCCATATACAGATTTGCAGCCATGTGAGCTCCATTCCGGTTAGCTCAGAGAGTCTTCAAGGATAGGCTTGGACATATAGGAACCTTATCAGACTCATCTCTGAACAGTCCTTAGCCTTCTGCTGGTTGAGTCCTATTGAATAAAGTCTTCTGCTTCAGCATTCCATAGTGTGGTCAGACTGACCAAGTACCTGCAGGTTTAAGTTTATTTCTACTTTTGGTCCCCATTGTTGAATGGGTCCTGCTAGGTTAGTTTTCTAAACCCCTATTCCTCTTAACTGGATAATCATCATGTTTATCACCAACAGACATATTCATGCATGCAACTATCTTGAGATAATACATTTTTGAGATGCATGATGGTGAGTGTGTGTAGGATTTGACAATTAATGACACACTCTTTATCTATGATGGTTTCATCATTTACTGGATTATGTTCACAATGTTTAAGTGTTCACAGAGTGTGAATCAACTCTACGATTTATGAGTATCTAGTTGATTTATGGATGTGATCAGTTTCTACAAATCAACAAGATCCTCTTGTAGAACTGATCATTCTCTGTGTGTTGTCAAACACTAAGAACATAGGCTTGTACATACATACTAGCACATCAACAATGATTACTTAACATAAAATTCATTTGGTCTATGATACTCTTATGATCTATTTCAGATTTTCTTCAAGATGTCATCTTCAGCCTAAAACTTGGTTAAAGTGAAAGTTTATAGACATTTGAATTTTCCATCTTCAGACTACTTTCTCTCTTCACCTTTTTAGGTAGATTATGACTTCTTGACAGAATATTGTCATAGTTCATAAGATGGTGCAAATATGATGCATACATTAGTAATGGTGAGGAACCGTACCTTTTTATTGTCAGTTTTTAACAGTCATTTACCTTAGATATACTGAGTTCAGGTATTGATGTGCACAGCTTTTACTTTTGCTCCTTTTAGCTTAATGCTCTTGTTGGCCTTTCATCAATCAGTCGTGGTCTTGAAGATGTAGATCAAGAAAGTCGTAGCATTAAGATCTTTGACATCTTTGAGTTTACAAAGATAGCACCCAGTTGTTGGTTGGTCACTCATAAGTTTGAGAAGATCTTCTTTCTCCTCTCGATCAGCATTTCTTAGTACGCGTGACCTCTTCATCTTTCAGGCTGATAAAGGCTTTACTCTTTGTCACTGATGTCTCTTGCTCTCTTTCTCTCATCTGGTCTTCAGACTACAAGATTGACTGCAGGCTAGGATTGGTCTTGTTGATATAGCAATCGAGGGTATGGACCAATCTGAGCAGCTACAGGTGTATACACAGTTTTACCTATACACAATATTTCCAACGTGTGAGCTCATCTGCATATAACAAGTTACTTACTGCTAAACTAAGTTTATAACAATGTTAGTGCCTTGGATCAGACTCAAAGCGATTAGCTTTTGAATACAGCATGAGAACCTACTCTGATACCAATTGTTAGTTTCTAGAGGGCACAATAGATCTAGAAGGGGGGGGGGGGGGTTGAATAGATTCTTTTTATTTCAAATACTTTTATGGTTTATGTTATATTGTTCATATTTAAGTATATGAAAAACATAAGAATCTTTTCAAGCACAGCGGAATAAGTAAAAGATTTCCCTTCATTGATATATTCATAAACATACATACATTGTTTGTTGGGTTAGTTTAGTTGTAAGTAGTTAGGACATATATAACAGTTATAGACATAATGTAAATGATATAATGTAAAAGAAACAAGGGGTTTTAACTGGTTCAGAGACTCAAGCTCCTAATCCACTCTTCTGCTTTCAACTAGCAGGATTTCCACTAAGGAAAGGCAGCACCATGAATCTCTACGGTTCATTCAAGGCCAGCAACCTTGGGACTTCAGTTCACTAAGAACTCTTCAAGGCCAGTAGCCTTGGGACTCCTCTAGTTCCTTAGGAACTCTTCAAGCCCAGTAGGCTTGGAACTTCGTTTAGTCCCTCCGGAAAAGGACCCTTTGGCCCTGCTTTGTTTAGTCCCTCTGGACAAGGACCCCTCAGGCCATGGCTTTGTTGAGTTGTTTATTTGATGTTGTTGGAGTCGGTGCTGAGATGCTAAGATGTCTTCCTGCTCTGAACATCTTCTATCCTTAGCAGCTTTGCTTGATCATCCTTGAAGAGCAGTTGAGTGTTGCATGATGCTCAGATTCTTAGGTTGCTCAACTACTTCTGATGACCCCCTTGATGAACTGCCTTAAAGATCATTCTTCTTGGTACTTGATGGCTGCATATGAGAGGCTTCTAAGATGACTGTAAGCTCTTCTATAAGGTACTTAGAAGATTTCTCATGCTTGACACCAAGATGGATTTTGTGATCTCCCTTCTTGCTACATTCTCATGATGGACTTGCTAAGATGATTGTAGGCTCTTATCTATTGTACTTAGAGTCTTCCCATTATAGACATCCAGGTGGCATGATGCTCTTCTTTCTCTCGACAGTTCAGAACACTCTTCATGTAGTAGAACTCTCACTTCTACATAGTAGAACTCACACTTCTACTTCTTGCTTGATCTGACTTCTGAGTGTTCTTGGTGGATCGTAGAGTGAGCCTTTGGACTCATTATCACTCGGTTAGATCAGTCCAACTTTTCTCCAAAATGCACAACTCCAGCAACCTTTGATCTTTGAAGCTCTTTCTCATTTATACTTCTTCCCAATCCTTCCGTTGGAAAGTAACCGTTGAAGTCTATTCAAATATCTTCACAGATCTCAAGTTGCTTGATGTGACTTGTCCTACTTTTTCTGACGCTGCAGTCTACTGTTTCACCTACCCTGTCAGATGTATCACTTTACTGTCTTGGGCAGGTTGAAGACTTTATTTCTTTTGATTTCTAGATTAGAGGTTGTCCTTTTGCATCAATGCTCTCAATAAGCACTTGTCCGAATATTATCCTTCAGATTGAACCGTTGCCAATGCTTCAGTCTTCAGGTATTTGAACTTTATAATTCTGATGCATGTCTTCAAGGATCTGATCGTATTGTCTTGTTGATTGTTTCTTGTTGACTAGTAGAGTTAACACTACGATCCTGAAGAGTGTTGATTGGATCTTCAATGTAGAACACCTCTTCCTTGTATTGTACAGTGCTTCAATAATTCTGTTTGCTTCGACCATTCTCAGATACTGATGGCCTAATTCCTTGCTCTGGTCCCCTTCTGAACATCAAGACACTTCATATTTATGGCGCGTCCAGCTTGCTTTCTCCTTGTGATCTCCCGTTCACTTATCATCAATGAACTGACCCTGCACTTAATCACTTTAGCCTTGCTCTTCAGAGGCTGACCAGTATCTCAGTTCACCCTCCATCAGTTCCTTCTTTGTTTGGCAAACACTATGATCTTGGTTGCTTCCAAGATCGTTGTCTTCTGTACACTTGATAGCTACTACATAAGCTGACTTTCCTTAGTCAGCTTCTGAAGTCTTCTTTGGATCTCCTTGTGGAAGACTTCACCACGAATGGCCTTACACCTCAATCTTAATGCTGATTGGGTTTGTACTGAGATCTTTTGTTAGTTTGTATGCCATTCGTTGAGTGTTCTCTTGTTCCCTTACTGTGGAATTCATCTTTTTTGAGTGCCAACTAGAGGCTTCATATCTTTGGATATTCTGGGAGTGCTCATTTGTTAAGAACCGTATCTGCTCTATGATTCTAACTTAACATTGTGAGCACTTTTATTGGAGTTATATTTATGCACTCTACGATTTAGCTTCGGCTGTGCAGACACTACGATCCTGAGATCAGATATTGATACTCTACGATTTCTGCCTTGTGCTTGTTGTGTTCATCTGATCTTGCTCGACTACGATCTCTGCATTTAATCAATAGACTCTACGAACTTAGAGTGTGATCTACGATCCTTGACTTGGCTTAGGCATCAGTAGACTATACGACTATGAGTGTAGTCTGCGTTTCTATTTTTGGCTTCGGCAGATGACCGGTCAGCTCGTAGGCAGGTTGTCTCTACGATTCTGAACATGACTTCCTCAGCACACTACGATCCCGAGGAAGCTCTTCTCGATACACTACGATCCTTCGTCGTTTCCCCTGGAAGTCTACGAACTCCGAGATCTACTATCTTGCATACTCTTATTCTGCCTCGATAGCTCTCGAGTTAACCTTGACTCACCTGGCAGACTACGACTTCTGGTGCAGTGCTCGACGATCAGACTAGCCTATTTGTTACATCATAATATCAACCTAACATGCTTCATCTTTCTATCTTTATAGTCCTTGTACATCTTTTCTTTTTTAAGGACTTTACAAAGCTGTCTTTCTTATGTAGGATCAACCTAACATATTTGATCAATTCATTCTAAGTCCTTGTACACATATTTCTATTATCTATCAGAGGACTTTACAACTTTTCTTAATGCAAGCATACTTGCATATTATTCATTCATATACATATATATCATAATCAAATCATATATAAATAGAAATAACATTCACATGCTTATTCCTGACAGAAGTATATGTACAAGGACTTAGAATGAATTGATCAAATATGTTAGGTTGATCCTACATAAGCAAGACATCTTTGTAAAGTCCTTAAAATGAAAAGATGTACAAGGACTATAAAGATAGAAAGATCAAGCTTGTTAGGTTGATCTTATGATGTAATAGATAGGCTAGTCTTATCGTCGAGCACTCCACCAGAAGTCGAAGTCTGCCAGGTGAGTCAAGGTTAACTCGAGAGCTATCGAGGCAGAATAGGAGTATGCAAGATAGTAGATCTCGGAGTTCGTAGACTGCCAGGGAAAACGAAGAAGGATCATAGTGTATCGAGTAGAGCTTCCTCAAGGTCGTAGTGTGCTGAGGAAGTCATGTTCAGAATCGTAGAGACAGCCTGCCTACGAGCCGACCAGTCATCTGTCGAAGCCAAGACAGAAACGTAGACTACACTCAGAGTCGTAGAGTCTACTGATGCCAAAGCCAAGTCAAGGATCGTAGATCACACTCTGAGTTCGTATAGTCTATTGATTACATGCAGAGATCATAGTCAAGCAAGATCAGATGAAGACAACAAGCACAAGGCAGAAATCGTAGTGTCAAGATCTGATCTCAGGATCGTAGTGTCTGCACAAGCCGAAGCTGAATCGTAGAGTGCAGAACTACGATCTAAGAAGAAGTGCTCAAAATGGCAAGGATGAATCGTAGAGCATATACGGTTCTCAAAAAATGAGCACTCCCAGAATATCCAAAGGAATGAAGCCTCTGGTTCAAGCTGCAAGCTACATCCAAGGAAACAAGAGAGCACTCAACGAATGGCATGCAGGCTAACAGAAGATCTCAGCACCAACCCAATCAGCATCAAGATTGAGGTGTAAGGCCATTCGTGATGAAGTCTTCCACAATGAGATCTAAAGAAGACTTCAGAAGCTGACTAAGGAAAGTTAGCTAATGCAGTAGCTATTAAGTGGACAGAAGACAACGATCTTAGAAGCAACCAAGATCGTAGTGTTTGCCAAACAAAGAAGGAACTGATGGAAGGTGAACCGGGATACTGGTCAGCCTCTGAAGAGCAAGGCTAAAGTGATTAAGTGCAGGGTCAGATCATTGATGATAAGTGAATAGGAGATCACAAGGAGAAAACAAGCTGGACGCACCACAAATATGAAGTGTCTTGATATTCAGAAGGGGACCAGAGCAAGGAATTAGGCCATCAGTATCTGAGAATAGTCAAAGCAAACAGAAGTATTGAAGCACTGCACAATACAAGGAAGAGGTGTTCTATATTAAAGATCCAATCAACACTCTTCAAGATCATAGTGTTAACCCTACCAGTCAATGAGCAACACTCAACAAGACACTACGATCAAGTCCTTGAAGACGTGCATCATAATCGTAGAGTCCGATTAACTGAAGACTTAAGCATTGACAAAGGTTCAATCTGAAGGGTAATATTCGGACAAGTGCTTATTGAGAGCATCGATGCAATATGACAACCTCTGATCGAGAAATCAGAAAGAGGTAATAAAGTCTTCGACTTGCCCAAGACATTAAAGTGATACATCTGACAGGGTAGGTGAAAAAGTAGACTGCAGCGTCAGAAAAATTATGACAAGTCACATCAAGCAGTCTACCTCAAGCAACTCGAGATCTGTGAAGAGAATTTGAATAGCCTTAAACGACTACTTTCCAACGGAAGGATTGGGAAGGAGTATAAATAAGGAAGAGCTTCAAAGATCAAAGGTTGTTGGAGTTGTCGAGTTTGGAGAGAAGGTGGACTAATCTAAATCATATGAAACAGTGAGTCCGAAGGCTCACTCTACGATCCACCAAGAACACTTAGAAGTCAGATAAAAAAAGAAGTAGAAGTTTTAGTTCTACTAGGTAGAAGTGAGAGTTCTACTACATGAAGAGTGTTCAGAACTGTCGAGAGAAAAAAGAGCATCATGACATCTTGATGTCCATCATAGGAAGACTCTAAGTACAATAGAGAAGAGCCTATAGTCATCTTAGCAAGTCCATCATGAGAAGGCATCAAGTAGAAGAAGGAAGATCACAAAAGCCATATTGGTGTCAAGTATGAGAAAGCTTCTAAGTACCTAACAGAAGAGCCTACAGTCAACTTGGAAGCCTCTCATATGCAGTCATCAAGTACCAAGGAGAATGATCTTCAAGGCAGTTTAACAATGGGTTATCCGAAGTGGTTGAGTAACCAAAGAAGCTGAGCATCATGCAACACTCAGCTACACTTCAAGGATGATCAAGCCAAGCTGCTAAGTATAGAAGATGTTCAGAGCATAAAGACATCTTAACAGCTCAGCACCGACTCCAACAACTCAACAAAGCCAGGGCCTGAGGGGTCCTTGTCCGAAGGGACTAAACAAAGCAAGGCCAGAAGGGTCCTTGTCCTGAGGGACTAAACGAAGTTCCAAACCTGCTGGGCTTGAAGAGTTCCTAGGGAACTAGAGGAGTTCCAAGGCTACTGGCCTTGAAGGAATCTTAGTGATTCAGGGTGCTGCCCTTCTTTAGTGGAAATCCTGCTAGTTGAAAGCAGAAGAGTGGATTAGGAGCTTGAGTCTCTTAACCACTTAAAACCCCTTGTGTCTTTTACATTATGTCATTTACATTATGTACTATAACTTCTATAACTGCTATGTATGTTTTAAATGCTTACAACTAAACTCACTCTACGAACAATATATGTATGATTATGAATATATCAATGAAAGGGATCATTTACTTATTCCGATGTGATTGAAAAGATTTTTATGTTTTTCATATGTTAATTATGAATAATATAATATAAACCAGAAAAGTATTTGAAATAAAAAGGATCTATTCAACCCCCCCTTTTAGATCTATTGTGCCCTCTGGGAACTAACGATTGGTATCAGAGCAGGTTCTCATGATATATTCAAAAGCTAATTTCTTTGAGTCTGATCCCTTGCACTAACATTGTTCTAAACTTAGTTTAGTAGTAAGTAACTTGTTATATGCAGATGAGCTCATATGTTGGAAATATTATGTATAGGTTAAATGTGTATATACACCTGAAGCTGCTCAGATTGGTCCATGGTCTATATTAATACATCAACAAGACCAATCCTAGCCTGCAGTCAATCTTGTAGTCCTAAGACCAGACGAGAACACTCAAGAGACGTCAATAACGAAGAGTCATGCACCTACCAGTCTTAAAGATGAAGAAGTCATACATGCTAAGAAATGCTTATCGAGAGAAGAAAGAAGATCTTCTCAAACTTATGTCTGGCCAACCAACAGCTGGGTGCAAACTCTGTCAGCTAAAGGATGTCAAAGATCTTAATGCTGAGATTCTTTTGACCTACATCTTCAAAACCACGACTGATAGATTAAAGGCCAACAAGAGCAATAAGCTGTCAGGAGCAAAAGTAAAGCTATGCACATCAATGCCCAAACTCGGTATATCCATGATAAATGACAGTTTAATAACTATCAGTAAAAAGGTACGGTTCTTCACTTTTATAAATGTATACATCATAATTGCATCTTCTTATGAACTATAACAGTATTCTGTCAAGGAGTCATAATCTGCCTAAAAAGGTGAAGAAAGAAAGTAACCTGAGGATGGAAACTCAAATGACTATAAACTTTCTCTCCATCTAAGTTTTAGGTTGAAGATGACATCTTGCAGGAAATCGAAAATGGGTCATAAGAGCATCACAGGCCTAATGAACTTTATGTGAAGTAATCTTTGTTGATGGGTCAGTATGTATGTACAACCCATGTTCTAGGTGTTTGACAACTCACAGAGTATGATTAGTTCTATAAGAGGATCTGGCTGATCTGTAGAAATTGATCACCACCATGAATCAACTAGATACTCATAAATCGTAGAGTTGATTCCTACTCTAAATATTTAAACACTGTGAACATAATCCAGTAAATGATGAAACCATCATAGATAGAGAGTGTGTTATTAAATGCCATATCCTACACACTCACCATCATGTATCTCAAAATGTATTATCTCAAGATAGTTACATGCATAAATATGTCTGTTGGTGATAAATATGATGATTGCCCAAATAAGAGGAACATGGGTTTAGAGAACTAACCTAGCAGGACCCATTTCATTATGGGTACCAAAAATAGAAATATATTCAAACCTGCAGGTACTTGGTCAGCTTGACCACACTAAGAAATGATGAAGTAGAAAACTTCAGCCAAGAAGACTCAACCAGCAGAAGGCTAAGGACTGTTCAAATATGAGTCTGATAAAGTTCCTGTATGTCCAAGCATGTCCTTGAAGACCTTCGGAGCTAACTAGAATGGAGATCACATGGCTGCTAATCTGTACATAGGAGCAGGCCATACAACAGAAGATGAAAACGGTCTTATATGATCAATAGTTAGCAAAGAGTGATACATAAGAAGAATCCTCATGGAAGCTCACATCAGAGGATCATTTAGCATCATAAAAGAGGAGTTCATTAAGACGCAGAACTTCTCAAACTCAAGACTGTCAAGGAAGACTACGTTCGTAGTGTTGTCAAATGATCGTAGAGTGATCAGTCATGAAAATACTCATCTCTACGATACAAGGAGATCTAAGTAATGATGGAGATTCCAGTGAAAGGGAGATATACAAGGTTGCCTTCAAATAAATTTGAAGAAGAGGGAATCACATCTATCTGGGAAGACAACATCAACAATGGGAAGCAATGATCTGTTAAGGAACAACAGCGCTGAGATATATTATGAAAAATTGTACCAGCTACAGAGTCCCAAAACTTTGTGGCTGATGAGCCAAATGAAAATCCATAGTCAGTAGGAACGTCTCAAAACGTACTACTGATATCCCTTTAGCCACCCAACCCATAATCGTAAAGTGCCTACGATCAAACATATGATCGTAGTGTAAGAAGCAGGAGGATACCACGATTTCAGCAATACAGTTGTCTAAAGCTGGTAGAAGACCTCCCACTCAGAAGAGGTCGAATGAGATGTCATTACAAATCACAGCTATAGTATTCCATCTGAAAAGCACCTCAAGGACAAACCTGACCTTAGCTCACTCTAAGAGTTTGGCCCTTCCTGAGCTACCTTAACCTAGAAGGAATGCTTGATAAAGTTCTTCTCAAGGACCAAGTCAGTCAACGATCGTAGAGTCGAATTTGAAGAGAACTAAACGATCGCATTGCAACCTTAACGATCGTAGCACAACCTCAGCGATCGTAGAATATAACTCGACGATCGTAGTCCTACCAAAGGGTACCCCAGTTCACAAGGAGCTTGGAAAATGAGACATTTGTTAAACCATTCAAGATTGAGGAGATAAGTTCGAATACATCAGTGATTGAGCTATGCTGCATCAAAGTAAGGATAAGGATAAAAGACAAAGCCATTCACTGCAGCGTCTCTCTGAAGTTGATCGTTGAGTCAACAAAAGAAATCGTAGAGTCTATAGGTGCCTCATCATGCTACTCTACGAATCAAAAGGTCAACGGTCAAAGTCACATCAATTAAACGTCTACTCTTCTATAAGGAAAATATCTAATTGAAAAGTTATGGGGGAGTTACAGCTCATTACTGGGCAACGTGAAACCAATGAATGGCTGACACATCATTGAGTATGCAGAGTTGGAAGAAACTACCTTAAATACAATTTCAAATCTGCAGACAGTTACCAAAAGCAATAGAACCTTTCTCCCTCCCATTTTTAAACCCTAGAATCCTCTCAAGAGCCAAAATCAGTTAACCCTCCAGAGCCCTACCAAATCACAGTCAGCCATCTCGCATAAACCTCTCTAAATCAAACACCCACAGTCTTCGAACTATTCATATGGAGAACTGGCAAGTTATCACCGGCATTCAGCTCGGAACCAAATCGTTTGAGAAATCTTAGAAAAGGTTCAGGAACATTCTTGAACTCGTGAAGAAAGTTGGGTTCTCAAAATGCCTTGAGGCAAATACTCGTGTGTACATTGACCTGGTTAAAGAGTTCTACTCAAATGTCTCCATAAACTCTAGAACCCTGTCTACCAAGGTTAAAGGTCAGACTCTGAAGCTGAAATATTCTGACCTCAATCAATGCCTAGGTTTTCCTAACCAAGGGTTGAAGAACCTTGAAGATGTCAACACTAAACAAGCAAAGGAGTTGATGGGGGTACCAAAGAAACCCTAGTTTCAAAGACATGAAGAAGAAGGAGTTTTCTGAATAATATGAGTTCCTAGCTGAAATTGTTGGAAAGTGCATACTGTGCAAAAACACTGCACATGATACAGTGATTGACCAACAGTTGAAGATAATGTCAGCAATAATCCTAAAGAAACAAATTGACTTTGGAGCTATCTTGTTCGATCAAATCTCTAAGTGGGTAGAGAAGGCTGAGAAGAAGAAGACCACTGAAAAACCCCTAACCAAGGTGTTTCATGGAAGGATGTTGAGTATTATAGTGAAGAAGAAACTAGGAAGGAAAATCAAGGATGATGAAGGAAAAATATTAAATGTGCATAATGTGATGTCTCCACAATTATTTGAGAACTGAAAGAAGAACCCTAAGGAGAACAAAAGGCTGACAGCTGGGAGCAGCAGTAAAGCCTCTGCAAAGAAGAGAAAGATAGTAGAGGCAGAGAGCTCTGAGTCTGATGACTCTGTAGAAGCAAAAATCACATCAGCCAGGAAGAAATCAAAAGTTGTGAAGAAAGCTGGTGATGAGAAGAAAGCCCAGGCCCCACCAAGGAGAGTCTCCTTAAAGGACAAGGATAAAGAAGAAAAAGTCCTAACTGCTGAAACAACAAAAAGAAGAAGCAGCAGGTTGCTTCAAGGGCCAGTTAGCAAGAAAGCTAAGGTGGAAGACACACCAACCTTAGCTTCCCAATTCATTACATCTGCCGAAGAAAGGGACGCAGAGTCAGCAGAAGAAAAAGAAACAGATGTCAAGGTCCAGTCCCCACAGTCAGCATCCAGAAATGAAAATGAAGCTGATGGGATGGAAGAAAGTGCAGCAACTGCTGATGAAGAAGAATGCTCAAGCCCCATGGCCAATCCTCAGAGCAGTCACTCTAATGACAAATAAATTCAAGATGATCAAATTGCATCCCCAAATTCAACTGCCCCAACAAGCCCAAAGAATGGGTCAGACAATGCTGCTCAAGAAGAAAAAAAGAATGCCCCCTCAGATCTAGAAAGCCTTCATCATGACTCAGAAAGTGATGAGTCCAAGAAAGAAGGATCTGTCCCTGCCAGTGCTGAACTCCAAGGAAGTGTGTCTGCTGAACCAGAGGAGTCAGAGTCTGAAGAAGAAGAAGAGTCTGACTCTCCCAAACCTGAACCTCCAAGAAGAAGGAAAAGCTATAGAATGCAAGCCAAGTTTGCCTCCAAAAGGAATAGTGGTCAATCAAATGCCATTATTGAATTGAGTGATGATGAGTCTGTATCCCCGGGAGAAAGTGCTGAATATGAAACCAGCAGTGGAGAGGAAGAATCTGAGGCTGAAGAAGGTTCTGGTCATGAAATGCAGTAAGAAGGATTCTCTGCTGAAGCTGATCAAAATGGTTCTGGTTCTGAGAAAGAATAAGTAGAAAATGATTCCAATTCTGAAGATCAGGAACAAGAAGAACCAGAACTCTACCCTGTCCTCTCACCTACAAGATTCATCAGGAGAATAGTGGTAGAAGTTCCTAATGAACCATCAGAGACTCCACCTGATAGATGGGTAAACTATGGAGATGAGCAGCTCAGAGTAGTAAGAATGACTACTTTTGACTTAGCCAAGAACTGGAACAATATGAAGCTAGATTGCTCAACCATTCTGTACAACCCTGATGATCTGCTGATAAGATGGTTCTTTCAGTGGATGCCATGGCTATAGGCCTTTACTGAAGGAGATGGAAGCTACCTCAGCTGGTGCTACAAGACATTTCCAAGCATGGAACTGGTAGCTCAAAGCTTCCTAAGGGTGAAAAGTTATGCTACAAAGATGATTACAAAACAGCCTCACTTCAAGGTCTATCGACATGCTGGAAATCTTTATATCCCCTACGATCGCAGAGTGAATTTTGAAGGACAAAGAGCCATGACCAAGGAGCTGGTCGTAGAGTCTTCTCACTCTACTGCTGATGATGTTCTAGTCCAAAACCAGAAGCCTCCTTATGCTCAAGCACTACTATCAGACATTCCCTCATCCTCAACCTCAACCAGTGATTAGAACTCAACGATTATCCAGATTCTCCAGACCTTTGAAAATCTGTCTAAGGATGAAAATCGTAGAGTCCAAACTGATACTCAACCAGCTGCTGCCCAACAAAAGGATCAAATTACTTTGGAGCAAGAACTATAAAAGAGTTCCGATGATCTAAGTAGGAAGATATCTATACTCACTACAGAGTCATAGAAGCTGACAGCAAAAGGGGATGACTCTCTTCAAAATAGAATTCAAGCTGCTATGGCTGAGACATCACTCAAACTCCAAGAGAGAGATAACATCTATCAGAAGGCCATACAAGATTAGAAGGCAGAAGCTCTAAAAATTCAGAAGGCCAATGCAGGGCAGATCAAAGCCCTTTCTGACAAGATTGACGACTTAAAGCTGTCTTTCTCAGTGCAACTTGAGCTGGGCCAGCAGGAACTCAAGTTTGAAGTTGCCAACTCCTCCTACCTAATGGAGCAGCTTATGTCCAACATGGAGCAGCTCTCTCAAATGATTGATGACAAGAAAGGGGAGAAAAAGAGACATAGAAAGAAGAAGAGGAAGAAGAGCAAGAGTCACTCAAAGAAGAGTAGAGGGAAAGAAGAAAAGAAATCAAAGAAAACATCAGCTGCAGAAAGAGTATCATCATCTGAGGGGGAGCCGAAAGATGATGATCCCATGATCGCAGAGTCTGAATGGGAGCTAGGCAAAGACAGAGGGTCACCATCCCAGGGGGGAGTAAGAAAAAGAAGACCAATCAGATGAGTAGCTGATCAACAAGCATCCTGGAAACATACATGGAGCTAAAGAGGTACATCTCTAACTAGTTAGGTATGTTCTAAATCCAGGATGTAGAATGTCTTAATGTATAAATTGCCATATCAATATAAATGACATTCATTATTAACTGTCTTAGAAATACAGCTGCTCACTGTATATAAGATTCATTCATAACATGCATACGCACTTATTATTTTTGTCATAATCAAATAGGGGGAGATTGTCAGGAATAAGCATGTGAATGCTATTCCTATTTATATATGATTTGATTATGATATATATATATATATATATATATATATATATATATATATGAATGAATAATATGCAAGTACGCTTGCATTAAGAAAAGCTGTAAAGTCCTTTGATAGATAATAGACGTGTATGTACAAGGACTCAGAATGAATTGATCAAATATGTTAGGTTGATCCTACAAAGCAAGACAGCTTTGTAAAGTCCTTAAAAAGAAAAGATGTACAAGGACTATAAAGATAGAAAGATCAAGCTTGTTAGGTTGATCTTATGATGTAATAGATAGGCTAGTCTGATCGTCGAGCACTGCACCAGAAGTCGAAGTCTGCCAGGTGAGTCAAGGTTAACTCGAGAGCTATCGAGGCAGAATAAGAGTATGCAAGATAGTAGATCTCGGAGTTCGTAGACTGTCAGGGGAAACGAAGAAGGATCGTAGTGTATCGAGTAGAGCTTCCTCAGGATCGTAGCGTGCTGAGGAAGTCATGTTCAGAATCGTAGAGACAGCCTGCCTATGAGCCGACCGGTCATCTGTCGAAGCCAAGACAGAAACGTAGACTACACTCAGAGTCGTAGAGTCTACTGATGCCAAAGCCAAGTCAAGGATCGTAGATCACATTCTGAGTTCGTAGAGTCTATTGATTACATGCAGAGATCGTAGTCAAGCAAAATCAGATGAAGACAACAAGCATAAGGCAGAAATCGTAGTGTCAAGATCTGATCTCAGGATCGCAGTGTCTGCACAAGCCGAAGCTAAATCGTAGAGTGAAGAACTACGATCTAAGAAGAAGTGCTCAAAATGTAAAGGATGAATCGTAGAGCATATACGGTTCTCAACAAATGAGCACTCCCAGAATATTCAAAGGAACGAAGCCTCTGGTTCAAGCTGCAAGCTACATCCAAGGAAATAAGAGAGCACTCAACGAATGGCATGCAAGCTAACAGAAGATCTCAGCACCAACCCAATCAGCATCAAGATTGAGGTGTAAGGCCATTCGTGATGAAGTCTTCCACAAGGAGATCTAAAGAAGACTTCAGAAGCTGATTAAGGAAAGTCAGCTAATGTAGTAGCTATCAAATGGACAAAAGACAACGATCTTGAAAGCAACCAAGATCATAGTGTTTGCCAAACAAAGAAGGGACTGATGGAAGGTGAACCGAGATACTGGTCAGCCTCTGAAGAGCAAGGCTAAATTGATTAAGTGCAGGGTCAGATCATTGATGATAAGTGAACGGGAGATCACAAGGAGAAAGCAAACTGGACGCGCCATAAATCTGAAGTGTCTTGATATTCAGAAGGGGACCAGAGCAAGGAATTAGGCCATCAGTATCTGAGAACAGTCGAAGCAAACAGAAGTATTGAAGCACTGCACAATACAAGGAAAAGGTCTTCTATATTGAATATTTCATCAACACTCTTCAAGATCGTAGTGTTAACCCTACCAGTCAATGAGCAACACTCAACAAGACACTACGATCAAGTCCTTAAAGACGTGCATTAGAATCGTAGAGTCCGAATAATTAAAGACTGAAGCGTTGACAAAGGTTCAATCTGAAGGGTAATATTTGAACAAGTGCTTATTGAGAGCATCGATGCAATAGGACAACCTCTGATCGAGAAATCAGAAAGAGGTAATAATGTCTTCGACCTGCCCAAGACATTAAAGTGATACATCTGACAGGGTAGGTGAAACAGTAGACTGCAGCGTCAGAAAAAGTATGACAAGTCACATCAAGCAGTCTACCTCAAGCAACTCGAGATCTGTGAAGAGATTTGAATAGCCTTAAACGGCTACTTTCCAACGGAAGGATTGGGAAGGAGTATAAATGAGGAAGAGCTTCAAAGATCAAAGGTTACTGGAGTTGCCGAGTTTGGAGAGAAGGTGGACTAATCTAAACCATGTGAAACAATGAGTCCGAAGGCTCACTCTACGATCCACCAAGAACACTCAGAAGTCAGATAAAGAAAGAAGTAGAAGTGTGAGTTCTACTAGGTAAAAGTGAGAGTTCTACTACATGAAAAGTGTTCAGAACTGCCGAGAGAAAGAAGAGCATCATGACATCTTGATGTCCATCATGGGAATACTCTAAGTACAATAGAGAAAAGCCTACAGTCATCTTAGCAAGTCCATCATGAGAAGGCATCAAGTTGCAGAAGGGAGATCACAAAAGCCATCTTAGTGTCAAGTATGAGAAAGCTTCTAAGTACCTAACAGAAGAGCCTATAGTCAGCTTGGAAGCCTCTCATATGCAGTCATCAAGTACTAAGGAGAATGATCTTCAAGGCAGTTTAACAAGGGGTCATCCGAAGTGGTTGAGTAACCAAAGAAGCTGAGCATCATGCAACACTCAGCTGCACTTCAAAGATGATCAAGCCAAACTGTTAAGTATAGAAGATGTTCAAAGCATGAAGACATCTTAGCAGCTCAGCACCGACTCCAACAACTCAACAAAGCTAGGGCCTGAGGGGTCCTTGTCCGAAGGGACTAAACAAAACAAGGGCCTGAGGGGTCCTTGTCCGAAGGGACTAAATAAAACAGGGCCAGAAGAGTCCTTGTTCTGAGGGACTAAACGAAGTTCCAAGCCTGCTGGGCTTGAAGGGTTCCTAGGGAACTAGAGGAGTTCCAAGACTGCTGGCCTTGAAGGAATCTTAGTGATTCAGGGTGCTACCCTTCCTTGGTGAAAATCCTGCTAGTTGAAAGCAGAAGAGTGGATTAGGAGCTTGAGTCTCTGAACCACTTAAAACCCCTTGTGTCTTTTACATTATGTACTATAACTGCTATGTATGTTTTAACTACTTACAACTAAACTCACTCTACGAACAATGTATGTATGATTATGAATATATCAAAGAAAGGGATCTTTTACTTATTCTGCTGTGCTTGAAAATATTCTTATGTTTGTCATATGTTAATTATGAACAATATAATATAAACCAGAAAAGTATTTGAAATAAAAAGGATCTATTCAACCCCCCACCCCTTCTAGATCTATTGTGCCCTCTGGGAACTAACACACTATATTATGTAAAAATTCAAGTTCTATAATTATTATTTTTTTTAGTTGTTTAAAAAAAAAGCAACAAAAAAAAGATCCAGATTTTGGTTCGGTCTTGGAGTCCGGACCTGATCCGGCCTCTATATATATATATACAACAAGGATCAGGTCCGGGAGTCCAGACCTGATTAAAATGTAGACCAAAATTTCTTTTTTTATTTTTTTGCTTTTTTTAAAAAAAACAACTAAGAAAAAGTTTAATATTTTATAGAACTGGAATTTTTTCATAATACAGTATTTTTGGTGTGATTTGGATACATATAACAAAATATGTATGTACAGTCTGTACACTATATTATGAAAAAATTCCAGTTCCATAAAATATTATACTTTTTTTTCTAGTTGTTTTAAAAAAAATAGAAAAAAGAAAGAAAAAAAAGGTTCACATTTAGCTAAAATGCTGGAGTCTGGACCTGATCCGCTCCACACACACACACATATATATATATATAAATTTATATTATTCTGTTTCCTCTTCTTTCTTTGATCATCTTTATCTATTTCTCTTTCTCCATTGTTCATCTTTTCTCTTTCTCAAATATTTAGAAGCCTTTGAAAGTCTTTAGAGATGAGGTCAGACTTTGGATATGGATATCTCTTCTTCTAAAGTTGGTCAAAATCTACCATTTGATAGAAATCTGAAAAATTAATAACTTTTTGAATACCAAAATATTTTTATAGACTTTATAAAAGTCTCAATTTAATATCACCTAACTTTTAAAGACATTACAAAAGTTGTAATTGAATATCAGTAAACTTTTATAAACTCTTTAAATATTTTGATTGAATACAACCAAAATTTTAAAGTATTTAAAAGTCTTAATTGAATACACCCTCCTTAATTTATGTGGGCTAATAAGTATTAATAAGTGATGGATACTAATTTGGTAAAATTGATTCTTGAAATTTATTGGGTTTAATTTAAATAGTTTAGGAGGGTTCCTTACATCTATAAATAAGAGAAGTCTTGTTATGGATAAGGGTTAATGACAATTCCAAGAGTTGGGAGAGTACACAATATTCTATAGAGATAGAATCTAGGGTTTTGTCAAACACCCATCTTCTTGAATACTTGTTCTTCCTTGGTGGATCACTTCTAGATGCCAAACACGTGGGTGGCTAACGTTGATCAAATGAAGGAATCAAACCCGGTGGATTCAAGTTGAACGTGAAAAGAAATTTGAGGTGAACTCGTACCTGAGGAAGCTAGTTTCTACAAGGGTATGAATCTGATATACATCTCTTTTTTATTGATTGATAATTATGCACAAAGTATGATCATGATGATGGTTTGTATAAAACATTTTAAATTCCTCTTTATCGTGCTTCCGCACCTTTTATGTAATTTGATTGCATGATCGTGCTATATACAAACCCAACACCTTATACTAGTGTTGCACAACAGGTCAGCCTGGTCGGTCTGGCCTGGGCCTACCAGGATTTGGTCGTTGACCAGGCCAGGTCAGGCCTTGACTTTTGGACCTTCATGCCAGGCCATGTTATGCCAGGTTTATCCAACAAAACTGTGGTCTGAAGAGGTCTGTAGGCCAGACCAGGCTGGTCCGATTTGATCCAGTACATTTTTTTAAAATTGTGTATGCAACTGGGCGCTGGGGGTTTGGGGCAGTGGCTGGGGGGATTGGGACAATGAGGTTTGGCTGCTTGACGACTTAATAGTTTATTAATGCTATAGCCCATAGAAGAAATTCAGAATAATAGCAGACTAAAGGAATATTATTATTTTATTTTATTTTGCCTTATTGTCCAATCCATCAAATCATCATCCCTTCAAGATTTCGATTTCCAAAGATTTAATACGTCAATCCACCATCATGGCATAAATAAAATAGAATATTAAATGTAATAGATTTATAGACTTTTTTCTTTGGAGTATCTGATCTATAAGACTATAAGTAAGAATTAATTAAGATTTTCATGTAGGTGTACTGTAGGTGTTTTCCTTCAAATTTCAAAAGTACTTGGTACAGTTTACAGATTCATTGGAAAATAATAATACTCCTGATTCCATCCGAAAAATGAACTGTGCCACTGATGTGCTGTTGTGCACCAACAGGTCCACCTCTCCATCAAAAAAGAAATAACTCATAACTATTAGTGTATTTAATATTCTACCTATTATTGTATTTAATTAATTATGTAATTATGTCTATAAATATTAAATATTAATAAACCTTTAATCAACTAACTTATTAATATTAAATAAACTAACTAGTATGTTAATATTAAATTTTAATCAACTAAATTATGAATCTTAAATAAACAAAGTATTATATTGATATTAAAATTTAATCAACTAACTTATTAATATTAATAAACTAACTAGTATATTAATATTAAAATTTAATCAACTAATTTATTAAGTTATTAATATTAAATAAACTAACTAATATATTAATTAAATATACTTACAAGAAATCAAGAATGAATAATTAAACTTTAAACTTGATTGATGTATTAATTAAAAGTAATGTATTACAATTTACAACTTAGAAGTTGCTACTTGCATATTACAATAATGAATAACAAAATAAGTAATAATTTATTGAATCAATAATTTGATGAATACTTATAACTTTATAACTTTAAAGTATAACTTAAACAATAATCAAGAATGAGTCGATTACAAATATTTGTCTTAATTTTTTTTAAAAATATGTCTTCAAATATTCAAAAAACATGTCTTTGAATCTTCATAAAATATATTTTCAAATCTTCAAAAAAAGTATATCTTTAAGCTTCATGAATGTACATTTTCGGCAGTTTCTGCTCCCCTCAAGATCTTCCGAGCTATCTTGATTGTCTATTACATCTTAAATTCTTCTTTTTGCGGCAAGATAATATCTATAGCAAATACATATCTCCAATGAATTCGAACTAAGTCTACTTCTTTTTTCATCCAATACCTTGTCAGATAAAGAAAAACAAGATTTCAAAGCTATCGTACTAGCTTAGATAGTTAGTAAATCACGGGTCATGGTGGCCAAAGTAGGAAATTGTCGGTTATGCTTTTTCCAAAATACAAGTATATCAAAATTTTCAAATTCTTCGTCGGTCATAAAACTTCTAAAATCAGTACTACAATATAAACAAGTTCGTTTAAACTGCTTTTGTGTGATGAAGTTTTTGGTTTTTTTGATAATGATTTTAATAATGATGAAAACTTAGAAGATGAAGGGGGAAGGGGGTGGTGCGCGTGTAGATGTAAAATATACAGACTCATATTGTCTATAAAATCCAGTAAATGTATTATTAAAATTTAGTTTAATGTAATCAATATTTTCAGTACCTATATTTTCTACTATATCTTCTAAAATACTTTCCACACCTTCTAATTTTATTATGGGGTTTAATGTCGTTGCACAAGTAATAACAATAAGCATGTCTTCAAAATATTTTTAAAATTTTTCTTCCATACTAAAAATAAGATTAGTCCAAACAGGATCATGTTTATATTGTTATTTCCAAACATGCAAACAGAACATGATGAATTGTAGGATAATAAACACCACTTATTAATTTTGTGTGTTTTTTGAAAACTTTGAGAATATTTAAAAGTTGACATAATAAATCCCATTCTTGATTTGTTATTTCATGATCACTTTGTGTGTTATAAAACTCCATAAGTATATTTTGACGTTTATAAACATCTTTAAATAAATCATATGTACTATTCCATCTAGTGATATTATCAAATTTTACTCTTTTAAAATTTTCACCTTTTGCATGACAAAAAGTTCTAAAATATTGTATTCTTCTATTTGAATCATATATAAAACTAATCATATGACGAATTTTATTTATTATATCTTGCAAGTAAGTGAATCCGGATTGTACAATCAAATTTATTATATGACATATACATCTAACATGAAAAAATACACCATTTACTAAAGGCTTTAAATCATTTTTTAACATATTAATAGAACCAGTGTTATTTGTTGCATTTTCTAAACTAATACTTATTATTTTATCTTTAATTTTAAAAGTACAAATTATGGACATAATTTGAGCATATATTGATTGACCATTATGTGGTAATTCAAAATATTCAAATCCTATAATTCTTTTTGGCATAAACATTTCAAAATCTATCCAATGAGCTGTAATACAAATATAACTAATTCCAGGTTGATAATTAGCAGACCAAGTATCACTAGTTAAATAAATTTTACCATCAAAATTATCAAAATATTTCATTAATTCATTTTTTAGCTTTCTTATATAATTTAATTACATCACGTTTAGTAGTTATTCTACTCACTTTTTTATATTTCGATTGCAATACGCCTTGAATGTAGTCGGTACAACGCGCATCGCCAAAAAAATTGAATGGAAGTTCCTTCTCGATCATTAACTTAGCTTGCCACTCCTTTTGTAACATTTGATCGTGACTCCAATTGTGACCAGAACGATCAATTTGTGATTGAGAGCTTTCATCAGCTATTTTATGCTTCTTCAAACACGACTCGTGGTGACGGAGTAATGTGTTATTTCCTTTAACTCCAAATAAGTTGTTACATATTTTGCATTGGGCTTTTTTAATAACTTCTGCAATCCACACTTCGATGAAATGATCCCAAACAACTGATGTACGTTTACTTTGCTCACCGGTAGGGTGTGAAAATATTGTACTCAAACCTGAAACTGCACTTTCGGACATAATGATATTTGGGTCATTTTGGATAAATTGCGATATTTGTGAGTCTTGTGGAGTGTTAGAAGAATCTATTATATTGTAATAATAATAAAAATTGAGAATTATAATAATAACAATCGAAGGTTTGTAAGTATTCGAGAATATTAGAATATTAAATAGAGAGATGTGAAAATTATGAATAAAGAGAATACTGATAGAGTTGAGGAAAAAATGAATGCATAATACTCAATACAGATATTTGACAATTGTGAATGTTTTGTAGTTTAACAAATGATTTTTATAGTAGTAAAATATAACCGTTTATTTGTGATGTTAATTTATTTATTTTATTGAGCTTTATGCATTATCAGACGGACAGGACAACTCAATTTTGAATGTTGCTTATTGAAATTTGCTAGTCAACTACATTGGATTGGACAGTTCACTGAACTTTCTTCCTTTATCTTCAATTCTCAATATTTTACAATTATGGGACTCTCATCTTACATAAAAATCAAATTAAAAAAAATACAATTGACACTTGTTAAGTTGTTATTGTAAAATATTTTAGAGATAAGATATCTAAAGCTGGAAGTGTAATTCCATTTAAATCAATGAAATGGCCCACTCACTAAATGTATTCCATTCACATAGTCACATGTGATATAAATAATGTTATTATAATATTGAAGTCATCAATTATCTTTTATGAAGATTATAAAGTGGACGGTTAATTTGGGACAATGGTAAATTATTGCTTCCTTAGCAAATCATAATGTACATACTACAGTTAATACACCTAGTCACCTATAAGAAATCTTAAATTGCTAGAGATAAAATTATAAAAGTTGGGAATATAACACATTGAAAAATTAAATTGGTTAAAGGTGATGATATATATGGATTGATGGATTGATGGAGGCAACATATTAGGCCTGCAAAGGCTAGCCAGTAACCACTAGTCTGTTAGCAGTCAGCCTACCAATTGCCATCTTGTCATTGTAGCTGTTGGAGTTTGCCAGACCCAGCAAGCAGTAGCCACAACTATATATGTGACACCTAGACTAGACTTAACTTCGTCTACCAGTTTAAGGACTTGGGCCTTGGGGCTTGCCGGCCTGGGTGCCTGGGAATGGCTGAATTAGAAAGTGGGGACTGAGCTGGCTGCTGGGGGCTGGGCTAGGTGAGGCTTACAGTTCGCTAGAAATTTGGAGTGCTGGACCAGGCCTATAGTAAATGATTCAGGCCAGGCTTTAGCCTGGTCCAGACCGAAGGCCAACCTAATTTGTGCTTTTTTAAATGCCAGGCCAGGCCGAATATTTGTCAAAAAATTGTGGTCTGTTTACAGCCTAGCAGGTCGAGCCTGGCCTATTCAGGATTTAACTAAACTTGATTTTGACCAGGTCGGGCTCAGGCCAGACCAAGGCTAGGTCGAAGACCGCATGCCATTTGTGGACCACTACCTTATACTGATCTCATTCAGTCAATCTTTTTTCCAATTCTGCTACTTTTCGGGCAAGTGCCTCGGTTTCACTCCTTCAGGGGGATGAATCTCGCCTATCTCGTCCTCTTCTATCTGGAGAGACATCCCGCCTCCTCCGGTCAGACCTGTCCCTGCCTTCTAAACTTGCTTCCTTAGAGCGACTTCAGTGTATGTTCCTCTCCTATGAGCGACTTCAGTGTCTGTTCCTTTCCCTAGAGCGACTTCGGTGCCTACTCCCGGTCTGCCGAGAACTGTGACGCCCCCAAAATAGGTCCATACAACCCATTCTGAGTCGCCAAATACATGGTACAGAATTCAAATACAAACTTCATTTATACAACTGTCGTACAAAATATGACAACACATAAGGTGTGAGTTTCAGTATAAATATTGTCTCGTGGACAATATCCAAACTCAAATAAAGTCTTCATTACACTTATTGTCACACTATTTTACAAAATAGCGAGGACGACTATAATAACCATCTTGGACCATTACTCCACTCCCCGACTAGTCCTAGCTACATTCTCGCCTTCTGAGAAGAACAACGGAATCAAAAGGAAAAGGGTGAGCTCAACTAGCCCAGTAAAGAATATTATGACTAAGATAATGTAGAACAAATTATCCTTAGTCCTCAACAGGGAAAAAATCTGATAGAATACAATAGAAAACAATTTTTAGATCAACAACTGCAGCGAAAATAACAATCCATTAGAAGAGTCAAGTAGATCATGATGTCTACTATCTTCTATGATTTAAAAGTTCATCATCAATATTTTATTCCTGTAACATCAATCAATAAATGTTTCAAATCAACAAATTATCCAAGAACTATGGGCCAAGGACATTTGTTTGTATCACCAGTGGTCATGATCATGTCAAACAACTGTCCATCTATGCAATACGGGCCAAAAAGGACTTTCATCACAAACCTTTATCTGTAGCATTAAAGGTCATGATTATACCAATACACAATTCCTAGTCATAATCGTACCAATCAATAGTTCATCTTTGCACTACGGGCCAAAGATAACTTTCACCACAATATAAGCATGAGGATGATGACAACGATATAAAGAATCAATCAAGTGAGATCAAGGATAAATATTAGAGATTTATTATTCAATTTATCCAGAGTTCAAGAATGTCCAAATTGTCAACATGATAACTAATTGTGAAGTAAAATTCAAGAATGATATTCATGTATCAAAAATAATTTGGACAGAAAAGAAAATTAATTATGTTGTGAACAGTACCATATAAATAGTACCGTATTAATACTATCCATGAATAGTAACCCGACATGAAAAGATTAATATTTAATAAGAAAGTTCAGACCAATATTCGAGTAAAATGATATTAGGTGAAGTGCAAACCTTAAGGAATTTCTAATCATTTCAGGAATTATAGAAGCAATACTTACAATGGTAAGTTTAAATTTAGGAATAATATCAATTACATAATATGGAGTATGAAAAAAAATGATATTTCTTACGAGTATTGAAAGAAAATAACATCCTTTACGGGAAAAAAAAATATCATTTACCTTAGTAGAAAACTAGACCTGACTTGGAATATCAGATATTATCCTGAGAAAATCTTCCACTAAAAGCTACACTTAAAGTATTCTTATACACAGAATAAATACTCATAATATTATAGTAGGAATGCTTGTGATTCTTGGTGTGTTTAGGAAGGAGGGGTAACCTCCCTTTTATAGTGAAATTCAGAGGGAGAGAGAAATCATTCAACCTAACTTTTTTTTTCTATTATGCCTAACTTTTCTTTCTCTTTCATGCCTAACTTCCATTCCTTCTCTGCCTAACTCCTCATTTTCCAATTGATTGAGGGCCCGCACTTTAAGGAAACAAAATAATTGCATTGTAGGAGATGGTAGGAAAGAATAAATGCACAAAAATGGTTTTGAAAAAAGAATTCAAAATCAAAATGATAACATTCACTCTAATTTTATGCTAAAAAGGTATATATTATAATAATAATATTACCATTTAAATTATAAAAAAATTTATATTATCACATTATTATAATGTAATATTAGAATAATATATTTGAATGAATATTTTATCGGAGAAGATAATTGCCAAACTTTCAACAAATATTTCATGCTAAATTCTTTCATTTATATCAAAATTGAACCAATATCCACCACATAATAATTTTTCACAATTAATATTATAAGCTCACAATATTAACAATCAGATCATTCTAAAAAAAGAGGAGACTTTTCAATAAGAATTTATCCTTATTGGCACGCAATTATATATCCTAACCCCTTTCCTCGACAGAATTTTCTAGATATTGCCAATAATGCGAAATAATAATATGAATAATTGTGTCAATTATTAATTTAATAATATAAAATATTATGCAGATGTTACTGTAATAATTATTGAATAAATGATATGAGATACTATACAACAATTACTGTGGCAATTATTGAATGACACTTAGTGACTTGTTACGTAAGAATCAATAATCAGAGATATTGTGCAATACTGTGTGCTACTTTGCAACCACACGTATTACTTTACTTTTATCACTGGGTATTTCAACAGATAACGGTAAAAGTTTTGCCGTTATTTTTTTATAAAAAGGTTATTTCTGTCGCTTTCTATATCGGAAAATTATTCCGATATGTGGTCCACCAATGATTTCGCTGTCGTATAGATATTCCCCGACAAAAAGAATATTCCCCGTCCAAACAAATATTATATGACAACTTGCTTACTTTGTAAAATTTGCATATATCACCCATAACTAAAGCATTATATCAAATTAATACCTTATTATTCAAAATAATATTTAGAGAAAATTAAATCTTTATTCATAAAAAGTTGTGGACTTACAAGAACCATCATGATGATGTGTCATAAACTGATTCCCGGGCGAACGCTCTCGCCTTCGATTACGGCTGGAAGCCCCATCTTCTCCGCTTAACAAGAGCACCATCTGTGTATCAATCTCCTTTCGCTAAGGAGTAAAGCTTTTATAACATCATTTGTCTTTTGTGCCTTTTTGACTAAGATCATCCTCCTATTTTCTCGACCGTCATCTTGGGGATGTGTTCGGGATGGAAAGCCTTCGACACAGTCCTTGGATCTTGTTTCCTTGTTGGTCGTCGAGAATAGCCTACGCCGAGCCGTGACCATCTTGTCCTTCGATGGGGCCACATAACTGGTATGGGACCCCAACCTTTCAAAGACCAATGACCCCAACGTGTCTTTGGCCGAACCCCATGGTTGATGGGAGGGTCAACCGTCGACTGGTCACATGCCAGAACTCCTTTGTGATTGAAAATTACGTAACACTAGAAAAGCCCTTCTTATAGCGCCAATGTCAACGCCAAGATTCGTCCACTCACCTCAATCACCAAAAACACATCCAATCCTGCACATAAACGGAGTCACAACAAAAGCTTTACGGCTTGGGCCGCCGGGGGATAGCTCCGGTGTAAGAATAAGTACAGAATAAATAAGGTTTAACAATGGAGGCCTAATGTTCTAGTGTTGTAAATTAATATTGTGTGTACCTGATAGATAATTAAGGTATACCCTTATATTTGTATTTCTGTAAATAAGAACACCTAGAGGGGGGGTGAATAGGTGCAAACTCAAAAGTGATCAACTGTGGTCAATTCATAAATTTTACTGATGCATATTATAATCGGACAGGTAACCCCTATTTGTTTTAGTGTATGTTCTTCGTCGGTTATAATCAGATAGGATACCCTGTCTGTTTTAGTGTATTTTAAGCATAAGTTAGAACACAAAATGCATAACAATAAAATGCAAATTAAAAAAAAGAGCAGAACATAAATCATACCAAGACTTTTACGTGGTTCAACATTTATCCTCTAATCTAGTGTCCTAATTCACGTCCAATAATAACTACTATTGGAGACTCTTTTCATTAACTTTAAAAATCAATTAAATACAATAAAAAGAACTACCTGTTCAAATAAAGCTTCCCACTATGATGGACACCTCTGCCCCCTTTTTCATCTCTGCAACCATTCTCACCACTGAGACCTTTGCTCCTCTACAACCTTGAAAGCTCTCTTCAAATAGACCCTATCCACTACTGGATCGATCAAGCCAAACAAGGCTTGAACTATAATTTAATACAATGAATATTGATTACAATAGGCTCTTAATTTCCAACTGAAAAAAAATTAACAATACAATGAGTAGTTAAAAATAACTTTGAAAGACTCTTGATTAATATGTGTAATATGGCTTGATAAACTTCAAGTTTGCTCCTATGTTAAACCGAAGAGAATGAGTATATATAAAGAGAGTAACAACGACTATAAAATTATTAGCATAAAAGCAGCATATCATAGTTGGAAAATAAACATAATTTAGCAACTTATTTTGTCCAGCGGATATGAGATATACATCAAATCAGTTATTCAAAAGATATGATTTCCAAAGTAGACTAAAAGGCTTAATTAAAGGAGTAAAAGGATATTGTGAGATAAGGTTGCTTAGTAACCAAATTCAAGTCAACTTGTATGGCTAAAATATATTCCTTAACACACTCCTATTCATAACAAAATTCATATCTAGAGAGAATATATTATGAAAATAATTTCCAATAATAAATATGTTTTCCAATTAAAAGCCTTTAGACTAGGAAATCTTATTGCAAAGTATATTATATACATGCATAAAATATTATTCTCATGCAAAATATATTATTTCCATATAAAGCATAATTATTATTTCCATGCAACATATTAACTCTATACAAAATATATTATCATCATTAAAACATAAAACATAATATATAAACCACCATATTGATTATTGCAACTTTGAGACTACAACAATGATTGACTTGAATCATATGGCTTAATTGTTGGGGCACAAAGGGATATTTAGTTTCTACCACAAACAACCTACAACTTATCAATTGGACTGTTTACAAACTAATGAAGATGTTGCAGGTCTTAAAAATTTTATTCCTAAAAATTATGAAGTCGAAATTTATTTGAGGACTCTAGAGATATTACATGCAATAATTGGGACACAACAAAGTCAGCTAACACAACCCTCATTTGGGAATAAAGATGTGATATATCTTGATGAGAATGAGGGTTGAGGGATATCAATACAGATGAATCTGAGTATGCTGATAACGAATTTGACGATAGTGGAGACAAAATTTGTGAGCTTCAAAATGAAGAGGCAGATTATAAAGATGGTAGTTTGAATACGAAGATACAAAAAATATAAATGAATTTGTATGTAGGTAAAAAGGCCTAGCGAAACATGATTTCCTAAGTCTAAACTTCCACCATATAGAAAATCATAAGTGCCTCCTAGAGCTACATCAGCTACATCTACAAGGGTAATATTACTAATTATAATTATATTTACCATTGTTTTCACTTACTTATCCTTGATTATCATTATAAAATAAATGAATTTGTGTAGATTCCAAATGAGCCACCCCTGTCACCAACAACGAGGGTGTATAACTTCAATCCAAATGAGTCATCATCTGCTACATCTAAACAAGTAATGTCATTTTATCATTACAGTGTATATTTTTTAATTGAATGTCATCTCTAATTTATATTCACATAACCTGATGTGTAGTTTGCAAGAGTGGAGAACTAAAAAATAATAACTAAAGGTTGCAAGAAAATGGTGATTAAGGGTTGCAAGAAGACAATTAATAAGTAGTTTATTATATTTTTGGTGTTTGTTAAGAAATACTTCAAATATTTGACTCCATTCAAAGAGGGAAGAAATTCATGGCTTAATATTTAGAATGAAGGTATATGTGAAATATTATGTCTTTATTGCTTTAATTGACATGACTGGAAATTTTTAATTCTACGAGAGAGTTATTTTTAGTTTTGTAATTATATTTTTAATTTTATTCCATCAAATAAGAATTTTTTTAGTTGTATAAATTTAAAATTACGTCAAAATTAAATTCTAGTATTGAACATTTTAATGGCAATATCAAATCATGCTACAAGTTTCGGTTCGTACAAATATTAATGAACTTTTGATCTCTAATAAAATAGTAGGAAAGTTAGCAATACATAACATTCTTCATAAAATTACAAATTTTAACTGCAATTATTAAATATTTTTCAATTTCAAAATACTGTAATTATAGTACTTTACAATCAAGACTTCTTGAGTAATACTAGCCTTGATAAGGCCAATATATGTGGCCCTTTCTCCAAATTGGCTACAATAATTAAGCTTACAATAAAACTCATGGTTCATTTTGGAGTCCCTTCTTGTCATGCTCATATAATGCCCCTAGCTCTTTTATATGGATTAACAAAAAATGATAGAGAAACACTTTTACATAGATACGAGGAAGAGTTGTGCTAAAAAAAATTTAGGGAACAATTTAGTAAAAACATGACAAATAGGAGGGTGATAAGTGCATAATATTCATGCTTTTTGATTCCTTTACGTTTGGTTTTATTGCATGTTTTTTTGTTGTAAATGGACTTATTAGACTAATTACTGATTTCAGGTTGAAATGGAGCTTAAGAGATGAAACGGGATGATTTGGAGCTGATTAGAAGCAAAAAGAAGCAAAACTTAAAAACTGGCATGTCCGCTCCGGTGGACATTTTGGTTTGAAAACCCCCGCCCCAACGGGGATCTCTCTGTTGAAGCCCGTCCCAGCGAGCACTGAATGTGCCCCGACCAGCTTCTCTCTGTTAACACTTGTCCCGGTGGGCTTAGCAAGAAGAAAATACCCGCCACGACGGGTGTCAGGGAGAAAAGATGGAATCTTGGATTTTTAGAAAGTTTTTAAAAGCAGATTTTGGCATACTTCTACACAGATTTGGATGTATACTTAAATCAGATTTAGGATTGTGTTAGATGGAGATTTAATTTCTATAATAGATTATATTTCTTTTTGGAAACTAGTTATAAATTGTACTTTCTTTTAGGATTTGACTTTCTAGTTCTCATAGGACTTAGGGCTTGATCTAGCACTATAAATATATGGTATTGCTAGGAGATTTATTTATTCAATCATCAACTTTCTTTTATATCATTGAAGTTCAGATCCAAAAGCATGTCAAGTTATATTTCTCTATTCAGTTCGAAAGGGAGGTGGAACCTTGTTTACAAGTAATTTATTAATTGAGTTTTATTATTTATTTCTTCTTGTGTGAAACTTCTTCTGATAATATGTTTTCATTGATTGCGTGCTAATTAATCTAATCCATTTGATATGGTTAGTTGAGTTAATTTGATCATTATCATCAGCTAGAGTAGGATTGTTTTTACGTGTAATTGATATCACTCTTCATCATAAGTAGCAACTTAGTAATACTAATTGTGGACAAGCTTTTGTGTATTGCTAAGGTTATCAGAAAACAAGTTAAACAAATTGAGCTTATGTGTTTGTTGCTTGGATTAGCCTAATTCTCTATTTCTTAATACTTCTATCATATTAAATCTAGAAAGCTTGTCCTAGGTTATATGATAGTTAGAATTTGGTGAAGAGCTCAATTCATACAATGATAATATAAGGATAATTCCATATAGCAGAGCTTAATGTTATCTAGGGCTAATAGTTTCATTGAAGGGTAAATAATAAAAACTTGATTAATTGATTGTTGTAACTTGATAAAACTAAACTGCAGAAATGAAGTTTTTACACATTTGGTTAATTTTATCATTTAAATCTGTTTTTCTTAGTTTAAAAACAAATTTCAAAAACCCTCACATTTATTTTCTGTTTAAATAGTAGAATAATTCTAAAACAAACTTACTCTCTGTAGGATCGATTCTTGCTTACTACTGTACTAATCATTTGAATTTGTGAAGTGAAATTGAGGTTAATTTTGGAGTATCAACGACATCTCCCAGAGGATTAAATTAGCAATTTAGTCGTATATATATATATATATATATATATATATATATATATATTACTCTTAATGTATTGATAAAAATTACACACATTGTCCTTTTATAGATTTTGAATCTTACTAAAATGAAACTTTATGAATTTACCCACATTTCATATTTTCTGTTTTATGTGACTTTAAATAAATTTTTTCTTATTTGGTATTCTTTTTATTCCAAAATATATGATTAATATTCATCTTTTATAATTAAATTAAGATATTTTTAAAATTAAATTGATAAAAATTTATTTAGTTTTTTTTCTCTATTTTCTTTACTTTTTTAATGTGTAAAAATACATTTAAGACATCTTTTAGAGGACGGTCGAAGTACATTTGAACACGTGAACTTGATATATATATATATATATATATATATATATGGAAAAAATATAGGTACACGGCTGTGTATTACACAGTCGGCTATGACGACGATTTTTTGGGCTATAGCGACGGTTTTACCCGTCGTCATAGCTACTCTGGGTTATGGCGACAGTTTACCGTCGCCATAGCTCAAAAAATCCGTCGCCATAGCCCTACTGTGTGTGTGTGTATATATATATATAATTCGGATATTAAGCTTACCCCTTATCCCACATACCTTGTATACTCCCTTTTAGCGACGGACCGGACGACGGTTCAATCCATCGCTATAAATAGAACCGTCTTCTATATGTTGTCTGTCGCTAAAACGACGATTCTATATATAGCGACTGATCGAACCGTCGCACAGTCCGTCGCTAAAGGGGGTATGCATAATATGTTGAATAATGAGTAAGTTTAAGATCCGGACTATAGATATAATAAGTTTTTACCACTAGCCTATGAAACAAGAATTTAACGAGTTAAATACACTCATGTTCAAAGTTCAAACAAGGTGAAATATAGAAAACAATTACAAAGAAAGAAACAAGTAGAACTATTTAGCACATTATTTTACAGGAAGAAGGTTCAAAAATGCCCCTGACGTTTACCGCGATGTCTACCGAGTACCCTATATTTTTTTTTGTCCAAAAGTACCCTTAACGTTACACTTTTGGGGTCACTCGTGCCCCTACCGTTAACAGAAGACAAACGGGGTTAAAATTGGCTGACGTGTCAGACACATGGAGGCTTAAAGGGAGAAGGTTCAAAAATGCACCTGACACATGTAAATATGTCATTTAATCAAAACAAAAAAAATACTTAAATTCAAAATAAAAAAAACCATAACATATTTACATCATTTAATCAAAATACTAATATTCAAATTATTTTGTTAACTAATCAAAACAACTAATTAAATAAAACAAGTTGCATAACATATTTACATCATTTAATAGAAATACTAAAATTCAAAACATAACATATTTACATCAAAAACTAATTAAAAAAACTAAAATACTAATTTAAAAAAATACTAAAATACTAAAAAAACAAATTAATAAATAATAAAATTCAAATTATTTTGTTAATTAATCAAAACAACAAAAAATCAAATTACATCATTAAAATACTAAAATCATAATACTAAATACTAATTGATATAAAAATTTTAAATTACTAAAATCATAATACTAAATAATATTTTTAAAATTCAAAATACTAAATAATGTTATACAACTAATTGAAATAATATTTTTAACGTTAATATTCAAAATACTAAATAACGTTATCAATTTTTTTTAACGCTAATATTTTTAATATTACTAAATAACTATATCGAAATTAATGTTGAATATTGCAAAATTAACGGTAATATTTTTAGTATTTTGAAAATTCAACTAATATTTTTAGTATTTTGATGACTAACGTTAATATTTTTAAAATTCAAAAATTCAACTAATTCAAAATTTCAAAATAATAAACGTTAATTCAACTAAAATCATTAAAAAATAATTAACATTAATATTTTTTTACTAAATAACGTTAATTATTTTGAATTAGTTGAATTTTTGTTTATTTTTAAAATTCAACTAAATAATATTTTTAAAATTCAACTAATTACATCATCAAAAAATATTAACTTTTTTTAACATATCAACTAATATTAAAAAATATTAACGTTTTTAAATATTTTTAATATAAAAAAATTAACGTTTTTTAAAAAGAATTTAAATATTTAAATATTTTTATATCAAAAAATATTAGGGTTTTAATATTTAACCTCATATCAAAAAAAATTAAATATTTTTAAAATATTAACATTTTTTTAATGTAAAAAAATATTAAAAAATATTACCATTTTTTAATATCAAAAAATATTAACGTTTTTTAATATTAGTTGATATGTTAAAAAAACGTTAATATTTTGAGAACGTTAAAATTAGTATTCCAACACTAGATATGCAGTTACTTTGATACTAATTGATAACGTATTTTGATAACATTAAAAATCAATTATATATTAACATTAAAAATTGATAACGTTATTTAGTAATATTCAAAATTAGTATTTTTTTTTAATTAGTATTTGATGTAAATATGTTATGTTTTGAATTTTAGTATTTTGATTAAATGATGTAAATATGTTATACAACTTATTTTATTTAATTAGTTGTTTTGATTAGTTAACAAAATAATTTGAATTTTAGTATTTTGATTAAATAATGTAAATATGTTATGTTTTTTTTATTTTGAATTTTAGTATTTTTGTTTTGATTAAATGATATATTTACAGTTTTTAGGGGCATTTTTGAACCTTCTCTCTTTAAGCCTCCATGTGTCTGCCACGTCAGCCAATTTTAACCCCGTTTGTCTTCTGTTAACGGCAGGGGCACGGGTGACCCAAAAAGTGTAACGTTAAGGGTACTTTTGGATAAAAAAAATATAGGGTGCTCAGTAGACATCGCGATAAACGTCAGGGGCAATTTTGAACATTCTCCCTTATTTTACATGAGTCACGTGCTGGTTCACGTGATACTCCAAATCAAAGAAACTTGTAATTTGTAAAGTTCAAGACTTTAGCTTGGCAAAGTGAATCAACAAGAATGTAACAGAAACCAACATGAACAAATGTACCAATAAACAACAGAAACAAAGTAATAAAGTACATCTTCAAATAAGAACAATTTCCATTGAGCAAAAAGAAGTGGAAAGAATACACTTGACACAACACATGCAAATAGAAATTTTCAATATGGATAATTAAAATAAATAAAAAAGGAAAAAGGACACGTAGAACTACTCCCACAACACAACATAATATTGGAAACTGATAAATCCCCAACACAAAATGATATTTACACATGAAAACTGTCGCTATAAATCCTATAGCGACGGTTTTCACCGTCGCAATACATCTATAGCGATGTTTTTTATGTAGAAATATTAAAAAGTGTAGTTAAAATATCAATTTTCTATAATATTCCCTCCATCACCGAGAAGAGTCCCATTTGCAGATAAAAGTAGGAGTTCCATTTATAGACGATAAAAAAAAATAACACAATATACTCGAGTTTACAATCACAATTCAATTATCACGTCACTACTATAAACTAAATAATCGTTATATTTAACCACAAATATATAACAAAAATATCCTTAAAGTTTGTAAATCTTGCAAATGGAACTCTTATTGTAAAACAAAAAATGTAAATAACATCTCTAAAGAAACCGTGGTTGAAACAGAAGAAGAAGAATAAGTTTACAAAGATAAAAGTAACAACCCCTCCCCCTTTGTTTATTCACTCTTATCCATTTTGCACCTCAAACAAGACTAGTTTTGAACAAAAATGAAAAAACAAGTAGTAGCCTTATTTTGTTCACTCATTCTTCATTTGCAATGCTGTACATACCATAAATCAAATTTATTTGTACGTCTCCATTGCAAACTCTATCTTACATTTCCACGGCGATATCCTTGGCAGAGCTAGCTAGTATCCACCTTTGGGGGACCTGAATGTCTCCTCGGTCCAACTGAAGAAGATGAAAAGGAGAGCCGCTTCTTTGCAGAACCCGCTGATGATAGCTTCTCTGGTTTTCCATTTGAAATCATCCCCAATGGGCTTGGCAGCCGAGTCTTAGATGTGGCTGACTTCGTGGATGTCATGTTACTTGGAACTGCTGGTGATCTGGCAAGGCTTTCGTCATCTTTTACTGATGAACTCGCAATAGTATGCCTCCGATACAAGCTTGTTGAATTGTCTTCCGTGCCACAAGCGCTTCCCCTTGGGCTTGATGGCCTCATTTTCCCAAATGTTGGGGATTGTTCCTTGGAGGGAAGAGTGGATGGTGATTGGCGACGGGGAGAATGGCTTTGCATTTGGGCTGCAGGCGAAAGCTTATTATCAGGAATGGCACGGCTTGTTGCGATCTTTAAAGGGGCGAGCTCACTGTTAAGTTCTCTGTCAGTTGTGCTTCTGCTTTCCCATGGCCGCGCTGCCATCCATCTTTCTAACCAACTCCATCCCCAGTGAGGATTATTTGAATCCATAAATGTTTGATTTGCAGGTTTGGAAGATTTTCTCCATGTTTTCTATTATAGAAATATATATCACAAGTTAGTTTTAAAAATCTTGTGGGTAGAAGATTAAATAAAGTTATGTGGAGGGAAGATATAAGATATAAATAAAAATCTTTTGGGTATAAGATTAAATAAAGTTCAGTCAAAATACTCCATTCATCAAATATGGCCTTATTATCATGCATGATAATCATTTGATTAAGTTGTATATCATGTAAACTAGTTATCAGAATTAAAGAAAATAGAAAGTAGGTGAAAGGAGGGAAATCAAGATATAACAGGTTATTCAAAGATGTTGTTAACTTACTTTTTATTTGTACTGTTTAAGCAGTTCATAATTACATGTACTCCTTAATGAACAAGCATGTTAAAGGGTTATCATCTTCTTCACTAGTAGCTATGCATACACGATGAATGAAACAATTAGAAATAGCGAGATTATAATTTACCTGATGGGAGTGTGCATAAGCCAATGCCCTTTCCCTTCTCATAGCTGCCTCTTGCTTGTGCTGTAGTTTTGCTTCCACTTCGTCCTTAGATTGCGCACTGTCATTCCAATTCTCTCCACTCTGTTGTCAGATTGATTAATATGTTAACCAAAAGACACTGAGTGTTCAAACAAGAAAAACACAAACTTTGTCTACTTGTATGCAATTTTCTGTTGGAGAAAAGCCAGAAACGTTCACTAAAATCTAAATAACCTTAGAAAGAAGCAGAAAAGAATATGAATCTTTCAAGTTTCATGTTTTTTATTCTAAGAACACAAAACAATAGACTATAGACTAGTGATAGTAAGAGTTCGAGCAAAAGATATCATGGTTCAGTGTATTTGAATAATTATAATAATATTACAAAAATACAATTTACTGGAACACGATATGCGTGCGTTCAGTACACTAGTTTAAAATTAACAAACCAATTAAACTAAACATAAAGCTAGCAGAGTTGTTCCTTCTAGAATCCTTGGCCTCTTTATAAACTATATTATACGCAATGTGAGATCAGTATAAAAAAATCATGAGCAGAACACATTGAAAGTCAAAAGTAAAATATATATTTTCAAACCTTTTCCTGATTCTGACATATCTAAGTTCAAAATAATTCACTAGAAATAGAAACACTTCACATTGCAAATAAATAATACTATAAATGAAGCATTAACTGGATAGCAGGAAAAAAGGTAGTAGGGAACAACAGGGTAAAATGAAGAAAAGGTAGTGTAAAAAGGATAACTCACATAAACTCTTAATTTCTCAGATTCCTTTTCGTGTTTCTGTAGGAGCTGTCTCTGGAGAGCCTGGTTCTCCTCTGACATTCTGAGCCTCCTTGTAAGAATCTGAGACTGCACGCGAGCTAGAGTCTGCATGCATTTTAAGGTGCTATTAGCTTGGCGTTTGACAGATTGCCCTTGAATCAATGATTTCAACCTTGCTAGCCCTCTCAAAACGCGCAATGCCCTCCTTGCCTGAGAGACAATAAACAACAAACAGGAAATCATGTCATATATAAGTTCATTGTCATATAAATCCTTTTACATGGAGGTTTAAGGGTCTATATCTTTACTTTAAAGTGTTTCTATATTTAGCAAAACTACCATTTTATGTGCTACCAATAAAAAAATATTAGTGAGACTAGAATCTTGATTTTAGATGCTAAGTGTAGACATAAAATAAGCAATGTATTACTACTATGTATTACAAAAAATTGAACCACCTATATAAATAAGATGAGAGTGCAAGATGAACTCAACATGACCAAGAAAATAACTGCATTATCAAGAAAAAACGATTTTCCACTAGTTCCCACCAATTAAACAGCGTCACTCTATCACAAGTTCATAAACATCTCTCAAGCCTAAGGTCTAATTAATATCCAAAATATTTGGCTTAATTATTCTACCATTTATACAGGTAAATGAATGCATTTACTATGAGCTGACCAATCATAAAAACAGTAAACTGGGGGGGTTTAATAATAGTGGAAAAAGCGTTGGCAAGATTATTACCAAGTATCCTCGAAATGCTGTCTGAATCTGGGTAGCTGCAATCTCTTCCTTGGATTTACCCGAGTAAAGAGAAGCACTTGTGAGCCAGACGACCTCTGCAGCTGCCTGAACAGCCGCTTCTGCTGCTTCTGCAGCCACTGCAGTGGCAACGGCAACAGAATAAGCATGCTTGCTCTGCTCGATCTCGGCTTCTGTCAATGTCGCCTCCTCTGCAGTAGGAGGAGGATCAGGGACCACCAATGCAGTTTCTACAGGTGGAAAGTCCACATCCAAGCTCTTCTGTTTCCCAAACCATCTTTTCTTCGAATGGCGGGGTTTCTGTTGAGTGAAATTCAAAATACTAAACTCAATTTCCATCATACAATGTGTACACACACCAAGAAAAAATGTTTACACCCAAACTGCAAATAAAATCTTCTTTTATTAAAAAAAAAGGTAAAAGTATAATCATTTAGACCTTATCTTTCTTTTCCTTGGATTCGGGACTCAAAACTCTCTTCACTGCAGAGAGCCAACTCCCTTTCTTCCCCATTTCCTAATCAATTCATCTGGGAAGAATTTTTTTTTTGTCACATACTCGAATCAAATCAAATAGGTAAATTTTGTCAGAAGCAGCAAACCATTGCAATTAATATGGATATTGATATGACCAATATATTCCATTAATAGATATGTAAACATTCCACAATTCACCTTCCTAATCTATTGTACAAATTTACAATGAAATTAACCTATTTTTTTCATTTCAAAACATGCAATGTGCACATAGCAAGAGATAGTTGAACTTTATGGCCAATCTATCAATAAAAGAGTGAAACTTTACACCAAATTTGAAAACCCCAGATTATGTAATCACGAGATTTGACCATAAATATGTAGCTAAACTACAAAACTAATAATTCTTACAGAAAAATATCATTCCAGGTCACAAATATAGAACAACATGGATAACATAACTCCAATTATCATCAATTTAAGTGAGAAAATCTGGAAAACATAATCGAAATGTCAAATGCATCCATTTATCAAAACAAAACAATTATATCATACAAAAAAAAGAATAATAACCCAATTGTTCAACTCAAAAAAAAATGCAAACTTCCATTACCCAAATGATGATAAGAACCCAAATAAATTATCCCAATACATAGCAATGCAAATACCCACAAAACAAAGGGGAGATAGAGTGACAAAACAATGGGGGAAGAAAAGGACAGAATATGAAACAAAAGTACAAAACCAAGCTTCAATATTTTGTGTAGCAAATTAAAAAAAAATTGATAACAAAAAAATAGATACCTGCAATTAAATATAGCAGATCTCTGTAAGATTCCAATCGTTCTTTTCTCTATGGACAAACAAAAGAATATCAAAGGACATGAGGAAGAAAGAGAAGAGGGGCAGATCTTGCCAAAGAAATGTTCAAAGTTTAGAGGAGTTGTGAAGACAGGAAGAATAACAGAAGGCGAGGGATTCTTGGCTTGGTAACGGAATTTATGAGTAACAGTAACGGTGGGCCCATTTTTTCTTATTGTTGTCCATTTTATAAGCAGCCCAAATGATAACTACCAAGTAACTACCTCTCTGTCTACTCGTTTGGGTTTTTCTATTGATGCATTAACCTGTTGTTACTTGTTAATCTATAGTACTCCTCCCTTATACTCCTTCCGTCGCATGATAAAACCTTGGAGTTTTTTTTTTTATGCATATTAAGAAGATGAATAAAATAATAAAATTGTTCATAATAATATCATTAAATATAGTGAGAGAATTAGAATAAGAAAAGTATGAGATATTTAATGTTACGGGTATAATAGGAAAATATGTGTAAAAGTTTAGTTATTAAAGGAAAATAGACATTTAACATGAGACTACCCAAAATAGTAATAAGGACTTTTATAATGAATCGGAGGGAGTAAATTATAAAATGTTACACCCTCCGTACTCAAAAGGCATGACTGAGGTATAATTTATTTTGTTTTTAAAAATAGGGATCTAAACGAGTCGAAACGAACAGAGAATTACTCACATTCGACTCGAAAAGTAAATTTTTTACTCAAATTCGACTTGTACTCGAATTGTATTTGAACAACTCTACAATTTAAAATATATATAATTACCAATTGAACTTATTATTTTACTTAGAAATTAAAAAATATATTTAAATTACACTTTACAATTAAAAAATTATAATTTAAAATAATAATAATTATTATTTATTTTAATTTTATTAAATTGTGCATATAATATAAGAGAATGTATCGAGTATCTATTCGAATATGTATCAATCAAGTATATATCAAATCATAATCAAGAATTCGAATAGTTTGAATCATAAACAAGCCGGGTATAACCTTACTCAAATTCTACTTGTATTTTTATTCGAACTATTTTTGTGCTTAGATTCATATCATATAATTAACAAATTCGAGTCTCGCTCACATTTTTACGAATCCGAACTGTTTGGTTCGATTTACAGTCTTACCCAAAAGAATGAGTTAAAATACATAAAATGAAGGGTAAATATGTCATTTAATAGAATTCATGTATAAAAAATAAAAGTATTCATTACTATATGTAATCTTGTGGGACACTAAATATAAATTTAGAATTTATTTACTCTCTTTCCTCTACTTAACTTTTTTTAATGTGTAAAAATTGTATTTTGTTTATCTTTTGAGGACGAATGGGAGCACTAATTATAAGACCCCAACTTTTTATGATTTTTTTTATATATTATTCTAAATGGTAAGGTGTTGATTTAATAAATGTTATAATTGTGGGTGATATGTGCAAATTATACAAAATAAACAGTTATTGAAAAATATTCATTTTGTCGGGCAATATTCTTTCTGTCGGGAATATTATATTCGATAAAGAACGAAGGCTTTGAAATAACCAATTATTGGTGGGCCCCATAACGGAATAACTGTCGGACATATATAGAAAGCGACAAATAAATAATTTTTACAAATTGGCGGCATAATTTTTACCGTTAAATGTTGAAATACTCGGTGATAAAAGTACAATAATACGTGTTGTTCCACAGTAGTACGCAGTATTGCATAGTAATATATTGTATTGCACAGTATCTCTGATTATTGATTCTTACGTAAGAAGTCACTCAATATTTCTTTCAATAATTGTCACAATAGTTGTTGCATATTATTAATTCAATAATTGTAACAGTAGCATCTGCACAATATTTTATATTATTAAATCAATAATTGTCACGACACAGTAACTCTTAATATTAAAATGATATCTTTAGATAGCATTATTGACAATGCCTAAAAAGTTTTGTCGAGTAAAGATGAGAAATCTTTATCGAAAAACCACCTCTTTCTTGAGAACGATCTGGTTGTCAGTATTGTGAATCTATAATATTAATTAGAAATAATTATTTAAATATTAAAGAGTTGTAAATAATTGATGAATAAAATTATTGATAAATATACTAAGTAAATAATTATTCAATTTTATAAATGGAGAAATTTAGCATGAAACATTTGTTGAAAGTTTGGAATATTTTTTTATGGAACCACAATTATCTTCTCCGATAAAATATTCATTCAAATATAATATTATAATATTACATTATAATAGTATAATTTAAATGGTAATATTATTATAATAATATATAATTTTTAGCTTGTGAATAAAAGTTGAGTGAAGGTTAACATTTAATTTGATTTTGAATTCTTTTTTTCAAAAACCTTCCTTGAACTTCTTCTTTCCTAATTGGTGGCAAGACTTTCTCCTGCAATTCTTTTGTTTCCAAATTGTGGGCCCTCAACCAATAAAAAGAAAAAAAAGTTAGGCACAAAAAAGTATGCATGTATTAGGCAGGTTGTTTATTTTTTTCCTCCGAGTTGCACTATAAAAGGGGAGGTAACCCTTCATCCTAAAGACAACAAAAACATAAGTGTTTCTATTACAATATTGTTAGTATTTCTTTTGAGTATAAAGATACTTTTAGTGTAGTTTATAATACAAGATTTTTCCCGGATAATATCCGTTACACCAGTCAGATCTAGTTTCCTACTAAGATAAAGGATGTTATTTTCTTTCAATACTCGTAAGGGATATTATTATCTTTCATACTTCATATTATATAGGTGATATTATTTCATTTTGTATTCTTAAATCTAAACTTACTATGGTATAAGTATTGCTTCTATAATTCCTGAAATGATAGAAATTCTTTGAATTTTGCGCTTCATCTAATATTATTTCTCTAGAATATTGGTCTGAAATTTCTTATTAAATTTTAATCATTTTATGTCGGAGTACTTTTCATCTAGGGTAGTATTCATACTTGAGAACTATTCATCTGGGGTATTATTCACTCCTACTATTCACGACGGAATTTAGTTTTCTTTTCCTTGTCCAAATTTTCTTTGAAATATGAATCTTAATTATCATTCTTGAATTTTACTTCACAAATGATTATAATGTTAAAATTTTGGACATTCTTGAACTTGGATAAATTAAATTATAAATTTTTAATATTTATCCTTGATCTCACTTTTATTCATTCTTTATATAATTGTCATCATCCTCATACTTGAATTATGGTGAAGAGTTATCTTTGGCCCATAGTGCAAAGATAAACTGTTGATTGGTATGATTATAACTAGAAATTATGTATTGGTATAATCATGATCTTTAATGTTACAGATAAAAGCTTGTGGTGAAAATTTTCTTGGCCAGTAGTGCAAAGATAAAATGTCGATTTACATAATTATTGATTGGTGTTACAATGATAAAATATTGATGATGGACCCTTAAATCATAGAAGATAGTAGATATCATTCTATACTTGACTCTTCTAATGAATTGTTTGTTCTACTGCAATTGTTGATCTAAAACTTGTTGTCCATTATATTTTTATCTGATTTATCATTTTTAAAGCCTAAATATAATTTATTCCTCATTATCTTAGGCATAATATTTTTTACTGAACTATTTGAGCTCACCCTTTTCTTTTTTGTTCCATTGTTCTTCTCAAAAAATAAGAGTGTAACTGAAACTAGTCAAAGAGTGGAACAATGGTCCAAAATGGTTACTATAGTAGTCCTCACTATTTTATAAAATAGTGTGACAATAAATATAATGATGACTTAATTTGAGTGTAGATATTGTCGTATTATATATGGTACAATATTTGTATTGAAACTCACAGCGTATGTGTGGTCGTATTTTGCATGTCAGTTTAATAATTATAAATAGAAAAATTTGTATTTGAATTCTGTAATATGTATTTTGGCAACTCAAGATGGGTTGCGTGGAATTATTTTGGGGGTGTCACAGGTGGTATCAGAGCTTAGGGATATGATCTCTGGTGGAGATCTGAGATTAGAATTACTAGGAAGGGAGAGACGAGTAAATCATTAGCTAGTGTGTCCTACCTAAGCTTGTTCGTTATTTAATGAGTCGGTCGAGATAAGATGTGACATGTCAATTTCTTTAACTAGTCTTTGTTTTATGATTATTCAAAGTCGAATAATAATCTAGAATGGGGGTTGAATAGATTATTACAGGTTAAAAAAATCATATTAGTCCTTTTTGAATTTTTCCTAATCAATTTGTTGTTTTAGAAATTAGCATGCAAGATAATAAAAATTCAATCACACAATGCACATAAATTTATCTGGTTTACAACATACACCCCTTGGTATGTTTTTACGTCCAGTTTCAAGTCTTGACTTGGAATTTGAGATCCTATTATTATGAGTAATAAAAACTCCTTTAACAGACGAATAAGCCTTTATAAAGCTTTATAGACAAACTTCCAACTTTTTTCAACTATTATATCTTGGACAGCAAGCTCCCCTCTCCCTCCTCAAGTTTAGTTTTACCTTCTTCTGAGTTCAGTTATATTATATGATCTGGTCTTGAAACAACAACATCTTCCTCACCTCACAAGTACACTAGATATCCAACTTCCCGTTGATCTCTCTAAGACTTTGGTCTTGGTCGAAGAATTACTCGTCTTTCTCACAGGTAAATAAAAAAAAATAACTCTGACCTTTTCTCCTTTTATAAATGATTTTACAACAATAAGCTTCTTAAATAAGCAGATAAGAATTTAGTACAAGTTACTGCTTCTCAAATAAGCCGATATCAATTAATTTTTTTATATAAAAGTTCAAATACTTTTATACTTAAAAAATATGCTTCTTAGTAAGCAGATAATAATTTATGTTTAAATCAAATGATGCTTCTGATTAAACAAATATGTAAAGTATGCATGGTTATAAAAGTTCAAATAACTTTTATGTTTTCGAGAGATGCTTCTTAAATAATCACATAAGTCAATTTTAGCTTTAAATCAAAAGTGCTTCTGTTTAAGTAAATATATAATTTTAATGTAATTTATAAAGAATTATTAACTCTTTAAAATAAAGAGTGTTTTTCTATGGATTAAGCAGGATTGCTTCTCAAATAATCTTTAACAAGTATTATATGAATGATTTTTATGTATCAACACTTGTATATAAAAAGAGTCAATTAATTCAAATAACATTTATCAAGTATAATAATTAAATTAGTTAAGCAAAAACTGATAAAGTAAATATTATTGTTTAACTTAGATAATATATAAGAATATTTTATCTATTATGTGAACTTTTATAAATAATGTCACTTAGTACTATAAGTAATCGTACGGTTCGAATTCCTCTTTGTAGAGGTGTATCTCCGTAGCCTTGCGGCGTCTAAGTACGACAAAATTTATAATTTCACAATTGATATTTATATAAATATTTTCAATAGATCACTACGATTCTCAAATTCGGTTCAAATGTGTAAGACCTCAAATTATTAATAAATAAAATTTAATTCCTCTATTTATTATTTTGAAATAGTAAGGGTTGATTTGATTAATGTGGTTAGTTGTGGGTAAAATGCGCAAATATTTTAAATAAGCAAGTGGTTATAAAATATTCATTTTTTATCGGAGAATATTCGTTTGGTAGTGAAATATTCTTATTGTCGGGGAATATTCGTACGACGGCGCAGCCTTGTGTGGGCCCCATAATGGAAAGCGATTGGATGAAGAAAACGACAAGTATAAGTTGTTTATAAATAACGACGTAGTTTTTACCGTTAACACTGTTGGAATACCCGGTGGTTAAAACACAGTAATACGCGTTGTTGCACAGTAGCACACGGTATTGCACCAATTATTGATTCTTACGTAAGAAGACACTACTCAATAATTGTTACAGTAATTACTGTTTAATATTTTATTGTATTGATTCAATAATTGTTGCATTGATATTTTATATTACTATTGTTTCAATAATTGTCACTACACAGTATTTTCCATTATCTGAGCAATAATTCATATTATCTGAATAATATTATTAGAAAACATTATTGACAATGTCTAGAAAATTCTGTCTAAGGAGAGGTTTGATCACCTAATTGCGCGCCAGTAAGGAAAAATTCTTATTGGAAAGCCCCCTCTTTCCTGGGAATGGCCTGGTTGCCAGTACTGTGATTCTGTAATATTATTTGTGAATAATTAATTATTAATTTATATGATGATGAAAATATTTATTTTATGTAGATATAGATGGAGAAAATTTTTAAAGTTCTGTCTAAGGAGAGGTTTGGTCACCTAATTGTGCGCCAGTAAGGAGAAATTCTTATTGGAAAGCCCCCTCTTTCCTGGGAACGGTCTGGTTGCTAGTATTGTGATTCTGTAATATTATTTGTGAATAAGTAATTATTGATTTATATGATGAGGAAAATATTTATTTTATATAGATATAGATGGAGAAAATTTTTAAAGTGACAATTGTTGAAAATCGATATTTTATCTTTTCTGATAAAATAATATTTTATTATATTATTATAATATAATAATGATGATATTTTTACAATGAATGTGGGATATATAAGTATATGAGGAAGAAGAGTAATTTTGTTGCATTAAATGATTAACACATGTTTTTTGTGTCGGTGGACCCCATTTCTTGACTGAAATTTGATTATAGCTTGTAAAATCGTCCGTTTGTGGATTTCGGTCAATTTTTGTTTAGAATTTGGAAAAACTTAAACTTACAAAGTTGTAGAGAATGAAATTTCCAATGAAAAAGACATGTGGTTCGAATTTTTCTGATAAAAGGGCTATTTATTATGAATTATTGAAGTTCCGTAGTTCCAAAATAATTGATTTTTGAAAGTTTTAAATATTTTATTTATGAAAAATATTTTTCTTACCTTTTTTTCTAGAAGATTGGCATGTAGGAAATGCTAAGATCTGATTTCAAAGGTGGGCTTGAAAATTTATATATATATATATATATATATTATTAAATTTTCTGCTTTGGTGTTCTAAGCAATTTCCTATAAATAGGGTGCTTAGGTTATAATTGAAAATCACACCAGAAACTGAAATCTTCTTTCTCTTTCTCTCTCGATATATTGAGTGTATTTTTGTGAGTATTTTGATACTTTGAGTGTTGATATACGGTGTAAGTTCAAGTTATATCTTATATCCGGTGTTTCAACTAGAAGTACTGTTTTTACGAGGTAAGGGATGTTATTTTCTTCGTAAGTGATATTATTTCTTCAATATCATTATGCCGAAATATTGGTTGAAATTTTTTATCAAATTTAAAACTTTTTTATGTCGGAGTTACTATTCATGAGTTAATATTCATGAGTTACTATTTATGAGTTACTATTCATGAGTTACTATTTATGAGTTACTATTCACGAGTTACTATTCACGAAGCATGATGATTTTCTTGTGAAATTTTTATCTTTTGGTGTCGGGGTTACTATTCACGTATACGACACTATTTACGTATATGACACTATTCACGAATATGACACTATTTATAGAAAAATTAAATTTTTATTTTTCGTCCAAAATATCTAATATGGATACTAACTTTGATTGTATCCATATTTTGGATTATTTTTTAATTTTACTCCACTATGATTATTTATGAGGTATTTTTGGGCATGGAATAGCTAAAATACGAATCCTTAATATTTATTCTTTTGTTTCACTGGATTCGTTTTCTTTAAAATATTTTTCATCATCCTCAGTCCTACATAATGATATAATTGAATATCTTTGGCCTGTAGTGCAAAGATTAATGATTTCTGATGAATATCTTTGGCCCGTAGTGCAAAGATGAACATGTGTTTAGATGAACATGACCAACTGATGAATATCTTTGGCTTGTAGTGCAAAGATGAATATTTGATTTCAGTTATATATTGATTGATGTTACAGGGATAAAAGATAGACGATGAACTTTTAAATTCATATATAGAAAATAGTAGATTTCATTCTCTACTTAACTCTTCTAATGAATTATTATTTCCGTTGCGAATATTGATTTAAAATTTGTTGTCTATTGTATTCTATTAGATTTTTTTCTGTTAAAGACTAACGATAATTTGTTCTATATTATATTAGTCATAATATTCTTTACTGGGCTAGTTGAGCTCACCCTTTTTCTTATTGTTCTATTTTTCTTCTCAGGAGGCGAGAATGTAGCGAGTACTAGTCGGGGTGTAGAATGATGGTTCTAGAAGTGGTTCTAGTAGTCCTCACTATTCTGTAAATATAGTGTATTAATAATTATAATGAGGACTTATTTGAGTGTGGACAATATTTATATTTAAACTCACAGTTTTTATGTTGTATTAATAAAGTTGTAGTTATTTCTGTACCATATATTTTGACGTCTCAGAATGGGTGTTGTATACCTATTTTGGGGGCGTCATAGAATGACTCCTCTTTTGGAGGAATATCTCAGTGTTGTTTTGAGCTATTAAAGTGTCATATATATTTTACGATATTTATATAAAAAATGTCGATAAAAGGTTACTGAAGACTATAAAGAATCGTATGGTTCGAATTTCTCTCTATAGAGGTGTATCTCCGTAGTCTTGCGGCGCTCAAATATCCTTTTATTTGACAAATAGATAAAATATAGATATATAAAATTGTGTATAACAATGTATATTCGTATATATATATATATATATATATATATATATATATATATATATAGAGAGAGAGAGAGAGAGAGAGAGAGAGAGAGTCCGGATCAGGTTCGGACTCTCGGATTTTAACAAAATTCGGACTTTTTTTTTGCTTTTTTTTTAAAAACTACTAAAAAAAAATTATGGAACTTGAATTTTTACATAATACAGTGTTTTGGGTATGATTTAGATACGTATAACAAAATATATCTGTACAGTCTGGGCAGACTGTACATACATTGGTTGGTGTAGGTATTAAAAACACACCCAAAACTCTGTATTATGAAAAAATTTTAGTTCCATAATTTTTTACTCCATATTTATACACTAGCTGGGTCCCGTGCCTCCGGCATTGTATGGGCAGTGAGATTTATCTCAAACTTAGAACGGCCCAGATGATTGATTAAGTGAGCGAGAAATTCAAAATCATTATTAGATAGATTAGATAGATAGATGTATTTTATTAGATAGATGTATTGACGGTGGAATTTATCTCAAACTTTGGATGACCCAGATGATTTATTGAGTGAGCGAGAAATTCAAAATCATTTGTATTTTATTAGATAGACTAGCTGGGTCCCGTGCCTCCGGCACTGTATGGACAATATAATTTATCTCAAACTTTGAACGATCAAAATAATTTATTGAGTAAGCGGAAAATTTAAAGTCATTTGTATTTTATTAAATTATTATTAGATTATTAGATAGATAGATGTATTTTATTAGATAGATGTATGAACGGTGGGATTTATCTCAAATTTTGGACGGCCCAGATGATTTATTGAGTGAGCGGGAAATTCAAAATCATTTGTATTTTATTAGATAGATTTTTGAAGTTAGGGGCAAAAAGATAATTTGTGAAAATTGATTTTGAATGCATGGTTCAGATAATATATTTTTAAATTCAATGGTCCAAATAAAAATAATTTTTACGCTAAAGTACTCAAATTTCGCCTGGGCCAAATTCCACCAACTTAGCATTTAATGATAAAATTTGACCATATGCAATAAAGTTATACACAGTTTTAAGATCATGCCAGCAAACACACACTAATTGGGGGGAGTTGCTATACCGGATTAACGATCGATACAATGTTAATTTTATTTTTTATTTTTTAACCATAATTATCAAAATAATAAATAATAAATAATAGAATAAGTTTGAACAAAAAATTATAAAAAAAGAGTATATTTTTTATTGAAAAAACACTGTAAAGAATGGATTGGAGAATATGAGTTATTTCATATTCTCCCTCCCCAAATAATAAATTTAATAAATTTGGGAGAAATAAGAATGGTTCATTCCATTCTAATCGCAAAAAAAAAAAAAAAATCATTCCATAGGGATGTGTTATTCCATTCCTATCTTCATTACTTTAATCCAAACATAGCACAAGAGAAGAATAATCCATCGTCGAATGATTAAATAGTCCAAAATAATATTAAACTAAAACAGATAATTTAATCCTAAACTTGCTTTTTGCAAACAAACATGACCGTAGGCGTGTTAGTAAAATTGCTAATATTGTAAATAAATATAGGAAATTGTATTACTTTTATAATTATTTTATAGATGTATCATTATTATAATTATTTTTAAAAATGTACTAAAATATGTAATTAACCCAAATAAAAAATGGTTTTGGGTCTGGCCATTAACTCAATGATACGGGCCCAATCTAGAGTGAAGTTTGAACCAGCCCAGTTGAAATGAATTCTCAAAATTACCTTTCGCTCAACGGTTTTGCCTGTCTGCGAGTTGCCGCCCAAAATCACAATCTATACAATTCTAGAAATACCAATCATTAAGAAAACCCAAATAGAAATGGCTTCGATTTTGAGGAATCGCAATGGATGGCAAAATAGTATGATGATGATTATGGAAGAAGGTTTAAAGGGGTGTTCCCGATTGTACAGTAGTTCGAATTGGAAGGTGGATATGAAGAAGCTGAGACCAATGATTCTGGAGAGGATAAAGAATCGAGCCAAAGATTACCCAGTAAAAGCCATGATTCCTGTGGCCGAAGATGTCCTCAAAGCCAGAACTCTTCTCCTCCAAGGCGTCTCCACCCTTCTTCAAATAACTCCCGTCTGGTCCTGCAAGTATTCTCTCCCTCCTCTTTCTCTCTCTCTCTATATACGTATATGTATGTATACTTATTTGAGTATGAAATCATGGGTATCAACTTTCTTTAAAGCAATGTTTTAATGTTCATTATTGTAGGTTGTGAATAATTTATGTCTTTTCTTTTAATTGAGCCTCAGATTTGTATTGATGGAGTAATTTAAATCTGTTCTAGTGTTAGATGGCTTATATACAAACTTGTAGTCCAACAATAATGTTTTGATTTTTTGGAACTACTATAAATTTTTCGAAGGTATGAACTAGGCAAGTAGAAGTGTGCTTCCTTATTAAATTAGTAGAAGGTTGAATGTTAGTAGCAATTGGCCTTACAATTTGTTTCGAAGAATTATCTGAGAAGGGTGTTATTAATAAAGGGTAGGATATCAATGAAGCTTCTGGCATGACCTGAACATATTTTAGGGGACATGTCTTGTTTTTGTGAGCTTGTACATTACATATATTGGTTTGGCTCGAGTGTCCATTTTGAAGGTCCGCCGCTTCAATATTTAAGTGCAGCGAACCTTATAGCAATAATTACTTTGTATCGAGATATCAATTTGCAGTATGTTTTGAGGATTTTTGGCTTCAACATCATTGACCTTTCCAATCAAATATTGATAAATGATAAGCACTCATGATATGTTTGATTAAACAGGAGCATATAGTCTATCCATAATCCATGTTCTGTTATGAATAATGGATTTACTGAAGAGTAAGGTTATGCAATTAATGTACTCTATATTATACATACCTTGCTTGCAAAAATTGCAAATGATGCATATATTAAGTACAAATTAAGAACTTGATCAATCTATGATTAGTCCAGAACTCAAGATTTCCATTTAACGTTACTAGATTGATGATTGATCTCAACTCAAGCAAACTGGATTTCAAATACCCAAAAATTCAGTCTTCTGCATAAAATATAAATTTTAACTCGGAATGAAGTTGCTCCAGAATTGAGGTCTCAGGCTCCCAATTTAAAACCTCAGTCTCAGACGTAGCTCAGTTCCCTCTTTAATCTCCATAGCAAATAGTTAACGTCAATCCATTCTCGGAAACATGAGGATCCCTTCAACTAAAGCTTATTGTTGAGTTTTCTCACACCTCAAACTTCATACAGCCAACATACCTTTTTAATTATTATTTGCATAATTCAAAGTCTGACATGTGCTACCATCTTCTCCTTTAGGTCCTTTGTTATACTGCTTCCACTACATATATTCGACCTTGCTGCCTTTTGTTTCCCTCGTAGCAGCACTCTTGCAGATTGAAGTACTATTCAATCTCTATACCTCTCTCTCTATATACATATATCCATTTACTTAATTTTTATATGTATAAACGTAATATATTATATATGGATATAAGGAAACATATAATATGGTGTATATACATTTGTATTTTTGTTATCCGAACTCTAGTTTATATTGGACATGGTACTTGGTACAGATTTTTTACCTGCATGCTTAAATATAGATTAACTAGCTGGGTCCCGTGCCTCCGGCACTGTATGAACAATATGATTTATCTCAAACTTTGAACGACCAAAATAATTTATTGAGTGAGCGGAAAATTTAAAGTCATTTGTATTTTATTAAATTATTATTAGATTATTAGATAGATAGATGTATTTTATTAGATAGATGTATGAACGGTGTGATTTATCTCAAATTTTGAACGGCCCAAATGATTTATTGAGTGAGCGGGAAATTCAAAATCATTTGTATTTTATTAGATAGATAGGAGAAAAAAGTGGAGAGAATCATAGTAACCTTTTCTTATTCAAGTTCGAGAGAGAAACAGAGAAAATTAGTTTCAGTAAATCCTGCCAAATCAGGCTAAGAACAAAATTTCAAATGGAAGCGATTCGTGAGACCTCAAAAGTATCCAGTTTGTATCAACAGCTTTCATAAAGTTTAGATTATGATATGATATTTTCATGAGTTTGCTTCATCTCCAGCTTTCATAAAGTTTAGAGCATAAGTTTTGCTATGTTCATGAGTTTGTTTCATCTCACTCACAATCATGTTGGAGTTGTATTTTTTAAAGGAGCATAAGAGTTAGTTTAGGAGCTTCCTTTTTATACTTTATTTGGGAGATATTGTCATTGGTGCTGATGCTATTTCGGTTAGATGGGCACTCTTTGAGTTTTCAGTTAAGTTGCTTATGATAGGCCGTGGGTGTGGGTGGGTAGAGGGGGGATGTGTGTTTGTGTGTGTTTGGGGGGGGGGGGGGGCTGAGTGAATTTGTGGAGGGATATTCTGTCCATTCAACAACTCACAAGTCACAAGTCAGATAAGTCTTTTTGTGCTTTTGGATTGATCATCAGACTCATTGCATTCATGATCTCTTTATCCATATCTAAGTGTCAATTTTACGATCTTTTCTTGGGAATGTTGTATTATAGGAAATCTGTCATTGCACTGATTTGCTCCTGGATTCTGTATATTGGATTTTGTACGTAGTCTGAATACTGTTGGTGTGTACCTATCGTGGGACAAAGGTGGAACTCTCTCTTATATAACCCGTGGGTTGCAACACCCTTTGGATCTCACTTATCCAGGACTTTTAGTTAAACATCTATGAGTATTGCTCATTTACGTTTCTTATTTGAAGTTAATTAGGAAAATTTAATGAATTTGTCATCTTTGGGAAGACATTTGGTCTGACTTGCTCTTGTTTCTTTGCAGGTACTGTCCAGAAGTATATATTGGTGAGAAAGGTCATTTAATTCGGACTTGTGGTGGTTATAGGCACCTTGCCAAGAGTCACGAGCATGAATGGATCAAAGGGAGCTTGAATGATATTATTGTCCCTGTAAAATCATTTCATCTAGAGAATATGTTCCAAAGTGTAATTGAACACCAAGAAAGGTTTGATTTTGACCGTGTTCCTGCAGTTGTTGAACTGTGCTTACAGGCAGGGGCTTTCCAAAATGATGAAAGCCTATTCTTAAACCATTTGAATTTTGATACAGATTTGAATTCGTTTGTTGGAGGTGCGTCTTTGTCTCCTCATGATCAGAGGTTTATAGCACGAGGAACTTTGAGCTCATGGGAGACGCTTAGGGCGGGGGTCCAGAAGTTATTATTGGCTTATCCTGCAAAGGTCTGTAAATATTGTTCAGAAGTTCATGTGGGGCCATCTGGTCACAAAGCCCGACTTTGTGGTGTGTTTAAATTTGAGAGCTGGCGCGGGGCTCACTTTTGGAAGAAAGCAGAGGTGGATGATTTGATTCCTCCTAAGGTTGTGTGGTTCCGGCGACCTCAAGATCCCCCTCTACTGCGGAATGAAGGTCGGGAGTTCTATGGACATGCCCCAGCCGTGGTGGATCTGTGTACAAAGGTTGGTGCAGTTCCACCTTCGAAGTACTTGTGCATGATGAAAATGCAAGGTTTATCGGCACCCACTTAAGTGAAAGATTGAGGCTTATTTCTAGTACCATTGCTAGTGGGGTTGGATTCAAGGTGGTCAGCTGTATTTCCTCCAGTATTGGAGTTTTTTTTACGGCCTTTCCTTTTCAAGTGTAAGCCTTGTCAACTAACTGGTCTATATGGCAGAGTATTTTGGTATGCGGGTGCTTCTCTTTTCCTCACATTATAGAGATCTTTTGTTTCCTTTTGTTCTTCTGATTTTTTTTTGTTCATTTTGTTGTAAATTTAGTATTTAAGGATTAGTATTAGGTGACAGTGGTCTTCATTGTATATTTAGTCATTACATTGTGCAATCAAAAGCTATGTTTTAGTTATAACATTGATAAATTTGTACTTTTAGGCTCTCCTCCGTCGTCAATGCTGTCTAAAGCTTATTTGAGCTGAACATTAAATTAGATCAGACAGATCTCTCTATATCCTCTCTCTGCGTGTGTGTGTGTGTGTGTGTGATGCTCCTGATGTGCCAATACCAGACTTAAAGTTATTTTCATTTTAGCTCCAGTTGCTTTGGCTCATGTCCTGTTTCACAATACTTTTACTGGCTTCTTATTATTTATCTAGGCATTTTCTGGAATGCAAGCCAGTAAAAGTATTTGCAGTTGGCAGTACACTAACTGCATTGATCTCCGGGGTTTGTTCACATCAGAAAATGTACTTGATTAATCTTCAAGCTATGCTGTATACGACCATTCAACTAGTGGAGTGACTTAATTATTTCCTGAGCCAAGACTTTCTGATTTAGGCTCAAGTGTTTTCAATGGTTACATAGACTTTACTGTACTAGTGGACTATTCATACCCCCTGCATCATTTGTGTTGGATGTTCATACTGGCAGGGAGGGTGGAAACACGAAAAAGACAATCAAGTTCTCATCATTCTTAAAGGTAAGAAATGATTAATTTATGTTATCTTTTTAGTCTCAAGCTTGTATTTTTGTATTTGCACAAGCCCAACCTTCTTTGATCAATTTTAATGAAAGTCAAGTTTGATTTGTGCTACAGCTTCCAAAGCATTGGCTAAAATCCAAAAGTTTCAACTGGAATGTGTTTTCTGTGCTAAGAGCTGCTCGCATTGCACTTTTATCAGTGGAACTACTAAATTTTCCGCAACCATCCATTCATCTGACTAAGATGGTTTTATGAAATAACAACTGTCGAAACTATGAGTAAAGCGCCAAATTGATCAGGTGTGTCTGTTTTATATTTTTCACCTAAAATTTCTTCCACATTTTGCGGCATGCAAGGCAGCCTAATTATATTACAGGAATTTCTCCTATATTTTTCATGTAAATCACTTCTGAATAATTTTGTTTTGATTGGCCGTATAAATATGACAGTATGACACCTAAAATCCTTTTAAGTTTGCAATAGCTTACTCATATCAGACTCTAGTTTAAAATAAACTTGTGGCCATGAAGTGTAATCCGATGTTAAACAATTAAATTTTGGTCAAGTTCATATTAGTTAGTTGAATCCGTTTATTTATTTATTTTTTAATTTTCTTCTTATATGAAGTAACTGGGTGAATATAACTAGTCTCTCTTGATTTTTGTTAGATTGTTAGTTGTTTTTCTTTACTTTTATTTTTATAACTAGATTAGATGCACCGAGCTGTACAAGAGTTTTCATGTAATGGGTGGATAGCTGGTTAAGTATAGTAGCTGTTAGCATCTGAACAGTAGAAAATTATCAATGCCACTTTCCTGGCCACAATGTTATGGTAAACATATGCTACTTAAATTTCAACAATTATTTTCCATCCTAAACTGTAACTTTGTGCATACCCAAATTTTCAGCTGGCCGGAGGATCATGCTATTTTGTTTAGGAAGTAGTAGTAGTGCGCTAGCTGTTGACAAGCAAACTGGGCGTGGCCCCGGATGCCCTTTAATACTCTAGATTTGCAGGCCCGAGGAGAGGAGTGATGGCAAAGAATAGTTGATCGTAGGCTAGGGAAAAGAATATAAATCTCCTATTCCTTAGAATGTGAAGGTGGTGGTTCATCGTTTTGATTTTTGAGTTAAGAATTCGTACTTAAGTATCTAGGGATAGAAATATTATCAAATGAGACTCTTTTGTAGTACGGAAAGAAAACATATTATTATTTGGTGGATAGGGAAGTTTTCCCTCTAAGATAAGCATATACTCAGGTCATCCAAAGATGAGTAACGTTTGAACTATTAGTATTTGCCTAGGTTCCACTTGAACATAATATTTCCTTTTAAAAAACAAATCATATTGTAAGATATCTCAATGGTTATATTCCAGTATGCCATGCAGATTTTAATACCTGAAAACATCATTAAAAAAAAATATCAAAATACAGGGATAGTTAGATCAGAACATAAAAGATGAGCCATAAAAAATATGTTGGTGATAGAGTATAAATAGCATGGATATATGTATATACACAGCTGTGTATTACACAGTAGGGCTATGACGACGAATTTTTTGGCCTAAACTGTTGCCATAGCCTAGAATAACTATGACAACGGGTGAAATTGTCGCAATAGCTCAAAAAACCGTCGTCATAACCTACTGTGTAATACACAGCTGTGTACATACATTTTTTCCAAATAGCATTTCCTAAAACAAAATGGTAGTGTTACTACATCAAATTTGGCACAATCAAGCGGGCTTAATTCGAGAACAACTATTCGTGTACTAGTGGAGCACAACCATACGAGGCCTTAATCACGGCATCTGCATGGCGGTGGCTGCTACAACCCATAGCCCGGATCAGCTTCCACCATCCCTTTCCTCTAATCCTTCCGCCACCACTTGACTGGAGAGGCAAATTTTTCTTATTTTGCCTTTTCCTTATTTCTCTAATCTCCATCTCCATTGAAACCCTGGTTGACCCAAAAAGGAACAAAAACCACCTTGACTTTGTAGGAGACTTCAAGATAGTGATCCTTTGATCCAACACATCATTCTTTTTCTCACATTTCCCAATATTATCGACACATTTTTTCAACACCGAGTTAAAGCTTGGAGCATGGCTTAAACTCGAGCTCACCTCGTTTATGCATTTAGGTTGCTTGTTGATGTCGAGTTTGTGTGGATTATTCGAGACTTGGTGTTCTTTGTATGCAATGAGTTTACCACAGAAGAGAATGTTATCGGCTGGAAAAGATGTAGAACTCCATTCTTCACTAAAGAACTCAAAGGCATCCGATGATGATGAAGAGCTTTGATATTGTTTGGAGTAATCCGCCGATTCGCCGTATATCGGAAGATCACTAAGGGAGAGAGTTTCATCATCTTCTTCATCAGAATCATCATGCATGATAATGTTAACCTTCTCTTCCATTATGTCTTGTTAAGCTATTAAAATGCCCTATTATATATATAGAGAAGGGGAGGAGATCATATAGAAGGCTTTAACTAGTTGATGGGAATGGCTGCCAATTTATTTAAAAAGAGAAGGGTGTAAATATTTTGAGGAATCAGATTGAGTTATGGTAAAGTAAACTAAGGAAGACAAAAGTGAAAAGGGAATGATACTTTGGTTATTAATTTGGACATTCTAGAAGAGCATGCATGCTACATAACAGGAAATTTACACTATTTGCTTATAAATATAGGTATAAAAAATTATAACCATAAGAAATTATATCGAATTTACTAATACCTCCGATTTTCACGAGTTTGAAAATATAAATAAATATATTTAATTTTTAATTTTAAAATTTGTCAATTTGACCAGAAAATTCAAACTAAGTCGATTTTTTAGAGAGAAAAGGAGTATTATAATTTGGAGGTTTGCTTTTGTTCTCTTTGAAAATGTAAACAAATATGTTTAATTTTTAATTTTAAGATTGGTCAATTTAATAATAAGTCAAACTAAGCCGATTTTTTTGGTGACACTGGGAATATTATAATTTGGAGGTTTACTTTTGTTCTTTTGTGTAGTTTACTAAAATTGGGCTCCATATGTTATGTTTGTGGAGTTGAGTTGGTTGTTGTGAAGGTCAAAAAATTGAGCAGCCCGCAGCAAGCAGCAAGATATCTATAAGACTATAACCCAAAGACACACAATTTATTCTACAATTATTTTACTTTAATGTAGTCTTTGGTCTCACATAAAAGTTGAGGTGGAGTATGTCACATCAGCAAATTGTAAAATAATTGTAGAATAAGTTGTCTCCAGTATTATTCCAACAAAAACTCTATGAGTGTTTTTAAATTTTACTTATTTATATTTTGACCCCAATAATAAATCAAAATATAAATAAATAAAATTCAAATACACTCGTATCCAATTTTCATGTCACCTGCAAAAACTCTTATTCCAAATCCAAATGGAGTGGACCTAATCAAGTTACAAACCGGCAGATTCCCTACTAACATGTAACATCTCCTTTGTTTCCGGAAGGTTGAATGTACCACAACAAATATTAGAGTAATGGAATATTTTATTTTTTTATATATATTTTTAAAGATAGTTTGGCATATTTTGAGTGGATGACAAGTGTAAATTTTATTAAATAGTATAAGGGACATTTATTTAATCGTTATAATTTGTTGAAAAATTAATAGTATTGTTACATTAAAATGTTTGTTTATAAATAGTATTACTCCTTCCGTCCTCAAAAAGATGACCAAAGATGAGATAAAGTATATAAAATGAAGGGTAAATATGTCATTTAGTGTGGTTCCTCTATTTTATATATTTTTTAATATGTGTGTAAATTGGAGTAGTAATTTGAGTGAAAAATGTATATTAATAGTAAAGTCCATATAAAACACCATTTGTAAAGTTTAACCCATTTATGATTTAAGTATACCTAAAAAACATTATTTTTTTTATACACAAAAGCATAAACAAAGTTATTGAGAGTGAACAAGTTTTTTTTCTTTTTTTTAGAAGGCATTACATAAAAAGAAATTGTTAAATCCACAACCGAAAATGTTATTTTCACAACAAAAGTGTCGTTATAGATCATATAGCGATGATTTTTACCATCGCTATATACCTACGCCGACACTTTTGTTATAAAAATAATAAAAAATATTATGAATTTAATAATTTCCAAATATTGTGTCCCAAGGCCAATGACACCTTATATTTAATCCTTAGCTCAACTCTATAGGGTGTCCCACTAATTAATTAAGTCAATATTCCTTCTAGAGTGGCAAATGAAACACATATGGAGACGCACTGAATGACCTATCTTTCCTTCCTTGCCAAGTCTTGCCGTTTCCAAGTTTGCAAGTTGAGTTCTAAACTAGTCGAATTGAATTTAACGGGCAACTATTCGAATTCGACTCAAAAAAATTAAATTGATATTTAAATTCAATTCGGATTCGAATTTTATTTGAATATTTTTTACTCAAATTCTACTTGTCTCGAATATTTATTACTCGAATTCGATCCGACTCAGATTGAATTATTTTCAAATTACTCGTGAGCTTCAAATTCGAATTTCCGCATAGTGACTAATTTTATAATACATATAATTATAAATTGAACTTATTATTTTACTTAGGAATGAGAAAATAAATTTACAATTACACTTTACAAATATAAAATCACAATAAAAATTAAAAACAAAATAATAAAAATAATAATTAATTATCGTAATTTTATTTAACGTTGTTCATGTTATAAGAGAATGTATCGAGTATCTATTCGAATATGTATCAGGTTACAATCAAGAATTCAAGTAGTTTAAATCTTAAACGAATTAAGTATACTCTTGTTCAAATTCTACTTGTATTTTTATTCGAACTATTTTTTATACTCATATTTGGATCATATTATTAATGAATCCGAGTCTCACTCACATTTTTTGAATTCGAGTTCGAATTGAGCCCGAATCGTTTGAATCGATTTACAGGGGCATAATTAAGATTCTGACACGTTATTAAAATAAAAATAATTTATTTAATACTATCTCCACTCCATAATAATTGATTTTTTAGAAGAAAAAATTTGTTCTAATTTATTTGTCGTTTACAATTTTCTAAGAGAATAAATTATTTATTTTTCTATGTCACCCATAACTTCTCATATTGTCCCAAAAAAATTCTCCTCTTATATTAATAGTTCTCAACTTCTCATAAATAGGTAGCGATATAATTTCATACAAATTTTAATTTTTAAATGATAGTATTACATGACTTTCTTAATTCATGTGCATGAAGCTAAAATATTATGAAATGGAAATAATAATTTATTATAATTTAATGACATGCCATAATCTTAATTTTGTTCGTATATACACTCAGCGTATGTAACTTTAACTCTTAGGTTATGTTTGTTTGCAAGTATTATAATGCATGAGATTATAAACCAAAGACTATTAATCCTAGGATAAAATAAATAGTTTTAGTCACATGTTTATTTTTAATGGGATTATTCATGAGATAACTTAAAATAATCTCATGTTTGTTTTTTACAAAATTAATTAAAAGATTGGATAAAAAATATCATTTTGACTATTATACTATGAGACCCCAGATTTTATGAATAAATATTTAATTTTCTCGAAATAATTTTTTTTTGAATATTATGGTGTGTATTTGATATAATGTTATAGTTGTGGGTGGTATTTATAAATTTTACAAAGTATACAAGTTGTTGTATAATATTCGATTGGTCGGGAAATATTCTTTTTGTCGGGGAATATCCGTATGACGATATAATCGTTGGTGAACCTCGCAACGGAATTATTGTCGGATTGAGAAAATGACAAAAATATTTTATGAAAATAACGGCGGAAGTTTTACCGTTAATACTGTTGAACTACTCGGTAGTAAAAGTACAGTAATACGCGTGGTTGCATAGTAGCACACGGTATTGATTAGTGATGCTTACGTGATAAGTCACTCAGTTTTATTTTATTGGTATTATTAATGTAATAAAACAGAATACTTTTATAAAGTTATTCTATAAATAGAATATATTTATATTCTATTATGCATAGTGTTGCATAGTATCTACATAGTGTTTTACATAGTAAAATCTTTTTATATAAAACAGAATACTTTTATAAAGTTATTCTATAAATATAATATATTATATTTTATTATGCATAGTGTTGCATAGTGTTTGCATAGTATTTTGCATAGTAAATTTTTTTTATATAAAACAAAATATTTTTATAAAGTTATTTGTTTTATTAGACAATAATTAGAATATATTATATTTTATTATGCATAGTGTTTGTATAGTGTCTGCATAGTGTTTGCATAATAAAATCTTTTATAAAGTTATTCTTTTTATTAGATTATAAATAGAATATATTATATTTTATTTAAAAAATTTTGCTTTAAATATGGACCGTCAGATTAAAGTAAATCAATCTGGACCGTTCATGAGTTAGTTACTATGCAGTCCATTTTTCTATAAATAGAAGCTCATTCCTTCATTATTTCTTACGAATTCACTAAAACTATAGAGAGAGAGAAACTATAGAGAGAAAGAAGAAAAGTGTTCTGCTACTTCACTACTTGTATATCCAGTACTCTTCTTTCTAAGGCAGGGAATATTATTTATTGTACTCGTAAGAGGTATTATTTCTTTTGTATTCATGAAGAGAACTTCTGTTATTCCATTATTTATTATTCTGTTGGAATAACCTGTATACGCGGGCTACCCTATACTTGGTGAAATTCTTCTGTTATTTCATTCTTTATTATTCTGTCGGAATATCCTGTCCATGCGTTTTACGCCGGACCTGGTTCCATTCTTTATTATTCTGTTGGAATATCCTGTCTGTGCGTTTTACGCTGGACCTGGTTCCGTTATTTATTATTCTGTTGTAATAACCTGCCTGTGCGGTCTATCGCATGTATGGTGATTTTTTTGTTCCATTCTTTATTATACTCAGTTGGCTAAAACTTTGACTTCTATACTCTATGAAATTAGTGGAATAGCCTTGATATTTGCGATTCATCCAGTATCTTTGTGACACCCCCAAAATAGGTATACAACACCCATTTTGAGTCGCCAAATACATGGTATATAAAGCAAACTACAACTTCAATAATACAATTGTCGTGCAAAATACGACAACACATACTGTTAGTTTAAATACAAATATTGTCTTCTAGACAATATCCACACTCAAATAAGTCCTCATTACAATTTATTCAAATACTATTTTACAGAAATAGTGAGGACTGCTAAAACATCTTTCTAGAACCATCACTCCATACCCCGACTAGATCCTGCTATGTTCTCACCTCCTGAGAAGAAAAATAGAACAAAAAGGAAAAGGGTGAGCTCAACTAGCCCAGTAAAGAATATTATGACTAAGATAATATAAAACAAATTATCATTAGTTTTCAACAGGGAAAAATCTGATAAAATATAATAGACAGCAAGTTTTAGATCAACAACTGCAACGAAAACAGTAATCCATTAGAAGAGTCAAGTAGAGAATGAGTTCTATTATCTTCTAAGATTTAAAAGTCCATCATCAATATTTTATCCCTATAACAACAATCAATACACATCTTTAATCAATATTCATCTTTGCACTACAGGCCAAAGATATTCATTTGTATCACCAGTTGGTTATGTTCATCTCAACACCTGCTCATCTTTTCACTACGGGCCAAAGATATTCATCAGAAATCATTCATCTTTGCACTACATGCCAAATATATTCAGTAATATCATCATTTAGGACTGAGGATGATGAAAAATATTTTAAAGAAAACGAATCCAATGAGACAGAAGGACAAATAGTAGGGATTCATATAACAGTTTATCCAAGATCAATAATACTTCATAAATACCAATTTTGAAGCAGAATTCAAAAATAAAGATCAAAACATGGATACAATCAAAGATAGTAACCATAATTGACATCTTGGACAAAAAGAAGAAAATTTCATTTTTTGATGAATAGTACCGTATTCGTGAATAGTGTCGTATACGTGAATAGTGCCGTATACGTGAATAGTAACCGCGACACAAAAAGTTTCAAATTTGATAAAAACATTCACCAATATTTCGACATAATGATATTGAAGAAAATGATATCATTTAAGAAGAAAATAACATCCCTTACTTCAAAATATTAGTACTTCTGATCGGAATATCGGATAGAAAGCCTAAGGAAACTTGTACCAAACAGCAACTCTCAAAGTATATAAATACTCACTAAAATACGCTCGACAATATAGAGAGAAAGAAAACTTATTTCTGGTGTGATTTTCAATTCTAACCTAAGCGTCTATTTATAAAAAAATGCTAGAACGCCGTAGGAGACTAAAATAATAAAATATATTATTTCTTATTTTCTTTACGCATGCCAAGACCAAGACTTGTCAAGGCATGCCAATTCTAAAATTTTTCTAGCAGCCCACATATTATTAACACCAACTAAAGTGGGTCCCACCCCATAATTTAATGAAAATTATTTTATTTTTTGAAACTTCAGTAATTCATAGAAAATAGCCCGTTTATCAGAAAAATTCGAAACTTGCGTGTTTCCATAGGAAATTTAATTCTCTACAACTTTGTAGAAGAAAGTTTTTCCAAATTCCAATCAGAAAATACCCGAAATCTATAAACGGATAATTTTTAATACCTCTACACCGACAAAATACTGATAAAATACCTCAGCATTAATTCCTTCATTTTTATCCACATAAAAATAAATATATCCATCATTTATATCCACATAAAATAAATATTTCCTTATCATATGAATTAATAGTTAATTATTCACAAATAATATTACAGAATCACATTTATGACAACCAGGTCGTTCCCAGGAAAGAGGGGGCTTTCCAATAAGAATTTCTCCTTACTAGCGCGCAATTAGGTGACCAAACTTCTCCTTGACAGAACTTTCTAGACATTGCCAATAATGTTATCTAATAATATTATTCAAATAATATGAATTATTGATCTGATAATAGGAAATACTGTACAGTGATAATTATTGAAATAACAATAATATAAAATATCGACGCAACAATTATTGAATCAATAAAATAAAATATTGAACAGTAATTACTGTAACAATTATTGAGTAGTGCCTTCTTACGTAAGAATCAATAATTCATCAATACTGTGCACCCACGCGTATTACTGTATTTTAACCACCGGGTATTCCAATAGTGTTAACGATAACAACTACGCCATTATTTATAACAACTCAAACTTGTCGTTTTATTCATCCGATAGTTATTCTATTATGGGGCTCACAAATGACTGCACCGTCGTACGAATATTCCCCGACAACAAGAATATTCCACGACCAAACGAATATTCCCCGACAACAATGATTATTTTATAACCACTTGCTTATTTTGTAAAATTTGCACATTTCACCCATAACAAGAGAATTATATCAAATTAATACCTTATTATTCACAATAATAATTAGAGGAAATTCGATTTTATTTATAATAAGATGGGGTCTTACAACCTCCCCTCCTTATGAAATTTCGCCCTCGAGGATGAAATTGACATACGTACCTGGTGTTTCGAAAAGCTGAGGATACCTCCCTTTCATTTCTGATTCAGACTCCTAGGTCATCTCTTCAATAGCATGGTTTCTCCACAAAACCTTAACTTGTGGTATAACCTTGGTGCGTAGGACATGCTCTTTCCTATCCAAGATCTTAATAGGTACTTCTTCATACGTTAAATCTTCGGCTATCTCATCTGGTTTAACGCAATAATATGGTTCGGGTCTTTCACATATTTACGAAGCATAGATATGTGAAAAATATTATGAACACGAGACATACTTCGGGGTAATGCGAGTCTATAGGCCACATTTCCTATTCGGTCAAGAATCTCAAATGGACCAATAAATCATCGATTGAGCTTTCTTCTCTTTCTAAATCTTGTAACTCCCTTCCATAGAGCAACACGTAACAATACATGATCTCCAATATTAAATTTCACGTCCTTTCGATGAAGATCAGCATAACTCTTTTGTCGATCTTGTGAGGTTAGAATACGTTATCGAATCATTAATTTGGATCTTTTCTTTAGTCATGCGTATTAACTCTGGTCCCAACAACGTTGCTTCTCCCACCTCGTCCCAACATACTAAAGAACGACACTTTTGTCCATACAATGCTTAAAATTGAGCCACACCTATACTTGCCTGATAACTGTTGTTGTAGGAGAATTCCATCAGTGACAAGTAATTATCCCAACTTCCTTTAAAATCTAGGACACAAAGTCTTAATAGATCTTCAAGAGTTTGAATAGTTCTCTCTGATTGCCCTTCCGTTTGAGGATGGTACGCCGAGCTGAATCGTAAATGCGTGCCCATAGCTTTCTGCAAGCTAACCCAAAATCTTGAAGTGAATCTTGGGTCACGATCCGAAACTATGGATATTGGCATGCCATGCAATCGCACAATCTCATTCACGTATATACGAGCAAGACGTTCAAGGAAATAAGTCTCACGTATCGGTAAGAAATGGGCAGACTTGGTTAATCTATCAACAATAACCCAAATCGCATCTATGCCTTGAGAAACTTTGGGAAGAACTGTAACGAAATCCATAGTAATGTGTTCCCACTTCTATTTCGGAATCTCAAGTGGTTGTAATGGACCCTTTGGCACTTGATGCTCCGCCTTTACACGTTGATAAGTTAAACATCTCGAGATAAACTCTGCGATCTCTCTCTTCATATTGTTCCACCAAAATGTATGTCGAATATCATGATATATTTTGGTACTCCCAGGATGGATTGCAAACGGTGTGTTGTGTGCCTCCATCATGATTCTATGCTTCAAGTCAGAATCGTTAGGAACACAAAGTCTAGAGTTGAATCTAAGTATTCATTCTTCATCAATTCTTTCTTCTGGAATAGCTCCTTCTTGCACTTTCTTCTTCATACGTATCAGCTCCAGGTCCGTAGCTTGAGCAGCTTTAACTTTATCAATTAAAGTCGGTTCTACTCGTATATTCGCCATCATCATGTGGGTCCCTGGAGTCTTTAATTCTATCTCCATCCTTTGCAAGTCATACAGAATGGGACTTTGCATTGACAATATCGCACTCGTACTCGCATATGATCTTCTACTCAATGCGTCAGCTACTACGTTCGCTTTTCCAGGATGATATTGAATAGTGTGGACGCAATCTTTCAACAGCTCGAGCCAACGTTGTTGCCGCATGTTGAGTTCCTTTTGGGTGAAGAAATATTTGAGGCTTTTATGATCCGTATAGATCTCCACTTTCTCCCCATACAGGTAGTGTCTCTAGATTTTCAACGCGAAAACGACTGCTGCCAACTCTAGATCATGAGTAGGATAATTTCTCTCATATTCTTTGAGTTGTCGTGAGGCATATGCTATGACTTTCCCATGTTGCATGAGAACACATCCTAACCCTTTGCCTGAAGCATCGCTGTATATAACAAATCCATCCGAACCAGATGGTATTGCCAGAACAGGTGCCGAAATGAGTCTCCTCTTGAGCTCTTGGAAACTCATCTCGCATTCCTCGCTCCATACAAATTTTGTATATTTCTGAGTCAACTGAGTTAATGGAGTAGCGATTCGAGAAAATTCTTCCACGAATCTCCGATAATAACCACCTAAGCCCAGAAAGCTGCGTACTTCGGTCACCAACTTCGGTTGCTCACAACTTTGTACTGCTTCAATCTTCACCGGGTCAACAGATACTCCACGTTTTGACACCACGTGTCCAAGGAATACTACTTCCTCAAGCCAGAACTCGTATTTCTTCAGCTTGGCATAAAGTTTTTTTTCACGAAGCCTTTCAAGTATTAGCTTCAAATGGTGGTCATGATCTTCACGGCTTTTGGAATAGATGAGGATGTCATCAATAAAGACAACAACGAACTGATCCAAATATTTCTTGAATATTTGGTTCATCATATCCATAAAAGCAGCAGGAGCATTAATCAATCCAAAAGACATGACTAAGAATTCATAATGCACGTACCGAGTTTTCAAGGCAGTCTTTGGAATATCCTCAATTTTAATCTTCAGCTGATGATATCCAAAACGAAGGTCGATCTTTAAAAAGAATTGTGCTCCTTGCAACTGGTCGAACAGGTCATCAATGCGAGGTAGCGGATACCTATTCTTGATGGTGACATGATTTAATTCTCGACAGTCAATACAAAGTCGTATACTCCCGTCTTTCTTATTTACGAATAAAACAGGAGCACCCCAAGGAGATGTACTAGGACGAATGAAACTGATGTCTAATAACTCCTGTAGTTAGACTTTTAACTCCCGAAGTTCAATAGGAGCCATTTGATATGGGGTTTTAGAAATGGATTTTGTACCCGGTTCAAGGTCAATAAAGAATTCAACATCACATTCTGGGGGTAGACTGGGAAGTTCTTCAGGAAATACATCAGGAAATTCTCTAACAACAGAAATATTATTCAAATCTGACTTGTCTTTGTTCAAATCAATAACATGGGCTAAGAAAGCTTGACATCCATTTTTTAATAAACGAAAAGCTTTATGGCTTGATATGACAGTGACTGATTTTAGTGGTTTAGTTGTTTGAATTCGTATGACAGGTTGGTTAGAAATATAAAAACTAACAACCATACGAAAACAATTAATTTTGGCATGATGAGTGGTTAACCAATCAATTCCTAAAATCACATCAAAAGCAAGTATCTTTAAAGAGATAAGATCAACAAGTAATGTGATAGTGCCAACTTGGATTAAACAAGATTTATAAACTGTAGATGTAACGAAGGTTTCACCCAACGGAGTTTCAACAGATAAGTCAAAGTCTAATTTCTCCGGAGTCAAGTTTAAACGTTGAGCACAAGTAGGAGAGATAAAAGAATGAGTAGAACCGGTATCTAGTAAGGTATAAACTTTGCAAGAATTCAAGATTAGCTTACCTGTAATCACCTCGTTCGGGTTCCTCGTGTTTTGGCCAGTCACGACAAACGCTCTTCCAGGAACCGCTGATTTTGACTTATTCGGGACAGCCCTTGGAGTCACCATCCCCGTTGAACTTGGTTTTGCTATAGAACAATCCCGAGCTATGTGGCCTTCCTTTCCACAGTTATAACATACCTTGGATTGTTGTAGATAATTTGGGCTGATATGACCCTCTTTCCCGCATTTGTAACATCTAACTGGCGGTCGTTCTCCTCCCCTATAATTTATTGTTGGTGCTGGTGCTGCTGCTGATGTCTTTCCGTCATTGTTGAATCTCCTCTTTCTGAAATTTTCACTTGACTCACCTCTCCTATTATTATGGCCACGATGACCACCCGAGTGGTTACCGCATTTGTTCGTATTTTTCCCTCCTCGTTGGTTATCTTCGCTCTGATGACTGTTGTCACCTGTATGACCCTGGTTGTGGTCCCTCGGTTGCACAAACTCATTATCTCGCTTTAATAATTACGCCCTGTTTACAATATCTGAATATAAAGAAAATTTATGAGATATAAGATATTGTCGAATCTCGGGCTTTAGACCTCTCAGAAACATCCTCGTCATTCATTCCTCATTTTCGACCAAATGAGGTGCAAACCTGGATAACTCTGCAAACTTCGCCTCGTACTGGGATACCGTCATATTATTTTGTTCCAGTTTGATAAACTCTACCTCTTTCATATGACGAATACTTTCAGGAAAGTACTTGTCATTGAACAGTTTCTGAAATGTTTCCCAAGACATGTTGAGTGCAGCAGGATGGGTACACTTCACAGACTCCCACCAGTAGTCTTCCTCACCGCGGAACATAAAGGTGGCGAATGGAACCTTCTGTTCCTCTGTGCATCCCAAGACATCGAATATCTTGGTAATTTGCTTGACACATATTTTCGCCTTGATCGGATCTGGCTTTCCAATAAATTCTGGTGGTCCCAACTCCTTGAACTGCTTGGCTGAGACAAACCGCGCGTTGGTATCACTTCCACCCGTATTTTGTACACGAGTCTCCCTCGTCTGATTTTGTATGAACTTCAAAAAGCTCCTAAACATTCCATCATTCATCGTTTGCTCGGTAGTGTTGTTTACAGGAGGAATATTGTCTTCTTATTGTACGTTCTCCTGGTTTGTGACTAAAGGTTGTTCCACAGTCTCATACACTCCATTGTTAACGTTCTCAGCAACCATTCTTAAATACTGCCATAAAATAAGGGTTAATTAAACAAATTAACATATCACATAATATTCCTATATTATGACTGAACAACAAATAAGCTTAGATAAGACACACTAGCGAATGATTTACTCGTCTCTCCCCTCCTAGTTTTATTCCCCGATCTCCGCCAGAGACCATATCCCTAAGCTCTGATACCAATTGTGACGCCCCAAAAATAGGTATACAACACCCATTCTGAGTCGCCAAACACATGGTACATAAAGCAAACTACAACTTCAATAATACAATTGTCGTGCAAAATACGACAACACATACTGTGAGTTTAAATACAAATATTATCTTCTAGACAATATCCACACTCAAATAAGTCCTCATTACAATTTATTCAAACACTATTTTACAGAAATAGTGAGAACTGCTAAAACATCTTTCTAGAACCATCACTCCATATCCCGACTAGATCCTGCTATGTTCTCACCTCCTAAGAAGAAAAATGGAATAAAATGAAAAAGGGTGAGCTCAACTAGCCCAGTAAAGAATATTATGACTAAGATAATATACAACAAATTATCATTAGTTTTCAACAGGGAAAAATCTGATAAAATATAATAGACAACAAGTTTTAGATCAACAACTGCAGCGGAAACAACAATCCATTAGAAGAGTCAAGTAGAGAATGAGTTCTACTATCTTCTAAGATTTAAAAGTCCATCATCAATATTTTATCCCTATAACAACAATCAATACACATCTTTAATCAATATTCATCTTTGCACTACAGGCCAAAGATATTCATTTGTATCACCAGTTGGTTATGTTCATCTCAACACCTGCTCATCTTTTCACTACGGGCCAAAGATATTCATCAGAAATCATTCATCTTTGCACTACATGCCAAAGATATTCAGTAATATCATCATTTAGGACTGAGGATGATGAAAAATATTTTAAAGAAAACGAATCCAGTGAGACAGAAGGACAAATAGTAGGGATTCATATAACAGTTTATCCAAGATCAATAATACTTCATAAATACCAATTTTGAAGTAGAATTCAAAAATAAAGATCAAAACATCGATACAATCAAAGATAGTAACCATAATTGACATCTTGGACAAAAAGAAAAATATTTCATTTTTTTGGTGAATAGTGCCGTATTCGTGAATATTGTCGTATATGTGAATAGTACCGTATACGTGAATAATAACCCCGACACAAAAAGTTCTAAATTTGATAAAAACGTTCACCAATATTTCGGCATAATGATATTGAAGAAAATAATATCATTTAAGAAGAAAATAATATCATTTAAGAAGAAAATAACATCACTTACCTCAAAATATCAGTACTTCTGATCGGGATATCGGATAGAAAGCCGAAGAAAACTTGTACCAAACAGCAACTCTCAAAGTATATAAATACTCACTAAAATATGTTCGACAATATAGAGAGAAAGAAAACTTGTTTTTGGTGTGATTTTCAATTCTAACATAAGCGTCTATTTATAGAAAAATGCTAGAACGCCACAGGAGACTAAAATAATAAAATATATTATTTTTTATTTTCTTTACGCATGCCAAGACCAAGATTTGTCAAGGCATGCCAATTCTGAAATTTTTCCAGCAGCCCACATATTATTAACACCAACCAAAGTGGGTCCCACCCCATAATTTAATGAAAATTATTTTATTTTTCGAAACTTCAGTAATTCATAGAAAATAGCCTGTTTATCAGAAAAATTCGAAACTCGCGTGTTTCCATAGGTGATTTTATTCTCTATAACTTTGTAGAAGAAATTTTTTCTAAATTCCAATCAGAAAATACCCGAAATCCATACACGAATAATTTTTAATACCTCTACACCGACAAAATACTGATAAAACACCTCAGCATTAATTCCTTCATTTTTATCCACATAAAAATAAATATATCAATCATTTATATCCACATAAAATAAATATTTCCTTATCATATGAATCAATAATTAATTATTCACAAATAATATTACAGAATCATATTTATGACAACCAGGCCGTTCCCAGGAATGAGGGGGCTTTCCAATAAGAATTTCTCCTTACTGGCGCGCAATTAGGTGACCAAACCTCTTCTTTACAGAACTTTCTAGACATTGCCAATAATGTTATCTAATAATATTATTCAAATAATATGAATTGTTGATCTGATAATAGAAAATACTGTGTAGTGATAATTTTTGAAACAACAATAATATAAAATATCAACGCAGTAATTATTGAATCAATAAAATAAAATATTGAACAGTAATTACTGTAACAATTATTGAGTAGTGCCTTCTTACGTAAGAATCAATAATTCATCAATACTGTGCATCCACGCGTATTACTGTATTTTAACCACCGGGTATTCCAACAGTGTTAACAGTAACAACTACGCCGTTATTTATAACAACTCAAACTTGTCATTTTCTTCATCCGACAGTTATTCTGTTATGGGGCCCACAAATGACTACGCCGTCGTATGAATATTCCCCAACAACAAGAATATTTCACAACCAAACGAATATTCCCCGACAACAATGATTATTTTATAACCACTTGCTTATTTTATAAAATTTGCACATTTCACCCATAACAAGAGAATTATATCAAATTAATACCTTATTATTCACAATAATAATTAGAGGAAATTCGATTTTATTTATAATATGTTGGGGTCTTACAATCTTTTCATTGAAATATTCTTCTGAGCATTCTTGAATTTTACTCTACAAAGCAGTATCAAGTTGACTATTTGGACGTTATCAGTTCCTAGATAAATTAATTCTTGAACTTGTTTTATTGAATTCTTATATCATTGTCATCATCCTCATGTTTATATTTTGTTGAAAGTCATCTGTGGCCTGTAGTGCATAGATGGACATGGTATGATTATGGCCAGGGATTATTCGATGTAATCATGACCGTAATGTTACAAATGATGTGAAAAAAGTCCTCATTGGCCCGTAGTGCATTGATGGACAGTTTTTGGTATGATTATGGCTATGGATTCTCTTTGGCCGTAGTGCAAAGATGAATTATTTTATGGCATGATCAGGACCGTTGATGAAAACATGATTATCTTAAGCCGTAGTGCATGGATAATTCGTGGTCGTGATACTAAAGAATATCCTTGGCCGTAGTGCAGGGGTGATTCGATGATGTGGATTATTTATTAAGCTGAGTCTCAGCGATAAAAGTGATGAAAAACCTTTTAAATCATAGAAGATGTGACGCCACCAAAATAGGTATACAACACCCATTCTGAGTCGTCAAAATACATGGTACAGATACAACTACAACTTTATTAATACAACATAAAAAATCATGAATTTAAATACAAATATTTTCATCTAAACAATATCCACACTCAAATAAGTCTTCATTATAATTATTGATACATTATTTTACAAAAATGGTGAGGACTACTAAAACGACTTTCTAGAACCTTTATTCCATACCCCGACTAGTACTCGCTAAATTCTCGCCTCCTGAGAAGAAAAATGGAACAAAAGGAAAATGGTGAGCTCAACTAGCCCAGTAAAGAACATTATGACTAAGATAATACATAACAAATTATCGTTAGTCTTCAACAGGAAAAAATCTAATAGAATACAATAGACAACAAGTTTTAAATCAATATTCGCAGCAAAAATAATAATTCATTAGAAGAGTTAAGTAGAGAATGAAATCTACTATCTTCTATATATGAATATAAAACTTCATCGTCTATCTTTTATCCCTGTAACATCAATCAATATATATCTGGAATCAAATATTCATCTTTGCACTACAGGCCAAAGATATTCATCAGTTGGTCATGTTCATCTAAACACCTGTTCATCTTTGCACTACAGGCCAAAGATATTCATCAGAAATCATTCATCTTTGCATTACAGGCCAAAGATATTCAGTAATATCATCATTTAGGGCTGAGGATGATGAAAAATATTTTAAAGAAAACGAATCCAGTGAAACAAAAGAACAAGTATTAAGGATTCATACTTTAAATAACTCAAGTTCAAAAATACTTCATAAATAACCAGAGTGGAGTAAAATTCAAGAATGAAGATCAAAACATAGATCCAATCAAAGATAGGAACTATAACAGACAATCTTGGACATAGAAAAGAAAATTTAATTTTTTTGTGAATAGTGTCGTATTCGTGAATAGTGACGTATACATGAATAGTGCCGTATACGTGATTAGTAACTCCGACACCAAAAGATAGAAATTTCAAAAAAAAACATCATCATGCTTCGTGAATAGTACTCATGAATAGTAACTTGTGAATAGTAACTCGTGAATAGTAACTCATGAATAGTAACCCATAAATAGTAATTCATGAATAGTAACTCCGACATAAAAAAGTTCTAAATTTGATAAAAAGTTCAAACCAATATTTCAGCATAATGATATTGAAGAAATAATATCATTTATGAAGAAAATAATCTCCCTTACCTCAAAAGGATAATACTTCTGATTGGATATAGTGCTGAAAGAACTTGCACCGTATAGCAATACTCAAAGTACTAAAATACTCACAAAAATACGCTATATATTTCGAGAGAGAAAGAGAGAGAAATCTTTAGTTTCTGGTGTGATTTTCAATTCTAACCTAAGCACCCTATTTATAGGAAAATACTTAGAACACCAAAGCAGAAAATTAAATAAAAATTTAATATATAATTATTAAATTCTCACGCACACAATATCTGATTCAAACATCAGCCACCAAGAGTGACCCCCCTCAACTAAATCAAAAAAAAAACATTTTTGTTAATTAAAACAATTAAAACTTTCAAAAATTAATTATTTCGGAACTTCAGAACTTCAATAATTTATAATAAATAGCCCTTTTATTAGAAAATTCGAATCTTGCGAATTTTTATAGGAAATTCAATTCTCTACAACTTTGCAGAAGAAAGTGTTTCCAAATTCCAAACAGAAATTGACCGAATCCATAAACGGGCGATTTTACAAGTTATAATCAAATTCTAGTCAAGAAATGGGTCCACCAACATGTTTAACATGTTTTTAGTATTTATTGCAACAAAAATACTCCTCCTCCTCATTTACTCATATATACCACATTCATTGTAAAAATATCATCATTATTATATTATAATAATATAATAAAATATTATTTTATCAGAAAAGTTAAAATATCGATTTTCAACAATTGTCACTTTAAAAATTTTCTCCATCTATATCCACATAAAATGAATATTTTTCTCATCATATAAATCAATAATTAATTATTCACAAATAATATTACAGAATCACAATACTGACAATCAGGCAGTTCTCAGGAAAGAGGGGGCTTTCCAATAAGAATTTCTCCTTACTGGCGCGCAATTAGGTGACCAAACCTCTCCTTAGACAGAACTTTCTAGAAATTGTCAGTAATGTTATCCAATAATATTATTCAGATAATATGAATTATTGCTTCAATAATGGAAAATACTGTGTAGTGATAATTATTGAAGCAACAGTAATATAGAATATCAATGCAACAATTATTGAATCAATAAAATAAAATACTAAACAGTAATTACTGTAATAATTATTGAGTAGTGCCTTCTTACATAAGAATTAATAATTGGTGCAATACCGTGTGCTACTGTGCAACAACGCGTATTACTGTGTTTTAACCACCGGGTATTCCAACAGTATTAACGGTAACAACTGCGCCGTTATTTATAAACAATTTATACTTATCGTTTTCTTCATCCAACCGCTTTTCGTTATGGGGCCCACAAAAGACTGCGCCATCGTATGAATATTCCCCGACAACAAGAATATTCCACGACCAAACGAATATTCCCCGACAACACTGAATATTTTATAACCACCTGCTTATTTTAAAATATTTGCGCATTTTACCCATAACTAACCACATCAACCCTTACTATTTCAAAATGATAAATAGAGGAAATTAAATTTCATTTATTAATAATTTGGGGTCTTACAGAAGATAGTAGATTTTATTCCTTACTTAACTCTTCTAATGGATTGCTTGTTCCACTGCAGTTAAACTTGATTGTTATTATATTTTAACAATTTAATACTGTTTAAGGCTAACGATAAATTATTTTACATTATCTTAGTCATAATATTTTTTACTGGGCTAGTTGAGCTCACCCTTTCTTTTACTGTTCTCTTCAGGAAATGAGAACGTGACTGGGACTAGTCGGGGAACAGAGTGATGGTCCTAGATGTTTGCATTAGTAGTCCTCACTATTCTGTGAAATAGTGTGATAATAATTGTAATGAGTACTCCTTTTGAGTTTTTATACTCTCTAGTAGACAATATTTGTATTCAAACTCACAGTTTATATTTTCTCGTATTGTACACGACAATTGTATTATTAAGTTGTATTTGAATTCTGTACCATGTATCTGACGACTCAAGATGGGTGATGTATACCTAATTTTGGGAGTGTCACATATACACTTACCAATAATAACATATTTTCAAATATAATTTAAATTTGTTTATACATCGAAAAGGCGCCTATAAATAAATAAAAAATTATTTAAACATATCACATGTACGTACTAGAGACAGTTATGATGGAGCTCGTCATGAAAAAATTATTTTAAGAAAAATAAATGATAAACTTTTTAATAGTAAATATAGATGTATTTTCAAAATAAGTTTTTATTCTCGTAAAAAAACTTTTTTACTCAAAATATATACTATTATTAACCATAAAATTTAAATATTATTTTGAAGCTTATAAATTTTTTAGAAGATAACAAATCAATTCAATTTAAATAGTATATATTGAAGATATATAATTTGATTGATCTTCTCAAGTGGTATTACTTCGCTGAATAGGAATAAGTTATATATAATTAAATAGGTAATTATAATTTATAAGCGTTACGGCCTATTTATTAGTAATATTTCTAGTAATACCTCTTTAATTGAAGATCACAGAAAAAACGTTACAGTCAAATTATACTTTAAATTATAATTTGTAACACGCTAGTCATATTAAAAAAAAATAAAAGGTAATTTTGTCCATAAATTTTTAATTCCACATGATGGGATTATAATACCTAGCTAGACATGATATTAAATAGTCCCTCATCTTAAGTCATTTTATAATCGTTAGACTAATAGTCTTTAAGTCTAAATTTAAAAACAAAGAAGACACTTGAAATTAATAATCATATATCAAATATAATTCTTACAAACAAACATAACCTTAGTTTATACAGTATTTCTTTTCCTCTCTCTTTTAATTGAGTCAACACTTCTAGAAACAGGTACAGGTGGAGGTGGAGGTGGGGGTGGGGGTGGGGGGTCCTTAAAGATCTTTCCAACTACTGTTCATGGCCCATAGGCTAAGCTACATTGGGCCTTGTAATCCAATCCCCCCAGATTAATTTCAAAACTTCTAGGAACCTATTTGTAATTCTTTTATAATCCAATGAGGGGTTTATATGTTACATTGCACGTACACTATTTTGGAAAAGGAAATTAATGTAGAAAAAAAGAAGAAAGAATTAATAATGTAGTCAAACCTAAGTTAATTTGTCTTAGAAACTCAAGCTCAATTCTTCAACTGTATTTGTGATAATTTTGTCCTTGAAAATAAGTCACGTGACACACACATGTATATATAACGAGAGTGATTAGCATGAAGTTGATTAATACATTGTCGACACGCATGTTGGAAGGTGCTTTCTCTGCGTGTCAGTACTGTATTGGTCAATTGATCAACTTTCTATGAAGTTAATTTTATGGTAACCGGATCCATATATAACTGTTTGGAGTATGCAACTTGTCAAATTGTTGAAAGTATAAGATGCAAAGTGCTTATTATTAAACTATGAATATCGAGTGCAAAATGGGACAAATTAAATTTGGAGGTGCAAAACTATTACATTACATGGAATTGGTTAGTATGAAATTTATTTTGGAGTAAGTTGGTCAATTGACCAATAGAATACTGACACGCAGACGAGGTTGTATGTGTGTTAGTATTCTATTGATCAATTGACCAACTTACCAAAAAAATAACTTCATGCTAACCGGATCCCTATTACATATATATTAATGACAAATATATATAAGACAATTGAGTAGTACTATAAGATTTAGTTTCTTTTTAATAATATAATGCTAAATTTATGTGTTTTTGGCCAAAGTACTTCCATTAAAAACACAATGTTTTTTTTGCTTGTTTATGAAGTCAAATCTCAACTCTTTAAAAATGTTTTCATAATAACAAAAACATTAATATTTTTAGCTTAATTAAAAATATATATTTTTATTCCTCCCAAAAGTTAAAAAAGTCACAACACCTTGATCATAATATCTTATCAAATGGATGATAAAAAAAATGTGGAAAGCAATTAATTAATATATGCGAATCTCTCCATCATTTCTAGTAGAAAACCTCAAAAAAAATAAAGAAACTTGGTTGTCTTTGTCAAGAATAGCTATTTAAGCCGCCTCGTGTCTACATAATCAACAAACACACACCAATATAATAATAAATAAAATAAAATAAAATAAAATGCAATTTTTTACCCATTAATTCTAGTCAATCTTGGTACACAAATGCAAGGACACTCTAAACGACACCGTTTTCACGCTGTTGACCACCAAAACATGAAGCTGCTTTGATGAGCCTCCACAACACATTCTCACTAGCTCTCCTCCGGGTAACCGCCGCCAGCTCTTGATCACCACCACAGTCACCACCGTCCGACGGCAAGAAAGTGGACGGAGCGCGGCGACTCTGCCGGATTCTAATATCAGTCATAAGTTCAGTCTCATCAGTTGGAATCTTAGGAGGTAATCCAAACAAGACAAATAACAACTTTGAGTCCCTTTTTGACTTGGAAAATATTGAGTTAGATTTCCATGGAATTAGGCTGCCTCTCTTTTCTTGGCTTTCTATTGGAACTTTCTTGGTTTTGTGGTTTAGGGTTGTAGGCTCAATATTTACCTCACCATTAGAAAGGGTTTGTTTGGTAGGAATCATAATAACACTAGTAGTGGTGGCTGCCGTGGTGTCCGCCACAGTGGTGGTTGTCATATTCCATTCTTCACTGAAAAACTCGAAGAAGTTGTCTTTATCTTTGTCGACGGAAAATGATGAATTTTGAGGGAATTCATTAGGGTTAGAATATGAATCTTGATGATCATGGTCAGTGGCGTCGTCACTCATGATGCTGTGGACTGGAAGATCACAAAGAGAGAGGATATCTTCTTGATCAATATCACCATTAATATATTCTTCCTCTTCATCATTCTTCATATTAGGGTTTGGGGTGTTTTCCGGTGGCGCCTGAATATTTTGGGACGATTGGTTAGTTGTCGCCATAGAGAGAAAGGGTAAAGGGTTAATGTTTGTTTGAAGGTGTTGAAAGTAAGTAATAGATATATATATAGGGTTCCATCCACAGCAACCGGTTGTTAGGGAGCAACCCCTTTTTGGTCAGCCGGTACAGCTTGTTACGGCTTATAAAAAAATAAATAAATAATTCTAAGGCCGGTACAAGCTGTACCGGCTGGCCAAAAAGGGGTTGCTCCCAACAACCGGTTGCTGTGGATGGAACCCCATATATATATATATATATATATATATAGAACGGATCCAGTCTGGATCAAAAAACGGACCAATTTTTTTTTTTTGTTTTTTTTGCTTTTTTTTTTGAAACAACTAAAAAAAAAAAAAAAATTTATGGAACTGAAATTTTTCCATAATACAGTGTTTTGGGGGTGTTTTTAATACCTATACCAACCAATGTATGTACAGTCTGCCCAGACTGTACAGACATATTTTGTTATAGGCATCCAAATCACGCCCAAAACACTGTATAATGTAAAAATTCCAATTCCATAAATTTTTTTTTTTTAGTTGTTTAAAAAAAAAAAAGCAAAAAAAAAAAAAAAAAGGTCCGAATTTTAACAAAATCCGGGAGTCCGGACCTGATCCGGACTCTATATATATATATATATATATATATATATATATATATATATATATATATATATATATATATGGGTTGAGTTCATAATAATATATAGGCCGGGGTGATGTATACATTTGGGGCTTCTAGATGTTTTCAGCTCTATATATATTACTACTAACTCCAATTCCATATATAAGATCGATCGATGAGTTCAACACTACATGTTGATCCCATTTGTAAAATTTAATATCTATCTAATAAAATACAAATTATTTTGAATTTTCTGCTCACTCAATAAATCATCTTGGTCGTCCAAAGTTAGGATAAATCCCACCGTCCATACATATATCTAATAAATCTATCTAATAAAATATAAATGATTTTGAATTTCCCACTCACTCAATAAATTATCTTGGTCGTCCAAAGTTTGGGATAAATCCCACCGTCCATACATATATCTAATAAAATACATCTCTCTATTTATCTAATAAAATACAAATGATTTTGAATTTATCGCTCACTCAATAAATCATCTGGGCCGTTTAAAATTTAAGATAAATCTTACTGTCTATACAGTGCCGGAGGCACGGGACCCAGCTAGTATAAATATATGACACAACAATCAAATTGTAATGATAAGTTTGAAAATATTATATTATTAATTAATGGATGGAGAGACCCCTTTTGTCGAATATTGAAGAGGGTATACATGTATCTAGGGGTGGCAAAATATGGTTATGGGTTGGTTTTAGTTTTTAAAATATGGTTATGATTCCATTTATGAACTAAAATCATATTAATCATTTTTAATATGGGTTATGTGGGTTGGAACCATATGGTTATGGTTAAAAACCATATTAACCATTTTAAGATTTTTTGACTTTTAAACAAAATTTTTAAAAAATGAAATTAATATATATTATAGATAGAGACGGATATAAGGGGTGGGTAGGTGGAGTGGGAGTGGGGGTGGGGTGGGGTGGCGTGGGTAGGGGTAGAGAGTGGGTGGTGTATACATAATCGCTTAATATTAAATTTCTTCAGGAGGGGTGGGAGTGGGTGGAGTAGGGGTAGGGGTAGGGGTGGGTGGGTGGGTGGGGTGGATGGAGTAGGGGGTGGGGTGGGTGTATACATAATCACATAATATTATTTTTTTGGTGGGGGTGGGGGTGGGGGTGGGGGTGGGTGGGTGGAGTAAGGGGTAGGGGTGGGGGTGAGTGTATACATAATGATCATAATAATATTATTTTTTGGTGGGGGTGGGGGTGAGTGTGTGGGGGTGGGTGGGGTGTGTGGAGTAGGGGTAGGGGTGGAGGTAGGAGTGGGGGTGGGGGGAGGTAGGGTAGGGAGTATGGGTGGGGTAGGGGTGGGGTGGGGTGGGGTGGGGGTGGGGTAGGGGGTAAGAGGTGTATACATAATCACATAATATTTTTTTAGTGCGGGTGAGATGGGGTGGGGTACGGGTAGGGGTCGGGTAGGGGTCGGGTAGGGGTGGGGTACGGGTGGGGTACGGGTAGGGGTGTATATATAATCACATAATATATTTTTTTAGTGGGAGTGGGGGTGGGAGTGGGGGTGGGGGTGGGGGTGGGGGTGTGGGAGTAGGGTGGGTGGTTGAGCTTCTTGAATATGTAAATATGGGTGTAAAGAACTTTTGATTTGGATTTGGAATAAAATATGGGTCGAAAAATGGTTAACCGGGTTAGAACAATATTTCTTTTTAAAAATATGGTTCCAAACTTTAAGCAACCCAAATAAATAAATATAGTTAACCAACTCATTTGATTCCAGTTAATATGAGTTGACCCGACAGTTAACTAACTATATTATCAGGTCTATATGTACCAAGTGGATCGAGGAGCTAGCTAGATAAATAGTTTCTTTTAATTGAAGCTTAATTATAATATATAGCTCGTATCGTGTCAATGAAATCTTAGTCCAGTAATTAAAATTGAATTTATGAGACCTTCACATGCATTCCTCAGGTTTAATTATTATTATTTTTTATTGAATTTATTTCTTTTATCGGTTCTTTGATCACTCTCATTATAATTCCTTTTTGTTTTTCCTGTTATAAACTATTTATAAAAAACAATAATAATAATAATCAATATTTATAAATTAGTTAGTTAGAAAATAAAATTTATCATCATGTTCATCATTCTCTATAGTATGCATACATATTATTCTAGAATTGGCGGCTGAACAGAATGCTAGATTCTGGAACAACAGCTAAATCAACATATATAGAAGCATCTTAATTTTGTCACTAGGATCATCATGCGGTGCGTTAGTGTTTATAGAAGCATCTAGAATTTTGTAAAGACTGCTGTTGTTATTTTAAACGTTGGGACTTTATTTCCTTTGCTCTAGTAAAAACATTGTTATAAGACAATAAATTGTAGAATGAGTAATACTTTTAATGATTTGTTTTACAATATTTAACATTATATTGACTAAAATTAATGAAATTATGTCAATTTTGACTTTTAAATGGTTTTAAGTTGATTTTAAAAAACTAGTAAGAATCTTATATATATTTTGTTACTGATAGAATGTATTAAGTTGTAAATATGTTATAAGTGATGGGAAAAAAAATACAATTATACAACCCACATTTTCTTCTACAATAGATAAAAAAATAAATTAAGAACATGGGTCAATCATGTTCAACTAATATGTTTCGCCCAAACTAGATTAAATCTTTTGTTTTGTTTTTTCCAACTCTTGTGGGAGTTTTTTTTATTTCTTTTTGAATTCTCTTTATGCAAAGTTGTATTGCATATATATATATATATATATATATATATATATATATATATATATATATATATATATATATATATATATATATATATGGTCCGGATCCAGTTAGGGATCCCGGACTTTACCAAAATACAGATTTTTTTTAAAAACAATTAAAAAAAATTAATATTTTATGGAACTGGAATGTTTACATAATACAGTATTTTGTGTGTGATTTGGATACATATAACAAAATATGTATGTACAGACTGTACAGTACATACATATATATATATATATATATATATATATATATATATATATATAGAGAGAGAGAGAGAGAGAGAGAGTCCGGATCAGGTCCGGACTCCCAGATTTTAACAAAATTCGGACATTTTTTTTTGCTTTTTTTAAACAACTAAAAAAAATATAAAATTATGGAACTTGAATTTTTACATAATACAGTGTCTTGGGTGTGATTTGGATACGTATAACAAAATATGTCTGTACAGTCTGGGCAGACTGTACATATATTGATTGGTGTAGGTATTAAAAACACACCAAAAACACTGTATTATGGAAAAAATTTAGTTCCATAATTTTTTTTTAGTTGTTCTACAAAAAAAAATGTGTCCGGATTTTGGATCAGGTCCGGACTCCCGGACCTGATCAGTGTTCTATATATATATATATATATATATATATATATATATATAAGAGACTGATCTATAGTTAACGTTGTCAAATTAAAGTTATCTTTACAACATATCTTGAGCGTCCATATCTGAATATCGAACGATTGATATAACCTCCATCCGTATTTTAGTTTCCAGCATTCCGTAGGTTAATACCGTGGGAGAGTCAAATATTCAAAATACCCTCCTTGTAAAAGTCTCTCCTCCGCAATATTAAACTACGGACGCTAAGTATGGCTGACCAATTGAGAACGACGTCGTATTGGCCAAATTCAATTTTTTTTCCAATTTTCTAGGCTCCGCAATATTAAACTCCATATGCCAAAAATAATAGAGATGAGTTATTCACCAACAACATGTCACTCCTTCTAATCAATGTAAATAATTGAAAACCAATAAAAAATTACAATATTTATAACATTCAAATAAGTGAAACTAAAAAATTAAGAGTTGAAGAAAAGAAAAACTCACATGATGAAAGGAAAGATTTGGACTAAAATCACCAGCAAGTTCGGTTAATGTATAGAAATTTTTGAGAAATTATTTAAATTATCAACCATGCACAATTGCCTATAACCCCTAATAAAAGCTGAAGCACTGTATGAATTCCAATATATCATGCTCCTTCCGTCACCAATATACTCTGCGGTGCCATTATAAACAATTAAAATCTTGAAGAATTTTCTTTAGAAAAAGCTACCTATACATATACGTATGTACGCATAATTCTGTATATAATATAAAATAAATAAATTATAATATATGTTCTTGATCTGAAGAAGAACGGAACAAAATGGTGAATTCAGAGATTCAAGAGCTATTTGAGAGATTTATTAGTTTAGAGAGAAAGTAAACATGATTGATTCACAATTGTAAAGTGAATCAATGAAATCGTAGAGTGGAATCAATTATTTGGCATCCGCAGTTTAATACTACGATACCTAGAAAACTAAAAAAAAAATTGGTCAATACGACGTCGTTTCCCAATTGGTTAGTCATACTTAGCGTCCGCAATTTAATACTACAAACGACACTTAATTAAAAGCGATGTAGTTTCCCATAATTTGATCGAGTTTTTAAAGCTTGTACTAATACAAAAAGAATGAAATTTTGAAGAGTCATTCAGCTTCATTAATTAATCTCAAGAAAAGTATATATAGCAGAATTTATTTCATTGAGGAAGTTTGAACACAAAAAAGGTTACATTCGGCTAATTTAGCAACAAAAAAAAGTCAATCTTGGCTGGACGGCCACCTACAAGACTATAAAATTAGTTACACTGATATAACTATAAAATTATATTTCAATTTATTTTATAAAATAAATAATATTTAATTATACTTCTTTATAACTATACAAATACTACAATTCATTTATGAATGAATTAAAATTCTATTTTTGTACTTGAAATATAGTCAGTATTGGTTGGACGGACTCCTACAAGACTGACGTTTGCATGAAGTGACCACCAAAACAAGAAGCTGCTCTGATCAACCTCCAAGACCCATAATCATTTTTCCGGCGAACTTTCGCCTCTACACCACCACCGTCCGATGGAAAAAACGTGGAGGGAGCGTGCCGGCTCTGCCGGTTTTTAATATCAGTCATGAGTTCGTTCTGAGCGGTTGGAATCTTAGGAGGCAATCCAAGTAAAATAAGGTACCACCTTTTTCTCACTAAAGATGTAAAAATAGACTCCCTTGGGACCAAAACCTCATTCATATTTTTGTCACTGCCTTTTGAAACAGTACTTGATCTATATTTCCTTTTAATTTCTTGGCTGGCTTTGAGCTTTTGGGTACTTTTAGAAATGGCTTCTTGGTTTCTTGGATGAGAAGGAATCATCATCTTCCCACAAAAGATGATATTTTGATCAGATGGATGAGGTGGATGGGTCTTATTGATCAAATTAGTAGGGCTGGCTTTAATGTTCCATTCTTCACTGAAAAACTCGAACAAATCTTGCTCATCAGATGAAAATGGCGACGACGATATTGAAGAGCTTTGATGTAATTTCTTACAAGAATCATCTTCATAATGATCTTGATCAGTACTGGATATTGGAAGATCACAAAGAGAGAGTGTCTCTTCATATTCATGATCATCAAAATCATTATCCTCCTGCGATTTAGGGTTAGGGTAAATTTCCTCAGTAGCCATAATTGTATATTAATGAATTTTTTGGGAATTAATAAAAAATAAAGCTAGAAAATCAAGTTGGCTTAATGGGTTGTATATATGATGAGACTTGTGAATTGATCGAGAATATATAAACAATTGGGGTTTGTTTGTTGAATATATATAGAGAGAGGGAGGAGAAAATTTCAGCCAATTTGGAAGACTTGTCTTTATGTGTATGTATTGACTTAATTAATTATAGATTAAGGGCTTCTAGTGATGTATAAAGAATTAAACTAGCTAGCAGCTCTAGAGAAGTATTCGCTCGTACGCTCGGTTCTGTACAGACTCTGTTTCTTGTATGTATCTAAATTACACTTAAAACACTATTTTTTATAAAAAAAATTAGTTGAAATAAATACTATACATTTTTAGGAAAGTACTAAAAAAGACTCCAAAAAAGTCGCTAGTTACAAGAATTAATGTCGCCCTAGAATGACTCATCTGATAACTTATTGCAATAAAATTTTAAGTATTTTTTACTGTTTCTCAAAAAGAAAAAAAAACCTACCTTATATTTTAATTTTTTAAATTAAATTATAAAAATTTAGATTAATCTTATATTTTGAAATCAGGAGAAGAAAAAAATTAATGGAGTACAAAGTATTTTTGTCCTAAGTTATACTATAAAATTATGACGCCCATGAAATTAGAGTTGCTTTGACTTCTTCATAAACCGAAAGCTAGTTTCAGCTACATCTAATTGTAAAAATTATAATAGGCAAAAAGAATAAATATTCAATGTGGTTGTCACATTTTTAGTATTTTATTATTTAATTTTAAAAAATATATAATTATGTTATTGTACTAATTAAAATTTTAAGATCACATTATTTTATTAAATTAATTGGACGTTCGTCTATTTATTACATACGTAGCAGTTTAAAATAAAAGAAATGACATGCAAACAAATAAGTAGCCTTGTCGGCTTTTAATATAATGAATAAAATTTGAATTTTTTATATTTTAATTTTTCTCTGATCTTATTTTCCTCATTTTTTTTCTTTTGAATTTGACTTGACTTCTTCCGTTTAATTTCAATCAAACTGTTATCCTCCTCTTAAATCTTCTAGATTCATCTAGATGTCGGTGACAATTTTGGTTCGATAATCCCTCTGCTAAATCCAAACAAGCTGCTTGGGGCAGCTCTATGCGCCCCATCTACAACCATGAATTCTGTCTAGTAAATAGAAGGACAAAGCAGAGACGAGTAGCAGAAGAAGATGAAGAAGAAACCCATATTGAATTAATTATATTTTTTCTTTGTAAATCTTTATTATATGTTGTGTGTGTAAGATCCCAAATTTTATGAATAAAAGTTAATTTTTTTTAATGTTATTTTTGAATATTATGGTGTGAATTTGATATAATGTTATAGTTGTGGATAATATTTATAAATTTTGCAAAGTAAGCAAGTTGTCATAAAATATTCGATTGGTCGGGAAATATTCGTACGACGACGACACAATTATTGGTGGACCCCACAACAGAATTATTGTCGGAGCTAGAAAATGACAGAAATATCTTTTTATAAAAATAACGGCGAAAGTTTTACCGTTAACTGTTGAATTACCCGTTGATAAAAGTACAGTAATACGCGTGGTTGTATAGTAGCACACGGTATTGTACAATATCTTTGATTATTGATTCTTACGTAAGAAGACACTACTCAATAATTGTTATAGTAATTACTGTTCAATATTTTATTTTATTGATTCAATAATTGCTGCGTTGATATTTTATACTATTGTTGTTTCAATAATTGTCACTGCACATTATTTTTTATTATCAGATCAATAATTCATATTATTTGAATAATATTATTAGATATCATTATTGGCAATGTCTAAGGAAGTTTTGTCTAGGAAAGATGTTTTGTCTAAGGAAGTTTTGAATAATAATTGCTGCGTTGATATCATTATTAGAAGTTTTGCGCGCCAGTAAGGAGAAATCCTTATCGAAAAATCTTTTCTTTTTTGGGAACGACCTGGTTGTCATAATTGTGATTCTGTAATATTATTTTTAAATAATTAATTATTGATTTATATGATAAAGAAATATTTATTTTATGTGGATATAAATGATGGACAGGAAAATATTTATTTTGTGTGAATATAAATGAAGAAATTTAATATGAGATAATTGTTGAAAGTTTGACATATTTTCTGTGGAATTACAATTATTTCTCTAATAAAATATTCATTCATATATATTATAATTGTTTAATAATATTATTATTATAATATATTAGCATGTGGTTAATTAGAAACGGAAGTAAACAAGATGTTTTTGCATACTTTGTTTGTAACATTATTTTAATTGGTGGAAATGGTGGGTGAGAAAGTTGTCTGCAAATCCTTGATTTTCAAATGTAATACAGGAGCCTTGTCCTTTTTTTTTCAAAGATGGTTTGTTTTTTTCTTCCTGCAAAGCTTGTTTTCAATAGGGTGGGCCCTCACCTATAAGAAAAGAATGAGAGGTTTGGCAGGAATGGGTTGGTAGAGTTAGGCAGGTTTTATCAATTCTTTCCTCCGTGCTGCACTATAAATAGGGGGTAATCCCTCCTTCGTCAACACACCATTTCAAAATCAGAAATTCTTATTCTATAATATTGTGAGTATTCTTCTTGAGTATAATAATACTTTGAGTGTAGTTTTTCTGTAAGATTTTCTCAGAATAATATTCGATATTTCAGTCAAATCTAGTTTCTACTAAGGTAAATGATATTATTTTATTTCAATACTAGTAAGAAATATTATTTTCTTTTATACTCCATAGTATGGAAGGGATATTATTTCATTTCATATTTCTAAATTTAAACTTACTATGGTAAGTATTGCTTCTATAATTCCTGAAATTAGTAGAATATCCTTGATATTTGCGTTTCATTCAACATCTTTTCATAAAAATATTATTCTGAGCATTCTTGATAAGTTTTAACCTTTTCATACTGGAGTACACGGGTTACTATTCTGAAAGTACTATTCATGGGGTACTATTCACTCGGGTACTATTTACCCGGGGTACTATTCATGACAAAAATTGATTTTTTTCGGTCCAAATTATTTTTGATACAATATTATTCTTGAATTTTACTCCACAAAGTAGTATTATATTGACAATTTGGACATTATCGAATTCTGGATAAATTAGATTATAAATCTTTAGAATTTATCCTTTGCTTGCATTTAATTGAATTCGTATATTATTGTCATCATCCTCATGTTTATATTGTTATGAAAGTCATCTTTATCCCGTAGTACATAGATGGACTGTTAATTGGTATGATTATGACCAAGGATCATTCAGTATAATTATGACCCGTAATGTTACAAATGATGTGGTAAAAGTCCTCATTGGCTCGTAGTGCATTGATGGATAGTGGTTGGCATGATTATGACCATTGGTGATAACCTGAATATCCTTGCCCCGTAGTGCACGGATAATTCAGTGATGTTGACTATTTATTGAGCTGAGTCTCAGCGATAAAATTGATGATAAACTTTTTTTTAAATCATGGAAGATAGTAGATATCATGCTCTACTTGACTCTTCTAATGGATTGCTTATTCCGTTGCAGTTAAACTTGTTGTCTATTATATTCTATCAGTTTAACATTGTTGAAGGCTAACGATAATTTATTCTGTATTATCTTATTCATAATATTCTTTACTGGGTTAGTTGAGCTCACCCTTTGCTTTCATTATTCTCTTCAGGAAATGAGAATATAGGTAGGACTAGTCGGGGAACGGAGTGACGGTCCAGATGGTTATTTTAGTAGTCCTCACTATTCTATGAAATAGTGTGATAATAATTGTAATAAGATTGAATTTGAGTTTGGATATTGTCTAGAACATAATATTCATGTTAAAACTCTTAGTATAGGTTTTCTCGTATCACACAACAATTGTATTAATTAAATTGTATTTAAATTTTGTACCATGTATTTGGCGACTCAGAATGAGTGACGTATACCTATTTTGGGGGCGTCACAGTTGGTATCAAGTCTTAGGGATATGATCCATGGCTGAGATGTAAGACTAGAACTAGGAGGGGAGAGACGGGTAATTCCTTCACTAGTATGACCTACCTAAATTTATTTGTTATTTAATTGGTCGGTCAGAATATAGGGATAATATGTGGCATGTTAATTAACCCTTATTTTGTGGCAGTGTTTAAAAATGACATCCGAGAATATTGAGAATAACAATGGAGCACAGAAGACCGTTGAGTCACCACAGATCAATAACCAGGATAATGTGCATCAGAAAGGTAATAATCCTCAGGAAAATAACAACACCGACCAAACAATGAATGATGGGATGTTCAGAGGCTTTATGCGATTTATGCAACATCAGGCGAGAGCGACTCCTGTTCAAAATGCATGTGAAAACATTGGCAACTCTCGGATGGTCATCGCTAAGCAGTTCAATTAGCTGGGACCACCAAAATATTTGGGAGAGCCAAAACCACTTAAGACGGAGGCGTGGATAAAGCAGATCACCAAGATATTTGATGTCTTGTGATGCTCCGATGAGCAAAAGGTTCCCTTTGCCGCCGTCATATTGCGAGGAGAGGCAGATTACTGGTGGGAATCTGTAAAGCTTACTCAATTTGCCGCACTGAAGATGTCTTGGGAGATGTTCCAAGAACTGTTCAACAATAAGTACTTTCCCGAAAGTATTCGTCATATGAAGGAGGTAGAGTTTATCAAGCTGGAGCAAAATAATATAACCGTATCTCAATAAGAAGCTAATTAAGTTTGCCGAGTTGTCCCGGTTTGCGTCCCACTTGGTTGATAATGAGGAGAGAATGACGCAGATGTTTCTAAGAGGTTTGAAACCTGAGATACGTCAATACCTAATTTCTCACAAACTGTGTTTGTATTCAGATATTGTAAATGGGGCTCAGTTATTGGAGCGCGATAATGAGTCAACCCCACCAAGAGAGAGCAGTCGACAAATCGATAATACCAGTGGTAGCAGTCATCGAAGCGGTGACAACAAACGTGGAGGGAATCAACATGCCAGAAATGATAACCACTTCGGTGGTAATCATGGCCAATATAATAGAAGTGGAAATTTCCAGAATTGGAAATTCAATAATGATAGAAAGACGTCAGCACCAACACCTGTTATTAAGGAAGAAGAACGACCGACGGTCATATGTTACAAATATGGAGGGAAGGGACACATCAGTCCAAACTGTACGTAGCAACCCAAAGCATATTACAATTGTGGAAGAGAAGGTCACATAGCCTGATTTTGTCGTGCACCAAATTCAAGTCCAGCTGGGATGGAGGCATCAAAGGCCGTCCCAGACAAAACAAAACCAGTAGTTCAAGGGAGAGCGTTTGTCGTAACCTCCCAAAAGGGAGGAATCCGAATGAGGTGATCACGGGTAAGCTAATCATAAACTCTAACAAAGTCTATACCTTATTTGATACCGGTTCTACCCATTCTTTTATTTCTCCTACTTGCGCTCAACGTTAAATTTAACTCCGGAGAAATTAGACTTTGATTTATCTGTTGAAACTCCGTTGGGAGAAACCTTCATTACATCAACTGTTTATAAGTCTTGTTTGATTCAAATCGGTAACCGCGCGTTACCTGTCGATCTTATCTCTTTGAAAATACTTGCATTTGATGTGATTTTAGGGATTGATTGGTTAATTATTCATCATGCAAAAATTGATTATTTTCGTTAGGTTGTTAGCTTTCATATTACTAACCAACCTATTATGTGAATTCAAGTAGCCAAACCACTAAAGTCAATCACTGTCATATCAAGCCATAAAGCTATTCGTTTATTGAAAAATGGATGTCAAGCTTTCTTAGGCCATGTCACGGATTTAAATAAAAATATGTCAGATTTGAATGATATTTTTATTGTTAATAAATTTCCTGATGTATTCCCTGAAGAACTTCTTGGCCTACCCTGAAATGGAATTTTGTATCGACCTTGAACCCAGTACAAAATCCATTTCCAAAGCCCTATATTGAATGGCTTCTATTGAACTTCAGGAGTTAAAAACCCAACTACATGAAATGTTAGACATATGTTTCATTCGTCCTAGTACATCTCCTTGGGGTGCTCCTGTTCTATTCGTGAAAAAGAAATATGGAAGTATGCGACTTTGTACTGATTATCGGGGGTTGAATCATGTCACCATCAAAAATACGTACCCGTTACCTCGTATTGATGATCTGTTTTACCAGTTGCAAGGCTCCAAATTCTTTTCAAAGATCGATCTTCGTTCCAGATATCATCAATTAAAGGCTAAAACTGATGACATTCCAAAGACTGCTTTCAGAACTCGGTACGGGCATTACGAATTCCTAGTTATGTTTTTTGGATTGACTAATGCTCATGCTTCTTTCATGGATATGATGAACCGAGTATTCAAGGAATATTTGGATCATTTTGTGGTTTTCTTTATTGATGACATCCTCATTTACTCTAAAAGCTGTGAAGATCATGAGCAACACTTGAGGTTGATACTCCAAAAGCTTCATAAAAACAAGCTATATGCCAAGTTGAAGAAATGCGAGTTCTGGCTTGAGGAAGTAGCATTCTTTGGGCACGTGATATCAAATCATAGAATATCTGTTGACCCGACGAAGATTGAAGCAATACAAAGCTGGGAGCAACTGAAGTCAGTAACCGAAGTACGTAGCTTTTTGGGCTTAGCTGGTTATTATTGGAGATTCGTGGAAGGATTTTCTCGAATCGCTCTCCATTAACTCAACTGACTTGAAATTATACAAAATTCGGTTTGAGTGAGGAATGTGAGAAGAGTTTTCAAGAACTCTAGAGGAGACTCATTTCAGCACCTGTTCTGACAATACCTTCTGGTTCGAAGGGATTTGTCATCTACAGTGATGCTTCAGGTAAAGGTTTAGGATGTGTTCTTATGCAACATGGGAAATTCATAGCCTATGCCTCACGAAAACTCAAAGAATATGAGAGGAATTATCCTACTCATGATCTAGAGTTGGTAGTTGTTGTTTTCACACTTAAAATCTGGAGGCATTACCTGTATGGGGAGAAGGTGGAGATCTTTACGGATCACAAAAGCCTAAAATATTCCTTCACTCAAAAGGAACTCAACATACGGCAACGACGTTGGCTTGAACTGTTAAAGATTATGATCATACTATTCAATACCATCTTGGAAAAGTGAACGTGGTAGCTGACGCATTGAGTAGAAGATCATATACGGGTACGAGTGTGATATTGTCAATGCAAAGGCCCATTTTATATATCTTGCAAAGGATGGAGATAGAGATAAAGACTTCAGGGACCCACGTGATGATGGCAAATATCCGAGTAGAACCGACTTTAATCGATAAAGTTAAAGTTGCTCAAACTACAGACCTGGAGCTGATGCGTATGAAGAAGAAAGTGCAAGAAGATGCTATTCCGAAAGTAAGAATCGATGAAGAAGGAATACTTCGAGTCAACTCCAGACTTTGTGTTCCTAACGACCCTGATTTAAATTATAAAATCTTGATGGAGGCGCACAACACACCGTTTGCAATCCATCTTGGAAGTACCAAAATGTATCATGATCTTCGACATACATTTTGGTGGAGCAATATGAAGATAGAGATAACAGAGTTTTTCTCAAGGTGTCTAACTTGTCAACGAGTCAAGGAAGAGCATCAAGTGCCAAAAGGTCCATTGCAACCACTTGAAATTCTAGAATGGAAGTGGGAGCGCATTACCATGGATTTCGTTATTGGTCTTCCTAAGGTTTCTCAAGGCATAGATGCAATTTGGGTCATTGTTGATAGATTGACCAAGTCTGCTCATTTCTTACCTATACGAGAAAGTTATTCACTTGAACGTCTTGCTCGTATGTAAATAAATGAGATTTTAAGACTGCATGGTATGCCAGTATCCATAGTTTCTGATCGTGACCCAAGATTCACTTCACGGTTTTGGGTTAGTTTGTAAAAAGCTATGGGCACAGATTTATGATTTAGTTCGATATATCATCCTCAAACGGACGGGCAGTCGGAGAGGACTATTCAAACTCTGGAGGATATATTAAGACTCTGTGTCCTTGACTTCAAAGGAAGTTGGGAAAAGTTCTTGCCTTTAGTGAAATTCTCCTACAACAACAGTTATCAAGCAAGTATCGGCATGGCTCCATTCGAGGCGTAGTATAGACGGAAGTGTCGTTATCTAGTATGCTGGGACGAGGTGGGTGAAAAAACTTTGTTGGGATCAAAATTGGTACGTATGACTACAGAAAAGATTCAAATGATCCGACAACGTATAAAGACCTCACAAGATTGACAAAAGAGTTATGCTGATCTTCATCGAAAGGACGTGAAATTCAATGTTGGAGAACATGTGTTGTTACGTGTTGCACCATGGAAATGAGTTACAAGATTTGGAAAGAGAGGAAATCTCAATCCTCGATTCGTTGGCCCATTTGAAATGCTCGATCGAGTAGGAACTGTGGCCTATAGACTCGCTTTACCGCTAAGTATGTCTCGTGTTCATAACGTTTTTCACATATTTATCTATGTTACATAAATATGTGGAAGACCTGAACCACGTTATTAAGTTAGAACCAGACGAGATAGCAGAAGATTTAACGTGGATGAAATTACCAAGTTTTGGAAAATGGTGTCATCTCATATATAATTGGAGGTCTGGCCCACAAAACAATAAATATCCACACGGACAAAACAGTCCATATCAATAATCAATAATCTATTATCTATTAATCCAAATTCATTTAGTTAGTCATTTTAAAGTTAATTTGAGAAATCATCAACTTATAATTCTCAAATACAAATTATATAATTATAATAATACATGTTCAAATTCAATGAATATAATTATAATTTTATATCTATATATATATAATAATCTAAAAGTGGAACTTGAAACTAATTCCTTTGATTCTCCATTTTTATCCAAAAATATTGAATTGAGTTCGTATAGGCAATTTAGATGATTCTATTAAAATAGTCTTGCTGGTTATATTTTCTGTTAATCCATCCATTTCATTTAGTATTCGGCTTGGTTTAATAAGAAGTCAACAACTATCCAATATTGTTCGGGCTCGATTCATATTCGTTCGACTAAAATTTTATTTCGAGCTCGACTCGAAATATATATTATTCAAATATGAGTAAATTTTAAAATTTGATAAATTACTCGAACATCCTCAAACTGTAATTTTCTATTGATACTTGGATTATATTTATTCAAAAAGTTCAAACTATTCGAACTCGACTCGATAGTTAAACGAACCTCAATCAAACCTTATTTTATACTTGATAAATTTTATGAGTCAAATTTGAATAACTCAATACTCGGCTTGTTACACCCTTACCTATACATGTTTTTTCAAGTCTTACTGAGGATAAAATTCACAATTTAATCGTATTAACTTGGATAATCTTGATATTTATTCAAAAAAGTCATGACCACTAGTAAAGATAGTAGAGTTAAGTCTTATACATCAATTAAATCACATGTTCTAGGGTTGGACTGGGTACTTATATTTTTTTTGATAATTAACTAGGTATTTATATTTATGACCATTATAGACAACAATGATCCAAAGATGGCCCTTAAAATTTCTGAATCATTTTACAAGATTGCATTTGTAAGCATGAAAGAGTTATTTAGTTTTATTCTTTAATTTGCTGTTGTGCACAAAACAGGGGGACCAATAACTAATTAGTTATGAATCCTTCTAGGGGGACCGGTGGGTTCCGACCGGCTGGAATTTTTTGACATGTATTTAAATGACAGCTAAATCACTGCATTTTGTAAAAAATTCAGTTTCAATAAATCACATTAATTATTTGATAATCAAAAGCAAAAATAAAAAATTCGGCCAGTCACTACCCCCGTTGGAACCCGCCGGTTCCCCTAGAATTATTGAATTAGTTATTCGTTCAATTAAGTTGAAGAGAACCAAACAAGCAAGAAAACCAGAAAGTAAACATATTGGCAATTATAATCATCGTAATTAAATGTGTATTTCAAGTAGAAATTTATGAACAAACTAAATTGTATACACACCTTCCAATCTGTGTCAGTATATCCAGCCTCATCATAAATGAAAATTAAATAAGAAAAATTATGAACTACCTAGATGAATCAATGACTGACTTTATAGCACAAGAAAAGTTTTGTATGCGGGAGAAATGATGCCGGCATCCCGGCCGAATCTCTCCGGCAGTATTAGACATGGATGTCGGCGTCATCTCTTTTGCATATAAAACCTTTTCGTGCTTTTTTCTCTTCACTAAATTGTGCATACTTTCTTCTTATGGAGATGGTTTAGTTGCACCTTGCACGTACAAGAGCCACATGAGGCACATTAATTGTTTTTGGTTGAAATGTACTACTGAGTGGGTCCTACATTGTAATACCCCAACCTCAACCCCAACCCTAACCCTAACCCTATATTAAAATATATAGGATAATTTAATAGGTAGATAATGTTTCAAGTTATAATCAACATTAGTATCTTTTGTTTTATTATATTATAATTTGACTCAAACTCGAATTATTATATATGGTATCAAAATTGACTTAAGATTGAGTCATCCGATCAAATTATCGAAAGTAGTGACACAAACAGTTGTACTATATCCAGCAACGAACATATATACCATGTGCCGGAGAGAAACAGTTGTTACTTACATTACATGCATATAATTGTTAATTGAATTCATCAAAATTTAGTTTTAGCTAATTATGTATATTAATTACACTAACAGGCGATATACTCTAATTAGTTTTAGAGAATCAAAAACAAATTGGGAGTCCATTACTTTATGTGGTTGGAATTTGATCGCATAATGATAGATGGGGTTGCCTTTCAGTTCCGCTTATGCATGCTGATGTCTCTAGTTGTACGCCAGTCAACACTCAATTTATGTATATATATTGTTTTTAATTGTCAAGGCACAAGGACAATCTGCCCTTCTTGAGATGCACCAATTGTTAAAGATCATCAATTCTCTTCCTCCCTTATTATTTTATTTTTATTTTTTTTAAAATGACCTTTTTTTGAATCATGTTTCATATATTCCCCCCGTTTCATATTATTTGATATATTATAATAATTCATAATTAACGTATATTACCTCATAAAACAGGTCTCCCAATCGTCTTGTCTTTTCTCATCAACAAAATAAAATTTCATTAAAACAAAAAATAATACAAATCCAAGGAAAATTGCTCCAACATGAATGGCTATATATGTAATATCCCGAAAAAAATAATAATATTAAATTTATATTCTTAAAACATATTGTTTGAAACTTGTTATTTATTTGGGTCAAACTAGTTATTTAAATTATGTGGGCTAATAAATATTAATAAGTGATAGATAATATTATGTGGTTAAAATTTGGGCCTTAATATTAATTTAACCGAAATAGAAGTTTATTAGGGCAAACTTAATTAATAAATAGCTAAACCTAATATTACTTCATTATACAAACTGAATAAGAAGAGGTGGCTACTTTGGAGATAAAGGGAACAGCTACAAAGGGGGCTCAGGTGAAGAAAGACTAGAGATTTTGATCACTAGTGGAGAAATTTCGTCAGTAATAAGTAAGTATATTATACATTATATAAAGTTGGGATAAATCACGTGGTTCCATATTAAATTATTAAATTTAGTATGTTGTTTTTTTTCCATCATGAGCAAGTACTTTTGTAATTCAAGAACTAAGAGCGATCTTTAAAGATGAGAGAGTTTATTTATTAATGTAATACTTATACAGATGTACTTATTATTATTATCACTTTATTCCAATCCGATTGAACGAAGGGAGTAGTCTGTGATTGATTTTGGAGATCCTAAAATAATAAATTGATGATTTTTTTTAAATAAATATATATATATATATATATATATATATATATATATATATATATATATATATATATATATATATATATATAGCAGTAGTAATTAAAGTTTATGAAAACTTGCATAATTTGCAAGAGATGTTATACAAATAAATATGTCAGATTATATGAAATGAATTAAATCTTAATATTATAAGTAATTATATTTTATAGTCGTACCAAATAGAAGTGTTCATATTTTTATAAATGTACTTACATTTAGTATTATTAATTTGTGTAATTAGTTCGGACGGAAGGAACTTAAAGAGTTATATTTGGAATATAAATTTTAGAGTATTAATAATTGATATAAGACGATGATTAAAGGCATATTAAATAAATTATGAATTATTTTAGAATTATTGAATTGAATTATATTTAATTTGAGGTAAATATGTTTAGGTGATGAATAACGTTTCGTATTTGATATCGTTGGCATTTGAGGGTAAGATTTTGTGGAGTGTGCTATAAATGGTTTGGAAGTATCAGGTACGGATTCTGTACTCTTTCAGCGATACCTTTGTTAAATTTGATTTGTTCGTTTGTTTCCTTATTTCGAATTCTATTATGATTTCACATAATTGTTTCTTGTGAAATAAATATATTAGTTTTATTTTAGAGTTGATACATATGACTCGTATTTGTACTCTTTGAATTAGGTTATCATGTTTAGTATTATTCATTTTGATAATTGTAGAACGGTACATGTTGCTACCTTCCTTTGAAACCTAGTGACTATAATTTGATTCGGTTCAACATGTACATATAGAACCCTTTTGTTGGTATTATGTTGCATGTGTTGTGACGTGATATTTTTGTTAGAATATACCGTAGAGTATACCTGAGTTATAACCACCTGTGGGGGTACCACAGGCACGTCGTCTTGGCACGAGAGACGTGACACTTTCCGTGGCTGTGTGATTAGTCCACGACGTCTCCATTTTAGGCTCCGGAGGAAGTGGGCCATTTGGTGTTTTGTTGTGGGAGGCGTATGGGTTAACCCTAGTTTTCTGTTCTGCAGATTGGTGATGTTGTGCCAAACACACCTATCCGATTTGCAAACATTTGGATTCGCGGTCCAATGTGTGATTGCATGTGTGGCATTGTTTCGATGTGCCTGTGTGGCATTATTTTGGTTGCCTGTGTGGCAATGTATATTTCTGAGCTCATTCGGTATAAAATAACTCCAGCCATTTGTTTCAGCCTATTATTTTATTGGATTAGTTTTGTTGGTTTCTGTTCAGTTCAAGTCATTGAGTTAGTTACTTCAGTTCGTTATTTCTTTATTCTTTTATTGGTTTCATTAATTACATTGATTCAGATATATTCATTACGTTGATTCAGATATATTCCATTCAGATCTTTGGATATTATATTTTCGTTCGTATTTGCACTTGAGGCTTTGTTCAATATTTTGTCTCAGTTATTTTCGTATATCAGTTGTATATCTTTTGTATATCTGTATCCGTACTGGGCAATTGGCTCATGCTGTATTTTTCTTCCGGCAGGTTTCCAGGGGTGATTCAGGGCTAGTGTGATGAGATTTTTGCCTTTGACCATTTAGGTTGATTCGAATTTTATGTTTTGATTATTTTGACTCAGTTTGGAGAATTGTACTTATTACTTTATTAATGGATCACCGCTATTAATATTTTGAGGTTGTTAGTGCTCTATTTATTTATTTTGAGGTTTGTTGTGCTTTGCACGTGACCTCCCTTTCCTTTTTGGGAAGGGGGTGTTACAGAGATGGTATCAGAGCCAGGTTCTTTCTTGTAGAAAACCTATTTAGATTTGACATGTGAGTTGTGGGTAAATCACTGGGTAGACATAGGAGTTTGAATTGATTTTGTTCTCTGTTTGGTTGGTCTTATTTTGACCAAGTGTTTTTTTAGTTCTTTGAGTTGTAGTTGATTTGAGAAAGGCGAGATAATTTGTTAGGATAATGTGCATCAGGAAGGCGACAATCCTCATACAAATAACAACATTGACCAAATGATGAACGATGGAATTTTTAGAGGCTTTATGCAATTCGTGCAACATCAGGCGAGAGCTGCTCCGGTCCAAAATATAGGTGGAAGCACTGGAAATTCTCAGACGGTTACGGCTAAATAGTTCAAGGAGATGGGACCGCCGAATTTTATTGGAGAGCTAAAACCACTTAAGACGGAAGCGTGGATAAAGCATATCAACAATATATTTGATGTTTTGGGATGCTTCGAGGAGCAAAAAGTTCCATTTACCACCTTTATGTTGCGAGGAGAGGCAGATTACTGGTGGGAATCGGTAAAGCGTACTCAACCTGCCGCACTGAAGATGTCTTGGGAGAAGTTCCAAGAACTATTCAACCACAAGTACTTTCCCGAAAGTATTCGTCGCATGAAAGAGGTAGAGTTCATCAAGTTGGGGCAGAACAATATGACCGTGTCACAGTACGAAGATAAGTTTGCCGAGTTGTCCCGGTTTGCGTCTCACTTGGTTGATAATGAGGAGAGAATGACGCGAATGTTTCTAAGAGGTTTGAAACCCGAGATACGTCAATACTGAATTTCTCATAAACTGTGTTTGTATTCAGATGTTGTTAATAGGGCTCAGTTATTGGAGCGCGATAACAAGTCAGCTCAACCAAGAGAAAGCAGCCGTCAAAATGATAATACCAGTGGTAGCAGTCATCGAAGCGGTGATAACAAACGTGGAGGGAATCAACATGCAAAGAAATTGTAACCACTTCGGTGGTAATCATGGCCAAGACAGTAAAAATGGACATTTCAATAAAAGGAGATTCAACAATGATGGAAAGACGTCAGCACCAGCACCCGTGGTTAAGGAAGGAGACGACCACCTATTATATGCTTCAAATACGGATGGGAGGGACATATCAGTCCAAACTGTGCGCATCAGTCCAAAGCGTGTTATAATTGTGGAAGAGAAGGTCACCTAGCCCAATTTTGTCGTGCACCAAAGACAAGTCCAGTTGGGATAGAGGCACCAAAGGCCGTCCCAAAAAAGTCAAAACCAATAGTTCAAGGGAGAGCATTTTTCGTTACCTCCCAGAAAGCAAGGAACCCGAACGAGGTCATCACGGGTAAGCTTATCATAAACTCTAGCGAAGTCTATACCTTATTTGATACCAGTTCTACCCATTCTTTTGTTTCTCCTACTTGCGCTCAACATTTAAATTTGACTGCGGAGAAATTAGACTTTGACTTATTGGTTGAAACTCCGTTGGGAGAAACCTTAATTACATCCACTATTTATAAGTCTTATTTGATTCAAATCGGTAACCGCACGTTACCTGTCGATCTTATTTCTTTAAAAATACTTGCATTTGACGTTATCCTAGGGATTGATTGGTTAACTACTCATCATGCTAAAATTGATTGTTTTCGTAAGGTTGTTAGCTTTCATATTCCTAATCAACCTATTATGCGAATTCAAGCGACCAAACCATTAAAATCAATCATGGTTATCTCAAGCCATAAAACTATTCGTTTATTGAAAAGCGGATGTCAAGCTTTCTTAGCTCATGTCACAGATTTAAACAAAAATACGTCAAATTTGAATAATATTTCTATTGTTAATAAATTTTCTAACGTATTCCCCGAAGAGTGCCCCGAATACCCGAGTGAATAATACTAGAGTGAATAGTAATTGGGTGAATAGTAACTCATGAATACTAACTCATAAAAAATCCAAAGAAAATGATATTCCATGACGAGTACAAGAGAAATTATATCTCATACGAGTATAATAAAATATACGAAACTGCAAATGAATTTTTATCCGCCATGCGGTAATCCCGTAGACAGATCATTTCCACAATTTAATAAAGAATGAATACGAAGGATCATTCACCATGCATGCGGTAATACACATAGACATGTTATTCCAACAAAATAATAAAGAATGGAATAACAGAAGAATTCACCAGGCATGCGATATACCGCACAGACACGTTATTCTAACAGAATAATAAATAATGGAACCAGGTCATACGTAATACGCATAGACAGGATATTCCAACAGAATAATAAAGAATGGAATCAGGTCATGCGTAATTCGCACAGACAGGATATTTCAATAGAATAATAAAGAATGGAATAACAACAGAATTCACCAGGCATGCGATAGACCACACAAACAGGTTATTCCAACAAAATAATAAGGAATGGAATAACAGAAGAATTTCACTATGTATGCGGTACTTCGCATAGACAGGTTATTCCAACATAATAATAAGGAATGGAATAACAATAGCTCTCTTCATGAATACGAAAGAAATAATACCCCTTCCCTCAAAAGAAGGCTGGATACTGGAATAGTGAGGTAGCAGACTTCTCTTCTTCTTTCTCTCTATAATTTCTCTCTATAATAATTGATCTATAACTTTAGTGAATTGGTGAGAAATGAAGGAAGAATGAGCTTCTATTTATAGGAAAATATAGTTTTGATAATTGCACGTTTTGGGGCTCGAAATATTACAGTGTAATACCTTCCTCTTTTCCTTCATTTTTAATTTAGTCCTGCAAGTATTATCAAACTTGCACCACCTCCCCTAATAGTAAATCATGTGAATTAATAGTAAATCATGTCACTCAATATAATATAAGCATGAGGATGATGAAAATTCAATAAAACAAGTTCAAGAAATTTTTTTAAAGATTTATAATTTAATTTATCCAAAAATCAATAACGTCCAAATTGTCAACATTATATTGCTTTGTGGAGTAAAATTCAAAAATAATATTGTACCAAAAATAATTTGGACCGAAAATGAATCAATTTTTTTTAATCATGAATAGTATTCCGGGTTAATAGTACTCAAGTGAATATTACCCCATGAATAGTAATTCGGGAATAGTACCCCGTGATAAAAAGTGTCCCAAATACCCGAGTGAATGATACTATAGTGAATAGTAATCGGGTGAATAGTAACTCGTGAATAGTACTCCGGCACAAAAAGTGCCCCGAATACCTGAGTGAATAATACTAGAGTGAATAGTAATCGGGTGAATAGTAACCCGTGAATAGTAACTCGTAAAAAAAATAACAAACAAAATGATATTCCATGACGAGTACAAAGGAAATGATATCTCAGACGAGTATAATAGAATATACGAAACTACAAATGAATTTTTTTTTGCCATGCGGTAATCCACGTAGACAGATCATTTCCACAATTTAATAAAGAATGAATACGAATGATCATTCACCATGCATGCGGTAATCCATATAGACATGTTATTCCAACAGAATAATAAAGAATGGAATAACAGAAGAATTCACCAGGCATGCGATATACCGCACAGACATGTTATTCCAACAGATTAATAAATAATAGAACCAGGTCATGCATAATATGCACAGACAGGATATTCCAACAGAATAATAAAGAATGGAACTAGGTCATGCGTAATCTGCACAGACAGGATATTCCAACAGAATAATAAAGAATGGAATAACAATAGAATTCACCAGGCATGCGATAGACCGCACAGACTGGTTATTCCAACAGAATAATAAGGAATGGAATAACAGAATAATTTCACCATGTATGCGGTACTTCGCATAGACATGTTATTCCAACATAATAATAAGGAATGAAATAACAATAGCTCTCTTCATGAATACGAAAGAAATAATACCCCTTACCTCAAAAGAAGACTGGATACTGGAATAGTGAGGTAGCAAACTTCTCTTCTTCTTTCTCTCTATAATTTCTCTCTATAATAATTGATCTATAGCTTTAGTGAATTGGTGAGAAATGAAGGAAGAATGAGCTTCTATTTATAGGAAAATATAATTTCGATAATTACACGTTTTGGGGCTCGAAATATTACAGTATAATACCTTCCTCTTTTCTTTTATTTTTAATTTAGTCCTGCAAGTATTATCAAACTTACACCACCTCCCCTAATAGTAAATCATGTGACTCAAAAGTTCTAATCATGTGAAAAAAATAATTACAGTATAGTACATCCACCTATACCTTCATTTTTAACTTAGTCATGCAAGTATTATCAATCTTGCACCACCTCCCCTAATAGTACAAGAATGTGAATCAATAGTACACACATGTGAACAAATAGTTATAAACATGTGAAATAATAACAATTAATTGCTTATTTATCCGGTTAATTACCCGATTGGTCAATATAACCTCCAGACATCAATTAATATCGAAATAAATGTCAATTTTTACTAACACTAATAATTCCAACACAATGGAACTATCAATTTCATCTTTAATCAACACGAACTTATTCATCACTAATATTATAATTCACAATATTTAACAACCAGGTCGTTCCCAGGAAAGAGGGGGCTTTCCGATAAGGATTTTTCACTATTGGTGCGCAATTAGATTATCTAACCTCTTCTTGACAGAACTTCTAGATATTTTCAATATTCTAAATAATAATATGAATAACTTTGTCATCTTAATTATTGATTTAATAATATAAATATTATAAAGATGATACTATGACAATAATTGAATCAATAATACGAGAGATATGATGCAGCAATTACTATAACAATAATTGAGTATAACTGAGTGACTTCTTACGGAAGCGTCAATAATCAATATCATGTGCTACTATGTAACCACGCGTATTACTGTACTTTTACTACCGGGTAGTTCAACAGTTTTAACGGTAACACTTTCACCGTTATTTTTATAAAAAGATAATTATGTCATTTTCTAACTACGACAATACTTCCATTGTGGGGTCCACCAATTATTGTGCCATCGTACGGATATTTCCCGACAAAAAGAATATTCCCCGACCAAACGAATATTTTATAACAACTTGCATACTTTGCAAAATTTATAAATATTACCCACAACTACAACATTATATCAAATCCACAACATAATATTTAAAAAAAATATTTCGAGAAATTTAAATCTTTATTCATAAAATTTGGGGTCTCACAATCATACTTAAATGTTGTTAAAAGAATTTTGAAATATTTAATTGGTATAATTAACTTAGGGTTATTTTATCCAATTTGCAATGACTTTGAACTAATAGGTTATTCAGATGCTAACTATGCAGGGTGTCAAATTGATAGAAAAAGTACGAGTGGTGCTTGTACTTTCTTGGGACAAAGTCTCGTGTCATGGCATAGTAAAAAGCAATCCTCAGTGGCTCTTTCAACCACTGAAGGGGAATACCTAGCTGTAGGAAGTTGTAGTTCTCAGATTTTGTGGATGAGATAAACCCTATGTGATTTTGACATATTATGTGAATGTGTGCCTATATATTATGATAATTCTAGTTCTATAGATATCTCTAAAAATCCTGTTTTACACTCACGTACAAAACACATTGAAGTGAGACATCATTTTTTAAGAGATAATGTGTCAAAATGGTTTATTAAATTGATTTTTATTCCTACTGAAAATCAAATCACGGACATTTTTACCAAACCATTAAGTGAAGACAGATTTGTATGCTGCGAAGAGAACTTGGAATGTGTATTGCATAATGTTTTTAAGTCTGTGTTATCTTTATCCTATTCGGTATGCGTATCTTATTAACTGATAAAATTAGGATAATTATGAGGTTGATTTTTCGGTTGCTCATTTATGTCCTTAAATCGTGGACGCAATATTCTAGGCGTTTCTCATAATGATTTTGAAAATTAAAAAGACAGAGTGACTGTGCTTTCTTGAAAGACGTAAACGTGTAGGAGTGTATAATGTGCATGCATCCGTCCTTTTATAAAACTTTCTGTCTCTTTCTCCATCTTCTATACTTTTCCAAACCTTTCTGATTTTGTGTCTTTCTCTTTTCTTTATACGCTCATTTCTTCTCTTACATTACCTTAAAAAATCATGAGAACTCGAACACATAAGAGATCAATGATGGATTCTGACGACGATCAGACGCCGGTACCTCCCCAATCGACTGCCGAGCCTTCACGAAAGCAAAGAAAACTAAAGAAGGTTGTGTCTGAGGAAACTGAGTATGTAGACTCTTCGTCTTCTGATGAATCAACCTTCAGTCCCTCCTTTTCGAAATCATCTGGACCCTCTCAGCGACGACAGTCAACAATCCCATCTTGTAAGGCTGAGTTCACTCTTCCACCAATTTCGGTAAACCCTAACCTTTCCTCCGACCTTCCTGAAAACTTCTTTAGAAGTAATGCTTATGAGGTACGGTTTAGAACTGTCATTTTTCCGAAATAATTTGTTTATGAAAAATTTGTGGACCAAATTTGTTATCAAGAGTCTCCTTTGAAAAATTTGTTTGAATCTTGTGGTATATCTTCCATGTTTTTTCCACCATCAGTTGCATATCCTAGACTTGTGCAACAGTTTTATACTAATCTAGATTGCCATGGGGAGTTTTACACCTTTTTTTTAAAAGAAAAGTCTTTGTATTTTACTGTTATGGATTTTGGTAGTATTTTAAACATCTCATTCACTCGTAATTATCCATATACACGAAAAGGGGCTTTCCATTCTCCATTCACCCCTTTGGAACAATTACAAAGTGCTATGTATAATCTTTTGTTGACTGCTATTTTTAATCTAAAAATCGTAGATGTCTCTCCTATTTTTCCTGTGTTTTTCATCATTTGATTCAGTTTAATCTTTTGCCCCGTTTAGGTGGAGGGGCTGATTTTACTTATCAGTATTTGATTGTTGTTGCTGTGATTTTAAAAGGTGTGTCTTTCAATTTGTCTCAACTGATGCTTCATCAAATGATGAGCTGTTTGCGAAAATTAAAAACTTGTCTGCCTTACAGTGCTACTTTCACTACTTTCTTCAATCATTTTAAAATTTCTTTTGAAAATGAATTTCTGTTGTGGTGAATGATTCTTTCAGTGTTCATACTCTCAAGCAATCTCGTATTAATTTTATTGATGGTCAGTTTGTCCGTGTCCATTCTGATAATTATATTCCTACAATCTCAATTCCATCTTCCTCGGTTGTGCCCCCTACTCAATCTTCTTCTGAGATTGTTGAAATGTTGAAACTAGTTCTTAGTAATCAAGAAAAAATTAAACTTGAGATGCCTGGCCTTAACTCTCATATGTCTATGTTGGAGAAAGGCAAATTGCCTTTGGGTGCTCCCGAGATTAACAAAATGTATCAGAATTTTGAGGATGAGTTTATTGACTTATAAGCAGGGTTCGAATTGCAGACCACTACTTTGTCAGAGGTTATGCAATGAAGACTTAACCAGAATGCTTGTCAATTGAGTCAGGACATCAAGTTTGTCAGCAATCAGGTTGGAGAATTGGCTGAGTTCGTGTCTACGCGTTTCAATGATGTATGTAAGAACCCAACTTTTATGAATAAAGATTAATTTTTCTCAAAATATATTTTTGAATATTATGGTGTGGATTTGATATAATGTTATAGTTGTGGGTAATATTTACAAATTTTTCAAAGTAAGCAAATGGTTATATAATATTCAATTAGTCGGGGAATATTCATTTTAACAGGGAATATTCGTACAACGACACAATCATTGGTGGATCCCACAACGAAAGTATTCTCGTAGTTAAAAAACGACAGAATTATCTTTTTATAAAAATAACGGCGAAATTTTTACTGTTAAACTGTTGAACTACACGGTGGTAAAAATACAGTAATACACGTTATTGTATAGTAGCACACTGTATTGATTATTGATGCTTACTTAAGAAGTCACTCAGTTATACTCAATTATTGCTACAGTAATTGCTGCATAATATCTCTTATATTATTAATTCAATTATTGTCACAGAATCATCTGCATAATATTTTATATTATTAAATCAATAATTGAGACGACAAAGTTATTCATATTATTATTTACAATATTGACAATGTCTAGAAGTTCTGTTAAGGAGATGTTTGGTTACCTAATTGCGCGCCAATAAGGAGAAATCCTTATCGGAAAGCCCCATCTTTATTGGGAACGACCTGGTTGTTAAATATTGTGAGGTATAATATTAATGATGATTAAATTTGTGTTGATTAAAGATAAAATTGATAGTTCCATTGTGTGGGTATTATTAGTGTTAGTGAAAATCGATATTTATTTCGATAATAGTTAATGTCTGGAGGTTATATTGACCAATAGAGTAATTCACCAGATAAATGAGCAATTAATTGCTATTAATTCACATGCTTATAACTATGTGTTCACATGTGTGTACTATCGATTCACATGATTTACTATTAGGGGAGTTGATGCAAGATTGATAATACTTGCATGACTAAATTAAAAATGGAGGTATACATGAAGGTACTATGCTGTAATTAGTTTTTTCAAATGATTATACTATTAAGTCACATGAATGAACTATTAATTCATATTATTTACTATTAGGGGAGGTGGTGCAAGTTTGATAATACTTGTAGGACTAAATTAAAAATGAAAAAAAAGAGGAAGGTATTATATTTTAATATTTCGAGCCCCAAAACGTGTAATTATCAAAACTATATTTTCCTATAAATAGAAGCTCATTCTTCTGTCATTCTCACCGATTCACTAAGTCTCACAAGAACAATTAATATAGAGAGAAATTATAGAGATAAAGAAGAAGAGAAGTCTGCTACCTTACTATTCCAGTATCCAGTTTCTTCTAAGGTAAGGGGTATTATTTCTTTCGTATTCATGAAGAGAGTTATTTTCTTTCAATACTCGTAAGGGTTGTTATTCCATTCTTTATTATTCTGTTGGAATAACCTGTCTGTGCGGTCTATCGTATGCCTGGTGAATTCTACTATTATTTAATTCCTTATTATTCTGTTGAGATAACCTGTCTGTGCGGTTTATCGTATGTCTGGTGAATTCTTCTGTTTTTCCATTCTTTATTATTCTGTTGGAATAACATGTCTGTGCGGCCTATCGCAAGCCTGATGAATTCTTTTGTTATTTCATTCTTTATTATTATGTTGGAATAACCTGTCTACGCGGGCTACCGCATGCATGGTGAATTCTTCTGTTATTCCATTCTTTATTATTCTATTGGAATAACCTGTCTATGTGGACTACCGCATGCATGGTGAATGATCATTCGTATTCATTCCTTATTAAATTGTGAAAATGATCTGTCTACGTGGATTACCGTATGGCGGGCAAAAATCTATTTGCAGTTTTATATATTCTATTATACTCAGTTGGTTAAAGTTTTGGCTTCTATACTCCATGAAATTAGTAGAATATCCTGGATATTTGCGCTTCATCCAGTATTTTTTCATGGAAATATTCTTCTGGACATTCTTGAATTTTACTCCACAAAGTAGTATCATGTTGACAATTTGGACATTATTTATTTCTGTATAAATTAAATTATAAATCTTTAAACTTTATCTTGAACTTGTTTTATTGAATTATTATGTCATTTTCATCATCCAAATGCTTATATTATATTGAAAGTATCTTTGGCTTACGTGCATATATGGACTTGGTATGATTATGACCAGGAATTATTCAGTATAATTATGACCTTAATGTGACGAATGATGTGGTGAAAGTCCTCATTAGCCTGTAGTTCATTGATGGATAGTTGTTGGTATGATTATGACCATGGATTATTCGGTATAATCATGACCATTGATGATTACATGAATATCATTGGTCGTGATGCAGGGATGATTCAATTTTATTTATTAAGCTGAGTCTCAGCGATAAAGTTGATGAAAAACTTTTTAAATCATAGAAGATAGTAGATTTTATGCTCTACTTGACTCTTCTAATGGATTGCTTATTTCGCTGCAGTTGTTGATCTAAAACATGTTGTCTATTATATTCTATCAGTTGTTATACTGATGAAGGATAAGGAGAATTTATTCTGCATTATCTTAGTCATAATATTTCTTACTGGGCTAGTTGAGCTCACCCTTTCTTTCATTGGTCTCTTCAGAAAATGAGAATATAGCTGGGACGAGTCGGGAAACGGATTGACGGTCCAGATGGTTGTTTTAGTAGTCCTCACTGTTAGTTCCTAGAGGGCACAATAGATCTAGAAAGGGGGATTGAATAGATCATTTTTATTTCAAATACTTTTCTGGTTTATGTTGTATTGTTCATATTTAAGTATATGACAAACATAAGAATCTTTTCAAGCACAGCGGAATAAGTAAAAGATTCTCCTTCATTGACATATTCATAATCATACATACATTGTTCGTTGGGTTAGTTTGGTTGTAAGCCGTTAGAACATACATAGCAGTTATAGCAGTTATTGACATAATGTAAATGACACAAGGGGTTTTAAGTGGTTCAGAGACTCAAGTTCCTAATCCACTCTTCTGCTTTCAACTAGCAGGATTTCCACTAAGGAAGGGAAGCACCCTGGATCTCTACGATTCCTTCAAGGCCAGCAGCCTTGGGACTTCAGTTCACTAAGAACTCTTCAAGGCCAGCAGCCTTAGGACTCCTCTAGTTCCCTAGGAACTCTTCAAGCCTTGCAGGCTTGGAACTTCGTTTAGTCCTTGCGGACAAGGACCCTTTGGCCCTGCTTTGTTTAGTCCCTCTGGACAAGGATCCCTCAGGCCCTGGCTTTATTGAGTTGTTTGTTTGTTGATGTTGGAGTCGGTGCTGAGCTACTAATTTGTCTTCATGCTCTGAACATCTTCTATCCTTAGCAGCTTGGTTTGATCATCCTTGAAGAGCAGTTGAATGTTGCATGCTCAGCTTTTTAGGTTGTTCAACTACTCCGGATGACCCCTTGATGAACCGCCTTGAAGATCATTCTTCTTGGTACTTGATGATTGCACATGAGAGGCTTCTAAGATGACTATAAGCTCTTCTGTAAGGTACTTAGAAGTTTTCTCTTGCTTGACACCAAGATGGATTTTGTGATCTCCCTTCTTGCTACTCGATGCATTCTCATGATGGACTTACTAAGATGACCGTAAGCTCTTCTCTATTGTACTTAGAGTCTTCCCATGATGAACGTCCAGATGGCATGATGCTCTCATTTCTCTTGGCAGTTCAGAACACTCTTCATGTAGTAGAACTCTCACTTCTACATAGTAGAACTCACACTTCTACTTCTTGCTTGATCTGACTTCTGAGTGTTCTTGGTGGATTGTAGAGTGAGCCTTAGGACTCACCATCACATGGTTTAGATCAGTCCACCTTCTCTCCAAACTCGACATGATCTTTGAAGCTTTTTCTCATTTATACTTCTTCCCAATCATTCCGTTGGAAAGTAACCATTGAAGGCTATTCAAATATCGTCATAGATCTCAAGTTACTTGATGTGACTTGTCATACTTTTTCTGATGCTGCAGTCTACTGTTTCACCTACCCTGTCAGATGTATCACTTTACTGTCTTGGGCAGGTTGAAGAATTTATTTCTTCTGATTTCTAGATCAGAGGTTGTCCTTTTGCATCGATGCTTTCAATAAGTACTTCAGGTATTCGAACACTACGATTCTGATGCATGTCTTCAAGGACCTGATTGTAATGTCTTGTTGATTGTTGCTCGTTGACTTGTAGAGTTAACACTACAATCCTGAAGAGTGTTGATTGGATCTTCAATGTAGAACGCCTCTTCCTTGTATTGTGCAGTGCTTCAATACTTCTGTTTGCTTCGAATGTTCTCAGATACTGATGGCCTAATTCCTTGATCTGGTCCCCTTCTGAACATCAAGACACTTCAGATTTGTGGCACGTCCAGCTTGCTTTCTCCTTGTGATCTCCCGTTCACTTATCATCAATGAACTGACCCTGCACTTAATCACTTTAGCCTTGTTCTTCAGAGGTTGACCAGTATCTCGGTTCACTTTCCATTAGTTCCTTCTTTGTTTGGCAAACACTACGATCTTGGTTGCTTCCAAGATCGTTGTCTTCTGTGCACTTGATAGCTACTGCATAAGCTGACTTTCCTTAGTCAACTTCTGAAGTCTTTCTTTGGATCTCCTTGTGGAAGACTTCATCACGAATGGCCTTACACCTCAATCTTAAAGATGATTGGGTTTGTACTGAGATCTTCTGTTAGCCTACATGCCATTTGTTGAGTGCTCTCTGGTTCCCTTACTGTGTAATGCATCTTTGCAGTGCCAACCAGAGGCTTCGTATCTTTGGATATTCTGGGAGTGCTCATTCATTGAGAACCGTATTTGCTCTACGATTCTGACTTAGCATTGTGAGCACTTCTGTTGGAGTCATAGTTCTGCACTCTACGATTCAGCTTCGGCTGTGCAGACACTACGATCCTGAGATCAGATATTGACACTCTACAATTTCTGCCATGTGCTTGTTGTCTTCATCTGATCTTGCTCGACTACGATCTCTGCATATAATAAATAGACTCTACGAACTTAGAGTGTGATCTACAATCCTTGACTTGGCTTCGGCAGATGACCGGTCGGCTCGTAGGCAGGCTGTCTCTACGATTCTGAACATGACTTCCTCAGCACACTACGATCTCGAGGAATCTCTTCTCGATACACTATGATCCTTCTTCATTTCCCCTGGCAGTCTACGAACTCCGAGATCTACTATCTTGCATACTCCTATTCTGCCTCGATAGCTCTCGAGTTAACCTTGACTCACCTAGCAGACTACGACTTCTGGTGCAGTGCTCGACGATCAGACTAGCCTATCTATTACATCGTAAGATCAACGTAACAAGCTTGATCTTTCTATATTTATAGTCCTTGTACATCATTTCTTTTTAAGGACTTTACAAAGCTGTTTCGCTTTATGTAAGATCAACCTAACATATTTGATCAATTCATTCTAAGTCCTTGTACATATATTTCTATTATCTATCACAGGACTTTACAGATTTTCTTAATGCAAGCATTCTTGCATATTATTCATTCATATACATATATATCATAATCAAATCATATATAAATAGGAATAGCATTCACATGCTTATTCCTGAAAATCTCCCCCTATTTGATTATGACAAAAACAATAAGTGCATATGCATGTTGTGAATGAATCTTATATATAGTGAGCAACTGTATTTCTAAAACAGTTAATGATGAATGTCATTTATATTGATATAGCAATTTATACATTAAGACATTCTACATCCTGGATCCAGAACATTCCTAACATATTAGAGATGTTGTAACGACCCCAAAATAGGTCCATTCAATCCAACCCATTCTGAGTCGCCAAATACATGGTACAGAAAACAACTACAACTTACAACAATTGTCGTGCAAAATACAACAACACATATACTGTGAGTTTGGATACAAATATATACCAAATGTGACACATGTCCCAACCGTGGACAACACCTCACAGTGACACCTTACATAAAGGTATAGTCAAAAACTGTTTTAGAAACTAAAATCTTTGGGAAGTTCTTAAGGAAACCTTCGTACATAGGAGGCCATGCTTTTAGGCTATGATAGATATCATATGGCCACAGAATTATCCTTGGTTGACCCAATATACCCCAAAGAAAAACGAGAAGATTACTACATATTCTTCCCAATGGTGAGTCTTCTCTTGATTTATCATTATCTCCACTGTCTCAAATTGAGAATTATACTTCAAACAAACACTAAGATTATATAGGTAGTGCTCGTAAATATACTCAGCAAGTGGATGAGCACAACCCTATCTTATGATGACACGAGGTTGTATGTCATTAGACATCTTGTATGAAAGTGGCAAAACACCCTTCCAACGTTGGGTTCGTCTCTCCCTATATGATTCACCAAATATAACTACTAAAAGATGTATACAACACACTTGTCTATACTGTTTAGGGAGAACTCCACAGCTAGAGACCACCGTTCTATTCCCTTGTTACCCCCGCTCGACCCAGCTACACTCTTATTACCTGAAAGAAATTGTAAAGCAAAAGGATGAACACAACTAGCTCAGTAAAGAATATCATGACTAAAGATAATTAAATTATCAATAACCTTCATCAATAATAAATCAGAGATTTAGAACATATGGTAGATGATAAAAATTTCAACCATAGTTGCAGCGGAACGAGCAATCCATTAGAAGAGTCAAATAGACTATAAAATCTATTATTTTCTCCATGTTAAAAAATCCACCACTAATGTTTTATTCCTGTAACATCAATCAACAATTCTGGTCCACAATCATATGAATAACTCATAATTATAATTGTAGTTCTAAATTCCCCTTCTCATCGAGGACGAAGATAATTTTCATCACCTATCTTTACCTGAAACATCAAAGATCATGGTTACACCAAATCACATTTCACGTTCATAATCATACTAATAATTTTATCTTTGCACTACGGGCCAAAGATATTAATCAACAGTTCATCTTTACACTATTGGCCAAAGATATTCAACAACATGTCATCTTTGCACTACGGGCCAAAGATATTCCTCAACAATTAATCTTTGCACTACAGGCCAAAGATATTCATCAACAGTTTATCTTTGCACTACTGGCCAAAGATATTCAACAACATATCATCTTTGCACCACAGGCCAAATATATTAATATCTCAAAGAAATATATAATAATTTTAGAATTTATATAAACAATAATTATAACCATGTTGATCAATTCACCTTTGTACTTAAGCTAAATATATTCAATTATAAATTCAATGGTCATGATCATACCAGTCAACAATTCAACTTTGCACTACTGGCCAAAGAGAACCCATAGTCATGATCATACCAAAAATCTACCTATCTTTACACTCAAGTCAAAGAGAAATATCATCGTTAGGGTTATAAAAATGTTATATATGATAATAAAAATAATATGATCAACATATAGTTTTAATCTCAAGAGTAATATTCATAAATCAACTATAATTTGGTTAGAAAAAAAAGAAACCAATTTTGTCGTGAATAGTACCCGTGAATAGTAACTTGTGAATAGTAACTCATGAATAGTAACTTGTGAATAGTAACCCTGACATGAAAAAGATAAAAATTTCACAATAAAATTCATACCAATATTTCGGTATAATAATATTGAAAGAATAATATTTCTTAAGCTTAAAAACAATTTATTTTAATTGTTTACACTTTACTAAAATAATGCATTTAATCATTTTAAAATGTCAAACTCATAAGATTTCATCACCAATAACCAAAACCCTCATAAAAAATCTGCATATACCACATATACGATCTCAAGCCATAAAATCATATTTTCCAATTTTCTTCATTCACATAACATATTTAATTCCTTTATTCATAACTAGACTATTTTCATGAAAAATACTAAATCAGTTCCAAAAATATTTCTTTTATGGGATTTAGCAGAATATAGTCCCATATTGAACATATATTTTTCTCAAAATTTTTAAAATTCATTTACTATTTCTCATATTGCCAAAACCGTCAAATATTTAGACATTTATCATAAATTGTACTTTTATCTAAAAATTCCGAAATTCACAGAGTACACTGATATTATATAGATGTACTTCCAATAAAAATTTCATCAATTTTGGAGTTATCCACAAGGAGTTATAAGTGGTTACTTTTAAAATAGTCTTTTCCCGTAAAATTCATAACTCTTAATCTATACATCCAAAAATCACCATTTTTGGACACAATCAATAAAACTCATCAAAATATCATTTTAAATTTTTCCAGAATTTTTGAAGGTCTGAAAAGTTACGAAACTTGAAAAACATAACAACCTTTATAATCCCTTACCTCAAGAGAGTAGTAATTCGGATGAAAAATCGGAGGAAACTTCTACTAAATAGTAACTATCAAATATCTAAATACTCTCAAAAATATGCTTGATAATATAGAGAGAAAGAAAACTTGTTTCTGGTGTGATTTTCAATTCTAACTTCAGCTTCTATTTATAGGAAAATGCTAGAACGCCAAAAAAGACTAAAATAATAAAAAAAAAATTCCTTTCGTATTCCTACGCATGCCATCCTTGAATTCCTAGGCAGCCATCTTGGAGGAATCTAGCAGCCCACATGTGTGTAATCCACCAACCAAAAGTGGGTCCCACCCATAAATTAATAAAAATTATTTTATTTTCTGAAAATTCAATAATTCATAGAAAATAGCCCGGTTATCAGAAAAATACGAAGTTTATGTTCATTCTGACTGAAATCGAATTCTTTATAACTTTGTAGCTTTGAGTTTTTCCAAATTTCAGACCAAAAATATCCGAAATCCACAAACGGATGATTTTAAACAACGTTTCAACACCTTTAAAAATTCATAACAAATCATGCGTTAATTTTTAACGGTTCAAAATTTGTGGAAATATACTCAACTCATATATGTATAACATATCTAAAAATTAAAACGATCCAACGGTCAGATTAAAAATTATAACTCACGCAATAGAGCTTTAAGAACACCAATTTGATCTATTAATACCTCCAATCCGATAAAATACTGATAAAACACCTCAACAGTAATTCCTTCATTTATAACCACATAAATAAATCCATCATTTATATCCGCATCAAATAAATATTTCCTTATCATATAAATCAATAAATAATTATTCACAAATAATATTACAGAATCAAAGTTATGACAACCAGGCCGTTCTCAGAAAAGAGGGAGCTTTCCAATAAGAATTTTTCCTTACTGGCATGCAATTAGGTGACCAAACATCTCCTTGACAGAACTTTCTACACATTGCCAATAATGCTATCTAATAATATTATTCAAATAATACGAATTATTGATCTGATAATGAGAAATATTGTGCAGTGATAATTATTGAAACAACAATAATATAAAATATCAATGCAGCAATTATTGAATCAATAAAATAAAATATTGAACAGTAATTGCTGTAACAATTATTGAGTAGTGCCTTCTTACATAAGAATCAATAATTCAAAAATACTGTGTAATACCGTGTGTTACTGTGCAACAACGCGTATTACTTTATTTTACCAACCGGGTATTCCAACAGTGTTAACGGTAACGATATTCTCCGACAGAAAGAATATACCACGACCAAACGAATATTCTCCGACAATAATGAATATTTTATAACCACTTGTGTATTTTGAAAAAATTTCATATATCACCCTTAACTTAACTTTTATCAATTTAACTATTTACTGAATTGTAATTATAAGAAAAATTGAATACTTTTATTTCATAAAATTTGGGGTCTTACAGATGTACCTCCTTGGCTCCATGTGTGTTTCCAGGATGCTTGTTGATCAGCTACTCATCTGTTTCTGCTTCTTGCTCTTGCTCCTCCTCAGATCGATGATGACCTTCTATCTTTGCATGGCTCCCCTTCAGCTTCTGCGATTTTGGTATCATCATCTTCAGGCTCCCCCTCAGGTGATGACTCTTTATTTGCAGTTGTTTTCTTCTCCTTTGACTTCTTCTCCCTTAACCCTTTGCTCTTTATTGAATGCCTCTTGCCCCTCTTCTTTCTATGCCTCTTTTTCTTCCCCTTTTTGTCATCAATCATTTGAGAGAGCTGCTCCATGTTGGACCTTAGCTGATCCATCAGGTAGGAGGAGTTGGGAACTTCAAACTTTAGTCCCTGCTGGCCTAGCTCAAGTTGTACATGTTAGGTTTGTAATATTCGTGAACGCAATCAAATTGCAAAAATAAGCGGAAACGCGTAAAAATCAGAGTTTAAAAATTTTACAAACCATATACCCAGATCACCATTTATGCACAATTATTAATTAAACAAAAAAGAAAGAAAAAGAATCATACCCTTAAAGATTCGAGTTTCCTCAGGTACAAGTTCACCTCCAATCCTTTTTCGCGTTCAACTTGAATCCCCTTGATTTGGTTCCTTCCTTTGATCAACGTTAGCCACCCAAGTATTTAGTCTCTAGAGGTGATCCACCAAGGAAGAAGAAGGATTCAAGAAGATGGGTATTTTGGCAAAACCCTAGTTTTCTATCTCTATAGAAAAAAAGCGTACTCTCCCAACTTTTGGAATTGCGTATGTTGTGAAAAAGTCAACTACTACCACACCCATAATAAGACTCTTCTTATTTATAAATGTAGGCAACCCTCCTTAACAATTAACGAATTGGTTTTTATTTTAATTAATTAAACTCCTTTAATTAATTAGGCTCCTAATCTTATTAGGAATAATTAATTAAATTTTTAATTAATTAGCCTCCTAATCTTATTAGGAATAAATGAGAGTACTTTTATTAATTAATTCCCAAACTCCTTTAGAAATTAAATAATAATAATAATAATAATAAGACTCCTCTTATTAATTTATATTTAATATTTCTAAAATATTAAATAATAAATATTAAGCTATTTAATTTATTCTATCACCTTAGATTAAATTAAATATACTTAACTTATTATTATAATTATGACATTTACTTCTTAAATAATTATTCTTCCTTTTATGGTGTGACCCTTTAGGTTCTCCATATTAAACCGGTTGTGAATAAATCAATTAGAACAATTCTAATCTTATTTAAATAAATAAATTAAACTAATAATTTATTTAAATAAATAATATTTATTCTACAATAGGGATAAGCCTCCCTAGCAATCAACGACTTTCCAGATAATATAGATTTCAACATTAATCATAAAAGAACCTTTGAGTAAATAGTTACCGTACAATTCAATCCTTCCTCCATACAATGTCCCAATTAAATATAAGACATAGAATTACTGTCAAGTCTTATTTTATTTAATTATATGTATTTGGACTCTTTAATGCACAACTCCAAATAATGCAAATTAGAAACTCCTTTCCAATTTCATTTTGTCTTGGCCAAGGACTACTGGGTTGTCATTTATCGAATCACATAGGACATTTCTCTTATTTTACTAGAAGTGGTAGATTCTTTATTGATCATACATTATCTCCATGTACAACTTATTATACCCAAGCATACCCTTTTGATATACCCTAAGGGTCTTAAGGAATAAGTCAAAGTATAACTCATCATACACAAGATACTATGATGATCTCAAGTTCAAGGATCACTTGTACTATTATCACTACCGGAATTCCTATTGACAGACAAATAAAACTATATTAGGTATTCCTTAGAGAGCCACGTTCAGTGAACTTATTCTCTAATAAGCACCTACATACTTGCTTTAGTGTCTCCTACATAAATGATCATGAGATCAATCATCCTCATCCAATGAGCAAGCAACGTATGTACCAATCTATCCGAATTCACTAATCCCCAATTTAGTAATCCAACGATTGGGAACTATTTTAGTTTTAATCTTTCTAAGAATTTAGATCTCATTAGAATGATCATCATCATTATTCTAAAAGTATTGCTTAAAACTATGGGTTTATCACATTTTATAAAGCGGCATCATGTAGATAATTAAAAGCCTTTAATAAATTAATACTTTTCATTAATAAATGAATAAGATTGTTACAAAGTATATGCTTTATCATCAAACATGATTGGCTTGTGTGCAAACTACTTTCAATCTCCCACTTGCACTAAAGCCAATCGTCATGGAATCTCATACCCTTCTTCTCTAAGTGACGATTATCCTGCTGTTGGATAAGCTTTAGTTAATGGATATGTAATGTTGTTCTTGAGAGTCCACTATCTCTATAGTGATTTCCCATCTTTCAATGATTCTTATAATTAAATTAAAGTGCCACAACACATGTTTAGATCCAAGATGAGACTTAGGAACTATTCCTAGTTCTATAATGAACTTTTCATCCAAACAATCAACTTGCAGTTTCATTTACAGCTATATACTTTGTCTTTATCACTAAACCAACAACTCTTTGCTGTTTGGAACCTTTCCAATTCACTACACCACCGTTCAAGGTAACACTTTACCTTAAAGTGGATTTTCTTTCGTCTTGGTCTGTCTGAAAAACTTGAGTTTGTTAAGCCCTCTAGTTTTAATTCAGACCCACCATGAATATGATCACATCCTTAGTGTCGATTAAGTACTTTAAGATATTTTTCACTGACTCATAATGAACCTCTCTAGAATATGACTGATCAACAGCAGGTCTCGTACATTTCATTGCATACATGATACTTACTCATGCGATCTCTCTTTTTGGAGTCTTTGGGGACTATTAAGAGAGATACACTCCATGTCTCATCAACATGAGACATCTCTTGGAGTTTGCCATGCTAAACGACTTTAGCATCAAATGAATATACGTTCCTTGGGTTAAGTCGAGCATCCTCTTAAATCTATCTATATAGATTTGCATCCCCAATTACGATACTTTTCCCAAATCATTCATGGAGGAATGTTTAGACAACTTTATCTTTACTGATTGTAGCATTGGTATGTTATTCCTCATCCGTAGTATATCAACATATAATACTATAAATTTCACGACGCTCCCACTGACCCTTTTATATACACTAGAACTCTTACCTCATCGTATGTAACTCTGGATCATCATCTTCTATGATGCGTAACTCATCATCATCATCCATGATGAATTCATACCTCCTAGGTATCTTCAGTACTATTCCAGATTTACGATTTGGTTGTGGTACAATAGGTCTATCTACAGGTTCCTCTTATTTGACTCATAGTGTTTTGTGGTTGAACTCTTTAAGATCTATTATCCTCCCATTAGCCCCTTCAATGATAAACACCTTTATCTTAGAAGGCAGCGTGTTTCACAACAAACACCTTTTGCGAAGTAGAATTATAGAACATATACCCTAAACTTACTTTAGGATGTCCCACAAATCTGTACATGTCAAATCGTGTCCCAAGCTTATCCTTTGAAATCGTTTCACATAAGTTGGACAACCCCTTATCTTAATATACTTAAGATTAGGAATCCTCCATGTCCATAACTTTTATGAAGTCTTGGGGCCGGATTTTGAGTTTACCTTTTCGTAGATATGCAGCCATTTCTAGGGCATTATCCCAGAAAGATACTGGAATATCGGTAAAATCATTATGGACCACACCATGTCTAACAAGGTACAATTTTTCCTTTTAGAAACATCAATCAATTATTGCGTATCAGGAGGCGTCCATTTTGAGAAAACCATTTGATATGATCTAGAAACTTGTTGCACAAGTATTTATTCCTTGATCTAATCAAATAATCTTAATACTTTGCCAATTTGTTTCACTTCTGAATTCTTTGAACCTTTTCAAATAATTCATACTTATATTTCAGCAAATACACACATTCAACTCTTTGAATGATCATCTCATTTTTCTTATACTAGTTTGTTCAATTTGCAAAATATATATTTTTACGTAAGTCAAGTACACCAAAATCCATTAAGTAATATTTCAGTTCTATACAAAACATTATTATTATAAATTGAACAACAATTGTTCTTAATTATAATACCACAGATTTCATTGTCCAACAATAAAATAGAAATAATGTTTCCAATGAGAACTAGAATACAATAACTACTTTTTGACTTAATAGACTTGCACGTAGACAATACTAAACAATAAGTTCCTATGGCTAATGCACCAACCTTTGCTTCGTTTCCCACACATAGGATTACTTATCTTTGTTTAGCTTTCTACTTCTACTTGGTCTCTTCATAAATCTATATTTATGATAACCAAAGTCGGTATCCAATACTCAAGTAGAACCTTGACATAAAGAAAAATTTATTTTAAATCATGAACAAATTTGTATTTGTGACCGAAACTTCACTAAGCTTCTTTGGTTAGCCTCTGCAAGATGCTTCTTGCAGTTTCTTTTCCAGTGTCCTGGCTTATTGCAGTGGAAGCAAACTCATTTGCTATCCGTATCATTTTTTTTCTTATTATCCTTTGTTTTTGCCTTTCTATATACCTTCTTTGAATCGTTCTTCTTTTCAGAAGATCCTTTGGCCCCTACCAGTAAGACAAGGTTTTTCTTGGTTGGAAAGTGTCTCTCAACATTTTTCAACATGTTTAGCAAATCAGCGAGGCTGATATCTAGCTTGCTCATATGAAAATTTACAACAATTGTGATAGGAGTCTGGGAGTGAGTGCAAGATCAAATCTTGGCTCAACTCTCCATCCATGACAAAACCCGTTGTCCTAATTGATCAATCAAATTGATTATGTTAAGGACTTTTAACTATATTATAGTGTCATCGGTCATTTCAGATCGGAAGAGCTCCTTAGATATCTAATATCTATCAGTCCTACTTTCCTCACCATCATCTACTTGACGTGTAGGAGTATAGTAGGAGCATCTATAGTTTCATGCTGACGCTGAAGCTCGTTACTCATGGATGCGAGCTTGATGCATTGAGCCAACTGTGCATCATGTTACCACTTTCTAAAAGTAACAATCTCTTCCTCAGAGGCATTGTCTGCAACCATTGCAGGGATAGGCGTATTAAGGACATAAGATAACTTTTTAGCCATGAGAACTATTCTCAAATTCCTTAAACAGTCCGTTTAATTTAGTCCGATTAATTTAGCATCTAATATGCTATGCAGTGATGTTAATTTTAGACATTGTAAAATTCTGTAAATGAATTTTTAATTAACAACATTTTAACATACATTCTTTTATCAATTACCAAAATAAATTAGGTCATATTTTAAATTGGTATCTCCCACTATTTTCTTCAAACTATATTACCCTCAATATATATAGTTCGACAATATCTAATTAAAGATATGCTAGTGAGAATAAGGATCCCATTTCAAATGTATATAGCCTTGTGAGTGCACAACAAACTATATATAAATAAATAGGTAGACAACTCTTGTCAATTACATCAACTATGTAACTCCTTGTATTTTGCCTCTTAAATCATAATGGTCAAGTGTGTGCACATCCGAACTAAAACGATTTTTAAGTTAAGTCAGACCCAGCATTTCCATATAAGTGAAGAGAAAAATACAGCCCTTGTGTGTGCACACAACAAAGCAGCAATGTTCAATTCCTTATAAATATAATATGTAATAAAAACAACATCTTAAATATTTAATACTTGCCTTGTGTGTGCACAACAAACTCATATTAAATATTTAATACTCTATTGTTTCTATCATGCTAGAAGGCGACGTTCGATATTCCAAATATCTTTGAACGTTACAACTTAATATAAAATATTTGAAAATTTGTCTCATCTTGTTTAGCGCGCATGCACATATATATATAAAATACGCGTCATATTAATTAACATGTGAAACATGTTTACATAATATATATATATATATATAGTATAAGCATGCACATATAGAATACTATATTCTACATGGATTGATTATAGACTTTATTCTAGTTTGGTTCACTAGAGCCACCAAGTGAACCAAAAAATAAAACCCTAGGGGTGCAAGAATTAATATTTAAATATAACTATTACATTTAAACACGGGCTCCATTACAAAAGGGTCTTCAAGCGCTCCTTGCTCTTTGATCTCCAAATCTTCAAAAATGAATTCTAACTATTCTTATTACAAAACTATTTAAAATAAATAAAAACCTTGATCAGCAGTCAAGGGGAAGTACATAGGAGGGAGATAGAATTTATATTAAGAAAAAATTAGAGAAGACGAGGTACGCAGACCCCATTTAATAAAATTCACACATTCATGCATCCAACTAAAATAAAATCCAATCACATTGGTCAATAGTCCATAATCAATCCCATTTATTATCATACACATCACCATATGCATCAATAAATAACATTCATCTCATGAATAATAAACATTCGATATATATATTGATATCATTTAATGGGCAAATTTAGTTAGTATAAAATCTAATTTTGAATTAAAATAAACTCCTTTATTTTAATCCAAGTTTAAATCAAAATAAACCTCTTTTATTTTAATTTATCCAATTTTGAATAAAATAAACTATTTTATTTTAATAAAAATCTTTAATCAAAATAAACTCCTTTATTTTAATTAATTATGGAATCCAATTCCATGTAAAAAAATAAACTCCTTTATTAAAGGACGGATTATCTTTTTTATTCACAAATATACTCCTTTATTTTTAATAATATGAAATCTTATTTCATATCTAAATAAACTCCTTTATTTAAGGAAAGATGGATTCACTTTCCTATTCACAAATAAACTCTTTTATTTTAAAAAACATGAAATTCAATTTCAACTCCAATTAGTTATCATGGAATCCAATTCCAACTCTAATTAGTTAGCATGAAATTTAATTTTAAAATTAAAATAAACCTTTTATTTTAAGATTAAAATAAACAATTATTTTAATTATAAAATAATTAAGAATATATATATATATATATATATATATATATGATTACTAATCATATATGATCCTGTAACACTTTACATGAAATCTCGTGAATAAGAAGATTTCCCTTTCCTAGGTATTACCATAACGTTAATATCATATAATATTATAATCTATCTAATAAAACACAAATGATTTTAAATTTCCCGCTCATTCAATAAATCATCTGGACCGTCCAAAGTTTGGGATAAATCTCACCATCTATCTAATAAAACACAAATAATTTTGAATTTCCCGTTCATTCAATAAATCATCTGGACCGTCCAATCTATCTAATAAAACACAAATGATTTTGAATTTCCCGCTCATTCAATAAATCATCTGGACCGTCCAAAGTTTGGGATAAATCTCACCATCTATCTAATAAAACACAAATGATTTTGAATTTCCCGCTCATTCAATAAATCATCTGGACCGTCCAAAGTTTGGGATAAATCTCAACATCCATCTATCTAATAAAATACAATCTATCTAATTCTATCTATCTATATCTATATTCTATATATCTAATTATATCTAATAAAATACAAATAATTTTGAATTTTCCGCTCACTCAATAAATCATCTAGGACGTCCAAAGTTTGGGATAAATCCCACCATCCATCTATCTAATAAAATATAAATAATTTTGAATTTCTCGCTCACTCAATAAATCATTTGGGTCGTCCAAAATTTAAAATAAATCCCAACGTCCATAGTGCCGGAGGCACGGGACTGTTGCTAGTATCATATATATAGTAACGAACAGATCATGTATAAAGGTTTCGTGAATCATAACGTGGCCACGCGAATCACGTAATTTAAAAAAACAGTTTCGCGACTCCTTTTTTTAAATTAATTTTATACAACAAAATTATGTCCAATTAAATTGTTCTAAACACATATCAATATACATATTGAATCAAAATAATTAATAATTTGCATAAAGGTTTGGCTCTGATGCCACTGTTAGGTTTGTAATATTCGTGAACGCAATCAAATTGCAAAAATAAGTGAAAACGTGTAAAAATCAAAGTTTAAAAATTTTATAAACCATATACCCAGATCACTATTTATGCACAATTATTAATTAAACAAAAAAGAAAGAACAAGAATCATACCCTTGAAGATTCGAGCTTCCTCAGGTACAAGTTCACCTCCAATCCTTTTTTGCGTTCAACTTGAATCCACCGGGTTTGGTTCCTTCTTTTGATCAACGTTAGCCACCCAAGTGTTTGGCCTCTAGAGGTGATCCACCAAGGAAGAAGAAGGATTCAAGAAGATGAGTATTTTGGCAAAACCCTAGTTTTCTATCTCTATAGAAAAAAAACATACTCTCCCAACTTTTGGAATTGCGTATGTTGTGAAAAAGTCAACTACTACCACACCCATAATAAGACTCCTCTTATTTATAAATGTAGGCAACCCTCCTTAACAATTAAGGAATCGTTTTTTATTTTAATTAATTAAACTCTTTTAATTAATTTGGCTCCTAATCTTATTAGGAATAATTAATTAAACTTTTAATTAATTAGCCTCCTAATTTTATTAGGAATAAATGAGAGTACTTTTATTAATTAATTCTCAAACTCCTTTAGAAAATAAATAATAATAATAGTAATAATAATAATAATAATAATAATAATAATAAGACTCCTCTTATTAATTTATATTTAATATTTCTAAAATATTAAATAATAAATATTAAGCTATTTAATTTATTCTATCACCATAGATTAAATTAAATATACTTAACTTATTATTATAATTATGTCATTTACTTCTTAAATAATTATTCTTTCTTTTATGGTGTGACCCTTTAGGTTCTCCATATTAAACCGGTTGTGAATAAATCAATTAGAACAATTCTAATATTATTTAAATAAATAAATTAAACTAATAATTTATTTAAATAAATAATATTTATTCTACAATAGGGATAAGCCTCCCTAGCGATTAACAACTTTCCAGATAATATAGATTTCAACATTAATCATAAAAGAACCTTTGAGTAAATAGTTACCGTACAATTCAATCCTTCCACCATATAATGTCCCAATTAAATATAAGACATGAAATTACTGTCAAGTCTTATTTTATTTAATTATATGTATTTGGACTCTTTAATGCACAACTCCAAATAATGCAAATTAGAAACTCCTTTCTAATTTCATTCTGCCTTGGCCAAGGACTACTGGGTTGTCATTTATCGAATCACATAGGACATTTCTCTTATTTTACTAGAAGTGGTAGATTCTTTATTGATCATACATTATCTCCATGTACAACTTATTATACACAAGCATACCCTTTTGATATACCCTAAGGGTATTAAGGAATAAGTTAAAGTATAACTCATCATACACAAGATACTATGATGATCTCAAGTTCAAGGATCACTTGTACTACTATCACTACAGGAATTCCTATTGACAGACAAGTAAAACTCCATTAGGTATTCCTTAGAGAGCCACGTTCAGTGAACTTATTCTCTAATAAGCACATACATACTTGTTTTAGTGTCTCCTACACAAATGATCATGAAATCAATCATCATCATCCAATGAGCAAGCAACGTATGTACCAATCTATCCGGATTCACTAATCCCCAATTTAGTAATCTAACGATTGAGAACTATTTTAGTTTTAAGCTTTCTAAGAATTTAGATCTCATTACAATGATCATCATCATTATTCTAAAAGCATTGCTTAAAACTATGGGTTTATCATATATTATAAAGCAGCATCATGTAGATAATTAAAAGCCTTTAATAAATTAATACTTTTCATTAATAAATGAATAAGATTGTTACAAAGTATATGCTTTATCATCAAACATGATTGGCTTGTGTGCATACTACTTTTAGTACAGAGAAGGACTGTTTCAGATCATCAATCGTGTTAGAGAGGGCTTCAATCTGCTCTGTATTGGCCTTCTGAATTTGTAGAGCTTCTGTCTTATGATCTTGGATGGCCTTCTGATAGATGTTATCTCTCTCTTGGAGTTTGAGAAATACATCAGCCAAGATAGCTTGAAGTTTGTACTGGAAAGAATCATCTCCTACTGTTGTCTGCTTTTGTGATTCTTCAGTGAGCATAGATATCTTCTTGCTTAGATTATCAGAGCTCTTCAGTAGTTCCTGCTCCAAAGTAGTTTGATCGTCTTGATTGGCAGCTTCAGGTTGAGCAATGGATTAGACTCTATGATCATCATCTTTCGACAGATTTTCAAAGGTTTGGATAATCTGAACAATCGTGGAGTACCAATTGCTTGTAGAGGATGATGGAGTGTCTGATAGTAGTGCTTGATCATAAGGAGGCTTCTGGTTTTGAACTTGAACATCAGCCGTAGAGTGAACAGACTCTACGATTTGCTCCTTGGTCATGACTCTTTTTCCTTCAGAATCCACTCTACGATCGTAGGGGATGTAGATATTCTCAGCCTATCGATAGACCTTGAAGTGAGGCTGGTTTGTTATCATCTTGGTAGCATAAGTTTTCACCCTTGGAAAGTTTTGGGCTACCAGTTCCATGCTTGGAAAAGTCTTGTAACACCAGCTGAAGTAACTTCCAAGTCATTCAGTAAAGGCCTTCAGCCAAGGCATTGATTGGAAGACCCATTTCATCAGCAAATCATCAGGGTTGTAGAGAATGGTTGAGCAGTCTAGCTCCATGTTGTTCCAGTTCTTGACTAAGTCAGAGGAAGTCATTCTTGTTACTCTGAGCTGTTCACCTCCATGGTTTACCCGTCTGTCAGGAGGAGTTTCTGATGGTTCATTGGAAGCTTCTACCACAATTCTCTTGGTTAATCTTGCAGGTGAGAAAATAGGGTGAAGTTCTGAGTTTTCTGATTCCTGATCTTCTGATTTGGAATCATTTCCTGCTTCTTCCTTCTCAGAGCTAAAACCATTTAGATCATCTTCAGCAGACAATCCTTCTTGCTGCATTTCATGTCCAGAACCTTCTTCAGCAAGTATTTCCTCAGATTTTTCTTCTTCACTGTTGGCTTCATCTTCAGCACTTTCTCCTGGGGATACTGACTCATCATCACTCAACTCAATGATGGCATTTGATTGGCCACTGTTCCTTTTGGAGGCAAACTGGGCTTGCAGCCTGTAGCTTCTTCTTCTTCGTGGAGGTTCAATTATTGGAGACACTGAATCTTATTCTTCTTTAGTCTCTGACTCCTCTTGCTCAACAGACATACTTCTTTGGAGTTTAGCACTGACAGGGGCATATTCTTCTTTCTTGGACTTATCACTTCCTGAGTCATCACGAGGGCTTTCTGGATTGGTGGAGACATTTTCATCTTCTTCTTAAACAGTATTTTCTGACCCATTCTCTGGCCTCGTTGGGGAAAGTTCTTCTTCTTCAGACACAACATTACTTGTCCTATCATCTTTGCAGTGCTAACCAGAGGCTTCGTATCTTTGGATATTCTGGGAGTGCTCAATCGTTGAGAACCGTATATGATCTACGATTCTGACTTAGTATTGTGAGCACTTCTGTTGAAGTCATAGTTCTGCACTCTACGATTCAGCTTCGACTGTGCAGAAACTACGATCCTGAGATCAGATATTGACACTCTACAATTTCTGCCCTGTGCTTGTTGTCTTCATCTGATCTTGCTCGACTACGATCTCTACATATAATCAATAGACTCTACGAACTTAGAGTGTGATCTACAATCCTTGACTTGGCTTCGGCAGATGACCGGTCGGCTCGTAGGCAGGCTGTTTCTACGATTCTGAACATGATTTCCTCAGAACACTACGATCCCGAGGAAGCTCTTCTCTATACACTATGATCCTTCTTCGTTTCCCCTGGCAGTCTACGAACTCCGAGATTTACTATCTTGCATACTCCTATTCTGCCTCGATAGCTCCCGAGTTAACCTTGACTCACCTGGTAGACTACGACTTCTGGTGCAGTGTTCGACAATCAGACTAGCCTATCTATTACATCATAAGATCAACCTAACAAGCTTGATCTTTCTATATTTATTGTCCTTGTACATCATTTCTTTTTAAGGACTTTACAAAGCTGTTTCGCTTTATGTAGGATAAACCTAACATATTTGATCAATTCATTCTAATTCCTTGTACTTATATTTCTATTGTCTATCACAGGACTTTACATCTTTTCTTAATGTAAGCATACTTGCATATTATTCATTCATATACATATATATCATAATCAAATCATATATAAATAGGAATAGCATTCACATGCTTATTCCTGACACTCACTATTCTATAAAATAGTGTGACAATAAATGTAATGAGAACTCCATTGAGTATGGATATTGTCTAGATGACAATATTCTTATTAAAACTCTTAGATTATGTTTTGTCGTATTTTACACGACTGTTGTATAATTAAGTTATATTTCAATTTTATACCACGTATTTAGCGACTTAAGATGGATGACGTATACCTATTTTGGGGGCGTCACAATGTAGGCTCTAAGCTACATATGCAGCGTAAGCATTCTACGGTTACTGAATGGGTGCATTGTAACTGGCTGGCTGAGTACATTGGTGAATTCTTTGACGTGCCTTTACCACCCGGAACTTTCATTCCCCGTCCTCCTCATTTTGCTACTGATTTTACCCTTGCTGAAAGGATTCACCGTGCAAATCATCGTCCTTACTTCACCAAGAGGGATGAACAGCGTGCAGTAGTGGTAGAACTCGATTGATGGATATTTCCTTTTTTGTTTGATGACAAAGGGGGAGAAATTTGAGATTTATTTTTAGACTAAAAAGACTTGGATTTGTGATTCACCAGAGTTTTGTTGAAGTTTTAATTTATATGTTAGCAGTTTGATATATTTGATAATATATGTTGAACTAACATGATTGCAGGTACATGCCCAGATAATAGAGTTATTTAAAAATTTCAGGTTTCTAAAATCGAATTTTAGTTAGTTATTATATAATCCGTGAAATGATATTAATTCATGAATTTAGGGGGAGCTAATTATATTATATGCATGAACATAGGGGGAGCTAATGTGAATTAAAAAGTTTTTGGTTGTCATCATCAAAAAGGGGGAGAATATTGACCTAGTCATATTTTATCCTTAAGTTTTAATGATGAATTGTTCGTATGCTGAATTGTTTTATGGCATTTCAGGTATCTAGTGATAAGGAACATTAATTGGATATTCAAGTGGGTGAAGAATTTTTCTTTACTAGGAAAACAAAAGTGTAAGGTCAATTGCATAATAATTGATTTTTTATTTAAAGGCTCTAGGACATATCATTTGCATTTTGGTATATGTCTTAAATGAAAAATGATTTAAAAAGTTTTGAAAAAGGTTTTTTCCTAAATACTTTAAATATATGTTATCAAGTACAAAGATTTTTAAATACAATATTTTATAGAATGTTACTTGAAATATGTTACATGTGTATATTACTTGATATATGTTTTGCATGTCTACTATTGGTATACATACACTTGGGTTATATATTGAATTAAGTTACACGTGGATATACATGCCTAGAAAGCTAAAAGGACGGTAGCTTTATATGATATGAAATGTGTGCACGACTTACAAGGATAATGATTATAGAGTCTTGAGACTCTTGAATGTTGGAAGTCTATAAAGTGTAATGGCTTACGCCAGTCTCTTTTTGTTGTCACGCGCCACTTGTTATGAATAGTGAGATAAAGTCAAAGTTGTTAGTAGGTTGCATTTTGAAAGGGGCCTTTTGATTTATCCAAACTGAGTACCTAACAAGAATTTGTTTTGCTAAATTGGATAAATGTTAACATTGTGGACTGTTTCATAGCTTTACCGTTGGAGGATATTTCATTATCTATTGAATATTAACCAACCGGATTTTTTTGGACTAATAAAAGCAGAAAATATCAACGGTAACTATTGTGGGCTATATAAACAGGATTTCTTGTATGGGATAGAATACAACTCAAGAATTTATTATTGCACTAATTACTCATATTTATCAAGCAACGTAATTTGATTGGTGCAAATCTTGAGCAGCTAAGCAATTAAATTTTTGATATTATTTGAGCTGGTATTTGGTAAGATTTAATTATTTATCTTATTGTGCTAATTGATCATTGCATATAGTTGAGCATTTAATTGTTAAATTGATTATTCTTGCATTGATCATAGACCTCTATATTTGTATTAATATTTCTGTTTTAGACTAAGTGTAGTCTAAAGGTGTTAATCCTAGTGGATTAGAGAAAAGGTTTACAAACAGGTTCAAGGAAGCAAATGTGCTTGAAGAGTGCTTAGGTGCACAAGGAGCAAGAGTTCTCAAGAAAAATTAATTGTTATTAATTTATTGTAAGAATCTGTTTTGTAATCAGTGTTTATTTATAAAAAAATAAATAAAGTGAGTCTCCAATACTAGTTTGGATTGGACGTTGACTAGGCTATTATTATAGAGAGTAATAGTTGAATCACTTAAAAATTCTTGGTGTTGATTTTATTATTTGCTTTACTCACATAAGCTATTTAATTATCTTAATAATTAAAATTTGAATATTTGCTTTATATTAAGATAATTATTTAACACCAAGTATTTTATTTAAATTATAAATTCAGCAAGATATTTCGTCAATTCAGTAGACTATTAATTCAGCAAACTGAATTAATTAATATAGTAGCTTGAATTTAACAGCTTGATCTAAAGTTTAAAAATTGGTCATAGATTGCTCTCACACTTATTCAATCCTCCTTCTAAGTGTGCCTAGTTAAATTTCACTTAGCTATATGAGTGATTTATTTATATAGCTAATGCAGTGTTTTGGGTTATCCTCACCTTTACTCCTCATATAAGTGGGCCTATTTTAGCATATATGTAAATTATATGGAGTATATATAATAAAAATTTTATAAAATTTGAAAGACAATAAAAATATAATTTACAAGTACAAAGTAATCAAATAATTAAATTTGTAAGGAAAACTTAGAGCATCTCCAATAGTCTCTTCAATTATTTTAGGATATTCAAATAGGTAAGTCACATCAAAAAACCCCAACAGCCTCTCCAACCTTAGTAATTAAATTTGCAATCTTATTCTCTCTTTTCAGAACTGGTAAGTTGAATTTGTCTCTTCAAAACAATTATTTTATTTTGGGAGAATCAAAATTATATGAAAAATGCTAAAAATATATATTTTGCTTGATGAGTTTGATTTACAACTCATTTTAAAATTTAATATCATTCCTTTTTATTTATTTATTTTTCATATTGGATAAAATATTATTTTAATTACCCTTTGCATAATCACGTTAATTATGATCATCTGGTTTATCCAGTATGACCCACTGGATAATCACGTGAATTAAAAAATTATCCAATGACCTTGGATAATCAAGTTTGCTTAGTAGGTTATTCATCTTTTCAATGTGAACATAATAAGATAAACAGAAAAATAAATGCTAAATATTAATTTAATTCTTGGAATGGAATTTAGTTTTAATTAAATATTAATTTTTAAATATAATTTATTTTCCAGAATGTTGTCTTTTTAAAAAATGAATGTTATTAATTATTTCAAATGTTATCAATTATTATTATTTTAAGTCAAATATTGTATTAATTAAATTAAAAAAACTTATAAAACACAAAATATTAAAGTAATGAATAATACTCTTTAAATAGTTATATATGTCAACAAACTTCAATTTGAAAAATAAATAAATTATTATTAGTATTAGAGATGCTATTATATTTCAATTATCAATTATTTCCAAAAAGTGCATGGACAGCCGCGCCCTTTACCATCACCCTTCACATGAGAACAGAAAACAAACCCCCTATCATTACGTCTCGTAATAGTCCCCAAACTATTAGTTTCAAACATCCTCTTGAAGAAGATTCATAATGTTTCAAATTATCTTAATCATTTTATAAAATTCATAAAGTGATAAATATTTTTTTATATATTACTCCCTCCGTCCTAAATTAATTGCTCAATTTTGACATTTTTAAGTCAAATTGACTATTTTTAGAATTAATAATTAAGCATATATAAATATATTTCTAAAATTATAAAAATTAGGATTAGTAATAAATTGTATATACTTTCTTTTGATTATAATCTCTTCACCTATATTTTAGCAAAAATAGTAAAAAGATTAGTTTTAAAAATGATCAATTTGACTTTAAAAAGTCAAAACTGAGCAATTAATTTGGGACGGAGGGAGTAATATATTTTAATAAATAATATAATTATTCTTTATTTTATGTAATTTATATCATCTTTTTAAAAATAAAAATAATTACTCCATCTATTTTTTTTAATATAGGTCGTTTTAGAAAAATATTTTTGTCTCTTAATATAAGTCGTTTGAGAATTTCAAGTAAACATTAATTGCTTAATTTTTAATATTTACCTAAGTATTAAATACTAGTAACTGACCGTGCCTAAAGGCACTGCCTAACGAAATCGTCCTTCTCTCTTCGTGCCTCCCTCTCTCCGTTTTAACAATTTAAAAATTAGAATGAATCTAAATCGTTCTTGTGATTTCCTGCCCAAATTTAAATTGGGTTCTATCTCATTATTATAGATAACTTTGGTTCTCTTAATATTTTTTACCCAATAAATAATATTCTCTTTTTTAATACACAGACAATATAGATAATTGATATTATATTTAATGTCATACAATTATTTTTTTAATATTTGTGTACACTTCTAAAACGATTTATATTAAGAGAGGAGAACACCAAAATAAAACAATGTATTATATAAAAATTTCAGTTAAAATAAATACTGGTATATATTTTTTGGGAGACATGCAAAAAAAAAATTAAAAATGGGCCGGTACAATAATCATAATATTAAAAAGATATTTTCGTATGTGCCTCCACCATTTTTGATAAAAAAAAAAAAATAGGCACCACATGTTGAAATATTAAAAAAATATTGTAGAAATTAATATTTTCATAATGTTTTTTTATATTTTCATATATTAAGCTTATTTTTAATATTAAATAATAAATCTCATATGTAAAAATATCAAAAAAACGATGCCAAATTATATATCACTTCCCTTTGAGATGTGAAGAAATCAGTTTGCATTACGGTAGCATGGATGGGTAAATTTAACTAACATATTGATATGTCTAGTGGCATACAAATATTAATTGTAATGAAGTTTATAATTGAACCAATTATGGGTGGTCATATCATATGATTTAGAAAAAAAAAATGCAAATCTACACGAGGATTGAGACATGTGGAGCTCTCTGTACAAATTATCCAATAAATAATAAATAAATAAAATTCATCCGTTTTAAAATTAAATGTATTTTTTTATTTTTTAATTATTAAGAGTCATAAAATTCTTAAGATGTGATTATTTTTATTATAAATTAATTGATCACAATCATGCCACCATTAAGAAATTTCTAGCAAATACTAGGGATAATTTTGAAAAAATAATACTACATCTGTTTTACAAAAAAAAAATATTTACAGAATATGCAAATCTTAATTGTATAGTTTTTTTCCATATTTACCCCTATAACCATGAGTTGTTAATTTATTAATTGTGGCATAACAATAAAATTATAACAATAAACTTGAAAATATTGTGTTATTTTATATTTTTATTCATAAAAATGAGTTTTTTTTTTGTAATTGTATCTTTTCTCTTGGAAAGTTTGAAATAAGGAATTCTCTTTACAATTTAATAATAACCAAACAATTTTTGCAGATAAAAATTAAAGCAAGTAAAAGAAAAAGGAAAGTCGAAGATAAGATGCCATTATCATAATTGGGGAGGCTAATTAAGTAATTAAAGAGAGTAGACACAGACCAAAGAATAGGTAAAGCAACGTGTATTCTACTGGGGCTTCCAATTGCCTTCCACGGCTGAGGAAAAGAGCCCTAACCCCATCCCTCCTCTCGTTCTTCATTATAAAGAGTCTCAAGGGGCTGCTCACACTCGTTTCTGAGTTTCTTCTTTCTCATTATCTCAAGGTCAGCGGAGCGAGAGAACTTTTCAGTACATTTCTCGTAAGGTCAATACCTCTGCTTATCTTTCCGATTATATGAATCTATATGTTTATTTGGATCTGTTTATAGTTTAGACAAGTTATTTTTTTATGTTTTAGACTATGTTTTGGTAATACGTATATATGTTTGTTTGTTTTTCGATATATATTTATGTTTCTTTAGATCTGTTTATCTGAGCTGATTCATGCTAATTTGTTATGTACAATTACAAAGCTGATTTATATATTTGTTTCGGTTGAACATTTATTATATGATATGCTTTGTGCTTGAATTGTATTGATCTGTTATATCTTTTACATTTCTATATGCTCATGTATGCTTAAAAGTATGTTAGGTAAATACAGTAGTTTATAGACGTGTATAAAGAAACTTGGTGCTGCCAAAATGTATGAAGAAATGGATGGAATTGTTAACCAAGTGCTTGCAATTACTACTTCTATTGACTCTGAAGCTCTTTACAATACGATGATATACTTCTTTACAGAAGCAATGAAATTGAATAGAGCTGTCAATATATTTAAGCACATGAGAAATATCAAGAAATTGAGTTGCAGGCCGTCAATAAGGACATATAATCTTCTTTTTGCTGCACTTCTAGGTAGGGGGAGCAATTCATATATAAACCATATGTATATGCAGTCTGTTAGAGGCCTTTTCAAGCTTATGATCAATGATGGGGTTGATCCGGATATTTTCTACTTGAACTCTATGATAAAGGGGTATGGTCTTTCGCTTCGCTTCATCTAAATGATGCCCTCAGAATATTTGCCCAACTCATTTTCGTATGATTATCTGATCCATGGGTTGTGTGCCCAAGGCCGAACGAACAATGCCAAGGAGCTGTGTAATCAAATGAATGAAAAGGGATTTGTTCCCAGTAGCAAATCATATAACTCCCTTGTGAACTCTTTGGCTCTTGGCAGAGAGGTTGACAAAGCTGTGAAGTATTTGTGGGAGATGATAGAAAAATGAAGGTCGACTGATTTCATAACCTATAGAACAGTCCTTGATGAGATCTGCAGGCATCGTCGGGTGGAAGATGGCATGATTTTGCTTAAAGATTTGCAAGAGAAGGATATTGTGGATTTTCACACGTACAAAAAGCTTCAATATGAACTTGAAGACAATTTTGGAGATATTGCTGATAGAAACCGGTACTGAGCATTAAGTTTCTCTTGCTTACTTTTTATTATCTTTACCTGTGATTTAAGAAATTTTAACTATAGTGCATTTTTGGAAGGGACAGTACAAACTGGGAAATTTATAGATAAGGCATTTGGTTGTAACTGTAAATGGAAAATATGAAAATGAACATGGAGTGTGTCAATGGTACTGTGTTAAACAAAAAAAAAACACATTTATGTATGTCATATTGAGTGATCGTTTGGCATAGTGCTTGAGATAAATCACTTTTAATACTAATAATATAGCTTTGTTTGATAAAAGTGCTTTCAAGAGAAAGTTAACACTACACAATCATTATATAAGTTTAATTTTTTTTTAAATTATTAAAAACTTACAAGCAAATCTGTTATGGCTTTTAGGTTTTTCAAAAAAAATTTACGGATAAATGTGTATATTTGCGAAATGTTTAGCATTTTTTATGTCACTACAATTTCGATTTTTTTTGCCTCAATTAAAAATTTTTTGTACTCAAATATCTTCGAGGTAGCCCTAGATAATGAAAAGGAAAAAAAATCAATTATAAATTTTTAACTATGCATATATTTGAAAAATATGGCACCAAGTATATAATTTTAGACCGTGAAATAAATAACTATCAATGAGACTCTAATTTATTGGATTATAATTATTTGTAAATTTTCATATTCTTGTATTTCTCAAATTTCAAGTATAATATTGAAAAGTCCAAAGGATTAATTTTCTTCATGGAACTCAATGAATTTTAAAAAAGAAAATGATATATATTGCGAATGTTTAGAAGGCATGTTCATGTAGACTAGACGTCAGACAACAATACTACAACAATAACAAAGTCTAACACGTAAACAGAAGTAAGATCTAAATGCATGAACAAGTTGTCAGACTTTCTGGGCACGTTCTGGGTTACCCAGAAACGTGTGGTCAATGCCGGTCAACATGGTTTGACCACTAATAACTTTCTACTAGATTACGATCTGACTTTGATTCAGTTTCAGATCAAAGCTTAAAAACACAAAAACACATAACAGGACGAGATCTATGGGACCTGACATTTGGTTGTCAGACCATATTTCTAATTTTTCCAAATTTTACAAATCTTCAAATCCGAGCCTCTAGATGTTATGGATCTAACATCTAGCAACCCAGATCATCATTAGACACGATAACAAACATGTTTTAACAAAAATTTCAAACATCAAACAACCGAAATTTGGACAGAATTCAAGCTAGGGTTTTATACCTTCTATGATTAATTTCTAATTCTAGGCTTCTGATTTGGTTGTGATGTTCGTGGGGCTTGGTTGTGGGACTGATATGTCTTAGAATTTCGGAGGTGAGAGCTTGAGAGAGTTTAGTTTGAGTGTTGTGAAAAATGTTAGTGAACAAATGAATTATTTCTCTCTCCAATCTATATATACAAGGGCTAGATACATGTAATGCTGATATAGAGACTGATTTGCTAGTGTTTTAAGTCAAGATGGTTGTTACATTAGGTCACCAACCCATCCTATTGTCAAAACCTACATATTAGACTTCAATAATGCATAGAGGGGTAATTTAGTTATTTGTATTTCTCATTTAATGGCAAAAATGGAAATTAGGCAAACCCTTAGGGTTTAACCCTAAGGTTTAGTGCATAACATTTGTAGAATTTAGCAATTAGGGTTTGCGCAAAAAAATAAATAAAATAAAATAAAATAAAAAAATTAGTTTCTAAAATTTGTAATTAGGGTTTTCCTAATTAAATTAGTTTTCTAATTACATTATACAAGAACATTAGGGTTTAATAACGTTAGTTATAATTAAGATCACTGATTTATCAATTAGAGCACCCATTTGATAATTAGGGTTAGCAATTTACTAATTAGGTTTAACAATTTAATAAATAGAGTTAAAATTTGTAATTAGGGTTTTTAATTACATTAATCATGATCATTAGGGTTTAAAGTCCGCTAATGAGTATTAAACATCCTAATTTAGCGATTAGGGTTTTCCCAATTTGATAGTTAGGGTTCCTAAATATCGGTTACGGGTTTTAATTTCACAATTAGGGTTTCGAGTCAATAATTAGGGTTTACCTAATTAGCACTTATATTTATAATATCCGACATTGATCATATTATTACGATTTCCTAAAAATATCTTGAACTCTAATTTGTATTTTAAATTAGGGTTTCGCACAATAAAACTAGTGTTTGTCATATAAAGCCATAATTGACCAACCATTATTGGTCAACATGTACAGTACATATTTATAGCACTGAAAATCAAAATAATATTATATTATTATCATTCCTTATTCCAAAACCATAATTAGGGTTTGGATTTCATATTTGATTTACCTTACATAGACAACTTTATTAATTAAGTTAAAATATTTAACTTAATAATCTGAGCTAAAATTCATATAAATAAATATTAATTATAATAACTACAATAACCATTCCTTATATTATTTAAATAATATAATATCATATTTCCTTTGAAAAATAAATAATAAAAACATTTCTACAATAAAATTAATTATTGTAAAAATATAATTTATAATGATCATAAATTCTAAAATAAAATTATTTGTAATTATTCATTTAATAAATATATTTTTATTTACCACGTAAATACATATACACATTATCTTATACAAATCCTCTTCCTTAAATAAAAAAAAATTATACGCAAAATTTGGGTTTTATTTATATAGAAAATACCGGGTTATTACAGGGGGAAACATTAATGACTGCTTGTTATATACTTAATAGTATACCCCATAAGAAAACTAATATTACACCTTATGAATTGTGGAAAAAGAGAAAACCCTCTCTTGACCATTTAAGGGTGTGGGGATGTAGAACATTAGTACGATTAACTGATCCTAAAAGGCCTAAACTTGGTGCTAAAGCAATCGAGTGTGCTTTTATAGGCTATGCACAAAATAGCAAAGCCTATAAATTCTTGACTATGGAATCCACAGATTCTGTTAGCCAAAATATAATTTTGGAATCTAGAGATGTTGAGTTCTTTGAGAATTCTTTCTTTAGGAAAAGGTCAAGAGAAGACACTGATAAAGAGGATCAAGAAATTGTTCATCATGGAACAAATGATGAAATAGAACTTACTACATCTACTGAAGAAATAGAACCAAGAAGAAGTAAAAGAACAAGGATAGAAAAAACTTATTGCCCTGATTTCTATATGTACCTAGTAGAAGGAAACAGGGATGTTATTGTTTCTTCTAGTGTTTTTGTGACTGAACATGATTCTGGTGATAGAGATCCATTGACTTTTAGAGAAGCTATGTCCTCTCAAGATTCAGGTTTTTGGCAAGAAGCCATAAATGATGAAATGGATTCTATCATGGATAACAAGACTTGGGTCTTGGTGGATTTACCTCCTGGTAGTAAACCCATTGGTTGTAAATGGATCTTTAAAAAGAAAAGAAATCAGATGGATCCATTGATAAGTATAAAGCTAGACTAGTAGCAAAGGTTTTAAGCAAAAAGAAGGAATTGATTATTTTGATACATATACTCCAATAACAAGAATTAGTACCATTAGGTTATTAATTGCATTAGCATCAATTCATAAGCTTATTATACACCATATGAATGTTAAAACTGCTTTTCTAAATGGTGATTTAGAAGAGGAAGTTTATATGGAACAACCAGAAGGGTTTGTTTTGAAAGGTCAGGAAAGAAAAGTTTGTAAACTTATTAAATCTTTATATGGCCTAAAACAAGAACCTAAGCAGTGGCATGAAAAATTTGACCAAATGATTGTTTCAAATGGATTTAAAATAAATGAATCGGATAAATGTGTTTATTCTAAGTTTAATAAAAGTTTTGGGGTTATAATTTGTTTATATGTTGATGATATGCTTATTTTCGGTACTAGTGAAAAAGTAGTATTAGAAACTAAAGCATTTTTGTCTGCTACTTTTGATATGAAAGATATGGGGGAGGCTGATATAATTTTAGGTATTAAAATTGTGCGGTCTCAAGATACTATTTCTTTAACTCAGTCTCATTATATTGAGAAATTGTTAAAGAAGTTTAATCACGAGAATTGCAAGATAGTCTCTACCCCATATGATCATTCTGTTAAGTTATTTCCAAATAAAGGAAATAGCATATCTCAATTAGAGTATGCAAGTGTAATTGGTAGTCTAATGTATGCAATGCAATGTACTGGACCTGATATAGCATTTGCAGTAGGAGTATTGAGTAGGTTTACTCATAATCCAGGTCAGGTTCATTGGGATGCAGTATCAAGGATACTTAAATATCTTAAAGGCACAATGAACTATACATTATGTTATACAGGATACCCAGCTGTGGTAGAAGGGTACACGGATGCAAACTGGATAACAGATTTGGATGAAATAAAGTCTACAAGTGGAGGGATATTCACTTTAGGAGGAGGGACAATTTCTTGGGGTTCCAAGAAACAAACCTTGATAACACATTCAACTATGGAATCTGAGTTTGTTGCATTATCAACTGCTGTAAAAGAAGCCGAATGGCTTAAGGATTTATTATTTTAGATTCCACTTTGGCCCAAACCAATGACAGCTATCACAATATATTGTGATAATGAGGCAGCATTATCACGGTCCTATAACAAGGTTTATAACGTAAAGTCTAGACATATAAGTTTAAGACATAGTTATGTAAGGGAGCAAATCAATAAAGGGGTTGTTACCTTTAACTATGTTAAGTCAAAAAGAAAATTTGGCAGATTCTTTTACAAAAGGCCTAGGCAAGGATGTAATATGTAAGACTTCCAGGGAAATGGGTTTAAAGCATTTAAATGAAAGGTAATCTATAAGTGGAACCCAACTAAATACTAGAGTAACATCTGGTATATTAGTTCAATGGAAAAATACTTATAGTAATAACCAGTTATACACTAGACAAGTATGAAGAAGAAATTCTTCAAAACCATCTCAAAGATAGTTTATGCTTGTATGGAGAACAAAGAGGGTAGGGTAAACCTTTAATGAATCTATGTCCAATCTGAAAGATGCATGTCATACAAGTGCATCTAATTAGATTCACCTATATAAGTGAAGGAAGTGGGCCGCTTTTGCGAGATATAAGGCTTATCTCTAAGTCACTTACAAAACCCAAGAGGTAAACACATGGCCATAAATGTGTTGGGTCTCTTTAAACTATAAGAGATATAGTATATGTCTATAGAGCAAGATATCACTTTAAGATTTTTTAGTTCAAAGCTAACGCTACTAAAAATTCAGATATTTTGTGAAATAGACTATGTAAAGGTTCAAGTCGAAAGACACATATTACTTATGTATACTATATTTAATAAGAGAAAAAAATGTCAAAGGAAAAGGATTGTAAGATTATGAAAATAGGGGAGGATTGTTGGATATTTTCATTATCTAAAGTATATAATAAATATATTATATATTATAATATTAACGCGTCGGTATTGGAAGTTGAAGCCAACGTTAATATTTGGCGGAAGACAAAATTGAGTTGGGACAAAAATACGCAACGGTAATATTTGGAGCGGAAGTATTGGAATATGACATCGTATTTGGGCCAAAAATTGGGATTTGGGATACGTATCAAAAATTACAGAAAGACATATCCCATAATTGGGATACGACCCAATTCAAAGGATGCCATAATTGGGATACGACCCAATTGGGATACGACAAACCTATAAATAGGTCAGGAATCCACCAAATTCAACACACTTCAAATTTTCAATCCTTCTTATCCAATCCTTCAGGAAAATTATCATTCTGAATATTTTTCTTATTATAAATTTTCTTCTTTCATTTATAGTTTTGCACTAGATTTGTTCCTACACAACAAATTTTAGTACAAAGTAAAATCTGGGCCTATCTTGTGACACCCCCAAATATCATCTATCTATCTACCCATAATAAATGCAAACCATACAATAGATAGAAATAATAATAAATCTCCTTAAGGGTTACAACATCCAAATAATAATAATACAATCGCAGGTTAAACTAACCTTAAACATCTGTGCAGAATCATAAACAAATAAGTCTTAAATAACATCAGTAACTCAAGTCTTAAAAATAAATACATCATCTAATAAAAATAACAAGTCTTCATCACTTGCTAACTTTTCCCTTGTCTTTACTAGTGGAAGGTTCATCGGTTCTTTCGTTCTTAACTGCAATGTTATTATTAAGCAAGAGTGAGCACTATTGCCCACAGGTATAATAATGAAATAACAGTATAATAACATGCAAGTAAATCAAAAACATCTGAATAAAAGCTCAACTTTTGAATCAAGAATGAATAACAAGAATCAAAAGAATTCTGAGGGTCATAAGACCTTGAACTATGTCCTAGGTTATCAAGGGTTATACTTGAAACCTTTAACAGTCATAAGACTATGGACCTTTCTTCTCGTACTTAGGGGGATCAGCCCTTAGTACCATACTGTGCACAATATCTTAACGCTAACGCATAAGTAAATCCCTTTGCAGGGGCAGGGTTGTTCATCTCAGTTTGACATTCGAGTCCGCACCAAAGGAAGTTTGGTTGGGATAATTCAATAGGGGTTCTGAAATTTAGAACGTTCATCAACTAAGGACTAGTTGAATCAATAAAATTCACTAGTCTAATAAGGTTCAACAATAATGATATTCAATTCGAATAATAATCTCAAGAAGTATACAATAGAACAATTATTGTATAACTGAATCATGCTTTGAAAAGATAATAAATCTTTAATATAACAATTGAACTTGAATAATAGTAACGATAATTTACTCGAGGTAACTAATAACTTGAATAATAATGACAAGTAGGGTTAGGAAACTTGCCTCGTGTGTAGGCTAAACGATTAATACTTCCGTTCACCACAAATCCTACACGCATACCATATGTATTCACGACATCCATTAGTTACATTTTCACTTAATTATTTAATATAAACTCCACTTTATTTAACAAATCATTACCCTTCTAATTTAATTACTTAATTAAATTAGAATATTTTCATTCTCTTACTATTATTACACTCGAATAAATTATTTCATAATAATTTCCATCGAATATTTATTTTATTCAATAAATATCTCAATTAAAATATTTACTTTATTTTATAAATATTTTAATAATAATTTTCATCGAATATTTATTTTATTTCATAAATATCTCAATTAAAATATTTAATTTATTTTATAAATATTTTAATAATAATTATCATCGAATATTTATTTTATTCCATAATATCTCAATTAAAATATTTAATTTATTTTACAAATATTTTAATAATAATTTTCATCGAATATTTATTTTATTCTATAAATATCTCAATTAAAATATTTAATTTAGTTTATAAATATTTTAATAATAATTCTAATCAAATATTTATTTTTATATTTTTATTTTTTTATATTTTTTTATTATTATTATTTTTTAACCGTCGGGGCGGGGTAATTTAGTTTGGTAACGCCCGCCGGGGGCGGGGTTACCCAGACTCATTTTCTGCAGTTTCTGCAGTTCTGCAGTTCGCTAACATAACAAGGCCAAATTAGGCCAAAAATCAATCACAGGTAAAATTATACATGAATATGGCCATAACTTCCAATTAGTTATTTTTACACGAATTTAGACTTATCCAATCATTACTTAACCCATTTAGCATGGTTTTTAACAATTTACAACACATAATTTGCAAAATCAACACATTTACTTCCACTGTTCTTGATGTTCTTGAAGGTTTTGAAAATAAAACATGAAAATTGTCACTACGGATTCGTTATAACACTGAATCCGTTTATTTAAACTTTGGTCTCTTCGTATCAACATGCATAATGATATACGAGTGTAAAATTTAGGGATAATATACGATCAATACATAAAATATCACGTTTAAGGCCAAAACCCATACTCTGTAATTTTGTAGAAATCATATACGATGTAATATTATGAAACTGGTGATATAGAATCATGCAATATATATAAAATACGATTTGATACATCTTAACCCATAAATAACTCATAAATATTACTCATTTCTCAATCACAGAGGCTTTACAGAAACTTTGAAAGCCATTTTCTTATAAAAACTTAATGACGTAAAATAGAATTTGGGAAGGAAAATTACCCAGAGTATAATTAATGAAAGATGAATTCCTTCTCAGATGACTCTCATAATCCTCTTAACAACTCTGACTTCTCAACTCTTTCTCTGTATTTCTCTCTGTTATGCTTTCTAGACTTAGGCAAATAATGAAGAAGAAATAAAAGAATACGTAAACTAAATAATGAACAACTGACGCGTTGGTGGTCAGTTACCCAGTCATGGGTTAACTGGCCCCAACTCCCTTTAGTGCCATGTTTGCCTAGCTAGAATAGGTTTCAAAAATCATTTAATTTAATAAAACTTTATCACATGGTTAATTCATGTCACACCCACTTGCACAATAATCAAATATCTTATTTAATATAAATAAAATATAATAACTTCTCATAAATTCACATAGTCATATATTTAATTTTCTCATTAATTAATAATGTCAAATTATTAACTCTCTAATTAATAATTAATTTAATTAAAATAACATCATGCTTAATTAAATATTTCATTTAATTTAATAAACTCAATTAATTACATACTTGAATAATAATTATTCTCCACATTAATTTAATAAATGTAATACATATAATTAAATTAATCTACCACAATTGCATCAAATAATTATGTAATACAATAATTAAATCATCGAAAAATATTTATTTAATTCAATAAATATTAAAATTAAATTACAAAAATCTCGTTCGTCACATCTTTCCCCCCTTAAAAGGATTCTGTCCCCAGAATCACGACTCAATAAATTCAACCCGTTACATTCTTCCCCCCTTATAAAGATTCTGTCCCCAGAATCGGTTACACATAATTAAGTAAATAAATGAGGGTAATTCTTCATCATATTTTTTTTCGAGTTCCCACGTAGCTTCGTCAGCGTTGTGGTTCCTCCAAATTACCTTAACAGAAGGTATAACTTTATTTCTGAGAACTTGTTCTTTTCAGTCAACAATTTGGATAGGAATTTCTTCGTAAGATAAGTCTTTCTCAAAATGTAGGGGTTCATATTCAATTACATGCTTGTAATCAGCCTTGTAGGGTCGTAATACAGAAACATGGAAGACGTTGTGGACATTCTCAAGTGCTGGAGGTAAGGCTACCTCGTACGCAACTTCTCCGATTCTTCTCAGTACTTCAAAGGGTCCAATGAATCTTGGGCTCAATTTCCCTTTCTTTTCGAACCTGATCTTCCCCTTCTAGGGAGAGACCTTCAAGAAAACATAACTACCTAATTCAAACTCGGTATTTTTACGATGTGGATCAGCGTATTTCTTCTGTCGATCTTGAGCCGCTACCAGTCGTGCTCGGATCACTTTGACTATTTCTGTCGTCTGCTGTACCAATTCTGGCCCTAGCAATTGTCTTTCACCAACTTCATCCCAGTAAAGCGGAGTTCTGCACTTTCTGTCGTATAACGCTTCGTAAGGCGACATGCCTATACTAGCGTGGTAACTGTTGTTGTAGCGAACTCTATTAATGGTAGGTGATCATCCCAATTTCCTTTAAAGTCCATCACACAGGCTCTTAGCATATCTTCTAATGTCTGAATCGTTCTCTCACTCTGTCCGTCTGTTTGAGGGTGATAAGATGTACTCATTCGCAATTACGTACCCATGCATTCCTGAAGACGTTTCTAAAAATTTGATGTGAAGCGCGGATCTCTATCTGAAATAATTGATACCAGAACTTCGTGCCTCGAAACAATCTCTTTTACGTATAGCCTCGCCAACTGATCTAAGTTGAATCTTATTTTGATCGAAAGGAAGTGTGCAGATTTCGTCAGTCGGTCAACGATAAACCCATACTGCGTCGTAGCCTTTCTGAGTCGTCGGAAGGCCAACCACGAAGTCCATTGTAATATGTTCCCATTTCCACTCTGGGATCTCTAACGGTTGTAACAATCCACTCGGTCTCTGATGTTCCGCTTTCACTTTCTGACATGTTATACACTTGGCAACACATTCTGCAACATCACGCTTCAAATTCGGCCACCAGAAATGTTGTTTAAGATCTTGGTACATCTTGGTACTACCAGGGTGAATCGAATATCGTGAACAATGAGCCTCGCTTAAAATATCTTCCTTAATCTCTTGAACTGGCGGTACCCAAATTCTATTATCAAATCTCAGTATTCTTTCCTTATCCATCTTAAATCTTGGTTCGGTTCCTTCAGATATCTTCTTTGTCACATTTTTACATTATTCGTCCTGAAGCTGAGCCTCGTTAACTTTATCCAGTAGGGTTATACCAGATTGCATCTGAAATATTTTTTCATCAATCTCCATAGGATACTTCACTTCCAATTCCAGTTTCTCCATTTCTGCAATTAGCTCGTCCTGAGAAGTCAACATCATCAACTTCTCCCGACCCTTTCTACTTAAGGCATCGACAACGACATTCGCCTTACTCGGATGGTATAAAATCTCACAGTCGTAGTCCTTAATTAACTCCAACCACCTTCTTTGACGCATATTCAAGTCCTTCTGCGTGAAAATATATTTCAGACTCTTATGGTCTGTATATATTTCACACTTCTCCCTGTAGAGATAGTGCCTCCAAATTTTCAAAGCAAAAACAACTGCAGCTAACTCCAAGTCATGGGTCGGATATCCCTTCTCGTAATCCTTCAATTGTCGTGATGCATACGCAATGACTTTGTCGTTTTGCATCAGCACACATCCAAGTGCTTTATGCGATGCATCACTATAAACAACAAAATTTCCTGTATCATCTGGAAGAGATAACACAGGGGCCGTACTCAACCTCTTCTTCAATTCTTGAAAACTTTTCTCACACTTATCCGTCCAAACAAATTTCACAGCTTTTCGAGTTAAATTCGTTAACGGAGTTGCGATCTTGGAAAAGTCTTGTATGAACCTTCTATAATATCCTGCCAATCCAAGAAAACTTCATACTTTCGACGGTGTCCTCGGTTGATCCCAGTTAATCACAGCTTCGACTTTGGATGGATCTACTGAAATTCCATTTTTATGGATCACGTGCCCAAGAAATTGCACTCGTTCAATCCAAAATTCACATTTCGAAAACTTGGCATACAACTTTTCCCTTCTCAATACTTCCAACGTTAATCTCAAATGCTCTTCGTGTTCTTCTTTGGTTTTCGAATAGACCAAAATGTCATCTATAAATACCACTACGAACTTGTCCAAAAACTGCTTGAACACACCATTCATTAGTCCCATAAATGCTGCAGGAGCATTCGTAAGACCAAACGACATTACTAAAAATTCGTAGTGACCGTATCGTGTTCTGAACGCAGCCTTTGGTACATCCTCCGGCCTCACCTTCAATTGATGATAACCGCTTCTCAAGTCTATCTTGGAAAAGTATCTCGCTCCCTTCAATTCATCAAACAGGTCGTCGATCCTCGGTAATGGATATCTGTTCTTAATCGTGACCTTATTCAGTTCTCTGTAGTCAATGCAGAGTCGCATCGATCCATCCTTCTTTTTCACAAACAACATCGGCGCTCCCCACGGCGATACGCTCGGTTGAATGTACTTCTTGTCCAACAATTCTTGTAGTTGTACCATTAATTCCTTCATCTCTACTGGTGCCATTCGGTATGGTGCCTTCGATATTGGAGCAGTTCCGGGCGCCAAATCGATTACGAAATCTACCTCTCTAACTGGTGGAAGTCCTGGTAAATCGTCTGGAATTACGTCGACGAAGTCCCTCACAATCGGTATTTCTTCTACCTTCAGATTCTCTTTTCGACTATCGACTATGTAAGCTAAGTATCCTACACAGCCTTGTTTTAACAACTTCCTGGCCTGCATCATCGTCAGACAACTCGCTTGTCTAGGCGACTTGCTACCATAAAACACAACCTTTGATGGAGTCATAAGGTTAATACGCTTATTTTGGCAATCAATTACAACCCCATAATTGGATAACCAGTCCATACCCAAGATAACATCGAATTCTCCAAGTCGAATAGGGATAAGATCTACGTTCATAATGTTACCCTTAATATCCACCCTACAGTTCTTGTGTACGTATTTAACAGGGATCACTTCTCTATTTGCAATTTCTATGTTCATGGGGTATTCTAACTCATCCTTAGGTAATTCTAAGTTCTTAGCAAAGTCATCAGATATAAATGAACAAGTAGCACCCGAATCAAATAATACATAAGCATTAACTTTATTGAACGAAATGATACATGACATCACATCGCGAGACTGCACTGCATCCTGAACTGTCATGTTGAATGTTTTGGCGGTCGGTCGGTTGGTTGCAGTTGGTCCTGTGATAGTCAGAGTGCTTCCACCGTTGTTTCCACTATTCCCTCCTGATCCTGTTCCTCTAGATCCCTTATTAGGACAATCCCTTTCAAGATGATCCTTTGAGCCACAAGTGAAGCAGACACCCTTCTTTGGTTTAGAACAGTTAGGTGCTATGTGGCCTTCTTGACCACAATTTTAGCATACTCATTTTCCCTTCATGCAAACTCCCAAATGAGCTTTTTCGCAGGTTGAGCACGCTTCAATCTTCTTCTTTTTCCCTCCTTGTTGACTTCCAGCTGATGAGTTATCAAACCACTTTCTCTTCTGATTATTATTACCTCACGTGCTACTTCCACCAGTCTTGTTAATTCCTTCATTTTCACTCTTTTTCTTCTTCTGATCTTGATTATATTTAGATACCTCATCGCTTCCACCTTCAGCGAGTATGGCCTTCTCTAACACTCCAGCAAAGGTGTTCAATTGGAACATTGACACCTTGCTATACAACCAGGGCTTCAGTCCCTGCTCGAAACGTCTTGCCTTTCTCTCGTCAATATGCACTTGATACGTGGTGAACCTAGCCAATTCGTTGAACCTTGCCGCATAATCTGCTACGGACATATTCCTTTGTTTCAACTCCAAAAACTGAACTTCCATTTGGTTTTGCGAACTAGTCAGAAAATACATCTCAAAAAACATCTCCTTAAATCTCTCCCAGGTTATTACACTTTCTCCTCCCCGTACTTTGTTTGCCTGCCACCAATAGCTGGCTTCAGACTTCAACATGAATGTTGCATATGCGGTCTTCTGGTCTTCCCTTACTCTGGCGACGTCAAACACCTTCTCCATCTCCATAACCCACGTTTGAGCCTCAATTGGGTTCATGGAACCTTTGAACTGTGGCGGTCCCACCGCCTTGAAGTCCTTAAACGTTGTGTTTGGTGGAGCTTGAGGTTGGTTATTCATGGCTCCAGTCAGTAAGTTCACCAACTGCTGAACGGGATTAGCGTTGGCATTATTGTTATTATTGGTTGACTCTTCCTGAGCCGGGTGACGTTGTTGTCTTCTCCTTGGCGGCATTTTTCTGTTAAATAAACGCTTATTAGAACTTTATTTATTTCTCTAAATAGTTAAGGCATTACTTAACAATTTAACATATTCATTTAACACATCATCTCAAATAACTTGATATATTTTCATTCAAATCAAAAGTTTTAACATTAAACGATAGCATAACTACTATTTACATCAACTATCCTGGAATAAAGAATCCACAGGATTAAAACATTCCAATAATCTTTCGTTCATAAACACGTCAAAATTTACATCTAAAAACTAATTAAGTCTTTCACATAACTAAACAAATTCTATCACTGTCTATCAAGGTACTGATTAGCCTTGCTACGCTCCTCTTCTAAGATGCGATGCATCGTCTTGCAATCCATCATGTATAATGGTAGTCCTTCGAACTGGATTGGGTACCTCAAAACTCGATCTTGGGTCTCATTCATTGCCTTGTTAAGTGTAGAGTACGTTTCCCCAATCTTTGCTTTCTTTGCACGACTATCATCCTCTGCACGATCAGCTCGACGTGATTCTCTTACCTAGCCTTCCTCTGCTATGTTCAACCTTTCGAAGGTTTCCTTCAGTTCCTTCTTCAGTTTCTCTATCTCCTCGGTCTTATCTTCAGTTTGACCCTTCTCATAGACCAAATCCCATTCTACATTTGCCAGTCGAGAGTGAAGAGTCGAAATCTCCCTCTCCTTCTGCTCTAGAGTAATATGCTGAATAACCGCTCGCTCAGTCAAATCCTGGACCTCGTCTCGTAACTCCACGTTACGGTCGTATAACGTATCATACATCTCACCATCAACAATGTACCGTGGTAACTCCTCTTCTTCCTCTTCCTCAACAAATTCCTCCTCAGGATCAGTCTCGGGCTCATTCTCCTGACCAACAACGGTGATCAATGGAGATGACTCCCTCTGTACCAGCTGCTGCCTAACGACATGAATGTCTCGAGGCTCCTCCTCTGTCGGTACTATAGGTACACGGGGTTCCTCCTCAACTTGACTAACTTCTCCAACATTCGACATCCTGACAACAAAATTTTTAAGTTTTAGTTACTAAGTCGTATCATCTAACGCATACTTTAACACATAAACACATAAGGTCTTTTATTATCTTCAATGAATTACATAAAATCATTTCTTATAACTCGATAAGAGTTTTCCATCACTATCTTCTTTCTATAAGGCTACTACCTAAGGTTGTTCCCCCACCTAAGGTTCATAACCTACAGCTTTGATACCAACTTGTGACACCCCCAAATCTGGGTACTTCAATTCCACGGGATTTGGTGTTCACTGTACAAATATCATCTATCTATCTACCCATAATAAATGCAAACCATACAATAGATAGAAATAATAATAAATCTCCTTAAGGGTTACAACATCCAAATAATAATAATACAATCACATGTTAAACTAACCTTAAACATCTGTGCGGAATCATAAACAAATAAGTCTTAAATAACATCAGTAACTCAAGTCTTAAACATAAATACATCATCTAATAAAAATAACAAGTCTTCATCACTTGCTAACTTTGCCCTTGCCTTTACTAGTGGAAGGTTCATTAGTTCTTTCGTTCTTAACTGCAATGTTATTATTAAGCAAGAGTGAGCACTATTGCCCACAAGTATAATAATGAAATAACAGTATAATAACATGCAAGTAAATCAAAAACATCTGAATGAAAGCTCAACTTTTGAATCAAGAATGAATAACAAGAATCAAAAGAATTCTGAGGGTCATAAGACCTTGAACTATGTCTTAGGTTATCAAGGGTTATACTTGAAACCTTTAACAGTCATAAGACTGTGGACCTTTCTTCTCGTACTTAGGGGGATCAACCCTTAGTACCATACTGTGCACAATATCTTAACGCTAACGCATAAGTAAATCCCTGTGTAGGGTTGTTCATCTCAGTTTGACATTCGAGTCCGCACCAAAGGAAGTTTGGTTTGGATAATTCAATAGGGGTTCTGAAATTTAGAACGTTCATCAACTAAGGACTAGTTGAATCAATAAAATTCACTAGTCTAATAAGGTTCAACAATAATGATATTCAATTCGAATAATAATCTCAAGAAGTATACAATAGAACAATTATTGTATAACTGAATCATGCTTTGAAAAGATAATAAATCTTTAATATAACAATTGAACTTGAATAATAGTAACAATAATTTACTCGAGGTAACTAATAACTTGAACAATAATGGCAAGTAGGGTTAGGAAACTTGCCTCGTGTGTAGGCTAAACGATTACTACTTCCGTTCACCACAAATCCTACACACATACTATATGTATTCACGACATTCATTAGTTACATTTTCACTTAATTATTTAATATAAACTTCACTTTATTTAACAAATCATTACCCTTCTAATTTAATTACTTAATTAAATTATTATATTTTCATTCTCTTACTATTATTACACTCGAATAAATTATTTCATAAAAATTTCCATCGAATATTTATTTTATTCAATAAATATCCCAATTAAAATATTTACTTTATTTTATAAATATTTTAATAATAATTTTTATCGAATATTTATTTTATTCCATAAATATCTCAATTAAAATATTTAATTTATTTTATAAATATTTTAATAATAATTTTCATCGAATATTTATTTTATTCCATAATATCTCAATTAAAATATTTAATTTATTTTATAAATATTTTAATAATAATTTTCATCGAATATTTATTTTATTCTATAAATATCTCAATTAAAATATTTAATTTAGTTTATAAATATTTTAATAATAATTCTCATCAAATATTTTTTTTTATTTTTTTATTTTTTTTTATTTTTTTTATTATTTTTTTTAACCGTTGGGGCAGGGTAATTTAGTTTGGTAACCCAGGCTCATTTTCTGTAGTTTCTGCAGTTCGCTAACATAACAAGGCTAAATTAGGCCAAAAATCAATCACAGGTAAAATTATACATGAATATGGCCATAACTTCCAATTAGTTATTTTTACACGAATTTAGACTTATCCAATCATTGTAATACATATATAATCATTACTTAACCCATTTAACATGATTTTCAACAATTTACAACACATAATTTGCAAAATCAACACATTTACTTCTACTGTTCTTGATGTTCTTGAAGGTTTTGAAAATAAAACATGAAAATTGTCACTACGGATTCGTTATAACACCGAATCCGTTTATTTAAACTTTGGTCTCTTCGTATCAACATGCATAATGATATACGAGTGTAAAATTTAGGGATAATATACGATCAATACATAAAATATCACGTATAAGGCCATAAGGCCAAAACCCATACTCTGTAATTTTGTAGAAATCATATACGATGTAATATTATGAAACTGATGATATGGAATCATGCAATATATATATAATACGATTTGATACATCTTAACCCATAAATAACTCATAAATATTACTCATTTCTCAATCACAGAGGCTTTACAGAAATTTTGAAAGCCATTTTCTTATAAAAACTTAATGATGGAAAATAGAATTTGGGAAGGAAAATTACCCAGAGTATAATTAATGGAAGATGAATTCTTTCTCAGATGACTCTCATAATCCTCTTAGCAACTCTGACTTCTCAACTCTTTCTCTGTATTTCTCTCTGTTATGCTTTCTAGACTTAGGCAAATAATGAAGAAGAAATAAAAGAATACGTAAACTAAATAATGAACAACTGACGCGTTGGTGGTCAGTTACCCAGTCATGGGTTAACTGGCCCCAACTCCCTTTAGTGCCATGTTTGCCTAGCTAGAATAGGTTTCAAAAACCATTTAATTTAATAAAACTTTATCACATAGTTAATTCATGTCGCACACACTTGCACAATAATCAAATATCTTATTTAATATAAATAAAATATAATAACTTCTCATAAATTCACATAGTCATATATTTAATTTTCTCATTAATTAATAATGTCAAATTATTAACTCTCTAATTAATAATTAATTTAATTAAAATAACATCATGCTTAATTAAATATTTCATTTAATTCAATAAACTCAATTAATTACATACTTGAATAATAATTATTCTCCACATTAATTTAATAAATGTAATACATATAATTAAATTAATCTACCACAATTGCATCAAATAATTATTTAATCCAATAATTAAATCATCAAAAAATATTTATTTAATATAATAAATATTAAAATTAAATTACAAAAATCTCGTTCGTCACATGTCTTATCTTGGGAAACTAATTCGCAGTAACCCTGTGTAGCAAAAGTAAGGGGCGAATGTAGTTATAAGGAAAGAGTGGTCAACCATTCGATTCAGGCAGAAATATTGTTATTCTATATCTTACTACAAAAGGAAATTTTTACAACATTCTCTCTCTCGAAGAAATCTAAAGTGTGTTGCGCAATATAATACACTAACCACCACAATTGTCTAGTATACAAAAAATAGCTAGAGATTTGGACACAATTCTGAATGTCCCAATATTTACATTCTTGGCAATTTTCGTAAGTTTGCCCCATATCCTTTTGTCGCAATAGTTTTCTTTCGTAAGCAATACATAAAAAAAAACTCATTCTAACCAAACCTCACGGAGAAGCCCAAATCTTATGTTTGTTGCATTATAACCTCTTTAGTTCATGTTTTCAACATTCCCAGTTCCATTTTCGTTTGCAATTACAGTTGGAGATGAAGGCAATTTCTCAATTTTTCAACACTAGTTGATAACCCGTGCAATGCACGGGCTAGTTTGAATAATGAATTTAATAATTTGTCAGAAATTCATATCAAAAAAGGACTAAAAGTACACAACCCATGTACAAATGTTAACTCATATCCTATAATTTCAAATTAAATAATGAGTTCAAGAGAAAATAATTGCAGAGAAATACATACCTTGAACATTTATTAGAAATGTCCTTATAAGATTATGTTGTTTAGAGTTTTTATCACTACATATGAAAGAAGTAAACTTACAACATATAAATACCTCCATTCTAATTTGTGGCTGTACATGTAGCGCTCATCATATAGGGAAAGATAAGCATTTACCAAAACCTTTTTCCCTCGTATTATCTCTAATCGTCTGTGGTTAACGTTTATATATAAATTATCAGAACCGTGTTCCATTTTTTCATGAAGTAGCTGAGAAGACGACAAATAGTGGTTCATCAAACTGATTTTATCAATATATATTTACACGGCTTTTGTTATAACTTCCCACAAAATTTCAAACTTTAAAATATTTCATGAGCATTTATAAACATATATGATGCAACATATTGCAAATGTAAAGTATCAATCCTACTCTTTGTGCTATTTGGATTTGTTGCTGCTGCTCCATAAGATCCACCATCTCTTGAGGCCTCAAGTTTCTACAGGAATCAGGATAATACCTATTATTTAGGCAAAGATTATTACATATGGAGTATTGAATGACCATGAAGTGTGTACAAAAATGTTAAGCCAATACAGAGATTTAGGTAAACTCACTCTGTTCATTTTAAGAGGAAATTCTCTATCAAACACATTCTTTTGGGACCTGTTTCAAGACAAAATTTATGTTCCAATAAGCTCCTTCTTTGTATCTCCCTCCTCTTGGTATATCACTTCAGAAGTAAATATTAGTTAGTATATTACTAACAAATTACAATAACTCTCTACAAATACATTTTTTGCAAGTTAAAAAATAAAAATACATTTCTTGCTTTTCCCACGTAATTCGTCGATCAATAGATTGGTAATTTGTGAAAGACCTCTAAAAAGAAACAGAAAACAACATATTATTAAGAAATACAATTATTATGTCAAATTTGTTACTAAAAGTACAATTATACCCATAATTATGCAATCTAGGGATTATACATTTATGAGGAGAAAGAATAAATGAATGAATAGGGTAAACTTATACTAATATAACTACTTTAATTATCTTAGAAAAGAGCCAACTTCAATTATTTTGGTACATCCAAAATTCTTTAAAACATTAGATAATTTGGGATGGAGGGAATACTACTTTATTTCAACATAATATGCCAAAAAAGGGTAATAACAATTCTAGAAAGTTCCAAATGCTCACATGTGTGTTGACACAAACTACCGCTTTCTCCTTTCTCCGGATGTTGATAATACCTTCAGCTACAGACTTCAAATTTCCCCAAATAGATGGTAATTTTCCTGTTAAAAAAAAGGGGTAACAAATCATGAGGAAAGTGATCACCAAAAGGGAACATTATATACAGAAAAATGTATGAAACTTGGCAATAATCAAAATATAGGATAAATAAATAACATTAGTTAAAAAGAAGAGAAAAAGAACATACCCGGAAAGCACAGTGGTATTTGGCAATCAAATCCATATCTGAAGGTCCTAAATATTTTTCCAAGCCTTGACATTAGATTGGGAAATCTCATGTAAGGTGATTTGGGTAAAAAGGAAGATCCTTGATGATTCTTTTAAAAACCTGAAGATATAAAATCATAAACAAAATAAATCATACTTTAAATTTGAAACTAAGTGCCCAATTTTCAAACTTTAAGTCTCTAACCCAACCAAAGTTGAAGATTACTCACTAGTTGAAGGAGACGCCTTAAAACTTATTATAAAACTGGGAAGGATGTGAGAATTCATATAAGAACTCCAAACAATGTATCGTCTGGGTTCTGCAAGATCATCTACCCTAGAATCGAATTCCTCTGAACTTGGGTGAAACTGCTTCAAACCCTCACAAATTTGTTCCATTTTCCCCAATATCACACGGCATAATAAGATGCACTGCAAAATTAGAATTAGCTAGTAACAAAACAAATCCACAAAACTGAAAATGTAAAAAAAAAATTAAACTAATTTAATTGTTACTAACCTTTCCATGGAAAAATTTGCTAGAGAGAGAAACCCCAACACCATATAATCCTCTATTTTCAGGCTGTTTGCAATGTGTAAATCCATGGGATATAATATCACGAATTTTGGGAACTTGATTCGGTGGTGAGAAATTGGGAAATTTAGAGCAAAAGTGGACAAAAGCGGAGCTCTGATTATAGTGGAGAGGTATTGAAGGGTTTGGAGAGAGAGAAATGAGAGTTGGGCGGTTTAGAGAGAGAAAGTGAGATTTTGAAACCATTGGGGTTTGGATTTGAGAAAAATGATTGGGCTTATTGAGAAGATGGAAGAGTGGGTAAGGGGAAGGGGAAGGGAAAGAAACTGAAAGCGGAAGAAGAAGAGGAAGAGGAAGAGGAGCCGCCGTCGATTTTGGAAATCAAATTGGTAGACAAATTAATTAATTAATTGAGCCAGATTAATTAATTGATTTGAAATTGATTTGAAATTGATTGAGTTGGAGAGGCTGTGCTGTATTTATATATAAGGATTGATTCCTAGTTCCATTTCCACTTCTCTACTAACATGTTATTAATTGACAGCCTCTTAGAGGCAATTTATTTTTGGTATACCCATTGAAGACTTTGTAGTTTGTGCATGAAAACATTGAATGCAAAATTTTGTCCCTGCACCATTTAGTCTCCCTACAGAAGAGGTATCACCCAAAAGAAAATCCCAACTGATAGCTGGAAATGAAAAGTTTTCATCACTGATGGCATTTTGATAAGGCATCTATGCATATGATTTCTATGAGGCTAATGTTTGGTAGTTGCTAATTTCATTCTTCTGTATTTTACCATTTTGTGGTTTCATAGTGTTTGCTTCTCTGTTGGTATCCACACGAAATTTTCAAAAACATAATAAAAAAATCTTACAAAGTAAACATGAAGAATTGAAATTATGTCAGCATACTAATAATATTCGTGATCATAAGTTCACAACAAAAGGCACATTATATTAGCTCACATACAACACTAAAAAAATATCTCATACAATGATGAATCAAATTCACAGAGTATAGGAAAACTATCAAAAGCTAAAATAGACCATAGGAAAACTCATAAATTGAATTCATTTATAACTGCCTTCAAAGGATTACATGAAAGCCATTTTATCGACATTAAGACCTTGGAAATAAAATTAATCATTCGGTTGAAAGAATGAAGAAAAATATTGGGGCTTGTTACTAAATATCACATTTGATGACTAACTTGAAATATGAAAAAGACTGTTGACCTTTCTATGAAAACTTGTACCATTATAGAGACTACTAAAATAACACAATAAAAAAAAGTATCAGCAAATTGAACATAAAGACACCCTATTTCTGAACCAAGTTCACAATTGAATAAAACTCCAAAAAAATTTCTTTCTTGATCTTTTCACAAACTCCATTTTTCCCCGTCAGAGGTCGCAACCTTTGCATACATGTCTTCTATTGCTTTGGCAAAGTACGCCTTCGTTTGAGGTCTCTTGATCTAGAAGAAAAGGCACACGATAGTGAAAATTTGTTATTTTTGATTAAACCGAAACATATTATATGGCTGTCAAGTCTTACAAAAGTCTGACACTCACCTTAAATGTTGGTGTGAGCAGACCATTCTCCAAATTAAAAGGTTCAAGCACCAAAGTCACAGCTTTAGCAAATTTAAAGTCTCTCAGTTGTAGTGTATTATGTCATTTGTTGGGGTAAAACATTGAGTTGAAAGCATAATTACAAAAAAATCTATCAGAGAAATAAGAATACATGAGTTTCTCTTCCATCTGCATCCATATCAACCAAGACAACAACCTTTGCTCTGGGGTCATTGCACAGGTGTTCTAAATTTTCAGCCTGCATCTGCAGATCAGACAAAAATCATGTCAAGATGGTTAAAAGAGTCGATATGCTTTAATAACTTTAAGTTTGTGAAGTTAACAACTTTAAGTTTGTGAGGTCTAAGATGAGCTTACCTCAAGGCCTTCAGCAGCAGCCCAAGCTTTAAACACATGAAGACTCAACAGTAGAAACCCCCAGGAAGACCTCTCCCAAAAAAAATTCCTACAATTATCTGTTCTTTAAAAACTGAACAACGTATCTACAAATAGCCTCAAAAAGATAAAATTTCAAAAAATATGCATACAAGAAAGACAACAAATCCTTTATTCTCCATATGTGTTTGACGATGTGGAACCTTTTTAACATCTGATTTGCATTGAAATAGGCAAAAGTAAGCATTATATCCACATTATTTGTAAACTAGATTCAAAAATGCTCATTTTTGTCAAATATTTCAACTCTCATTCTCATGCATGCAATACAATCTCAAGACACCATCGTTAGATAGAAAAGAATAGACTAATTAACCTTCAAAAATCACTTTGGAGTTGACCAAGCCAAGTTAATCATGACTCATCAGTTTTGCTTCTTATAGCATGATTAAAATTATCCAACTCTTTTGATTGAGAACCATAAACAGCTTTGATTGTATCTATACAACAACTGCAAGCATGAGTAAGGCCGACCCAACTTATTACATTAAATTAAGTACATCTTAGTATTTCGTAAGGCACAAAATTATAGACATTTAATTGAAAAGGAGTTAAATTTTCAAAGCTTAAACTTTTTATCAATCTATGAGATTAATAAATACATTAAATAAATTTGTAATAATGTTGTCTAAAACATGATCGAAAACTAAACTTAAAAAAACTCAGATAAAATTAATGTATGGACCTGCAAGCCTCCATGTTGAACTTTTTCTTCTCAATGCTATACAATTACTCGAAAATATCTGGTTCCACTCGACAAAAATAAGGACAATCTAAAACAGACAATAAAAAGGATATAGATAGAGTTGGAAGTTCAAAAAATAGATTTCCAATAGAGATTTATTAAATGACAGAGGAAATGCTTACCAGAATAAATTGAGCGGGTTCTTGTACTTTTCTCAAAATGTATACACCATCCTTTCGGACCTATCAAGCTTCTATATAGCTGAAGGTTATAACTTTGAATCAATTAATACTCCCATTTCATTTGAATCATATTATACAACTACATAAATTTAAATTACAGGAATACCCGAACAAATTGTTTTCCTGCGAGTCCTCCAACATCAGCTGCAACCACTATGAATATGTTTCCGGTGGAAAACAAATAGGTTCAGTGTATAGGTGCTCCGACCCGAATCCCCAACTCTGTGAACATCTTTGGTTCCAACGTTTCCAATGACGAATTCTCATTCAGGCCGCAGCCCCCGTCGTTTCTCACTTCAGCAAAACAAAACAAAACCGAAGAAACCATGAAATCAGCAAACAAAGCCCTAGATCACGATCTCGATAACGCACTCAATTTTAAAAGGAAAACTTACTTGAAAATCGGTACTCAATCCGAACAACAGCTCTTCAACTAATAAAATCTCTAGAGGTTTGTTGTTTCGTTACAAATCGATACTTTTTGCTCGCCGTGGTATGCTTCTTCGAATTCATCATTTGGGGCTAATTATTCTTCGTCGTTTGAACGAATATGAACGCCAAAGTTGAAGATAGGATTCAAGTTGTTATTTGAACGAATTTGAACGCCAAAGTTGAAGATAGGATAGGATTCCAATTGTTATTTGAACGCCAAAGTTGAAGATAGGATTCCAGTTTTTATTTTATAGGGGCACTATTATGAAGAGTATTTTGGTAAAGGATATTTAGGAGCATTAACTAGGATGGACATGTGTTAAGTGTTTAGAATGATAGATGTCAATATATTGTGTTATGTACTGTGATTTAGTATATATAGATATCAAATTTTTAAAAGTTAATTTGAAATTAACATGTATTCATTTAATTTTGAGTAATGCTACAGACACAAACTATTTTACAAACTGCTGATGTGGCATATTCCACCTTAGCATATTGATCAACAAATTACTTCAATGTAGTCTTCGGCCCCACATAATATGTTGAGATGGAGTAAGCCACATTAGTAATTTATAAAATAGTTTGTGTCTCTAGTATTATTCTTTAATTTTATGTTAATACAACAATAAATATCATAATTTGTTTAAAAAGTATTATTAATTATAAAAATTATTTTTTTATAAAATTTAAATGAGTCGTATTAATTTTTAATTTGAAAATGTCTTAAATTCACTTTTAGAATATTAATATTAATTTTATAATTTCAAACGAAAAACAGTATATACCAACACCAGACCACCTCCAAAAGAAGAAAAAGAAGCCTGCCCACATGGCGTAAAGTTGTGCCTGGTTTAATTGCGACCTTTATTAGCCCATCAAGCTTCTAAGTCTCAATTTAAATTTGAATTTAAAAATATTATAAATTAATGTTATAAAAAGTTAAATGCAGGAAGACTATTATGAAACAGTTTGGCGCCTTTAAATCGTGTTGATATTTGAAATTTAACTAGGCACACTTAGAAGGGGGGTTGAATAAGTGTAGGAGCAATCTATGGCTAACTTTTAAAAACTATTAATTTCAGGCTACTAAAATGATTGAAATCACTTTACTGAATTAATATAGCCTTTTGAATAAAATACTTGATGTTGAAGAATTATCTAAATATAATGCAAGTAGTCAAATTAAGATAATTAATTAACTTATGTGATTTTAGAGTAAAGAAAATAATAAAATCAACACCAAGCTTTTTTACGTGGTTCAGCTATTACCCTCTTTAATAATACCCTATTCCACGTCCAATAACAACTAGTATTGGAGACTCACTTTATTTATTTCTTTGTAAATAAAAACAGATTACAAAACAGATTCTAAAAAATTAATCAACAATTAATTTTTCTTGAGCTCTCTTGCTCCTTGTGAATCTATGCACTCTTCAAGTACCTTTGCTTCCTTGAACCTTTTGTAAACTACTTTTCTAATCCACCGGGATTAAAACCTTTAGATTACACTTAGTCTAACTATAGAAAAATCAATACAATATAGAGGTCTATGATCAATGCAAGAATAGTCAATTTAACAATTAAAGGCTCAAATATATGCAATGATCAAGTAGCACAAAATAAGCAATTAATTTCTTACTGAATATCACCTCAAATAATACCAGAAATTAAACTGCTTAGCTTCTCAAGAATTGCACTCAGTAAATCAATTTGCTCAATAACAATAATAAGTGCAATGATAATTCGTGAGTTCTGTTTTTCCAAAACATGCAAACACTTAATTTATAGCCCATATAATATTACCGTTAAAAAGATAAGTTCCAATTAAAACAAACGGTATGATAATAACCAAGAGAATAATTATCACAACGGTAAAGGTTGAAATAGTCCAATATATATCTAGACTAATAGCATGTAATTTGAACAATTTCAACTACACCTTTAAAAGATAACTTTCCATATAACAATATTGACTTTATCTCACAACATAAAAGGTGACGTGAAGCAATAAATAACTGAATGACATCATACTCTTTTCTCAACAAACCTTTAGAATTCCAACAAATAATTGCTCCTTGAAAATCGCAAATAACACATCAGTAGCTATTCAAAGTAATAGAGTCCATATCTTTCATGATTGTCTACCTTGAAAATAGCACACTCTATATACATAGCTGGCATGCATAATTACTCCTTAATATCCGTTCATGCAATAATTTCAATATAAATATATACATGAGAAACATTACTAAATTAAAGATGTATGCTCATAATATGATCGGATATCTAACTATATAAAAGTTTAAATCCATTTTTCATTTAAGACATATAACAATATATATAATGAAATAAAATGTACTAGAGCCTTTAAATGAAAAATCAATTATTATGCAATTGATCTTACATTTGGTTTCCTAGAAAAAGAAAACTTTCTTCCTTCACTTGAATATTTCACCAACATTCTTTTATCAACAAATACCTGAAACATCATAAAACAATTTATTACTTGAACATTTCATCATCAAAACATAAGGCTAGAATATGACTAAGTCAATATTTTCCCCCTTTTTGATGATGACAACCCAAAATTGTTTAACTTTCATAAACTCCTCCTGAATAAATGCATAACATAATTTACTCCCCCTAAATCCATGCAACAATATCATTTCAGGATACTGAAATTTGAAATTCAATATCCAGTAAATTTGCCTGCACTAATTATTAGTTCATCAATATCAAAATATTTTACTACAAATATATCAAAGATTAAATCCCAATTTAAACATAGTCTTTTTGGTGATTTACACCAAACCAACATATGTTTTTAAAAATTTGTCCAGGAAACCCAAAGTAATCTTAAAAACTCTCCCCCTTTGTCATCAAACAAAAAGAGAGCAGGTCATTCTTCGAGATCTACCACAACTACTTTCCGAGCGGCCCTTTCTGTGAAATAGGGACGGTGATTGGCACGATGAATCTTTTCAGCAACACTCAGATCAACAGAAAATTGAGGAGGTCGGGGTATGACAGTGGCAGGTGGTAGAGGAACATCTAGAAATTCCCCTTATACTCAGCCAACCAATTGCAGTATACCCACTCCGGAATCGTTGAATGCTTACGCTGCATATGGAGTTTAGCTCCCACATCATTGAACCGAGTAAAATGAATTCAACCAATTCCCCTACTTGATTACTAACAAACTTCAGTTCCTGACTTAACTGACAGGAATTGCGATTAAGCCTTCTCTGTATAACCTCTGCCAAAGCAGTGGTTTGCAGTTCAAAGCATGCCTGTAAGTCAATGAATTCAGCTTCAATATTATTGTACAGTTTGTTAATTTTAGGGGCACCCAAAGGAAATTTGCCTTTCTCCAACAGGATCATACGGTTATGAAGGCTAGTCATTTCAGTCTGCATTTTTTCTTGATTCCCGAGAACCAATTTCAACATATCAATGATATCAGAAGAAGATTGAGTATTGGGATGAACAGGAGATGAAGGAATTGAGAGTGGAGGAGCTGGATTTTAGACGAAATTCGAACAAACATACCATCAAGTAGACTGATACGTGACATTTTCAAAGACCCAACACTTATGGAATCAGTAACAGAAATAGAATTTTCATTTTTCAAAAGAAATTTTAAAATGTTTAAATAATGTAGTGAGAGTAGCACTAAAAGGCAAACAAGTCTTGGTTTTTCGCAAACAAGTATTCATGTGATGAAGCATCATTTGAGATAAGTTAAAAGAATCACCTCTTAAAATCAGGGCTACCACTATCAAATCTTGATAGGTAAAATCTGCTCCTTCACCTAACCGAGGTAACAGATTGTATCTAACAAGATGATGAATGACACAAGATATAGGAGAGACATCAATAGTTTTAGGAGTGAAAACATCAGTTAACAAAGTGTTGTTCATCACAATTTGAAGTTGTTCAAGAGGAGTGAAATGAAAATGAGCAGCACCTTTCTTTGTAAAAGGACAAATACCAGAAGATGGAATATTCAAAATACTACCAAAATCAACGACTGTAAAATACAACGATTTTCCTTTGACAAAAGAAGTATAAAAATCACCATGACATTCGAGATTTGTATAAAATTGTTGGACAAGGTTAGGGTATGCCACAGAGGGAGGAAAAGTATTGAAGAAAAACCACAAGATTCAAACAAAGATTTTAAAGGAGATTGTTGAAAACAAATCTGATCAACAGACTTCTCATACACAAATTGTTTTGTAAAAATGATGGTTCTAAAATGAACCTCATACGCATTACTGCGAAAGTAATTGTCAGGCAGATCAGAAGACAGATTAGGGTTTACCGAGATAGGAGGAGGTGAAACTTCTAGCTTGGAAGACTGAGTCTGACGTCGCCTAGAGGGTCCAGTGGATTTCGTCAGTGATGGACTGAAAGTGGCAGCATCAGACGCCGAAGAGTCCAAGTACTCTGTCTCGGACGACACAACCTTCTTCATTTTCTTTTTCTGGCGAGATGGTCCAGTAGTAGAGTGGGGAGGAACAGTGGTCTGTTCGTCGTCTGAATCGACAAGTGCTCATTTGTGCATACGAGCTTTTCATGGTGATTAACGATCTTAGTTGAAAAAGAAATGAAAAATAAGATACGAGAGTAGGAGAGAATCAGATGATATTAAGAGAATGAAGAGAATAATAAGATACAGAGTATATATAAAAAGAAGGAATGCATGTATGTATCTTGACATCTCCCTAGTCTTTACGTCTCCCAAGACTCCCCATCTGACTTGGCATTTCAATTTCAAAAAACCATTATGTGGTATTCGTACGTCTCCCAATAAACCTTTCAGCCGACCTGTCTTTTCGATTTTCAAAAAATAATGATGAGATGCATGTACGCTCACGTCTCTCAAGAAACCCTTCGTCTTTCTAATTATTTCGGGTTTCAAAAATAATTATGATAAAAACCTTTATTGTGTCCATGATTTAAGGAGTTAAGTAAGCAACTGACATAATTATCCTAATTAAATAATGAGATATTCATGCAAGTTAGGATAACACAAATATAGATATAAAAAAAATCATGCAGTACACATCCCAAGTTCTCTACGTAACATGCAAAATCTATCTTCACTCAAGGGCTTTGTAAAAATATTTGCAATTTGATTTTCAGTAGGAATAAAGATTAATTTTATAAAACCTTTTGACACATTATCACGTAAAAAATGATGTCTAACTTCTATATGCTTTGTACGTGAATGTAACACAGGATTTTTGGATATATCTATAGTACTTGAATTGTCATAATAAATAGGCACACTATCACATAATATGTCAAAATCACATAGAGTTTGCCTCATCCATAAAATTTATGAACAGCAACTTCCTACAGCTAGGTATTCACCCTCAGTAGTTGAAAGAGCCACTGAGGTTTGTTTCTTACTATGCCACGATACGAGACTTTGTCCCAAGAAAGTACAAGCACCACTCGTACTTTTTCTATCAATTTGACACCCTGCATAGTCAGCATCTGAATAGCCAATTAGTTCAAAATGATTGGAAATTGGATAAAACAACCCTAAATTTATTGTACCACTTAAATATTTCAAAATCCTTTTAACAACATTTAAGTGTGATTTTTTTGGTTTAGCTTTAAACCTTGCACATAGACAAACACTATACATTATATCGGGTCTAGAAGCAGTTAAATATAGTAAACATCCAATCATACCTCGATATTTTGTTATGTCTACATCAATACCTTTCTCGTCAGTGGGGAGTTTTATTGATGTGCTCATTGGTGTACCTTTCGAGTTAGATCCTTCAAAGCCAAATCTCTTGAGTAGTTCTTTTGGGTATTTGGTTTGATGGATGTAAATTCCGTCCTTTGTTTGCTTGATTTGAAGTCCCAAAAAGTAGTTGAGTTCACCCATTAAGCTCATATCAAATTCTTTATGCATGCACTTGGAAAACCACTCACAAGGAAATCATTAGTAGCACCAAAAATTATATCATCTACATATATTTAGACAATAATAATATCGACATTTTTATGCTTAATAAATAATGTAGAATCTATCTTACCTCTAACAAACCCGTTTGATAAGAGATACTTACTCAATCTTTCGTACCAAGCCCTTGGAGCTTGTTTCAAGCCATAAAGAGCTTTCTTTAGCTTGTACACATGATTAAGGATACTTTTCGTGTTCGAATCCAGGAGGCTATTTGACGTATACTTCTTCATTGATGTATCCATTAAGGAACGTGCTTTTTACAATCCATTTGATGAAGCTTGAACTTTTTGTAGCAAGCAAAAGCTAACAGAATTCGAATTGATTCCAGCCTTGCTACTGGTGCATAAGTTTCTTCATAGTCAATCCCCTCCTATTGATTGTATCCTTGAGCCTACCAATCTAGCTTTGTTACGAATGATTGTCCCGTGCTCATCAAGTTTGTTCTTGAAGACCCATTTTGTACCAATGATGGAAACATTTTTTGGAGGAGACATTAGTTCCCATACTTGGCACCTCTCAAATTGTTGAAGTTCTTCTTGTATTGCCAATAGCCAGTTTTCACCAAGTATAGCATCCTTTGCATTCTTTGGCCTCAACCTATGATAAAAATGCAGAGAATGCACAGTGATTTTGTAATCCTCTTCGTGTGGTTATACCTTTATTGATATCTCCAATGATATTTTCTGGAGGATGATTCTTGATGTATCTAGCTGTTCTTGGCATTTGGATATCATGCATAACTTCCTCTTGATCATTGGACTCATTTTTAGCATCCTGCAAATCTTTAGGTTCATGTTCATGCTGATCATTCATTTCAGGTTGCTGAATTTGTTCATTCGGTCTCCTATTTTGTTCATTTCAGTTTGCTAAAATGTTGACTACCTCCAAATTACCTGCATCATCTTCACTTTCTTTTGGAAGATCATTGTTAGTCTCATTGAAAGTAATATGAACAGATTCTTCTACACATGACTTTTTAATATTGATGATGCGATAAGCCTTACTATTTTGATAATAACCAATAAATATTCCTTCATATGACTTAGCATCAAATTTTCCCAAATTGTCACTTGTATTTAGAATGAAGCATTTAGAACCAAATATTTTGAAATAACTTATGTTGGGAATTTTATTATTTAAAAGCTCATATGATGTTTTCAAAATAATAGGACGAATGAGTACTCTATTTAAAACATAACACGATGTACTTACAGCCTCGGCCCAAAATTTCTTTGGAAGCTTATTTTCTTATAATAGAGTTCTAGCTGTCTCTTGTAGAGTCATATTCTTCCTTTCCACCACCCCGTTTTGTTGAGGAGTCCTTGGTGCTGAGAATTCATGGCTAATACCTCTTTGATCACAAAAGGTTATAAAATCTTTTTGAAACTCAGTGCTATGGTCACTTCTAATTCTAATGAGTTTGAAACTATACTTTGTTTCAAGTTTTCTTATTAATCTTTCAAACTCTTTAAATGCTTCATCCTTAGTTCTCAAGAATAATACCCAAGTGTATCTAGAAAATTATCTACTATTACAAAAGCATAAAACTTACCAATTATACTGGAATGTCTTTCTGGTCCAAATAGATCAAGATGAAGTAGTTATAAAGGAAAAGAGGTTGATACCATGATCTTTGCCGTAAATGATGTTCTTACTTGTTTTCCGAGTTGACATGGAACGTAAATTCCCTTCTTTTCATATTTGATTTTCGGCGACCCTTTGACAAGATTCTTTGAGGATAATTTCTTGATTAAGTCCATGTGAACATGTCTCATCCTCTTGTGCCATAAATTTGCCTCATCTTGTACAGATGCTAGACATAATTCTTCATCATGTTGCTTCAAAATCAATAGTATATATATTTCCTTCTCTTTGTGCAACTAGAGTGATATTGTTAGTACCATGAGAAATCGTGCATTTTTCTTTATCAAAACTAACTTGGTGACCATTATCCATTAATTGACTAATACTAATAAGATTAAATTCAAGTCCATTAACAAGGTGTACATTATCAATATTTACCTTACCATTTCCAATTTTACCTTTTTCGATTATCTCGCATGTTCGATTATCTCCAAATGTAACTGTACCATTTTTCTTCTTGATTTTTAGCTCCACGAACTTTGTTTTGTCACCAGTCATGTGACAAGAGCATCCGCTATCAAGAATCCATTTTTGAGATTGAACTTTTGCTTTTAAACATACCTGTCAAGAAAAGATAGTTCATCTTTTTGGTACCCATATCTTTTTGGGTCCATTTATGTTAGTAGTAAGTAAATCACTCTTTTTAATCCATATCTTTTTAACCTTATTTCGTTTCTTAAAGCAATTTATATCTAAATGACATTTAATACCACAATGTTTGCAAGTTGTGAAAAGAGAGCAATAATTTAAGCTAAAACATGATTTTGAGTTTAACATTTTTATATTACTCTTTTTATGCATAGAATTAAAACCAATTCCATGTCTTTCAAAACTAGGTCTTTGTTTTCTTAATATGATATTCAGATTTTCTTCACCTTGAACAAATTTAGCAAGAAATGATTTTAGTGAGTCTATTTTTTTTAAGTTCATTATTAGGACATGTTTTAATAGGAGATTTATCACTAAATGCATCAATACACACATCTCTCATTTTTAGCTCATTAGTCAATTTTTGGACTTCACTATTCAAGAAATTTACCTTGTTGAAAAGTATTTTGTTATAATTATCTAAATAATCAATCTTAGCAATCAAAATCTTTTCTTCTTGACATGTGGATTCCTTTTCAATTTCTTTCTTTTCATCTATTAGTGAATCTACTTAGTCCATTAATGTATTAACTAAACCTTTTAAGCTTATATTCTTTTCTCTTAACTTCTTATTTTCTTGTTCTAAAGAATTTAGTTCATTAGGAAATACCTGATTGGATTCACCTTCAACTCCTACGAAACATACTTGTGCTATCTCATCTTTAGCATCGATCTCCACTTCGGATTCTTCATCACTCCAAGTAATAAAGGCTTTGTTCTTCTTGTTGTCTTTGTAGTTGGTTTTCCCTTTATTCTTTAGTTGAAAACAATCTTTCTTGAAGTGGCCAGGACGTCCACATTTGAAACACGTCTCTTCATTTTGCTTTCCTTTGAATTTATTTGAATTGAAGGTGTTTCTCCTCTTGTTTTTCCTTTGTAGTAACCCCTTGAGTTTCCTTGACATCATTGCTATTTCTTCATCGGAGTTATCATCAAGTTCCTCTTCATTATTTGCAGTAAGAGCTAAGACCTTTCTTCGAGGAGTTTTTCCTCATCATCATATCTCTTTAATTGATGTCATATTCTTTTAGTTCACCAAACAAGGTTAAAGTATCCATGGAAGAAATAGTAACATAATCTTGAAGAGTAGTGATTTTAGAAGCAAACCTTTTGGGCATAGCCCGAAACAACTTACGGTTGATCTCACTTTGAGGAATAGTCTTGTCCAACAATTTCAAAGAGTTTATAAGGACTAGAAATCTTGCTTGAGCTAGCTTGATGGTTTCATCTTTTTCGAGCTTGAACATTTCATAATCGTGCATAAGCATGCTTAGCTTGACTTCTCGTACTTTTGAAGTACCTTCATGACTTACCACTAAAGTATCCCACATCTCTTTGGCAGTGTTGCATGAAGAGACTTTATCTATCTCAGATTGTACCATGCCGCTGAGAAGTGTGTTCTTAGCCTTTGAATCATAAGAGACCATGTATATTTCCGTTGAATCCATTTCTAGTAGAATCTTTGGTGTCCCATCATCTCTTCGTGGAACAACTGGTTCATTCTCCATAACCCACCATTCCCAAGGATCTCTTTTCAGATAGATCCTCATTCAGAATTTCCAGAAGTTGTAATTTTCTGTGCCAAACAGCAAAGGAGGTCTATTGGTTGATTGACCTTCTTGATTTTTGTTTCTGAACTGTGCCATGTCAGAATCTTTTCCTACAAGTCACCTTTAAGACCAAGATAAGTAGAGCCAAGCTCTGATACCAAATGAAATTTAACTAGGCATACTTAGAAGGGGGGTTGAATAAGTGTAGGAGCAATCTATGGCTAACTTTTAAAAACTATTAATTTCACGCTACTAAAATGATTGAAATCAGTTTACTGAATTAATATAGCCTTTTGAATAAAATACTTGATGTTAAAGAATTATCTAAATATAATGCAAGTAGTCAAATTAAGATAATTAATTAACTTATGTGATTTTAGAGTAAAAAAAATAATAAAATCAACACCAAGATTTTTTACGTGGTTCAGCTAATACCCTCTTTAATAATAGCTTAGTCCACGTCCAATACCAACTAGTATTGGAGACTCACTTTATTTATTTCTTTATAAATAAATACAGATTACAAAACAGATTCTAAAAAAATAATTAACAATTAATTTCCCTTGAGCTCTCTTGCTCCTTGTGCACCTATGCACTCTTCAAGCACCTTTGCTTCCTTGAACCTGTTTGTAAACTACTTTTCTAATCCACCAGGATTAAAACCTTTAGACTACACTTAGTCTAACAATAGAAAAATCGATACAATATAGAGGTCTATGATCAATGCAAGAATAATCAATTTAACAATTAAAGGCTCAACTATATGCAATGATCAAGTAGCACAAAATAAGCAATTAATTTCTTACCTAATATCACCTCAAATAATACCAGAAATTAAACTGCTTAGCTTCTCAAGAATTGCACTCAGTAAATCAATTTGCTCAATAACAATAATAAGTGCAATGATAATTCGTGAGTTTTGTTTTTCCAAAACATGCAAACACTAATTTATAGCCCATATAATATTACCGTTAAAAAGATAAGTTCCAATTAAAACAAACGGTATGATAATAACCAAGAGAATAATTATCACAACGGTAAAGGTTGAAATAGTCCAATATATATCCAGACTAATAGCATGCAGTTTGAACAATTTCAACTACACCTTTAAAAGATAACTTTCCATATAACAATATTGACTTTATCTCACAACATAAAAGGTGACGTGAAGCAATAAATAACTGAATGACATCATACTCTTTTCTCAACTAACCTTTAGAGTTCCAACAAATAATTGCTCCTTGAAAATCGTAAATAACACATCAGTAGTTATTCAAAGTAATAGAGTTCATATCTTTCATGATTGCCTACCTTGAAAATAGCACACTCTATATACATAGCTGGCATGCATAATTACTCCTTAATATCCGTTCATGCAATAATTTCAATATAAATATATACATTAGAAACATTACTCAATTAAAGATGTATGCTCATAATATGACCGGATATCTAACTATATAAAAGTTTAAATCTATTTTTCATTTAAGACATATAACAATATATATAATGCAATAAAATGTCCTAGAGCCTTTAAATGAAAAATTAATTATTATGCAATTGATCTTATATTTGGTTTCCTAGAAAAAGAAAACTTTCTTCCTTCACTTGAAGATTTCACCAACATTCTTTTATCAACAAATACCTGAAACATCATAAAACAATTTAGTACTTAACATTTCATCATCAAAACATAAGGCTAGAATATGACTAAGTCAACAATATTTAATGTAACTAGTGTATTGCATAATTAATTATGTTGCCACGGTATCACCGCAGTCGCGTAATATAACAAAAAAGAATGTGTTTATTATTATTATTATTATTATTATTATTATTATTATTATTATTATTATTATTATTATTATTATTATTATTATTATTATTATTTATTCGAGTGTTGTTGTAACATCGAATTGTTTCTGTATAAGAAAATAAGTTATTAACAATAGTACTTTCAATTATGATCTTTAGGGTGAGTCTGTAGTGGTCTAAGATGATCCAAGAAGATATTATTGAGTCGGTAGTTTAACACCCACCTTATTTTGATAGATTTGATTCGATTCGAATTTAAAATTTGACCTGAGATTTGTTCCGAACTCGGGATTTGACCCATGTTATTTCAGACATATCATGTCAGTATGATATCCTACTACAACCGTTACATTTTAGATTGATCTCTTCTAGAGTTCATTAGGAAATCGAAATTTGTTCCGGACTCAAAATTTGACATGTATTATTTCGAACATATCAGGTCAATATAATACTATGGTTACTACAACCTTGTAACATTGAATATTTTAGATTGAGCTCTTCAAGAGTTCATAGGGAACTCTTTGAATTTATGAGAATCTCACACTTCTATTTCAATTAAATGATTATTATAATAAAGGTATAATTAAAATATTAATCAAATATTTTCAACTCAAATAACACGTCACTTTCTCTCTTAATTTCCCAATTTCTCAGTGTTTCCGTTTGTACCACTGTCAATCATGGCCCAAATCCAAAAATAACCACCATTTTTACACCATTCACCTCACACCCATGACCCACCAAGACCCAAACAATCTGGGCTTTTTCAGCCCAATCCCAGTCCAAAATTTGATCATCAGGCTTTTGTGAGCATACCAAGGTTATAAGGATAATAAAGTCATTTCAGTCATCGAGGCCATTTTTGTAAAGTACTCGTACCTCCTCAAAAACAAAGTTTCATTATAAATTCAAAACAGAGCCATTTCCTCCAAAACCCTATCTCACACTCTCTACTCCTCATACCACCTGGCTGCTTCTATCTAGCGGCTACTGTTTTAGAGCAAAAGGCTTCTTCAAAGGTTTGATAATCTCCTTTCATCTGATAAGTTTGATTAGGAGATTTGATTTTTATTGCTGTTCTTCATGTTGTTTTTTGATGGTTGAAAGTCTTGCTGTTGTTTTGAGTTTATTCATTTCCTGTTATATTACGAATCAATGTAAGTTTATGGATCGGATCTTCATTAGTTGCGTGTTTATGCTTTACAATCTTTTATTTTGTGCTCATTACGTTTCTGGATGATGAGTTTAAGTTATTTTGTATGGCTAAGAACGACAAATCCTATGAACCTGTATATTAGTTATACATGACTTATAATTACCCGCTTTATAATATAGATGTTTAGCTATATGTTATTAAGTTGATTAGTTGTTAATTTAATTGTTTGTCTATTAGATCAGTGGTTATTGTTGTTGAATTGAACTTGGTAAATGATTGTTATGCTGATACTGAAATTGATTTGACTTTGTTGTTCTGTTGGTTTCCTATCGTTGTTAGATCTAATAATTTGTTTTTCACATGATCATATGCTTTTATTTCATTTTTATATTTGTAGATCAAGTTGACTTAATCATTTGTAACTGTCTTGACTTATGCTAGTGCATTTCAACTTCTAAATGTATGCCAGATCAAAATTCCTTTCATTTGTACAAGATTTTGATGCTGGCTTGATCTGAGTCATACATACCAATTACCCTTAGAAACTGAAAAGAAATTATATTTTATTTAACACATTAGTTTTTATGCTGCTCCTATTTCCTTGCTGAGAATGTGAAGAAACTTTTTCCATTCTTGTTGATTTTGCACTTCCTTACTGCATCTAGATTCTAGGTTTGAAGTGTAGCTTTTTTATTGGACTGGACTTAATTATTGCTATATGCTGGGGAAGATAATGTTTGCTTAGGATACATGTATGTGGCATGTAGAGGTGTGATTGGATGAGAATAATTGTTTAGTCTCTGCTGATAATACGACTATAGTGCTGTACGTGTTATTAAGTTTAATATTGTGACGCTTTAAACTACTTTGCTTTGGGAGATAATATCATATGTTCTTTATCAGAACTCTTATTTGGAATTTTTGTTTAAAATGGTTTTTCAAATGTGAAGGAAATACTTCTATTTTTATTTTTTATAAATTTAATGAGAAATCAATTTTTGTTTTGTTCACCTTCTTTTGTTTACAGCTTTTAGCATCTCATTATGGGTAAAGAAAAGTTTCACATTAACATTGTGGTCATTGGTCATGTGGATTCTGGTAAGTCAACCACCACTGGTCATCTCATCTACAAGCTCGGGGGTATTGACAAACGTGTCATTGAGAGGTTCGAGAAAGAAGCTGCTGAGATGAACAAGCGTTCATTCAAGTATGCATGGGTGCTCGACAAGCTCAAGGCCGAGCGTGAGCGTGGTATCACTATTGATATTGCTCTGTGGAAGTTTGAGACCACCAAGTACTACTGCACAGTTATTGATGCTCCTGGACATCGTGACTTCATTAAAAACATGATTACTGGAACTTCCCAGGCTGATTGTGCTGTCCTTATCATTGACTCCACTACCGGAGGTTTTGAAGCTGGTATCTCCAAGGATGGGCAGACCCGTGAGCATGCTTTGCTTGCTTTCACCCTTGGTGTCAAACAGATGATCTGTTGCTGCAATAAGGTACTGTGTTTATTTTATTTTTCTTTAGGCTGCAACAAGCTATAGCTCTAGAAAACTGCTTATTATGTTTTCTTTGCACTTTTAGGGGACTTTATTCTATAACTCGCTAAAAAGGCTTGTGTATCAGTGCTTTAGTATAGTTTTTGATTTATAAACTATTTTACTTCACTGGCGGAACCAAGGGGGGGCTAGGGGGGCACCTGCCCCCGGTAGGTTGGTACTAAGGTTAAGGTTTGGAGAAAAAAATGATATTTATATATATTTTATATCTTTTCTGTATTTTTTTATAGGTCCTACAACTCAATGTGAGTGAGAAACGTAAATTTGAATTGTCTAAATAATGACAAAATATTTGCAAATAAAAAACATAAAGAGGCTATTTTGTTTTGTTCAATATAAAATTATTATGAACTTTTTAAAATCAAATTAAGATATTTTTAAACTCTAAATTAATATAATTTTTTTAATTTTAAAAATTCTGAGTCACATGCTCTCAATAGTCAAAAGCTATTAAAAGTTGCATGAAAACACAATTTATTTCTTATTTGATGCATTAGAAACTCCAAAGTAGCCTTTAATTTAATTAATGGGTGATATAATAAACATCTCAATTTTTAAATGCATTCTTCTCCGGAAAAACTCCAAATTAACCTTTAGTTAATATGTAATCAAGAAATCTTTGTGAAGAGATTCAATCAAATATGCTCATTTCTATATTCCTACAATTTTTACAAACACATTGAATTATTATATTTTTCCAACAATTGAAAACGAGCAAATTTTGAGACATTTTTAAACTATACAGACTCGCATGATACAGTTACCTCCTCTTAGTCGTAAAACCGAAAAAAGCACTTCAAACGTCAATAAATTAAAAAAATTTACTGATGTATTTTGCCCCCCTTGTGAAAATCTTCTGGTTCCGCCACTGTTTTACTTATAGAAATTCAGTTTTAATTTTCCAAAGTACTATCATCCCGTAAGATTATCAATGCTTTATAATTTGTTTGTACGTATGTTTAATATTTTTATTCTTCTGATATAGATGGATGCGACAACCCCCAAGTACTCTAAGTCTAGGTTCGAAGAAATTGTTAAGGAAGTGTCTTCATATTTAAAGAAGGTGGGATACAACCCTGAAAAGATTGCATTTATCCCCATCTCTGGATTCGAAGGCGACAACATGATTGACAGGTCTACCAACCTTGATTGGTACAAGGGCCCTACCCTTCTTGAAGCCCTTGACCTGATCACTGAGCCCAAGAGACCCTCCGATAAGCCCCTTCGTCTCCCTCTCCAGGATGTTTACAAGATTGGAGGTATTGGAACTGTCCCAGTTGGACGTGTTGAAACTGGTACCATCAAGCCTGGTATGGTTGTGACTTTTGGCCCTACTGGCTTGACCACTGAAGTCAAATCTGTAGAGATGCACCATGAGGCTCTCCTAGAGGCTCTTCCTGGCGACAATGTGGGATTCAATGTGAAGAATGTTGCTGTTAAGGATCTCAAGCGTGGTTTTGTTGCCTCGAACTCCAAGGATGATCCAGCCAAAGAAGCTGCCAACTTTACTTCGCAAGTTATTATCATGAACCACCCTGGTCAGATTGGAAATGGTTATGCTCCAGTGCTTGATTGCCACACTAGTCACATTGCTGTTAAGTTTGCTGAGATTCTGACCAAGATTGATAGGCGATCTGGCAAGGAGCTTGAGAAGGAGCCCAAGTTTTTGAAGAATGGTGATGCTGGATTTGTTAAGATGATACCAACCAAGCCCATGGTGGTCGAGACTTTCTCAGCGTATCCCCCACTCGGTAGATTTGCTGTTCGGGACATGAGGCAGACTGTTGCTGTGGGAGTCATCAAAAGCGTGGAGAAGAAGGATCCTACTGGAGCCAAGGTCACAAAAGCTGCTGCAAAGAAGAAATGAACCGTGAAGGTCGAGGCTTCTTCTATTGGAGGCTATCATTGTTTTCATACTAAAGACTTTGCCTGTTATACCAGTCACTTTGTTGGATTTTTTGCTTGTTTTCGTGATATGTTTTTCCCTTTGTCGGGCACCTGGTCTCAGAATTGGGTGCTTGACCGGCGGTGGTGAAACTATTACTATTGTTTACTTGTGTTATTTTCTGTTTGTTGGTGAGAAACTATTCTGTGATTTCAAATTCGTATCTGCAGCCCAGGAAACATTGTTTGCTGTTCCTGTGCCTCATGTATGTTTGATTCCATATATTAAAAACTATTTTCTTGTTTTGATTATTTGTCTTATTTTTTCAATAGGTTGATTTTTTAAGTGTAGGAATTGTTTTCACAGACTTGGGCCTAACTGATGTTTTAAGCCCTTCACATCTAATTCCGCATTAGATGTGCTTCAGGCATGCATTATATGACGAGGACCATTTCCTGGAATATATTTCTAATGCACTTGACACGACAATAATATTACTACTCTTACCATCTAGAGGTAAGGTAATAAAACTACTAGTTCAGAAGTGATGTTGTCAGTGGTTTAAAGAGGTATCGGGCGAGTCGTAAACTCGGACTGATTGAATACCGTCAGCAAACGGACCGTCAGCGCAAGTTTGTTGATTTTGGTTTTACGGATGCACAAAATTAAGTTTATCATCACATTCTCATATTTATGTAATATTAGTGGTCCCGAGGGAATACCGCTTTGGCGCTTTGTATATTAGAAAGCGAAATTTGTAGATAGATAATATCATGCAACTAAAGGGTGAAATTTGACAACTATAGAAATTGAGAGATAATATTGTCACAATACAATAAATTGGAAGGTCAATTGTAGTTTCTAAAAAGATTATTTTGTGTAATCATGACCTCTTGATGTTGAAATGGCTTTAAGAAGTCGTATAGTTTTGGTCCAACGGTAACTCTTGTCTCATAGTTGCACGAGATCAAGGGTTTGATTTTCTGAGCGAGTCTGTGCGTAAAAATTAGCAAAAGATGAGATTTTTATAGTACCTTTTTTTTTTTTCGTCTTTTGCACAAATTAAGGTGCGTCTATGATATTTCTTAACATAATATTTTTGACAATCTTTTTTTAATAATTAAATTTAAAATAATTTATCATCAAAATTAATAATGCTTTAAAGAAACAACTCAAATAAGTTGTTTTTTTTTCGGTTGGAAGAAATATTTATTATTAAAAAAATCTTTCATAAAACTAAGTGCGATAAGACCAACCACCTAATGTGGAATTTTATTTTAATTTTGTTAAAGTTATGCTTGACTTTCATTATTAATGAAAGTATATAATATTTCAATAAGAATTTCCAAATCCATTCCAACAGAATGTCACTAGGAAGGGTTCCATTACCTTTATACCTTGAATCCCATCTCCATATGGTTGAGTAGACCTGGCAAAACATGACCCAAGTCTAGGGGTGTTTATCCGTAAAAATCGAACCGGTACCGAAAAATTCGAATCGATACTGAACCGAAAAATCCCAAAAATCAAGAACCGGTACCGAATAACCGGTTTCGATACCGGTACGGTACAAAGTCGGTACCGCTTTTTACGATTAGATTTTCAATTATACCGCATGTATATAATTATTAATGTTTTGACATTTTTCCATCCCTTTGGAACTCATTTGCTTTGTTAAGAAATCTGCAGCTTTCAGTTTGGTGATTTTATAGTACTTTGTGGAGCAACCCATCTTATTAACCATTCAAAATACTAAGAGAAGGTACTGGGTAGGGTGTTGATTGCAACTTGCAAGTTGTGTGGATTTCTTTTTCAACTCCATTTTGGGTTTGTATGTACCGTGTACAAAGTTAAGGTTGTTTTATTAGGATAAATAAGTATATTGAAACGTGGATTATTAGGTCCAAGCTCTACAATATATACAGCTTCAACAATTATCCTAAGGATAGATCTTGACAGATAGCTTCCACACATGCAGATCCAAGCTCTACAATACATACAGCTTAACCTTCATGTTGATTGTTTTTCCATATTTCACCTTGTTTTATCCAATATATATCCTTTTCTCTTCCGTCTTGCCTTGACAGCCAAACACATTCAAGACGTGAATTGCATTAACTGGTGAGTGGCTCAGCCCTCAGCCTCAGAAGGTTGAGCTCAAAAGCAAGGGGACAGTAGAATTTCCAAATCCATTCTAACAGAATGTCACTAAGGAGGGTTCCATTACCTTTATACCTGAATCCCATCTCCATATGGTTGAGTAGACCTGGCAAAACATGGCCCAAGTCTAGGGGTGTTTATTCGTAAAACCCAAACCGGTATCGAAAAAGATCGAACCGCTACTGAATCGAAAAACCCAAAAAATCAAGAATCATGTACCGAATAACCGGTTTCGATACCGGTTCGGTACAAAGTCGGTACCGGTTTTTTCGATTCGGTACCACATATATATAATTATTAATGTTTTGACATTTTTCCATCCCTTTGGAACTCATTTACTTTGTTAAGAAATCTGCATCTTTCAGTTTGGTGATTTTATAGTACTTTGTGGAGCAACCCATCTTACTAACCATTCAAAATACTAAGAGATCAGGTACTGGGTAGGGTGTTGATTGCAACTTGCAAGTTGTGTGGATTTCTTTTTTCAACATCCATTTTGGGTTTGTATGTACCGTGTACAAAGTTAAGGTTGTTTTATTAGGATAAATAAGTATATTGAAACGTGGATTATTAGGTCCAAGCTCTACAATACATACAGCTTCAACAATTATCCTAAGGATAGATCTTGACAGACAGCTTCCACACATGCAGATCCAAGCTCTACAATACATACAGCTTAACCTCATGTAGATTGTTTTTCTATATTTCACCTTATTTTATCCTATATATATCCTTTCTCTTCCGTCTTGCCTGGGCAGCCAAACACATTCAAGACGTGAATTGCATTAACTGGTGAGTGGCTCAGCCCTCAGCCTTAGAGGGTTGAGCTCAAAAGCAAGGGGGTAGTAGACTACACCGATTTTAAAAAGCCCTACGTGTCGGTCGAAAAGATTAATGAAATGAATGAGGCTGAGGCGACAAGTAAACAGGGTCACATGGGGTATGCGTGGGAGTTATAAGAATATGACTTGAACCTCAAGAAGCCCAACACCCGGCCTTACTAGTAGTACTTAAGGATTAATTAGTAAATTTTTCGGTTTTTTTTTCGATTTTTCGATTTTTATCGAATTCAAAATTTTTCATTACCTGGTACCGAAAAGTATAAAAAAAATCGAAAAATCGAAATCGAAAAAAACCGGTACCACCGGTACAGGTTTCAACCGGTTCGGTAAAAAAACCGAAAAATCAAATTTTTTGAACACCCTTACCCAAGCCCGGGGGACGGCCCGACCGCCACGGACCGGGTTTTGAGCTGCAGAATTTTAGCTCAAAAAAATTCGTCCATTTTTTGCCCGACCCGCCACCCGCCTGATCCATTTAGGTCAAACCCAAAAAAATAGCATAAAATAGGCACGAATTGGTTTTAGCCCGCGGGCCGGGCTTTGGGCTGCATAAATTTAGCCCAGTAAAACTAGAGCCTTTTTGGTCCACCCATTTTTGGCCAGGCCCATCCCGCCACTCACCCGGCCTGTAAGACCCCAACTTATTATAAATAAAAATCGAATTTCCTCTATTTATTATTGTGAATAATAAGGTGTTAAATTGATATAATATTTTTGTTATGGGTGAAATGTGCAAAATTTTCAAAATAAGAAAGTGGTTATAAAATAATCATTGTTGTCGGGGAATATTCGTTTGGTCGTGGAATATTCTTGTTGTCGAGGAATATTCGTACGACGACGCAGTCATGAGTGGGACCCATAACAGAATAACTGTCGGATGAAGAGAACGACAAGTTTGAGTTTTTATAAATAACGGCGTAGTTGTTACCGTTAAAACTGTTAGGAATACCCGGTGGTTAAAATACAGTAATACGTGTGGATGCACAGTATTGATGAATTATTGATCCTTACATAAGAAGGCACTACTCAATAATTGTTACAGTAGTTACTGTTCAATATTTTATATTATTGATTCAATAATTGCTGCGTTGATATTTTATATTATTGTTATTTCAATAATTGTCACTGCACAGTATTTCCCATTATCAGATCAATAATTCATATTATTTGAATAACATTATTAGATAGCATTATTGATAATGTCTAGAAAGTTCTGTCAAGGAGACATTTGGTCACCTAATTGCGCGCCAGTAAGGAGAAATTCTTATTGGAAAGCCCCCTCTTTCCTGGGAACGGCGTGGTTGTCATAAATGTGATTCTGTAATATTATTTGTGAATAATTAATTATTGATTCATATGATAAGAAAATATTTATTTTATGTGGATATAAATGTTGGATATATTTATTGTGGTTAAAAATGAAGGAGTTAATGTTGAGGTGTTTTATCAGTATTTTTGTCGGAATGGAGGTATTAAAAATTAAACCAGTATTTTTGAGATATATTGCGTGAGTTATAATTTTTAATCCGATCGTTGGATCGTTGTGATTTTTGGATATGTTATACATATATAAGTTGAGTATATGTCCATAAATTTTGAACCGTTAAAAATGAACGTATGATTTGTTATGAATTTTAAGAGGTGACTGATTCAGAAATTAGGTTTATACATGATTTTGGTAGAAAATTCTAGAATTGAGTGGGCCCCACTTCTGTTTGGTGAAGAAATATGCTTAATTTTATTTCAAATATGGTGGGTGGCAATAGTAGCAGGTAAAGCCATCAGGTTGCAGGTCAAGTCTGATTCGGTGTGCTAACACTTTCCTATAAATAGAGGGCTAAGTTAGAATTGAAAATCACACAGAAACATAAGCTTTCTCTCTTTCTCCCTCTATATTATCGAGCGTATTTTGTGAGTATTTAGATACTTTGTGAGTTTCTATTTTTCAGTACAAGTTTCTATCAGCACTATATCCGAAATTCAGTCAGAAGTACGATTATTTTGAGGTAAGGGATGTTATTTTCTTCGTAAATGATATTATTTCTTTCAATATCATTATGCCAAAATATTGGTCTAAACTTTTTATCAAATTTGGAACTTTTTGTGTCGGGGTTACTATTCACGTATACGACACTATTCACGTATACGGCACTATTCACGAATACGACAATATTCCCTGAAAAATAAAATTTTCTTCTTTTTGTCCAAGATGTCTATTATGGTTACTATCTTTGATTGTATCCATGTTTTGATCTTTATTTTTGAATTCTGTTACAAAATTGGTTATTATGGGGTATTATTGATCTTGGATAAACTGTTATACGAATCCCTACTATTTGTCCTTCTGTCTCACTGGATTCGTTTTTCGTTAAAATATTTTTCATCATCATCAGTCCTAAATGATGATATTACTGAATATCTTTGGCCTGTAGTGCAAAGATGAATGATTAATTGATGAATATCTTTGGCCCGTAGTGCAAAGATGAACAGGTGTTGAGATGAACATGATCAACTGGTGATACAAATAAATATCTTTGGCCTGTAGTGCAAAGATGAATATTTGATTAAAGATGTATATTGATTGTTGTTATAGGGATAAAATATTGATGATGGACTTTTAAATCTTAGAAGATAGTAGAACTCATTCTCTACTTGACTCTTCTAATGGATTGTTGTTTTCGCTGCAGTTGTTGATCTAAAACTTGTTGTCTATTATATTTTATCAGATATTTCCCTGTTGAAAACTAATGATAATTTGTTGTATATTATCTTAGTCATAATATTCTTTACTGGGCTAGTTGAGCTCACCCTTTTTCCGTTTTGTTCCATTTTTCTTCTCAGGAGGTGAGAACATAGCAGGATCTAGTCGGGATATGGAGTGATGGTTCTAGAAAGATGTTTTAGCAGTCCTCACTATTTCTGTAAAATAGTGTTTGAATAATTGTAATGAGGACTTATTTGAGTGTGTATATTGTCTAGAAGACAATATTTGTATTTAAACTCACAGTATGTGTTGTCGTATTTTGCACGACAATTGTATTATTGAAGTTGTAGTTTACTTTTTGTGCCATGTATTTGGCGACTCAGAATGGGTGTTGTATACCTATTTTGGGAGCGTCATAGTTGGTATTAGAGCTTAGGGATATGGTCTCTGGCGGAGATCGGGGAATAGAACTAGGAGGGGAGAGATGAGTAATCATTCGCTAGTGTGTCCTATCTAAGCTTATTTGTTGGTCAGTCATAATATAGGGATATTATGTGATATGTTAATTTGTTTAATTAGCCCTTGTTTTATGACAGTATTTAAGAATGGCTACTGAGAACGTTAACAATGGAGTGTATGAGACTGTGGAACAACCTTTAGTCACAAACCAGGAGAACGTACAACAGGAAGGCAATATTCCTCCTGTAAACAACACTACCGAGCAAACGATGAATGATGGAATGTTTAGGAGCTTTTTGCAGTTCATGCAAAATCAGACGAGGGAGACTCGTGTACAAAATACGGGTGGATGTGATACCAACGTGCGGTCTGTCACAGCCAAGCAGTTCAAGGAGTTGGGACAACCAGAATTTATTGGAAAGCCGGATCCAATCAAGGCGGAAACGTGGGTCAATAAAATTACCAAGATATTCGATGTCTTGAGATGCACGGAGGAACAGAAGGTTCCATTCGCCACCTTTATGTTCCGCGGTGAGGCAGACTACTGGTGGGAGTCTGTGAAGCGTACCCAGCCTGCTGCACTCAATATGTCTTGGGAAATATTTTAGAAACTATTCGATGACAAGTACTTTCCTGAAAGTATTCGTCATATGAAGGAGGTAGAGTTTATCAGACTGGAACAAAACAACATGACGGTGTCCCAGTACGAGGTGAAGTTCACTAAGTTATCCAGGTTTGCACCTCATTTGGTAGAGAATGAGGAACGAATGACAAGGATGTTTCTGAGAGGTCTAAAACCCGAGATTCGTCAATACCTTATCTCTCATAAATTTTCTCTGTATTCAGATGTTGTCAATAGGGCTCAATTATTAGAGCAAGAGATAGTGAGTATGTTCAACCGAGGGACCATAACCAGGGTCATACCGGTGACAGCAGTCATCAGAGCGATGATAACCAACGAGGAGGGAAAAATACGAACAAAGGCGGTAACCACTCGGGTGGTCATCGTGGCCATGATAATAGGAGAGGTGAGTCAAGTGGAAATTTCAGAAAGAGGAGATTCAACAATGACGGGAAGACATCAGCAGCAGTACCAACACCAACAACAAATTCTAGGGGAGGAGAACGACCGCTAGTTAGATGTTACAAATGCGGGAAAGAGGGACATATCAGCCCAAACTGTCCACAACAATCCAAAGTATGTTACAACTGTGGAAAGGAAGTCCACATAGCTCGGGATTGTTCTGTAGCGAAACCAAGTTCAGCAGGGATGGTAACTCCAAGGGCTGTCCCGGATAAGTTGAAATCAACGGTTCCTGGAAGAGCGTTTGTCATGACTAGCCAAAACGTGAGGAACCCGAACGAGGTGATCACGGGTAAGATAATCTTGAACTCTTGCGAAGTTTATACCTTACATGATACCGGTTCTACCCATTCTTTTATCTCTCCTTCTTGTGCTCAACGTTTAAACTTGACTCCGGAGAAATTAGATTTTGATTTATCAGTGGAGACTCCGTTGGGTGAAACTTTCGTTACATCCACTATTTATAAATCTTGCTTAATCCAAGTTTGCACTATCACATTACCTATTGATCTTATCTCTTTAAAGATATTTGCTTTTGATGTGATTTTAGGAATTGATTGGTTAACCACTCATCATGCCAAAATTGATTGTTTTCGTAAGGTTGTTAGTTTTCATATTCCTAACCAACTTGTCATACGAATTCAAATAACTAAACCACTAAAATCAGTCACTATCATATCAAGCCATAAAGCTATTCATTTATTAAAAAATGGATGTCAAGCTTTCTTAGCCCATGTTATGGATTTGAACAAAGACAAGTCAGATTTGAATAATATTTCTGTTGTTAGAGAATATCCTGAAGAACTTTCCGGTCTACCCCCAGAACGTGATGTTGAATTATTTATTGACCTTTAACCGGGTACAAAACCCATTTCTAAAACCCCATATCGAATGGCTCCTATTGAACTTCAGGAGTTAAAAGTCCAACTACAGGAATTGTTAGACATAGGTTAAATTCATCCTAGTACATCTCCTTGGGGTGCTCCTATTTTATTCGTAAAGAAGAAAGACGGGAGTATGCGACTTTGTATTGACTATCGAGAATTAAATCATGTCACCATTGATGACCTGTTCGACCAGTTGCAAGGAGCACAATTCTTTTCAAAGATCGATCTTCGTTCTGGATATCATCAGCTGAAGATTAAAACTGAGGATATTCCAAAGACTGCCTTCAGAACTCGGTACGGGCATTATGAATTCTTAGTCATGTCTTTTGGATTGACTAATGCTCCTGCTGCTTTCATGGATATGATGAACCGTGTATTCAAGGAATATTTGGATCAGTTTGTTGTTGTCTTTATTGATGATATCATAATCTATTCCAAAAGCTGTGAAGATCATGAGCACCATTTGAAGCTGATACTTGAAAGGCTTTGTGAAAACAAGCTTTATGCCAAGCTGAAGCTATGCGAGTTCTGGCTTGAGGAAGTAGCATTCTTTGGGCATGTGTTGTCAAAATATAAAGTATCTGTTGACCCGGCGAAGATTGAAGCAGTACAAAGTTAGGAGCAACCAAAGTCGGTGACCGAAGTGCGTAGCTTTCTGGGCTTAGCTGGTTATTATCGGAGATTCGTGGAAGGATTTTCTCGAATCACTAATCCGTTAACTCAGCTGACTCAGAAAGATACAAAATTCGTATGGAGCGAGGAATGCGAGAAGAGTTTCCAAGAGCTCAAGAGGAGACTCATTTCGGCACATGTTCTGGCAATACCATCTGGTTCGGATGGATTTGTTATATACAGCGATGCTTCAGGTAAAGGGTTAGGATGCGTTCTCATGCAACATGGGAAAGTCATAGCCTATGCCTCATGACAACTCAAAGAATATGAGAGGAATTATCCTATTCATGATCTAGAGTTGGCAGCAGTCGTTTTCGCGTTGAAAATCTGGAGACACTACCTGTATGGGGAGAAAGTGGAGATCTATATAGATAATAAAAGCCTCAAATATTTCTTCACCCAAAAAGTACTCAACATGCGGCAACAACGTTGGCTCGAGCTGTTGAAAGATTACGATCACACCATCCAATATCATCCTAGAAAAGCAAACGTGGTTGCTGACGCATTGAGTAGAAGATCATATGCGGGTACGAGTGCAATGTTGTTAACACAAAGGTCCATTTTGTATGACTTGCAAAGGATGGAGATAGAGGTAAAGGCTCCAAGTACCCACGTGATGATATCAAATATATGAGTAGAACCAACTTTAATCAATAAAGTTAAAGCTGCTCAAGCTACGAACATGGGGCTGATACGTATGAAGAAGAAAGTGTAAGAAGGAGCTATTCCAGAAGCGAGAATCGATGAAGAAGGAATACTTAGATTCAACTCCAGACTTTGTGTTCCTAACAACTATAATTTAAAGCATAGAATCATGATGGAGGCACGCAACACACCGTTTGCAATCCATCCTAGGAGTACCAAAATGTATCATGATATTCGACATACATTTTGGTGGAACAATATGAAGAGAGAGATCGCGGAGTTTACCTCGAGGTGTTTAACTTGTCAACGTGTAAAGGCAGAGCATCAAGTGTCAAAGGGTCCATTGCAACCACTTGAGATTCCGAAATGGAAGTGGGAACACATTACCATGGATTTCGTTATAGGTCTTCCCAAAGTTTCTCAAGGCATAGATGTGATTTGGGTTATTGTTGATAGATTAACCAAGTCTACTCATTTCTTACCTATACGAGAAACTTATTCCCTTGAACGTCTTGCTCGCATGTACGTGAATGAGATTGTGAGATTGCATGGCATGCCAGTATCCATAGTTTCGGATTGTGACCCAAGATTTACTTCACAATTTTGGGTTAGCTTGCAGAAAGCTATGGGCACAGATTTACGATTCAGTTCGGCATACCATCCTCAAACGGACGGACAATCAGAGAGGACTATTCAAACCCTTGAAGATCTATTAAGACTTTGTGTCCTAGCTTTTAAAGGAAGTTGGGATAAGTACTTGCCACTGGTGGAATTCTCCTACAACAACAGTTATCAAGCAAGTATAGGCATATCTCCATTTGAGGCGTTGTATGGACGAAAGTGTTGTTCTCCAGTATGCTGGGACGAGGTGGGAGAAGCAACGTTGTTGGGACCAGAATTAGTACGCATGACTACAGAAAAGATCCAAATGATTCGACAACGTATTCAAACCTCACAAGATCGACAAAAGAGTTATACTGATCTTCATCGAAAGGACAGTGAAATTTAATATTGGGGATCATGAATTGTTACGTGTTGCTCCATGGAAGGGAGTTACAAGATTTGGAAAGAGATGAAAGCTCAATCCACGATTTGTTGGTCCATTTGAGATTCTTGACCGAATAGGAAATGTAGCCTATAGACTCATATTACCTCCAAGTATGTCTCGTATTCATAATGTTTTTCATATATCTATGCGTCGTAAATATGTGAAAGACCGGAACCATATTATTGCTTTAGAACCAGACGAGATAGTCGAAGATTTAATGTACGAAGAAGTACCTGTTAAGATCTTGGATAGGAAAGAGCATGTCCTACACACGAAGGTTATACCACAAGTTAAGGTTTTGTGGAGAAACCATACTATTGAATAAATGACCTGGGAGTTGGAATCAGAAATGAAAGCGAGGTATCCTCACCTTTTCGAAACACCAGGTACATATGTCAATTTCGAGGACGAAATTTCATAAGGAGAGGAGGTTGTAAGACCCCAACTTATTATAAATAAAAATTGAATTTCCTCTATTTATTATTGTGAATAATAAGGTGTTAAATTGATATAATATTTTGGTTATGGGTGAAATGTGCAAATTTTCAAAATAAGCAAGTGGTTATAAAATAATCATTGTTGTCGGAGAATATTCGTTTGGTCGTGGAATATTCTTGTTGTCGAGGAATATTCGTACGACGACGCAGTCATGTGTGGGACCCATAACAGAATAACTATCGGATGAAGAGAACGACAAGTTTGAGTTTTTATAAATAACGGCGTAGTTGTTACCGTTAAAACTGTTGGAATACCCGGTGGTTAAAATACAGTAATACGCGTGGATGCACAGTATTGATGAATTATTGATCCTTACATAAGAAGGCACTACTCAATAATTGTTACAGTAGTTACTGTTTAATATTTTATTTTATTGATTCAATAATTGCTGCGTTGATATTTTATATTATTGTTGTTTCAATAATTATCACTGCACAGTATTTCCCATTATCAGATCAATAATTCATATTATTTGAATAACATTATTAGATAGCATTATTGGCAATGTCTAGAAAGTTCTGTCAAGGAGACGTTTGGTCACCTAATTGCGCGCCAGTAAGGAGAAATTCTTATTGGAAAGCCACATCTTTCCTGGGAACGGCCTGGTTGTCATAAATGTGATTCTGTAATATTATTTGTGAATAATTAATTATTAATTCATATGATAAAAAAATATTTATTTTATGTGGATATAAATGTTGGATATATTTATTGTGGTTAAAAATGAAGAAGTTAATGTTGAGGTGTTTTATCAGTATTTTTGTTAGAATTGATGTATTAAAAATTAAACCAGTGTTTTTGAGATATATTGCGTGAGTTATAATTTTTAATCCGATCGTTGGATCGTTGTGATTTTTGGATATGTTATACATATATAAGTTGAGTATATGTCCACAAATTTTGAACCGTTAAAAATGAACATATGATTTGTTATGAATTTTAAGAGGTGACTGATTCGGAAATTAGGTTTATAAATAATTTTGGTAGAAAATTCTAGAATTGAGTGGGCCCCACTTGTGGTTGGTGAAGAAATGTGCTGAATTTTATTTCAAATGTGGTGGGTGGCAATAGTAGCAGGTAAAGCCATCAGGTTACAGGTCAAGTCTGCTTCGGCGTGCTAACACTTTCCTATAAATAGAGGGCTAATTTAGAATTGAAAATCACAGCAGAAACATAAGCTTTCTCTCTTTCTCTCTCTATATTATCGAGCGTATTTTGTGAGTATTAAGATACTTTGTGAGTTTCTATTTTTCAATACGAGTTTCTATCAGCACTATATCCGAAATTCAGTCAGAAGTACGATTATTTTGATGTAAGGGATGTTATTTTCTTCGTAAATGATATTATTTCTTTCAATATCATTATGCCGAAATATTGGTATGAACTTTTTATCAAATTTGGAACTCTTTGTGTCGGGGTTACTATTCACATATACGACACTATTCACGTATACGACACTATTCACGAATACGACACTATTCACCGAAAAATAAAATTTTCTTCTTTTTATCCAAGATGTCTATTATGGTTACTATCTTTAATTGAATCCATGTTTTGATCTTTATTTTTGAATTCTGTTACAAAATTATTTATTATGGGGTATTGTTGATCTTGGATAAACTGTTATACGAATCCCTACTATTTGTCCTTCTGTCTCACTGGATTCATTTTCGTTAAAATATTTTTCATCATCATCAATCCTAAATGATGATATTACTAAATATCTTTGGCCTGTAGTGCAAAGATGAATGATTAATTGATGAATATCTTTGGCCCGTAGTGCAAATATGTGAACAGGTGTTGAGATGAACATGACCAACTGGTGATACAAATAAATATCTTTGGCATGTAGTGCAAAGATGAATATTTAATTAAAGATGTATATTGATTGTTGTTACAGGAATAAAATATTGATGATGGACTTTTAAATCTTAGAAGATAGTAGAACTCATTCTCTACTTGACTCTTCTAATGGATTGCTGTTTTCGCTGCAGTTGTTGATCTAAAACTTGTTGTCAATTATATTTTATCAGATTTTTCCCTGTTGAAAACTAATGATAATTTGTTGTATATTATCTTAGTCATAATATTCTTTACTGGGCTAGTTGAGCTCACCTTTTTCCTTTTTGTTCCATTTTTCTTCTCAGGAAGTGAGAACATAACAGGATCTAGTCGGGGTATGGAGTGATGGTTCTAGAAAGATATTTTAGCAGTACTCACTATTTCTGTAAAATAGTGTTTGAATAATTTTAATGAGGACTTATTTGAGTATGGATATTGTCTAGAAGACAATATTTGTATTTAAACTCACAGTATGTGTTGTATTATTTTGCACGACAATTATATTATTGAAGTTGTAGTTTGCTTTTTGTACCATGTATTTGGCGACTCAGAATGGGTGTTGCATACCTATTTTGGGGGCGTCACACGGCCCATTTGATCTTGGTCCGCCCGTTTACCATGTCTATGGTTGAGTTTCACTTAAACACCCCGAAACGCTATATATTCGAAGTGACACGCGCCAAGTTTAAAAGTTTGTCAAACAACAATATTAATAGTGTGCACTTTAAACACTATCAACTCAATAGTAATCTTAAATTAAAATATAACAATAATCATATTTTAAAATTAATTCAAATAAATAACAACAAATTACCATATTCATAAAATGGAGACACAATGATGTGATAAAAATTAGTAACTGCAAATGCACAATGTCAAATTGAAAAATTGATAAGTACAGGTCGAACCAAGAGAGATTAAATTAATTTTAAAAAAACCTTAATATTTATTTCAAGTGAATTAGAAATAAAGATTGAGAATCGATTAAATATAAATAAACTAACTAATAATAAGGAAACAATATAAAAATCCAAATCCATTAAACTATATACATAACAAGTAATTCAATCTCTTTTATTTTTATAACTTAACTATGTTTTTGATCTCCATTACCTTTAATTTATTAATTTTACAATTAACGTGGGCAAACACAGATGGTAAAAATTTATGGATTAACTATAACCTATCAAAACTTCTTCGAGCAAGTATGGATAATGAAAAACTCATATCTTAACAATAATCTATCAAAATCTCTTAATTAATTTAAAATCACATGAGAATTATTAAACGAAAAAGGTATTTCAACAATGCAACATGAAGGAGAAATCAATTAAATATAAAAGTATAAATAATAAAAGAGATGAAAAATATTATAATAAGTAATTATTTAATTTCATCTTCATCCTATATTAAAGAAATTAACTAGAAATGAGAATAAATAAACTAACGAAAATAAAGAAGAAAAAGAATAAAAAAACTTTAATTCTCTCCTCCTTTTTCTCTAAAACAAAAGACCTATGTATAAGCACAAATGAATTGTAACATAATACTAATATATTGAACTTGGTCATTTTTGTTCCCTTTAATCCTCTTCTTTCCTTCTTGATTTCAATCTCTACATGGTAATCTCTTATATAAGAGTCCTTTTTTTATTTTTTAAAGCTAGAACAATTATTTTTTACTTATTCACCAATAGGGTTGCAAACGAACCGAACTGTTCACGAACCGATTCAGTTCGGTTTGAGTTCGGTTCGATTTGAATTCGAGTTGCTCGCCTAGTCGAGTCGAGTTCGCACATAGTGTTACGTTTGATTGCTCGATCGAACATGTTCGCGAACCATGTGGTTTAGTTCATCTTTTTTCGCGAACAATTCGAGTTCGGTTCGATAAGTTCGAGTAATTCGATTTCTTACATGTTTAAATTGTTTCTAAAATTTTGAATATAAATAATTGGTTATATCATATTAAATTCTAAAGTTTGTCTTATTAATAATTGTTAAATTTGTAACAATTTTTTTATTACCGGAATATGTTTTTGTTTTTTTTAATAATTGATTACAAGTAAACATTTTTATTAAATAATTACTAAATATTAATGTGTACATCTTCACCACTAAATTTTAATTTAATTAAAATAATTTTAATATTTTCATAAAAATTTTAACAATGATTGTTGGATTATTAATAGAAGGATAAATTTGTAAAAGTGATATTTTTCTTTTTTTTTCATTGGGACTCAAAAACGCAAGATTTTTTTTTATTAAAAACTTAGAAACAACACAAAGAAAAACTTCAAATTTTCTATTCTTTTCTTTTTTGTTATAATATAACGTTTCTATTCTTTTTTTTTTCGTCTAAAACCCAGAAACAGAGTGTTAGCGTGTGTGTTCCTGTGTGTTACTGTTCGTGAATGACTTAATAGTTGGTCAAATCAATTTATAAGTCATTTGTTATTATTCACCTGTTTGGGAATGAATTATTCTTCTATTTATAAGTTGAGTTTTAAGTCAAAAAATAAGTAAGTATTTGCAACTTATTTTAAAATGACTTATAAGTCTTTTTAAAATAAATTAGTTTGATCAAATGTAATATTTTTTTGCCCCTCTGTTTATTAATGGTCAAATACTGAAAATGTGACAACTACATTGAATAATACCCTTTTTGCCATTTATTTATTGAAACAACAACTTTAAATGATGCAAGGTAGAAGAATGAGCGAGCAAATTGCGAAATGAGAGGGTGCAATTGTATCAACAAGGGTAAATTTGACATAAATTGCTGAATATAATTTATAAATAAGAACCACACATGGAAATAACAAACAAACTTATGGAAACATTATTTCTCTAAAATTAGTGGTAAGTGATACAAAAATTTATACAAGTATAGGTTTATTTTAATAATCTTTTTAAAAGTCAAATTTACTTTAAATAATAAATTGTACCTAAATAGTGAAATTTGACAACTATAAAAATTGAGAATAATTTTGTGACGCCCCCAAAATAGGTATACATCACCCATTCTGAGTCGCCACATACATGGTACAGAAACAACTACAACTTCATTATTACAATTATCGTGCAAAATACGACAATACATATACTATGAGTTTAAATACAAATATTGTCTTCTAGACAGTATTCAAACTCAAATAAGTCCTCATTACAATTATTGATACACTATTTTACAAAATAGTGAGGACTACTAAACAACTATCTTGATCCATCATTCCATACCCCAACTAGTTCCCGCTATATTCTCTCCTCCTGAGAAGAAAAATGAAACAAAAAAGAAAATGGTGAGCTCAACTAGCCCAGTAAAGAATATTATGACTAAAATAATATACAAAAAATTATCATTAGTCTTCAATAGGGAAAAATCTGATAGAATATAATAGATAACAAGTTTTAGATCAACAACTGCAGCGGAAACAACAATCCATTAGAAGAGTCAACTAGAGAATGAACTATACTATCTGTAAGACCCTAACTTTTATAAATAAAGATGAATTTTTTCTATAAATATCATTTATAAATATTATGGAATGAATTTGATATAATGTTATAGTTGTGGATAATATTTATAAATTTTGCAAAGTACGCAAGTTGTTATATAATATTCGATTAGTCGGGGAATATTTGTTTTAACAGGGAATATTCGTACAACGGCACAATCATTGGTGGACCCCACAACAGAATTATTGTCGGATTGAGAAAATGACAAAAATACTTTATGAAAATAACGGCGGAAGTTTTACCATTAACTGTTGAAACACCCGGTGTTAAAAGTACAGTAATACGCGTAGTTACACAGTAGCACACGGTATTGATTATTGATGCTTACGTGAGAAGTCACTCAGTTTTGTTCAATTATTGCTGCAGTAATTGCTGCATAATATCTCACGTTATTTGATTCAATTATTGTCAATATTTTATATAGTATTAAATCAATAATTGAGACGACAAAGTTATTAATATTATTATTTGCAATATTAATGATGTCTAGAAGTTCTGTCAAGGTGATGTTTGGTCACCTAATTGCGCGCCAATAGGGAGAAATCCTTATTGGAAAGCCCCCTCTTTCCTGGGAATGACCTGGTCGATTAATACCGTGAATTATAATAATGATGATAAATATTGTTAAAATATTGATAGGATTTTTTTATGAAGTTGTTGTTGTAAGTTTTGCTTATTATTTGGATTTCCATTTACCATTTTTTAAAATATCGGTAGAAATTGTTTAGTATAATATAATGGGATCCACTTGTGATTATGACATGTTGGTGGGAGCGGAACATGTGGGGCCTACGTAGGAGAAAATGAATTTGGGAGAAAGGAATCTAACAAGTTGTTCACGGGTGGGTGAGTTTTCTTTTAAACATGTGTGCTATATATATATATATATATATATGTATTATAATTCCTTACTTTATTCTTATTGGTTGGAGGTTTGAAAAATATGCATCTTGGGTTATCAAAGTTGTCATCCGTAAATTTGCATAATTATTGAATCCTAACACAATGCCTTTCCATTCTCCTATAAATAGAAGTTCATTCCTTCATTATTTCTTACGAATTCACTAAAACTCTAGAGAGAGAAATTATAGAGAAACTATAGAAAAGTATTCTGCTACTTCCCTATTCTTATATCCAGTTTCTTTTACGGTAAGGGATATTATTTCTTTTGTATTCATGAAGAGAACTTCTGTTATTCCATTATTTATTATTCTGTTGGAATAACCTGTATACGTGGGCTACCCTATACTTGGTGAAATTTTTATGTTATTCCATTCTTTATTATTCTGTTGGAATATCTTGCCTGTGCATTTTACGCCGGACCTGGTTTCAGTCTTTATTATTCTGTTGGAATATCTTTTTTGTGCATTTTATGCCCGACCTGGTTCCAGTCTTTATTATTCTATTAGAATATCCTATCTGTACGTTTTACGCCGGACCTGGTTCCATTCTTTATTATTCTGTTGGAATATCCTATCTGTGTGTTTTACGTCGGACCTGGTTCCGTTATTTATTATTCTGTTGGAATAACCTGCATGTGCGGTCTATCGCATGCCTGGTGATTTCTTTTGTTATTCCATTATTTATTATACTCATTAGGTTAAAACTTTAACTTCTATACTCCATAAAATTAGTGGAATATCCTTGATATTTACGCTTCATCCAGTATCTTTTCATGGAAATATTCTTCTGAGCATTCTTGAATTTTACTCTACAAAGCAGTATCATGTTGACAATTTGGACGTTATTAGATCCTGGATAAATTAATTCTTGAACTTGTTTTATTGAATTCTTATATCATTGTCATCATCCTCATGTTTATATTTTGTTGAAAGTCATCTGTGGCCTGTAGTGCATAGATGGACTTGGTATGATTATGACCAGGGATTATTCGGTGTAATCATGACCGTAATGTTACAAATGATGTGGTAAAAGTCCTCATTGGCCCGTAGTGCATTGATAGATCCTTTTATTTCAAATACATTTCTGGTTTATATTATATTGTTCATCATTAACATATGACAGACATAAGAATCTTTTCAAGCACAGCAGAATAAGGAAAAGATCCCCTTCATTGATATATTCATAATCATACATACATTGTTCGTAGAGTAAGTTTAGTTGTAAGCAGTTAAAACATACATAGCAGATATAGCAGTTATAGTACATAATGTAAATGACATAATATAAAAGACACAAGGGGTTTTAAGTGGTTCAGATACTCAAGCTCCTAATCCACTCTTCTGTTTTCAACTAGCAGAATTTCCACAAAGGAAGGGCAGCACCCTGAATCACTAAGATTCCTTCAAGGCCAGCAGCCTTGGGACTTCAGTTCACTAAGAACTCTTCAAGACTAGCAGCCTTGGGACTCCTCTAGTTCCCTAGGAACTCTTCAAGTCCAACAGGCTTGGAACTTCATTTAGTCCCTCCGGACAAGGACCCTTCTGGCCCTGCTTTGTTTAGTCCCTACGGATAAGGACCCCACAGGCCCTGACTTTGTTGAGTTGTTTGTTTGTTGTTATTGGAGTAGGTGCTGAGCTGCTAAGATATCTTCATGCTCTGAACATCTTCTATACTTAGCAGCTTGGCTTGATCATCCTTGAAGTGCAGCTGAGTGTTGCATGATGCTCAGCTTCTATGGTTACTCAACCACTTCGGATGACCCCTTGTTGAACTGCCTTGAAGATCATTCTCCTTGGTACTTGATGACTGCACATGAGAGGCTTCCAAGCTGACTGTAGGCTCTTCTATTAGGTATTTAGAAGCTTTCTCGTGCTTGACACCAAGATGGCTTCTGTGATCTCCCTTCTGCTACTTGATGCCTTTATATGATGGACTTGCTAAGACAACTGTAGGTTCTTCTCTATTGTACTTAGAGTCTTCCCATGATGGACATCAAGATGTCATGATGCTCTTCTTTCTCTCGGCAGTTCTAAACACTCTTTATGTAGTAGAACTCTCACTTCTACATAGTAGAACTCACACTTCTACTTCTTTTTTTATCTGACTTCTGAGTGTTCTTGGTGGATCGTAGAGTGAGCCTTCGGACTCACTATCTCACATGGTTTAGATCAGTCCACCTTCTCTCCAAACTCGGCAACTCCAGCAACCTTTGATCTTTGAAGCTCTTCCCAATTTATACTCCTTCCCAATCCTTCCGTTAGAAATTAGCCGTTGAAGGCTATTCAAATCTCTTCACAGATCTCGAGTTGCTTGAGGTAAACTGATTGATGTGACATGTCATACGTTTTCTGACGCTGCAGTATACTATTTCACCTGCCCTGTCAGATGTATGACTTTAATTGTCTTGGGCAGGTCAAAGACTTTATTACCTCTTTCTGATTTCTCGATCAGAGGTTGTCCTATTGCATCGATGCTCTCAATAAGCACTTATCAAAATATTACCCTTCAGATTGAACCTTTGCCAATGCTTCAGTCTTCTGTTATTCGGACTCTATGATTCTGATGCACGTCTTTAAGGACTTGATCGTAGTGTCTTGTTGAGTGTTGCTCATTGACTGGTAGGGTTAACACTACGATCTTGAAGAGTGTTGATTGGATCTTTAATATAGAACACCTCTTCCTTGTATTGTGCAGTGCTTCAATACTTCTGTTTGCTTCGACTATTCTTAGAGACTGATGGCCTAATTCCTTACTCTGGTCCCCTTCTGAATATCAAGACACTTCAGATTTGTGGCGTGTCCAGCTTACTTTCTCCTTGTGATCTCCCGTTCACTTATCATCAATGAACTGACCCTGTACTTAATCACTTTAGCCTTGCTAATCAGAGGTTGACCAATATCTCGGTTCACCTTCCATCAGTTCCTTCTTTGTTTTGCAAACACTACGATCTTGGTTGTTTCTAAGATCATTGTCTTCTGTTCATTTGATAGCTACTGCATAAACTGACTTTCCTTAGTCAGCTTCTAAAGTCTTCTTTGGATCTCTTTGTGGAAGACTTCATCACGAATGGCCTTACACCTCAATCTTAATGCTAATTGGGTTTGTGCTGAGATCTCCTATTAGCCTGTATGTCATTTGTTGAGTGCACTCTGGTTTCCTTGGATGTAGCTTGCAGCTTGAACCAGAGGCTTCGTTCCTTTGGATATTCTGGGAGTGCTCATTTGTTGAGACCCGTATATGCTCTTCGATTCTGTCTAGGCACTGTGAGCACTTCTTTTGAGATCGTAGTTCTGCACTCTACGATTCAGCTTCGGCTGGTGCAGACACTACGATCCCGAGATCAGATCTTGACACTCTACGATTTCTGCCTTGTGCTTGTTGTCTTTATCTGATCTTGTTTGGCTACGATCTCTGCATGTAATCAATAGACTCTACGAACTTAGAGTGTGATCTACGATCCTTGACTTGGCTTTGGCATCAGTAGACTCTACGAATCTGAGTGTAGTCTACGTTTCTGTCTTGGCTTCGGTAGAAGACCGGTCGGCTCGTAGGCAGGTTGTCTCTACGATTCTGAACATGACTTCCTCAGCACACTACGATCCTGAAGAAGCTCTATGATACACTACGTTCCTTCTTCGTTTCCCCTGGAAGTCTACGAACTCCAAGACTACTATCTTGCATTCTTTTATTCTGCCTCGATAGCTCTCGAGTTAAGCTTAACTCACCTGGCAGACTATGACTTCTGGTATAGTGCTCGACGATTAGACTAGCCTATCTATTACATCATAAGATCAACCTAACAAGTTTGATCTTTCTATATTTATAGTCCTTGTACATCATTTCTTTTTAAGGACTTTACAGCTTTTCTTAATGCAAGTAAACTTGCATATTCATTTATATATATATATATATATATATATATATATATATATATATATATATCATAATCAAATCATATATTAAATAGGAATATTATTCACATGCTTATTCCTGACAATATCCCCCTAAGTGATTATGAAAAAAATAATAAGTGCATATGCATGTTATGAATGAATCTTATATACAATGAGCAGCTGTATTTCTAAAATAGTTAATCATGAATGTCATTTATACTGATATGGCAATTTATATAGTCATACATTCTACATCCTGGATCCAGAACATACCTAACAGGTTAGAGATGTACCTCTTTGGCTCATGTATGTTTTCAGGATGCTTGTTGATCAGCTACTCGACTATTTTTTTTTCTTGCTCTTTCTCCCCCTGGGATGATGACCTTCTGTCTTTTCTTGGTTCCTCTTCAGCATCTTTCTGATCATGCTCCCCCTCAGACTTTGTAATCTTGTTATCATCATCTTCTGGCTCCCCCTCAGATGATGACTCTTTATCTGCAGTTGCTTTCTTCTTCTTTGACTTCTTCTCCCTTAACCCTCTGCTCTTCCTTGAGTGCCTCTTGCTCCTCTTCTTTTTATGCCTCTTTTTCTCCCCCTTTTTGTCATTAATAATTTGAGAGAGCTGCTCCATGTTGGAATTAAGCTGCTCCATCGGGTAGGAGGAGTTGGCAACTTCAAACTTTAGTTCTTGCTGGCCTAGCTCAAGTTGCACTGTGAAGGTCTGCCTCATATCATCAATATTGTCAGAGAGGGCTTGAATTTGCTCTTCATTGGCCTTCTGAATTCGTAGAGCTTCAGCCTTTTGATCTTGTATGGCCTTCTGATAGATGTAATCTCTCTCTTGGAGTTTGAGAGATACATCGGCCAAAGTAGCTTGAAGCTTGTGCTGGAAAGGATTATCTCCTGCTGCTGTCTGCTGCTGTGATTCTTTAGTGAGCAGAGATATTTTTCTCGCTTAAATCATCAGAACTCTTCAGTAGTTCATGCGCCAAAGTAGTTTTATCCTTTTGTTGGGCAACTTTAGGTTGAGCATTGGATTGGACTCTACGATCTTCATCTTTGGACAGTTTTTCAAAGGCTTGGAGAATCTGAGCAATCATTGAGTTCCAATCACTGGTTGAGGATGAGGGAATGTCTGATAGTAGTGCTTGAGCATAAGGAGGCTTCTGGTTTTGAGCTTGAACATTATCAGCAGTAGAGTGAAAAGACTCTACGACCAGCTCCTTGGTCATGGCTCTTTGTCCTTCAGAATCCACTCTACGATCGTAGGGGATATAAAGATTTCCAGCATGTCGATAGACCTTGAAGTGAGGCTGGTTTGTAATCATCTTTGTAGCATAACTTTTTACCCTTGAGAAGTTTTGAGCTACCAGTTCCATGCTTGGAAATGTCTTGTAGCACCAGCTGAGGTAGCTTCCATCTCCTTCAGTAAAGGCCTTTAGCCATGGCATCCACTAGAAGAACCATCTCATCAGCAGATCATCAGGGTTATAGAGAATGGTTGAGCAATCTAGATCCATATTGTTCCAGTTCTTGGCTAAGTCAAAAGTAGTCATTCTTACTACTCTGAGCTGCTCATCTCCATAGTTTACCCATCTATCAGGTGGAATCTCTGATGATTCATTAGGCACTTCTACCACTATCCTTCTGGTGAATCTTGCAGGTGAGAGGACAGGGTAGAGTTCTGGTTCTTCTTGTTCCTGATCTTCAGAATTGGAGTCATTTTCTACTTCTTCTTTCTCAGAACCGGAATCATTTTGATCAGCTTTAGCAGAGAGTCCTTGCTGCATTTCATGACCAGAACCTTCTTCAGCAAGGATTTCCTCAGATTCTTCCTCTTCACTGCTGGTTTCATATTCAGCACTTTCTCCCGGAGATACAGACTCATCATCACTCAATTCAATGATGGCATTTGATTGTCCACTGTTCCTTTTGGAGGAAAACTTGACTTGCAGTTTGTAGCTTTTCCTTCTTCTTAGAGGCTCAGGTTTGGGAGAGTCAGACTCTTCTTCTTCTTTAGAATCAGAGTGACTGCTCTGAGAATTGGCCACGGGGCTTGAGCATTATTCTTTATCAACAGATGCTGCACTTTCTTCCATCATATCAGATTCATTTTCATTTCTAGATGTTGTCTGTGGGGACTCAACCTTGACATCTATTTCCTTTACTTCTGTTGACTCTTCATCCCTTTCTTCAGCAGATGTACTGTTCTGGGAAGCTGAAACTGGTTTGTCTTCCACCTTAGATTTCTTGCTGATTGGTTCTTGAAGCAACCTGCTGCTTCTCCTCTTTGTAGTTTCAATAGTTAGGACTTTTTCTTCTTTGTCCTTGTTCAAGGAGGAGAGACTTCTTGATGGGGCTTGAGCTTTCTTCACACCACCAGCTCTCTTCACACTTCTGGATTTCTTCTTGACTTGTGTGATTTTTGCTATTACAGAGTCATCAGACTCAGAGTTTTCTACCTCTTCTATTTTTCTCTTCTTTGCAGAGGCTCTGCTGCTTCTCCTAAATGTCAGCCTTTTGTTCTCCATAGGGTTCTTCTTTCAGTTTACAAATAATTGTGGAGACATTACTTTGTGCACATTCAAGGTTTCTCCCTCATCATCCTTGATTTTCCTTCTTAGCTTCTTCTTTAGCACAATACTCAGTAATCTACCATGAAACACCTTAGTCAGAGGTTTTTCTGTGGATTTCATCATCTCAGCCTTTTCTACCCACTTGGAGATTTGATCGATCAAGATAACTCCAAAGTTAATTTGTTTCTTCAGAACTATTGCTGACATTATCTTCAACCGTTGGTCAATCATTGTCTCATGTGCAATGTTCCGGCACAGTATGCACTTTCCAACAATTTCAGCAAGGAATTCATACTCTTCAGGAAACTCCTTCTTCTTCATGTCTTTGAAACTAGGGTTTCTTTGGTACCCCATAACCTCCTTTGCTTGTTCAGTATTGATATTATCAAGGTTCTTCAGCCCTTAGTTAGGAAAACCTAGGGATTTATTGAGGTCATAAGATTTTAACTTCAGAGACTGACCTTTAACCTTGGTAGTAAGGGTTTTGGAGTTGATGGAGGCGTTTGAGTAGAATTCTTTAACCAGGTCGATGTAGAATCGAGTATTTGCCTTAAGGCATTCTGAGAATCCAGTTTTCTTCACAAGCTCAAGAATATCCCTGAACTTCTTTTTAGATTTCTCAAACGATTTGGTTCCAAGCTGAATGCCAGTGATTACTTGCCAGTTTTCCATTTTGAGTAGTTTGAAGAATGTGGGTATCTGAGTAAGATATGTTTATTAGAGATGGTTGAGTGTAATTTGGTAAGGCTCTGAGTTAGATATGTTTATTAGAGGATTCTAGGATTCTAGGGTTCCGGCACAGTATGCACTTTCCAACAATTTCAGCAAGGAATTCATACTCTTCATGAAACTCCTTCTTCTTCATGTCTTTGAAACTAGGGTTTCTTTGGTACCCCATAACCTCCTTTGCTTGTTCAGTATTGATATTATCAAGGTTCTTCAGCCCTTAGTTAGGAAAACCTAGGGATTTATTGAGGTCATAAGATTTTAACTTCAGAGACTGACCTTTAACCTTGGTAGTAAGGGTTTTGGAGTTGATGGAGGCGTTTGAGTAGAATTCTTTAACCAGGTCGATGTAGACTCGAGTATTTGCCTTAAGGCATTCTGAGAATCCAGTTTTCTTTACAAGCTCAAGAATATCCCTGAACTTCTTTTTAGATTTCTCAAACGATTTGGTTCCAAGCTGAATGCCAGTGATTACTTGCCAGTTTTCCATTTTGAGTAGTTTGAAGAATGTGGGTATCTGAGTTAGATATGTTTATTAGAGATGGTTGAGTGTAATTTGGTAAGGCTCTGGAGGATTAACTGATTTTGGCTCTTGAGAGGATTCTAGGGTTTGAAAATGGGAGGGAGAAAGGTTTGATAGCTTTTGGTAACTGTCTGTAGATTTGAAATTGTCTTTAAAGAAGTTCCTTCAAACTCTGCATAATCAGTGATGTGTCAACCGTCCATTGGTTGCATGTTGCCCAGTAATGAGCTGTAACTCCCCATAACTTTTCAGTTAGATGTTTCTTTTTAGAAGAGTAGTCGTTTAAACGACGTGGCTCTGAACGTTGACCTTTTGATTCGTAGAGTAGCATGATAAGGTAGTTATGGACTCTACGATTCCCTTGGTTGACTCAACAATCAACTTTTGAGAGATGCTGCATGTAAGACCCCGAATTTTATGAAACTAAAAGTATTCAATTTTTCTTATAATTACTATTTAGTAAATGGTTAAATTGATAAAAGTTAAAGTTAAGGGTGATATATGAAAAAAATTTCAAAATACACAAGTGGTTATAAAATATTCATTGTTGTCGAGGAATATTCGTTTAGTCGTGGAATATTCTTTCTGTCGGGGAATATTCGTACGACGGCGCAACCATTTGTGGGCCCCATAACAGAATAACTGTCGGATGAAGAAAACGATAAATTTGAGTTTTTATATATAACGACGTAGTTGTTACCGTTAACACTATTGGAATACCTGGTGGTTAAAATACAGTAATACGCGTAGTTGCACAGTAGCACACGGTATTGCACAATATTTTTTTCAATTATTGATTCTTACGTGAGAAGGCACTACTCAATAATTGTTACAGTAATTACTATTCAATATTTTATTTTATTGAATCAATAATTGCTGCGTTGATATTTTATATTATTGTTGTTTCAATAATTGTCACTGCACGGTATCTCCATTATCAGATCAATAATTCATATTATTTGAATAATATTATTAGATATCATTATTGGCAATGTCTAGAAAGTTCTGTCAAGTAGAGGTTTGGTCACCTAATTGCGCGCCAGTAAGGAGAAATCCTTATCAGAAAGCCCCCTCTTTCCTAGGAACTGCCTGGTTGTCATTATTGTGATTCTGTAATATTATTTGTGAATAATTAATTATTGATTTATATGATAATGAAATATTTATTTGATGTGGATATAAATGATGGATTTATTTATGTGGTTATAAATGAATGAATTAATGTTGAGGTATTTTATCAGTATTTTGTCGGATTTGAGGTAATAAAAGATCAAATCAGTGTTCTTACAGCTTTATTGTCAGAGTTATAATTTTTAATCTGACCGTTGGATCATTGTAATTTTTGGATATGTTATACATATATAAGTTGAGTATATGTTCACAAATTTTAAACCGTTAAATATGACCGAATGATTTGTTATTAATTTTAAGAGGTGACTGATTCGAAAATTAGGTTTATAAATGATTTTGGTAGAAAATTCTAAAAATGGGTGGGCCACACTTTTGGTTGTTGGGGAAGATGGCTGATGATTTTTGGTGGGTAGAATAGTAGCAGGTAAAGCCATCAGGTTACAGGTCAAGTCTGCTTCGGCGTGCTAACATTTTCCTATAAATAGAAAGATAAATTAGAATTGAAAAACACACCAGAATTCATAAATTTTCTCTCTAGATTATCGAGTGTATTTTGTTAGTATTTAGATACTTGGTGAGTTGCTATTCATCAGTGAAAGTTCCTTCAGCGTCATATCCGATATCCAGTCAGAAGTGTTGCTCTTTTGAGGTAAGGGATAGTAAGAGATTTTAAGGGTTGTTATGTTTTTCAATTTCGTAATTTTTCTGACCTTCAAAAATTTTGGAAAAATTTGAAATGATAATTTGATGATTTTTCTTGATTGTGTCCAAATATGGCGATTTTTAGATGTATAGATTAAGAGTTGTGAATTTTATGAGAAAAGACTATTTTAAAAGTAACTGCTTATAACTCCTTGTGGTTAAATCCAAAACTGGTGAAATTTTTATTAGGAGTACATGTATATGATAAAAGTATACTCTGTACATTTCGGAATTTTTGGATAAAAGTACAATTTTTGATAAATATCTAAATATTCAGCTGTTTTGGCCATATAAAAAATAGTAAATGATTTTTAATAATTCTGAGAAAAATATATGTTCAATATGGGACTATATTCTACTAAATCTCAGAAAAGAAAATTTGTTTGTACCGATTCGGTATTTTTTATGAAAATGGACTAGTTATGAGTAAATGAATTAAATATGTTATGTGAAGTAAGAAAATTGGAAAATAGGATTTTATGGCTTGAGAATCCTATATGAGGTATATGCAGATTTTTTATGAGGGTTTTGATTATTGGTGATGAAATCTTATGAGTTTGGAATTTTAGGATGATTAAATACATTATTTAGTAAAGTGTAAATAATTAAAATAAATTGTTTATAAGTTTAAGAAATGTTATTTCAATATCATTATACTGAAATATTAGTATGGATTTTATTGTGGAATTTTTACTTTTTTGTGTCGAGTTACTATTCACGAGTTACTATTCATGAATTACTATTTACGAGTTACTATTCATGAGTTACTATTCACGAAAAAATTGGTTTCTTTTTCTGACCAAATTATCGTTGATTTATGAATCTTATTCTTGAGATTAAATCTAAATGTTGATTATATTGTTTTTATTATCATATATAACATTTTTATAACCTTAATGATAATATTTCTCTTTGACTTGAGTGTAAAGATGGGTAGATTTTTGGTATGATCTTGACTATGGGTTCTCTTTGGCCAGTAGTAAAAAGTTGAATTGTTAACTGGTATGATCATGACCAATGAATTTATAATTGAATATCTTTAGCTTAAGTGCAAAGGTGAATTGATCAACATGGTTATAATTATTGTTTATATAAATTCTGAAATGATTATATATTTCTTTGAGATAATAATATCTTTGGCCCGTAGTGCAAAGATGACCTGTTGAATATCTTTGGCCCGTAGTGCAAAGATGACCTGTTGTTGAATATCTTTGGCCTGTAGTGCAAAGATGACTTATTGATGAATATCTTTAGTCCGTAGTACAAAGATGAATTTATTAGTATGATTATGAACAGGAACTGTGATTTAGTATAACCGTGATATTTGATGTTTCAGGTAAAGACAGGTGATGAAAATTATCTTCGTCCTGGGTGCGAAGAGGAATTTAGAATCACAATTATGATTATGAGTTATTCATGATTATGGAAAGGAACTGTTGATTGATGTTACAGGGATAAAACATTGTTGGTGGACTTTTAACGTGGAGAAAATAATAGACTTTATAGTCTATTTGACTCTTCTAATGGATTGCTCGTTCCGCTGCAACTATGATTGAAAATTTTTATCATCTACCATATGTTCTAAATCTCTGATTTATTACTGTTGAAGGTTATTGATAATTTATTTATCTTTAGTCATGATACTCTTTACTGAGCTAGTTGTGCTCACCCTTCTGTTTCAAAATTCTTTTCAGGTAATACGAATGTAGCTGGGTCGAGCGGGGGTAACAGGGGAATAGAACTGTGGTCATTATTTAGTAGTTATATTTGATGAATCCAATAGGGTGAGGCGAACCCAACGTTGGAAGGGTGTTTTGCCACTATCATACAAGATGCCTAATGTCATACAACCTCGTGTCATTATAAGACATGGTTGTGCACATCCATTTGCTGAGTATATTTACGAGCACTACCTATAAAATCTTGGTGTTTGTTTGAAGTATAATTCACGATTAGAGACAGTGGAGACAATGATATGTCAAGAGAAGACTCACCATTGGAAAGAATATGATAGTAATCTTCTCGTTTTTCTTTGGGGTCTATTGGGTCAACCAAGGATAATTCTGTGGCCTTATGATATCTATCATAACCTAGACAGATGGCATCCCATGTACGAAGGTTTCCTTGAACACTTCCCAAAGATTTTAATTTCTAAAACAGTTTTTGACTATACCTTTATGTAAGATGTAATGGTGACATGCTACCCAAGTTGGTGTCAAGAGTCACAGTTGATATATATATTTATATCAAAACTCACAACACATGAGTTGTTGTATTTTGCACGACAATTGTTGTAATAAAGTTGTAGTTGTTTTCTGTACCATGTATTTGGCGACTCAGAACGAGTTGGATGGAATGGACCTATTTTGGGGTTGTCACACTACAGTGGATGGCTTTTACTTCTATCCTTGTATTTATGCAGCATAGCTTAATCACTGATATTCGAACTTATCTCCTCATTTTGAATGGTTTAGCAAATGTCTCATTTTCCAAACTCCTTGTGAATCGGAGTACCCTTTGGTAGGATTACGATCGTCGAGTTGTATTCTATGATCGTTGAGGTCGTACTACGATCGTTGGGGTAGCACTACGATCGTTGAGGTAGCACTACGATCATTTAGTTCTCTTCAAACTCGACTCTACGATTGTTGACTGACTTTGTCCTTGAGATGAACTTGATTAAGCATTCCTCCTGGGTTAAGGCAGCTCAGAAAGGGCCAACCTCTTAGAGTGAGCTAAGGGTCAGGTTTGTCCCTGAGGCGCTTTCTAGATGGAATACTATAGCAGTGATTTGTAATGACATCTCATTCGACCTATTCTGATTTGGAGGTCTTCTACCAGCTTTAGACAACTGCATTCCTGAAATAGTGGTATCCTCATGCTTCTTACACTACGATCATATGTTTGATCGTAGGCACTTCACGATTATGGGTTGGGTGGCTGAAGGGTTATCAGTAGTACGTTTTGAGACGTTCCTACAGACTATGGATCTTCATTTGGTTCATTAGCCATAAAATTTTGGGACTCTGTAGCTGGTACAACTTTTCATAGTATATCTCAGTGTTGTTATTCCTTAACAGATCACTGCTCCTCCGTTGTTGACGCTGTCTTTCCAGATAGATGTTATTCCCTCTTCTTCAGGTTCATTTGAAGGCAGCCTTGCATATCTCTTTCTAACTGGAATCTCCATCAATGCTCGGATTTCCTTGTATCGTAGATATGAGTATTTTCAGGACTGATCACTCTACGATTATATGATAGCACTACGAACGTAGTCTTCTTTGACAGTTGTGTTTGTGAAGTTCTACTCTCGCAATAAGTTCCTCTTGAATGATGCTTGATAATCTTCTGTTGTGAACTTCCTTGAGGATTCTTCCAATATAGCATTCTTGACTGTCTTTTGAGCACATAAGACCTTTTCCTTCTTTGGCTGAATGGCTTGTTTCCATATACAGATTAACAACCATGTGAGCTCCATTCTGGTTAGCTTTGAGGGTCTTTAAGGACAGGCTTGGACAGATAGGAACTCTATCAGAATCATCTCTAAATTATCCTTAGCCTTCTGCTGGTTGAGTCTTCTTGATTGAAGTCTTCTGCTTCATCATTCCTTAGTGTGGTCAGACTGACTAAGTACCTGCAGGTTTAAATATATTTCTATTTTTGGTACCCATAGTTAAATGGGTCCTGCTAGGTTAGTTTTCTAAACCCCTATTCCTCTTATCTGGATAATCATCATATTTATCACAAACAGACATATTCATGCATGCAACTATCTTATGATAATATATTTTGAGATGCATGATGGTGAGTGTGTGTGGGATTTGGTATCTAATAACACACTCTCTATTTATGATGGTTTCACCATTCACTGGTTTATGTTCATAATGTTTAAGTGTTCACAAAGTGAGAATCAACTCTACGATTTAGGAGTATGTAGTTGATTCATTGAGGTGATCAGTTTCTGCGAATCAGCAAGATCCTCTTGCAAAACTGATCATGCTTTGTGTGTTGTAAAACACTTAGAACATAGGCTTGTACATACATACTAACCCATCAACAAAGATTACTTCACATAAAGTTCATTCGGCCTGTGATGTTCTTATGACCCATTTCACATTTCCTTCAAGATGTCATCTTCAACCTAAAACTTGGATGGAGAGAAAGTTTATAGTCATTTGAGTTTTAATCCTCGGGTTACTTTCTCTCTTCACCTTTTTAGGCAGATTATGACTCCTTGACAGAATACTGTTATAGTTCATAAGAAGATGCAATTATGATGTATACATTTAATAGTGAGGAACCGTACAGTTACTAAACAGTTATTTACCTTAGATATACTGAGTTTAGGTATTGATGAGCATAGCTTTACTTTTTCTCCTGACAGCTTATTGCTCTTGTTGGCCTTTAATCAATCAGTAGTGGTCTTGAAGATATAGGCCAAGAGAATCTCATCATTAAGATCTTTGACATCCTTTAGCTGACAGAGTTTGCACCCAACTGTTGGTTGGTCAGACATAAGTTTGAGAAGATCTTCTTTCTTCTCTCGATAAGCATTTCGTAGCATGCATGGCTTCTTCATCTTTCAGACTGGTGGGTGCTTGATTCTTTGTTATTAATATCTCCTGAGTTCTCTCATCTGGTCTTCGGACTACAAGCTTGACGGCAGGCTAGGATTGGTCTTGTTGATGTAACAATAGAGACCATGGACCAATCTGAACAGCTTCAGGTGTATATACACATTTAACCTATACACAATATTTCCAACATGTGAGCTCATTTGCATATAACAAGTTACTTACTACTAAACAAAGTTGAGAACAATGTTAGTGCATGGGATCAGACTCAAATCGATTATCTTTTGAATATAGCATGAGAACCTGCTTTGATACCAATTGTTAGTTCCCAGAGGGCACAATAGATATAGAAGAAGGGTTGAATAGATCCTTTTATTTCAAATAATTTTCTGTTTTATATTATATTGTTCATAATTAACATATGACAAACATAAGAATCTTTTCAAGCACAGCGGAATAAGTAAAAGATCCCCTTCATTGATATATTCATAATCATACATACATTGTTTGTAGAGTAAGTTTAGTTATAAACAGTTAAAACATACATAGAAATTATAGCAGTTATAATACATAATATAAATGACACAAAGGGTTTTAAGTGGTTCAGAGACTCAAGCTCCTAATCCACTCTTCTACTTTTAACTAGCAGGATTTCCACTAAGGAAGGGCAGCACCCTGAATCACTAAGATTCCTTCAAGGCCAGCAGCCTTGGGACTTCAATTCACTAAGAACTCTTCAAGACCAGCAGCCTTGGGACTCCTCTAGTTCCCTAGGAACTCTTCAAGTCCAACAGGCTTGGAACTTCATTTAGTCCCTCCGGACAAGAACCCTTCTGGCCCTGTTTTGTTTAGTCCCTACGGATAAGGACCCCACAGGCCCTGGCTTTGTTGAGTTATTTGTTTGTTGTTGTTGGAGTCGGTGCTGAGCGGCTAAGATGTCTTCATGCTCTGAACATCTTCTATACTTAGCAGCTTGGCTTGATCATCCTTGAAGTGCAGCTGAGTGTTGCATGATACTCAGCTTCTATGGTTACTCAACCACTGCGGATGACCCCTTGTTGAACTGCCTTGAAGATCATTCTCCTTGGTACTAGATGACTGCACATGAGAGGCTTCCAAGCTGACTGTAGGCTCTTCTATTAGGTACTTAGAAGCTTTCTCATGCTTGACACCAAGATGGCTTTTGTGATCTCCCTTCTGGTACTTTATTGCTTCACATGATGGACTTGCTAAGATGACTGTAGGCTCTTCCTTATTGTACTTAGAGTCTTCCCATGATGGACATCAAGAAGTCATGATGCTCTTCTTTCTCTCGGAAGTTCTGAACACTCTTCATGTAGTAGAACTCTCACTTCTACATAGTAGAACTCTCACTTTTACTTCTTTCTTTATCTGACTTCTGAGTGTTCTTGGTGGATCGTAGAGTGAGACTTCGGACTCACTATCTCACATGGTTTAGATCAGTCCACCTTCTCTCCAAAGTCGGCAACTCCAGCAACATTTGATCTTTGAAGCTCTTCCTAATTTATACTCATTTACAATCCTTCCGTTGGAAAGTAGCCGTTGAAGGCTATTCAAATCTCTTCACAGATCTCGAGTTGCTTGAAGTAGACTGATTGATATGACATGTCATACTTTTTCTGACGCTGCAGTCTACTGTTTCACCTGCCCTGTCAGATGTATCACTTTAATTGTCTTGGGCAGGTCGAAGACTTTATTACCTTTTTCTGATTTCTCGATCAGAGGTTGTCCTATTGCATCGTTGCTCTCAATAAGCACTTATCAGAATATTACCCTTCAGATTGAACCTTTGCCAATGCTTCAGTCTTCAGTTATTCGGACTCTATGATTCTGATGCACGTCTTCAAGGACTTGATCGTAGTGTCTTGTTGAGTGTTGCTCATTGACTGGTAGGGTTAACACTACGATCTTGAAGAGTGTTGATTGGATCTTCAATGTAGAACACCTCTTTCTTGTATTGTGCAGTGCTTCAATACTTCTGTTTGCTTCGACTATTCTCAGAGACTGATGGCCTAATTACTTACTCTGGCCCCCTTCTGAATATCAAGACACTTCAGATTTGTGGCGCGTCCAGCTTGCTTTATCCTTGTGATCTCCCGTTCACTTATTATCAATGAACTGACCCTACACTTAATCACTTTAGCCTTGCTAATCAGAGGCTGACCAGTATCTCGGTTCACCTTCCATCAGTTACTTCTTTGTTTTGTAAACACTACGATCTTGGTTGCTTCAAAGATCATTGTCTTCTGTTCACTTGATAGCTACTGCATAAACTGACTTTCCTTAGTCAGCTTCTAAAGTCTTCTTGGGATCACCTTGTGAAAGACTTCATCACGAATGACTTTACACCTCAATCTTAATGCTGATTGGGCTTGTGCTGAGATCTTCTGTTAGCCTGCATGCCATTCGTTGAGTGCACTCTGGTTTCCTTGGATGTAGCTTGCAGATTAACCAGAGGCTTCATTCCTTTGGATATTCTGGGAGTGCTCATTTGTTGAGAACCGTATATGCTCTTCGATTCTGTCTAGGCACTGTGAGCACTTCTTTTGAGATCGTAGTTCTGCACTCTACGATTCAGCTTCGGCTGGTGTAGACACTACGATCCCGAGATCAGATCTTGACACTCTACGATTTCTGCCTTGTGCTTGTTATCTTCATCTGATCATGCTTGGCTACGATCTCTGCATGTAATCAATAGACACTACGAACTCAGAGTGTGATCTACGATCCTTGACTTGGCTTTGGCATCAGTAGACTCTACGACTCTGAGTGTAGTCTACGTTTCTGTCTTGGCTTCGGCAGAAAACCGGTCGGCTCGTAGGCAGGCTATCTCTACGATTCTGAACATGACTTCCTCAACACACTATGATCCTGAAGAAGCTCTACGATACACTACGTTCCTTCTTCATTTCCCCTGGCAGTCTACGAACTCCAAGACTACTATCTTGCATTCTTCTATTCTGCCTCGATAGCTCTCGAGTTAACCTTGACTCACCTGGCAGACTACGACTTCTGGTGCAGTGCTTGACGATCAGACTAGCATATCTATTACATCATAAGATCAACCTAACAAGCTTGATCTTTCTATATTTATAGTCCTTGTACATCATTTCTTTTTAAGGACTTTACAGAGTTGTTTTGCTTATGTAAGATCAACCTAACATATTTGATCAATTCATTCTAAGTCCTTGTACATATATTTTTATTATCTATCAAAGGACTTTACAGCTTTTCTTAATTCAAGCATACTTGCATATTCATTCATATATATATATATATATATATACATATATATATATCATAATCAAATCATATATTAAATAGGAATATCATTCACATGCTTATTCCTGACACGTGATACTAAAGAATATCCTTGGCCGTAGTGCAGGGGTGATTTGATGATGTGGATTATTTATTAAGCTGAGTCCTAGCGATAAAAGTGATAAAAAAACCTTTTAAATCATAGAAGATAGTAGATTTTATTCTCTACTTGACTCTTCTAATGGATTGCTTGTTCCGCTACAGTTAAACTTGATATTTAATATATTTTATCAGTTTAACACTGTTGAAGGCTAACGATAAATTATTCTGCATTATCTTAGTCATAATATTTTTTACTGGGCTAGTTGAGCTCACCATTTTGCTTTAATTGTTCTCTTCAGGAAATGAGAACTTAGCAGGGACTAATCGGGGAACAGAGTGATGGTCCTAGATGGTGCATTAGTAGTCATCACTATTCTATGAAATAGTATAATAATAAATGTAATGAGGACCCCATTGAGTTTGTATATTGTCTAGATAACAATATTTGTATTAAAACTCACAGCATATGTTTAGTCGTATTTTACACGACTGTTGTATAATTAAGTTTGTATTTGAATTCTGTATCATGTATTTGGCAACTCAAGATGGGTGATGTATACCGATTTTGGGGGCGTCACATTATCTTCTAAGATTTAAAAGTCCATCATCAATAGTTTATCCCTGTAATATCAATCAATATACATATTGAATCAAATATTTATTTTTGCACTACAGACCAAAGATATTCATTTGTATCACCAGTTGGTCATGTTCATCTCAACACTTGTTCATCTTTGTACTACGGGCCAAAGATATTCATCAGTTAATCATTCATCTCATGATCTTTGCACTACAGGCCAAAGATATTCAGTAATATCATTATTTAGGACTGAGGATGATGAAAAATATCTTAAAGAAAATGAATTCAGTGAGACAAAAGGATAAATATTAGGGATTCGTACTACAGTTTATCCAAGTTCAAAAATACTTAAAAATAATCAATTGTGGAGCAGAATTCAAAAATAAAGATCAAAACTTAGATACAATCAAAGATAGTAACCATAATAGACATCTTGGACAAAGAAGAGAAAATTTCATTTTTTTTCTGTGAATAGTGTCGTATACGTGAATAGTAACCCCGACACAAAATGTAGAAATTCCACAATAAAATTCATATCAATATTTCGGCATAATGATATTGAAAAAAATAATATCATTTACGAAGAAAATAACATCCCTTATCTCAAAAAAACAGTACTTCTGACTGGAATATCGGATGTAATACTGAAGGAAACTTACACTGAATAGCAACTCTCAAAGTATCTAAATACTCGTAAAATATGCTCGAAAACTTGTTTCTGATGTGATTTTTAATTCTAACTAAGCACCCTATTTATAGGGAAATGCTAGAATGCCAAAGCAAACTAAATTAATAAAATATTAATTTATCAAAAAACAATTTACGTGCACATTCTTGACCACAAGTGGGCCCACCAAAAATTAGAATTTCCACACCAGCCAAAAGTGGGGCCCACCCATGTTTAAAAAAATAATTTATTTTTGAAACTTCAATAATTCATAATAAATAGCCCTTTTATCAGAAAAATACAAATTTTATGTTCATTCTGTAAGAAATTAAATTCTCTTCAATTTTGTAGAAGAAAGTCTTTCCAAATTCCAAACAAAAAATGTCCGAAATCCAAATACGGATGATTTTTAATACCTCCATTCCAACAAAATACTGATAAAATACATCAACATTAATTCCTTCATTTATATCCACACAAAATAAATATTTACCTATCCATCCACATAAAATAAATATTTTCTTATCATATAAATCAATAATTAATCATTCATAAATAATATTACAGAATCACAATTATGACAATCAGGTCATTCCTAGGAAAGAGGAGGCTTTTCGATAAGGATTTCTCCTTATTGGCGCGCAATTAGGTGACCAAACTCCTTTCCTAGATAGAACTTCCTTAGACATTGTCAATAATACTATCTAACAATATTATTCAAATAATATAAATTATTGATCTGATAATTGAGATATTGTGCAGTGACAATTGTAAGACCCCAAATTTTATAAATAAAGATGAATTTTCTATAAATATTATTTTTGAATATTATGGAGTAAATTTGATATAATGTTATAGTTGTGGGTAATATTTATAAATTTTATAAAGTAAACAAGTTGTTATAAAATATTCGTTTGGTCAGGGAATATTCTTTTTCTCGGGAAATATTCGTACGACGGCACAATCATTGGTTGACCCCACAACGGAATTATTGTCGGATTGAGAAAATGACAAAATAACTTTATGAAAATAACGGCGGAGGTGTTACCGTTAAAACTATTGAACTACCCGATAGTAAAAGTACAGTAATACGCGTGATTGCATAGTAGCACACGGTATTGATTATTGATGCTTATGTGAGAAGTCACTCAGCTATACTCAATTATTGCTACAGTAATTGTTGCATTATATCTCTTATATTATTGATTCAATTATTATCACAGTATCATCTGTATAATATGTTATATTATTAAATCAATAATTGAGACGACAAGTTATAAATGATTAATAATTGTTGAAAGATTAAATATGTGTTGATTAAAAATAAAATGATTTTTGGTAATATGTATTCAATCCTTGATGTATATAAAGAGTCTATTATGAGACGTTTGTGGTAAGTTTAGTTATTTTATAGGGGATCCATATGTCATCATCTAAGAGTCTCTTCGTCAATAGTAATTACCTTCGTTAATAATAATTACCTTCGTCAATAGTAATTACCTTTACCAGACGTCAAACCACTTGTCGTTTCATATTACAGGCGTCGAACCAATAGTCGTTTCACATTACAGGCGTCAAACCACTTTTCTTTTCACATTACCAGTCGTCAAGCCACTTGCCTTTTCACATTTCAAGTGCTAAGCTAGAAATCTTCTATAAATAGAGGCCTAGTGCTTCATTATTTTTCATGAATTCATTCAAGCTATATAGAGAGAAAGTATAGAGAGAATAAGAGAGAAAGAAGAAGAGTATTCTATTATTACACTACTGCAGTATTCAATCTACTAATGTAAGGGGTGTTATTCTTTCTTATTCATGAGGAGAACTGTTGTTATTCCATTACTTATTATTCTTTTGGAATAACCTGTATACACGGTTTACCCTATGCTTGGTGACATTCTTCTATTATTCTATTGGAACATCCTGTCTGTTTGTTTTACACCGGACCTGGTTCCGTCTTTATTATTATTCCGTTGGAACATCCTGTCTGTGTGTTTTACACCGGACCTGGTTCCGTGGGAGCTTTCGTTTAAACTCCTAAATTAACATCACTTTCACTTTACAAATTCAAACAATTAGCACAGTAGTAAGCAATGATCGATCCCACTAAGAGTGATTTGTTTTATATTTATTCTATTATTTTGATAGAAAAATAAAGATGGGGGTTTTTTGAAAATTGTTTTTAAACTAAGAGAACAAGAATTAAATGATAATATTAATTAAAGATGTAAAAACTTTAGTTCTACAGTTCAGTTTCACCAAGTACAACAATCAATTAATCAAGTTATTATTATTTTTCCTTCAATGAAACTATTAGCCCTAGATAACAATAAGTTCTGCTATCCGAAATTCTCCTTAGATTATCACTGTATGAAATAAGCTCTCCACCAGATTCTAACAGCATACAACCTAGAATAAGCTCTCTAGATTTAATATGATAGAAGCATTAAGAAATAGAGAATTAGGCTAATCCAAGCAACAAACACATAAGCTCGATTTGTTTAACTTGTTTTCTGATAATCTTAGCAATAAACAAAAGCTTGTCCACAATTATTATTACCATGTTACTACTTGTGATGAAGAAAGATATCAATTACACGTAATACCAATCTTAATCTAGCAGATGATAATGATCAAACTAATTCAATTGGCCATATTAAATCAATTAGATCAATTAGCATGCAATCAATGAATACAAATTATCAGAAGAAATTTCACACAAGAAGGAATAAATAATAATACTCAATTAATCAATTACTTGTAACAAGGATTCACCTCCCTTTAGAACTGAATAAAAAGAGCTTAGCTCATGTCTTCAATCCTCCAATGTTGTAGATGAGGGAATGTAATAGATGATTGAATGAATAAAACCTTGACTCTCATCCCCTATTTATAGTGATAGACAAAGTCCTAAATCCTATAGGAAGTAGAAATCCAAATTCTAAAAGGAATTACAAATCATAATTAGTTTCCATAAAGAAATAGAATTCAATTTGGAAATAAATCTTAGTCTAAAGGAAATCCTAAAGCTAATAGAGATATCAATCCAATTCAATGTAGAAGTCTACCAAAATCTGCATTTAGAAACTTTCCAAAAATCCAAGATTTTCTGATTTTCCCGCTCAAATTATCTTGGGCGAATTTTCATTTTCTGCTGCGACATCCTTTGGTAAAACAAGGATAACTTTTGATCTGAGAGGAGTTACGGGACCTGCTACCTATCAAAACGAAGATATCGACGAGATCTACAACTTTTATTCTTTACGCTTTGACAGATTTTGGCTGGATTAAGGTCGAAATCAGGATCCAAGTGACTGCTATGCAAATTGCAACTTCGAAACTTTGAGGTTCAACTTTCGTCTGGTAAAAAGATCAGAACTTTTTCATATAAAATCTGATTGGGACGATTCAAGATGTTTCGAAAATCTAGGAAAGATCTCTACAATAAAATCCAAGTCCCAAGCCAAGACCATGCATCCAACTTAATGTTAAAAACCCTGCAATTTTCCCTTTTTCCTCATTTCAGTTCCAATTCTTCCTGAAATCATTAAATTCCTTAATAAGCTCATATACACATTAAACATGCAATAAAATTAAATATAATGGAATCAAAATAAAAGAATAATATGCACTCATCAAATTCCCTCACACTTAGCCTTTACACGTCCTCGTGTAAACAAAAAGTTTGATTTCCAAAAAAAATTCTATTCAACCATCATGTCAAAAGATTTCAAGGTACAAATCATGATTATGAACACTAAATTTGCAAAAAATCTAATCAACGCCTTATCAATCAACTCACAATTACCAACCTTACCATTTCACCAATGAATTTTATTAAATCAAATTTTAGCCACATAAGTAACTTTCCCAAAATCATCATACTTATTCAACTTAGTTACTATGGAGCAAAAACCGTGCACACTGACTCATAACCAAGAACAAATTTTTCTTGCTTTTTAATTTTATTTTCATAGAACCTTCTTTTTAGCACAGATGAATGTATTTTCATGCTTCTTCTTTTTTTCGTATTTTTTTTTCTTGACATGTGCAATGTCTCCTTTTCTTAGGCTTTTCAGAGTTACCCATTAGCGAACTTTCCATCAACGACTCCCAAACCAGATGATCTTAGGGCGCTAGGTGTAGAGACACCCCTAAGGGCTTACTTATTCAAGTAACAAAGGCCACAAAAGTCAACTAGTCAAGCTGCTTTTATCCATTGCACTTTTCAGCGTGAATACCGATGCTTCCCGAGGCTTAGATACCCAGTTATTTCGCACAATGGACATTGAAGCAGATTTTTAATTTTCTTTTTTTTTCCTTTTTTTTTCTTTTTTTTCATTCATCATTATTTCACATGGTTCTGCAACAACATTAGCAAGTTAAACAGTTCTAAGTCATGAAATCAGTGCACATAGACAACTCCACAAATAACTTATCCAAATAAACATGCTTCTCATATTCAAGTACTCATGTATCACAAATTCAATTCAAATCAATTACTATGGATCGTGGCTTAGTTTTCATCATTCATTAACCAACTAAGCATTAAATAGATTTTGAAATATAACATTAATTTTCAATCTTTGACTTTAATCTTTTTAACACATAGCCAAATAGAATCATGAAATTAAAATTTTCAAAAGCATTAATTTTTTTAAATTCCCCATCAAAATCGGATCAATATTCATAAATAAAATAAAAACCTAAATCTTCCCCCCACACTCAAAACTTACATTGTCCCCAATGTAAGAAAATCATGTAAAGAAGAAAATACTACTAGCTAACATGCAATAAAAAAACTAAAAAGTAAATGGATTGAAAAATCAAATCTGGAATCTTGTGTTGCCTTCCAAGCAGTTGCCCTTGTTTATTGTCATTGACTTGACATCATCATTCTCATCCTATTTAATTGGACTTGTGTACTTCAAGTGGACTGGTAATAATTTCAATTCTTCATTAGGAGCATCCTTCAGATCCTGATTTTGCTCCATTCAGCCCTCAAATCCTTCTTGTATATTTGCTCAAGAGATTCCTGCACTGTAGAGTCAACAACATCAATAGAAAAAATAGAATTAACATTACCAAGATACCTCTTAACTTTATATATACCGAACTGGACATGTGCGTCGTCTAATTCCATGTGTAAGGTCTCGTGGTGTTTATCATTGTGTGTTGTTGCTGGTACAAGGAAAGTATCATCATGTATGTCCTCCTTATAGAAATCTGTAGGAATTATTAATTCTTCCATCTCTGCCTCTTGTTCATCCTTTTCAGACTTTGAATACCTGATTTCTACAAATTTAGCAGTAGCCTCGAGCACACCCAAATGGTTTCCACTAGTGAACTCCTTATCATCTTTAAGTTCTTGTTCCCTATTCGCCATTTCTTCAAGGAATTTTTCATTAGACTCTGTATACCACGTTGCATTCTTTCCAACTTTCCAATTCCTTGTTAGAACTTGGGGAAAAGGTAGTTTCGGTTCATAAGCAGAAAGAGGTGGAAATTTGTGCTTGAGTACATCACTGTTGCCTATTTCACTATTGTTGGACTTGCTTTGTATTGACTTTTCTTGCTGTTGATCCTCCGCACCACATCTCAATGTTATGGCACATCCATTTTCAACAGTTTGAGAAAGTGACCTTCCTACCGTGGTTACAAGTTGACCAACTTAGTCCCTCAGATCTTGAACAAAAGTTCTTGTCTCCTACTGGAATTGTTGTGTCTGACACATGAACTGTTGTGTTTGGTTCATGAATGCCTTGAACATATTCTCCATAGATGTCCCAGAATTGACAGGTACTTCTTGATTTTCTGTGTGGTACTGAGGTTGAGCTTGCTGAATACCTTGCGTATTCTTTGTAGCCATTTGTCGAACCAAAGCAGTTAAATCAGAAATCGGCTGCACCAAGTCTCTCGTGCTTACCCCATTTACCCTTTGTAGTGTGAGATCCATCTTAGTTCCATACTGCTGTGAGTTAGCTGCCATGTTTGCAATTAAGTTCCTTGCCGCTTTTGGAGTCTTGTCTACTAGTGCTCCTCCACTTGCTACATCAATCATGCATCTTTCCATTGGTAGCAACCCCTCATAGAAGTACTGGATCAAGTAATGTTCATCAATTCCATGAGGTGGACAGCTGGAACACAACTTCTTGAACCTCTCCCAATACTCATAGAGATTCTCTCCATTGAATTGCCTGATTCCACATATCTCCTTTCTTATATAAGTAACTCTTGATGCAGGAAAATACCTCTCCAAGAACAACCTTTGCATATCAGTCCATGATTGTATTGATCCAGAAGGTAGATAGTATAACCAGTCTTTAGCCAAATCTGCTAATGAGAATGGAAAAAGTCTAAGCTTGATATGTTCCTCTGCCACTCCTTGTGCTTTCATCGTGGAACACACCACATAGAACTCCTTTAGATGCTTATATGGATTTTCACCTGTAAGACCACGAAAAGTAGGCAAAAGATGAATTAGTCTAGAGTTAAGTTCAAAAGCAAAATCTAAAGTAGGATACTCAATACAAAAAGATGGTTGACTCAGATCATGAGTAGCCAGTTCTTTCAAAGTTTTGTTATTTTGTGGCACCGCCATCTCTTCCACTTCAAATGATGGAACAAGAGCTTCTTTGATATTTGCAGTTTTCTCTATCTCTTGATCAAAATTTAAGTCAATAAAGTTAGAGGATTGAGTCATAAAACAAAAACAAAAACAAAATAATAAATAATAAAAATAAACAAAAATAAAGAATAAACAAAACAAATAACACTCGCCGGCAACGGCGCCAAAATTTGGGAGCTGTCGTTTAAACTCCTAAATTAACATCATTTTCACTTTACAAATTCAAACAATTAGCACAGTAGTAAGCAAGGATCGATTCCACAGAGAGTGATTTGTTTTATATTTATTCTATTATTTTGATAGAAAAATAAAGATGGGGGGTTTTTGAAATTTTTTTTTAAACTAAGAGAACAAGAATTAAATGATAATATTAATTAAAGATGTAAAAACTTCAGTTCTGCAGTTCAATTTCACCAAGTACAACAATCAATTAATCAAGTTATTATTATTATTCCTTCAATGAAACTATTAGCCCTAGATAACAATAAGCTCTGCTATACGAAATTCTCCTTAGATTATCACTGTATGAAACAAGCTCTCCACCAGATTCTAACTAGCATACAACCTAGAATAAGCTCTCTAGATTTAATATGATAGAAGCATTAAGAAATAGAGAATTAGGCTAATCCAAGCAACAAACACATAAGCTCGATTTGTTTAACTTGTTTTCTGATAATCTTAGCAATAAACAAAAGCTTGTCCACAATTATTATTACCATGTTACTACTTGTGATGAAGAAAGATATCAATTACACGTAATACCAATCTTAGTCTAGCAGATGATAATGATCAAACTAATTCAATTGGCCATATTAAATCAATTAGATCAATTAGCATGCAATCAATAAAAACAAATTATCAGAAGAAATTTCACACAAGAAGGAATAAATAATAATACTCAATTAATCAATTACTTGTAACAAGGATTCACCTCCCTTTAGAACTGAATAAAAAGAGCTTAGCTCATGTCTTCAATCCTCCAATGTTGTAGATGAGGGAATGTAATAGATGATTGAATGAATAAAACCTTGATTCTCATCCCCTATTTATAGTGCTAGAAAAAGTCCTAAATCCTATAGGAAGTAGAAATCCAAATTCTAAAAGGAATTACAAATCATAATTAGTTTCCATAAAGAAATAGAATTCAATTTGGAAATAAATCTTAGTCTAAAAGAAATCTAAAGCTAATAGAAATATCAATCCAATTCAATGTAGAAGTCTACCAAAATCTGCATTTAGAAACTTTCTAAAAATCCAAGATTTTCTGATTTTCCCGCTCAAATTCGCTTGGGCGAATTTTCATTTTCTGCTGCGACATCCTTTGGTAAAACGAGGATAACTTTTGATCTGAGAGGATTTACGGGACTTGGTATGATTATGACCAGGGATTATTCGGTGTAATCATGACCGTAATGTTATAAATGATGTGGTAAAAGTTATCATTGGCCCGTAGTGCATTAATGGACAGTTGTTGGCATGATCATGACCATTAATGAATACACGAATGTCCTTGGTTGTAGTGCATGGATAATTTATGGTCGTGATACTAAAGAATATCATTGGCCGTAGTGCAGGGGTGATTCGATGATGTGGATTATTTATTAAGCTGAGTCCCAGCGATAAAAGTCATGAAAAACTTTTTAAATCATAAAAGATAGTAGATTTTATTCTCTACTTGACTCTTTTAATGGATTGCTTGTTCCGCTGCAGTTAAACTTGATGTTGTTATATTTTATCAGTTTAACACTGTTGAAGGCTAACGATAATTTATTCTGCATTATCTTAGTCATAATATTTCTTACTGGGCTAGTTGAGCTCACCCTTTCTTTCACTTTTCTCTTCAGGAAATGAAAACATAGCAGGGACTAGTCGGGGAACGGAGTGACGGTCCAGAGGATAGCATTAGTAGTCCTCACTATTCTGTGAAATAGTGTGTTAATAATTATAATGAGGACTCCTTTTGAGTTTGTATAATCTCTGGTATATAATAATTGTATTCAAACTCACAGTTATGTTTTGTCGTATTGTACACGACAGTTGTATTAGTAAGTTATATTTGAATTTTGTACCATGAATCTGACAACCCAAGATGGGTGATGTATACCTAATTTTAGGGGCGTCACAGTTGGTATCATAGCTTAGGGATATGATCCCTAGCTAAGATGTGAGAATAGTACTAGGAGGGGAGAGACGGGAAATTCTTTCGCTAGTATGACCTACCAAAGTTATGTGGAATTTAATTGGTAGGTCAGAATTTAGAGATAATATGTTATAAGTCAATTAACCTTTGTTTTGTGGCAGTATCTAAAAATGTCATCCGAGAATGTTAAGAATAGCAATGGAGCACAGGCGACCGTTGATTCACCACATATCAATAATCAGGATAATGTGCATCAGGAAGGCGACAATCCTCATGCAAATAACAACACTGACCAAATGATGAATGATCAAATATTCAGGGGCTTTATGCAATTTATGCAACAGCAAGCGAGAGCGGCTCCTGTCCAAAATGCAGGTGGAAACACTAGAAACTCTCGGGCGGTCACCGCTAAACAGTTCAAGGAGCTAGGACCACCGGTGTGAAACCCCAGATTTTATGAATAAAGAATTTATTTTCTCGAAATAATTTTTTTATATTATGGTGTGAATTTGAGATAATGTTATAGTTGTGGGTAATATTTATAAATTTTGTAAAGTACGCAAGTTGTTATATAATATTCGATTGGTCGGGGAATATTCTTTTTGTCGGGGAATATCCGTACGACGGTACAATCATTGGTGGACCCCACAACGAAATTATTGTCGGATTAAGAAAACGACAAAAATATTTTATTGAAAATAACGGCGAAAGTTTTACCGTTGATACTGTTGAACTACTCGATAGTAAAAGTACAGTAATACGCGTTGTTGCATAGTAGCACACGGTATTGATTATTGATATTTATGTGAGAAGTCACTCAGTTTTGTTTAATTATTGCTACAATAGTTGTTGCATAGTATCTCACATTATTTGATTCAATTATTGTTGATTTAGAAGTTTTGTTTTATTCGTATTATTAACATAATAAAATAGAAACATCTTTTTATATAAAACAAAATACTTTATTAAAGTTATTCTATAAATAGAATATATTATATTCTATTATGCATAGTATTTTGCATAGTAAAATCTTTTTATATAAAACAGAATACTTTATTAAAGTTATTCTAAAAATTGAATATATTATATTTTATTATGCATAGTGTTTGCATAGTGCCCGTATAGTGTTTGCATAGTAAAAATCTTTTTATATAAATAGAATATATTATATTTTATTTAAAAGATTTTTCTTTAAATATGGACCGTCAGATTAAAGTAAATCAATCTGGACCGTTCATGGATTAGTTACTATGCATTCTATTTTCCTATAAATAGAAGCTCATTCGTTCATTATTTTCTTACGAATTCAGTGAACTCTAGAGAGAGAAACTATAGAGAGATAGAAGAAAAGTTTTCTGCTACTTCACTACTCTTATATCAAGTATTATTTTACGGTAAGGGATATTATTCTTTTGTATTCAAGAAGAGAACTTCTGTTATTTCATTTCTTTATTGTTCTGTTGGAATAACCTGTATACGCGGGTTACCCTATACATGGTGACATTCTTCTATTATTCTGTCTTTATTATTCTGTCGAAATATCCTGTCTGTGCTATACCGCATTTATTATTCTGTTGGAACATCCTGTCGGTGTGAATTTCACCTGACCTGGTTCCGTTATTATTATTCTGTTGGAATAACCGTCTATGCGAAGTACCGCATGCATTGTGATATCTTTTGTTATTCCATTCGGTATTATACTCAGTTGATTAAAATTTTGACTTCTATACTCCATGAAATTAGTGGAATATCCTTGATATTTGCGCTTCATCCAGTATTTTTCATGTAAATATTCTTATGAGCATTCTTGAATTTTATTCTACAAAGAAGTATCATGTTGACAATTTGGACGTTATTGGTTCCTGGACAAATTAATTCTTGAACTTGTTTAATTGAATTCTTATATCATTGTCATCATCCTCATGTTTATGTTATGTTGAAAGTCATCTGTTGCCTGTAGTGCATAGATGGACTTGGTATAATTATGACCAGGGATTATTCGGTATAATCATGACCGTAATGTTACAAATGATGTGAAAATTAAAAGTACTCATTGGCCTGTAGTGCATTGATGGACAGTTTTTGGTATGATTATGGCTATGGATTCTCTTCGGCCAAGGAAGCAAAGATGAATTATTTTATGGCATGATCAGGACCGTTGATGAAAACACGATTATCTTTGGCCAATAGTGCATGGATAATTCGTGGTCGTGATACTAAAGAATATCCTTGGCCTGTAGTGCAGGGATGATTTAATGATATGGATTATTTATTGAGCTGAGTCTTAGCGATAAAAGTGATGAAAAACTTTTTAAATCATAAAAGATAGTAGATTCTATTCTCTACTTGACTCTTTTAATGGATTACTTGTTCCGCTGCAGTTAAACTTGATGTCTATTGTATTTTATCAGTTTAACATTGTTGGAGGCTAATGATAATTTATTCTGCATTATCTTAGTCATAATATTTCTTACTGGGCTAGTTGAGCTCACCCTTTCTTCAGTGTTCTCTTCAAGAAATGAGAATATAGTTGGGACGAGTTGGGGAACGAAGTGATGGTCCAGAGGATAGCATTAGTAGTCCTCACTATTATGTGAAATAGTGTGATAATAATTGTAATGGGGACTCTTTTTGAGTTTGTATAATATCTAGTAGATAATATTTGTACTCAAACTCACAGTTTATGTTTTGTCGTATTGTACACGACAGTGGAATTAGTAAGTTGTATTTAAATTTTGTACCATATATCTGGCGACCCGAGATGGGTGATGTATACCTAATTTTGGGGGCGTCACAGTTGGTATCAAAGCTTAGGAATATGATCTCTGGCTGAGATGTGAGATAAGAACTAGGAGGGGAGAGACGGGGAATTCCTTCGCTGGTATGACCTACCTAAGTTTATTTGGTATTTAATTGGTCGGTCAAAGTATAGGGATAATATGTGATATGTTGATTAACCCTTGTTTTGTGGCAGTGTTTGAAAATGGCATCCGAGAATGTTGAGATTATCAATGGAGCACAGGAGACCGTTGAGTCTCCACAGATCAATAATTAGGATAATGTGCAACCAGAGGACAATACTCCTCATGAAAATAATAACACCGATGAAATGGTGAATGATGGGATGGTCAGAGGCTTTATGCAATTCATGCAACAACGGGCGAAGGCAACTCCTGTCCATAATGCAGGTGGAAGCAATGGTAACCCACGGTTGGTCATCGCTAAGCAGTTCAAGGAGCTGGGACCACCAGAGTTTTTGGGAAAGCCGGAACCACTTAAGGTGGAGACATGGATAAAGCAGATTACCAAGATATTTGATGTCTTGGAATGCTCAGAGGAGCAAAAGGTTCCATTCGCCACCTTTATGTTGCGTGAAGAAGGAGATCATTGGTGGGAATCTGTAAAACGTACCCAGCCTGACGCACTCAAGATGTCTTGGGAGAAGTTCCAAGAATTATTCAACGACAAGTACTTTTCTGAAAGTATTCGTCACATGAAGGAGGTAGAATTCATCAAGCTGGAGCAAAACAATATGACCGTGTCGCAGTACGAGACTAAGTTTGCGGAGTTATCCCGGTTTGCATCCCATTTAGTCGATAATGAGAAGCAAATGACGCGAATGTTTTTGCGAGGTTTGAAACCCGATATACGTCAATACCTCATTTCTCACAAACTTTGTTTATATTCAGATGTTGTGAATAGGGCTCAGTTATTGGAGCGCGATAATGAGTCATTACAACTAAAAGGCAACGACCAACAACACGATAATAATCATATCGGTGGCAACGGTCATCGGAACAACGATAACCATCGTGGGGGATATTATCATGCCAAGAATGGTAACCATTTCGGTGGTAATCATATCATGGCCAAAATAATAAGAATGGACATTTTAAGAAGAGAAGGTTCAACAATGACGTGAAGACGTCGGCACCAACACCCGTTTCAAAGGAAGAAGAACGTCCATCAGTCGTATGTTTCAAATGCAGACAAGAGGGACACATCCGTCCAAACTGTACACAACATGTAACGACCCCAAAATAGGTCCATTCCATCCAACCCATTATGAGTCGCCAAATACATGGTATAGAAAACAACTACAACTTTATTACAACAATTGTCGTACAAAATACAACAACACATATGCTGTGAGTTTGGATACAAATTTATATCAACTGTGACGCATGTTCCAACCGTGGACAACACCTCATAATGACACCTTACATAAAGGTATAGTCGAAAACTATTTTAGAAATTAGAATCTTTGGGAAGTGCTCAAGGAAACCTTCGTACATGGGAGGCCATGCGTCTAGGTTATTATAGATATCATATGGCCACAGAATTATCCTTGGTTGACCCAATAGACCCCAAAGAAAAACAAGAAGATTACTATCATATTCTTCCCAATGGCGAGTCTTCTCTTGACATATCATTATCTCCACTGTCTCTAATTGAGAGTTATATTTCAAATAGACTCCAAGATCATATAGATAGTGCTGGTAGATATACTCAGCAAGTGGATGAGCACATCCATGTCATATGATGACACGAGGTGGTATGTCATTAGACATCTTGTATGACAGTGGCAAAACACCCTTCCAACGTTGGGTTCGCCTCACCCTAGTTGATTCACCAAATATAACTACTAAATGATGACCACCGTTCTATTCCCCTGTTATCCCCCGCTCGACCCAGCTACACTCGTATTACCTGAAAGGAATTGTGAACCAAAAGGGTGAGCACAACTAGCTCAGTAAAGAATATCATGACTAAAGATAAATAAATTATCAATAGCCTTCAACAGTAATAAATCAGAGATTTAGAACATATGGTATATGATAAAAAAATTCAACCATAGTTGTAGCGGAACGAGCAATCCATTAGAAGAGTCAAATAGACTATAAAATCTATTATCTTCTCCATGTTAAAAGTCCACCAACAATGTTTTATCCCTGTAACATCAATCAACAATTCCTATCCACAATCACATGTATAACTCATAATCGTAATTGTTGTTCTAAATTCCTTTTCTCATCCAGGACAAAGATAATTTTTATCACCTGAAGCATCAAAGATCATGGTTATACCAAATCACAGTTCATGTTCATAATCATACTAATAAATTCATCTTTGCACTACGGCCAAAGATATACATCAACAAGTCATCTTTGCACTACAGGCCAAAGATATTCATCAACAAGTCATCTTTTCACTACAGGCCAAAGATATTCATCAACAAGTCATCTTTACACTACAAGCCAAAGATATTCATCAGTTGATCATGTTCATCTAAACATCTGTTCATCTTTGCACTACGGGCCAATGATATTCAATAATATCATTATTTAGGACTGAGGATGATGAAAAATATTTTTAAAGAAACGAATCCAGTGAAGCAAAAGAACAAGTATTATGGATTCGTACTTTAAATAATCCGAGTTCAAAAATACTTCATAAATAATCATACTGAAGTAAAATTCAAGAATGATCAAAACATAGATACAACCAAAACTAGTATCCAGAATAGATATTTTGGACAAAAAGAAGAAATTTCATTTTTTGGTGAATAATGTCGTATTCGTGAATAGTGTCGTATACGTGAATAGTGCTGTATACGTGAATAGTAACTCCGACATCAAAAGATAGAAATTTCACAAAAACATCATCATGTTTCGTGAATAGTACTCATGAATAGTAACTCATGAGTAGTAACTCGTGAATAGTAACTCATGAATAGTAACCCCGACATGAAAAAATTCCAAATTTGATAAAAAGTTCCAACCAATATTTTAGCATAATGATATTGAAGAAATAATATCATTTGAGAAGAAAATAACATCTTTTACTATCCCTTACCTCAAAAAACAGTATTTCTAGTTGAAACACTGAATATAGGCTATGACTTGAACTTGCACCGAATAGCAATACTCAAAGTATACTCAAAATACTCACAAGAATACGTTCGATAATATAGAGAGAGAAAACTTCAGTTTCTGGTGTGATTTTCAATTCTAACCTAAGCACCCTATTTATAGAAAATTGCTTAGAACACCAACGCAGAAAATTTAATATAATATTAATATATATAAAATAAGTCATACGCAAACTTGGAAAACCTATTTCAGCACATTTACCTTATAAGTGGGGCACATCAACCTTAAAAAAAACATTTTTATTAAAAAAAATATTTAAAACTTCCAAAAATCAATTATTTCGGAACTCCGAAACTTCAATAATTCACAATAAATTACCCTTTTTATCAGAAAATTCGAATCTTGCAACTCTTTATAGGAAATTCAATTCTCTACAACTTTTCAGAAGAAAAGTTTTCTAAATTCCAAACAGAAATTGACCGAAATCCACAAACGGACGATTTTACAGGCTATAATCAAATTTCAGTCAAGAAATGGGGTCCATCGACACATAAAACATGCTTTAAATATTTTTGGTAACAAAAATACTCCTCCTCCACATATACTCATATATCCCACATTCATCGTAAAAATATCATCATTATTATAATATTAAAATATAATAATATATTTAAATGAATTATTTTATCAGAAAAAGATAAATTTTCAATTTTCAACAATTGTCACATTAAAAATTTTCTCCATCTATATCCACATAAAATCAATATTTTCCTTATCATATAAATCAATAATTAATTATTCACAAATAATATTATAGAATCACAATACTTTCAACCATGCTGTTCTCAGGAAAGAGAGGGCTTTCCAATAAGGATTTCTCCTTACTGGCGCGCAATTAGGTTACCAAACCTCTCCTTAGACAGAACTTTCTAGACATTACCAATAATATTATCTAATAATATTATTCAGATAATATGAATTATTGCTTCGATAATGGAAAATACTATGTAGTGATAATTATTAAAACAACAGTAATATAAAATATCAACGCAGTAATTATTGAATCAATAAAATATAATACTGAACAGTAATTACTGTAACAATTATTGAGTAGTGCCTTCTTACGTAAGAATCAATAATTCAAAAATACTGTTCAATACCGTGTGCTACTGTGCAACAACGCGTATTACTTTACTTTACCCACCGGGTATTCCATCAGTGTTAACAGTAACGATTACGCCGTTATTTATAAAAACTTTAATTTGTTGTTTTCTTCATCCGACAGTTATTCTGTTACGGGGCCCACAAAAGGCTGCGTCGTCGTACGAATATTCCCTGATAGAAAGAATATTCTACGACCAAACGAATATTCCCCGACAACAATGAGTATTTATAACCACTTGCTTATTTTGAAAAAAAATTCATATATCACCCTTAATTTTAACCTTTTATCAATTTAACCATTTACTGAATTGTAATTATAAGAAAAATTGAATACTTTTATTTCATAAAATTCGGGGTCTTACACAACAATCCAAAGCGTGTTTTAATTACGGAAGATAAGGTCACCTAACTTAATTTTTTCGTATGGTGAAGTCAAGTACAACTGGGATAGTGATGCCAAAGGATGTCCCAGACAAGCCAAAGCCGGTAGTTTAAGAGAGAGCGTTTTTTTTTTCGTGACGAGGAACCTGGATAAAATTATCACGGGTAAGTTAATCATAAGCTCTTACAAAGTCTATACCGTGTTAGATACCGGTTCTACTCACTCTTTTATTTCACCTAGTTGTGTTCAATGTTTGTACTTAACTCCGGAGAAGTTAAACTTTGATTTATTTATTGAAACTCCATTGGGAGAAAACTTTGTTACCTCCACTGTTTATAAATCTTGTTTGATTCAAATCGACACTTTCACGTTACCTATCGATCTTATCTCTTTGAAAATATTTGCCTTTGATGTGGTTTTTTTTTGAAATGATTGGTTAACTACTCATCATGTTTTTCATAAGGTTGTTAGCTTTCATATTCCTAACCAACCTATTATGCGAATTCAAGCAACCAAACCACTAAATTCAATCATTGTCATATCAAGCCATAAGTAAAGAGCCCCGATCCATTTGTTGATGACTTCCTGGTGTGGACTGTACCGAAGCCAGACTTTCTATAGGCGACGTCGTGAATGACGATAACAAATTGATAAGTATCATTGTGAGGTGCTATCTAGGTTAAGGGATAGAAGTCACAGTTGGTATCAATGTGACGTACTATCCAAGTCTTGGATGAGAGTAACAGTTTTGAATGATATTTTTATCATTAATAAATCTCTTGACATATTCCTGTAGACTTCTTAGCCTACCCCAGAGTGTGAAATCGAATTTTGTATTGACACCAGTACAAAACTCATTTCTTAAACCCTCAAATATTTCTTCAACCAAAACGAACGTATAATGCGCCAAAGACGTTGACTCGAGCTATTGAAGATTACGATCGTACCATTCAATATCATCGTGGAAGAGCGAACGTGGTAGCTGACGTGTTGAATAGAAGATCGTATGCGTTTATAAGTACGATGTTGTTAACACAAATAGTCATTTCGTATAACTTATAAATGATGAAGATAGAGTTAAAGACTCTAGGGACCCACGTAAAGATAACGAATATACGAGTAAAATCGACTTTAATCGATAAAGTTAAAGACGCTCAAGCTACATACCCGAATCTGATGAATGTGAAGAAGAAGGTTCAAGAGGGCGTTATTCTAGAAGCAAGAGTTGCTGAAGAGAGGAAATCTCAACCCTCGATTTAATTGGCCCATTTAAAATCCTCGATTGAGTAGGAACTGTGGCTTATAGACTCGTTTTACCGCCAAGTATGTCGCGTGCTCATAACGTTTTTAACGTATCAATGTTACGTAAATATGTGGATGACCCGAACCACATTATTAATTTAGAATCGGACGAGATAGCGGATGATTTAACGTATGAGATCTCGTGTTAAAATCTTGGATAAGAAGAATCGTATCCAACACTCAAGGGTTATACCTCAAGAGTTAGAATCTGAAATGAAGTCAAGGTATCCTCACCTGTTCGGCATACCAGGTACGTACATAAATTTCGAGGGCGAAATTCCATAAGGAGGGGAGATTGTGAAACCCCAGATTTTATGAATAAAGAATTAATTTTCTCAAAATAATTTTTTTTTATATTATGGTGTGAATTTGAGATAATGTTATAGTTGTGGGTAATATTTATAAATTTTGTAAAGTACGCAAGTTGTTATATAATATTCGATTGGTCGGGAAATATTCTTTTTGTCAGGGAATATCCATACGACGGTACAATCATTGGTGGACCCCACAACGGAATTATTGTTGAATTGAGAAAACGACAAAAATATTTTATTGAAAATAACGGCGAAAGTTTTACCGTTGGTACTGTTGAACTACTCGGTAGTAAAAGTACAATAATACGTGTTGTTGCATAGTAGCACACGGTATTGATTATTGATATTTATGTGAGAAGTCACTTAGTTTTGTTCAATTATTGCTACAATAGTTGCTGCATAGTATCTCATATTATTTGATTCAATTATTGTTGATTTAGAAGTTTTGTTTTATTCATATTATTAACGTAATAAAATAGAAACATCTTTTTATATAAAATAGAATACTTTATTAAAGTTATTCTATAAATAGAATATATTATATTCTATTATGCATAGTATTTTGCATAGTAAAATCTTTTTATATAAAACAGAATACTTTATTAAAGTTATTTTAAAAATTGAATATATTATATTTTATTATGCATAGTGTTTGCATAGTAAAAATATTTTTATATAAATAGAATATATTATATTTTATTTAAAAGATTTTTCTTTAAATATGAACCGTCAGATTAAAGTAAATCAATCTGGACCGTTCATGGATTAGTTACTATGCATTCCATTTTCCTATAAATAGAAGCTCATTCCTTCATTATTTTCTTACGAATTCACTGAACTCTAGAGAGAGAAACTATAGAGAGAGACTATAGAGAGATAGAAGAAAAGTTTTCTGCTACTTCACTACTCTTATATCAAGTATTATTTTACGGTAAGGGATATTATTCTTTTGTATTCAAGAAGAGAACTTCTATTATTCCATTTCTTTATTGTTCTGTTGGAATAACCTGTATACGCGGGCTACCCTATACATGGTGACATTCTTTTATTATTCTGTCTTTATTATTCTGTCGAAATATCCTGTCTGTGCTATACGCCTGACCTGGTTCCATTTTTATTATTCCGTCTTTATTATTCTGTCGAAATATCGTGTCTGTGCTATACGCTGAACCTGGTTCCATCATTTATTATTCCGCATTTATTATTCTGTTGGAACATCCTGTCGGTGTGAATTTCACCTGACCTGGTTCCGTTATTATTATTCTGTTGGAATAACCGTCTATGCGAAGTACCGCATGCATTGTGATATCTTTTGTTATTCCATTCGGTATTATACTCAGTTGATTAAAATTTTGACTTCTATACTCCATGAAATTAGTGGAATATCCTTGATATTTGCGCTTCATCCAGTATTTTTCATGTAAATATTCTTATGAGCATTCTTGAATTTTATTCTACAAAGAAGTATCATGTTGACAATTTGGACGTTATTGGTTCCTGGACAAATTAATTCTTGAACTTGTTTAATTGAATTCTTATATCATTGTCATCATCCTCATGTTTATGTTATGTTGAAAGTCATCTGTTGCCTGTAGTGCATAGATGGACTTGGTATAATTATGACCAGGGATTATTCGGTATAATCATGACTGTAATGTTATAAATGATGTGAAAATTAAAAGTACTCATTGGCCTGTAGTGCATTGATGGACAGTTTTTGGTATGATTATGGCTATGGATTCTCTTTCGCCAAGGAAGCAAAGATGAATTATTTTATGGCATGATCAGGACCCTTGATGAAAATACGATTATCTTTGGCCAGTAGTGTATGGATAATTCGTGGTCGTGATACTAAAGAATATCTTTGGCCTGTAGTGCAAGGATGATTTAATGAAGTCGATTATTTATTGAGCTGAGTCTCAGCGATAAAAGTGATGAAAAACTTTTTAAATCATAAAAGATAGTAGATTTTATTCTCTACTTGACTCTTTTAATGGATTACTTGTTCCGCTGTAATTAAACTTGATGTCTATTGTATTTTATCAGTTTATTATTGTTGGAGGCTAATGATAATTTATTCTGTATTATCTTAGTCATAATATTTCTTACTGGGCTAGTTGAGCTCACCCTTTCTTCAGTGTTCTCTTCAGAAAATAAGAATATAGTTAGGACGAGTTGGGGAACGGAGTGATGGTCCAGAGGATAGCATTAGTAGTCCTCACTATTCTGTGAAATAGTGTGATAATAATTGTAATGAGGACTCCTTTTGAGTTTGTATAATATCTAGTAGATAATATTTGTACTCAAACTCACAGTTTATGTTTTGTCGTATTGTACACGACCGTGGTATTAGTAAGTTGTATTTAAATTTTGTACCATATATCTGGCGACCCAAGATGGGTGATGTATACCTAATTTTGGGGGTGTCACAACTGGAGTTTAAGGGAGAGCCAAAACCACTTAAGGCGGAAGCATGAATAAAGCAGATCACCAAGATATTTGATGTCTTGGGATGCTCCGAGGAGCAAGAGGTTCTCTTTGCCACCTTTATGTTGCGCGGAGAGGCAGATTACTGGTGGGAATCGATAAAACGTACACAACCTGCCATACTGAAGATGTCTTGGGAGAAGTTCTAAGAGCTGTTCAACGAGAAATACTTTCCCAAAAGTATTCATCACATGAAGGAGGTGGAGTTTATCAAGTTGGAATAAAATAATATGACCGTGTCGCAATACGAGGCTAAATTTTCGGAATTATCCCGGTTTGCGTCCCACTTGGTGGATAATAAAGAGAGAATGACATAGATGTTTTTAAAAGGTTTGAAGCCGGAGATACGTCAACATCTTATTTCTCATAAACTTTGTTTATATTCAGATGTTGTAAATAGGGCTCAGTTAGTGGAGCGCGATAACAAGTCAACGCAACTAAAAGAGAGCAGCCAAAAAAATGATAATACCAGCGAGAGCAGTCAAAATGGTAACCACTTCGGTGGTAATCAAGGTCAAAATAATAAGAATGGACATTTCAAGAAGAGGAGATTCAACAATGATGGAAAGACGTCAGCAACAGCACCTGTCGTTAAGGAAGGAGAACGACCACCTATCATATGTTTCAAATACGGAGGGGAGGGGCACATCAGTCCAAACTGCGCGATGCCGTCCAAGCATGTTATAATAGTGGAAGAGAAGGTCACTTAGCCCGATTTTGTCGTTCACCGAAGACAAATTCAGCTAGGATGGAGGCACCAAAGGTCGTCCCAGAAAAGTCAAAACTGGTAGTGCAAGGGAGAGCCTTTGTTGTGACCTCCCAGAAAACAAGGAACCCGAATGAGGTCATCACGGGTAAGATTATCATAAACTCTAACAAAATCTATACTTTATTTGATACCGGTTCTACACATTCTTTTATTTCTCCTACTTGCGCTCATCGATTAAATTAGACTTTGACTTATCTGTGGAAACTCCATTGGGAGAAACCTTCATTACATCCACTGTTTATAAGTCTTTTTTGGTTCAAATCGGTACCCTCACATTACCTGTAGATCTTATTTCATTGAAAATACTTGCATTTGACGTGATTCTAGGGATTGATTGGTTAACTACTCATCATATAAAAATTAATTATTTCTGTAAGGTTGTTAGCTTTCATATTCCTAATCAACCTTTTATGCGAATTCAATCGACCAAACCATTAAAATCAATCACGGTCATCTCAAACCATTAAACTATTCGTTTATTAAAAATCGGATGTCAAGCTTTCTTAGCTCATGTCACAGATTTAAACAAAAATACGTCAGTTTTGAACGATATTTCTATTGTTAATAAATTTCCTGACGTATTCCCCGAAGAACTTCCTGGCCTACCCCCTGAGCGTGAAATTGAATTTTGTATCGACCTTGAACCCGGTACAAAACCCATTTCCAAAGCCCCATATCGAATGGCTCATATTGAACTTCAGGAGCTAAAGACCCAACTGCAGGAATTGTTAGACATTGGTTTTATTCGTCCTAGTACTTCTCCTTGGGGTGCTCCTATTCTATTCGTGAAGAAGAAAGATGGGAGTATGCGACTTTGTATTGATTATCGGGAGTTGAATCATGTCACCATCAAAAATAGGTATTCATTACCACGTATTGATGACATATTTGACCAGTTGCACGGAGCCAAATTCTTTTCAAAGATTAATCTTCGTTCCGAATATCACCAATTGAAGATTAGAACCGATGACATTCCAAAGATGGCTTTCAGAACTCGGTACGGGCATTATGAATTCCTAGTCATGTCCTTTGGATTGACTAATGCTCCTGCTGCCTTCATGGATATGATGAACCGAGTATTCAAGGAATATTTGGATCACTTTGTGGTCGTCTTTATTGATGACATCCTTATTTATTCTTAAAATCGTGAAGATCATGAGCAACACTTGAGGCTGACACTCCAAAAGCTTCATGAATACAAGCTTTATGCCAAGTTGAAGAAATACGAATTCTGGCTTGAGGAAGTAGCATTCCTTGGGCACGTAGTATCAAGTCATGGAATATCTGTTGACCCAGCAAAGATTGAAGCAATTCAAAGCTGGGAGCAACCTAAATCAGTGACCGAAGTACGTAGCTTTCTCGATTTAGCTGGTTATTATCGGAGATTCGTGGAAAGATTTTCTCGAATCGCTACTCCATTGACTCAGCTGACTCGAAAAGATACAAAGTTCGGTTGGAGCGAAGAATGTGAGAAGAGTTTTCAAGAACTCAAGAGGAGACTCATTTCGGCACTTGTTCTGACAATACCATCTGGCTCAGAGGGATTTGTCATCTACAGTGATGCTTCGGGCAAAGGGTTGGGATGTGTTCTCATGCAACATGGAAAAGTCATAGCCTATGCCTCAAGACAATTCAAAGAATATGAGAGGAATTATCCTACTCATGATCTAGAGTTGGCAGCTGTTGTCTTCGCACTAAAGATTTGGAGGCATTACTTGTATGGGGAGAAGGTGGAGATCTTTACGGATCATAAAAGCCTCAAATATTTCTTTACTCAAAAGGAACTCAATATGCGACAACAAATTTGGCTTGAACTGTTGAAAGATTATGATCATACCATCCTGAAAAAACGAACATGGTAGCTGACGCATTGAGTAGAAGATCATATACAAGTACGAGTGCGATATTGTCAACGCAAAGGCCCATTTTGTGTGACTTGCAAAGGAAGGAGATAGAGTTAAAGACTCCAGAGACCCATGTGATGATGGAGAATATACGAGTAGAACTGACTTTAATCGATAAAGTTAAAGCTGCTCAAGTTACAGACCTGGAGCTGATGCATATGAGGAAGAAAGTGAAAGAAGGAGTTATGCCGGAAGCAAGAATCGATGAAGAAGGAATACTTCGAGTCAATTCTAGACTTTGTGTTCCTAACGACTCTGATTTAAAGTATAAAATCATGATGGAGGCGCACAACACACCGTTTGCAATCCATCCGGGGATTACCAAAATGTATCATGATATTCGTCATACATTTTGGTAGAGCAATATGAAGAGAGAGATAGCGTTATTTATCTCAAGGTGTCTAACTTGTCAACGAGTTAAAGCGGAGCATCAAGTACCAAAAGGTCCATTGTAGCCACTTGAAATTCCAGAATGGAAGTGGGAACACATTACCATGGATTTCGTTACCGGTCTTTCTAAGGTTTCTCAAGGCATAGATGCGATTTGGGTCATTGTTGATAGATTGACCAAGTCTGCTCATTTTTTACCGATACGAGAAACTTATACACTTGAACGTCTTGCTCGTGTATACATAAACGAGATTATAAGACTGCATGGTATGCCGGTATCCATAGTTTCTGATCGATACCCAAGATTCATTTCACGATTTTGGGTTAGTTTGCAAAAAGCTATAGGCACAGACTTACGATTTAGTTCGGCATATCATCCTCAGACGGATGGACAGTCGGGGAGGACTATTCAAACTCTTGAAGATCTATTAAGACTTTGTGTCCTTGATTTCAAGGAAAGTTGGGACAAGTTCTTACCATTGGTGGAGTTTTCCAACAACAACAGTTATCAAGCAAGTATTGGCATAGCTCCATTTGAAGCGTTGTATGGAAGAAAGTGTCGTTCTCCAGTATGCTGGGATGAGGTGTGTGAAGCAACGTTGTTGGGACCAGAGTTGGTATGTATAACTACGAAAAAGATTCAAACAATCCAACAACGTATAAAAACCTCACAAGATCGACAAAAGAGTTATGATGATCTTCATCGAAAGGACGTGGAATTCGATATAGGAGATCATGTGTTGTTGTGTGTTGCTCCATGGAAAGGAGTTACGAGATTTGGAAAGAGAGGAAAACTCAATCCTCGATTACTCAGCCCATTTTTAATCCTCGATCAAGTAGGAACTGTGGCCTATAGACTCGCTTTACCGCCAAGTATGTCTCGTGTTCATAACGTTTTTCACATATCCATGTTACGTAAATATGTGAAAGACCCGAACCACATTATTGAGTTAGAACCGGACGAAATAGAGGAAGATTTGACGTATGAAGAGGTTCTTGTTCAAATCTTGGATAAGAAGGAACATATTCTACGCTCCAAAGTTATACCTCAAGTCAAAGTTTTGTGGAGAAACCACGATGTTGAGGAAATGACTTGGAGGTTAGAATCTGAAATGAAATCAAGGTATCCTTACCTCTTCGACATACCAGGTATGTACCCTAATTTCGAGGGAGAAATTTCATAAGAAGGGGAGGTTGTAAGACCCCAACTTTTATAAATAAATATGAATTTTCTATAAATATTATTTTTGAATATTATGGAGTAAATTTGATATAATGTTATAGTTGTGGGTAATATTTATAAATTTTACAAAGTAAACAAGTTGTTATAAAATATTCGTTTGGTCGGGGAATATTCTTTTTGTCGGGGAATATTCGTACGACGGCACAATCATTGGTGGACCCCACAACAGAATTATTATCGGATTGAGAAAACGACAAAAATACTTTATAAAAATAACGACGGAGGTGTTACCGTTAAAACTGTTGAACTACCCAGTAGTAAAAGTACAGTAATACGCGTGGTTGCATAGTAGCACACAGTGTTGATTATTGATGCTTACGTGAGAAGTCACTCAGCTATACTCAATTATTGCTACAGTAATTGCTGCATCATATCTCTTATATTATTGGTTCAAATATTGTCACAGTATCATCTGTATAATATGTTATATTATTAAATCAATAATTGAGACAACAAGTTATAAATGATTAATAATTGTTGAAAGATTAAATATGTGTTGATTAAAAATAAAATGATTTGTGGTAATATTTATTCAATCATTGATGTACATAAAGAGTCTATTATGAGACATTTGTGGTAAGTTTGGTTATTTTATGGGGGGACATATGTCATCATCTAAGAGTCTCTTCGTCAATAGTAATTACCTTCGTCAATAGTAATTACCTTCGTCAATAGTAATTATCTTCGTCAATAGTAATTACCTTCGTCAATAGTAACTACCTTTACCAGACGTCAAACCACTTGCCGTTTCATATTACAGGCGTCGAACCAATTATCGTTTCACATTACAGGCGTCAAACCATTTTTCTTTTCACATCACTAGTCGTCAAGCCACTTGCCTTTTCACATTTTAAGTGCTAAGCTAGAAATCTTCTATAAATAGAGCCTAGTACTTCATTATTTTTCACGAATTCATTCAAGCTATAGAGAGAGAAAGTATAGAGAGAATAAGAGAGAAAGAAGAAGAGTATTTTGTTATTACACAACTGCAATATTCAATCTACTAATGTAAGGGGTGTTATTCTTTCTTATTCATGAAGAGAATTGTTGTTATTCCATTACTTATTATTCTGTTGGAATAACCTGTATACGCAATTTACCCTATACTTGGGGACATTCTTCTATTATTCTGTTGGAACATCCGGACCTGGTTCCGTCTTTATTATTATTTTGTTGGAACATCCTGTCTGTGTGTTTTACACCGGACCTGGTTCTATCTTTATTATTATTCTGTTGGAACATTTTTTCTGCGTGTTTTACACCGGACCTGGTTCCGTCTTTATTATTCTGTTAGAATATCCTGTCGGTGCAAATTTTGCCTGACCTGGTTCCGTTATTATTATTCTGTTGGAATAACCTGTCTATGCGAAGTACCGCATGCATGGTGATTTCTTTTGTTATTCCATTATTTATTATAGTTAGTTGGTTAAAGTTTTGACTTCTATACTCCATGAAATTAGTAGAATATCCTTGATATTTGCGTTTCATCCAGTATCTTTTCATGAAAATATTCTTCTGATCATTCTTGAATTTTACTCTACAAAGCAGTATCATGTTGACAATTTGGACATTATTAGTTCCTAGATAAATTAATTCTTGAACTTGATTTATTGAATTTTTATATCATTGTCATCATCCTCATGTTTATATTATGTTGAAAGTCATCTGTGGCCTGTAGTGCATAGATGGACTTGGTATGATTATGACCAGGGATTATTCGGTGTAATCATGACCGTAATGTTACAAATGATGTGGTAAAAGTTATCATTGGCCCGTAGTGCATTGATGGATAGTTGTTGGCATGATCATGACCATTAATGAATACACGAATGTCCTTGGCTGTAGTACATGGATAATTTGTGGTCGTGATACTAAAGAATATCCTTGGTCGTAGTGCAGGAGTGATTCGATGATGTGGATTATTTATTAAGCTGAGTCCCAGCGATAAAAGTCATGAAAAATCTTTTAAATCATAAAAGATAGTAGATTTTATTCTCTACTTGACTCTTTTATTGGATTGCTTGTTCCGCTGCACTTAAACTTGATGTTATTATATTTTATCAGTTTAACACTGTTGAAGGCTAACGATAATTTATTCTGCATTATCTTAGTCATAATATTTCTTACTGGGCTAGTTGAGCTCACCCTTTCTTTCATTGTTCTCTTCAGGAAATGAGAACGTAGCAGGGACTAGTCGGGGAACAGAGTGACGGTCCAGAGGATAACATTAGTAGTCCTCACTATTCTGTGAAATAGTGTGTTAATAATTGTAATGAGGACTCCTTTTGAGTTTGTATAATCTCTAGGAAACAATAATTGTATTCAAACTCATAGTTATGTTTTGTCGTATTGTACACGACAGTTGTAATAGTAAGTTGTATTTAAATTTTGTACCATGTATCTGACAACCCAAGATGGGTGATGTATACCTAATTTTGGGGGCGTCACAACAATTATTGAAACAACAATAATATAAAATATCAACGTAGCAATTATTGAATCAATAAAATAAAATATTGATCAGTAATTACTGTAATAATTATTGAGTAGTGTCTTCTTAATTAAGAATCAGTAATCTAACAATATTGTGCAATATCGTGTGCTACTGTGCTACTGTTCAACCACGCGTATTATTATATTGTAACCACCGGGTATTCCAACAGTGTTAACAGTAACAACTACGTCGTTATTTATAAAAACTCAAACTTATCATTTTCTTTATCTAACCGTTTTTCGTTATGAGACCTACAAATGACTGCGCCGTCGTACGAATATTCCCCGACAGCAAGAATATTCCACGACCAATCGAATATTCCCCGACAACAATGAATATTTTATAACCATTTACTTATTTTGTAAAATTTGCACATTTCACCCATAATCAAAGCGTTATATCAAATTAACACCTTATTATTCACAATAATAATTAGAGAAAATTCGATTTTATTTATAAAAAGTTGGGGTCTTACAAATCTTTTCACAATACAATAAATTGGAAGGTTAATTATAATTTCTAAAAAGAATATTTTGTAACCATGAACTCTTGCTATTGAAAAGGCTTATAGTATTTTTATTTTTTATTTTTTTTTTGTCTTTGGCGCAAATTAAGGTGCATCTATGATATTTTTTAACGTAACTTTGATGTTTAATATTAAATTTTAAAATAATTTTATCACAAAAATATTTATGTGTGATAAAGGCACCACTTAATAATGCTTTAAAGCACCACTTAATCTATACTTATCTATAACAAGCCATAATTAAGTTTATTTGTAAATAAGTTGAATGGGTAGATTATTTTAGTTTGGCTAAGTTGTCCTGAGCTGATAACGAGTTTAACACTAAAAATAAACTGGGTTTGGCCATAAGTTCCCTCGCGTAAAACTACGAGTCAATTTCGTTCATACGAATTATAGTCTCCAATTTAAATTGTAAAATCGAAAAGTTAGCCTTTTCAGCTTAGAAAACATACAAAAACTCTTCTTTTTCCTAAAAAAAAATCTTCTTTTCTGAATCAAAAAATAAAATATTCACAAGAAATATATATAATCCAAAAACACGACAAAGTAATAATTTTATAGATTTATATTACGAACAGGTAATACATCTACATGATCATTCTCTTGGTGTTTGATTGCATCTTAATGTATCTTAACAGTCCATCTCTTAATATTTTTTAAGAACCCAGATATTTGTATTAAGAGCCTCCTATGGCAATAGCCTAGGAACCACTCCTAGCCACATGAGGAGAACCATCACTCCCACCTCCCACCTTGCACCTTGCACCTAATTGTCCAATTCCCAAATGGTAATTTTTATTAATATTTTTTCTTTTCTTTTTAATTATTATTTTTTATTATCTATTGTTAGAGATTTTGATGATAGACTTTTTTTTAATGGTGATTGCATCTATGGTTAGTGTTATATAATAGGGGTAGATAGGATGTTATTTAGGTTTTGATTAATACATAATCAGTATATCTATCTAATAAAATATAAATGATTTTGAATTTCTCGCTCACTCAATAAATCAGCTGGGCCGTTTAAAGTTTGAGATAATTGTAAGACCCCGAATTTTATGAAATAAAAGTATTCAATTTTTCTTATAATTACAATTCAGTAAATGGTTAAATTGATAGAAGGTTAAAGTTAAGGGTGATATATGATTTTTTTTCAAAATAAGCAAGTGGTTATGAAATACTCATTGTTGTCGGGGAATATTCGTTTGGTCGTGGAATATTCTTTCTGTCGGGGAATATTCGTACGACGGCGCAGCCATTTGTGGCCCCATAACAGAATAACTGTCGGATGAAGAAAAAGACAAATTAAAGTTTTTATAAATAACGGCGTAGTGGTTACCGTTAACACTGTTGGAATACCCGGTGGGTAAAGTAAAGTAATACGCGTTGTTGCACAGTAGGACGCGGTATTGCACCAATTATTGATTCTTCCGTAAGAAGACACTACTCAATAATGGTTACAGTAATTACTGTTCAGTATTTTATTGATTCAATAATTGTTGCGTTGATATTTTATATTGTTATTGTTTCAATAATTGTCATTACACAGTATTTTTTATTATTGAATCAATAATTCATATTATCTGTATAATATTATTAGATAACATTATTGGCAATGTTTAGAAAGTTTTGTCTAAGGAGAGGTTTGGTCACCTAATTGCGCGCCAGTAAGGAGAAGTTATTGAAAAGCCCCCTCTTTCCTGGGAACAGCCTGGTTGTCAATATTATAATTCTGTAATATTATTTAGGAATAATTAATTATTGATTCATATGATGAGAAAAATATTGATTTTATATGGATATAGATGGAGAAAATTTTTAATGTGACAATTGTTAAAAATAATATTTTATCTTTTTCTGATAAAATAATTCATTTTAATATATTATTTTAATAATATATTAACGGTGATATTTTTATAATGAATGTGGAAGAGTATTTTTGTGGCATTAAATATTTAACACATATTTTGTGTGTTGGTGGACATAATTCTTGACCGAAATTTGATTATAGCCTGTAAAATCGCCTGTTTGTAGATTTCGGTCAATTTCTATTTGGAATTTGGAAAAACTTCCTTCTGCAAAGTTTTAGAGAATTGAATTTCCTATAAAAATTTGCGAGATTCGAATTTTCTGACAAAAGGACTATTTATTGTGAATTATTGAAGTTCCGAAGCTCCGAAATAATTGATTTTTGGAAGTTTAAAATATTTAAAATAAGAAAAACGTTTTTTTGGGGGTCTAACATGTGTTTTGAATGGGTTGAAGTCTAGATTTTCATATTTAAGAATGGCGTAGAGAATTTTGATATATTAATATTAATTTATTAAATTTTCTACTTTGGTGTTCTAAGCAATTTCCTATAAATAGAGTGCTTAGGTTATAATTGAAAATCACACCAGAAACTGAAGTTTTTTCTCTCTATATTATCAAGCGTATTCTTGTGAGTATTTTGAGAATACTTTGAGTATTGTTATACGGTGCAAGTTCGTTAAGTGTTATTCCAGTCAGAGGTATTGTCTTTCGAGGTAAGGGATAGTAAGGGAGGTTATTTTCTTCTAAAATAATATTATTTCTTCAATATCATTATGCCGAAATATTGGTTGGAACTTTTTATCAAATTTAGAACTTTTTCATGTCGGGGTTACTATTCACAAGTTACTATTCACGAGTACTATTCATGAAGCGTGAAGATGTTTTTGTGAAATTTCTATCTTTTGGTGTCGGAGTTACTATTCACGTATACGGCACTATTCACGTATACGACACTATTCACGAATACGGCACTATTCACCGAAAAATGAAATTTCTTCTTTTTGTCTAAAATATCTATTGTGGATACTAGCTTTGATTGTATCCATGTTTTGATCATTCTTGAATTTTACACCACTATGATTATTTTTGAGGTATTTTTGGACATGGATAAAATAAAGTACGAATCCTTAATCCTTAATCCTTGTCATTTTGTTTCACTGGATTCGTTTCTTTAAAAATATTTTTTTCATCATCCTCAGTCCTAAATGATGATATAATTGAATATCTTTGGCCCGTAGTACAAAGATGAACAGGTGTTTAGATGAACATGACCAACTGATGAATATCTTTGGCCTGTAGTGCAAAGATGACTTGTTGATGAATATCTTTGGCCTGTAGTGCAAAGATGACTTATTGATGTATATCTTTGGCCGTAGTGCAAAGATGAATTTATTAGTATGACTATGAACATGAACTGTGATTTGGTATAACCATGATCTTTGATGTTTCAGGTGATAAAAATTATCTTTGTCCTGGATGAGAAAAGGAATTTAGAACAACAATTACGATTATGCGTTATACATGTGATTGTGGACAGGAATTATTGATTGATGTTATAGGGATAAAACATTGTTGATGGACCTTTAACATGGAGAAGATAATAGACTTTATAGTCTATTTTACTCTTCTAATGGATTGCTCGTTCCGCTGCAACTATGGTTGAATTTTTTATCATATACCATACGTTCTAAATCTCTGATTTATTACTGTTGAAGGCTATTGATAATTTATTTATCTTTAGTCATGACATTCTTTACTGAGCTAGTTGTGCTCACCCTTTTGCTTCACAATTCCTTTCAGGTAATACGAGTGTAGCTGGGTCGAGCGGGGGATAACAGAGGAATAGAACGGTGGTCATCATTTAGTAGTTATATTTGGCGAATCAACTAGGGTGAAGCGAACCCAACGTTGGAAGGGTGTTTTGCCACTATCATACAAGATGACTAATGACATACCACCTCGTGTCATCATAAGACATGGATGTGCTCATCCACTTGCTGAGTATATCTACCAGCACTATCTATATGATCTTGGAGTCTATTTGAAATATAACTCTCAATTAGAGACAGTGGAGATAATGATATGTCAGGAGAAGACTTGCCATTGGGAAGAATATGATAGTAATCTTCTTGTTTTTCTTTGGGGTCTATTGGGTCAACCAAGGATAATTCTGTGGCCATATGATATCTATAATAACCTAGACGGATGGCCTCCCATGTACGAAGGTTTCCTTGAGCACTTCCCAAAGATTCTAATTTCTAAAACAGTTTTCGACTATACTTTTATGTAAGGTGTCATTATGAGGTGCTGTCCACGGTTGGGATATAAGTCACAGTTGATATATTTTTGTATACAAACTCACAGCATATGTGTTGTTGTATTTTGCACGACAATTGTTGTAATAAAGTTGTAGTTGTTTTCTGTACCATGTATTTGGCGACTCAGAATGGGTTGGATGGAATGGACCTATTTTGGGGTTGTCACAGTTGGTATCAGAGCTTAGGGATATGATCTCTGGCGGAGATCGGGATTAGAACTAGGAGGGGAGAGATGAGTAAATCCTTCGCTAGTATGTCCTACCTAAGCTTAATTATTGGTCAGTCATAATATACGGATATTATGTGATATGTTAATTTGCTAAATTAACCCTTGTTTTATGGCAGTATTTGAGAATGGTAGCTGAGAATGCTAACAATGGAGTGAATGAGACTGTGGGGATACCTCTAATCACTAACCATGATAATGTGATGTCAGCAGAAGAAAGAATTAGAGATATCCATGTGGTGAGTGAAGAATTGATAGTTGCACCCGAGATAGTCGCAGAGATAACAGCTGAGAGTGAGGAAGAAGAGGAAGAAGAGGTACCTGAGGAGAGTTTATTAGATGTATTTTATGATCAAAATGTAGAATTTCAAAATCGTATTCATGAGTTTGAAGAGCAGATTGAAGAACGACAGGCGGTCGTGGAGCAAAAGGATGCAATAATTCAAGCTTGTGTTACCCGATATGTAATGCTTGAACAGAAGTATTCTTTGGCATAATGTAAGATGATAAAGATGGAATCTGAGCTGAAAGAAGAAAAAACTGAACGAGTAAGAATGAGTGATGCATGGGTAAAAGCCACACGACACGTGGATATTGTGGAAAGAGATGTCCGATCTAAGAAGGCTAAAATAGATGATATGAATTTCTCTTTTTGGAAAGCAATTGGGAGAACTCAACATCGAGTTTTGAATTACCATGTATAGAGTGGTCAACCTGAATTTGATATGGATCGAAGATTGATGATTTAGATCATGAATCAGGAGTACGAAGAGGAAGTTGAGGGAGGAATATGCCCTATAGAAAAGTATATTCCAACGGTAGTGATGACGCCAAATGCTGCCCCAGAAAAGTCAAAGCCGAGTAGTTCAAGGGATAGCGGTTGTCATGACTTCCCAACAAATGAGGAACGCAAATGAAGTTATCACGGGAGATGAGCAATGGAGAAATCATAATGACCCGGGAAATAGAATCTGAAATGAAAGCAAGGTATTCTCAACTTTTCGAAATACCAGGTACGTAAATTTCGGGGACGAAATTTCATAAGGAGGGGAGATTGTAAGACCCCGAATTTTATGAAATAAAAGTATTCAATTTTTCTTATAATTACAATTCAGTAAATGGTTAAATTGATAGAAGGTTAAAGTTAAGGGTGATATATGAATTTTTTTCAAAATAAGCAAATGGTTATAAAATACTCATTTTTGTCGGGAAATATTCGTTTGGTCATGGAATATTCTTTCTGTCGGGGAATATTCGTACGACGGCGCAGCCATTTGTGGGCCCCATAACAGAATAACTGTCGGATGAAGAAAGAGACAAATTAAAGTTTTTATAAATAACGGCGTAGTGGTTACCGTTAACAATGTTGGAATACCCGGTGGGTAAAGTAAAGTAATACGCATTGTTGCACAGTAGGACACGGTATTGCACCAATTATTGATTCTTACGTAAGAAGGCACTACTCAATAATGGTTACAGTAATTACTGTTCAGTATTTTATTGATTCAATAATTGCTGCGTTGATATTTTATATTGCGGTTGTTTCAATAATTGTCATTACACAGTATTTTTCATTATCGAAGCAATAATTCATATTATCTGTATAATATTATTAGATAACATTATTGGCAATGTCTAGAAAGTTCTGTCTAAGGAGAGGTTTGGTCACCTAATTGCGCGCCAGTAAGGAGAAATTCTTATTGGAAAGCCCCCTCTTTCATGGGAACTGCCTGGTTGTCAATATTATGATTTTGTAATATTATTTGTGAATAATTAATTATTGATTCATATGATGAGGAAAATATTGATTTTATATGGATATAGATGGAGAAAATTTTAATGTGACAATTGTTGAAAATTAATATTTTATCTTTTTCTGATAAAATAATTCATTTTAATATATTATTTTAATAATATATTAACGGTGATATTTTTATAATGAATGTGGAAGAGTATTTTTGTGGCATTAAATATTTAACACATATTTTGTGTGTTGGTGGACATAATTCTTGACCGAAATTTGATTATAGCCTGTAAAATCGCCTGTTTGTAAATTTCGGTCAATTTCTGTTTGGAATTTGGAAAAACTTCCTTCTGCAAAGTTGTAGAGAATTGAATTTCCTATAAAAAGTCGCGAGATTCGAATTTTCTGACAAAAGGGCTATTTATTGTGAATTATTGAAGTTCCGAAGCTCTGAAATAATTGATTTTTGGAAGTTTAAACTATTTAAAATAAGAAAAACGTTTTTTTGGGGTCTAACATGTGTTTTGAATGGGTTGAAGTCTAGATTTTCAGATTCAAGAATGGCGTAGAGAATTTTGATATATTAATATTAATTTATTAAATTTTCTACTTTGGTGTTCTAAGCAATTTCCTATAAATAGGGTGCTTAGGTTATAATTGAAAATCACACCAGAAACTGAAGTTTTTTCTCTCTATATTATCGAGCGTATTCTTGTGAGTATTTTGAGTATACTTTGAGTATTGCTATACGGTGCAAGTTCGTTCAGTGTTATTCCGGTCAGAGGTATTGTCTTTCGAGGTAAGGGATAGTAAGGGAGGTTATTTTCTTCTAAAATAATATTATTTCTTCAATATCATTATGCCGAAATATTGGTTGGAACTTTTTATCAAATTTAGAACTTTTTCATGTCGGGGTTACTATTCACGAGTTACTATTCATGAGTTACTATTCATGAGCTACTATTCACGAGTTATTATTCACGAGTACTATTCATGAAGCGTGAAGATGTTTTTGTGAAATTTCTATCTTTTGGTGTCGAAGTTACTATTCACGTATACGGCACTATTCACGTATACGGCACTATTCACGTATACGACACTATTCACGAATACGGCACTATTTACCGAAAAATGAAATTTCTTCTTTTTGTCTAAAATATCTATTGTGGATACTAGCTTTGATTGTATCCGTGTTTTGATCATTCTTGAATTTTACACCACTATGATTATTTTTGAGGTATTTTTGGACATGGATAAAATAAAGTACGAATCATTAATCCTTAATCCTTGTCATTTTGTTTCACTGGATTCGTTTCTTTAAAAATATTTTTTTCATCATCCCCAGTCCTAAATGATGATATAATTGAATATCTTTGGCCCGTAGTACAAAGATGAACATGTGTTTAGATGAATATGACCAACTGATGAATATCTTTGGCCTGTAGTGCAAAGATGACTTGTTGATGAATATCTTTGGCTTGTAGTGCAAAGATGACTTGTTGATGAATATCTTTGGCTTGTAGTGCAAAGATGACTTATTGATGTATATCTTTGGCCGTAGTGCAAATATGAATTTATTAGTATGACTATGAACATGAACTGTGATTTGGTATAACCATGATCTTTGATGTTTCAGGTGATAAAAATTATCTTTGTCCTGGATGAGAAAAGGAATTTAGAACAACAATTACGATTATGCGTTATACATGTGATTGTGGACAGGAATTGTTGATTGATGTTATAGGGATAAAATATTGTTGATGGACCTTTAACATGGAGAAGATAATAGACTTTATAGTCTATTTTACTCTTCTAATGGATTGCTCGTTCCGCTGCAACTATGGTTGAATTTTTTTTCATATACCATATGTTCTAAATCTCTGATTTATTACTGTTGAAGGCTATTGATAATTTATTTATCTTTAGTCATGACATTCTTTACTGAGCTAGTTGTGCTCACCCTTTTGCTTCACAATTCCTTTCAGGTAATACGAGTGTAGCTGGGTCGAGCGGGGGATAACAGGGGAATAGAACGGTGGTCATCATTTAGTAGTTATATTTGGCGAATCAACTAGAGTGAAGCGAACCCAACGTTGGAAGGGTGTTTTGCCACTATCATACAAGATGTCTAATGACATACCACCTCGTGTCATCATAAGACATGGATGTGCTCATCCACTTGCTGAGTATATCTACCAGCACTATCTATATGATCTTGGAGTCTATTTGAAATATAACTCTTAATTAGAGACAGTGGAGATAATGATATGTCAGGAGAAGACTTGTCATTGGGAAGAATATGATAGTAATCTTCTTGTTTTTCTTTGGGGTCTATTGGGTCAACCAAGGATAATTCTGTGGCCATATGATATCTATAATAACCTAGACGCATGGCCTCCCATGTACGAAGGTTTCCTTGAGCACTTCCCAAAGATTCTAATTTCTAAAACAGTTTTCGACTATACCTTTATGTAAGGTGTCATTATGAGGTGATGTCCACGGTTGGGACATAAGTCACAGTTGATATATATTTGTATACAAACTCACATCATATGCGTTGTTGTATTTTGCACGACAATTGTTGTAATAAAGTTGTAGTTGTTTTCTGTACCATGTATTTGGCGACTCAGAATGGGTTGGATGGAATGGACCTATTTTGAGGTTGTCACAATAAATCTCACCGTCCATACAGTGTCAAAGGCACGAGACCCATTAGTATATATATATAATTTGTTATTTGGTCTTTATATATATTTCAGGGGTTCATGCCCTGCATGGGTACTATGCTTGTAATGCTTTAAAAGAACAACCGAAAAATATTGTTTTTTTAATGTGGAATTTTTTTTGTCAAATTCATGCTTGACTGTCATTATTAATGAAAGTATATATATATTAATATTTGAAGAAAAATTTCAAAATCCAATCCACTTTTTAGGAATACAATAATTTCATAATTAAGTATATTATTTATTATTATAATATTAAAAATCAAACAAATTTTATTAAAAGAGAAATAAATAAATTAACCTAAAATGATAATCAAACCTGAAACATAAATGTCACATTACCTTAATCTTTATATTTCAATCCCCTCTCCATATGATTGAGTTTCACCCACTTGATCAAATAATTATGTAATTGAAATTTCATACGCGAAAAAAAAATATAAAATAGTAAGAACATATTTTTTTATTTCTATTTTTTTTAAAATAAACTAACCAATTTTTTTAAAAGATGATTTTAGATAAATAAGTAAAATAAAAATAAAGTTGAGGTAACTAGTAAATTTTAACCTTTTATTATTAATTAAATTTTAAAATTTGACTCAAAGACAGCTAATTTTATCTCTTCAAGCCGGCTCAATTGACAGATCAAGTCGGCTGGCTCGGTCAAAACTCACATAAACGATGTCGTTGACTAAAAGCCTTTGAAATGACAGAAATTTTAGGCAACCGCCACAAGCAGCATTAAAATTTAAAAGTCGTTTTTTTCCCTTGCTCCCCAAGTATATCAGAAGGACAAAAATGTATATTTGATCATCACTGAGGACATTTACGTCAAAGGAAAAATGAAGCATTGTCCATTATAAAAGCTAACAAAGAGGACGCATTTTTATAGAAAACACCATCACTCTCTATATAAGCTCCTCTCTCGGAGTCTCGGTGCTAGGGTTTTGAGTTTGAAATTGGCTGCGCTGGTTAGTTTTCTCCTCATATGATTCTATGTAGTCATAATTCTTTTTACATTGTAATGATCTATAGTTTTTTCGATTATTTTGAGAAATGAAGTTCTAACGATCATTGAATTAATTTAATCAGTTGCATAGGATCTGTGGATTAATTGATATTTTTGTTTAATTTCGTTAGTTTAAGCTTTCTAAGTTTAATTAGTTTAACGGTCATTGAATTAGTTTAATCGCTGAAATTTGTGATATATACAAATAATGTCCATACAATCAGTATGGATGAGTTGTGTTCGAGTTTGTGGTCTGTTAGTTTGCAGAAGTGATTACTTATATGAACGAATTCTCTGGTGGATTAGTATTTTTGTTATAAAATGTAGTCATATGGATTATTATCTAGTGTTGGGATTTGGGAAAAATATAATGTTATTTTAGGATTAAGGGAGGAATAGTTTTATTATTATCTGTGTTTTGTATCTTAAAAACGCTTTTAATTAGTTTTGTTGTTTATTTGTTTTATCCTCTGAAGCTTTTGTTTAATTTTGTGTTTGGGATGTAAGGCATAACAACTAGCTAGAGATCTTGAATATTTAATGTTTTCTGATTGTTTTCAGATGTCAGAGTATTGTTTTGTAATTTATCTTTTGTTATATTTATAATTATTTGCCAGAGTATTTACAAGTATAATTTGATTATGGTTTGGGTCTGTATACTCATTCCTCTCATTGAATAAAATAATATTGCAATATAACTTTCTAGTCATTTAAATGGAATTACAATTTAAAAAAATAGGATGCATTATACTTCAAGGCTTAATTGATCAAACATGTATTGTCATTCTCAATGTAAGTTTCTCTGAAAAGTGAGCACATTTAAGTTTCTATTGGATTAATTATTTGTTGAGCAGGTTATATGTATTGTATTGATGTTGTAATCTATTATTTGTTGGTGGACATATTTTGTTTCTTTAGAATTTAGAGGTGCTGATATTTTTCTTAATTCATTTGAGCTTATATTTGTCTCAAGGTAATTCATTTTTGCTGCTAATAAAGTGAATATTGTTATTGATCTGTATCTGTAGTTTGGTCCACTGTGAAGTTCTGTCTAGTAGCTTCCAAAGTTGTAGGAGAGAGTTCCCTTTTTTCTTTAGTAATTTTAGTTATGATACATTATTTGTTTTTAATTTCAATCCGCAGTTACTTGCTTCATTATGGGTAAGGAGAAGTTTCACATCAACATTGTGGTCATTGGCCATGTGGATTCTGGAAAGTCAACAACCACTGGTCATCTCATCTATAAGCTGGGAGGTATTGACAAAAGGGTGATTGAGAGGTTTGAGAAGGAAGCTGCTGAAATGAACAAGCGCTCATTCAAGTATGCCTGGGTTCTTGACAAGCTCAAGGCTGAGCGTGAGCGCGGTATCACCATTGATATTGCTCTGTGGAAGTTTGAGACCACCAAGTACTACTGCACTGTCATTGATGCCCCTGGACATCGTGATTTCATCAAGAATATGATTACTGGAACTTCCCAGGCAGACTGTGCTGTGCTTATCATTGACTCCACCACTGGAGGTTTTGAAGCTGGTATCTCCAAGGATGGGCAGACCCGTGAACATGCCTTGCTTGCTTTCACACTTGGTGTCAAGCAGATGATCTGTTGCTGCAATAAGGTCAGTTGTTTTGCACATAACTTGTTACAATTTGTGGGTTTATTGTTTTCTTGGTTTTAAGTTATATTTCCTTTTCTATGTAGATGGATGCCACAACTCCCAAGTACTCCAAGGGTAGGTACGAAGAAATTGTGAAGGAGGTGTCATCCTATTTGAAGAAGGTGGGATACAACCCTGATAAGATAGCCTTTATTCCCATCTCTGGGTTTGAAGGCGACAACATGATTGAGAGGTCTACAAACCTTGACTGGTACAAGGGTCCTACCCTACTTGAAGCCCTTGACCAGATCACTGAGCCCAAGAGGCCCTCAGACAAGCCCCTTCGTCTCCCTCTCCAGGATGTGTACAAGATCGGTGGTATTGGAACCGTGCCAGTGGGACGTGTTGAAACTGGTACCATCAAGCCTGGGATGGTTGTGACTTTTGGCCCATCTGGCTTGACCACTGAAGTCAAATCTGTCGAGATGCACCACGAGGCTCTTCTAGAGGCTCTTCCAGGTGACAATGTTGGGTTCAATGTAAAGAATGTTGCTGTTAAGGATCTCAAGCGTGGTTATGTTGCCTCAAATTCCAAAGATGATCCCGCCAAGGAGGCTGCCAATTTCACTTCTCAAGTCATCATCATGAACCACCCTGGGCAGATTGGAAATGGATATGCTCCTGTGCTTGACTGTCACACTTCCCACATTGCTGTCAAGTTTGCTGAACTTTTAACCAAAATAGATAGGCGGTCTGGCAAGGAGCTTGAGAAGGAGCCTAAGTTTCTGAAGAATGGTGACGCAGGGATGGTCAAGATGGTTCCCACCAAGCCCATGGTGGTCGAGACTTTCTCCGAGTACCCTCCACTTGGGAGGTTTGCTGTGAGGGACATGAGGCAGACTGTTGCTGTGGGAGTCATCAAGAGCGTGGAGAAGAAAGATCCCACTGGAGCAAAGATCACCAAGGCTGCTGCCAAGAAAAAGTGAACCGTGCAGGTGCAGCCTTCTTTTGGAGGCTGTTATCATATTTCTAATAAAGACTCTGTTTTTGTTTGCAGTTTGGTTGTTGCTTGTTTAAGTAGTCATTCACTCTGTTTTTGTTACATGTCTTGGCCGTTATCTGGTATCTGGTCTCAGTGCTGGGTGCTTGATCGGCGGTGGCATGGTTAATGTCTACTATCTACTGTGTTTTTCTTATTATGGTGAAACTGGTTTATGTGATGTCTACCTGTGGGCTACACTGGATATAATATATTATAATTTCTGTTATGGAGCTGTGTTTTAATTGCACATTTGTAACTTTCTTATAGCTTTATGTTTTTTGGTTTCTTTTACGAAATTATGTTCACTCTCTAGACTTTTCTAATCATAGGCAATAAGCCCTACTATAAATGTACTAAGAAAACAAAAACGTGTGGAAATATCAAAAAGATTCCTAAAAATTTAGAGAATATAATGATTTTTTATACCGTCAGAATGGTTTATATTCCAGAAAGATCAACAAACACACTATTTTCATTAAATTTCTTCTTTTTTTCATTCCATTACTTCATTTCAAACAAAATCATACTTGATAATCAGATGTTGAAATGTACAATTGCAAGCCAGAGGACAATTTGGTAAAAGCAAACATCAGTTGCCAATAAAATCTGAAATTAGTATCAACACTAGGTGGTAGTATTTCATTCCTGAAAAATTTTTACTATGCAACTTTTGAAAGCTCTTGACATTTGAATCAACACAATGGGCAGAAACCTAGTATGTACCTTTCTTAGCTAAACCAATAGCCCAATAAAAAAGGGATAACCACACCAAATTATTAAGATTCGAACTATAACCACACCAAATTATTAAGATTCGAACTATCAAAAAGGGATAAGCACCAAATTATTAAGATTTGAACCATCACACTCCGCTATTCCAACATAACCGGAAAAATAAAAGCCAGGATAAGTAGTAATGTTCTCAAAAGAGACTGTATAAGTGCAGCCTGATGTGAAACAGCAAGCATTTGGCATGTTTTTGTTTAATGAGATCCAACTACAAGTTCTTAAAAGCAGACTCCTGAGATCCTTTTTGTGGAGTCAATCTTGCCAACAGAGCCTTGTTATGACAGTGCTCAGCATCAACAAAGTAGAAGTTTCCATTGGCCTTGAAAGTCACGAAAGGCCTGTTGGTCTCTGGTGGCGGAAAACTTAATAGTTTTTGGAATATGAGATGCCAGCCATGACAGCATCTCCACATCGAAGGTGTCTGAACCTGGTTGCCACCTGAGCTTATGAATGTAAGGGCTCACAAACCAGTGAAGTGCAGCGGTGGTAGAAGCACTTAAGAATATTACCGAGGATGCCACTGCACCCTTCAGGATAACATTCATATCTGGAGATGTCATGAAGGTTATCACAGGTCCCAAAGACACCGAGAGACAGCAGGTGGAAAGAGAGAGAAGCTTTACTTTCTTGATAGTACTTGAGATTGGACCATGATAAACAACTCCAGTTTCTTTTTCATTCTCCTCAACCTCTCCCCCTTTACGAGGTCCTATGCTGATCTTGTTGTCGTCTTCCGCAGCAGTGGATCTAGAAGCCCATCTTTTCTGGGCAGCAGCAAGCTTTGTTGCAGAGTTGATGTTGGTGTAATCATTTTCAGTCTGGAGTCGTGTTCCAAACCTACAAGGATGATAAACTGAAGCAGCAAAGTATTGTCAAACATAGTAATAGTTTTAATGATGGTTGATCTTGGCTGTAGTGTAGGGATAGCAACATACCTTAAGCTACATATGGATTGAGGTATTCAAAATTGATTTGGAGTTAGTCATTCAAGGAATATAGCTCCAATCCAGAACTAGTAACATACATTTAGATACAATAAGACAATTGTATATTATACTTCGTATTTCTTATGGTACAAGTTGGAAATATTTAGACAAATCCTTTGATTTGCTAATATCAACTTTTTGCACAGAGTTTAAATAGATATGGGTAGAAAATAGAAATAAGAATATTTTGTTAACTGTGATATTTCTTTTCATGATTATTTAAGAAAAGCCAATAATAGAGTAGAAAAGTACTGGAATTATCTAAACAAATTAAAAAAGATAGAAACATGCTTTTTACTTGTCAAGAAAAAATAACAACATGCTTGCTCCTGACTTCACTCTGTAGTGGTCATCTAATTTAACAAAGTGAAAAACAAATGTTTGATTTTATACCATCTTCCTAAAACTAGAGCATTCACCCATAACCATTTTGCATTGAATTTTCCTGCACAACCAACCATAACATTATCTTTCAAAATTCGCAATTACGTTCACTATGAACCCAATTAAAGAAAAAGAAAATTACTATTGAATATATGATTAAACTTGTCTATTTCAACATTTACACACTCGATCGATGGAAAAAGTACTACTCCCCTTTCTTTCATACAAGTTAGCAGGTCTTGCAAAAAGTAAGTTGGGTTCTTATATAATATACATTATGGATTAATTGAGAAAACCAAAAACACATGACCTACTTTTAATATAGGTCAACTTTTAATACATATTTTATGAAATAGTCCATATGGACTGTTTGTGAGACCCCAGTCTAGGTATACATATTTCAACTTTTAATAACCAATAACTAGAAGAAGAAATAGTCCAAAACATGTACCAGTTGCACGTGAGAATTTGGATCTTTTTAGTTGTATATCTATTTTTCTCTCTTATTTGATTTGCTTTTTTTCTTTTTTTCTTGTTTTTTTTTTCTTTTCCTTTTGAGGGAAAAAAGATTTACTTTAATTAAATTTTAACCTAATTAGCAAAAAATAAAATAAAATCTTAACCTATAATTAAGTTTTTGATTGAAGAAGTCTGAATAGTTTATTATTTAGGAGCCCCCGGCATAAACTTTTCCGAATGAAGATGAACATATGAAAGGAATGGAAATAGCAATCCACTAATATTGAGACTTATCAGTGCCCTAATCTTCACCAGAATATGTTCAATTTGGTACCAACACCCTACAGTCGAAGAGAAGTGGTACAAATTATTAAATTAACGATAAACTAGTACTATAGAATATGGATGGTTTGCTGCATAGTCTTCCCCAAAATATGGTAGAAATAGAGGTTTCAACAATAAGGACATAACTAGAAGGCATGTTCCACTGAGGTTCAGGGTCAAATACATTTGCAAATGGCCAGAAAAAGCAAGGAGCACAAATTCAAAGGAATTGTTTTGGGGCTTCAATAGAGACCAAAGAAGGTAAACTCCAATAAAGGGTTTGGAGTTATTGGTCGTGCCCCTTCATCATCATCACCACCACCTCCTCCTCACCCTTCTTCTGTTTTCTATTCCCCTATGATGATGGTTCCAATTGTAGTCAAGACTTTCGTGGGTAAGAGGCAGAGAGAAGTAAATTGAGATTTGCCGATTTGTAATAAGTAAATAGATTGGGGATAAAAACATTTGGGTCTATATTTTATTTATTTATTTGTTAGTATAGGTCTAAACTATGTCTAACCTATTGTATTAAGTAGGTATTCAAACCAATAATTTAGGTAGGTTGGGTTGACCTAGTGGATTTAAGCTTATTTTTCTAGGTCTAGCTAGACCTTAATTACAGTAACATTTGCTTCAGTAAAGCCTATATCTTTATTATGCTAAAAATTTATATAACTTTGAATAAGCATAGCATAAAAAGTTGAAATCCACTAGGTCAACCCAACATACCTTAATTTTATTTGTTAGTGGTTAGGTACCTACTTAACGATATGACTAGATATTGTTTAGACCTATATTATGAAAAACAAACATAGAACCAAACTACTTAACTACTTTCAACCCAAACATATTAAACTCATATATATATATATATATATATATACATATATGTGTGTGTGTGTGTGTTTGTATTTGACATGTGAGTCTAACCCAACCACAGTTGGTAATGGAATCTTATCTAGCTAACTTATCTACAACCGTTCATAGAGAAATCATATGAGTTGTATAGTCAACTAATTTAAATTAGTTTGACAATATTATATAGAGGGTAAGAGAAGCAATATGCCAAACGATTTTCTCAAAGTTGAATAGACATTTTTGTCCACGTCCAACATATAGTATATCGGAAAGTAAATAGCTACAATCAGAATCATATTCGAACACGCGCAAAAAAAATCACTTTGCTGACTAGTAAAGCACATACAATCTCACAATGGACAGCTATAAATGAGTTAGCTAGATAATACCTTATACCCAACTACATATATATATATATATATATAATTTTAGTTATTAGTCTTTAGCTCCTAGTATTCATTACTATTCTATTTTCTCTCCACTCCCCTTCGCAATTTCAATCATAACATTTAGGTTATCATAACGACCGAAAGTGGAAACTAGTTGAGAGCCTCTTAGGGATGACAATTACACATCCCATCCTCATCCCTAGTCTCATAAAAATTCCTCATACCCGCCCCCATTCCCCACAGGTATTAAAACTTAATAACCATCCCTATCCCCACAGGACCACGAAGATTAATATTTTGTGAAATTTTTAAATAAAAGATCAATTTTAGTTATATTTACAATAGTTTTAGACAAAAATGCTAAAATTAAGAAAAATCAAATAATAATATACACACAAACACAAGGACATATTTTAATTATGTAATATATAATAGTATAAATATTAATTTAATTAGTATATAACTATTCGGGTTCGGGTTCGGGTTCGGGTTCGGGTTCGGGTTCGGGTTCGGAGGCGAGGGGAGGCGGGGTGGGGTCGGGGTCGAGGGAAGCAAATACCATCCCCTCCCCATCCCCAAACCCAAACCCAAACCCAAACCCAAACCCAAAAATAACATTTGGTGATTCTCCATCCCCAAGCCCATCCCCAATCAGAGTCAAAATCACCTTCCCCATTCGGAGCGGGCTGAGGGAATCACTGTGAAGACGGGACAAATTGTCATCCCTAAGTCAGCCTATGCACCTCTTCAACTATCAGCTTCCCCTTGCTTCCGATTCAAGTTATGATAGCTGCTAGAAATTGGTAACAGCCTAAGGGTATCCGCTCCTCTTCAGCTCTCAACTTCCATCACCTTCGCTTCTACTAGCGACAAAGAAGATAAAGTGAAAGTTGATGAAGTTGTTGCACAGCATTACAATTCAAAGGAGCTTGGGCCAGTTATGTTAATCTAGTGATTCAATAACTGTGGGTCTGCGTCAGCGTGCTAAGGAAGTGGTCAATTTAGGAGCTGCCTATTTTTTCAGTTTTGAACTCCATTTCTTTCTAAACTATTAATTAGGTATTGATTTTGATAAGTGAATTTGGGGCGAGGTTTGGATATGGGGAATAGGTTTGGATATGAAGGAGATGCTGATGGTGTTGGACTTAAATATGGATTGACTTAGATTCAACCAACAACTATATAGGTCCAAATTATATAACCTGTATCAAAATTTGATTATGTATTTTAGTTTTTAAGTGACCAATAATCTATATTATGAAATCCAAGGACAACCCAACGTACATTTTCCCAAGCCTAAGTTCAGCTGATTTTCAACTTCAAAGCAAAAGTCTACATCAACTTATATTTGTCAGCCCAAGTTCAGTTTGGCTGTTAGTCTAACTTCGCAGAAGAACTCTACATCAAGGGGTACCTCTTATCTGACTTAAAACCGTAAGTATTGCAAATGCTGCACAAGACAATTTACCAAAAGGGAGAAAAATATTCAAGACAGATACCAACTCGTTCAAGAACATTGGAACTATGCATCTTCTTTCCGAAAACAAACCTTTTACGCCCATTTCAAATGATTAACCTAGCTAACTAACATAACTGCTAGTAACACACAGAATTGATACAAATTTAACAACCCATTTCTTCTAAGTTGAATAATTGTATAACACAAACCATACAAATAGCAGAAGCTCTCAATTACTGGATTCAAAAAAAAAATTGTGAGTGTATAGTCAATTTCCAACCAAAAATTATAATCAGCTATAAAATAACCAATACAAGGCGCAAATTAGAAATGTAGATAATTCGAGATGGAGAAAGAGATCACCAAACTGTAGTTTAAAAAGAAATGTATAGAGGAAGAAAAGGGCGGACCTGAGTGGAGATTCTTGGAAGCGAGACGCTGACGGGCTTGTGATCGAACCAGCTGAAAAAGAGCCCCTCTTCCCATTTCTCACTCTCTCTCCCAATTTAATTCTTTTGGGTGTGATTTACTGAATCTCTCCGTAACTGTTGTTACTAGGGTTTTGGTTTAGATACTAGGGTTTTTATCTTAAAAATATTATCATTATAAGAGAACTTTTAGACAAATTGGCAGTTGGTCTAGTGGTGTGTTTCTAGCTTGGGGTACGAGTCGTCTAATCTCCAATTTTTACTCTAAACTTTAGCCCTAAAATCGATTCGCACCCTCAATTTTGAATTTCAAAACAATTTACACCCTCCACCCAATACATCAAAATAATTTGCACACAAAACTTTGGTGCAAAGGTGCAAATTGTATTTTAACTCAAAGTTTAGACTATTTAATTCAAAATAAAATGCAAATCGATTTTAAAACTAAAGTTTATGGTGTAATTTGGAATTTAATCTAGTTACTCCAGTACTAATATTTTTAAATGTGTGGTTAATCTATTTAAAAATATCTATAATAGCAATTATAAAACATACATATCATCTGCTTTATTAGAAATTAAAAAGACAATCGGGATAATTTCTAATTGACATCTTTATTAGCGTAAGATTTAGGTGGTGTTTGGTTGCATCTTAATGCATCTTAACAGTCCACCTCTTAATGCTTCTTGTGAAACCCCAAATTTTATGAATAAATATTTAATTTTCTCGAAATAATTTTTTTTAAATATTATGGTGTGGATTTGATATAATGTTATAGTTGTGGGTTATATTTATAAATTTTGCGAAGTACACAAGTTGTTATATAATATTCGATTGGTCGGAAAATATTCTTTTTGTCGGGAAATATCCGTACGACGGTACAATCATTGGTGAACCCACAACGGAAGTACTATCGTAGTTAGAAAATGACAAAAATATTTTATGAAAATAACGGCGGAGGTTTTACCGTTAAAACTGTCGAACTACTCGGTAGTAAAAGTACAGTAATACGCGTAGTTGCATAGTAGCACACGGTATTGATTATTGATGCTTACATGATAAGTCACTCAGTTATACTCCATTATTGCTACAGTAATTGTTGCATCATATCTCTCATATTATTGATCGATTATTGTCACAGTATTATCTGCATAATATGTTATTTTATTAAATCAATAATTGAAACGATAAAGTTATTCATATTATAAATTACAATATTTACAATGTCTAGAATTTCTGTCAATGAGAGATTAGATAATCTAATTGCGCGCCAATAGGGAGAAATCCTTATCGGAAAGCCCCTCTTTCCTGGGAACGACCTGGTTGATAAATATTGTGAGTTATGATATTAATGATGAATGTTATTAAAATTAAAGTTGTGTTCGGAGTTGAATTTGGAGACGCGGATGTGATATTTGAGTCCGGAACGATAAAATTAGTAAATATAGTCTATAAACAAAAAAAAATTTGGGATTCACTATTTGGTCAAAAGGTCAATAGTTGACTTTTTCGAGAAAAGTCAAACTTCAAAATTTCAAAATTTATATTATTGATAAAAATAGTTTCATTATGTTGGAATTGTTTGTGTTAGTGAAAATCGATATCTATTCCGATGATAATTGATGTCTGGGGTTATATTGATAAATCGGGTAATTTATCGGATAAATGAGCAATTAATTACTACTAATTCACATGCTTATATAACTATTTGTTCACATGTGTATACTATTGAATCACATTCTTTTACAATTAGGGGAGTTGATGCAAAATTGATAATACTTGCATGACTAAGTTAAAAATAGAGGTATAAATGGAGGTACTATATTATAATTATTTTTATCACATGATTAGAACTATTGAGTCACATGATTTACTATTGATTCACATTATTTACTATTAGGGGAGCTGGTGCAAGTTTGATAATATTTGCAGGACTAAATTAAAAATAAAGAAAAAGAGGAAGGTATTATACTATAATATTTCGAGCCTCAAAACGTACAATTATCGAAACTATATTTTTCTATAAATAGAAGCTCATTCTTCCTTCATTTCTCACCAATTCACAAAAGCTTTAGAGCAATTATTATAGAGAGAAATTATAGAGAGAAAGAAGAAAATAAGTCTGCTACCTCACTATTCCAGTATCCAGTTTTTTTTAAGGTAGGGAATATTATTTGTTGTACTCGTAAGGAGTACTCTTTCTTTCTTATTTATGAAGAGAACTTCTGTTATTCCATTCTTTATTATTCTGTTGGAATGACCTGTATACGCGGGCTACCCTATACTTGATAAAATTCTTAAGTTATTCCATTCTTTAATATTATATTAGAATAACCTGTCTATGCAAAGTACTGCATACATGGTGAAATTCTTCTAATATTCCATTCTTTATTATTCTGTTGGAATATACTGTCTGTGCGTTTTACGCCGGACCTGGTTCTGTTATTTATTATTCTGTTAGAATATCATGTCTGTGGGTTTTACACCGGACCTGATTCTGTTATTTATTATTCTGTTGGAATATCCTATCGGTGCATTTTACGCCGGACCTGGTTCCATTCTTTATTATTATATTGGAATATCATGTCTGTACGTTTTACGCCGGACCTGGTTCCGTTATTGATTATTCTGTTGGAATAACCTGCCTGTACGGTCTATTGCGTGCATGGTGTAAGACCCCAACTTATTATAAATAAAATCGAATTTTCTCTAATTATATTTGTGAATAATAAGGTATTAATTTGATATAATTCTTTGGTTATGGATGAAATGTGCAAATATTGCAAAATATGCAAGTGGTTATAAAATAATCATTGTTGTCGAGGAATATTCGTTTGGTCGTGGAATATTCTTGTTGTCGGGGAATATTCGTACGACGGCGCAGTCATTTGTGGGCCCCATAACAGAATAACTGTCGAATGAAGAAAATGACAAGTATGAGTTTTTATAAATAACGGCGTAGTTGTTACCGTTAACACTGTTGGAATACCCGGTGATTAAAATACAGTAATACGCGTGGATGCACAGTATCGATGAATTATTGATCTTTACGTAAAAAGGCACTACTCAATAATTGTTACAGTAGTTACTGTTCAATATTTTATTTTATTGATTCAATAATTGCTGCGTTGATATTTTATATTATTGTTGTTTCAATAATTGTCACTGCATAGTATTTTCCATTATCAGATCAATAATTTATATTATTTGAATAATATTATTAGATAACATTATTGGCAATGTCTAGAAAGTTCTGTCAAGGAGAGGTTTGGTCACCTAATTGCGCGCCAATAAGGAAAAATTCTTATTGGAAAGCCCCCTCTTTCCTGGGAACGGCCTGGTTGTCATAAATGTGATTCTGTAATATTATTTGTGAATAATTAATTATTGATTCATATGATAAGAAAATATTTATTTTATGTGGATATAAATGTTGGATATATTTATTGTGGTTAAAAATGAAGGAGTTAATATTGAGGTATTTTATTAGTATTTTTGTCGAAATGAAGGTATTAAAAATTAAACCAGTGTTTTTGAGATATATTGTGTAAGTTATAATTTTTAATCCGACCGTTGGATCGTTGTAATTTTTGGATATGTTATATATATATATATATATATATATAAGTTGAGTATATGTCCACAAATTTTGAACCGTTAAAAATGAACGTATGATTTGTTATGAATTTTAAGAGGTGACTGATTCAGAAATTAGGTTTATAAATGATTTTGGTAGAAAATTCTAGAATTGAGTGAGCCCCACTTGTGGTTGATGAAGAAATGTGCTGAATTTATTTCAAATGTGGTGGGTGGAAATAGTAGCAGGAAAAGCCATCAGGTTGCAGGTCAAGTCTGCTAACATTTTCCTATAAATAGAGGGCTAAGTTAGAATTGAAAATCACACCATTAACAAGTTTTCTCTCTTTCTCTCTCTAGATTATTGAGTGTATTTTGTAAGAATTTAGATACTTTGTGAGTTTCTATTCATAAGTGCATGTTTCATTTAGACTTATACCGATATTCCGATCAGAAGTACTAATATTTTGATGTAAGGGATGTTATTTTTTTCATATATGATATTATTTCTTCAATATCATTATACCGAAGTATTGATCTGATTTTTTATCAAATTTAGTACTTTTTGTGTCGGGGTTACTATTCACGTATACGGCACTATTCATGTATACGACACTATTCACGAATACGGTACTATTCACCGAAAAATAAAATTTTCTTCTTTTTATCCAAGATGTCAATTATGGTTACTATCTTTGATTTTATACATGTTTTGATCTTTATTTTTGAATTCTGCTTCAAAATTGGTATTTATGAAGTATTATTGATTTTGGATAAACTGTTATACGAATCCCTACTATTTGTCCTTCCGTTTCACTGGATTCATTTTCTTTAAAATATTTTTCATCATCCTCAGTCCTAAATGATGATAATACTAAATATCTTAGGCCTGCAGTGCAACGATAAATGATTAACTGATGAATATCTTTAGCCCGTAGTGTAAAGATGAACAGGTGTTGAGATGAACATGACCAACTGGTGATACAAATGAATATCTTTGGCCTGTAGTGCAAAGATGAATATTTGATTAAATATGTATATTGATTGTTGTTACAGGGATAAAATATTGATGATGGACTTTTAAATCTTAGAAGATAGTAGAACTCATTCTCTACTTGACTCTTCTAATGGATTGATGTTTCCGCTGCAGTTGTTGATCTAAAACTTGTTGGCTATTATATTTTATCAGATTTTTCCCTGTTGAAGACTAACGATAATTTGTTGTATATTATCTTAGTCATAACATTCTTTACTGGACTAGTTGAGCTCACCCTTTTCTTTTTTGTTCCATTTTTCTCAGGAGGTGAGAACATAGCATGAACTAGTCGTGGTACGGAGTGATGGTTCTAGAAAGATGTTTTAGCAATCCTTACTATTTCTGTAAAATAATGTATGAATAATTGTAACGAGTACTTATTTGAGTGTGGATATTGTCTAGAAGACAATATTTATATTTAAACTCACAGTATGTGTTGTCGTATTTTGCACGACAATTGTATTATTGAAGTTGTAGTTTGCTTTCTATATCATGTATTTGGCGACTCAAAATGGGTGTTGTATACCTATTTTGGGGGCGTCACACATGGTGATTTCTTTTATTATTTCATTCTTTATTATACTCAGTTGGTTAAAACTTTGACTTCTATACTCCATAAAATTAGTGGAATATCCTTTATATTTGCGCTTCATCCAGTATCTTTTCTTGAAAATATTCTTCTGAACATTCTTGAATTTTACTCTACAAAGCAGTATCATGTTGACAATTTGGACGTTATCAGTTCCTAGATAAATTAATTCTTGAACTTGTTTTATTGAATTCTTATATCATTGTCATCATCCTCATGTTTATATTTTGTTGAAAGTCATCTGTGGCATGTAGTACATAGATGGACTTGGTATGATTATGACCAGGGATTATTCGGTATAATCATAAACGTAATGTTAAAAATGTGTGGAAAAAGTCCTCATTAGCCCGTAGTGCATTGATGGACAGTTTTTGATATGATTATGGCTATGGATTCTCTTTGGCCGTAATGCAAAGATAAATTATTTTATGGCATGATCAGGACCGTTGATGAAAACATGATTATCTTTAGCCGTAGTGCATGGATAATTCGTGGTCGTTGTAAGACCCCAATTTATTATAAATAAAATCGAATTTCCTCTAATTATATTTGTGAATAATAAGGTATTAAATTGATATAATTCTCTGGTTATGGGTGAAATGTGCAAATTTTGAAAAATATGCAAGTGGTTATAAAATAATCATTGTGTCGGGGAATATTCGTTTGGTCGTGGAATATTCTTATTGTCGGAGAATATTCGTACGACGGCGCAGTCATTTGTGGGCCTCATAACAGAAAAACTGTCTAATGAAGAAAATAACAAGTATGAGTTTTTATAAATAACGGCGTAGTTGTTACCGTTAACATTGTTGGAACACCCGGTGGTTAAAATACAGTAATACGCGTGGATGCACAGTATTGATGAATTATTGATCTTTACGTAAGACGACACTACTCAATAATTGTTACAGTAGTTACTGTTCAATATTTTATTTTATTGATTCAATAATTGATGCGTTGATATTTTATATTATTATTGTTTCAATAATTGTCACTGCACAGTATTTTCCATTATCAGATCAATAATTCATATTATTTGAATAATATTATTAGATACCATTATTGGCAATGTCTAGAAAGTTCTGTCAATGAGAGGTTTGGTCACCTAATTGCGCGCCAATAAGGAGAAATTCTTATTGGAAAGCCCCCTCTTTCCTGGGAACGGCCTGGTTGTCATAAATGTGATTCTGTAATATTATTTGTGAATAATTAATTATTGATTCATATGATAAGGAAATATTTATTTTATGTGGATATAAATATTAGATATATTTATTGTGATTAAAAATGAAGGAGTTAATATTGAGGTGTTTTATTAGTATTTTTGTCGGAATGAAGGTATTAAAAATTAAACCAGTGTTTTTGAGATATATTGTGTGAGTTATAATTTTTAATCCGACCGTTAGATCGTTGTAATTTTTGGACATGTTATATATATATATATATATATATATATATATAAGTCGAGTATATGTCCACAAATTTTGAACCGTTAAAAATGAACGTATGATTTGTTATGAATTTTAATAGGTGACTGATTCAGAAATTAGGCTTATAAATGAGTTTGGTAGAAAATTCTAGAATTGAGTGAGCCCCACTTGTGGTTGGTGAAAAAATATGCTGAATTTATTTTAAATGTGGTGGGTGGGAATAGTAGTAGGAAAAGCCATCAGGATGCAGGTCAAGTCTGCTAACATTTTCCTATAAATAGAGGGCTAAGTTAGAATTGAAAATCACACCAGAAACAAGTTTTCTCCCTTTCTCTCTCTAGATTATTGAGTGTATTTTGTGAGAATTTAGATACTTTGTGAGTTTCTATTATAAGTGCAAGTTTCCTTTAGACTTATACCGATATTTCGATCAGAAGTACTGATATTTTGAGGTAAGGGATGTTATTTTATTCATATATGATATTATTTCTTCAATATCATTATGTCGAAGTATTAATATAAATTTTTATCAAAATTAGAACTTTTTGTGTCGGGGTTACTATTCACGTATACGGTACTATTCACCGAAAAATAAAATTTTCTTCTTTTTGTCCAAGATGTCAATTATGGTTACTATCTTTGATTTTATCCATGTTTTGATCTTTATTTTTGAATTCTGCTTCAAAATTGGTATTTATGAAGTATTATTGATCTTGGATAAACTGTTATACGAATCCCTACTATTTGTCCTTCTGTTTCACTCGATTCGTTTCCTTTAAAATATTTTTCGTCATCCTCAGTCCTAAATGATGATATTACTAAATATCTTAGGCCTGTAGTGCAAAGATAAATGATTAACTGATGAATATCTTTGACCCGTAGTGCAAAGATGAACAGGTGTTGAGATGAACATGACCAACTGGTGATACAAATGAATATCTTTGGCTTGTAGTGCAAAGATGAATATTTGATTAAAGATGTATATTGATTGTTGTTACAGGGATAAAATATTGATGATGGACTTTTAAATCTTAGAAGATAGTACAACTCATTCTCTACTTGACTCTTCTAATGGATTGATGTTTTCGCTGCAGTTGTTGATCTAAAACTTGTTGGCTATTATATTTTATCAGATTTTTTCTTATTGAAGACTAACGATAATTTGTTGTATATTATCTTAGTCATAATATTCTTTACTGGGCTAGTTGAGCTCACCCTTTTCCTTTTTGTTCCATTTTTCTCAGGAGGTGAAAACATAGCAGGAACTAGTCGGGGTACGGAGTGATGGTTCTAGAAAGATGTTTTAGCAGTCCTTACTATTTCTGTAAAATAGTGTTTGAATAATTGTAACGAGGATTTATTTGAGTGTGGATATTGTCTAAAAGACAATATTTGTATTTAAACTTACAGTATGTGTTGTTGTATTTCGCACGACAATTGTATTATTGAAGTTGTAGTTTGTTTTCTATACCATGTATTTGGCTACTCAGAATGGGTGTTGTATACCTATTTTGGATGCGTCACAGTTGGTATCAAAGCTTAGGGATATGGTTTCTGGCGGAGATCGGGGAATAGAACCAGGAGGGGAGAGATGAGTAAATCCTTCGATAGTGTGTCTTATCTAATCTTATTTGTTGGTCTGTCATAATATAGGGATATTATGTGATATATTAATTTGTTCAATTAACCCTTTTTTTATTGCAGTATTTATGAATGGCCGCTGAGAACGTTAACAATAGAGTGTATGAGACTGTGGAACAACCTTTAGTTACAAACCAGGAGAGCGTGCAACAGGAAGGCAATACTCCTCCTGTAAATAACACTACCGAGCAAACGATGAATGATGGAATGTTTAGGAGCTTTTTGCAGTTCATGCAAAACCAGACGAGGGAGACTCGTGCACAAAATACGGATGGAAATGATAGCAATGCGCGACTTGTTACAACCAAGCAGTTCAAGGAGTTGGGACAACCAAAATTTAAGGGAAAGCCGGATCCAATCATGGCGAAAACGTGGGTCAAGCAAATTACCATGATATTCAATGTCTTGGGATGCACGTAGGAACAAAAGGTTCCATTCGCCACCTTTATGTTCTAGTGAGGCAGACTACTGGTGGGAGTCTGTGAAGCGTACCCAGCCAGCCGCACTTAGCATATCTTGCGAAATGTTTCAGAAACTATTCAATGACAAGTAATTTCCTGAAAGTATTCGTCATATGAAGGAGGTGGAGTTTATTAGACTGGAACAAAACAACATGACGGTGTCCCAGTACGAGGTGAAGTTTTCAGATTTATCCAGGTTTGCACCTCATTTGGTCGAAAATGAGAAACGAATGACGAGGATGTTTCTGAGAGGTTTAAAGCCCGAGATTCGACAATATCTTATATCTCATAAATTTTCTTTATATTCAGATGTTGTAAATAGGGCTCAATTATTAGAGCGAGATAATGAGTATGTTCAACCGAGGGACCACAACCAGGGTCATACCTGTGACAGCAGTCATCAAAGCGATGATAACCAACGAGGAGGGAAAAATACGAACAAAGGCGGTAACCACTCGGGTGGTCATCATGGCCATGATAATAGGAGAGGTGAGTCAAGTGGAAATTTTAGAAATAAGAGATTCAACAATGACGGGAAGACATCAACAGCAGCACCAGCACCAACAACAAATTCTAGAGGAGGAGAACGACCGCCAGTTAGATGTTACAAATGCGAGAAAGAGGGACATATCAGCCCAAACTATCCACAATAATCCAAGGTATGTTACAACTGTGGAAAGGAAGGCCACATAGCTTGGGATTGTTCTGTAGTAAAACCAAGTTCAACGGGGATGGTGACTCCAAGGGCTGTCCCGGATAAGTCGAAATCAGCGGTTCCTGGAAGAGCGTTTGTCATGACTGGCCAAAATGCGAGGAACCCGAATGAGGTGATTACGAGTAAGCTAATCTTGAACTCTTGCGAAGTTTATACCTTACTAGATACCGGTTCTACCCATTCTTTTATCTCTCCTACTTGTGCTCAACGTTTAAACTTGACTCCGGAGAAATTGGACTTTGACTTATCTGTTGAAACTCCTTTGGGTGAAACCTTCGTTACATCTAAAGTTTATAAATCTTGCATGATCCAAGTTGGCACTAACACATTACCTGTTGATCTTATATCTTTAAAGATACTTGTTTTTGATGTGATTTTAGGAATTGATTGGTTAACCACTCATCATTCCAAAATTGATTGTTTTCATAAGGTTGTTAGTTTTCATATTCCTAACCAACCTATCATACGAATTAAAACAACTAAACCACTAAAATCAGTCACTATCATATCAAGCCATAAAGCTATTCATTTATTGAAAAACGGATGTCAAGATTTCTTAGCCCATGTTATGTATTTGAACAAAGACAAGTCAGATTTGAATAATATTTATGTTGTTAGAGAATTTTTTGATGTATTTCCTGAAGAACTTCCCGGTCTACCCCCAGAACGTGATGTTGAATTCTTTATTGACCTTGAGCTGGGTACAAAACCCATTTCTAAAACCCCATATCGAATGGCTCCTATTGAACTTCAGGAGTTAAAAGTCCAACTACAGGAATTGTTAGACATAGGTTTCATTCGTCTTAGTACATCTCCTTGGGGTGCTCTTGTTTTATTCGTAAAGAAGAAAGACGGGAGTATGCGACTTTGTATTGACTACTGAGAATTAAACCATGTCACCATCAAGAATAGGTATCCGCTACCTCGCATTGATGACCTGTTCGACCAGTTGCAAGGAGCACAATTCTTTTCAAAGATCGATCTTCGTTCTGGATATCATCAGCTGAAGATTAAAATTGAGGATATTCCAAAGACTGCCTTCAGAACTCGGTACGGGCATTATGAATTCTTAGTCATGTCTTTTGGATTGACTAATGCTCCTGCTGCTTTCATGGATATGATGAACCGTGTATTCAAGGAATATTTGGATTAGTTTGTTGTTGTCTTTATTGATGACATCCTCATCTATTCCAAAAGCCATGAAGATCATGAGCACCATTTGAAGCTGATACTTGAAAGGCTTCGTGAAAACAAACTTTATGCCAAGCTAAAGAAATGCGAGTTCTGGCTTGAGGAAGAAGCATTCCTTGGGCATGTGGTGTCAAAACATGGAGTATCTGTCGACTCGAAGAAGATTGAAGCAGTACAAAGTTGGGAGCAACCAAAGTTGGTGACCGAAGTGCGTAGCTTTCTAGGCTTAGCTGGTTATTATCGGAGATTCATGGAAGGATTTTCTCGAATCGCTAATCCATTAACTCAGTTAACTCGGAAAGATACAAAATTTGTATGGAGCGAGGAATGCGAGAAGAGTTTCCAAGAGCTCAAGAGGAGACTCATTTCGGCACCTGTTCTGGCAATAACATCTAGTACGGACGGATTTTTTTATATACAGCGATGCTTCAGGCAAAGGGTTAGGATGCGTTCTCATGCAACATGGGAAAGTCATAGCCTATGCCTCACGATAACTCAAAGAATATGAGAGGAATTATCCTACTCATGATCTAGAGTTGGCAGCAGTCGTATTCGGGTTGAAAATTTGGAGACACTACTTGTATGGGGAGAAAGTGGAGATTTATACGGACCATAAAAGCCTCAAATATTGCTTCACCCAAAAAGAACTCAACATGCAGCAACGACGTTGGCTTGAACTATTGAAAGATTACGATCACACTATTCAATATCATCTTGGAAAAGCGAACGTAGTAGCTGACGCATTGAGTAGAAGATCATATGCGAGTACGAGTACGATATTGTTAATGCAAAGGCCCATTCTATATGACTTTCTAAGGATGGAGGTAGAATTAAAGACTTCAGGGACCCACATGATGATGGCGAATATACGAGTAGAACCGACTTTAATCGATAAAGTTAAAGCTGCTCAATCTATGGACCTGGAGCTGATACGTATGAAGAAGAAAGTGCAAGAAGGAGCTATTCCAAAAGCGAGAATCGATGAAGAAGGAATACTTAGATTCAACTCCAGACTTTGTGTTCCTAACGATTCTGACTTGAAGCATAGAATCATGATGGAGGCACACAACACCCCGTTTGCAATAAATCCTGGGAGTATCAAAATGTATCATGATATTCGACATACATTTTGGTGGAACAATAAGAAGAGAGAGATCGCGGAGTTTATCTCGAGGTGTTTAACTTGTCAACGTGTAAAGGCGGAGCATAAAGTGCCAAATGGTCCATTACAACCACTTGAGATTCTGAAATGGAAGTGGGAACACATTACTATGAATTTTGTTGCAGGTCTTCCCAAAGTTTCTCAAGGCATAGATGCGATTTGGGTTATTGTTGATAGATTATCCAAGTCTGTCCATTTCTTACCGATACGTGAGACTTATTCCCTTGAACGTCTTGCCCGCATGTGCGTGAATGAGATTGTGAGATTGCATGGCATGCCAGTATCCATAGTTTTGGATCGTGACCCAAGATTCACTTCACGATTTTGGGTTAGCTTGCAGAAACCTATGGGCACGAATTTACGATTCAATTTGGCATACCATCCTCAAACGGACGGACAATCAGAGAGGACTATTCAAACCCTTGAAGATCTATTAAGACTTTGTGTCCTAGATTTTAAAGAAAGTTGGGAAAAGTACTTGCCACTGGTGAAATTCTCCTACAACAACAGTTATCAAGCAAGTATAGGCATGGCTCCATTTGAGGAGTTGTATGGATGAAAGTGACATTCTCCAGTATGCTGGGACGAGGTGGGAGAAGTAACGTTGTTGGGACCATAATTAGTACGCATGACTACAGAAAAGATCCAAATGATTCGACAATGTATACAAACGGTACAAGATCGACAAAAGAGTTATGCGGATCTTTATCGAAAAGATGTGGAATTTAATATTGGGGATCATGTATTGTTACGTGTTGCTCCATGGAAGGGAGTTACAAGATTTGGGAAGAGAGGAAAGCTCAATCCACGATTTGTTGGTCCATTTGAGATTCTTTACCGAATAGGAAATGTGGCCTATATACACGCATTTCCTCCAAGTATGTCTCGTGTTCATAATGTTTTTCACATATCCATGCTTTATAAATATGTGAAAGACCCGAACCATATTATTGCGTTAGAACCAGACGAGATAACCGAAGATTTAACGTACGAAGAAGTACCTGTTAAGATCTTGGATAAGAAAGAGCATGTCCTACGTACCAAGGTTATACCACATGTTAAGGTTTTATGGAGAAACCATGCTATTGAAGATATGACCTGAGAGTTGGAATCAGAAATGAAAGCGAGGTATCCTAACCTTTTCAAAACACCAGGTACGTATGTCAATTTTGAGGACGAAATTTCATAAGGAGAGGAGGTTGTAAGACCCCAACTTATCATAAATAAAATTGAATTTCCTCTAATTATATTTGTGAATGATAAGGTATTAATTTGATATAATTCTTTGGTTATGGGTAAAATGTGCAAATTTTTCAAAATATGCAAGTGGTTATAAAATAATCATTGTTGTCGGGGAATATTCGTTTGGTCGTGGAATATTCTTGTTGTCGAGGAATATTAGTACGACGGCGCAGTCATTTGTGGGCCCCATAACAGAATAACTGTCGGATGAAGAAAATGACAAGTTTGAGTTTTTATAAATAACGGCGTAGTTGTTGCCGTTAATACTGTTGGAATACTCGGTGGTTAAAATACAGTAATACGCATGGATGCACAGTATTGATGAATTATTGATCCTAACGTAAGAAGGCACTACTCAATAATTGTTACAGTAGTTACTGTTCAATATTTTATTTTATTGATTCAATAATTGTTGCGTTGATATTTTATATTATTGTTGTTTCAATAATTATCACTGCACAGTATTTCCCATTATCAGATCAATAATTCATATTATTTGAATAATATTATTAGATAAGATTATTGGTAATGTCTACAAAGTTCTGTCAAGGAGAGGTTTGGTCACCTAATTGTGCGCCGATAAGGAGAAATTCTTATTGGAAAACCCCCTCTTTCCTGGGAACGACCTGGTTGTCATAAATGTGATTATGTAATATTATTTGTGAATAATTAATTATTGATTCATATGATAAGGAAATATTTATTTTATGTGGATATAAATGTTGGATATATATATTGTAGTTAAAAATGAAGGAGTTAACGTTGAGGTGTTTTATCAGTATTTTGTCGGAATGAAGGTATTAAAAATTAAACCAGTGTTTTTGAGATATATTGTGTGAGTTATAATTTTTAATCCGACCGTTGGATCGTTGTAATTTTTGGATATGTTATACATATATAATTTGAGTATATGTCCACAAATTTTAAACCGTTAAAAATAAACGTACGATTTGTTATGAATTTTAAGAGGTGACTGATTCAGAAATTAGATTTATAAATGATTTTGGTAGAAAATTCTAGAATTGAGTGAGCCCCACTTGTTGTTGGTGAAGAAATATGCTGAATTTATTTTAAATGTGGTGGGTGGGAATAGTAGCAGGAAAAGCCATCAGGTTGCAGGTCAAGTCTGCTAACATTTTCTATAAATAGAGGGCTAAGTTAGAATTAAAAATCACACCAGAAAAAAGTTTTCTCTCTTTCTCTCTCTAGATTATTGAGTGTATTTTGTGAGAATTTAGATACTTTGTGAGTTTCTATTCATAAGTGCAAGTTTCCTTTAGACTTATACCGATATTTCGATCAGAAGTACTGATATTTTGAGGTAAGGGATGTTATTTTCTTCAATATCATTATGCTGAAGTATTGATCTGAATTTTTATCAAATTGAAAACTTTTTGTGTCGGGGTTACTATTCACGTATACAGCACTATTCACGTATATGGCACTATTCACCGAAAAATAAAATTTTCTTCTTTTTGTCCAAGATGTCAATTATGGTTACTATCATTGATTTTATCAGTGTTTTGTTATTTATTTTTGAATTCTGCTTCAAAATTGGTATTTATGAAGTATTATTGATCTTGGATAAACTGTTATACAAATCCCTACTATTTGTCCTTCCGTTTCATTGGATTCATTTTCTTTAAAATATTTTTCATCATCCTCAGTCCTAAATGATGATATTACAAAATATATTCGGCCTGTAGTGCAAAGATAAATGATTAACTGATGAATATCTTTGGCCCGTAGTGCAAAGATGAACAGGTGTTGAGATGAACATGACCAACTGGTGATACAAATGAATATCTTTGGCCTGTAGTGCAAAGATGAATATTATATTAAATATGTATATTGATTGTTGTTACAGGGATAAAATATTGATGATGGACTTTTAAATCTTAGAAGATAGTAGAACTCATTCTCTACTTGACTCTTCTAATGGATTGCTGTTTCCGCTGCAGTTGTTGATCTAAAACTTGTTGGCTATTATATTTTATCAGATTTTTTCCTGTTGAAGACTAACGATAATTTGTTGTATATTATCTTAGTCATAATATTCTTTACTGGGCTAGTTGAGCTCACCCTTTTCCTTTTTGTTCCATTTTTCTCAGGAGGTGAGAACATAGCAGGAACTAGTCGGGGTACGGAGTGATGGTTCTAGAAAGATGTTTTAGCAATCCTTACTATTTCTGTAAAATAATGTTTGAATAATTGTAACGAAGACTTATTTGAGTGTGGATATTGTCTAGAAGACAATATTTGTATTTAAACTCACAGTATGTGTTGTCGTATTTTGCACGACAATTGTATTATTGAAGTTGTAGTTTGCTTTCTATATCATGCATTTGGCGACTCAAAATGAGTGTTGTATACCTATTTTGGGGGCGTCACACATAGTGATTTCTTTTATTATTCCATTCTTTATTATACTCAGTTGGTTAAAACTTTGACTTCTATACTCCATGAAATTAGTGGAATATCCTTTATATTTGCGCTTCATTTAGTATCTTTTCATGAAAATATTCTTCTGAGCATTCTTGAATTTTACTTTACAAAGCAGTATCATGTTGGCAATTTGGACGTTATCAGTTCCTAGATAAATTAATTCTTGAACTTATTTGATTGAATTCTTATATCATTGTCATCATCCTCATGTTTATATTTTGTTGAAAGTCATCTGTGGCCTGTAGTACATAGATGGACTTGGTATAATTATGACCAGGGATTATTCGGTATAATCATAAACGTAATGTTACAGATGTGTGGAAAAAGTCCTCATTAGCCCGTAGTGCATTGATGGACAATTTTTGATTTGATTATGGCTATGGATTCTCTTTGGCCGTAGTGCAAAGATGAATTATTTTATGGCATGATCAGGACCGTTGATGAAAACATGATTATCTTTAGCCGTAGTGCATGGATAATTCGTGGTCGTTGTAATACCCCAATTTATTATAAATAAAATCGAATTTCCTCTAATTATATTTATGAATAATAAGGTATTAAATTGATATAATTCTCTGGTTATGGGTGAAATGTGCAAATTTTACAAAATATGCAAGTGGTTATAAAATAATCATTGTGTCGGGGAATATTCGTTTGGTCGTGGAATATTCTTGTTGTTGTGGAATATTCGTACGACGGCGCAGTCATATGTGGGCCCCATAACAGAATAACTGTCGAATGAAGAAAATGACAAGTATGAGTTTTTATAAATAACGGCGTAGTTGTTACCGTTAACACTGTTGGAACACCCGGTGGTTAAAATACAGTAATACGCGTGGATGCACAGTATTGATGAATTATTGATCTTTACGTAAGAAGGCACTACTCAACAATTGTTACAGTAGTTACTGTTCAATATTTTATTTTATTGATTCAATAATTGATGCATTGATATTTTATATTATTGTTGTTTCAATAATTATCACTGCACAGTATTTTCCATTATCAGATCAATAATTCATATTATTTGAATAATATTATTAGATAGCATTATTGGCAATGTCTAGAAAGTTCTGTCAAAGAGAGGTTTGGTCACCTAATTGCGCGCCAATAAGGAGAAATTCTTATTGGAAAGCCCCCTCTTTCCTGGGAACGGCCTGGTTGTCATAAATGTGATTCTGTAATATTATTTGTGAATAATTAATTATTGATTCATATGATAAGAAAATATTTATTTTATGTGGATATAAATGTTAGATATATTTATTGTGGTTAAAAATGAAGGAGTTAATATTGAGGTGTTTTATCAGTATTTTTGTCGGAATGAAGGTATTAAAAATTAAACCAGTGTTTTTGAGATATATTGTGTGAGTTATAATTTTTAATCCGACCGTTGGATCGTTGTAATTTTTGGATATGTTATATATATAAGTTGAGTATATGTCCATAAATTTTGAACCGTTAAAAATGAACGTATGATTTGTTATGAAATTTAAGAGGTGACTGATTCAGAAATTAGGTTTATAAATAATTTTGGTAGAAAATTCTAGAATTGAGTGGGCCCCACTTGTGGTTGGTGAAGAAATGTGCTGAATTTATTTCAAATATGGTGGGTAGAAATAGTAGTAGGAAAAGCCATCAGGTTGCAGGTCAAGTCTGCTAACATTTTCCTATAAATAGAGGGCTAAGTTAGAATTGAAAATCACACCAGAAACAAGTTTTCTCCCTTTCTCTCTCTAGATTATTGAGTGTATTTTGTGAGAATTTAGATACTTTGTGAGTTTCTATTCATAAGTGCATGTTTCCTTTAGACTTATACCGATATTCCGATCAGAAGTACTGATATTTTGAGGTAAGGGATGTTATTTTCTTCATATATGATTTTATTTCTTCAATATCATTATGCCGAAGTATTCATCTGAATTTTTATCAAATTTAGAACTTTTTGTGTCGGGGTTACTATTCACGTATACGGCACTATTCACGAATACGGCACTATTCATCGAAAAATAAAATTTTCTTCTTTTTGTCCAAGATGTCAATTATGGTTACTATTTTTGATTTTATCCATGTTTTGATCTTTATTTTTAAATTCTGCTTCAAAATTGGTATTTATGAAGTATTATTGATCTTGGATAAACTGTTATACGAATCCCTGCTATTTGTCCTTCCGTTTCACTGGATTCATTTTCTTTAAAATATTTTTCATCATCCTCAGTCCTAAATGATGATATTACTAAATATCTTCGGCCTGTAGTGCAAAGATAAATGATTAACTGATGAATATCTTTAGCCCGTAGTGCAAAGATGAACAGGTGTTGAGATGAACATGACCAACTGGTGATACAAATGAATATCTTTGGCATGTAGTTCAAAGATGAATATTTGATTAAAGATGTATATTGATTGTTGTTACAGGGATAAAATATTGATGATGGACTTTTAAATCTTAGAAGATAGTAGAACTCATTCTCTATTTGACTCTTCTAATGGATTGTTGTTTTCGCTGCAGTTGTTGATCTAAAACTTGTTGGCTATTATATTTTATCAGATTTTTTCTTGTTGAAGACTAACGATAATTTGTTGTATATTATCTTAGTCATAATATTCTTTACTGGGCTAGTTGAGCTCACCATTTTCCTTTTTGTTCCATTTTTCTCAGGAGGTGAAAACATAGCAGGAACTAGTCGGGGTACGGAGTGATGGTTCTAGAAAGATATTTTAGCAGTCCTTACTATTTATGTAAAATAGTATTTGAATAATTGTAACGAGGACTTATTTGAGTGTGGATATTGTCTAAAAGACAATATTTGTATTTAAACTCACAGTATGTGTTGTCGTATTTTGCACGACAATTATATTATTGAAGTTGTAGTTTGCTTTCTGTGCCATGTATTTGGCGAATCAGAATGGGTGTTGTATACCTATTTTGGGGGCGTCACAGTCGTGATACTAAAGAATATCCTTGGCCGTAGTGCAGGGGTGATTCGATGATGTGAATTATTTATTAAGCTGAGTCCCAACGATAAAAGTGATAAAAAACATTTTAAATCATAGAAGATAGTAGATTTTATTTCCTACTTGACTCTTCTAATGGATTGCTTTTTCCGCTGCAGTTAAACTTGATGTTTATTATATTTTATAAGTTTAACACTGTTGAAGGCTAACAATAAATTATTCTGCATTATCTTAGTCATAATATTTCTTACTGGGCTAGTTGAGCTCACCCTTTCTTTCATTGTTCTCTTCAGGAAATGAGAACGTAGCTCGGACTAGTCAGGGAACAAAGTGATGGTCCTAGAAGTTTGCATTAGTAGTTTTCACTATTCTGTGAAATAGTGTGATAATAATAGTAATGAAGACTCCTTTTGAGTTTGTATACTCTCTAGTAAACAATATTTGTATTCAAACTCACAGCTTATGTTGTATATTTAAGATTGTATTTGTATTCTGTACCATGTATTTGGCGACTCAGAATAGGTGACGTATACCTATTTTGGGGGCGTCACAGTTGGTATCAGAGCTTAGGGATATGATCCCTGGCTGAGATGTGAGACAAGAACTAGGAGGGGAGAGATGGGTAATTCCTTCGCTAGTATGATGTACCTAAGTTTAATTGGTATTTAATTGGTCGGTCAGAGTATATGGATAATATGTTACATATCAATTAACCTTTATTTTGTGGCAGTATTTGAAAATGACATCCGAGAATATTGAAAATAGCAATGAAGCCCATGAGACCGTGGAGACACCTCTAATCACAAACCAAGATAATGTGATTAGAGATATCCATGTGGTGATTGAGGAATTAAAAGTTGCAGTCAAGCTAGTCATAAAGGTAGCAACTGAGAGTGAGGAAGAAGAAGAACCTGAGGAGGATTTATTAAAAGAACTTATTGATCAAAATGTAGAATTGCAAAATCGTATTCATGAGTTAGAAGAGCAGGCTGAAGAACAGAAGGCGGTCGTGGAGCAAAGGAATGTAACAATTCAAAATTGTATTACCCGATGTGCGATAGCTGAACAGGAGCGCTCTTTGGCAGAGTATACGATATTAAAGCTGAAATATAAGAATTCAAATGTCAAGGAGCAGCTGAAAGAAGAAACAACTGAATGACTGAGAATGAAAGATGCATGGGTAAAAGCCACACGACGCGTTGATATTGTGGAAAGAGAAGTCCGATCCAAGAAAGCTAAAATAGATTATATGTATTTCTCTTTTTCGACAGCAATTGGGAGAACCCATCAACGAGTTTTGAATTACCCTATACATTGCGGTCAACCCCAATTCGATATGGATCGAAGGCTAATGATTCAGATCATGGAGCAGGAGTACGACGAAGTAGTTGAGGGTGGAATATGCCCTATAGCGAAAGTCAATTCCAGTGGTAATGACGACACCAAAGACTGTCCTGAACAAGTTAAAATCGGTAGTTTAAGGGAGAGCGTTTTTCGTGACGACGAATAGAACGAAGTTATCACGTTTTAGTTAATTATAAATTCTTGCGAAGTCTATACCTTATTTGATCTCGGTTCTACCTATTCTGTTATCTCTCTTGCTTGCGCTCAACGTTTAAATTTAACCCACGAGAAATTAGACTTTAACTTATTGGTTGAAACTTCGTTAGTAGAAGCTTTCGTTACCTCCACTGTTTATAAATCTTGTTCGATGATGTGGATTATTTATTAAGCTGAGTCCCAACGATAAAAGTGATGAAAAACCATTTAAATCATAGAAGATAGTAGATTTTATTCCCTACTTGACTCTTTTAATGGATTGCTTATTCCGCTGCAGTTAAACTTGATGTTTATTATATTTTATAAGTTTAACACTGTTGAAGGCTAACGATAAATTATTTTGCATTATCTTAGTCATAATATTTCTTACTGGGCTAGTTGAGCTCACCCTTTCTTTCACTGTTCTCTTTAAGAAATGAGAACGTAGCTGGGACTAGTCGGGGAACAGAGTGATGGTCCTAGATGTTTGCATTAGTAGTCTTCATTATTCTGTGAAATAGTTTGATAATAATAGTAATGAGGACTCCTTTTGAGTTTGTATACTCTCTAGTAAACAATATTTGTATTCAAACTCACAACTCATGTTGTATATTTAAGATTGTATTTGTATTCTGTACCATGTATTTGGCGACTCAGAATATGTGACGTATACCTGTTTTGGGGGCGTCACACTTCTTAAGAATTCGCATATTTTTATCAATAGATTAGAGATCTTCTGAATAGTTAAGATATAAATATGAGTCTGAACTATATTCAGAGGATCTCTTAATACGCTTAAGGGTGTAAACGAGTCGAACCGGAGCGAACAGATAGCTACTTGAATTTGACTCGAAATGATAAATTTGTACTCGAATTAGAATTATATTTAAAAAATCCTACTCAGATTCGACTCGACTCGAATATTTATTACTCGAATTCGATCCGACTCGAATATTTATTCAAACTACTCGCGAGCTTCAAATTCAAGCTCGAATTCGAGTCTCCGCATAATAACTAGTTTTATAATAAATATAATTATAAATTAAATTTGTTATTTTACTCAAAAATGAGAAAATATATTTATTATTACACTTTACAAATATAAAATCATAATTAAAATTAAAAACAAAACAAAACAATAACTAATTATCCCAATTTGATTTAAATTTGTATATATTATAAGAGAATGTATCGAACATCTAATCAAATATGTATTAACCGAGTATGTATCGAATCACATTCAAAAATTCGAGTAGTCTGAATCTTAATCGAGTCGAGTATAACATTGCTCAGATTTTACTCATATTTTTATTTGAACTATTTTTAATGCTCATATTTGGATCATATTATTAATGAATTCGAGTCTCACTTGTATTTTTTCGAGTTTAGCCTGAATCGAGCTTGAACTGTGTTGGCTCGTTTACAGTCTTAAATACGCTATCCACTAACCGGGTCTGGCCCTATTAGTCTTTGGGTTTAGGTTCAGTCGGGGAAGTCCGGGCCTTTTCAGCTTATACCCAACTGTTGGTGCGAAAAAGTTTAAAATGTTCATGAGTGTAATGATAGCAATACCTTTCAAATTAAGTATTTTTCGTTTTTCACTTATTAATTACTCCCTCCGTCCCATGATAAAAGTCCTGGTGAACTTTTACGCATATTAAGAAGAGGAATGAAATGACAAAATTGTCCATAATAATATTTCATTAATCATTTTCAATGTAGATGAGAGAGTGACTTTCTAATTTTTCAATTCAAAATATTTTCAACACATAACTAATTATACTTATTAAGTATGAAGAGATAATTAGAATAAGAAAAGTATGAGATATTTAATGCTAAGGGTATAATAAAAAAAATTGTGTAAAAATTTAGTTATTAAAAGAAAGTGGACATTTAACATGGGACTACCCAAAATAGTAATAATGACTTTTATCCTGGGATGGAGGGAGTATAAAAAATATTAGTTATCGACTTTATTCATACATGAGTACAATTAAAAATAATACTCCCTCAGTACGAGAATAAAAGTCCTAGTTGATTTTTTGCGCATATTAAGAAAAATGATAAAATGACAAAATTGTCCATATTTAAATCCTCATTTAATTGCATAGTTTTCTGCTTATTACTAGTGCTACTCCATAAATATGCATAGAGAATAAAAATATAACAATTAATAATAAAGGTATTATATGCAAATTATTGTAAAAAATAGACCATTTAAGGTAAGTAGACATTTAACTTGGGACTAATTGAAATAGTAATAAAGACTTTTATCATGGGACAAAGGGATTAATAAATATTTAAATAAGAGTTGTAAAAACTAAATGTGAAAATATAGGAAGAATTTTAAGGACATGCAAAAAGACTAAGGGGGTGTTTGTTTAGAGCTGAATAGAGCTGAATCTGAATGGCTGAATCGGTCAGTGCGTTTGTTTTGGTCTGAATGGCTGAATCGGTCATTTAAATTCAGCTTCAGCACATTCAGATTCAGATTTATTCATTTTTTATTAAACACCCTCCTAACACGTGTTTCTGATATTTTTACACGCAAAGTGTCGCTGTAGATGTAAAAATCGTCGTTATAGGATCTATAGCAACACTTTTCGTTTGAAAATATCAAAAACTGTTGTGGAAATATTATTTCCCTTTATACTATCATTTAATAAAATTAGTCTTATTGCCTCTGCGAGACACATGTCTATTATTAACAAATTAAAATAAAACAAAGTTGATATATTCATTTACCTTTTTATTAAAAAATGAATTTGTAGCAACATATGCTAAAAATGGATCCGGTTAGTATGAAGTTTATTTTTTGGTAAGTTGGTCAATTGACTTGTAAAATGTTGACACGCATAGAGTATCGCCTGTGTGTCAGTACTCTATTGGTCAATTGACCAACTTACCTATAAATGAAATTCATGCTAACCACTCCCCTAAGAAACAATCAATTCTACCAAGTAATAAACTACTATATCAATTAACAAAAAATAAAAAAATAAAAAATTTATTGATAGAGATATTTAAAATTTTAAATTTGATATTATTTATTTAAGTTTTGACACAATAAATTTTATAACTAATATTATTTTTTAAATAATTTATAATATTCATAATTATATTAAAAAATTATATGAGTTCATATTAAGTTTGTAAAAATATATTAAGTTTGTTGAAAAGCATAGATAATTATGCTAGGCTAATGTTAATCTAATAGATTTCTGTTGGGTCATGATATTTCTCCTATCTTGGGCCGGGTAAATTAGGCTCCTTTATTAATTTAATCTATTGGGCTGTTATAATTAAGTCATAGGGCTCATCGGGCCTAATCACTGTACCAGCTTCATTTAATCTTATAAGACCGGGTCGGATCAATAGATTGACCCCTTAGACATTTTAATATCTGTTATCTTTGACTTGTGATGATGAAAAAGCATGACAGTTGACCAAAGTTCCTGCCATGCATTAATGTGGATGGGATCATAGCCGGCCGGCGGTAGAAAACAGTGGCCAAAAGCAGTAGATAAACCATATGCAGTCGGTAAAGCCCATCAGATCAGGGGAGTGTCAGGTAGTAGTGGTTGGCACGGTAATCCATGCAGGGACAGTATAACTTAGCAAGGAAGCCTTCTCTAACAGGTACGTTCTCATACCTTTCAATATATTCATATTCTCTCACCCATACACACACGATCAAGGATTATCATCTCTCTAGACACTAGACATTACATTCCTCCATTGTTAATCTTGTGAACACGTATACTGACTCTCACGCCTGAGCTATCCCCCGACGGAACAGCCGTCAAGCTTGTGGTGTTTATCGTGTTTACTGTGCAGGATCAGGACGTCTTACGTGATTGGGACGTGGCAGCAGATCCTGGCGTTAACATTGGCGCTAGAAGGAGGGGTTTTAGTCTAGTGTCATTTAAATTTTCAATCACAGTCATTTAACCTGCTTCGGAAGATGATGAGGAGTAGGGATGGTACACCAGAAGGGCAGGCGATGGCTGTTAGTTCATCACTGCCTCGAGTTTCGGTGAAGGATCGTCTGGGTCCTTCTAAAAGTGCTCATGAGAGCACGGCTTCTAAGCACAATTCAGGGGATCTCCGTCCGAATATCCACAGTGGGGCCCGGCGAAGATTAGTTTTCGGTGCAGATAAGGAGCGGGATCATGATCAAAGACAGACGGAACGCTCCCCGACCAGGACGTATCATAGAAGTGGTCAGGAGGATAAAACCGCCAAGTTGGCGAAGATGGCGGACGAAGCGGATAAAGCTTTGGAAGTCCTATTGAAACAAAGAGAGGATATAGCCGAGCAAATGCTTCGGGTGGCAGAATTGAGGGACGAAGCATCCAGCCAAGTCCGGTCCTAAAGGCGGAGTAGGCATAAGGAGATGCCGCGGCGAGACGGTAAAGAGCCGGAGCATTCCGCTCATGTTTCTAGATATCATTCCCGAAGTAGGAGGAAATCGAGGAGCAGAACTCCTGTGGCCTTAAAGAAGGCATTGGTTGTCGTTGGTTCTCGGCATCGAGACAACGATAGGCGAAGAAGTAGATCGAGGGAGATCATGCCCGAGATCGGAGTAAGAGACTATCAACGTGACCATTCTCACAATAAGGACAAAGTTGTACATCGGAGTAGATCGAGAAGTCCCACCAGAGCATTAGGATCGATGGGTGTAGGTTGATCCTCTCAAAGACAGAATAATGATCACGAGAAAGGAGTCTCCCCCCAACCTGAAGGTGTTGATTTTTTGGTAAAGGAGTTAAAAGAGCTCCGTAAGCAATTGGCTGAAGTCCAGCCAGTGAAAGACGCTCCGGGAAAGAATGCGTCCCCTTTTTTCTCAGATATCCTCAAAGAGAAGGTGGATATCACTAAAAAACTACCTCGCATGGAAAGTTACGATGGGACCAGAGATCCTTATGACCATAGCCAGGCGTTCGACCGGCTAATGGACTATTATGACTTTACTGATGCTGCCAAGTGCCACACTTTTGTTACTACATTGAGGAAAGATGCCAGGCAGTGGTTAGGAACTCTACCTTCAGATTCAATATCCTCTTGGACCGAACTTTGTGATAAGTTCCATGCCCGTTTTGGAAGTAACCGAAGAAGAGGAAAGCCCACGGGTTCTCTGGCACAGATCCGGCAGTATACCAGTGAATCTTTGGGACAGTATGTTAAGAGGTTCCGAGAAGCAGTAGGACAAGTATCCGACCTTAATGATCTCCAGGCAGTGGGATTGTTCCAGAATGGGCTGGATCTGGTTAAATCTGAAAAGTTGGTGAAAAAATTGATGTTCCACCATCCGAAGAGCTTGGCCGAAGCCTTTGACAAGGCAGAAGGCTATATTATTGTGGAAGAAGCCATGAACAGCCTGAAACATCCTCCTTCGGATCAATTGAAAGAGATAGTAGCTCCTAAAGTCGAAGTTGATCAGAGGAGGACGGGGGAGTATAATGACCGATCGGAGGGCAGTTCAAAGAAGTATAATAATTCCTGGCGACAAGGAAACAGTCGTCCCCCTGTTGCAGTCCCAAAGGTGAATAAGATCTATACCAAACTGAACACTGATAGATCGGTAATTCTGGACCAGATCCGAAATCAACCTTTCTTCCAGCCACCCCGCGATAATTATCGAACAGGACAGGGTAACTCTCGTAAGTATTGTGGATATCATCAAGCTGCGGGCCATGATACTAACGAATGTTGTAATTTGAAGGATTTTGTGGAAAGGAAGATTAAAGATGGCTTGTTGGTACATTATGTGGCCGCAAACAATCAGCAAAATGTCAACCGTACCGTCCAAACAGTTCAGACGGTTCCAGTACCGCCTCCAAGGCATGTCATCGATGTGATAACCGGTGGGTCTGGGGGGGAGTTGATAGGGAAGAAGAGAAGGGCTTATCTGGACTCGGTCATGACTGTGACGGGTGCTCCCCTGAAAATTGACAGGCCATTTCCAGGAACTGTCATATCATTCACCGACGCTGATTATCCTTCAGAACCTATTGATCCTCATGAAGGGGCCTTGGTGATCACAGCACAAGTGGGCTCGGTGGACATAAAGCATATGATGGTAGACAATGGGTCTTCGGTAGATATTTTGTACGCCCATGCCTATCAGAGGATGCATCTCGACGGACAAAAAATGGAAGTCGGGCAGGAAGCTCCGTTATACGGTTTCAGCAACGATCCGGTTAAAGTTGCAGACACTATTGAGCTCCCGGTTATCTTCGGCACAGCACCCCAGCAGGTAGAAATAATGTGCAAATTCTATGTTATGCACGTAGATTCAGCTTACAATGCTATACTGGGAAGACCTACCTTGACTGCTCTCCAAGCGGTGACTTCCATCCCTCATTTTAAAATCAAGTTCCCCACGCCGCATGGAGTGGGAGAGGTGGCTGGGGACTTGGATTTAGCTCGGCGGTGCTACCAGAATGCCGTTATTTCCTCTGGAGTGGGGGTCAGCAAGCAAAAACATACTATGACGATTGAGATTGAGCCCTTCACTGAAAGTAGTTCGGAACCGATGGTGATTCCTGAGGGAAGTACGGAAGAGGTCGAGTTGATCGTCGAAAAGTCGGACAAAACCGTAAAGATTGGTTCGGGGCTAACAGAGCCTCTTCGGACAAACCTTATAGAGCTCTTACGCTGTTATGCGGATATTTTTGCATGGAAACCGAAGGATATGCCTGGGGTAAGCCGTAAGATAGCTGAGCATAGTTTGAATGTGAAACCCTCGAAGAAGCCAGTTCGACAAAAAAGGCGGATCTTTGCACCCGAGCGACAGAAGATCATTGATGAAGAAATTGCAAAGTTGTTAGCTGCCGACTTCATTTATGAGATTGATTATCCTGAATGGATGGCGAATGTAGTTTTGGTGCAGAAGCAAAATGGAAAGTGGCGGGTTTGCATCGACTACACAGACCTCAACAGAGCTTGCCCGAAGGACTTCTATCCTCTGCCCCATATCGATTAACTCATCGATGCTACTTCAGGGTATGCTTTACTAAGCTTTATGGATGTTTTTTCAGGTTATCATCAAATATCCATGCTTAAAGAGGACATCCTGAAGACTGCGTCTATTACACACCATTCGGTGTATGCCTATAAGAAGATGACTTTTGGTCTTATAAATGCCGGAGCCACTTATCAGAGAATGATGAACTTCATCTTCGATAGGCAGCTGGGAAGGAACATGGAGGTTTACGTCGATGATATGATCGTAAAGAGCATGCAAGTTCATAAACATTTGGACGATCTAGAGGAGTGCTTTCAAACTGTTCGTCATCGTCAACTGAGGCTTAATCCGGCCAAGTGCACTTTTGGCCTCGGCGCAGGAAAGTTTTTGGGTTATCTGGTCAGTCAGAGGGGTATCGAGGCAAATTCGGAGAAGATTCAGGCCATTCTTGATATGAAGACTCCTCAGTCATTCAAAGACATTCAACGTCTGACTGGCAGGATTGCAGCTTTAAGGAGGTTCGTCGCCAAGTCTGCAGAGAGGTGCCTTCCTTTCTTTAATACGTTGAAGGGGCCGAAGAATGCGAAGACGTTCCAATGGACTTCGGAGTGCGAAGATGCTTTCCAAGACATAAAAGAGTATCTTTCTTCTGCTCCTTTATTAGTAAAACCAGTTCCAGCGGAGACCTTATATCTTTACCTTGCAGCAAGTTCGTTAGCGGTTGGAGCGGTACTAGTTCGCGAGATCAGTGGAAAGCAGCATCCGGTCTACTATGTCAGTCATGTTTTGCGAGATGCTGAGACCAGGTATCCAAATATTGAAAAAATTTCCTTTGCTCTAATAATTGCTAGCAGAAAGCTTCGACAGTATTTTCAAGGTCGGCTCCTGGTCGTCTACACGGATCAGCCATTAAAGAAGGTAATGGGAAGACCAGAAGTTTCCGGGAGGCTAGGGGCGTGGACTATGGAGTTGTCCCAGTTTTTCATCGAGTATCATCCCCGAACAGCTATCAAAGGTCAGGCCTTAGTCGATTTTATTGTTTTATGTACGTTCACCGAAGCTGATGTAGAGTTGCCAGAAGCTGAGTCATCTGATAGAGCAGTGGCGGTCCTTCAACAAGGTCAGAATGCTTGAACTCTATATGCGGATGGTTCCTCCACTCTGACTGTCAGTGGGGCAGGTATCATCTTGTCAAGTCCAGACGGATTTAAAGTTCAGCAGGCTATTAGATTCGGATTTAAAGCAACAAACAACGAAGCTGAGTATGAAGCAGTGTTGGCGGGTGTTCGATTGGCCAAGAGTCTAGAGGTCCAGAAGCTCATCATTTACAGTGACTCACAGTTGGTCGTCAAGCAGCTGTCAGGAGATTATGAGGCTCGTGGAACTCGAATGATCAAATATCTGGCGGAGTTAAAGGACCGACTTCAGTATTTCGCTTCGTATGAATTTCAAGGCATAGAGCGAAGTGACAATTCCATCGCCGATGCACTGTCGAAATTGGCTACTACGGATATCGATGTTTTCAATGGATCAGTTTACCTGGAGATTCTGCAGCAGCCAAGTGTTCAGCATGAAGCAGTGATGTGTATCGAGCGATCTAACTGTTGGATGACCCCCTACATCGAGTATTTGTCAAATGGCGTCCTACCTTCAGATCAAATGCTGGCGAAAAATGATCAAGTATAAAAGTGCCAATTTTATCCTTATTGATGGAGATCTGTATCGATTGGCTTTTTCCTCACCGTTATTGAAATGCCTGGTCCCATCTGAGGCGGAATATGCTCTTCGGGAAGTGCACGAGGGTATTTGCGGGGATCATATGGCTGCTAAATCTCTAGCTTACAAAGTACTTCGGCAAGGATACTACTAGCCTACAATTTTTAAAGAAGCTACTGAGTATTTCAAGAAATGCGAAAAATGCCAACTCAACAGTTCGATCCCACATCAGCCACCTGAAGAGTTATACTCGATTTTATCTCCTATACCCTTCGCTGTCTGGGGGGTAGATATATTGGGTCTGTTGCCTAAAGCTAAAGGGCAGGTTAGCTTTGTTATAGTTGCCATTGACTACATGACCAAGTGGGTAGAAGCGAAGCCACTTCGGTTAATAACGGAGCAAGAATGTCTAAAGTTCATAAAAGAGTCCGTAGTGTTTCGCTTCGGAATCCCCAGAGTATTGATATCGGACAACGGACGTCAGTTCGTGGGATCAAAGTTCGAGGCATTTTTAAAGGAGCTGGGAATTCAGCATAAGAAGACTTCGGTGGCTCATCCTCAGTCAAATGGGCAAGTTGAGGTGACCAACAGGACGCTGCTGAATGGGATCAAACGCAGACTGGATGAAGCTAAAGGAAGATGGCCAGAAGAACTACTCAGCGTGCTATGGGCTTACCGGACTACGCCGAGGACCACTACGGGAGATTCCCCTTTTCGACTAGCTTATGGTACTGATGCCTTAGTCCCCGTCGAAATTGGATCTCCAAGTCTTCGGGTAAGCCAGTACAAAGAGATCTACAATGATGAAGGTTTGAAGGCCAATTTGGATCTGCTGGAAGAGGTCAGAGGGGTTGCCCTACTTAAATTAGCTGCCTATCAACGAAGAGTAGCTAAGCACTATAACAAAGGAGTTAAGCTTCGTAGATTCGAAGTTGGAGACTTCGTCCTCAGAGAAGCCGAAGCTTCTACACCTCAAAACACTGGAAAGTTAATGCCAAACTGGGAAGGGTCGTATGAGGTGATCGAAGTGTTAAAGCCGGGCACTTATCGGTTGAGGTCATTGGATGGCTCCGAGATCAAAAATACTTGGCATGCTGGCAGACTTCGGAAATACTTTCAGTAGAGATCAAGTCATGTCATCGAAAGTCTGTATATTATTGTTCATTATCAATAAAAAGTCACTTTTTCACTATTGGTCCTGGTCCTATTTGTCCTATGGTCACTATGGTGTAAGGAGGTATGGTAGGACTCGCTGGCCATTCGATGGCAGCCCATTTGTTTGTCTACCCCGAGTGGTAGACAAAGGATCCTATATTGATTTTGCCAGGGTGGTAAGTCAATGGTCACTATTGGTCCTGGTCCTATTTGTCCTATGGTCACTATGTTGTAAGGAGGTATGGTAGGACTCGCTGGCCATTCGATGGCAGCCTATTTGTTGTCCTACCCCGAGTGGTAGACAAAGGATCCTATATTGATTTAGCCAGGATGGTAAGTCAATGGTCACAATTGGTCCTTATATCTTGGTCCTTATATCTTGGTCCTTATATCTTGATCCTTATATCTTGATCCTTATATAGATGTTTCACCCCGAGTGGTAAATAAACGACCGATCTCACACTTCGGAACCGATAAGTATGTATTACTTTATTTTATTCAAGTGTCGAGTTCAGTCCATTCATTTCGATTAAGTTAAATTTTGTCCGTGAAATATAGTTCATTTCGTCTCATGCATTAATCATTATATGTTTTAACTGATTCACTGCATGGGTCCATCCTTGCTAATATTGAATTATTGAAAAGGAACTAACCGAAAACAAGTTAAGGGAATCACAGATCCATCATCAGGAAAACTAAATCATTCGTCCGATCTATTTACTCGTAAACTAAATACACTAATGAAAAACATTAACAATGTCAATACATAAAATTTTATACATATTTCAAAAGACAAACAGTTTAAATATAAACAGAAGTCTGAATAAAGACAAGAAAGACATTTAAGCACCGCCTTCGTCTTCGAATTGAGTAAAGTGGGATCCAGTTGGGCAGCAGACAGTTTTTCTTTGCCTCGTTCTCGGCAGTCTTCATAGCCTTCTGTGTAGACCTTCATGATATCAACGTTAAGTTCGTCTGAATCCCTGTATTCTGCCTGGATCTGCTTTTTCATTTCTTAAGTCAAAAGGGGACCCCTTCCCTCAAGCTCCTTTATTTTGTGGTGAAGTTTGTGGCGTTTATTTTTATGTCTCCGCTCTTCATCCTTGGCCTTCGATTGAGCCTCGCCAAGTTGTATAGCCATACTTCGGTTGGCTGAAGAAAATTCTTCATTTTTTGCTTTCAGCAACAGATTTTCTTCAACCAGGCCGGCATTCATATCGGTTAGAGTGCGTTGGCTGGCTTCGGAAGCGGCTAAACTATCTCTTGTGGCCCTTAGCTCATCGTCAGACGTCTTTAGGTCCACGTTGGCCCGATTAAGATCTCGTTGGAGGCCATCGATGGTGTAAAGAGCGTTTTCTTTGTCCTCCCTTTCTCGGGCCAAGGTCGATCTCAGCATATTAATCTCTTGTCGCATGAAATCTTCCTCGGCCTCTCCATTTATATGCCTTGGACGTAAACGTCCGAAGACAGCATTGGCCTGCATACGTTCAAAAAGAATTCCAGTCAGTATTCAGATATCCAAACAAAAACAGAGGCAAAACATAAAGGAATGGTTATTTACCTTAGCCAGATAGCTCATCCCTTCGTCAAGCAGATTCCCATCCGTATGATCACTGAACCGATGATCGTCAGTGTCCCTCACGAAGGCCCCGAACAGGTCGAATGGAAAGTTAGCATTGAATCTGGGCCACAGAGTCGGAGACCCAATGGCCTCGGCATGATAACCCTGACCTGAAGGACTGGGTCTTTCAGGCGAAGGTCTCGACCTATTTGGGGAAGGAACAGTTTGTTCAGGAGGGGTAGGTTCAGGTTCGGGTTCTGCATACACGGTTTCAGGGGAAGGAGTTTTGTTTTGGTGGGGTTCCTCAGAAGGAGCTGCCGATGCAGAGCTCGGATGGCTATCGGGAGTGCGCTTCCTCTTCCTTGACAGAGTTAGGATAGCTTCATCCTGATCACCATCTTCGGTCATCTGTATTTCTACAGGCGGTACGAAGGGAGGGATAATTAAAGACGGAGGCACCCTAAGCTCTTCGGCCGTCAGAGGCGTTACTTTGCTCTTTAATTTTTTAATTCGGAGGATGCTTCTTCGATCAGGACGATCTAATAAGCCTCCTCCTCGGGGAATGGATGCGGTGGATGGCTCAACTTCTGGGGTAGGTGCAGGGGGAGTTGGCAAGGGTGTTGATCTTGGCTTTCTTATTGCCCTCCTCTTCTGACGAGGATGGAGGGTCTCTTCTGGAACTGGAACCTCATCGGCTTCTAGTTCATCAGCTCCAAACTCGTCTGTGTGGATTTCTGGGATTGGTTCGGCTTCGGGAACAGCTTCAGTTGTCACAGTTTCGACAGTTTCCGAAGACCTCCCAGACAAAAAATCTCCAAGTTCTCTTATTTCTGAAGAACTTGGTTTGATCAGAGACACTGCATAACCAAATAATTCTGTTAGAACCCGTATTATAAAAACATTCTCAAAAAATCCTTATATACATATAAAATAGGTTGATACTTACATTTATGGTCATATAACCATGCTTGTTTCGAGAGAAATCCGTATTTCCACTCCTCCTTAGGGAAATTATCGAAAAATTCCATCATTTCAACTTCCCTTTCTTCAGAAATGTCTCCGAAGTCAGCAGAGATCTTCTCGTCAGTGGCCCAGTCAGGAAGAGAAGAAATTTCGGGACCTCTGACGAAGAACCACTTCTCATGCCATCCTCTGTTGCTCGAAGGAGTGTTTACCAACGAACGCCTCTCGAATTTTTCTCCAGATTTTGGAGTTTGTTTGCTAAGAGCCTTAAATCCCTTCTCTCTAGATTGGATTATCTTGTATATAGTGAAAAAGAAGTCCAGAGAAGGTTCAACACCCAATTCATGGCAGAAGGCCACGAAGGCCAGGGTGTGAATGTATGAGTTCGGTACTAGTTGGGAAAACCCTATCCCTAAGAACCCCAGCAAGGTCACTATGAAAATATGTAAAGGAAAACGAACCCCTTTTTCCAACAGTGTCACAGGAACGGCCGTCCAACCTTCTGGCCGTTGGTACATTTTCTCGCCGGATCGGGGAATCCTGACGGCATGGGTATCCGGGATATGGTATCGAGTCCGGATCCTCTTCAGTTCCTCCTCTGTGATGATAGAGGGAGTATTGGCATGAGAGAAGCGTTCTGTGCTCCTGTAATACTCAGAGGAGGACCTAGGGTTTTTTGGGGGAGCATTTTTGTCGAATTTTTCCCCCTTTGGGTTCGAGGTTGACGATCCTTCGTGGGCATGGGCAGAACTCGGTGGAACAACGGTGAGTGGGGTTACCAGTATAGGAAGAGCCTTGATCAGGATTCTGGGAGGCCATTGCTGACGGTTTTCAGAAGGAAAAAGAAAGTTCAGAGGAACAGAGAGTTCAGAAGGCGCTCGGATTTCAAATGGACAGGTAAAATTGTCAAAATTGGTAAAGTTACCTTTTGTACTGGCGGTTACACGTTGTCCAAAGGCCGGATCATTAAATGTTAGTAATGATTCATAATTTGAATGGGAAAGGTCCGGTTCCGGGTTCATGTATCTATTAGATTGGGCTTTCCTGGGTTGGGCCTCCTTTTATTCTTCCTTTCATTTCGTACACTTTAATTATCTCCTATCATTAGCCTTTAGTAAATTATCCTGGACCACTTATAATTTTCCATTAAACATTCTGTTTAACAAAAAACTAGGGGGCAATGTTGGGTCATGATATTTCTCCTATCTTGGGCCGGGTAAATTGGGCTCCTTTATTAATTTAATCTATTGGGCTGTTATAATTAAGTCATAGGGCTCATCGGGCCCAATCACTGTACCAGCTTCATTTAATCTTATAAGACCGGGTCAGATCAATAGATTGACCCCTTAGACATTTTAATATCTGTTATCTTTGACTTGTGATGATGAAAAAGCATGACAGTTGACCAAAGTTCCTGCCATGCATTAATGTGGATGGGATCATAGCCGGCCGACGGTAGAAAACAGTGGCCAAAAGCAGTAGATAAACCATATGCAGTCGATAAAGCCCATCAGATCAGGGGGGTGTCAGGTAGTAGTGGTTGGCACGGTAATCCATGCAGGGACAGTATAACTTAGCAAGGAAGCCTTCTCTAACAGGTACGTTCTCATACCTTTCAATATATTCATATTCTATCACCTATACACACACGATCAAGGATTATCATCTCTCTAGACACTAGACATTACATTCCTCCATTGTTAATCTTGTGAACACGTATACTGACTCTCACGCCTGAGCTATCCCCCGACGGAACAGCCGTCAAGCTTGTGGTGTTTATCGTGTTTACTATGCAGGATCAGGACGTCTTACGTGATTGGGACGTGGCAGCAGATCCTGGCGTTAACAATTTCCATATAAAATCAACTTGTTAAATTATTTGGAAAGTTCCAATTTAAAAATTAGAAATCAATTAAAGTAATTACAAATTAAGATAATAAAAATCAATTATTTGTTTCACGTAAAAATTCAACCCGTTTAATTCAGCTTATCATTAATCTAATTATTATTATTATTATTATTATTAGTAGTAGTTGTTGTAGTAGTAGTAATAGTAATTGGTTGATACGACACACACAAATCACAATAGTCGTAGATGTACCTTTGTGCAACACACGATGTCGTTTCTGGGAGAGAAATCGTCGTCATCGTGAGTATATGGTACCAGTCATCAGAGGAGTACCCAACTCGATCAAAGCACAGTGTACATCACCATCTTTGGAGCTAACATTTCCAAATTGGTACCAAAATCTCTCCCCCTTTTTTTGTGTTCTTATAAATTGTGAAAAGCTGTTGGGTTTGAGTCGTCCAGAATAGGGAAGTTTTTATTGGGTTATTTTGTTGATTTAAAATTTTTTCTTATATGATATCATGCTGCCTGAATCATGCAATTGGCTTAGTTGTCTCGTAGGCATATGATGAAACTACTGAATAGTTGTTTTCTACTCATATTGATCTTTAAGGTACACTTTATACAATAATTGAAACAATTCGGCTTATATCAATCACAAACTTTATGTTTCTTTGGTTTTGTGTATTTTTCAAATGAGATTTCGACAAATGCCCAATTTATGTGTTAATAGTTTATTCTGATTTAGGTTAGTTACTACAACTATGCATGCTTATCACCTTATGTGTCACTGTGGTTGTGTGCGTCTTTCCTAGTTATCAAATGAGTTCCTGAATACGACTCTAAGTAGATTTTTTTTAAAAAAAATTATTAACTCATTAAATTCCGAAAACAAGCATAAAAAGAGGGAATTTCTGTTCCTCACCGTTTTATTGGATCAAAAATAAGCACAAATAGATGCTTTATGGTATTTTTGAACCACCCCAGTATTTTAGCTGCTATTTCTTATATTGCTCATTTTCTCAAAAGTGTATCAAATTTGTTTTCTTCTATTCAATAGCCATCATTTAGTAAACTACCTAGAGATCGTTGATAGTTTCTGGATAATAAAGTTGATTGTTGAATTTGTGTTTTTAATGTGCCGTATATTCATGAAGAATTTCATTTGTACTTCAATAGAATGACTAAAAATACTTGAGCTTAGATAAAAAAAATCAATGCGAGGATAATATGATTGTGTTAAAAATGCGCTAAGCCGCTAACATGTTAGTGAATTGCGCTTTGGTACGAATGTTCCAAACCATGAAATTCTGAAACATTAAATTTAGTAAAATCAAAAATTTCTTTTCCTACTTAATATTAGTAACAAGCGGCTGAAACTTTTATTTCACAAGAATGATTACAACCATGTTATATGTTTTATGATTTTGCAAACGAGGAACATCTTTATATAGTTTTTAAGCCTTACAAATAATGGCTAGGATCAATTCTAATAAAAGTTTAAGATCAAATATCTATAACATTCCTCCAAAATGTTTAAGATATCTACAAGTTTAGTTATTACATAAATAAATCTAGAATGCTCTATTAGAAAGTTTATGTTTATAAGAAAATTCTAAAAGATGTCGACTAGTGGTTGTATCTTGAAAACACAGTTTATATTTATAAGAAAATTCTAAAAGATGTCGACTAGTGTAACCAAGTGAGTGCCTTGTGATAAGGGTTGATATGGTGCAGTATCTTGAAAACTCAGTTTATATTTATAAGAAAATTTTAAGAGATGTCGACTAGTGTAACCAAGTGAGCGCCTTGTGAGAGTTCAATAAGGGTTGATATGGTGTAGTATCTTGAAAACTCCTATTGTGACACTAACTTAACCAGATTTAACTATATTTTTATCACGTTTTGAATAAACATATTTGTACCAATAAACGACTCAAAGAAACCTAACTCTATTGTAGTCTGTTCCATGGAGTGTGACGTTATTTGTTCCCATTTTCATTCTGTATATGGCATCAAACCGCAATCTAGGTAACTTTGGTTTTGACTTCTCAACTTCAAATGTATAAACTAGTCAAAATAGCCCATAAAAGTCTTTAATGCAGGCTGATTTACTATGGCACCTTAGTTGTTGGTCTCATTTAAGATAAATGCATGCTTACAGTTAGGACTGTTCACAAAACTGCACAAACCGAAAAAGCGATCGAATCAGATCGAATCGGTGACTTACTGCCAATTTACTAGACAATACATTTTATCTGGGTCTTCTTGAGAGAAAAACCAAGTAACTACGATTGGCACCGGTTTAACCCAAAAAAGACGTGTTTATTAATTGAATCGACTGTTTTGCATATATATATATATATATATATATATATATATGGAATACAACTATACACGATCTGCTACTCTTATAATCTTTGGCATCTCGCTGTCCTTCTCAGACTCATACCTCTAGATCTTCATCTTACATATTCTTATTATTTTTATATCTCTTTCTTTATGCGCTTTGTGCACTTGCAACAAATTATTCCAATCTCTCACTCTCAAATTTACTTAAAAAGAAGACTTTGAATATTCTCTAATGGAGTTATCCTTAAGAAACTCGACATGGGTATATTGCTATTCAAGACTCTGGCTGGGAGAATTGACAGCAACAAAGGAAAAAGATTTTATTAAATTCGATTCGAGCTTTAGATTCTTTCGATGAGTTTATGAGATGACTTCTTCTACTACTAATTTTGGATAGCTCTGGTACGATTATGTTATTGTTTTTTTGTATCTAGATAAATATTGTTTGGTATTGTTTAATTATGATGCAACTTAGGTTGAGAAAGATTGGTTGATAGTTTTGATTATGATACATATTAAGGATCACATATACTACATTATGCATAAACCTAAACTGACCTACTAAACCCTGCGACTGTACATATTATCTCTCTCCTATACTCTTTCTAAAAGAGTTATCTTTTTTCTCTTTTCATATTTCCTTATCTGTTGTGATGTTGTCTAATCAGCACACTAGGAAGTCAGACCCAATCTAGAAATGTTGGGTATTCAAAATAAATCAGACTGAAAAAAAAGCCACTCCTAAAAGCCACGCCCAGAAAAATCATAAAGTTTTTTTTATGCCATAAAAAAGAAGAGGATTATTTATGGGTTCATGGGTTTGACCCATATCCATTTATGATTTTCCCATATTCAACCCATTTGTTAGTGACCCATTAATGACTCAACCCCTAAATGACCCTCATCCATGTAATTTTATCCATTACCCATTAAATCAATCCATTTGCCACCTCTAATTATCATCATTCATCAATGAAATTTTTATTTTCTGTAACAGTAATTCAATGTTTATGTTGTTATTTGTCAGATGGAAATGGTGGATACATCAATTCTGGATACTGGAATAATGACACAAGGGAACACAGAAGGCAATCTTGTCAAAGTGGATGGATTCAAACATCGTGTTGATGAGTTATTCATGCAAGTTGACAAGGTGATCTTACTGAAGTGGAAATGAAAATACTTTCTGTGCTTTAAAATTATTTTATTCTAATCAATATGTATGTCATTGCTATTAGTTTAGTTCTAGTGTTGCTCGTTTTAAAACTTCCGTAAGTCTATTTAAATGTTAAAAATCTTAAGTTATGGATTATTTTAGTGGACTACTCTTTTAACTTTTAAATAGCATCATTAACTGAGCATGTCAATCTCTCTATGTGTGTTTAAAAAGTCCCCCATCATTACAGTGTAATTAAATTGAATACATAATGGTTAGTTATATACTCTCATAGTGTTAGTTGGGGTGGGTTGGAACTCATGCAGCATTAGCCAGGACAAATCCAAGTTAAAATTATTAAGAATGAATTACAAAGCAAATAATTATATTTCCACAGCACTTTTATTGCCATGTTACCATGTTATTGCATTTGGTTCTTTCCATTGTTCCTACAAGCATGCTCTAGCATTTAACTATAACCAAATTGGGTTTCTCTTCAGTATTTCATGGATTCGTTAGGAGTATGTGGAGTTCTTTGATTTAGACATCTTATTTGACTCTCGACCATTATAATTTAATTTAGGAGAACAAATAAGTTTCCATTTTATCTACAAGGCTCCTGCTCCTTACTCCTAATCATTTTTGGTAATTCCATCTTCGTTACTTATCCAGATATTATTGTGGTATTTTTGTCTCCCTTTTCCTAATTCATCTAGGACACTTCATTTCTTCTGTATATGTTAACTAACAATTGTGGCATGGCCTGTGAAATTTGAACTGAAATGGCTAAGTAGGTTCCATAGCTCATTCAGATTGTGATATTCAGAAATACTGTCTATGGCTCAATTCTAAGCCTACTTCCTTGTGTTTGTCAGACATTCCTAACTTTGGTTATGCTGCTTGCTTGATATCATAATTATGTCTTACATTCTTACTTGCAGCTTGAGCAACAAGTGAATGAGGTTCAGCAGTTCTACTTGACTACAAGTGAAAAGCAATTGAACACTTTAAAAAATGGATCAGTTGTAAACGATAAAGATAAGGAGAAACATATTCCTAGCATGAAAAAGCAGCATCAGGATGCATCACACAAAGATGCTGCTGCTGCAAAGAGAATGCAAGAGCTTATGCGCCAATTTGGCACAATATTACGTCAGGTAATCCTCCAAACTGTGACTTCATTTTTCTCTTGATAATTATGTTACTGCATCTTGTTAAAGCATGCATACATATCTATTGGAACATTGTGTCTAGTGTGTAGGCAATAGCTTTGGTTTCGGTTAGGTAATTTGTACGATAACTATTTGAGAATCAGATATTCCAAAACATTGAAATGAGGATCATTCAAAGTGTATTATTGTTATTGAAGAGGAATGTCTGATGTTGTCTTTCACTTGAACTTGAAAGTTTAAAGGTTATGCTAGACCGCATCCGCATCTGCATCCGTGGTATCTTGGCTATAGTATGATGATATAGAGAGTAGCACTTAATGCTTTATGTGTAAGGGGTAAGCGCATACACTTTGACTCCTTACAAGACAAGGGAGCACCAGCAAAAGCTACAATTGACAGAACAAAAGAACATGTCTTTACATTGGACAACAATAAAGTAACCACTTAAAATGCACAAAAGAAATAATTCTATTGAGCAAGCTATTAAAGGGTAATCCCAAACAAGCTACAATTTGATCGGTCAGCACTGCAACATGTTGACTTCATCATCTTGCAACTTCGATGTTTCAACTGTAAAAATAGATTTATCTTCATTTCTTTTAACATCCAAGTTCAAGACAAGGTTTGAGGATCATGTGTTTTTATGGATTCAAGATTGGAGTTTATGATTAATGATAATCGACGGCTTAAAACTCTAGGTTGAGTATTTCTCAACAATTAGAATAATGATGCTAGGTGCATTGACAATTTTAAAAGCATAGGAACTTTATTTGAATTATGTCTCTAGTCTTATCAAATTAGACTTGATATGAATTAGGTTGCCTTGATGTATAACATGCATTTTAGGGATTTTAGAAGTCCAGATTATTTAATTAATTTAAATAGATAAATATTTTGTTTGAATTTTGTTTAGAGACTAGCATGGATTTCTTTATCATTCTGAGTTCATAACTTGCTTTACTTAATAAATTGCTTTATGTGTCAGATCACTCAGCACAAGTGGGCATGGCCCTTTATGCAGCCAGTAGATGTTGAAGGTCTTGGTTTGCATGACTACTACGAGGTAAAATCCTTGTTGTTTCTATCGGTTTTTTAATTTATATCCATGAAATTTTCACTACACATGTTAAAGTACCTTTCTTCCCCGACTTTCTGAGTTTTGACCAACTGTTTATTTGTTCTTTTTGGCCTACTTGTGATGTTCATGCACACCTAGTACACACCTCAACACTTCTAAAATTGAGCAATGTCCATATCAAATATCAGCTACCAACACTCCCATAATTTTCTTTATACATTTTAAATATTCAAAGTTGAAAATGAACATCTTAATATTGGAGACATAGCCAACAGGAGCTGGATACTTGCCCTCAGGAAAATAAAGAACAACAAAGAGGGTGTTGGAGAAAAGATGAAATAGAGGGAAAGTGTACTATTGTTATTGTGAAAAAACAAAAGAAGTAAGAATGATTGAGAGGAACATGAGGCCCACTTATTGATACAGATGTTGCCAAACCTATACTTAAATGATAAAGTCATCTTAGCTGAAGTAGTAAGAATTTTTGTGATTGACCCATGTATAAGTAGTCATGATTTTTAATCTTTCTCCATTTAATAAAAGAGAAAGCTTTAGATTATTTACCTGTTTGAAAGTTCAAGCTACCTATCACTCATTGCTTAAAGCTAGTGCATACTAATTTTGTCTTAAAATGCAAGCATACTAATTTGTCTTAAAATGTAGCTCATAGATTATTTGTAAATGGATCATCTCCTGTGAGCTTTGATTCATATTACCCCGATTGCTTGTTGTGCAGGGTTACTACAGTTTTTCTGTTTCATTTGTGAAACGTAAAAACATATCGACGTGTCCTCTTCATGTATGACTTCTGCATTATGGGGATTTTCCGATTTCTTTATATTTCCATGTTTTATAGATTATTTTACTCCATGCCCTTGAAGTCAGTTGTTCTTATATCTGATTTAAAGCTTATTGATGCGTACTTCTAAATCTATTGAATTGTTATTCTTTCAATCCACCATTCAAAAGCCAGGGTTGTGTTTTTTTTTACACCACTAATATTGTAGAATCGCCAGTTTTTCCTATTGATTTTGTATTTAGTTTATGTACGTCTTCAATTGATTTGTTGTGGGTTGTTGTATATTAGGTTATTGATAGGCCCATGGACTTCAGTACAATAAAGAACCAAATGGAGGCAAAGGATGGTACTGGTTATAAGCACGTCCGAGATATATGTGCTGACATGCGGCTGGTTTTTAATAATGCAATGAAATATAATGATGAAACAAGTGATGTACATGCAATGGCCAAAACTTTGTTGGTAAAATTCGAGGAGAAGTGGCTGCAGCTTTTGCCAAAAGTTACGGAAGAGGTAATTGCTACTGCAAAAACTTGGACATTGCCTAACTTGTCAAAAAAGAAATTGAGGACCTGAAAGTTTCTGGTTTATGAGACAGTTGTCTAAGTGTTTAACAGCTTAAATCCTTCTTGCTTTTTCTGTGTTTGTACCGTTTTTTGGTTTGGGGGAGGGGGGAGGGGGGAGGGGGGAGGGAGAGGGAGAGAGAGTGGGGACGAAAACATATTAAGATACTCCCTCCGTCCCAAATTATCTGTTGTTCTAGAATTTCACACAGATACCAATATGTATGATAAAAATACTAAAATACCCTTTGTGCTGACTTTTTTATTAATTGAAGAGAAAGAAAAAGCAGCTAATTAATTGGAGAGAGAGAAAGCAGCACATTAATTGAAGAGAGAGAGAAAGCAGCACATTAATTGAAGAGAGAGATAGAGAGAAACAATTATTAATTGAAGAGAGAGAGAGGGGCATGAATGTGGATGCTTAAAAAAGAGGAGAGACATTAATGAGAGTAATGATTATCAACAATTAAGATAAAGGGGCAAATTTGGAAAACAAATGGAAAAAATGCATTGAAATCTTAAAAAAGCAGATATTGTGGGACAAATTATTTTTGCTAAAACAGCAGATAATTTGGGACGGAGGGAGTATTGTTTTATTGCTTCAGGATCATTTTACTCCAAAACTGATGTACATGCAGGACAATAGACGCGAAGAGGAGAAAACGAAGGCACAATTAAAGAAGCAGCTTGCTAAGGAGGCAGCTCATGCCAAAATGGCTAGGGATCTAAGCAATGAGGTATATAATTTTTTTGATGTTAATTAAGCATTTGGTGACTCTTCCTATCAGATCAGTTACAGTTCTGTTGAGATCCTAGGACTATTATATGGAATGGATTGAATATTGAACTTATATTTGTTGATTTCAGCTTAATGATGCCAATATGCACTTGGAAGAACTAAGAGAAATTGTGGTGCAAAAATGCAGGTTTATTCTGATACTCTAATTTTTGAAATTTCTATTAGTAATGGTACACCATCGGTACCTACTGCATTTGTGGTTAAATATGCTCTATACAATTTGCAAATGTTATTATAAGACAATCTTTTAAATAGGATGGTGTGATAATCATCAGTGTCGAAATAGTACGTTTTTTTTGGCATTTTGAAGCTCCTGTATATGACTCGTTTTGAGGAATTTTTAAAAGGTGTAAATAATATCCTTGCATCGTTGAAGTGCACATGCACAATTGTTGGCTGTCATGAGACGGAAGATGTAATGATGTGCCACTCGTGTTGTAATGAGGGAACATTAAGGTCAAATTCCTTTTCCTTCTCAAAAGGGCAGTTGGAAAAGTAGATGCTAATTAGAGTGAGGACAGTCTAGGCTTTGAGAGAGATTGCATTCTTTAACGAACAATATAAAGAAACTAAATGATTCTATTACGTAATTATCTTTTACATAAAGTTCTATTTTAGATAGAAAAAAATATTTTATTTTATTGATAGAAGAAAGCATATACAAAAATGGGTGAGTAGTAGTCCGCCTTAAAGAGAACAAGCGGAAAAAGAAAGAAAAACAGTGGCTTCGACAAGTGCAACAATCCAAATATTCCAAAAACAATCCCATAGCTGAAGATTGACTATCCTAACTTTATTACACCCTTTATGTTCAGTTCTGAATCTGCTGAATATGATACTATGTTGCTTAGCTTTGTTTGGTGTATATGACTGAGCCAGTCCAGCATTCTAATTCCACTGATTTTACATTTCTGAAGCAATCAAAGCTGAATATATGATAGTTTTCAGGAAAATGTCTATTGAAGAGAAAAGGAAAATTGGGATAGCTCTCACTCAATTGTGTCCTGAAGATCTTGCCAAGGCATTGGAAATTGTATCTCAGGATAACCCTACCTTTCAAGCAACAGCCGAAGAGGTCGAACTTGACATTTGTGCTCAGGTCCTCATCTAACTTGTCAGCAGACCCTTAGTCTAGATTTTTAATTTTTTTCTTTTTTTTGTTGGTAATACAACCCACCATGGACTGTATTTGCCGCAGAGTGAATTCACGTTATGGAGGTTAAAGTTTTTTGTAAAAGATGCTCTCGAAGCTCAAGCCAAGAGTTCAAGCATCGGTGGCATCAACTCTAATAATGATCATGCTGCAGCGACAAACACCACCACTAGTGCCTCTAAACAGAAAGGAAATGTTTGTAATGCCCTTGTGAGGACTGCCAAGAAACAGTGTAAAAAGTTATGATGGTTCTCAGAATCTGAAGACAGTCTGATGAATATTATTAAACATGAGTTTTGTTCTTCATTGCAGGTCGCTTATGAATCCCCATCTGTATTTATTTGTCTACTGTAATCTGTAAAGGTTAATCAAATTGTATGTATACCAGACGAGTTTTGTTCATCTTCATTTTCTGTTCTTTATCTCGTTTTTTTGCAGCGATAAAGAACAGAAAAAAAATAGTAAAGTTACATTTGGTACGCGTGAGGTAGTCTTCAAAAGGATGTCGTTTTGCATAATTAAACATTTTCTCTCATGTTATGTACATAAGGGTATTTTTGTAATTATCCATAACATTATTGTTATTATTTATCTAACAAAATACAACTGATTTTAAATCACACCGTCTATGTAGTGCCGGATGCACGGGACACAACTACTCAAATAAAAGTCCCACTTTTAAAGGATTGTTTTATTATTTTATATTTTAATTTAATAATATAAATTGAAATTGTTTTTTGAAACATAAAATATGTAAAGTTAATTGAATAAATTATAGCAGATTCATTATTAAGTAATTATTATAATTAGATTAAAATTTATTAAAGCTTGAATTTCATAGTCCTATTCTGATGAGAATTTCGAACAAATATATTCAATTTAAACACTAATATTTAAATTCAATTGTTTATCTTAGTAATTGAGCAAAAAAAAACCTAAAATATATGATTTAATAACTTATTATTCAAATAAATATTTAACAAATAGTTATAATTATCTTCTCAAACTTTGTATCAATTATTTTAATAATTAACATAATAAAGTTTTATTCATAATGTTCGTGCTTCCCACCGGTTTAATGAGTATTGAACATACTTGAGTAGAAAACTCAAAAACGGAATTTTAAAGGACAAATCCAATCGGTTCACCACCAGAGCAGATATTCTGTCCCCATTTTTTTGTCTCCTTGTGTCCCTCTACTTAAATTTTGACACATAGCCTCTTACTTAACACTAATTAACTCTAAAATTAAATAAGTAGTTAGGTGTCAAAATTTAAATGGAATGAATACAAGAAGGACAGAGAAAATGGAGACAGAGGATCTGCTCTCGTCCACCACACAAGTATGAAATCATATAAGCATTCACCTAGTAGTCTCTATAGAATACATTGATCCTCATTATGTTAAGGGCAATTGAGAAAAATGTACTCCAAAGTTGTCAACTTCCTCATTTTTAACCCACATGTTTGTGAATAAACAATCAACACCTCCATAAATTTTAAAAATACTTGTTCCTTTTTGCCTATTTTGGCCAATTAGTCGCCTAAAATAGACACGTGTCGACATATTAAAATAAGTATGTGTTTTTTAAAAAAGTATGAAATACGGTATACATATACAACATATAGTTTACGTATTATTCTAAGGCTAGAAAGTTGTGGCATGCCAAATTATTGGGGTAAGAAGCATGCAGAAACAAGGTTAAGACTACCAATAACAACACTACCAAATGAAGACTTGAAGCCTCCAACATTTTACAGTTTATGTAGCCTAGACTAAATTTGCATCCTAAGATGTATTGGTGTGTTATGGCTTTCTTTTGTGGATTTTAAAAAGTCAAGTCTTTTAGGTCTCTTTTAGGATGCAAAATTGTATTGGTCTGTTTTTGGAATGGTACTCCCTCCGTCCCAGGATAAAAGTGCTTATTATTATTTTGGGATGTCCTATGTTAAATGTTTACTTTCTTTTAATAACCAAACTTTTACACATTTTTTTCTATTATGCCCGTAACATTAAATATCTCATACTTTCTTATTCTAATTTTCTCCATATTTAATAACATTATTATGGGTAATATTGTCATTTTATTCCTCTTCTTAACTTTTATCCTGGGACGGAGTGACTACTATTTATGTATGTATGACAGATTTCCTTCAATTTGCCTCTAATTTATGTAATCTTGGATAATTTCCTTACTTTTCAGCACTTGGGGTTATTAATATGCAATATGATGTGATTTTTATAACTTATTGTTATTATTTTCTGCACTTCTAGTTGTTATAAGTTTATATTATACAAATGTCTTTTTTCCATTGCCTTTGCACAGATTAGAACTCGCAACCTCACATTTGAAATTTTGGTCATATGATCACTGAAGCAACATGAGTCAACTGTTAATATTTTGCAAAGATTAATATTTATATCAAAATATGAGATTTCTCCCATATATTCATTTCTTCTCATTCACAATAATAATAATAATAACAATAACAGTAATAATAATAATAGTACTAATAATAATAATAACAATAACAATAATAGCAATAATAATAATAACAATAATAATAATAATAGTAATAATAATAACAGTAATAACAATAATAATAATAACAGTAATAATAATAACAGTAATAATAATAACAATAGTAATAATAATAGTAATAATAATAATAGTAATAATAATAGTAATAGTAGTAGTAGTAGTAGTAATAATAATAATAATAATAATAATAATAATAATAATAATAATACTGACCACGATTTGCATACACAAAAAAGTTTAGATTTTGTTTAGCATGACTTACAACACAATTTTGGAAAATTGTGAGGATCTCAGGCCTTTTTCCGGCCAGACGAGCAACAAGACCAACATACCAAAGTCCAAGAAATATAACATGGAAAACAAGAAGAAACAAGATGGATTATACGGGGGAAATTTCATATTTTAATATAAATATTAATCATTGCAAGATATTAACAGTTGACTCATGTTGCTCTAGCGGTCATATGACCAAAATTCTAAATGTGAGGTTGCGAGTTTGAATATGTGCAAACAGAAAAGTTCAATAGTCAACTTTGCATTTAATCCGTTTTTATAGTAAAGACTTGGGAATTCTTATTTTGTTATCATCAAAACAGTAGAATAATTTAGACCATTTAAGATTGGGAATTTTTATTTTGTTATCATCAAAACAGTAGAATAATTTAGACCATTTAAGATGCACAATACACTTAATAAAATGGAAATTGATATTTGTACACGACCTTTTGATATTTTCACATGAAAAGAGTCGCTATAGGATCTATAGCGACAATTTTCATGTGAAAATATTAGCTCCCTATAAAAATCACTAAACCATTAAAATATTATACATCGAAATTAAAATATCATCCATTGAATTTAAAATAACTGTTGAGTAACGGATGGTATTGATTGAGCTTAGTGGAGATGATAATGAATGAGAATTGATGGCCTACTTTATGAAGGCTTAGTGGGCATAGTGGGCATCAATGATATTAATTGGATATTTGACATCAATGATGGATTAATTGGCACTTGGGAGTTACTCTCTCAACTCTTGTTATAAGAGTATTCTCCCATGTCGTAAAGGTGTGGATTTTGGAGAAAATATAGTGAAAAAAAAAAAAAATTATAGTTTAGGCCTTCTCCTCAGTTCTTCCTTCTTGCTCGGTGATAATTTTTCTACACACGGTAGAGTTTGCTTCAGAGCTTTGTTGTATCCTGGGAGACAATTTGTCCTGCCACGGCCAAATATCGTCTTAAGGAAACTGTTCTTACAGTCCTCAAAGCTAGAATTTTCTAGTCTGTTCAACATTCATTGTATTAAGGTTAAATTTGTTTTGTTTTATTTTGGGTTTTACTTTAATATCAATATAGAATTCTTTTCCGAATTTTATTGTATTTCTGCTTCTGCAAAAAGATTATTACTAACGTGGCTAACAATCTTAAGACAATATTTTTGTTTTGGTTAATCTTTTATTAAGTTGCAGGTTATACCTTTGCTTTGGAATACCTTGACTTGGTTTTCTTATTTGGACTGTTTTGAGTTAATTTTCACTTGGACCGTTCTGGAATAATTAAATAATAATTTGTTACTATTCAAAATAGTTTGTTAATTTTAGACTAACTTGGTCTGTTTGTATTTTCAGAATGAATATTCCTGAGAATGAAATTGTTCCAACTGGTCCACAGAACAATCTAGGTTCTGGTTCACATAATGGCACCGATGGACAGAACGTATCTGGTTCACAGAACATTGGTTCTGGTCCTATTTACGGGTCTGGTTTCCAGATTGCGGCTCCCCGCCAAACTATACCTGTCAATCACAGCGAAAAACCAGAAAAATTTACTGGTGTGAATTTTAAGACTTGGCAACAGAAGATGTTGTTTTACCAGACTATGCTAAATTTGGCTAATTGCTTGAAGGATGATCCTCCTGTTATCAGAGATGATGAGGTGGATAATGTCACCGCCTACAATGCAATTGAGGCATGGAAACAATCTGATTTCCTTTGCCGTAATTATATTTTGAACGGTCTAACTGATGCACTTTATAGTGTATACAGTATTAAGACAACGGCAAAGGAACTTTGGGAATCCTTGGACCGGAAATACAGATCAGAAGATGCTGGCGCTAAGAAATTTTTAGTGAGCCAATTCCTGAATTTCCAAATGGTTGATTCCAAAACTGTTGTGAATCAAGTTCAAGAACTCCAGCTGATTATTCATGGGATTCATGCTGAACGTATGGTAATTAGTGAATCTTTTCAAGTGGCTTGTATTATTGAAAAGTTACCACCTGGTTGGAAAGACTTCAAAAATTACCTTAAGCATAAGCGAAAGGAGATGACAGTTGAAGAACTAATTGTTAGACTTCGAATTGAGGAAGATAACAAAGGCTCGGAAAAGAAACTTTCCAACGTTGCCCACCAATCTGAGGTTAGGGTGAATGTGGTGGAGGTCAATAAAGACTCCAAGAAAGGCAAAAAGCCTCAATCTGTGTCCAAATTGGGTCCTAAGGGTGGTATTTCCAAGAAACCAAAATTTAATGGAAAATGCTACAATTGCAACAAGGCTGGGCACAAGTCTTCTGATTGTAGGCTGCCTAGAAAGTTGAAGCCTAATGAAGCACATGTTGTGAAAGAAATTGCTAGAGAAGTGTCTGACATCAACTTATGTGCTGTGATTTCTGAAGTCAACCTTGTTGACTCAAATCCAAGGGAATGGTGGCTGGATACCGGTGCCACACGTCATGTTTGTTGTGACAAAGATTCCTTTACTGAATTGGTTCCCAGCAAGAATGGGGAGAAGCTCTACATGGGCAATGCTGCAACTTCCAAGATCAAGGGAAGTGGTACTGTAATTCTGAAGATGACTTCGGGAAAAGAAGTGACTTTGAAGAATGTTTTATATGTTCCTGAAATTAGGAAGAATCTTGTATCTGGTAGCCTCCTAAGTATTCATGGTTTTAGGATGGTATTTGAATCGGACAAATTTGTTTTGTCAAAAGGGGGAATGTATGTGGGAAAGGGGTATGTTTGTAATGGCATGTGGAAAATTAATGCCATCTCTAGCAAGTCCAATGCAATGATTAATAATAAGAATAATACTTCTTCTGCTTATATCATTGAGTCATTTAATTTATGGCATGGTAGACTTGGACATGTAAATTATAATACCTTACGTAGGTTAATTAATTTACAACATATTCCAACATTCCAAATTGATCATAAACATAAATGTGAAATTTGTGTTGAATCAAAATTAACAAGATCTTCATTTTATACAGTTGAAAGAAATACAGAACCACTTGATCTGATACATAGTGATGTATGTGATTTAAAATTTATCCAAACAAGGGGGGGTAATAAATTTTTTATCACTTTCATTGATGATAGTACAAAATATTGCTATGTATATTTGCTTAAAAGCAAAGATGAAGCTTTAGAGAAATTTGTTCTTTATAAGCAGGAAGTTGAAAACCAACTTAATAAGAAAATTAAGGTGGTAAGGAGTGATCGTGGTGGTGAATACGTTGAACCATTTGGTAAGTTCTGCTCCCAACATGGTATTATTCATGAGGTTACTCCACCTTACTCCCCTCAATCTAATGGGGTAGCGGAACGCAAGAATCGTACTCTAAAAGAGATGATGAATGCGATGCTAAACAGTTCTGGGTTGCCACAGAACATGTGGGGGGAAGCTGTCTTATCAGCTAATCACCTTTTAAATAAGGTGCCTCGTAAGAAATTAGACAAGACACCATTTGAGTTATGGAAAGGAAGGAAACCTTCCTATAACTACTTAAAAGTGTGGGGGTGTCTTGCAAAAGTTTTGGCTCCGTTGCCAAAGAAAATGAAAATAGGTCCAAAGAGGGTGGATTGTATTTTCATTGGTTATGCGCTTCACAGTAACGCATATCGGTTTCTTGTTCATGATTCTAAGAATCCTGATATACACAAGAACACATTCATGGAATCAAAGAATGCTTCATTCTTTGAACATATTTTTCCATGTAAACGTGAAGAGATTGAATCGGGTTCAAAACGATCTCTTGAGATTGTTAATGAAGACGGTCAAGACATTCAACATGAAGAGCCTAGAAGAAGTAAAAGGGCAAGGGTTGAAAAATCTTTTGAACCAGACTTTCTAACCTATATGCTAGAGGTTGAACCTCAGAATTACAGTCAGGCTGTAAATTCAACGGATAGTCCTTTATGGAAAGAGGCTATAAGAAGTGAAATTGATTCCATTATGCAAAATCATACCTGGGAATTAGTGGACCTTCCTCTGGGAACGAAACCACTAAGTTCTAAATGGATTTTCACACGGAAAATGAAAGCAGATGGAACAATTGATAAGTACAAGGCCAGATTGGTTATAAAAGGATATAGACAAAAGGAAGGCCTTGATTACTTTGATACGTATTCTCCAGTGTCGAGAATAACCTCTATTAGGATGATACTTGCTATTGCCGCTTTACGGAATCTCGAAGTACATCAAATGGACGTTAAGACAGCCTTTTTGAATGGAAATCTTGATGAAGAGATCTACATGGAACAACCTGAAGGTTGTGTAGTTCAAGGCCAGGAAAGAAAAGTGTGTAAATTGGTGAAGTCCTTATATGGACTAAAGCAAGCACCAAAACAATGGCATAAGAAATTTGATGATGTCATGATGGCTAATGGCTATAATATAAACGAATGTGACAAATGTATTTATGTCAAAATCACAAACAAAGGATATGTTATTCTGTGTTTGTATGTTGACGACATACTGATTGTGGGTAGTAATGAAAATATGGTGAAGAATACTAAGGACATGTTAAACTCTAAGTTTGATATGAAAGATATGGGACTGGCTGATGTGATTTTGGGAATTCAAATCAAGCGTTCACCTAATGGTTTCATTTTAACCCAGTCACATTACGTGGACAAGATACTTGGGAAGTTCAGCAAGGATGATTCTAGTGAAGCTAGAACTCCTCTAGATATCAGCCAGCACCTCTGTAAAAACAAAGGTGAAAGCGTTGACCAAGTAGAATACGCAAGGATTATAGGCAGTCTGATGTATCTCATGACTTGTACAAGACCTGATATTGCTTTCACTGTAAACAGTTTAAGTAAATACACGAGTAATCCAGGGGATAACCACTGGAAAGCTATCGTTAGGATACTTCGGTATCTAAGATACACTCGTAATTATGGACTGCACTATACGAGAGAACCTGCAGTATTAGAAGGATTCTCTGATGCTAGTTGGATTTCTGATATAAAGAACTCCAAAGGTACAAGTGGATACGTGTTCACTCTGGGAGGAGGAGCAGTGTCCTGGAAATCCTCAAGGCAAACGATCATAACCAGATCCACGATGGAGTCTGAGTTTGTAGCTCTGGATAAAACCGGAGAAGAAGCCGAATGGTTACGAAATTTCTTGGAGGATATTCCTGAATGGCCTAAGCCTGTGCACACAATTTGTTTATATTGTGATAATCAAGCATCGATTAAAAGAGCACAGAACGTGATGTATAACGGTAAGTCGAGACATATGCGTCGTCGTCACAATACCGTTAGGCAACTGATCACAACGGGGGTTATCTCTATTGATTATGTAAAATCAAAGGATAACATTGCGGATCCGCTAACCAAAGGTTTAAACCGAGATCAAGTTGAAACGACATCTAGAAGAATGGGATTGAAGGCCATAAATATTTAAAGGTTCTATGTGAAGGAAAACCCAACCTTGTTGACTGGAGATCCCAGAATCTAGGTTCAATGGGACAACCTAATTGCATAGACAATGTATTATCATTGTAGGGGTCTAACCCTTATCTATAAACAGTGATATGAAATCGGATAAGGTTAAGCTATGCTTTTAATGATTGATCTTGTGTGTCAGTAATCTGAACAAAAAGATAAAATCACCTATGTGAGAATGAAGTGGGGTCGCTTCAAGGAAAACTAATGAGTTTAGTTCTCTTCAATTCTTGCAGAACCAGGAGATGTTCACGACCATAATGAACATAACCATGAGAACCAAAACCGTGTTATGTTGGTATTTGTGTGAGGTATATCATCGTTTACACAAACGGCAGAATAGTTCAAGGACATCACGTCTACTAGTCAGCCAGTAAAGTAAATATACTTCACAAGGGAAGGTTCAAGGGTTGATGCCTACCTATCCTATGCTAATATCAAATGTAGAGAGTTATCACCACATCGAATTCCTTTGTTTTCAATTTTCATTCATGTGGGGGATTGTTGAGTAACGGATGGTATTGATTGAGCTTAGTGGAGATGATAATGAATGAGAATTGATGGCCTACTTTATGAAGGCTTAGTGGGCATAGTGGGCATCAATGATATTAATTGGATATTTGACATCAATGATGGATTAATTGGCACTTGGGAGTTACTCTCTCAACTCTTGTTATAAGAGTATTCTCCCATGTCGTAAAGGTGTGGATTTTGGAGAAAATATAGTGAAAAAAAAAAAAAATTATAGTTTAGGCCTTCTCCTCAGTTCTTCCTTCTTGCTCGGTGATAATTTTTCTACACACGGTAGAGTTTGCTTCAGAGCTTTGTTGTATCCTGGGAGACAATTTGTCCTGCCACGGCCAAATATCGTCTTAAGGAAACTGTTCTTACAGTCCTCAAAGCTAGAATTTTTTAGTCTGTTCAACATTCATTGTATTAAGGTTAAATTTGTTTTGTTTTATTTTGGGTTTTACTTTAATATCAATATAGAATTCTTTTCCGAATTTTATTGTATTTCTGCTTCTGCAAAAAGATTATTACTAACGTGGCTAACAATAACATACGTTGAAAATAAATAACAACGTCATGGTCGCCCCACACGTAGTATTCGACGTATTTGCAGACATATTTAGTCATTTTCTTGAGCGCTAGTAGTTGTACTAGCCGCTAGTCCTTCTAACGGGCGAGTCCATGTTCAAATCGATATCGACTATTAGATTTGCTATTGGACGGTGATAGATCTATTTATATATCTTCTATTGCTGAATATGGAGGGAAATGAAATATGTAAGACCCCGAATTTTATGAAATAAAAGTATTCAATTTTTCTATTTAGTAAATAGTTAAATTGATAAAAAGTTAAAGTTAAGGGTGATATGTGAATTTTTTTCAAAATAAGCAAGTGACTATAAAATACTTATTATTTTCGGGAAATATTCGTTTGGTTGTGGAATATTCTTGTTATCGGGGAATATTCGTACGACGGCGAAGCTATTTGTGGGCCCCATAACAGTAATTGTCGGATGAAGAAAACGATAAATTTGAGTTTTTATAAATAACGGCGTAATCGTTACCGTTAACACTGTTGGAATACCTGGTGGTTAAAATACAGTAATACGCGTTGTTGCACAGCAGCACACGACATTGCACAGTATTTTTGAATTATTGATTATTACGTAAGAAAGCACTACTCAATAATTGTTACAGTAATTACTGTTCAATAATTTATTTTATTGATTCAATAATTGATGCGTTGATATTTTATATTATTATTGTTTCAATAATTGTCACTACACAGTATTTTTTATTATCAGATCAATAATTCATATTATTTGAATAATATTATTAGATAACATTATTGGCAATGTCTAGAAAGTTCTGTCAAGGAGAGGTTTGGTCACCTAATTGCGCGCCAGTAAGGAGAAATCTTTATCGAAAAGCTCCCTCTTTCTTCGGAACGGCCTGGTTGTTATAATTGTGATTCTGTAATATTATTTGTGAATAATTAATTATTGATTTATATGATAAGAAAATATTTATTTGATGTGGATATAAATGATAGATTTATTTATGTGGTTATAAATGAAGGAATTAATGTTGATGTGTTTTATCAGTATTTTGTCGGATTGGAGGTATTAAAAATCAAATCGGTGTTCTTAAAGTTCTATTGCGTGAGTTATAATTTTGATTCGACCGTTGGATCGCTGTGATTTTTGGATATATTATACATATATAAATTGAGTATATATCCATAAATTTTGAACCGTTAAAAATGAACGAATGATTTGTTATGGATTTTTAGAGGTGTTGAAAATCATCCTTTTGTGGATTTCGGATATTTTCTGTTTAGAATTTGCAAAAACTTTCTTCTGCAAAGTTGTGGAGAATTCGATTTCGTGTGGAATGGACATAAAATTCGTATTTTTCTGATAAACGGGCTATTTTCTATGAATTATTGAAGTTTCAAAAAATAAAATGAATTTTTATTAAAATTGGGTGGGACCCACTTTTGGTTGGTGTTCAATATTGGAGATCATGTGTTGTTACGTATTGCTCCATGGAAAGGAGTTACGGGATTTGGAAAGAGAGGAAAGCTCAATCCTCGATTCATTGGCCCATTTTTAATCCTCGATCGAGTAGGAACTATGACCTATAGACTCGCTTTACCGCTAAGTATGTCTCGTGTTCATAACATTTTTCACATGTCTATGTTGCGTAAATATGTGAAAGACTTATACCACATTATTGAATTAGAACCAGACGAGATAGATGAAGATTTAACGTATGAAGAGTTACCTGTTAAAATCTTGGATAAGAAGGATCATATTCTACGCTCCAATGTTATGCCTCAAGTCAAAGTTTTGTGGAGAAACCACAATGTAGAAGAAATGACCTGGGAGTTAGAATCTGAGATGAAGTCAAGATATCCTCACCTCTTTGATATACCAGGTACATACCCTAATTTCGAGGACGAAATTTTATAAGAAGAGGAGGTTGTAAGACCCCAAATTTTATGAATTAAGATTAATTTCTTTCAAAATATATTTTTGAATATTATGGTGTGGATATGATATAATGTTATAGTTGTGGGTAATATTTACAAATTTTGCAAAGTAAGCAAGTAGTTATATAATATTTGATTGGTCAAGGAATATTCGTTTTAATAGGAAATATTTATACGACGGCACAATCATTGGTGGACCCCACAACAGAAGTATTGTCGTAGTAAGAAAATGACAGAATTATATTTTTATAAAAGTAATGGCGGAAGTGTTACTGTTAAAACTGTTGAACTACCCGGTAGTAAAAGTACAGTAATACACGTGGTTTCATAGTAGCACACGATATTGGTTATTGATGCTTACGTGAGAAGTCACTCAGTTATACTCAATTATTACTACAGTAATTGTTGCATCATATCTCTCATATTATTGATTCGATTATTGTCACAGTATCACCTGCATTATATGATATATTATTAAATCAATAATTGAGACGACAAAGTTATTCATATTATTAAATTAAAATATTTACAATGTCTAGAAGTTCTGTCAATGAGAGGTTTGGTCACTTAATTACGCGCCAATATGGAGAAATCCTTATCGGAAAGCCCCCTCTTTTCTGGAAACGACTTGGTTGTTAAATATTATGAGTTATAATATTAATGATGAATAAGTTCTTGTTGATTAAAGATGAATTTGATAGTTCCATTGTATTGGGATTATTAGTGTTAGTGGAAATCGACATCTATTCCGATGATAATTGATGTATGGGGGTTATATTGATAAATCGGGTAATTTATCGGATAAATGAACAATTAATTGCTACTAATTCACATGCTTATATAACTATTTGTTCACATGTTTATACTATTGAATCACATTCATGTACTATTAGGGGAGTTGGTGCAAGATTGATAATACTTGCATGACTAAGTTAAAAATGGAGGTATAGATTGAGGTACTATACTGTAATTTATATTTTTCACATGATTATACTATCAATTCACATGATTGAACTATTGATTCACATTATTTACTATTAGGGGAGGGTGGTGCAAGTTTGATAATACTTGTAGGACTAAATTAAAAATGAAAGAAAAGTTGGAGGTATTGTACTGTAATATTTTGAGCCCCAAAACGTGCAATTATCGAAACTATATTTTCCTATAAATAGAAGTTCATTCTTCCTTCATTTATCACCAATTCACAAAAGCTTTAGAGCAATTATTACAGAGAGAAATTATATAGAGAAAGAAGAAGAGAAGTCTGCTACCTCACTATTCCAGCATCCAGTTTTTTCTACGGTAAGGGGTATTATTTCTTTCGTATTCATGGAGAGAACTTCTGTTATTCCACTCTTTATTATTCTGTTGGAATAACCTGTATACGCGGACTACCCTATACTTGGTGAAATTCTTCTATTATTCCATTCATTATCATTCTGTTGGAACATCCTGTCAGTGCGTTTACGCATGACCTGGTTCCATTATTTATCATTCTGTTGGAACATCATATCTGTGCTTTACGCATGACCTGGTTCCGTTAATTATTATTCTGTTGGAATATCATGTCTGTGCGTTTACGCATGACCTGGTTCCATTATTTATTATTCTGTTGGAATAACCTATCTGTGCGGTCTATCGTATGCTTGGTGATTTCTTTTGTTATTCCATTCTTTATTATACTCAGTTGGTTAAAGTTTTTGCTTTTATACTCTATGAAATTAGTGGAATATCCTTGATATTTGCGCTTCATCCAGTATCTTTTCATGAAAATATTCTTCTGAGCATTCTTGAGTTTTATCCCACAAAGCAGTATCATGTTGACAATTTGGACGTTATTGGTTCCTGGATAAATTAATTCTTGAACTTGTTTTATTGAATTCTTATATCATTGTCATCATCCTCCTGTTTATAATATGTTGAAAGTCATCTGTGGCCTGTAGTGCATAGATGGACTTGGTATGATTATGATCAGGGATTATTCGGTATAATCATGACCGTAATGTTACAAATGATGTGGTAAAAGTCCTCTTTGGTAGTAGTGCATTGAAGGATAGTTGTTGGCATGATCATGACCATTGATGAATACACGAATATCCTTGGCCCGTAGTGCATGGATAATTTGTGGTCGTGATACTAATGAATATCCTTGGCCGTAGTGCAGGGATGATTTGGTTTAATTTTTAAGCTGAGTCTCAGCGATAAAAGTGATGAAAAACCTTTTAAATCATAGAAGATAGTAGACTTTATTATCTACTTGACTCTTCTAATGGATTGTTTGTTTCGCTGCAGTTAAACTTGATGTTTATTATATTTTATCAGTTTAACACTGTTGAAGGCTAATGATAATCTATTCTGCATTATCTTAGTCATAATATTTCTTACTGGGATAGTTGAGCTCACCCTTTCTTTCATTGTTCTCTTCAGGAAATGAGAACGTAGACGGGACTAGTCGGGGAACGGAGTGACGGTCCAGATGATAACATTAGTAGTCCTCACTATTCTGTAAAATAGTGCTACAATAAATGTAATGAGGACTCCATTAAGTCTGGATATTGTCTAGATGATAATATTCTTATTAAAACTCTTAGATTATGTTTTGTCGTATTTTACACGGTTGTTGTATAATTAAGTTGTATTTGAATTTTATACCATGTATTTGGCGACTCAAGATGAGTGATGTTTACATATTTTGGGGGCGTCACAGTAATCTTCTCATTTTTCTTTGGGGTCTATTGGGTCAACCAAGGATAATTCTGTGGGCATATGATATCTATCATAACCTAGACGCATGGCCTCCCATGTACGAAGGTTTTCTTGAGTACTTTCCAAAGATTTTAATTTCTAAAACAGTTATTGAATGTACCTTTATGTAAGGTGCCATTGTGACGTGCTATCCAAGTTGGTGTCTTGAGTCACAGTTGGTATATATTTGTATCAAAACTCACAACATATGTGTTACTGTATTTTGCACGACAATTATAGTAATAAAGTTGTAGTTATTTTCTGTACCATGTATTTGACGACTCAGAATAGGTTGGATGGATTGGACCTATTTTGGGGGCGTCACAGTTGGTATCAGAGCTTAGGGATATGATCTCTGGTGGATATCCGGGAATAGAACTAGGAGGAGAGAGATGAGTAAATCCTTCGCTAGTGTGTGTCTTACCTAAGCTGAATTTTCTTACTTAATTTGATAAATTGTGATATGTTAATTAACCTTTGTTTTGAAGCTGTATTCTAGAATGATATCTGAAATACAGGAGATGAGCAATGGAGAAATCATGATGACAGGGAAGATGGAATCTGAAATGAAAGCAAGGTATTCTCAACTCTTTGAAATACCAGGTACGTAAATTTCGAGGACGAAATTTCATAAGGAGGGGAGATTGTAAGACCCCGAATTTTATGAAATAAAAGTATTCAATTTTTTTATTTAGTAAATAGTTAAATTGATAAAAGTTAAAGTTAAAGGTGATATGTGAAATTTTTTCAAAATAAGCAAGTGATTATAAAATACTTATTGTTTTCGGGGAATATTTGTTTGTTCGTGGAATATTCTTGTTATTGGGGAATATTAGTACGACGGCGAAGCTATTTGTGGGCCCCATAACAGAATAACTGTTGGATGAAGAAAATGACAAATTTGAGTTTTTATAAATAATGGCGTAATCGTTACCGTTAACACTGTTGGAATACCCGGTGGTTAAAATACAGTAATACGCATTATTGCACAGTAGCACACGGTATTGCACAGTATTTTTGAATTAGTGATTATTACGTAAGAAGGCACTACTCAATAATTGTTACAGTAATTACTGTTCAATATTTTATTTTATTGATTCAATAATTGTTGCGTTAATATTTTATATTATTATTGTTTCAATAATTGTCACTACACAGTATTTCCCATTATCAGATCAATAATCCATATTATTTGAATAATATTATTAGATAACATTATTTGCAATGTCTAGAAAGTTCTGTCAAGGAGAGGTTTGGTCACCTAATTGCGCGCCAGTAAGAAGAAATCCTTATCGAAAAGACTCCTCTTTTCTGGGAACGGCCTGAATGTCATAATTGTAATTCTGTAATATTATTTGTGAATAATTAATTATTGATTTATATGATAAAGAAATATTTATTTGATATGGATATAAATGATGAATTTATTTATGTGGTTATAAATGAAGGAATTAATGTTGTTGTGTTTTATCAGTATTTTGTCGGATTGGAAGTATTAAAAATCAAATCGGTGTTTTTAAAGCTCTATTACGTGAGTTATAATTTTGATCCGACCGTTGGATCGCTGTGATTTTTGGATATGTTATATATATATAAGTTGAGTATATATTGATAAATTTTGAACCGTTAAAAATGAACTAATGATTGTTATGAATTTTTAGAGGTGTTGAAAATCATCCGTTTGTGGATTTCAGATATTTTCTGTTTGGAATTTGCAAAACATTTCTTCTGCAAAGTTATAGAGAATTCGATTTCGTGTGGAATGGATATAAAATTTGTATTTTTCTGATAAACGGGCTATTTTCTATGAATTATTGAAGTTTCGGAAAATAAAATGATTTTTATTAAAATTGGGTGGGACCCACTTTTGGTTGGTGTTGAATACATGTGCTGAATTGGGGGGGCCCCACTAGAGGTGGCTGATAATATGGTCTTGGATGGCTGTGTAGGAGAAAAGAAAATAAATAATAATATTTTATTATTTTAGTCTCCTTTGGCGTTCTAGCATTTTCCTATAAATAGACGCTTAAGTTAGAATTGAAAATTAGACCAGAAATTGAAGTTTTCTCTCTCTATATTATCGAGCATATTTTTGTGAGTATTTATGTGCGACCCTAGATTTTATAAATAAATATTTAATTTTCTCGAAATAATTTTTTAAATATTATGGTGTGAATTTGATATAATATTATAGTTGTGGGTAATATTTATAATTTTTACAAAGTACGCTAGTTGTTATATAATATTCGATTGGTTGGGGAATATTCTTTTTGTCGGGGAATATCCGTACGACGGTACAATCATTGGTGGACCCCGCAACGGAATTATTGTTGGATTGAGAATACGACAAAAATATTTTATAAAAATTACGGCGGAAGTTTTACCGTTAAAACTGTTGAACTACTCGGTAGTAAAAGTACAGTAATACGTGTGGTAGCATAGTAGCACATGGTATTGATTATTGATATTTACGTGATAAGTCACTCAGTTTTGTTTTATTAGTATTATTAATGTAATAAAACAGAAAAACTTTTTATATAAAACAGAATACTTTTATAAAGTTATTCAATAAATATAATATATTATATTCTATTATGCATAGTATCTGTATAGTGTTTTGCATAGTAAAATCTTTTTATATAAAACAGAATACTTTTATAAAGTTATTCTATAAATATAATATATTATATTCTATTATGCATAGTGTTGTATAGTGTCTGCATAGTATTTTGTATAGTAAAATCTTTTTATATTAAACATAATACTTTTATAAAATTATCTATTTTATTAGACAATAATTAGAATATATTATATTTTATTATGCATAGTATTTGCATAGTGCCTACATAGTGTTTGCATAGAATATATTCGTTTTATTAGATTAAAAATAGAATATATTATATTTTATTTAAAAGATTTTGTTTTAAATATGGACCGTCAGATTAAAGTAAATCAATCTGGACCGTTCATGAGTTAGTTACTATGCAGTCCATTCTTCTATAAATAGAAGCTCATTCCTTCATTATTTCTTACGAATTCACTAAAACTCTAGAGAGAGAAACTATAGAGAGAAATAAGAAAAGTGTTCTGCTACTTCACTACTTCTATATCCAGTACTCTTCTTTCTAAGGTAGGGGGTATTATTTCTTTTGTATTCATGAAGAGAACTTCTGTTATTCCATTCTTTATTATTCTGTTGGAATAACTTGTATACGCGGGATACCCTATACTTGGTGAAATTCTTTAGTTATTCCATTCTTTATTATTCTGTTAGTATAACCTGTATACGCGGGATACCCTATACTTGGTGAAATTCTTCAGTTATTCCATTCTTTATTATTATATTGGAATAACCTGTTTATGCGAAGTACTGTATACATGGTGAAATTCTTCTAATATTCCGTTCTTTATTATTCTGTCGGAATATCATGTCTGTGCGTTTATGCCAGACCTGGTTCCATTATTTATTATTCTGTCAGAATATCCTGTCTGTGCGTTTACGCCGCACCTGGTTCCATTATTTATTATTCTGTCGGAATATCCTGTCTGAGCGTTTACGCCGGACCTGGTTCCACTATTTATTATTCTGTTGGGAATAACCTGTCTGTGCAGTCAATCGCACACATGGTGAATCCTTTTGTTATTCCATTCTTTATTATTCTGTTGGAATGACCTGTCTATGTGGATTACCCCATGCATGGTGAATGATCCTTTGTATTCATTCCTTATTAAATTATGGAAATGATCTGTATACGTGGAATTACCGCATGGCGGGTGAAGATCCATTTGCAGTTTCATATATTCTATTATACTCAGTTGGTTAAAGTTTTGACTTCTATACTCCATTAAATTAGTGGAATATCCTTGATATTTTCGTTTCATCCAGTATCTTTTCATGGAAATATTCTTCTGAGCATTCTTGAATTTTACTCTACAAAGCAGTATAATGTTAACAATTTGGACGTTGTTGGTTCCTGGATAAATTAATTCTTGAACTTGTTTTATTGAATTATTATGTCATTGTCATCATCCTCATGTTTATATTATATTGAAAGTCATCTGTGGCCTGTAGTGCATAGATGGACTTGGTATGATTATGACCAGGGATTATTCGGTATAATCATGACCGTAATGTTACAAATGATGTGGAAAAAGTTCTTATTGGCCCGTAGTGCATTGATGGACAGTTGTTGGTATGATTATGGCTATGGATTCTCTTCGGCCGTAGTGCAAAGATGAATTGTTTTTATGGCATGATCAGGACCGTTGATGAAAACATGATTATCTTTAGCCGTAGTGCATGGATAATTCGTGGTCGTGATACTAAAGAATATCCTTGACCTGTAGTGCAGGGATGATTTGATGATGTGGATTATTTATTAAGCTAAGTCTCTGCGATAAAAGTCATGAAAAACCTTTTAAATCATAGAAGATAGTAGATTTTATTCTCTACTTGACTCTTCTAATGGATTGTTTGTTCCGCTGTAGTTGAACTTGATGTTTGTTATATTGTATCAGTTTAACACTATTAAAGGCTAACGATAATTTATTCTGCATTATCTTAGTCATAATATTTCTTACTGAGCTAGTTGAGCTCACCCTTTTGCTTTCATTGTTCTCTTCAGAAAATGAGAACGTAGCTGGGACTAGTCGGGGAATAAAGTAATGGTCGTAGATGTTTGCATTAGTAGTCTTCACTATTCTGTGAAATAGTGTGATAATAATTGTAATTAGGACTCCTTTTAAGTTTTTATACTCTCTAGTAGACAATATTTGTATTCAAACTCAAAGTTTATGGTTTGTCGTATTGTACATGACATTTGTATTATTAAGTTGTATTTGAATTTTGTTCCTTGTATCTGGCGACCCAAGATGGGTGATGTATACCTATTTTGGGGGAGTCACAATTTAGATACTTTGAGAATTGTTATTCAGTGCAAGTTTTCTTCGGCTTTACATCCGATGTTCCAGTCAGAAATACTGTTTTTTTGAGGTAAGGGATTGTAAGGGTTATTATGTTTTTCAGCTTCGTAATTTTCTTGACCCTCAAAAATTCTGGAAAAATTTGAAATGATAATTTGATGAGTTTTCTAGATTGTGTCCAAAAATAACGATTTTTGGATATATAAATTTAGAGTTCTGAATTTGTGGGAAAAGACTATTTTAAAAGTAAACCCTTATATCTGTATATAACAGAAGTATACTCTGTAAATTTTAGAATTTTTGGATAAAAGTACAGTTTATGATAAATGTCTAAATATTCGGCTGTTTTGGCAATATGAAAAATAGTAAATGAATTTTTAAAATTCTGAAAAAAAAAATATATGTTCAATATGTGACTATATTCTACTAAATCTCAGAAAAGAAATTTTGTTTGTACCGATTTGGTATTTTTTATGAAAATGGACTAGTTATGAGTAAATGAATTAAATATGTTATGTGAGATAAGAAAATTGGAAAATATGATTTTATGACTTGAGAATCCTATATAAGGTATATGCAGATTTTTTATGAGAGTTTTGGTTATTGGTGATGAAATCTTATGAGTTTGGCATTTTAGGATGATTAAATGCATTAATTAGTAAAGTGTAAACAATTAAAATAAATTGTTTATAAGTTTAAGAAATGTTATTCTTTCAATATCATTATACTAAAATATTGGTATTGATTTTATTGTGGAATTTTTATTTTTTTATGTTGGGGTTACTATTCATGAGTTACTATTCCCGAGTTACTATTCACGGGTACTATTCACAACAAAATTGGTTTTTTTTCTGACCAAATTATCGTTGATTTATGAATCTTACTCTTGAGATTAAATCTATATGTTGATTATATTGTTTTTATTATCATATATAACATTGTTATAACCCTAATGATGATAATTCTCCTTGACTTGAGTGTAAAGATGAATTGTTGACTGGTATGATCATGACCATTGAATTTATAATTGAATATCTTTAGCTTAAGTGCAACGGTGAATTGATCAACATAGTTATAATATTGTTTATATACATTCTGAAATGATTATATATTTTTTTTGAGATATTAATATCTTTGGCCTATAGTGCAAAGATGATCTGTTATTGAATATCTTTGGCATGTAGTGCAAAGATGATCTGTTGTTGAATATCTTTGGGCCGTAGTGCAAATATGTCCTGTTGTTGAATATCTTTGGCTAATAGTGCAAAGTTGAACTGTTGACATTCATCTTTGGCCCGTAGTGCAAAGATGAATTTATTAGTATGATTATGAACAGGAACTATGATTTGGTATAACCATGATCTTTGATGTTTCAGGTAAAGACAGGTGATGAAAATTATCTTCGTCATAGATGAGAAGAGGAATTTAGAACTACAATTTTGATTATGAGTTATTCATATGATTGTGAATCGAATCTGTTGATTGATGTTACAGGGATAAAATATTGTTGGTTGACTTTTAACATGGAGAAGATAAAAGACTTTATGGTTTATTTGACTCTTCTAATGGATTGTTCGTTCCGCTGCAACTATGGTTGAAAAGTTTTATCATCTACCATATGTTCTAAATCTCTGATTTATTACTGACGAATGACATTGATAATTTAATTATCTTTAGTCATAATATTTTTTACTGGGCTAATTGAGCTCACACTTCTGTTTCACAATTCCTTTCAGGTAATAAGAGTGTAGCCACTATCATACAACGTTTGAAGGGTGTTTTGCCACTATCATACAAGATGTCTAATGACATAAAACCTCGTGTTATCATAAGACAGGGTTGTGCGAATCCACTTGTTGAGTATATTTACAAGCACTACTTATATGATCTTGGAGTTTAGTTGAAATATAATTTTCAATTGCAGACAGTGGAGATAGTTATATGTCAAGAGAAGACTCACCATTGAAAAGAACATGATAGTAATCTTCTCGTTTTTCTTTGGGGTCTATAGGATCAACCAAGGATAATTCTGTGGGCATATGATATGTATCATAACCTAGACGCATGGCCTCCCATGTACGAAGGTTTCCTTGAGCACTTCTCAAAGATTTTAATTTCTAAAATAGTTATTGACTGTACCTTTATGTAAGGTGCCATTGTGACGTGCTATCTAAGTTGGTGTCCAGAGTTACAGTTGGTATACATTTGTATCAAAACTCACAACATATGTGTTGTTGTATTTTGTACGACAATTGTAGTAATAAAGTTATAGTTGTTTTCTGTACCATGTATTTGGTGACTCAGAATAGGTTGGATGGATTGAACCTATTTTGGGGGTGTCATAAAATAGATATACGTTTTTTGGAGGAAATTGGGTGTATATTGTTACAGTTATACGGTCAAACAACGTCAACGATCGTCAAGCTGTATTTCAGGTGACTAATTGGCCGAAACCGATAAAAATGAATAATATTGTATTTTAAAATTTCATGAAGGTGTTGATTGTTTATTCGCGGGTAAAATGCAAATATGGCCACAAAATTTAGGTGTGAGGAACCGTACCTTTTTACTGTTAGTTACTAAACAGTCATTTAACATAGATATACTGAGTTTAGGTATTGATGTGCATAGCTTTACTTTTGCTTGCTCTTGTTGGCCTTTATTCAATCGTCGAGGTCTTGAAGATGCAGCCTGAGAATCTCATCATCTTTAGTTCTTTTGACATCTTTAAGTTCATGAAGTTTACTTCCAGCCGATGGTTGACCAGACATATATATGAGGAGAGCTTCTTTCTTCTCTGGATGAGCATTTCTTTGCATGTATGGTCTTTTCATTTTTCAGACTGGTGGATGCTTGACTCTTTGTCATTAATGTCTCCTGAGCTCTCTCGTCTGGTCTTCAGACTACAAGATTGACTGTAGGCAAGGATTGGTCTTGTTGATGTAACAATCGAGACCATGGACTAATTGAGTAGCTTCATGTGAGAGCCCAGATTTTATGAATAAAGAATTAATTTTCTCGAAATATTTTTTTAAATATTATGGTGTGGATTTGAGATAGTGTTATAGTTGTGGGTAGTATTTATAAATTTTGAAAAGTATGCAAGTGGTTATATAATATTCGATTGGTCGGGGAATATTCTTTTTGTCGGAGAATATCCGTACGACGGTACAATCATTGGTGGACCCCGCAAAGAAATTATTGTCGGATTGAGAAAATGACAAAAATACTTTATGAAAATAACGGCGAAAGTTTTATCGTTAACTGTTGAAACACCCGGTGTTAAAAATATAGTAATACGCGTGGTTACATAGTAGCACACGATATTGATTATTGATGCTTACGTGATAAGTCACTCAGTTTTGTTTTATTGGTATTATTAATGTAATAAAACAGAATACTTTTATAAAGTTATTCTATAAATAGAATATATTATATTCTATTATGCATAGTGTTGCATAGTATCTACATAGTGTTTTGCATAATAAAATCTTTTTATATAAAACGGAATAATTTTATAAAGTTATTCTATAAATAGAATATATTATATTTTATTATGCATAGTGTTGCATAATATTTTGTATAGTAAAATCTTTTTATATAAAACAGAATACTTTTATAAAGTTATCTGTTTTATTAGACAATAATTAGAATATATTATATTTTATTATGCATAGTATTTGTATAGTAAAATCTTTTATAAAGTTATTCATTTTATTAGATTATAAATAGAATATATTATATTTTATTTAAAAAATTTTGCTTTAAATATGGACCGTCAGATTAAAGTAAATCAATCTGGACCGTTCATGAGTTAGTTACTATGCAGTCCATTTTTCTATAAATAGAAGCTCATTCATTCATTATTTTTTACGAATTCACTAAAACTTTAGAGAGAGAAACTATAGAAAGAAAGAAAAAAAGTGTTCTACTACTTCACTACTTCTATATCCAGTACTCTTCTTTCTAAAGTAGGGAATATTATTTGTTGTACTCGTAAGGGGTACTCTTTCTTTCTTATTTATGAAGAGAACTTCTGTTATTCCATTCTTTATTATTCTGTTGGAATAACCTGTGTTGGGTCTCCAACTTTTAGTTTTATTTTGATGATAACAATTAATAGTTAATTAATTAATTAAATTGGTAGAATCCTCTCCATAGAATTTTTATTATAATTGTTTTATTTATCTTATTTACTTAACCAAAAATATTTTCTAAATCTTATTTAATTGATTTTCTTGATCTTGATGTTTTAAAATATTAAATAAATTGGTTCATGCATTGTGGGACAAAAATCATATATTGATTATCAAATGTTTGTTTGACCGAATTTAGAAAGAAGATGAAGATTTTGACATGTGGGCATTTTATATTTATTCTCAAACTAATTTTACTTTTTAAAGATTTCAAAAATTATTTTTTTATTATTGAGCAAAATTATTTTATTAGTTATATATATAAATATATATATATATATAAACTGTATATATATCTTTTATATATATATATATATAGAGAGAGTCCGGATCCAGTCCGGGATCCCGGACTCTATAAAATTCGGACCATTTTTTTTTTTACTTTTTTTTGAAACAACTAAAAAAATTATGGAATTGAAATTTTTACATAATACAATGCTTTTGGTGTGATTTGGATGTCTATACCAAAACGTTTCTGTACAGTATGTGCAGACTGTACATACATTAGTTGGTATAAGTATTAAAAACACACCCAAAACACTGTATTATGTAAAAATTCTAATTCCATAATTTTTTTTAGTTGTTTCAAAAAAAAACAAAAAAAAATGGTCCGAATTTTAGGACCAGTCCGGGATCCCGGACCGGATCATGTGTGTGTATATATATATATATACATATATATATATATATATATAAACCGTTTAAATTATATAACAGTATATATATATTTTCATTATTATATATTTATGTAATACATGAATGCATTCTTCTTGTTATATATAGTACTCCCTCCGTCCCAAATTAACTGCTCAATTTTGACCTTTTTTAGTCAAATTGACTATTTTTAGAATTAATAATTAAACATATATAAATATATTTCTGAAATTATAAAAAATAGGATTAGTAATAAATTGTATATACTTTCTTTTGGTTATAATCTCTTCACCTATATTTTAGCAAAAATAGTAAAAAGATTAATTTTAAAAATGGTCAATTTGACTTTAAAAAGTCAAAACTGAGCAATTAATTTGGGACGGAGGGAGTAACATATATTCGTTAAAGTAAGTACATGCATTCTTTTTTAAGTACTGACATCTATTTTTCAAAACATGTGCTGCAGTATGTATAAACTATCTATCTAATAAAATATAAATGATTTTGAATTTTCCGTTCACTCAATAAATCATCTGGGCCGTCCAAAATTTGGGATAAATCCCACCGTTCATACATCTATCTAATAAAATACATCTATCTATCTAATAATCTAATAATAATTTAATAAAATACAAATGACTTTAAATTTCCCGCTCACTCAATAAATTATTTTGGTCGTTCAAAGTTTGAGATAAATCATATTGTTCATACAGTGACGGAGGCACGGGACCCAGCTAGTATATATATATATGTAGTCATTATATTTAGTATTATATTATATATATATATATATATATATATATATATATATATATATATACGGCTATGCTATATATATATATATACTAGCAACAGTCATGTGCCTCCGGCACTATGGACGTTGGGATTTATTCTAAATTTTGGACGACTCATATGATTTATTGAGTGAGCGAAAAATTCAAAATCATTTGTATTTTATTAGATTGATGGATGGTGGAATTTATCCCAAACTTTGGACGTCCTAGATGATTTATTGAGTGAGGGGGAAATTCAAAATCATTTGTATTTTATTAGATATAATTAGATATATAGAATTAGATAGATTGTATTTTATTAGATAGATGGATGGTGAGATTTATCCCAAACTTTGAACGGCCCAGATGATTTATTGAATGAGTGGGAAATTCAAAATCATTTGTATTTTATTAGATAAATTTAATATGTATTATGTATATATATATATATATATATATATATATATATATATATATATATTTGTGCATCATACATACACTCGTATAATATTATAATACTAGATGGGTCCCGTGCCTCCGGCACTGTATGGACAATATGATTTATCTCAAACTTTGAACGACCAAAATAATTTATTGAGTGAGCGGGAAATTTAAAGTCATTTGTATTTTATTAAATTATTATTAGATTATTAGATAGATAGATGTATTTTATTAGATAGATGTATGAACGGTGAGATTTATCTCAAACTTTGGTCGGCCCGGATGATTTATTGAGTGAGCGAGAAATTCAAAATCATTTGTATTTTATTAGATAGATTAGATAGATGTATGAACGGTGGGATTTATCTCAAATTTTGGACGGTCCAGATGATTTATTGAGTGAGCGAAAAATTTAAAATTATTTGTATTTTATTAGATAGATATATATACTAAATGAATGCATGTGATGGCAAATTTATTAAAACCGTATGTGTGTGAAGTAAATGAGTTGGCCAATTTTTGTTTCATTTATTATGGGACATGAGTGATGATATGTTTTATTTGCATGCATAAAAGTAATATGTATATCATATATATATCAACCTGATACGCATGCATTGGCAATTTAAAAGAAACCAACATGTGGTCAATCTTAGCATTAAAAGCTAAGTTGATGATTTTTGGCCTAGACGATTTTTGGAGAACTGACCATTAAATGATCCGCGTGAAATTTTTTTCATCCGAACCATTCATTTCAAAAATAAACAATCTCAACCATTAATTTCAAATCAGATTTCAAAATTTACTATTTTACCCCTGACTTCAAAAATCTATAAATAGAAGGCATTTCTTTCCTTTTCAATTTGCCAATTCACTTACAAAGAAAAGCTTATTTTCTCTCTCACATACTCTCTCTCTGAAAAAGCTTTCTATATCTCTTCTTACAAAAGTTCTGATTATTTGAGAAGTGGAAATTGGTCTAAGCATATTGAGATAAGTTATTTGATTTATTTATTTGAATTATCTCTTGCTTATTTATATTTATAGATATACGAATATAAATTATTCTACACAATTTTATATATCTATATTTCATCTATTTATCAATAAAAGGATACTTGGGCGCCGCAAGGCTACGGAGATAAACCTCTACGGAGATGAATCCGACTGTACGATTCCTTATAGTCTTCAGTAACCTTTTATTGATATTATTTATATAAATATCATAAAATAGATACGACACTTAATAGCTCAAAACAACACTGAGATACTGCTCCAAAAAGAGTAGTCATCCGAACCGAATTTGAGAATCGTAATGATCTATTGAAAATATTTATATAAATATCAATTGTGAAAATTATAAATTTTGTCATACTTAGACGCCGCAAGGCTACGGAGATACACATCTACCAAGAGAAATTCGAACCGTACGATTCCTTATAGTACTAAGTGACATTATCTATAAAAGTTTACATAATAGATAAAATATTCTTATATATTGTTTGAGTTAAACAATAATATTTGTTAGATCAAGTATTGCTTAATTGATTTATATATTATACTTGATATCTGTCATCACAAGTATTTGATCATAAATTCATTTATTCATAAAATACTTGTTACATTATAGAAAAGTTATTTAAACTTTTATTTCACAAACTTAAGTGAATATATCTGCTTAAATAGAAGCATAATTGATTCAAAGTTTAAAATAACTTATTTGATTACTCAGAAGCATTCTCACTCTAAAAGTTATTTAAACTGATTTTTTCTTTACTCCATAAAGAATTAATATTTCTTTATAAATTTTTATTAAATTATATATCTGCTTAAACAGAAGCATTTTTGAGTAAAAGATAAAATTGACTTATTTGCTTATTCAAGAAGCATCTCTTCACACAAAACATAAAAGTTATTTAAACTTTTATAACAGTACATAATTTACATATTTGCTTACACAGAAGCATTATTTGATCTAAGCACAAATTACTATCTGCTTACTAGAAGCATATTTTCTCAAGTATAAAAGTCTTTAAACTTTTATAAATACATTTGATCTTTAATTGATATCTGCTTATTTGAGAAGCACCAATCTGTACTAAATTATATCTGCTTATTTAAGAAGCATCCATCTGTACTAAATTCTTATTTGCTTATTTGAGAAGCATCAATCTGTACTAAATTGTTATCTACTTATTTAAGAAGCACATTGTTGTAAAATCATTTATAAAAAGAGAAAAGGTTAGAGTTAGTTTATTTTATGTACCTGTGAGAAAGACGAGTAATTCTTCGACCAAGACCAGAGTCTTAGAGAGGTCAGCGGGAAGTTGGGTCTCTAGTATACTTGTGAGGTGAGGAAGAGGATGTTGTTTCAAGACCAGATCATAGAATAGAACTGAACTCAAAAGAAGTACAACTAAGCTTGAGGAGGGAGCGGGGAGCTTGCTGTCCAAGATAGATTAGTTGGGAACAGTTGAAAGTTTGACTATAAAACTTTGTAAAGGCTTCTCTGCCTGTTGAAGGGGTTTTTATTATTGATAGTAATAGGATCTCAAGTCCTGGAGAGGAGCTTGAGACTGGACGTAGCAGCATACCCGGGATGTATGTTGTGAACCAGATAAATCTCTGTGCATTGTGTGATTAATTTTTTATTGTCTTGCATATTAATTTCTAACACTGCAAATTAATTATACAAAAAAATCAAAAAGGCCTAAGATAATTTTTAATCTGTAATAATTTATTCAACCCCCCCTTAGATTATTATTGGACTTTCAACCTGTATACGCGGGCTACCCTATACTTGGTGAAATTCTTCTGTTATTCCATTCTTTATTATTATATTGGAATAACCTGTCTATGCAAAGTACTGCATACATGTTCTAATTCTTCTAATATTTAATTCTTTATTATTCTGTTGGAATATCCTGTCTGTGCATTTTACGTCGGACCTGGTTCCGTTATTTATTATTCTGTTGGAATATCCTGTCTGTGCATTTTACGCCAGACCTGGTTCTGTTATTTATTATTCTGTTGGAATATCATGTTGGTGCGAATTTCGCCTGACCTGGTTCCGTTATTATTATTCTGTTGGAATAATTGTCTATGCGAAGTACCGCATGCATGGTGATTTTGTTTGTTATTCTATTCTTTATTGTACTCAGTTGGTTAAAATTTTGACTTTTATACTCCATGAAATTAATGGAATATCCTTGATATTTGCGCTTCATCCAGTATCTTTTCATGGAAATATTCTTCTAAGCATTCTTGAATTTTACTCTACAAAGAAGTATCATGTAGACAATGTGGACGTTATTAGTTCCTGGATAAATTAATTCTTGAACTTGTTTTATTGAATTCTTATATCATTGTCATCATCCTCATCTTTATATTATGTTGAAAGTCATCTGTGGCCTGTAGTGCATAGATGGACTTGGTATGATTATGACCAGGGATTATTCGGTATAATCATAACCGTAATGCTACAAATGATGTGGAAAAAGTCCTCATTGGCCCGTAGTGCATTGATAGACAGTTTTTGGTATGATTATGACTATGGATTCTATTTGGCCGTAGTGCAAAGATGAATTATTTTATGGCATGATCAGGACCGTTGATGAAAACATGATTATCTTTAGCCATAGTGCATGGATAATTAGTGGTCGTGATACTAAAGAATATCTTTGACCTGTAGTGCAGAGATGATTTGATGATGTGGATTACTTATTAAGCCGAGTCTCAGCGATAAAATTCATGAAAAACCTTTTAAATCATAGAAGATAGTAGATTTTATTATCTACTTGACTCTTCTAATAGATTGCTTGTTCTGCTGCAGTTAAACTTGATAGTTATTATATTTTATCAGTTTAATACTGTTGAAGGCTAACGATAAATTATTCTGTATTATTTTAGTCATAATATTTCTTACTGGGCTAGTTAAGCTCACCCTTTCTTTCACTATTCTCTTCAGGAAATGAGAATGTAGCTGGGACTATTCGGGGAACAAAGTGATGATCCTAGATGTTTGCATTAGTAGTCCTCACTATTCTATGAAATAGTGTGATAATAATTGTAATGAGGACTCCTTTTGAGTTTGTATACTCTCTAGTAGAGAATATTTGTATTCAAACTCACAGTTTATGTTTTGTCGTATTGTACACGATAGTTGTATTATTAAGTTCTATTTGAATTTATGTACCATGTAAGTGGCGACCCAAGATGGGTGACGTATACCTAATTTTGGGGGCGTCACAGTTGGTATCAATACTTAGGGATATGGTCTCTGGCTAAGATGTGAGACAAGAACTAGGAGGGGAGATACGGGGAATTCATTCGCTTGTATGACCTACCTAAGTTTATTATGTATTTAATTGGTCGGTCATAGTATAGGGAGAATACGTGATATGTTAATTAAGCCTTGTTTTGTGACAGTGTTTGAAAATGACATCTAAAAATATTGAGATAGGCAATGAAGCACATGCGACCGTTGAGTTAGCTCAACCAAAAAGTAACGACCAACAACACGATAATAATCATACCGATGGCAACGGCCATCGGAATAATGATAACCATCGTGGGGGAAATTATCATGCCAAGAATGGTAACCACTTCGGTGGTAATCATGGCCAAGATAATAGAAGTGAAAATTTCAAGAAGAGAAGGTCATTTAGCTCGATTTTATCGTATAGTGAAGTCAAGTCCAGCTGGAACGGTGGCACCAAAGGCGGATACGGACAAAACAAAGTTGGTGGTTTCAGGAAGAGCGTTTTTCGTGACTTCTCAAAAAGCGAGTAACCTAAACGAAGTTAGCACGGGTTAGTTAATTATAAATTCTTGCGAAATCTATGCCTTATTCGATACCGGTTCTAACTATTCTTTTATCTCTCTTGCTTGTGCTCAACGTTTAAATTTGACTTCGAAGAAATTAGACTTTGACTTATTGGTTGAAACTTCGATAGTAGAAACATTCTTTACCTCCACTATTTATAAATCTTGTGGATTCAAATCGACACTTTCACGTTACCTGTCGATCGTATCTCTTTGAAAATACTTACCTTTGATGTGATTTTAGGAATCGATTGGTTAACTACTCATCATGCTTTTCATAAGGTTGTTATCTTTTATATTCCTAACCAACCTGTTATGCGAATTCAAGCAACCAAACCACTAAAGTCAATCATTGTCATATCAAGCCATAAGTAACGAGCCCTGGTCCTTTCGTTGTTGACTTTCTTGTGTGGAATGCACTAAAGCCAGACTTTCTGTAGGCGACGTCTTGAATGATGATGGTAAGTTGATAGGTATCAATGTGACGTGCTATCCAAGTCTTGGATGAGAGTCACAGTTTTGAATGATATTTCTATTGTTAATAAATTTCCTGACGTATTCTTGAAGACTTCTTAGCCTACCCCTAGAGCGTGAAATCGAATTTTGTATTGACCCCAGTACAAAACCCATTTCTTAAACCCTCAAATATTTCTTCAACTAAAATGAACATAACATGCGCCAAAGACGTTGACTCGAGCTGTTGAAGATTACGATCGTACCATTCAATACCATCATGGGAAAGCGAACGTGGTAGCTGACGCGTTGAGTCGAAGATCGTATGCGTTTACGAGAGCGATGTTGTTAACACAAAGGCCCATTTCGTACGAATTACAAATGATGAAGATAGAGTTACAGACTCTAGGAACCTAAATGAAGATAACAAATATACGAGTAGAATCAACTTTAATCGATAAAGTTAAAACCGCTCAAGCTACACACCTGAAGCTGATAAATGTGAAGAAGAAGGTTCAAGAGGGCGTTATTCTAGAAGCAAGAATCGACGAAGAGAGGAAATCTTTAACCCTCGATTTAATTGGCCCATTTAAAAGTCTCGATCGAGTAGGAACTATGGATTATAGACTCGTTTTACTGCCAAGTATGTCGCGTGTTCATAACATTTTTAACGTATCAATGTTACGTAAATATGTGGACGACCCGAACCACATTATTAAATTAGAGCTAAACGATATAGCATAAATTTAACGTATGAGGAGATACGTGTTAAAATCTTTGATAAAAAGGATCATATTCAACACTCAAAGGTTATACCTCAAGAATTAGAATCTGAAATGAAGTCAAGGTATCCTCACCTCTTCGGCATACCAGGTACGTACGTAAATTTAGAGGGCAAAATTTCATAAGGAGGGGAGATTTTGAGACCCCAGATTTTTATGAATAAAGAATTAATTTTTTCGAAATATTTTTTGAATATTATGGTGTGGATTTGAGATAGTGTTATAGTTGTGGGTAGTATTTATAAAATTTGAAAAGTATGCAAGTGGTTATATAATATTCGATTGGTCGGGGAATATTTTTTTTGTTTGAGAATATCCGTACGACGGTACAATCATTGGTGGACCCGCAACGGATTTATTGTCGGATTGAGAAAATGACAAAAATACTTTATGAAAATAACGGTGGAAGTTTTACCGTTAACTGTTGAAACACCCGGTGTTAAAAAATAGTTATACGCGTGGTTGCATAGTAGCACATTGTATTGATTATTGATGCTTACGTGATAAGTCACTCAATTTTGTTTTATTGGTATTATTAATGTAATAAAACAGAATACTTTTATAAAGTTATTCTATAAATAGAATATAATATATTCTATTATGCATAGTGTTGCATATTGTCTACATAGTGTTTTGCATAGTAAAATCTTTTAATATAAAACAGAATACTTTTATAAAGTTATTCTATAAATAGAATATATTATATTTTATTATGCATAGTGTTACATAGTGCATGCATAGTGTTTTGCATAGTAAAATCTTTTTATATAAAACAGAATACTTTTATAAAGTTATCTGTTTAATTAGACAATAATTAGAATATATTATATTTTATTATGCATAGTGTTTGCATAGTGCCTGCATAGTATTTGCATAGTAAAATCTTTTATAAAGTTATTCGTTTTATTAGATTATAAATAGAATATATTATATTTTGTTTAAAAGATTTTACTTTAAATATGGACCGTCAGATTAAAGTAAATCAATCTGGACCGTTCATGAGTTAGTTACTATGCAGTCCATTTTTCTATAAATAGAAGCTCATTCATTCATTATTTCTTATGAATTCACTGAAACTCTAGAGAGAGAAACTATAGAAAAAAAGAAGAAAAGTGTTCTGCTACTTCACTACTTCTATATCCAGTACTCTTCTTTCTAAGGTAGGGAATATTATTTGTTGTACTCGTAAGGGGTACTCTTTCTTTCTTATTTATAAAGAGAACTTCTGTTATTCCATTCTTTATTATTCTGTTGAAATAACCTGTATACGCGGGCTACCCTATACTTGGTGAAATTTTTCTGTTATTCCATTCTTTATTATTATGTTGGAATAACATGTCTATGCAAAGTACTGCATACATGGTAAAATTCTTCTAATATTCCATTCTTTATTATTCTGTTGGAATATCCTGTCTGTGTATTTTACGCCGGACCTGGTTCCGTTATTTATTATTCTGTTGGAATATCCTGTCTGTGCATTTTACGCCGGACCTGGTTCCGTTATTTATTATTCTATTAGAATATCCTGTCAGTGCGAATTTTGCCTGACCTGGTTCCGTTATTATTATTCTGTTGGATTAACATGTTTATGCGAAGTACCGCATGCATGGTGATTTCTTTTGTTATTCCATTCTTTATTATACTCAGTTGGTTAAAGTTTTGACTTCTATACTCCATGAAATTAGTGGAATATCCTTGATATTTGCGCTTCATCTAGTATCTTTTTATGGAAATATTCTTCTGAGCATTCTTGAATTTTACTCTACAAAGAAGTATCATGTTGACAATGCGGACGTTATTAGTTCCTGGATAAACTAATTCTTGAACTTGTTTTATTGAATTCTTATATCATTGTCATCATCCTCATCTTTATATTATGTTGAAAGTCATCTGTGGCCTGTAGTGCATAGATGGACTTGGTATGATTATGACCAGGGATTATTCGGTATAATCATAACCGTAATGTTACAAATGATGTGGAAAAAGTCCTCATTGGCCCGTAGTGCATTGATGGACAGTTTTTAGAATGATTATGGCTATGGATTCTCTTTGGACATAGTGCAAAGATGAATTGTTTAATGGCATGATCAGGACCGTTGATGAAAACATGATTATCTTTAGCCGTAGTGCATGGATAATTCATGGTCGTGATACTAAAGAATATCCATGACCTGTAGTGTAGGGATGATTTGATGATGTGGATTATTTATTAAGCTGAGTCTCAGTGATAAAAGTCATGAAAAACCTTTTAAATCATAGAAGATAGTAGATTTTATTCTCTACTTGACTCTTCTAATGGATTGCTTGTTCCACTGCAGTTAAACTTGATAGTTATTATATTTTATCACTTTAACACTGTTGAAGGCTAACGATAAATTTTTCTGCATGATTTTAGTCATAATATTTCTTACTGAGCTAGTTGAGCTCACCCTTTCTTTCACTGTTCTCTTTAGGAAATGAGAACGTAGCTGGGACTAGTCGGGGAACAGAGTGATGATCCTAGATGTTTGCATTAGTAGTCCTCACTATTCTATGAAATAGTGTGATAATAATTGTAATGAGGATTCCTTTTGAGTTTGTATACTCTCTAGTAGACAATATTTATATTCAAACTCACAGTTTATGTTTTGTCGTATTATACTCTCTGGATGAGCATTTCTTTGCATGTATGGTCTTTTCATTTTTCAGACTGAATGGATGCTTGAATCTTTGTCATTGATGTCTCTTGAGCTCTCTCGTCTGGTCTTCATACTACAAGATTGACTGTAAGGCAAGGATTGGTCTTGTTGATGTAATAATCGAGACCATGGACTAATCTGAGTAGCTTCAGGTGTATATACACATTTAACCTATACACAATATTTCCAACATGTGAGCTCATCTGTATATAACATGTTACTTACTACTAAACTAAGTTTAGAACAATGTTAGTGCTTGGGATCAGACTCAAAGCGATTAACTTTTGAATATAGCATGAGAACCTGCTATGATACCAATTGTTAGTTCCTAGAGGGCACAATAGATCTAGAAGGAGGGGTTGAATAGATCATTTTTCATTTTAAATACTTTTCATGTTTATTTTGTATAGCTATTAAATTAGCATATGACAAACATAAGAATCTTTTCAAGCACATCAGAATAAGTAAAAGATCCCCTTCATTGATATATTCATATTCATACATACATTGTTCATAGAGTAAGTTTAGTTGTAAGCAGTTAAAACATACATAGCAGTTATAGCAGTTATAGTACATGATGTAAATGACATAATGTAAAAGACACAAGGGGTTTTAAGTGGTTCAGAGACTCAAGCTCCTAATCCACTCTTCTGCTTTCAACTAGCAGGATTTCCATTAAGGAAGGGCAGCACCCTGAATCACTAAGATTCCTTCAAGGCCAGCAGCCTTGGGACTTCAATTCACTAAGAACTCTTCAAGGCCAGTAGCCTTGGGACTCCTCTAGTTCCCTAGGAAATATTCAAGCCCAGCAGGCTTGGAACTTCGTTTAGTCCCTCCGGACAAGGACCCCTCAGGCCCTGGCTTAATTTAGTCCCTTCGGACAAGGACCCATCAGGCCCTGACTTTGTTGAGTTGTTTGTTTGTTGTTGTTAGAGTCGGTGATGAGCTGCTAATATATTTTCATGCTCTGGACATCTTCTATCCTTAGCAGCTTGGCTTGATCGTCCTTGAAGTGCAACTGAGTGTTGCATGATGCTCAGCTTCTTTGGTTACTCAACCACTTCGGATGACCCCTTTATGAAATGCCTTGAAGATCCTTCTCCTTGTTACTTAATGGATACACATGATAGGCTTCTATGATGACAGTAAGCTTTTCTGTTAGGTACTTAGAAGCTTTCTCATGCTTGACACCAAGATGGCATTTGTGATCTCCTTTCTTGGTCCTCGATGCCTTCTCATGATGGACTTGCTAAGATGACTGTAGGTTCTTCTCTATTGTACTTAGAGTCTTCCCATGATGGACATCAAGATGACATGATGCTCTTCTTTCTCTCGGCAGTTCAGAAAACTCTTTAAGTAGTAGAACTCTCACTTCTACATTGTAGAACTCTCACTTCTACTTCTTTCTTTGCATGTCTCTGAGTGTTCTTGGTGGATCGTAGAGTGAGCCTTCAGACTCACTATTTCACATGATTTAGATCTATCCACCTTATCTCCAAACTCAGCAACTCCAGCAACCTTCGATCTTTGAAGCTCTTCTAGATTTATACTCCTTCCCAATCCTTCTATTGAAAAGTAGCCGTTGAAGGCTATTCAAATATTTTCACAGATCTCGAGTTGACAGAGGTAGACTGCTGATGTGACATGTCATACTTTATCTGACATTGCAGTCTACTGTTTCACCTACCCGTCAGAGTTGTCACTTTAATGTCTTGGGCAGGTTGAAGACTTTATTATCTCCTTCTGATTTCTCGATCAGAGGTTGTCCTTTTGCATCGATGCTCTCAATAAGCTTTTGTCTGAATACCATCCTTCAGATTGAACCAGTTGCCAATGTGTGAGACCCCAGATTTTATGAATAAATATTTATTTTTCTCGAAATAATTTTTTTAATATTATGGTGTGGATTTGATATAATGTTATAGTTGTGGATAATATTTATAAATTTTGCAAAGTAAGCAAGTGGTTATATAATATTCGATTGGTCGGGGAATATTCGTTTTAACAGGGAATATTGTACGACGACACAATCATTGGTGGATTCCACAACGGAAGTATTGTCGTAGTTAGAAAACGACAAAATTATCTTTTTATAAAAATAACGGCAGAGGTGTTACCGTTAAAACTGTTGAACTACCCGGTAGTAAAAGTACAGTAATACGCGTGGTTGCATAGTAGCACACGGTATTGATTATTGATGTTTACGTGAGAAGTCACTCAGTTATACTCAATTATTGCTATAGTAATTTTTTTATCATATCTCTCATATTCCGTTCTTTATTATTCTGTCGGAATATCCTGTCTGTGCGTTTACGCTGGACCTGGTTCCATTATTTATTATTCTGTTAGAATATCCTGTCTGTGTGTTTACGCCAGACCTGGTTCCATTATTTATTATTCTGTCAGAATATCCTGTCTGTGCATTTATGCCGGACCTAGTTCCATTATTTATTATTCTATTGGGAATAACCTATCTGCGCAGTCTATCGCACGCATGGTGAATCCTTCTGATATTCCATTCTTTATTATTCTGTTGGAATAACCTGTCTATGTGGATTACCACACGCATGGTGAATGATCATTGTATTCATTCCTTATTAAATTGTGGAAATGATCTGTCTACGTGGATTACCGCGTGGCGGGCGGACGAAAATCCATTTACAGTTTCATATATTCTATTATACTCAGTTGGTTAAAGCTTTGGCTTCTATACTCCATGAAATTAGTGGAATATCATTGATATTTTAGCTTCATCCAGTATCTTTTCATGAAAATATTCTTCTGAGCATTCTTCAATTTTACTCTCCAAAGCAGTATCATGTTGACAAATTGGACGTTATTGGTTCCTAGATAAATTAATTTATAAGTCTTTAAAATTTATTCTTGAACTTGTTTTATTGAATTATTATGTCATTGTCATCATCCTCATGCTTATATTGTGATGAAAGTCATCTTTGGCTTGCCTGCATAGATGGACTTGGTATGATTATGACCGGGGATTATTCGGTATAATCATAACCATAATGTGACGAATGATGTGGTAAAAGTTCTCATTAGCCTGTAGTTCATTAGTGAACAGTTGTTGGTATGATTATGACCAGGGATTATTCGGTATAGTCATGACCATTGATGATTACATGAATATCCTTGGTCGTGGAGCAGGGATGATTTGATTTTATTTATTAAGCAGAGTCTCAGCGATAAAGTTGATGAAAAACTTTTTAAATCATAGAAGATAATAGATTTTATACCTTACTTGACTCTTCTAATGGATTGCTTGATCCGCTGCAGTTAAAATTGTTGTCTATTATATTCTATTAGTTTAACATTATTGAAGGCTAATGATAATTTATTCTACATTATCTTAGTAATAATATTTCTTACTGGGCTAGTTGAGATCACCTTTTCTTTCACTGTTCTCTTCGGGAAATGAGAACGTAGCTGGGACTAGTCGGGGAACAGAGTGATGGTCCTAGATGGTGCATTAGTAGTCCTCACTATTCTATGAAATAGTGTGATAATAAATGTAATGAGGACTCCATTGAGTGTGGATATTGTCTAGATAACAATATTTGTATTAAAACTCACAGTCTATGTTTTGTTGTATTTTACACGACTGTTGTATAATTAAGTTATATTTGTATTTAGTACCTTGTATCTGGCGACCCAAGATGGGTTATGTATACCTGTTTTGGGGGCATCACAGTTGGTATCAAAGCTTAGGGATATGATCCCTGGCTGAGAAGTGAGACAAAAACTAGGAGTGGAGAGATGGGGAATTCCTTCGGTAGTATGACCTACCTAAGTTTATTTGGTATTTAATTGGTCGGTCAGAGTATATGGGTAATATGTGACATGTTAATTAACCCTTGTTTTGTGGCAGTATTTGAAAATGGCATCCGAAAATGTTGTGATAAGCAATGAAGCACATGAGACAATAATCTGACAATAATCCTCAGGTAAACAATAACACCGATGAAATAATGAATGATGGGATGTTCAGAGGCTTTATGCAATTCATGCATCATCAGGCGAGAGACACTCCTGTTCATAATGCAGGTGGAAAGAATGGCAACCCACGGTCGGTCACCGCTAAGCAGTTCAAGGAGCTGGGACCACCAGAGTTTTTGGGAAAGCCATAACCACTTAAGGCGGAGACGTGGTTAAAGCAAATCACCAAGATATTTGATGTCTTTGGATGCTCCGAGGAGCAAAAGTTTCCATTTGCCAATTTTATGTTGCGTGAAGAAGCAAATTATTGGTGGGAATATGTAAAACGTACCCAGCCTGACGCACTTAAAATGTCTTGGGAGAAGTTCCAAGAGCTGTTCAACGACAAATACTTTCCCGAAAGTATTCGTCACATGAAGGAGGTGGAGTTTATCAAGTTGGAACAAAACAATATGATCGTGTCGCAGTACTAGTCTAAGTTTATCGAGTTATCCCGATTTGCATCCCATTTGGTCGATAATGAGGAGCGAATGACGCTAATGTTTCTAAGAGGTTTAAAACCTGATATACGTCAATGCCTCATTTCTCACAAACTTTGTTTATATTCAGATGTTGTGAATAGGGCTCAGTTATTAGAGCGCGATAATGATTCAGCACAACCAAAAGGTAACGACCAACAACATGATAATAATCGTACCGGTGGCAACGGCCATCGGAACAATGATAACCATCGTGGGGGAAATTATCATGCCGAGAATGGTAACCACTTCGGTGGTAATCATGGCCAAGATAATAGAAGTGGAAATTTTAAGAAGAGAAGGTTCAATTATGATGGAAAGACAACAGCACCAACACCTGTTAAGGAAGGAGAACGACCGCCGGTCGTATGATTCAAATGCGGAGGGGGGGACATATCAGTCCAAACTGCGTGATGCAGTCCAAAGCCTATTATAATTGTGGAAAAGAAGGTCACCTAGCCCGATTTTGTCGTGTACCAAAGTCAAGTCCAGCTGGGATAGTGATGCCAAATGATGTCCCAGACAAGCCAAAGCCGGTAGTTTAAGAGAGAGCGTTTTTTTTACGAGGAACCTGAATAAAATTATCACAGGCAAGTTAATCATAAACTCTTGCGATGTCTTTACCGTGTTAGATACCGGTTCTATGCACTCTTTTATTTCACCTATTTATGTTCAATGTTTGAATTTAACTTCGGAGATGTTAGATTTTGATTTATCTGTTGAAACTGAGTTGGGAGAAACCTTTGTTACATCTATTATTTATAAATCTTGTTTAATTCAAATCGACACTTTCACGTTACCTGTCGATCTTATCTCTTTGAAAATATTTGCCTTTGATGTAATTTTAGGAATCGATTGGTTAACTACTCATCATGTTTTTCATAAGATTGTTAGCTTTCATATTCCTAAACAACCTGTTATGCGAATCCAAGCAACCAAACCACTAAAATCAATTATTATCATATTAAGCCATAAGTAAAGAACCCCGGTCCTTTCGTTGTTGACTTCCTTGTGTGAAATGCACCGAAGCCAGACTTTCTGTAGGCGACGTCGTGAATGACGATGGCAAGTTGATAGGTATCAATGAGACGTACTATCCAAGTCTTGGATGAGAGTCACAGTTTTGAATGATATTTCTATTGTTAATAAATTTTCTGACGTATTCTTGAAGACTTCTTAGCCTACCCTAGAGCGTGAAATCTAATTTTGTATTGACCCCAGTACAAAATCCATTTCTAAAATCCTCAAATATTTTCTTCACCCAAAACGAACGTAACATGTGCTAAAGACGTTGGCTTGACCTGTTGAAGATTGCGATCGTACCATTCAATATCATTGTGGAAAAGCGAACGTGGTAGCTGAAGCGTTGAGTAGAAGATCGTATACGTTTACGAGTGCGATGTTGTTAACACAAACACCCATTCCGTACGACTTATAAATGATGAAGATAGAGTTAAAGACTCTAGGAACCCACGTGAAGATAACGAATATACGAGTAGAATCGACTTTAATCGATAAAGTTAAAGCTGCTCAAGCTACATACTCAGACCTGATGAATGTGAAGAAGAAGATTCAAGAGGGCGTTATTCTAGAAGCAAGAATCGATGAAGAGAGGAAATCTCAACCCTCGATTTAATTGGCCCATTTGAAATCCTCGATGAAGTAGGAACATTGGCTATAGACTCGTTTTACCGCCAAGTATGTTGCGTGTTCATAACGTTTTAAACATATCGACGTTACGTAAATATGGGGACGACCCGAACCACATTATTAATTTAGAACCGGGCGAGATAGCGGATGATTTAACGTATTAGGAGATACGTGATAAAATATTGGATAAGAAGGATCGTATTCAACACTCAAAGGTTATACCTCAAGAGTTAGAATCTGAAATGAAGTTAAGGTATCCTCACCTCTTCAGCATACCAGGTACGTACGTAAATTTCGAGGGTGAAATTCCATAAGAAGGGGAGATTGTGAGACCTAGGGGTGTTCACCAAAATCGGTATTTTCGGTTTTTTAGGTGAACCGGACCGGTCCAAACCGAACGGTTCAGTACCAAAAAAATCGGTTCGGGACCGGTTCGGTACAAACCAGTTTTCAGTCCCGGTTCCGGTTAGCTATTCCAGAGGTCCGGTAAATACCGGATCGAACCGGTTGTACCGAATTCCAAATTCGTTTTAAATAATTTTTTGACTTACCTTGTAGAATTGGCTTAAATAACACAAAAAGAGAGTATTTAAGACTTGATGAAGTTTAATTGGTGGTCTCCCCTATTTATAAAATAGAGGTAAGATAATAGAACACAAATTAGACAATGTGGGATGCCATGTGGTAAGACAAGAGAACCAAGTGAAGGTCAAGTCCCACATTGGTTCACTTCTAAAAGTCTAAGGAAGTTTTCCTTATAAAAAGACATCAAAGTGAATCCTTAATATCTAAGTCCCACATTGGTTCACTTATAAAAGTTTAAGTAAGTTTTTCTTATAAAAGGACTTCAAAGTGAAACATTAATAGTCAAGTCCCACATTGGTTCACTTCTAAAAGTCTAAGGATGTTTTTCTTATAAAAAGACATCCAAGTGAATCCTTAATATCAAAGTCCCACATTAGTTCACTTATAAAAGTTTACTTATAAAATTTTAAGTAAGTTTTTCTTATAAAAAGGCTTCAAGGTGAAACATTAATAGTCAAGTCCCACATTGGTTCACTTCTAAAAGTCTAAGGAAGTTTTCCTTTTAAAAAGACATCCAAGTGAATCCTTAATATCTAAGTCCCACATTGGTTCACTTATAAAAGTTTAAGTAAGTTTTTCTTATAAAAAGACTTCAAAGTGAAACATTAATTGTTAAGTCCCATATTGGTTCACTTATAAAAGTCTAATGAAGTTTTCCTTATAAATATTGGTTCATAAGTTTTCCTTAATAGCAATTTCAACATTGGTTCACTTATAAAATTCCAAGTCCCACATACTTTGGAAAATCTTAATAGTCACGTCCCACATACTTGTAAAAGTCCAAGGAAGACTTATAAAAGTCCCACATTGATCATTGGTTCACTTATATTGTCTAAGGTATAAGTATCACATTGGTTATTGGTTCACTTATATTGTTTAAGGAAAGTAAAATCTTAATAGTCAAGTCCCACATTGATTATTTTATAAAAGTCTAGTCCATGGAAGACTTATAAAAGTCCCACATATGTATTTTGTAAAAGCATTGGTTCACTTATAATATTCAAGTCCCACATTGATTTTTTTGTAAAAGCTTAAGGAAGTTTTCCTTTTAAAAAGGCTACAATTGTGATTTTAATAGCAAAGTCCCACATGGTTTATTTTATAAAAGTCTAAGGAAGTTTTCCTTCTTAAAAGACTATCAAGTGAAGTTTTTCTTGAGATTTTAATAGCCAAGTCCCACATTGGTTGTTTTGTAAAAGTCTAAGAAAGTTTTTCTTATAAAAAGACTTCCAAGTCTTTTATTTTTTTATATTGGGCTTGGTACAAGTCATGGGCTACTTGACCTTTAGTTGAATTTTGGCTCAAAAACAAGTTTGGGCTGCTCTTTCTTGGGCCAGTTTTTGTTAAAAATTGGGCTGAGTTTTGTTTAAAAAGGGCCGGTTTTAGTAAGGTATAAACCGGTACCGGACCGGCTAATCGGTTCGGTATACCGGCTCAACCGGTACCGGTATCGATTCTTTATTTTGGGGACTTTCGGTATTCGGTCCGATTCGGTTTAGTCCAGTTCGGTCCGGTTACCGGTGAACACCCCTAGTGAGACCCCAGATTTTATGAATAAATATTTAATTTTCTCGAAATAATTTTTTTAATATTATGGTGTGGATTTGATATAATGTTATAGTTGTGGATAGTATTTATAAATTTTGCAAAGTAAGCAAGTGGTTATATAATATTCGATTGGTCGGGGAATATTCGTTTTAACAGGGAATATTGTACGACGACATAATCATTGGTGGATCCCACAACGGAAGTATTGTCGTAGTTAGAAAACGACAAAATTATTTTTCTATAAAAATAACAGCGGAGGTGTTACCGTTAAAACTGTTGAACTACCCGGTAGTAAAAGTACAACAATACGTGTGGTTACATAGTAGCACACGGTATTGATTATTGATGCTTACGTAAGAAGTCACTCAGTTATACTCAATAATTGCTACAGTAATTGCTGCATCATATTTCTCATATTATTGATTCAATTATTGTTACAGTATCATCTGCATTTTATGATATATTATTAAATCAATAATTGAGACGGTAAAGTTATTCATATTAATATTTATAATATTAACAATGTCTAGAAGTTCTGTCAAGGAGAGGTTTTGTCACCTAATTGCGCGCCAATAAGGAGAAATCCTTATCGGAAAGCCCCCTCTTTCCTGGGAACGACCTGGTTGTTAAATATTGTGAATTATAATATTAATGATGAATAAGTTCGTGTTGATTAAATATGAATTTTATAGTTCCATTGTGTTGGAATTATTTGTGTTAGTGGAAATTGACATTTGTTTCTATAATAATTGATGTCTGGAGGTTATATTGTTCAATCGGGTATTCAGGGCACTTTTCGTGTCGGAGTACTATTCATAAGTTACTATTCCTGAAGTACCATTTGAGAAGTTCGAAGAATGTGGTTATTTGATTTAAAGAAGTTTATAAAAGATGGCTGATTGTGATTTGGTAAGGCTCTGGAGGGTTGCCTGTTTTTGGCTCTTGATAGGATTCTAGGGTTTTGATAATGGGAGGGAGAAAGGTTCGATAGCTTTTTGGTAACTGTCTGCAGATTTGAAATTGTCTTTATTGCAGTTCCTTCTAGCTCTACATAACCAGTGATGTGTCAACCGTCCATTGGTTGCACGATGCCCACTAATGAGCTGTAACTCCCCATAACTTTTCAGTTAGATATTTCATTTTAGAAGAGTAGATGTTTAATTGACGTGGCTTTGACTGTTGACCTTTTGTGACGCCCCCAAAATAGGTATACAACACCCATTCTGAGTCGCCAAATACATGGTACATAAAGCAAACTACAACTTTAATAATACAAATGTCGTGTGAAATACGACAATACCTACTGTGAGTTTAAATACAAATATTATCTTCTAGACAATATCCACACGCAAATAAGTCCTCATTACAATTATTCAAACACTATTTTACAGAAATAGTGAGGACTGCTAAAAAATCTTTGTAGAAACCTCACTCCATACCCCGACTCGATCCTGTTATGTTCTCACCTCCTGAGAAGAAAAATGGAACAAAAAGGAAAAGGGTGAGCTCAACTAGCCCAGTAAAGAATATTATGACTAAGATAATATACAACAAATTATCGTTAGTCTTCAATAGGGAAAATCTGATAAAATATAATAGACAACAAGTTTTAGATCAACAAATGCAGCGGAAACAGCAATCCATTTGAAGAGTCACGTAGAGAATGAATTCTACTATCTTCTAATATTTAAAAGTCCATCATCAATATTTCATCCCTGTAACAACAATCAATATACATCTTTAATCATCTTTGCACTACAGGCCAAAGATATTCATTTGTATCACCAGTTGGTCATGTTCATCTCAACACCTGTTCATCTTTGCACTACGGGCCAAAGAGATTCATCAGTTTAATCATTCATCTTTGCACTACAGGCCAAAGATATTCATCAAGTATCTCCATTAAGGACTGAGGATGATGAAAAACATTTTTAAGAACGAATCCAGTGAGATGGAAGGACAAATATTAGGGATTCGTACAACAGATTGTCCAAGATTAATAATACTTCATAACAACTGATTTTGAAGTAGAACTCAAAAATAATGATCAAAACATGGATACAATCAAAGATAATAGCAAAAAATAGATATTTTGGACAAAAAGAAGAAATTTTATTTTTCGATGAATAGTGTTGTATTCGTGAATAGTGTCGTATACGTGAATAGTGTCGTACACATGAATAGTAACTCCGACACCAAAAGTTAGATATTTCACAAAAACATCATCACGCTTCGTGAATAGTACTCGTGAATAGTAACTCATGAATAGTAACTCATGAATAGTAACTCGTGAATAGTAACTCCGACATGAAAAAGTTCCAAATTGATAAAAAGTTCAGAACAATATTTCGGCATAATGATATTGAATAAGATAATATCATTTAAGAAGAAACAACATCCCTTACCTCAAAATAATCGTACTTCTGACTGAATTTCGGTATAGTGCTAACAGAAACTCGTACCGTATAGCAACACTCAAAGTATACTCACAATAATATGCTCGATAATATAGAGAGAAAAAGAGAGAAAACTTTGTTTCTGGTGTGATTTTCAATTCTAACTTAGCCATCTATTTATAGGAAAATGTTAGAACGCCAAAGGAGACTAAATTAATAAAATATTAATATTTACCAAATATTCAAGCCCACCACCAAGTAATTTGATTTCAGCCACTAAGCGCATGTTAAAGATGCTTACCAACCTTTGAAAAACGTTTTTCTTAAAAATAATAATTAAAACTTCCAAAAATCAATTATTTCGGAACTCCGTAACTTCAATAATTCACAATAAATAGTCCTTTTATCAGAAAATTCAAATCTCGCGATTTGTTATAGGAATTTCAATTCTCTACAACTTTGCAGAAGAAAATATTTCTAAATTCCAAACAGAAATGATCCAAAATCCATAAACGGACGATTTTACAGTCTATAATCAATTTTCGGTCAAGAATTGTGTCCACCGACACACAAAACATGTGTTAAACATTTAATGTCACAAAAATACTCTTCCTCCTCATATACTCATATATCCCACATTCATTGTAAAAATATCACCGTTAATATATTATTAAAATAATATATTTAAATAAATTATTTTATCAGAAAAAGATAAAATATTAATTTTTAACAATTGTCACATTAAAAATTTCTCCATCTATATCCACATAAAATGAATATTTTCTTTATCATAATAATCAATAATTAATTATTTAAAAATAATATTACAGAATCATAGTACTGACAACCAGGCCGTTCCCAGGATTGAGGGGGCTTTCCAATAAGGATTTTTCCTTACTGGCGCGCAATTAGGTGACCAAACCTCTCTTTAGACAGAACTTTCTAGACATTGCCAATAATGTTATCTGATAATATTATTCAAATAATATGAATTATTGATCTGATAATGGAAAATACTGTGCAGTGATAATTATTGAAACAATAATAATATAAATATCAACGCAGTAATTATTGAATCAATAAAATAAAATAATGAACAGTAATTACTGTAACAATTATTGAGTAGTGCCTTCTTACGTACGAATCAATAATTCAACAATATTGTGCAATACCGTGTGCTAATGTGCAACCATGCATATTACTGCATTTTAACCACCAGGTAACCCAACAGTGTTAACGGTAACAATTTACGCGGTTAATTATAAAACTCAATCTTTGTCGTTTTCTTTCATCCAATCGTTTTCCGTTATGGGGCCCACAAATGGCTGCGCCGTCGTACGAATATTTCTCGACAGCAAGAATATTCCACGACCAAACGAATATTCCCCGACAAAAATGAATATTTTAATAACCACTTGTTTATTTTGTAATAATTGCACATTTCACCCATAACCAAAGCATTATATCAAATTACCACCTTATTAATCAAGAATAATAATAAGAGGAAATTCGATTTTATTTATAAAAAGTTGGGGTCTTACAACCTCCCCTCTTTATGAAACTTCGTCCTCGAAATTGACGTACGTACCTAGTGTATCGAAAAGGTGAGGATACCTCATTTTCATTTCTGACTCCAACTCCCACGTCATTTCCTCAATAGCATGGTTCCTCCACAAAACCTTAACTTGTGGTATAATCTTGGTGCGTAAGACATGTTCTTTCCTATCCAAGATCTTAACAGGTACCTCTTCGTACGTTAAATCTTCGGCTATCTCGTCTGGTTCTAACACAATAATGTGGTTCAGATCTTTCACATATTTACGAAGCATAGATATGTGGAATACATTGTGAACACGAGACATACTTGGAGGTAACGCGAGTTTATAGGCCACGTTTCCTATTCGGTCAAGAATCTCAAATGGATTAATAAATCGAAGGTTTTAGCTTTCCTTACATCACTGATTCTCGCATTTAAAATAATAACTTCTTGCACCTCCTTCTTCAAATTCATCAGCTCCGGTGTGTAGCTTGAACAGCTTTAACTTTATCGATTAAAGTCGATTATACTCGTATATCATCACGTGGGTACCTAGAGTTTTCATCTCCATCTCTATTATTTGTAAGTTATACGAAATGAGTCTTTAAAAATATCGTACTCGTACTCGTATACGATATTCTACTCAACACGTCAGCTACCACGTTCGTTTTTCCAGGATGGTATGGTCAAAACAGGTGCCGAAATGAGTCTCCTCTTGAGTTCTTTGAAGCTCTTCCCACATTCCTCGCTTCATTCAAATTTTATATCTCTACGAGTCAGCTGAGTTAATGGAGTAGCGATTTGAGAAAATCTTTCCACGAATCTTCGATAATAACCAACTAAGCCTAAAAAGCTACGTATTTCGATTACTGACTTAGGTTGCTCTCAACTGTGACTCATATCCCAATCTTGGATATCACATCACAATAGCACCTATCTGTTTACTACCGCACGAATATGGCATCCCCTACGGAGAGTTTGGCTTCGGTGCATTCCACAAAGGAAGTCATAAGATAGAGGCTCGGGTATCAACTTCTATAGTTGGGTTTTTAACTCCTGAAGTTCAATATGAACCATTCAATATGAGATTTTAGAAATGGGTTTTGTACCGGATTTAAAGTCGATACAAATTCAATATCACGCTCTGGGAGCAGGCCAAGAAATTCTTCAGGAAATTCACTAACAACAAAAATATTATTCAAATCTGACGTATTATTGTTCAAGTCCATAACATGGCTAAGAAAGCTTGACATTCGTTTTTCAATAAACAAATAGCTTTGTGGTTTGATATGACAATGACTGATTTTACTGGTTTAGTGGTTTGAATTCGTATGACAGGTTGGTTAGGAATATGAAAACTAACAACCTTACGAAAACAATCAATTTTGGCATGATGAGTGGTTAACCAATCAATTCCTAAAATCACATCAAAAGTAAGTATCTTTAAAGAGATAAGATCAACAAGTAATGTGATAGTGCCAACTTGGATCATGCAAGATTTATAAGTAGTGGATGTAACGAAAGTTTCTCCGGAGTGTCCACAGATAAATCAAAATCTAATTTCTCCGGAGTCAAGTTTAAACGTTGAGCACAAGCAGGAGAGATAAAAGAATGGGTAGAACCGGTATCTAGTAAGGTATAAACTTTGCAAGAATTCAAGATTATCTTACCCGTGATCACCTCATTTGGGTTCCTCACGTTTTGGCCAGTCACGACAAACGCTCTTCCAGGAACCGCTGATTTCGACTTATCCGGGACAGCCCTTGGAATCACCACTCCCGCTGAACTTGGTTTCACTATAGTACAATCTCGAGCGATGTGGCCTTCCTCTGCACAGTTGTAACATACCTTGGATTGTTGTGGACAGTTTGGTCTAATATGTCCCTCCTTCCCGACTTAGTAACATCTAACTGGCGGTCGTTCTCCTCCCCTAGAATTTGTTGTTGGTGCTGGTGCTGCTGTTGATGTCTTCCCGTCGTTGTTGAATCTCCTCTTTCTAAAATTTCAACTTGACTCACCTCTCCTATTATCATGTCCACGATTACCACCTGAGTGGTTACCGCCTTTGTCCGTATTCTTTCCTCCTCGCTGGTTATCATCATTCTGATGACTGCTGTCACCGATATGACCCTGGTTGTGGTCCCTCAGTTGAACATACTCACTATCTCGCTCTAATAACTGAGCCCTGTTTACAACATCTGAATACAGAGAAAATTTATGAGATATAAGGTATTGACGAATCTCGGGTTTTAGACCTCTCAAAAACATCCACGTCATACGTTCCTCATTCTCCACCAAATGAGGTGCAAACCTAGATAACTCTGCGAACTTCGCCTCGTACTGAGACACCGTCATGTTGTTTTGTTGAAGTCTAATAAACTCTACATCTTTCATATGACGAATACTTTCAGGAAAGTACTTGTCATTGAAAAGTTTCTGAAATCTTTCCCAAGACATGTTGAGTGCGGCTGGCTGGGTACGCTTCACAGATTCCCACCAGTAATCTGCTTCACCACGAAACATAAAGGTGGCGAATGGAACCTTTTGTTCCTCCGTGCACCCCAAGACATCGAATATCTTGGTAATTTGCTTGACCCACGTTTCTGCCTTGATCGGATTCGGCTTTCCATGGAAATCTGGTGGTCCCAACTCCTTGAACTGCTTAGCTGTGACAGACCGCGCGTTGCCATCATTTTCACCCGTATTTTGCACACGAGTCTCCCTCGTCTGATTTTGCATGAACTGCAAAAAGTTCATAAACATTCCATCATTCATCGTTTGCTTGGAAACGTTGTTTACAGGAGGAGTATTGCCTTCCTGTTGCATGTTCTCCTGGTTTGTGACTAAAGGTTGTTCCACCGTCTCATAAACTCCATTTTTAAAGTTCTCAGCAGCCATTCTTAAATACTACCATAAAACAAGGGTTAATTAAACAAATTAATGTATCACATAATATCCCTATATTATAACCGACCAACACATAAGCTTAGGTAGGACACACTAGCGAAAGATTTACTCATCTCTTCCCTCCTAGTTCAATTCCCCGATCTCCACCAGAGACCATATCCCTAAGCTCTGATACCAATTTTGACGCCCCCAAAATAGGTATACAACACCCATTCTGAGTCGCTAAATACATGGTACATAAAACAAACTACAACTTTAATAATACAAATGTCGTGTGAAATACGACAATACCTACTATGAGTTTAAATACAAATATTGTCTTCTAGATAATATCCACACGCAAATAAGTCCTCATTACAATTATTCAAACACTATTTTACAGAAATAGTGAGGACTGCTAAAAAATCTTTCTAGAAATCTCACTCCATACCCCGACTCGATCCTGTTATATTCTCACCTCCTGAGAAGAAAAATGGAACAAAAAGGAAAAGGGTGAGCTCAACTAGCCCAGTAAAGAATATTATGACTAAGATAATATACAATAAATTATCGTTAGTCTTCAACAGGGAAAAATCTGATAAAATATAATAGACAACAAGTTTTAGATCAACAAATGCAGCGGAAATAACAATCCATTAGAAGAGTCACGTAGAGAATGAATTCTACTATCTTCTAATATTTAAAAGTTCATCATCAATATTTCATCCCTGTAACAACAATCAATATACATCTTTAATCATCTTTGCACTACAGGCCAAAGATATTCATTTGTATCACCAGTTGGTCATGTTCATCTTAACACCTGTTCATCTTTGCACTACGGGCCAAAGAGATTCATCAGTTTAATCATTCATCTTTGCACTACAGGCCAAAGATATTCATCAAGTATCACCATTAAGGACTGAGGATGATAAAAAACATTTTTAAGAACGAATCCAGTGAGATGGAAGGACAAATATTAGGGATTCGTACAACAGTTTGTCCAAGATTAATAATACTTCATAACAACTGATTTTGAAGCAGAACTCAAAAATAACGATCAAAACATGGATACAATCAAAGATAGTAGCCAAAATAGATATTTTGGACAAAAAGAAAAAATTTTATTTTTTGATGAATAGTGTCGTATTCGTGAATAGTGCCGTATACGTGAATAGTGTCGTACACGTGAATAGTAACTCCGACACCAAAAGATAAAAATTTCACAAAAACATCATCACGCTTCCTGAATAATACTCGTGAATAGTAACTCGTGAATAGTAACTCATGAATAGTAACTCGTGAATAGTAACTCATGAATAGTAACTTCGACATGAAAAAGTTCCAAATTGATAAAAAGTTCAGAACAATATTTCGGCATAATGATATTGAAGAAGATAATATCATTTAAGAAGAAACAACATCCCTTACCTCAAAATAACCGTACTTCTGACTGAATTTCGGAATAGTGCTGACAGAAACTCGCACCGTATAGCAACACTCAAAGTATACTTACAAGAATATGCTCGATAATATAGAGAGAGAAAGAGAGAAAACTTTGTTTCTGGTGTGATTTTCAATTCTAACTTAGCCCTATATTTATAGAAAAATGCTAGAACGCCAAAGGAGACTAAATTAAAAAAATATTAATATTTACCAAATATTCAAGCCCACCACCAAGGAATCTGATTTCAGCCACCAAGCACATGTTAAAGATGCTCACCAACCTTTGAAAAACGTTTTTCTTGAAAATAATAATTAAAACTTCCAAAAATCAATTATTTCGGAACTCCGGAACTTCAATAATTCACAATAAATAGCCCTTTTATCAGAAAATTCAAATCTCGAGAATTTTTATAGGAATTTCAATTCTCTACAACTTTGCAGAAGAAAAGTTTTCCAAATTCCAAACAGAAATAATCCGAAATCTATAAACAGGCGATTTTACAGTCTATAATCAATTTTCGGTCAAGAATTGTGTCCACCGACACACAAAACATGTGTCAAAAATTTAATGTCACAAAAATACTATTCCTCCTCATATACTCATATATCCCACATTAATTGTAAAAATATCACCATTAATATATTATTAAAATAATATATTTAAATGAATTATTTTATCAGAAAAAGATAAAATATTAATTTTCAACAATTCTCACATTAAAAATTTTCTCCATCTATATCCACAAAAAATGAATATTTTCTTTATCATAATAATCAATAATTAATTATTTAAAAATAATATTACAGAAACACAGTACTGACAACCAGGCCGTTCCCAGGATAGAGGTGGCTTTCCAATAAGGATTTCTCCTTACTGGCGCGCAATTAGGTGACCAAACCTCTCCTTAGACATAACTTTCTAGACATTGCCAATAATGTTATCTGATAATATTATTCAAATAATATGAATTATTGATCTGATAATGGAAAATACTGTGCAGTGACAATTATTGAAACAATAATAATATAAATATCAACACAGCAATTATTGAATCAATAAAATAAAATAATGAACAGTAATTATTGTAACAATTATTGAGTAGTGCCTTCTTACGTACGAATCAATAATTCAACAATACTATGCAATACCATGTGCTACTGTGCAACCACGCATATTACTGTATTTTAACCACCAGGTAACCCAACAGTGTTAACGGTAACAATTTACGCCGTTATTTATAAAACTCAATCTTTGTCATTTTCTTTCATCCAACCGTTTTTCTTTATGGGGCCCACAAATGGTTGCGCCGTCATACGAATATTCCCCAACAACAAGAATATTCCACGACCAAACGAATATTCCCCGACAAAAATGAATATTTTAATAACCACTTGTTTATTTTGTAAAAATTGCACATTTCACCCATAACCAAAGCATTATATCAAATTACCACCTTATTAATCAAGAATAATAATAAGAGGAAATTCGATTTTATTTATAAAAAGTTGGGGTCTTACACCTTTTGATTCGTAGAGTAACATGGTAAGGTAGCTATGGACTTTACGTTTTCCTTTGTTTACTCAACGATCAACTGTCAAGAGATGTTGCAGTAGATGGCTTTGACTTCTATCCTCATTTTGATGTAGCATAGCATAATCACTGATGTATCCGAACTTATCTCCACAGAATAAATGTTTGAGCAATTATCTCATTTTCCAAGCTCCTTATAAACGGAAGTACCCTTTGGTAGGACTACAATCGTCGAGTTGTATTCTACGATCGATGAGGTTGCACTACGATCGTTGAGGTAGCACTGCGATCATTTGGTTCATCAAACTCGATTCTACGATCGTTGACTGACTTGGTCCTTGAGATGAACTTGATGAAGCATTCCCTTTGTGTCAAGGTAGCTCAGGAAGGGCCAACCTCTTAGAGTGAGCTAAGGGTCAGGTTTTGCCCTGAGGCACTTTCCAGATGAAATGCTATAGAAGTTATTTGCAACGACATCTCATTCGACCTTTTCTGATAGTGAGATCCTCTACCAACTTTAGACAATTTCATTTGCTGTAATCATGGTGTCCTCTTGCTTCCACACTGCGATCATATGTTTGATCGTAGGCACTCCACGATTTTAAGTGGGGTGGCTGAGAGGTTATCAGTAGTACGTTTTGAGACGTTCCTGCTGACTATGGATCTTCATTTGGTTCATTAGCCACAAAGTTTTGGGTCTCTGTAGCTGGTATATTTCTTCATAGTTTATTTCAGTTTTGTTACTTCTTAACAGATCACTGCTCCCCCATTTTGACGATGTCTTTCCAGATGGATGTGATCTCCTCTTCTTCAGGTTCATTTAAAGGCGGCCCAGCATATCTCCTTCTGACTGGAATCATCATCATCACTTAGATCTCCTTGTATCGTAGAGATGAGTATTTTCATGACTTATCACTCTACGATCTTTTGACAACACTACGAACGTAGTCTTCTTGGACAGTCTTGAGGTTGAGAAGTTCTGCTTTTTAATGAACTCCTCTTGTCTGATGCTCGATGATCCTCTGATGTGAGCTTCCATGAGGATTCTTCTTATATAGCACTCTTTACTAGCTTTTCAGCACATGAGACCCTTTTCATCTTATGTTGCATGGCTTGCTCCCACATACAGATTAGCAGCCATATGGGCTCCAATCTGGTTAGCTCAGAGGGTCTTCAAGGACAGGCTTGGCCATATAGGAACTTTATCAGACTCATCTCTGAACAGTCCTTAGCCTTCTGCTGGTTGAGACTTCTCGACTGAAGTCTTCTGCTTCAGGATTCCTTAGTGTGGTCAGATTGACCAAGTACCTACAAGTTTAAATATATTTCTATTTTTGATACCCACACTTAAATGGGTCCTGCTAGGTTAGTTTTCTAAACCCCTGTTCTTCTTATTTGGATAATCATCATATTTATCACCAACAGACATATTCATGCATGCAATTATCTTAAGATAATACATTTTGAGATGCATGATGGTGAGTGTGTGTAGGATTTGGCATTTAATAACACACTCTCTATCTATGATGGTTTCATCATTTACTCGATTATGTTCACAATGTTTAAGTGTTCACAGAGTAGGAATCAACTCTACGATTTATGAGTATCTAGTTGATTCATGGAGGTGATCAGTTTCTACAAATCATCAGGATCCTCTTGTAAAACTGATCATACTTTGTGGGTTGCCAAACACTTAAAACATAGGCTTGTACACACATACTAACCCACCAGCAAAGATTACTTCACATAAAGTTCATTAGGCCTGTGGTACTCTTATGACCCATTCCAAATTTCCTTCAAGATGTCATCTTCAACCTAAAACTTGGATGGAGAGAAAGTTTATAGTTATTTGTGTTTCTATCCTCAGGTTACATTCTCTCTTCACCTTTTTAGGTAGATTATGATTCCCTGACAGAATACTGTTATAGTTCATAAGAGAGTGCAATTATGATGTATGCATTTAACTGTGAGGAACCGTACCTTTTTACTGTCAGTTACTAAACAGTCATTTATTATGGATATACTGAGTTTAGGTATTGATGTGCATAGCTTTACTTTTGCTCCTGACAGCTTATTGCTCTTGTTGGCCTTTATTCAATCAGTCGAGGTCATGAAGATGCAGCCTGAGAATCTCAGCATCTTTAGTTCTTTTGATATCTTTCAGTTCTTGAAGTTTGCATCCAGTCGATGTTTGACCAGACATATATATGATGAGAGCTTCTTTCTTTTCTGGATGAGCATTTCTTTGCATGTATGGTCTTTTCATTTTTCAGACTGGTGTATGCTTGACTCTTTGTCATTGATGTCTCTTGAGCTCTCTCGTCTGGTCTTCAGACTACAAGATTGACTGTAGGCAAGGATTGGTCTTGTTGATGTAACAATCGAGACCATGGACTAATCTGAGTAGCTTCAGGTGTATATACACATTTAACCTATACAAAATATTTCCAACATGTGAGCTCATCTGCATATAACAAGTTACTTATTACTAAACTAAGTTTAGAACAATGTTAGTTCCTGGGATTATACTTAAAGCGATTAGCTTCTGAATATAGCATGAGAACCTGCTCTAATACCAATCGTTAGTTCCCAGAGGGCACAATAGATCTAGAAGGGGGGTTGAATAGATCATTTTTTATTTCAAATACTTTTCATGTTTATTTTGTATAGCTATTAAATTAGCATATGACAAACATAAGAATCTTTTCAAGCACAGCGGAATAAGTAAAAGATCCCCTCCATTGATATATTCATAATCATACATACATTGTTCGTATAGTAAGTTTAGTTGTAAGCAGTTAAAACATACATAGCAGTTATAGCAGTTATAGTACATGATATAAATGACATAATGTAAAAGACACAAGGGGTTTTAAGTGATTCATAAACTCAAGCTCCTAATCCACTCTTCTATTTTCAACTAGCGGGATTTTCATTAAGGAATGGCAGCACCCTGAATCACTAAGATTCCTTCAAGGCCAACAGCCTTAGGACTTCAGTTCACTAAGAACTCTTCAAGGCCAGTAGCCTTGGGACTCCTCTAGTTCCCTAGGAAATCTTCAAGCCTAGCAGGCTTGGAACTTCGTTTAGTCCCTCCGGACAAGGACCCCTCAGGCCCTGGCTTAATTTAGTCCCTTCGGACAAGGACCCATCAGGCCCTAGCTTTGTTGAGTTGTTTGTTTGTTGTTGTTGGAGTCGGTGCTGAGCTGCTAAAATGTTTTCATGCTCTGGACATCTTCTATCCTTAGCATCTTGGCTTGATCATCCTTGAAGTACAGCTGAGTGTTGCATGATGCTCAGCTTCTTTGGTTACTCAACCACTTCGGATGACCCCTTTATGAACTGCCTTGAAGATCCTTCTCCTTGGTACTTGATGGATACACATGATAGGCTTCTAAGATGAAAGTAAGCTTTTCTGTTAGGTACTTAGAAGCTTTCTCATGCTTGACACCAAGATGGCATTTGTGATCTCCTTTCTTGCTCCTTGATGCCTTCTCATGATGGACTTGCTAAGATGACTGTAGGCTCTTCTCTATTGTACTTAGAGTCTTCCCATGATGGACATCAAGATGACATGATGCTCTTCTTTCTCTCGGCAGTTCAGAACACTCTTTAAGTAGTAGAACTCTCACTTCTACATTATAGAACTCTCACTTCTACATTGTAGAACTCTCACTTTTACTTCTTTCTGTGCATGTCTCTGAGTGTTCTTGGTGGATCGTAGAGTGAGCCTTCAGACTCACTATTTCACATGATTTAGATCTGTCCACCTTATCTCCAAACTCAACAACTCCAGCAACCTTCGATCTTTGAAGCTCTTCTAGATTTATACTCCTTCCTAATCCTTCCGTTGGAAAGTAGCCGTTGAAGGCTATTCAAATATTTTCACAGATCTCGAGTTGATAGAGGTAGACTGTTAATGTTACATGTCATACTTTATCTGACATTGCAGTCTACTGTTTCACCTACCCGTCAGAGTTGTTACTTTAATGTCTTGGGCAGGTTGAAGACTTTATTATCTCCTTCTGATTTCTCGATCAAAGGTTGTCCTTTTGCATCGATGCTCTCAATAAGCTTTTGTCCAAATACCATCCTTCAGATTGAACCGTTGCCAATGCTTTAGTCTTCGGGAGTTTGAACTCTACGATTATGATGCACGTCTTCGAAGACCTGATCGTAGTGTCTTGTTGAGTGTTGCTCATTGACTGGTAGAGTTAACACTACGATCTTGAAGAGTGTTGATTAGATCTCCAATGTAGTACACTTCTTTCTTCTATTGTGCAGTGCTTCAATACTTCTGTTTGCTTCGATTGTTCTCAGATACTGATGGCCTAACTCCATGCTCTGGTTCCCTCTGAATAGCAAGACACTTCAGATTTGTGGCGTCCAGCTCGCTTTCTCCTTGTGATCTCCCGTTCACTTATCATCAATGGACTGACCCTACACTTAATCACTTCGGCCTTGTTCTTCAGAGGCTACCCAGTATCTCGGTTCACTTTCCATCAGTTCTTTCTTTGTTTGGCAAACACTACGATCTCGTTTGCTTCCAAGATTGTTGTCTTTTGTTCACTTGACAGGTACTGCACTTGCTGACTTTCCTTAGTCAGTTACTATAGTCTTCTTATGATTATCTTGTGGATGACTTCATCTCAAATGGCTTCATAACTCACTCTTGATGCTTATTGGGTTGGCGCTTAGATCTTCTTTTAGCTTGCATGACATTCGTTGAGTGCTCTCCGGTTCCCTTCAGGTAGGATGTATCTTTGCAGTGCCAACCAGTGGCTTTGTTCTTTTGGATATTCTTGGAGTGCTCATTAGCTGAGAATTGTACTTGCTCTACGATTCTGCCTATACATTGTGAGCACTTTTGTTGAGGTCGTAATTCTTCATTCTACGATTCGACTTCGGTTGTGCAGATACTACGATCCTGAGATCAGATCTTGACACTACGGTTTATGACTTGTGCCTTTTGTCTTCATCTGATCTTGCTAAACTACGATCTCTGCATGTAATCAATAGACTCTACGAACTTATAGTGTAGTTTACGATCCTTGACATGGCTTTGACAGATGATTGGTCGGCTCGTAGGCAGGCTGTCTCTTCGGTTCTGAACATGACTTCCTCGGCACACTACGATTCCGAGGAAACTCTACTCGACACACTACGGATCCTTCTTCGTTTTCCCTGGCAGTCTACGAACTCCGAGATCTACTATCTTGCATACTCCTATGCTGCCTTGATAGCTCTCGAGTTAACTTTGACTCTCCTAGCAGACTACGACTTCTGGTGCAGTGCTCGACGATCAGACAAGCCTATCTATTACATCATAAGATCAACCTAACATGCTTGATCTTTCTATATTTATAGTCCTTGTACATCATTTCTTTTTAAGGACTTTACAAAGCTGTTTTGCTTATGTAGGATCAACCTAACATTCTTGATCAATTCATTCTAAGTCCTTGTACATATATCTGTATTTTCTATCAAATGACTTTATCAGCTTTTCTTAATGCAAGCATACTTGCATATTCATTCATATATATCATAATCAAATCATATATTAAATAGGAATATCATTCACATATTTATTCCTGACATTAAGTAATATTAAATAAATTTACAACAATTTTGAATTTTTTAGAGGATGTAAGATAATAAAGTTTTGTCATTCAGATGATTAAGACATGTCAATTATCAAACAACTTTTTTCATTCAGATTCAGCTCATTCAGATTCAGATTCAGATTTATTCAGTTTTTATCAAACACCCCTTAAGTCATTGATTTATTAGGGCATTCACAACAGTTTCCCTAATAGACTTTTTATCCCTACTTTTGAAGAATATATCAACAAATTATTATCCAACTATTTCTTATCCTTGTTTAATTATCTATTTCAATCTCTATATAGGATTTTACTCCTCAGAATGAGGGAGTCAAAAGATCGTTCTCTATGTATGCAAAATGATATTTTACACCTTCATTTAAGTGGACAACTCATCAATAATTATCCAACTCATCTTCATTTTCAAATTATAAAATTAACATTGACTTACTTTTTAAAAATTAATTTCAAACGTGTTCAAATTTAAAATTGATATAAATTTATTTAATTCATGTCAATATAATTATAAATATTATAAAGTTCTATTAATTATAAAATTTATTATTTTTAAAATTTAAATGAATCATGTTAAATTTAAATTTAAAATATCACAAATTAACTTTTTAAAAGTTAATATTGATATTATGTACATTTACAGCTACAATTCATTCAATACTCACTCCATAAATTATTTAAAATTTAAAACAAAATAAAAATTTTTACAGTGGAATAAAATTGATAAATTATACTCTATTTTATAAACTATAAGATTATTATGAATTTTTATAAGTCAATTTGATGCATTATGAAACTAAATAATTTTGCTAAAAATTGTAGTAGTATTTTTTTCTTCTAAATAAGTTACAATATGTATTGATTAAATTTAAAAATATCAAATACTTACTTTAAAATAATAATAAATTAATAGCGATTTTATAATTAAAAACAAGAGGTTGTAGTTACAACAGTCAAAACATGTTTTGAACTGTTGGAACTTTTCAAATTTTAACTTTTAAATTTCATTATTTAATAAATAAATATAAGGAATCTGTTGGTTACATATTGAAAAAATTAAATTTCTATCTTGCAGAATGAGTCAACATCACTACACAATATGGATATAGATAAAGAAACTATTGTGAATGCTCTTAATAAATAAATATAAGGAATCTGTTGGGTACATATTGAAAAAATTGAATCTCTATCGTGCAGAATGAGTCAACATCACTCCAGAGTATGGATAAAGATAAAAAAAAACTAATTGTGAATGCTCTTTGTGACGCCCCCAAAATAGGTATACAATACCTCATTCTGAGTCGTCAAAATACATGGTACAATATACAACTATAACTTTATTAATACAACATAAAAGCTGTGAGTTTAAATACAAATATTATCATCTAGACAATATCCACACTCAAATAAGTCTTCATTATAATTATTGATACATTATTTTATAAAAAAAGGTGAGGACTACTAAAACGACTTTCTAGAACCTTCAATCCATACCCCGACTAGTACTAGCTACATTCTCGCCTCCTAAGAAGATAAATAGAACAAAAGGAAAAGAGTTAGCTCAACTAGCCCAGTAAAGAATATTATGACTAAGATAACAAAGAACAAATTATCGTTAGTCTTCAACAAGGAAAAAATCTAATAGAATACAATAGACAACCAGTTTTAAATCAATCTTCGCAATCAAAATAATAATTTATTAGAAGAGATAAGTAGAGAATGCAAACTACTATCTTCTATATATGAATTTAAAAGTTCATCGTCGATATTTTGTCCCTGTAACATCAATCAATATATATCTGGAATTAAATATTTATCTTTGCATTACAGGACAAAGATATTCATCAGTTGGTCATGTTCATCTTTACACTACGGGCCAAAGATATTTATCAGAAAATCATTCATCTTTGCACTACATGCCAATATATTCAGTAATATCATCATTTAGGACTGAGGATGATGAAAAATATTTTAAAGAAAATGAATCCAGTGAAACAAAAAAATAAATATTAAGGATTCGTATTTCAACTATTCCATGTCCAAAAATACTCATAAATAATCATAGTGGAGTAAAATTTTAAGAATGATCAAAACATGGATACAATTAAAGCTAGTATCCATAATAGATACTTTGGACAAAAAGAAGAAAATTTTATTTTTCGGTGAATAGTGCCGTATTCGTGAATAGTGTCGTATATGTGAATAGTAACCCCGACACAAAAAATTTCAAATTTGATAAAAAGTTCAACCCAATATTTCGGCATAATGATATTGAAGAAAATAATATCATTTAAGAAGAAAATAACATCCCTTACCTCGTAAAGATAGTACTTCTTGTTGAAACACCGGATATAAACTATGACTTGAACTTGCACCGTATAGCAACACTCAAAGTATTAAAATACTCACAAAAATACGCTCAATATATCGAGAATAAAGAGAGAGAAAACTTCAGTGTGACGCCCCCAAAACAGGTATACATCACCCATTCTAAGTCGCCAAATACATGGTACAGAAACAACTACAACTTCATTAATACAATTGTTGTGCAAAATACGACAACACATAAACTGTGAGTTTAAATACAAATATTATCATCTAGACAATATCCACACTCAAATAAGTCCTCATTACAATTATTGATACATTATTTTACAAAATAGTGAGGACTACTAAAACAACTGTCTTGAACCATTACTCCACACCCCGACTAGTTCTCGCTATATTCTCGTCTCCTGAGAAGAAAAATGGAACAAAAAGAAAAAGGGTGAGCTCAACTAGCCAAGTAAAGAATATTATGACTAAGATAATGTACAACAAATTATCCTTAGTCTTCAACAGGGAAAAATCCGATAGAATACAATAGACAACAAGTTTTAGATCAACAACTGCAGCGGAAATAAAAATTCATTAGAAGAGTTAAGTAGATAATGAAATCTACTATCATCTATGAATTTAAAAGTCCATCATCGATATTTTATCCATGTAATATCAATCAATATGTATCTTGAATCAAACAGTCATCTTTGCACTACAGGCCAAAGATATTCATCATGTTGGTCATGTTCATCTCAACACCTGTTCATCTTTGCACTACGGGCCAAAGATATTCATCAGTTGGTCATGTTCATCTAAACACCTGTTCATCTTTGCACTACGGGCCAAAGTTATTCATTATAAAAGCATTCATCTTTGCACTACAGGCCAAAGATATTCAGTTATATCATCATTTAGGACTGAGGATGATGAAAAATATTTTAAAGGAAACGAATCCAGTGAAACTAAAAGAATAAATATTAAGGATTCGTACTTTACACAATCCAAGTTCAAAAATACTTCATAAATAATCAGAGTGGAGTAAAATTCAAGAATGAGGACCAAAACATAGATCCAATCAAAGAAAGGAATCATAACAGACAATCTTGGACACAGAAAAGAAAATTTAATTTTTTTATGAATAGTATCGTATTCGTGAATAGTGTCGTATACGTGAATAGTGTCGTATACGTGAATAGTAACTTTGACACCAAAAGATAGAAATTTCACAAAAAACATCATCATGCTTCGTGAATAGTACTCGTGAATAGTAACTCGTGAATAATAACTCATGAATAGTAACTCGTGAATAGTAACCCCGACATGAAAAGTTCCAAATTCGATAAAAATTTACACCAATATTTTGGTATAATGATATTGAAGAAATAATATCACTTACGAAGAAAATAACATCCCTTACCTCAGAAAAAATAGTACTTTTGACTGGAATAGTGGATATAGTGCTGAAAGAACTTGCACCGTATAACAATACTCAAAGTACTAAAATACTCACAAGAATACGCTCAATATATCGAGAGAGAAAGAGAGAGAAGATTTCAGTTTCTGGTGTGATTTTCAATTCTAACCTAAACACCCTATTTATAGGAAATTGCTTAGAACACCAAAGTAAAAAATTTATTAAAATACTAATATATTTATAAAATTGTCAAGCCCACCTTAGACCAACTGAAATCACCCCATTCTTATCACATGTTGAGCCCACTAAATTGCAAAAAACGTTTTTCATAAAATAAATAATTAAAAAACTTTCAAAAATTAATTATTTCGGAACTTCAGAACTTCAATAATTCATAATAAATAGCCCTTTTATCAGAAAATTTGAATCTAGCAATTTTTTATAGGAAATTCAATTTTCGACAACTTTGCAGAAGAAAGTTTTTCCAAATTCCAAACAGAAATTGACCGAAATCCATAAACGGACGATTTACAGGCTATAATAAAATTTCAGTCAAGAAATGGGGTCCACCGACACATAAAACATGCGTTAATCATTTAATGCAACAAAAATACTCTTCCTCCTCATATACTCATATATCCCACATTCATTGTAAAAATATCATCATTATTATATTATAATAATATAATAAAATATTATTTTATCAGAAAATATAAAATATCAATTTTTAACAATTGTCACTTTTAAAAATTGTCTCCATCTATATCCACATAAAATCAATGTTTTCATCATCATATAAATCAATAATTAATTATTCACAAATAATATTACAGAATCACAGTACTGGCAACCAGGCCGTTTCCAGAAAAGAGGGGGCTTTCCAATAAGAATCTCTCATAACTAGCGCGCAATTAGGTAACCAAACCTCTCCTTAGACAGAACTTTTTAGACATTGTCAATAATATTTTCTAATAATATTATTCAGATAATCTGAATTATTGCTTCAATAATGGAAAATACTATGCAGTGACAATTATTGAAACAACAGTCATATAATATATCAATGCAGCAATTATTGAATCAATAAAATAAAATATTGAACAGTAATTACTGTAACAATTATTGAGTAGTGCCTTCTTACGTAAGAGTCAATTATTGGTGCAATACCGTGTGCTACTGTACAACAACGCGTATTACTGTGTTTTAACCACCGGGTATTCCAACAGTATTAACGGTAACAACTGCGCCGTTATTTATAAACAACTTATACTTGTCATTTTCTTCATCCAATCGCTTTCCATTATGGGTCCACACAAGGCTGCGCCGTTGTACGAATATTTCCCGACAGCAAGAATATTCCACGACCAAACGAATATTCTCAGATAAAATAAATAAATATTTTATAACCATCTGCTTATTTAAAATACTTGCGCATTTTACCCATAACTAACCACATTAATCAAATCAACCCTTACTATTTTCAAATGATAAATAGAGAAAATTTAATTTTATTTATAATAAGTTGGGGTCTTACAACCTCCCCTCCTTATGAAATTTTGTTCTTGAAATTGACGTACGTACATGGTGTTTCGAAAAGATGAGGATACCTCGCTTTCATTTCCGTTTCCAACTCCCAGGTCATTTCCTCAATAACATGGTTTCTCCACAAAACTTTAACTTGTGGTATGACCTTCGTGCGTAGGACATGCTCCTTCATATCTAAGATCTTGACAGGTACCTCTTCGTACGTTAAGTCTTCGACTATCTCGTCCGGTTCTAACTCAATGACGTGGTTCGGGTCTTTCACATATTTATAAAGCACAGATATATGAAAAATATTATGAACACTAGACATACTTGGAGGTAACGCGAGTCTATAAGCCACATTTTCTACTCGGTCAAGAATCTGAAATGGAACAATAAATCGTGGATCGAGCTTTCCTCTCTTCCCAAATCTTGTAACTCCCTTCCATGAAGCCACACGCAACAATACATGATCCCCAATACTAAATTCCACGTTCTTTTGATGAAGATCCGCATAACTCTTTTGTCTATCCTATGCCGTTTGTATACGTTGTCGAATCATTTGGATCTTTTCTGTAGTCATACGTACCAACTCGGGTCCCAATAATGTTGCTTCACTCACCTCATTCCAACATATTGGAGAGCGACACTTTCGTCCATACAATGCTTCGAATCAAATCAACCCTTACTATTTCAAAATGATAAATAGAGGAAATTTAATTTTATTTATAATAAGTTGGGGTCTTGTATGCTACTCCCTCCATCCCTTTTTATTTATTTCATGAAAGCATTAAATGTTTAATTTTTTATATTATATGTTTTGGTTAAAAATTAATTTCATTCTTTCTCATATTTCCAATAAATTTAAAAACTAATATTAAAATTTTGTACTCAATTTAATCAATTAGACAAAATATTAGTTATATTTCTTAACTAGCAACAGTCCCGTGTCTCCGACACTATAGACGGTGAGATTTATCCCATACTTTGGACGGCCCAGATAATTTATTAGGATGAACGAAAAATTCAAAATCATTTATATTTTATTATATAGATTTATATGCATAACTTTAAGACATCAATTCAGTCAATTCAAAAGGGACGGAGAAAGTACTAGACATCAACTATCCCTTTGGCAAAATGCAGAGTTAACAAAATATAAGTATATTAAATTATATTTAAATATTCATTTTATTTCACAATAATAAATATTTTATAAACTGTTGATATTACATACTCCATATAAATATATTGTGTGGGGCCGAATACTATATTGAAACAATTTGTTGATCAATATGCCGAGATGAAGTATGCCACATCAACAGTTTATAAAATAGTTTGTGTGATTGTGTCTGTAACATTAATCTTATAAAAAATAATTTTATTTATAAATTTTACAAACTTTATGGGTAGATACATAAATTTATCTAGTGCTTATCTTGATTAATAGATATAAATGTGACAATAAATTTGAGGAATTTTTTTTTTCATTTTATCATACAAAAAGACGCTCGACTCTTTTTAAATATTTTAATTACTAATAAAATACTCTATTCGTTTTAAAATCAGAAATATAATTTAATTTTTTAAATTAAATTTTAAATTGATGTGAATTTATTTAGTTTTTGTTGATATAATAATTATAATTATATAATATATAATAAAAATTATTAATAACAAAATTTATTTAATTTTATTTTTTTATGAGTTTTCCCAATTTTAAAATTTAATTTGTCTTTAATCTCAAAAGTCAAATTATATGTTTATTTTGAAATCGAAAGAATATAATATTTTAAGAAAATACAAAAATTCTCTTTCTTTTCAACTTCCAAACTTATACCTTAAAAAACCTTGACAAAAACCTTGAGGAGTTATAATCCAATTCCAAACAGCGTAGTAGCAGCTGCTGGAGTCGTCCACCAGAATCCTAGAAACTCCGTAGAGCTTGTCTCTTTCCCAGGCAAGAAGACTCAGAACAGAATATATATGTATATATATATATATGATACAGTTTCTCCTCAATCATATGTACTCATTGTTCGTTTTGATTATCTTTCAATACTCAGTTGTGTTTAGTAGTAATCTATTCACATTTGATGATTCCTGGTTTCAGGGTTTGATTGTTGATTATACAATTCAAGGACTGATATAATCACGCTCGCACATTGATATTTCTTAGAGTATGCATTGATTTTTTGTTGAAGTAAAGAGATGGATTTGGTGACTGATTGCAAGGTATATCTTTTACCTGTATTTTGTGCATTCTTATCATAATATATTGTTTAACTGAGTTTTTGATTGATTCTATTGTGTCTTTAATTGAGTATTGATTTCAAAATCTAATTGAATTTTGAAGCAAGTGAAATTGCCATGAGTATTTAAATAAAATTGTATTTTTGTAACTGCTATATATACATTAATTGTATACTCCATCAAAAAGTGGATTTGAGATATTTTTAAATTCAAAATTGATATGAATTCCTTTAGTTTTAGATAATACAAATATTGTAAACCATCTAGTACTAATAATTATAAAGATTTATTATATTTAAAATTTAAATGAATCACATTAACTTAAATTTACAAAATTCTTCCCCGGATGAGGGCACTACTAAAAAATGTCAGAGGTGCTTCTTGATGGGGTACAAAGAGATAAATGAGCAGAAAATTCTATCTGTGCTTGGAAAGAAATCATTTTGTTTATATTATTAGATATTACTAGAGTAGTCATTGCTACTAGTTAACTAGTTATTTATTTAGTATTTATCTAATTAGTTAGTATTTTTATTATTCAGTGTTTTATTCTATTTAGAGTTCCGTTCCTATATTGGTTTGGAAAGCTATTATTTGATCTCTATGAAATGCTAGTATTGCTTGTTAACTTTGCGCAGATTATTATTGATGTTGAGAATTTATTCAGCTGATTGTGATTAATTATATACTCTTTTGTGGTTGTGGATCCTAAGGGTTCTGAGATGCGAAATCTCCCCCTAGTTATTTCTCTTTGTTTTGTCAGTTGTTTTATGCAATTTCAAGCTTCATGATTGCTGTCTTGTATTTTGTAGCAGAGTCAGGTTGTCATGTCCCAATCACCTTTGGATCCTACACGTCATGCTTAGTGTTATTTTCTGCGTATGAATATTGTCATGTATTGCTTAGTAAGTCGTGGATGTATCGTTTTAAGAGAGATCATTGTGAGGTTGGCAACACTTATAACATAGATGTCGACAAGGCAAAGAGTGCTTGTCAAGTGTCAACTACCAAGAAAAATTACAAAGTTCCTCTAGTGACTAATAATACTATTGAGCAGGCCGAAGGCACAAGCTTCAAACCAAACCCAAACATCAATCAATATGAGCATGCTGAAATTGTAGTTGAAAATGAGATCAAGGAAGTCAAGCAACAAACTGAGCCTAATGAACCCAATTTTGAAGTTGTTGATTGTGCAAAAGTTGAAGTCTAAAATTGTTGTTGATTTCACCAAAGCATAAGCAAATGACTTAGTGGATAGCCTAAAAAGAGGCGTTGCAACCTTAAACAAGAACAAAAATCTTGAACTAAATACTTCCTTTAAAGCTTCAACCCAAAGAATTTTTTACTTCAGAGATTTCAGATAAGCAAAGGAGGAGAACAAAAATCTCAAGATGGACTTTGTTCCACTCAATGCTGCCTTGAAAGCTTCAGCCCAAAGATTTTATCCTGATAATTCAGAGATTTTAGATAAGCTTCCAAACAGTGTAAATGAGGAGACAGTTGTTGTGGAGCCAAATATCGTTCAGGAAGATGTTCCACTCCAAGTTGATCATTTTGAACTATATATTTGAAGCGCAGTCAGATACATATGCAACAATGTTATCAGTGCTCCAGTTCAAGTTGATCAAATTTGTATAGTACCATTTAAATATGTAATGATTGTATCACATTTTCTTGTTGTAATACAATTGATATGTGGTGTCTACGTTTACGTGAGATAGTGGTTCCATTTATATGATTTGGATGTATGCAATCAAGGTTTTAGTTGGGTAATTCAAATGTTGGTGTAACATTTACTTTTTTACAAGTGTGCAAAGATATATAGTAATAAAATATTAAAAATGTTTCTTAAGTTTTTGGAAAGGATATCACAGAAAAGCTGAAACTGAACTCAAAGAATGAAAGTAACCAAGACCTATAAAGAGGAAGACATATGTTGTCGTGAGAATTAATATGGTGACACAATGGTGGCCATTTTCTGAAAGATTTAAACCACTTTTTTTGAAGTTACAAAAATGGATCTCAGAAAATGGCCAAAGAATCATTTTTTTAACTTACCAAACAAAATGATATCAAAGTATGACCACTACGACACCAATTTATATTAGGGCCTTATATCAAAAGTTAAAGTCGAGCTTTCTTTCCTGTTGGTTTTTCCCTATTGGGGGGTGGGAATCAAGGGAAAAAGTTGGAGGATGCCTTTGTGAAAGAGTAGGATCCACAAGGTTTGGACTTCTTTAGCTTATTAACATTCTGATATTGAAGAGGGTAAAGGAGGTGAGATTTTTCAGTCCTAAAAATTATGTATGCTAATCATGTTTAATTTTTTCTGGATTTGTTTTATTCTTTTTTATTTTTTGCACTTAAGTTCTTTTGAAATTGCTGCTCTGTGCAATCTTTTTTGGTTCTTCAATTTAGCTATTTAGATGTGTGTGTAGGCATATATGTATGCGTATTTATATGTTATACACTGTGACTTTTTTGGGTACTTATATTAACTTATCCTCATCTTCTAGAATAAGTTGGCAAAATTTCGAATTAAGGAGTTGAAGGATGTTCTCAGCCAACTTGGTCTTGTAAAGCAAGGGAGGAAGCAGGTATGCTGTCAATTATTAGTTAATTTATTTTCTGTAATCCATTCTTATCAACGTGTTGCTCCGGACTTTATTTGCCTATCAAAATAAAAAAATGGTCAAGGGTGTGTTTGGAGCTAGCTCAACTCATTTAAAAGTTTGATTGCCACTTTCTGGCAGGTGACATGGTTTTTGTCACGTGGCTCTTTGTAGTCACCATGTACTTCATAGAACTTTCGTTAGCCTTTTCTTTTTTGAGAATCTATACTTTACAAATCAATTATGTGGATACATTTCAATCCTAGGGGACCCTGGGGAAGCTGGGGAAGGGATCAAGAGGGAGTATGGGGAAACCTAGGGGAAATTTACCTTCATTATATAGCGCGTGTGCTGAATTTGACTTACTTGAGGGATAGACTCGAACCTGTGACCTTATATAGTAAAGGGATAGGTCTTACCACTAGGTTATCACTTTTGTTAGCTCCTCTCGATCTTGTGATGCCTTCGGCCCAATTCTCTCTGATACTGACACCGACTCAATTGGATTCCATCTTTCTTGCTATGGTAGGGGCTAAGACTCTGAAGGCTTTCCAACTTTCTTCAATTAGGGAATAGCTCATATGGATCTCAATTTTTTTATATAACAAAATGGGATTCAAAAGACCGATTACTAATTACAAAAAACAAAACAATTTTGAAAAAGGACCAACGATGATGAAGTATGCGATGAATGGAGGAGTCAATCAAGGCAGTCGTGTTGTGGGAATTCACCAGAATTGTTGGTCCAACATGACATACATGTTTCATTTAAGGGGTGTATTTGGTTCCTTAAATAAATATTTATGATACGTGTCAGTGAGTCATCACACGCTTGTTTTGTTTAAGTTGGCACTTCATTAAATCATGTTCACGGCATGTGTCTATTAACTCTTCAGTGTGAAGTTTGGATGACATTAGGAGTTATCTTAGCATTCATTTGTGAGTTGTTGGTATTCACCAATTGGTTGTTTATTCTATGACTTGTTCCTGTCCGTTACCTGGTTTTTGAATCCTTCATTGAAGATTCTCAGATATTTTCAGCGAGTCTTGTGAATTTGAATTACAAACTGATATAAACCTACAAAGCACTATAAACCTTAAAAGCAACCTATCATATTATTAAATTAAATAAGACTCTTAGTACATACTACTAACGTAAAACATCTCCCAGAGTGGTTCCCTGCTATCATCACAGTGCAAAATCAGAACTTAAGCATTTGATTTATTGCAATTTTTTTTCTTTTTATGATTGTTGACATTTCCCACTCATCAGGTCAGCATAGTTTTCAGTTGTTTGTAAACATATGTTGTTATGTAAATATTAGGACTACACTAGGGCATTTATGTTATTATTTAGTTGACAGTAGAGTGCTACTATATATTGCGATCTCACATTGGCAATGTGAAGGTAGTTATCTTGTAGACTCATGTTAGTAGTGGAGCTAGTACTATAAGTATCAAAGTATGAACAAGCATGTATGACATTTGCAAGCTTTAGATGAATGAAAATATGAAATGAGCTCTCTTGTTTTGAGGCTCCCTTATCCCTTTCCTCACCCCAAGTCTCTTCTCTTTCCTACCCAATTCTCCCTCCTATAACTCTAATCTGAAGTCTCTATCTTATCTATCTAATTTTCAAGTTGGGATTACCATTGGATCCTAACAATTTTCCTTTCTTTTAACTCTAAATTCGAACTCTCTTTCTTCTCCATCTATTTTCAAGTAAGGATCACCATTTGATCCTAACAATATTCTTAGTATTAAGGGATTTGATTGCGAATGCCAGATTGGTTTTATCATTTACTGTTGGACAATTTGTTGTTCAGTACGTATTCTTGCACATGATCTTGGATCCTAATTCCTTGGTTGAATACTCTATCAGTTTCCTGTGGCTAGTGGAGAGCTTGGAATCATTAAACATTTCAGCTATTGTTGTTTGACATCTGAAAGCTGATCTTCTGGTGTTTCCCTTTGGTTTGGGATATTCAACCTAAATGATGTTTCATTCTCAACTTATTCCAACCATTCTCCTTGTACTCTAGAGGGGCACTATTATGCATCTCAATGTATATCAGTAAAAGGAAAAAAAATTAGATGACAATTTGATTCGTTCAGTGTAATGCTTAACCACCTTGAGTGCAATGCTATTTGCCATGTTAAAATACTCTCTCTCTCTCTCTCCCCCCCTGAATTTGTTCGATCGCTACCGACTTTTAAGTTCACATATCAAATATGCTTGTTTCCGTATATGTGTTTGGGTGGGTGTTTGTGTGTGTGGTTGTATCTGTGAATTTTCCTTCATACATTTTTAACGATTTGCAGGACCTTGTGGACAGAATATTGGCTTTGCTTTCTAGTGAAGAAGGTTAGCTACTCGGCTTATATTTACTTTTATAATTTCTTTTGTCGTTATCTTGCCACTTTCACAAGCACATGTGAAAATACCTATAGACTCCAATCATGCCTCTATTATTATATTCACAAATAAGGCTTGTTTTGGCAAGGGATTTTCGAATTGCATTATAAGGATGTATTAGAATGCATATTCATAGCAGGAAACTACGGTGGAGAAGACGAAAGATGCTTCTTGTGGTTTCATGGGCAGAGAGGGGGGAGGGAGAGAGATGGGTTGGTTTTCTTTTGACTATGTTAAGGTTAATCTGCAGCTGGCTTAGATTTTTTTGTAGCTTAGCTAGGTTTATTTGGCAGCCGTGTTATAAATTGTAGCTTCATAATGGGATGGACTTTGGTCTGAATTTCTTTTAGATAAAACAAGAAGAGATTATGATACACGGAAGAGAGGGGTAGGCCAAAAGAAATAATCCGAACACCAGAATAACCAAGTTATCCCTCCCATCACCATAGACCCGTCCCACTGGAAAATGACATAAAATCCTCTCAATGATATCCATCACCTCTACTGGTAGCTCAATTATTGAAAGATAGTACAAATAATATTTAACAAGTAGAACTGGATCAAAGTAATCCTACCCTATGAAAAAAGAAGCACCATCCCACAGTCCAGTCTTTTAGCAATGGACTCAACTACCAGATCCCGAAAGGACTAAAATCTCAGATAGGAAACCCAAGGTAGGTCATAAAAAGGCACTGAACTTGGACCCTCTGACAGACAAATACAATCAAGAGATTGTATCGACTACATTACAATTGGAAAGGTTCACCTTCAAGCCGGAAATGCTCTCATAGATTTGCAAAATGTTTGGAACATTTTTAAAGCCTTGGACCCCCTGTGATAAGAAAAAACTTGCGTCACTGACGAAATGCAAGTGTGACATTGTAATATTCTCTCTCTCTACCAAACTTCCCTCGAACAAACCTGCCTCCTCTCTTTAGGTTAACATTTTTTTTCTGAACATCAACCACTAAAGTATAAGAAGTAATCAAACACTGGTTCACCTTGTATTATGCTCACAGAAAATGGGAAAAGGAAAACTACCCAGAACCCAAGACCTCCGTTGTCTAGAAAGCCTTCTCTCTTAGTGATCTGATCCAGAGTGCAAGTTTAACCCTATTATATGCAGCGATCTCGAAATCCAACTTGGGAATCAAAGACTGACCTTTCCTCTTTTTAGCATCCTCTACAACATCTTTGGCTACTAAGCAGCATCCAGTATCAGTGTACCACAAACAAAAGCACTTCAATTAGCTGACGTTGTCTTGTTTACTTCATCTAGTTATGCATACTAGTTAGTAGTTACGACTTACAAGAGTAATAGGACATAAAAACCTTGACATTGATGGACCAATCCTTCTTAGGCAATAAAATGATATTATTGTGTTAATGATCTTTCAAGCAACTCCTTTGACATAGGACTCCTGTTAGAATTTATATGATTCCCTTTCACCATGTACCACAATGCTAGAAAAAGGCATTTTCTAAAGTTAATTAGCCGATAATAGCAAATTTGTAGTCAGTAATGATGACTGACACATGGAGGGAAATTCTTTTCATGAACAACGAAACCCTATAGGATTGAGTGATTTAATATTTTTTTAAACTTCAGGGGTGTTAGTATGATTATCCTAATATATAGTTGTAGTTATTTGTATATTGGTTTTTGTGAGTTTGCATGGCTAGAATATGTAGCATTGTTTGGCTGCTTTTATATGTTTAAAGCTCTTCAGATGGATGATATATAAGTTGCTTCCTTCAGAAAGTGTTGGCTTGTTGTTACGAGAGGCAAACATTTTTATTTATTAGTATTATCTGAAAATGGAGAATCCTAAGAGAAGATTAAGATTGCATCTTTTATATCAAAAAATTCAGAGAAAAAATCTTTATTGTGGAGTAAAAGTGAATATTATGATTGCATCTTTAGGGTGACTCTCTGGCAAGTTAAGCTTTTAGAGGAAGTGGGAACTTAACAGGATATTAGGATTGTGGTTAGGGTAACCTAAGGTCTTAGATTCAAGTCATCTTGCTATAGCATTTGATTCCCTCATTCTGTGAACTAGCATGCACACCCCTGTTTTTTAAATATATTTTTTAAAATTTATTTTTATATATAACTATTATAGATAAATGTTCATATTAAAAAATGTTATGCAAATGCATTGATCATATATACCCATTCTCGAAATATTATTTCAATATTGACTCTTTTAAAATTTAATTCAACATGTTTCTAAATTCAAGATTGATGTAATTCATTTGGCTTTTAAGTCTACTAATTAGTATTATAGTCGCATAAACTTATACTTCGTAATTCCAACTTATAAAATTATTATTGATTTTAAAGTATTTTATATTATTTATAATTTCCAAATAAGTTGGTGAATCAAGAATGCATCTTAAAAATACTTCTTAATTAGAAGCTAAAGATATAGAAAGTCAAAATTTATATAAAAATTAGTATATTACATAGTTATCAAAAAATTACTTGATTCAACAATTCTCGTATACGCATTAAGTCAAGTATATAATTGCATTTGTTGCCATAGAATTGATAACTAATCTGGAATTAGTATACGCCGGATATCAAAAATCTTTCTATAAGAGTATTGAGATATACAAAAAAATTCCTAAAAATAAACTAATTGCACTTACTGTCCCAAAAATAAATAATAGTGTTGCAATTTTCATAGAGATAAGCATACCATAGTTACAGTTGAAATAGCCTGAAGTATTCAATTTCTTAGTCAAGCATGGAAGCTCCACCTATACAGAGAGAATAATAGCAAAACATTAACTCAGTAATCAAAAGAAAGTGAAAAATAAATTAAATTAATTCACCTTAATGTACAAAGGCTAAAATTCCTTTTAAATAGACCGAAATTTCATGGGAGCAATAGGTAAATTAACGAATTAAGTAATAGACAGAGACTAATGGGTGAAGCATAAAAAAATAGAAATAAATAAAACACTTGTTGGAAGAGATATGGTTTTTCAATTTGACAAGTATAATATATCTTATAGAGTTGAGTTGGGATAAGATTTTTATACTTAAATTTTTGTATACGATTTTAAAACTTTTTTAAAAATAAATATTCATATAGTTATAAATAATAACTATGAATAAATTATGATAAATATGATTTGAGAATGTATGCGTTGGTAAATTATTTTGGACTCTTTTATTGTTATATTATTATTTTGGATATGGAGTCTTTATATATATAAATATTTGTGGACTCTTTATTAATTGTCGATCTCTAGTAGAGAATAAAGAATAGATATGTGCTTAGATTTATTGCTTATCTTTTTCAATTTGTGTTCATTTTGGTGAAGGTCCACACCATTTAGACTAACTTTATGATAAAATAGTAAGTGCTGATTCAATCTATAAATTCGGCTAATGACCTTTATAGTTAAAATTATTTTGGACTCTTTTTTATGTTATATTATTTTTTTGGATACTCCTTTGTTTTTTGTTATATATATATATTAGATTTTGAATTCTTTTTCTCTCTCTAAACATTATCTCATAGAAATATCTACATGTAAATATATTGTCAATAATTATCATGCATGTAAAGATAAATAAAATAAAGATAATACTAATTGTATAAACATTATCTCATATAAAGATATGCATGTAAATATATTGTCAATAATTATCATGTATATAAAGATAAAAAGAATACTAATTGTATAATAAAGTTAATTAAATTTATTTGAGTCCAACTCATCATGACCACCCAAAAAAACCTAGTTAAGTCGGCCAACTTTTTTGGTGGTTCTCCTTATTATATATATTATGCGGATGAGTTGCACCCTATCATGTTTATGATACTACCTCCGTCCCACAATAAGTGCTTTTTTAGGACTTAATAGTTTTTCCCAAAATAAGTGATGTGTTAGAACTCCAATACAATTTTTGCAATATTTTCTCATATATGCCCTTATGCATTCAATGGTATTTATTGCATCTTACTATCACTACAATTAAATGACACTCATTAACTCTTCAACTTCAAAGAAAATATATTAAGGGTATTTTTGTCATTTTAGCTTGTGTATTGGTATGTGTGATTTTAGCTAAAAAGGACACTTATTATGGGACGGAGGTAGTATGTTTTATTGAACAAAATCTGTTTAACTTCCACATACTTTATATGAAACACTAACTGATTGTTCTCATTTCTGCACTTGACTTTGTCTCTTGAATTGTCAATTATGGACTAATCAACTCTGATACAGCATTTCACATATCACCTTAATTTTTTCTGTCCAGATTCGTTGATGCATGGTTCGACAATGAATATAATTAATGGAAAGGAAGAAGTAGCGAATATTATTGATGTTGTATACAGGTGCTATATTCTTTATTGTTTCTATTATTAGTTCAGTTTTGTATGTTTAAAGATCCAAATCATGCATATCTTTTGGATGCAATTGTAGCTTACCAAGAAAGAAAAAGGAAATGAAATTATATTTCCCTCTGTATGATCCTTTCCTTCATTTATTTTGCTGTTTTCGTTCAGAAAACTGCAGGGTTCAGGAGCAAGTAATTCAGCAGCAGATGGACAGAGTGGTTATGATGCTGGTACTGTGGCACCTAAAGATGAAATTATAGATTCTATTGTGGTTAAGAAGATTTGTTGTCCCTGTGGCAGCTCCTTGGCAACTGATTATATGGTTGAGGTTAAATTATACACTTATGCTTCTTAAGGATTATTTGTGGATTTGTTTTATATATTGCTATTTTCTTCTTTTAGCTCGTTATGGATTGAGATTCGTCTGGTGCATGTATTTCTAAATTTCTCATAGTTCACAATGATGTCTTTCTTTACCGCCATCTATTATTTTGAGTGGTATCTCCTGCCATTAGTGAAGGGGAGGTGAAGAAAATCCTTTCGACGTCCTTCTTTGCTAGATATTATTCTTTCAGTAAAATAAAAATTCTTGAGGAGAACAGAGTTCTTCAATTTTGTACACAGATTGTTTTATATGTTTGCTTTTGTATGTTTAATTATGCAACTGTGTAATGGTATCAAATTATCAAGCTCATCCCAATATCAGGTTTTCCTAGTACACCAGTGAAGGAGTCTTTATATTGGTAGTCACGGAACCTGGGGCCTGGAACATCCTGATATCTAAAGTGTCTTTTGAGGTGGTAGCGTCACTTGGGCCATGATGCAATTTTTCTATGGCTAAATGACCATGTGTTTAGGAGTAACCGTCTCTTGAATCAATTCAACGTTTTTAAGCATGTTTATAAATGATTAGGACAAACAGAATCTGTAGTTTAGGGTTAATAAACATGCTCAGATGACAAGGTAAACTTGCTTATGATTCCTTAACAACTGGTATATGCAGTAATTATGGTGACCTTCATTTAGATAAAGAGGGATTTATTAGAAAAGAAGGAAGATACAAGAATGGGAAGGCCAAGAAAGTCCTCCTAAATAGAAAGCAAGTAGTAAAAATATATATAGTGTCCTGTCTATACAGCCTGCTGACGCTTGTGAATGTATGAAGTACTAAAAAAATATAAGAAATAGTCTTGAAGTCGTGAGCAAAAGTAATGTATGGTGAAAACTTGATATCTCAGAAATTATGGAAATAAAATGTCGTCTAAAGCATATGAACAAGCTAAATAATTGTTGGAGTCATGCTCCAGCTCAATCACAATTGTGTCATTGCATATCTCTCAGTAACTTGGTATTACAGAGATTGTTTGCTTTATTAATACTTCTATAAATAATTCAAATTCATAATCTTTTAATAAATTCACAAGTACGGTTCTGCTGCATGTTATTATTTTGGATGTAAATTATTTTTCCATGGACGACGAGAAATTTTGGGTGTTTTACGATAGCGTATGCTTCCTTTATATTTCATTCCCTCACCCCCTCTTTAGTCTGCAGTTTCCTTTTGCCTACCTTTTGTTTTTCTGTTTTTCTATTTTTCCCATAGCTTGTTAGGTTTCAACTTTCTTGTGCCATTGAGCTAAATTTTTCATAATCAAACCACTTCTAACCTATTTTGTTGCTTGCATTATGATTGCATCACATGTTTTGCAATTTGTAGGTATATTACTAATTTAGCTTATTCTCTTGCACAGTGCCTCATTTCTTTAATTTAATCTGCTCTGATTGTATTCGTTTTGCTTATAAAATTACTCTTGGCAGTGTTCAGATGCAAATTGCCATGTGTTGCAACATATTCTTTGTGTAATTATTCCAGAGGAGTCTTGGGAAGGCATTCCACCAGCTCCACCTCACTTTTATTGTGAAGTTTGTCGAATAAACCGGGCTGACCCGTATGTACCATCTAATTTTTCTTTTTAATATGTTACCTGAGAATGCAATTGAAATGTGTGTTTGGTCAAATTTAATCTTTCAGCTATGTAAAAAGTATACCGGCCCTACCTTGTAGTCCTTGTCATATTGAATTAAATTTTTTGACGTCTAGGGTTCAGTGGTGGCTGGTACCAAGTTGTTCGTGATAAAAAATATAACCAAGTGTATTACTGCAGGTGGTTACAAGTTTCACTTTGTTGGTTTCTGGCTGTTGAAATTGTTTAGTTCTGACATCTTTCACTTTCCTCTTCATGGTTGTGGCTAGGCATGACAATATAAGCTGAAAATCACCAGACCGACCCAACTTAGCTGGATCCATATGGGTTGGATAACTGTTTTTGTGAGTTAAGTCAATAAAATTTAGAGTCTTTGGACCTATATTATAATAAACAAATATAGGTCCAAACTAGTTAACTACTTACAACCAAATATATTAACCCAAATATAAGATCATTAAGCAAGGCTGAGAAAGGCGCGGTGGTGAAAACCGTGTTTGTCAAGGAGAGAGATGGGGTCTTGACTGCTAGTGGAAGGAGAGGCCTAGTGATGGGAGCTGCAGGCAGATCAACACCATTGATTTGATAGAATGGAGATAGTGATATGAGATGGGTTTAGTTGGAATTGAAATGGTCAAGTAATACACTGAACCATTTGATTGATGTATGTTTGTGACACGATTTATTAGAGTTGCGGAGGTCTCAATTGAGTAGCCACCTTGCAGTAGCAGACATTATATATATATATATATGTTATATTTATGTATATATTGTTAGTTACAGTGAGGGTAAGAATGAGTTGAAGGATATGAACTGTGACCCTCTTTAGTCTTTTCTCCCTCTACAAATTGCACAAATCTGAGCTTGATTCCATTTCAAATTCTGATTCTATCAAATCCATTCTCTATGAAGAATATGTTTGAATGCTAATAAATCTGGAAAAAATGGTTGACCTATTTTTGACCCATAACTATTTTGGTTCAACCTAATTATCCTGTATGAAATATAAGTTATATAGTTTTGGTTTTTAGTTAACCTATAATCTATGTCAGTTGATCCAAATCCAACCCAACCTACATTTTGCCAGTTCTTTGGGCTTCTTTCTCCATTAATGTGTGTAGCTTCAAGGAATTCTGCCAGAAACTGTCCAAACTAACTTCTTACTCCTGCATTATAGTTTCCCTGTTTATGACTTCATGCATTGACTTCTGTTTTGCCCTTCTATAAAGAAATTCCTTTTTAAATTACCTCTTTTCATCTAGATATCACATATTTAAAATTATGTGTTCGTATGTGGGTCATGTTATGTTGTGGTGTGAAATGAAGGAGCTCAATATTGCTTATAAATGATCTTTGTGTTATGTTGTGGTGTGAAATGAAGGAGCTCAATATTGTTTATAAATGATCTCTGTGTTTCAGTAATCAATCTATCTTCTCTTTTGAAAGCAGCCAAATTATAGACTCGTTATATTATTTGAAGGATTGTTATACCTAACTTGTTTTTTGTGCTTATACTAAATAAATTAACTTCCCGAACATCCCTATTCCCTTTTCTTTGTCTTGAGTAGGAATTATTTATTTAATATGTGAAAGCTAAAAGACAATGTTTATTCATACTATAAAATGTATAAATGAGAGTGCGTTTATAGAAAGACTTTTAGCTATACGAAAATAATATCAATTAGTGATTACCACTGATTTCTCCTATAATCATGCTACCACTAATCACTCCCATAATCTTCATGCTACCACTGATTACTACTATAATCATGCTTCTAAAATAATCATAGAATAATCCTCTTAACACTACCCCTCAAGCTTAAAGTTTTATATCAAGGCTTACAACTGGTTACAAAACTATGAATCATAACCCAATTATTGGAAAGAAAATGACTCAAACATAACATAATTAAACATAAACGCGAAATTATTTGATTCTGAAAACTTGTCCTCAGATTGAGGTTCACTCCTCAATTCGCATGAAAATAAAAGGGCATGATGTTCAGGGCATGATGTTCACGTCCAAACCTGATTTTTCATTCTCAATATATAACTTCAAACGTCCACATTTCGAGGATATCATATGTCGGCAATAACATAAAATGCTCGTCTCCTACAACAACTATGAAGGATTCTCAATCATTTAAAAATGACTAGGAATGACTCCTTGTCTTTCTCAACAACGAAGGACTCTCTACCCTCCCAAAAATCGAAGGGCACACAACACACACTTTCCTCAAACCTGGGCATACTTTCCTATAAGCATCCACTTACATATTTCAACTTGAGAAACTAACTGCTTAGGACAAACCACCTTTTTTCAACTGAAAAACAGGCAATAACCATTGATTTTTATTTCCTCTCTAACAATATGTCACAAAAGAGGACACTAAGAAGAGTAAATACTTGCCTCCAGTGGCGGAAACAATACTTTAGTTGTTCATCCCAAGATCAAACCCACTCTGATACCATGTGAAAGCCAAAAAAACAAGTTTATTCCATACTATAAAACTTTTAAATGAGAGTGACTTTATATAGGCTAAGACCCTTAGCTATACATGGAAATGATATAATGATATCAGTTCGTGATTATTGTTGATCACTCCTATTATCATGCTACCATAATCACTCCTTTAATCATGCTACAACTGATCACTTCCATAGTCATGGTACCACATATCGCTTCTATAATCAATGCTTTTAGAATAGTATAACATAATTCACAACCACAATCTAAACCCCTTTTTTCTATTTTTTTTGTAGCTGGTTGTAGTAATTCTGAAATTTTCTATATACTGCACCACCCGTGAACCTTTTGACTGCTATATTTGATATATAATCTGCAATCTCCTGTGAAGAAATTTAGACTCGGTAGACCAAATTAATGTTCCAAAATATAAGATCAACTTATTGTAAATGAAGAATAGCTATTCTCTAGAAAATGAAACATTCACTTGTATATTTATACTTATAGAAGTCGCTTTAATCATTTATTTTGGAACATAAGTAAAAAATTTAATCTTATATTTTGGAACATTTTGGAACATTGGGAGTACAATGGTAAAACATGCTTTGTCTATCCAGATTATGTTGGGTTGGGTCGACTGTCAATTATAGTTTCTATGTTTTTGTACTAGGTTTTGTATCATTCTTTATGAGTTTGCTAGTTTTTATTTTGTAATCTTTTGAACTCATTGTTGTAATTTTCATGTGAAATTGATTTTTTCTTTTGGTGTTCAAACATTTGTCTCCATGAATAGTTTTTCGGTGGGTGTGAGAAAGGTCTTATCTCCAGTCAAGCTGGTTCTTTCTAACAGTCTTGATGATGGGTGAGTTTGCTGACTTTCAACACATTGCTGTATATAATCTCTATAAACTCATGATGCCATTAGTAAATTTAGTATATAAGTTTTTATTTTAAACATTTTTTTATCTCTGAGTTGCTATGTGAGGTTTGACAAACTTTTGTGATGAGAATTGGTATGATAGAGGAGATGAATGCCCTGAAAAAGAATAATACATGGGAACTAGTTTCTCTTACGGGAAAAAATCAATTGGTTGTAAATGGGTGTATACAGTCAAACAGAAGCCAGAGGGAACAGTTGAGCGACTCAAAGCCAGACTAGTTGCAAAAGGTTTTACTCAAACTCATGGAATTGATTACCAAGAGACATTTGCTCCTATGACAAAGATGAACTATGTTCGTACCATAATCTTATGTGCAACAAACTTCGGTTGGGATATTCAGCAATTGGATGTGAAAAATGCGTTCCTTTATGGTAACTTGGAGGAGGAAGTATACATGAAAATACCCTCTGGTTTTGCTTCATCTATCACCAAGGGTAAGGTGTGTAAACTGCGAAACGCTCTATATGGTTTGAAGCAGTCTCCCATAGCCTTGGGTACAAACAGAGTCGAGTAGATCATACTCTATTTGGCAAACAGATAAAATGTACGACTACCATTCTTATCGTTTATGTTGATGACATTGTGGTGACAGGGGATCATAGAGAAGAGATAGTTAATCTCACAAAGCGAATCTAGCCAAAGAGTTTGAAATTAAAGATCTTGGTCATTTGAAATATTTCCTTGATATTGAAGTTGCAAGTTCTTCCAGTGGAATTTTTCTTTCTCAAAGGAAGTATGTCCTCAATCTTTTAACAGAAACTGACATGTTGGGATGTAAGCCAGCTGATTCTCCTATTGAAGTTAATCATCATCTAGTAGGTGGCACATGACCTACAGTTCAGAGAGAAAGATATTAACGTTTGGTGGGACGATTGATATAGCTTTCTCATACTAGACCTGATATATCTTATGCTGTTGGAATAGTGAGTTAGTATATGCATGACCCTCGACATTATCATATGGAAATTGTTTACAGAATTCTGAGGTATCTCAAGTCTGCTCCTCAAAAAGGTTTATTGTTCGCACCACATGATCATATAAGAGTTGAAGCTTTTTTCGACTCAGATTGGGCTGGCTCTATAGAGGATCGTTGTTCTACGTCAGGTTATTGTTCATTTGTTGGAGGTAATCTTGTTACTTGGCGCAGTAAGAAACAGTCTGTGGTGGCAAGATCTAGTGAAGATGCTGAATATCGAGCTATCGCCTTGAGGTATATGTGAACTAATGTGGCTTCAAACCTTGCTAGAAGATTTGGGTGTTACAACTAAAATGCCTATGCAGTTATTTTGTGATAATAAGGCAGTCATTAGTATTGCAAACAACCCAGTACAACACGATAGAACAAAGCACATTGAGATTAACAGACATCAAAAAAAAGTTAACTGGTGGTCTTATTTACTTACTTTTCGTCAAAACAGAACATCAACTTGCTGATATTTTGACTAAGGATCTTATTAGTAAGATGTTTCATCCATTATGTTTCAAGTTGGGTATGCGAGACATCTATAGGGGGAGTGTTAAGATATTGCATGATTGTAGTTAAAAGATATTGCATGATTGTAGTTTCCATAATCAGGGTGTACTACATGATGCATATGTAAATTGAGGTCCAATTTAGTAGGGAAAAAGTGATTTAACCCCTCCAATAAGTAATCTTTTCTAAGTTAAATCATAGATAAAACAATTATTGAATTCCTCACATCATTAGTTATATCTTAACAAAAGGGGGAAAGGTTTCATAAACTTGCTATGCCTGAGCGGATTGAGAATTACAAATACACTGATAAACGTGCAAGAAGTTAACTTTATACGTTTTAGAAGTATTGGCAATAAAAAATAATACGAAAGAGTTATTAACGGTTGGAGTGTAATAAAAAAATTTATTAAAAAGAAAAGTGACTACAAAATTAAAGAGGACAAGATGTCTTCGAGCAACTACAAAGTGGAAAATATACGAAAGTTCTGGTTAAGGACCACCTGCAATCCCTATGGATATCCAAAACAGGAACTCCTTGTAGAAGCTCCAGAGCAGATGTCCAATGTGTGGCTAAAAAGGATACCTATCCCATAGAAAAGGAAGAGGGAGGTATATATATCAGTAACGATGTGAGACCTTCATCCTGTTCATGGTTTGGAAACAAGCTATCTGTAATTATATGCAAGGTTATGTACATCTGACCTTCGCCAAACTCTGTTATTTGCGGGAACCAGTTCACTAGATATGGCCTTTTTTATGGTTACACTAAATTTTATTGTTATTACCTGATTAAATGGGCTCTGCGAAATTATTCGTCAAGTCGAGGTGATGTATTGTAATGCTTATTATTTGAATATAGAATCAAATTGTTGTTACATACAGACACAAATAGATACACACACATATCTAATATCTTGCATTATTCCAGTTCAGATGTACAATGTGTTGCTTGCTCACTTTGTTTACATTTCAGTTTAAATTCCCCACAGAATTTGAATACAGAATTTGAAATCACAAGTGCAGATCAACATATGTTAGTGAATTCAGAATATGATGTTCAAGTAAGCTTCTAATGGTTTCATGTTTCTAAATAACTTTGCATTCAGTATATTTGGTGGGTAGCTTAAAAATTTGTGGCAACTCTTTTCTGATCAGGTCTGGTGCATTCTTCTGAATGATATTGTTCCATTTAGGATGCAGTGGCCTCAATATAGCGATTTAAAAGTCAATGGTATGCAGACATGTAATCCTTATCACTATTTCATTCTCGATTTCTCTATGTACTGTAGAGCAAGAGTTGCTAACAACCCACTTGCTCTGAAAGCTTTAATGCGTGTCTGTGTTTGTGTGTATATATATATTATTTTTATTATTAAGTAAAGCTGTAGTGTGTATATATATATTCTTCTTCTTTTTTAAAAAAAAGAAGTTTTATTAGATAGAAGAGAGAGTACAGAAAGGGAGGACTTGAACAATGAAAAAAAAGTAGGAAAATAAAGAAAACTAATGAAGCATGGATGCGAATCTTTATGAACATCTGATATAGAAACTCCGCTAAAAGCTCCCCTTGCCGAGCCCACAACAATGTTCTAAATGACTATCCCAAAGAAGAGGAAGAGAGACATAGGTATCATAAAAATTCTAGAATTTCCTTTAAATGCATATATCCCATAAAATAGCAAAACAATAACACCTCCTAAGAATCTTGGCAACCTTGTGCCTCTCAAAACCCTAATTCCAAAAGCTTAGTATATATTAAAGTTGGCTGATTCGAATATCCACATTACATGCCATTGTTGTCAAAAGCATATTACATGCAAGTCAAGTAGTCATGTCCCTGGAATCCGGTCAAAATTTATGGGAGTAGAAGATAGAACAGTGACATCTAGACATGTCTTTTTGTGAGTTTCGCTCATTTATGAGCTATTGTGTACACCAAAGGGGTCCATACAAGTCTTCTGCCTCAGATCACTTGGTGAAATTCTTTACTTGATAAGGCCACATGTCACCAATTCTAGATAATAATATAAATTAATGTCTCCATGGTTTGCCTAAGGTATTATTCCAAATAAGATTGCTTAGCACAATTCAACAGCCCCATATGTCATCTACGAGTTTAGCTATTAATTAAACATGAAAATTTAACATTGTAATAAAAAAATCTTTAACTCATGCACCATGTGCTATTAGATTATTAAGGTATAATCTTCACACCTTCTGGTTGATGAGTTATGCTTTTTGACGAAGTTGCACCTTTACAGATTAGCCTTTTGATGCAGATTGTGTTGTTGAGAATTTTCTTCAAATGTTTGAACATTCAAAAAAGGTTTCTGAAAGAGGCCTGAATGGCATTTAATGAGGGCCAATTATCAGCGTGTCATTGAGATTAGTTGTTTCAATTTTTGATATTTTTCCTAGTAATAATAATAGGATTTTTAGTGTCAGTTTTGGGTCTTTCTTTTAATTTTTTCCAGAAGTCTAGTAAGGTGTCAATGTGACTTTTAATAGTCAATTGAGTTTTTAGGGTTTGTTTTTGCTGGAATATTTGAGGATGGTTATCAGCTGTAGTAGACAGTTTTTTTTACTGAATAATAATGTATTTTCCAAGTCTGCGTTGCAGTTTTTCTTCTCTCCTTTATAAGGCAGAGACTGGGGTTAATAGCTAATCTATTAGCTTTGCTTGTCTGATATTTCCTTCTTAAAATTTCTTTCTTCTTTTCATACTTGGATTGCATTAGTTGGTATAAGAGCTCCATTTTGATCTGGTGAAGTCAGGTAGGGTTTTTCTTCTCATCTCTCTTTTAAGGTTTTCTCCTTCAAGATGCCTCCTAGAGGAAGAAACACACGACGCCCGCAACCTACTCGACGAAATGCAGCAGTTGATCAACAACAGATGCCGATATGATTGAAGCTTTAAGAGGGCAAGTGGAAACCTTAACCCAGCGCGTTGCGCAAACAGATGTCTTTTCTCATGATGGTGCCGAATCTGGGGAAGAGTATCACTATGAGGAGTTTGAGAACCCATTTTATGTGGATCCGTCACAAAGGATATTGCTGAATTCTGATAATAACACACGTTGGGATGGTGGAATCAAAGTAAATTCCAGAATTTAGTCGAGATCTTACTGGCAATTGCCTCATTGATTGGTTATCTACCGTTGAAAGGATTTTTGACTTGAAAGAAGTATCTGAAGACAAGAAGGTGAAGTTGGTAGCTCACTAGTTAAAAGGGAGAGCATCAGCATGGTGGGATCTGCTCACAATGACATGCCAAAGGCAAGGCAAATCGAAGTTAGACAGCATACATATCAAAGGCTTCAAAATTGTCAGCAGAGAAACCGATCCATGGATGATTATACCAATGAATTTTATGAACTTGTTGCTAGGAATGACCTGAATGAGAATGAGGAGCCAAGAGTAGCACGATATATTGGTGGGTTGCGCACAAATTTGCAAGATACTTTAAATCAACATGACGTATGGACTGTTTCTCTAGCACATCAATGCACTAAATTTTCTGAAACTTGGGAAGCAAGGATCACAAACCGGACTCAATCAAATAAAGTTTCTCGTGGGAATACTACGATTAGCAGGCCAGCAACTACAGGATTCCAAAGAGGCAGCAACACAGCTCTCGAATCACGGTCAAATGTTGGAGAACAAAGAGCTAAACCTTAGCCAAATGGTTCAGGAATTAACTGCTTCAAATGTGGAGCACCTGGACACAAGTTGGCTTAATGTCGAAAGGAAAATAGTCGCGAAGGAAAACAGCTCCTCGTTTAAGAGTGTGATGAAGAAATAGGTGAGGAGTTACCCATTTATGACGAAGATGATGAGGATGCTATCATTTATGGGGATGTTGGACAATCACTTGTTACGCGAAAGGCTTTTATAACACCCAAGTTTGAAGATTCTGCGGGGTGGTTGCGAAATAATATTTTCCAAACTACTTGCACCATTGGTGGGCGAGTTTGTAAATTGATCATAGATAGTGGGATCCGCGAAAATATGATCTCTCAAGAGGTTGTTTCGAAGCTAAACTTACTGGTGGAAGTACATCCGCAGCACTACAAGCTTTCCTTGGTTCAAGAAAGGCAACGAGGTATTTGTTACTAAATGATGTTTAATTAATTTATCAATTGGTAATAGATATTTTGATAAAGTATGGTGTGATGTTGTGGTTATGGATGCGTGCCATATATTATTTGGTCGACCATGGTAATATGATTATAAAGTTGAGCATGATGGCAACAAGAACTCTTACACTTTTTACAAAGGTGATAAAAATATCATCTGGTTCCGACTAAAGATGTAGATATGACTCAACCAAGGCAAGGAAGTGGTGTTACTTTTCTGTCCATGGCCAAGTCTGAAGAGGAGTTAAAGGAGAGTGATGTAGTTTATATTTTAATTGCAAAAGAGGAGTTGGGTGGGTCTAACAGTCCACCTTTAATTCAGCCACTATTGGAAGAGTTTGTTGATGTCATTCCGAAAAGTTTGCCACAAGGGTTGCCTCCCCTAAGGGACATCCGACACCATATTAATTTGGAATAAATCTATAGATACATCCTATTTACTCCCTGCATCCCGATACTCCTAGACCGTGCGTTGTTTTGATAAAATAAATTCCACGTATTTTGTTTTTTTAAATTCTTTGCCAAAACTTTAATTTAAACAGGTCCCCCTTCTTCAACCTTTTCTGTTAGGAGAATGCATATTATGATTTGATGTTTTAATGTATATGTTCATGATTATTTGTAAGGTCTTTAAATGAATATATGTACAAGGACTTAGTGATAGATCAAAATTGTTAGATTGATCTAATCTTTCAACATGTACCATTCTGATAAAGAATGTATAGATAGAAAGATCAAAACTGTTAGGTTGATCTTAAGATGTAATAGATTAGTCTTGAAGAAATCGTAGTGCATCAATCCGATCAACATTGCAGGAGTCAAGGCAGAAAACGTAGAGCCTGAAGATCGTAGTGTGCCTGTCTTGAAGGGGACTCTTCGGAAATAGTAGAGTGGTCCCAACGTTTGCCGAGCCAACTCCACGATCGCAGTATGCTGAAGGAAACTTGAAGTTTACAAGTCAACGATTGTAGTGTGCTCTCGGGAACGTAGAGTCAACAACACGAGCAAGAGAAGATCGTAGTGTGCAAAGGTTTAAGGGAAATCGTAGTGCTCTCAGCTTCGTAGTATGCAAAGATGTCAAGACACTACGATCTAAATCGTAGAACACCACGATCCAAATCGTAGAGCATCATCTGTCTCATGTCAGAAAACGTCGAGCCTCATGATCTGTGTTTTCAATAAGTGAGGAATGGATCCCAGATACTGCAGTGCTCATCAGTCCCAGAATATATGAAATATCCTTAGTATGCAACAAAGAAGCGTATTGAAGAAGCTAAGGATAGTACCATGGGTAAGAGGGACAAAACACCTTTTCAGGTGGTAGGTGAGAAAGCAGACTGCAGTGTCAGTGGGCCAGAATGCAGAATTCAGAAGATGTGCAGAAATGTCTCCATCATAGTACAGAAAGTTCAGACGCATTTAATGTCACAACGGATGGATCTGTTGTGTTAAAAATATGTAACTGCAAGTGCACAGTGTCTAATTGAAGAACTGACAAGTACAGGTCGAACCCACAGAGACTAGATTAATTTTAATGTTTCCTTAATATTTATTTTAGGCGAATTAGAAATAAAGATCGAGAATTAATTAACTAGAATATGAAAACAATTAACGAGAATGCAATCTAGGAATCTGAATCCACTAAATAATAAACATAACATATAATTCAATCTCTTCTATTTTTATAACTCAAATTATGATTTTGATCTCCCTTCCCTTTAATTTAGTAATTTACAATTAACGTGGGCAAGCATAGACTATGAAAATTTAAGGATTAACTATAACCCATCAAAACTTCTTTGAGCAAGCATGAATTATGAAAAACTCATATCTTAACAATAATCTATCAAAACCTCTTAATTAATTTAAAATCACATAAGAACTATAAAACGAATATATTTCAATAACGAAACATGAAGGCGAAATCAATTAAACATAAAAGCATAAATAATAGAAGAGATAAAAAATATTATTAAGAATAATTATTTAATTTCATCTTCATCCTAGATTAAAGAAATTAACTAGACATGAAAATAAATAAATTAACTAAAATAAAGAAGAAGTAGAAGATTGAAAATAAATAAGAAAACTCCCTTCATTCACGATCCTCCAACAAGCGTTGAAACATAATTTAATTTACTCCTATTCCTAACCTAAAGTAATACAATACTTAATTTATTTCTTCTCTCTAAAACAAGAGACCTATTTATAAGGAAAATAACTTTGAACCCTAATTTAGATTCATTGAACTTGGACACTTTGAGTCTCTTTCCATGTAGGATTCAACTTCCTAGTAGCAATCAACTTCAAAAAAACAACTTCTAGATAGACTTTTCTTTCTCTTGTTGGATTTGAATTGCACTAAGATTGTTTCACCTCTTTCCTTCTCCTTGTAGGATTCTTCTTGGACATTCCTTATATGAATAAGAGCATTAAATATTGCTTGATCACCAAGATTTTGACTTTATTGCAATAAATATTAAATCCTACAAAATAAAATAAAACATATTAATTTAATAAACTAATATAATTAAAAGGACAAAATTAGGGATAATTAAATGTATGAATTACGTTTCTATCAAATACCCCCATACCTAGCTTTTGCTCGTCCTCGAGTAAAATAAATAAAAATAAAAATAAAACAAAAATTACAACACCCCATTTTCGTAGGAAACACGATTGCACTTAGCATGTGCAACAAGCCTTTAAACCCCAAGGTTACCCCAAGTGGATGAGTTGTGTCTCGTGAGGGTTTGCAGTGAATATACCCACAAAATTTAAAAATATTTTTGGGTTCAACAAATTATGAAATTGAAAGAAAACTTCTAAATATTTATGGGCATTATACATAAGCAAGATTAAATTCAAAATCACACTTTCACCTTATCAAAAATACTCGATCTTCATTTTAGACACCATCCTTCATTAAATCAATTTCATGTAATTCATGCATGTGTATGTGATGTAACTCTTAGTAGGAATTTTTATCATGTAAATCAAGCAAACTCTTTTTTTCTGTCTTTCTTTTTTTCCTTCTTTTTCTCCATTTTTTATTCTTGACTTGTGCAATGTCTCATTTTCTTAGGCTTTTCAGAGTTACCCATGTAGAGCGAGCGTTGGACCAATGACTCCCAAACCAGATGGCTTTAGGGCACTAGGTGTAGAGACACCCCTAAGGATTTACTAACTCGAGTAACAAAGGCCACAAAATTAGACTAGTCAAGCTGCTTTTATCCATCATACTTTTCTGCGTGAATATCGATGCTTCCCGAGGCTTGGATACCCAGTTATTTCGTTTAATGGACATTGAAACAGTTATTTATTTCTTTTCTTTTTTTTCAACTTTTCTCAACTTCATTTTTTTTCTTTTTTTTTTCTTTTTTTTTTTCCTTTTTTCTTCTTTTTTTTTTGAAATTACTCGAATCATGGTTTATACCCCACAACTAAGAATTAGTGCAAACGTGAAGTGCAAAAATGCTTGTGAAATCAATTTTAAATCCAGATGGTGTTTTGAACTAAGATTTTGTATCTTATCAACAATTCAAGAGTTCTAAATCTTTCAATCTCACTCATGCGCTTTGCTCCATAAACACTTATTAGAATTAATTCAATTCATAAAAAGTCAAACAAAATTTTTTAATTTTTTAATTTTTTTGTGTTTTTTTTTTCGTAAAAAGAAAAAAAAATTCTAATACAAACAAACTCCCCCCATACCTAAATCATGCATTGTCCTCAATGTATGCAAATGAAGAAAAGAGAACAAAAATATGAAAGAATTGTACCTTGTATGTGAGGCATTTGTTCTGCAAGAAGATGTGGTGAGAAAGAAAACAAATGTACATATCTACAAATTTTATAAATCCTAAAAATTATGTGACTAAAAATGAATGTTACAAATGGATAAGTGAGTGTGAACTTTTCATTATTTTCAGGAGGTCTAGGAAATTGAAAATAGTCAGAATTTTCATCAATGTTATGCTTCAAGGTTACCTCAAGAAAACTTTCATTAACATGTTCAAATGATGAAAGAGTTGGTTCAAATACATGTTCTAGTTTAGTTGACTTATTTGTAGTGGATCTCAACAGCTCATTGACCTTATCTAAATATTCAGATTCATTCCAATTTTGGTCAAGGTGATTTAAGAAAAAATCAATTGGATCTTTTTTAATCAAGAGTCTATTTTCAATTATTTCTTGGGTCATTGACAACTCTTGGATCATGTTTACTTTAATGGGTTGGTCCAAAAAATCACTAGGTGGTTTTTTAGGAATAAGTCTTTCAGGGTATGGAGCTTTAGGCTTATAAACTTTTTCAACCGACTCATCAAATGCAACATGATCAATTTTAGGCATAGACTCATAATTTGTAGACTCCTCAAATACGCTTGACTCAAATTGTGTAGAATTTCTATTTTCCTCATCATTTCCACAACCATCAAGATTTTCAAAATTAACCTCAGAGTTACTAGAAAATTCACCCACCTCTTGTTCATTTATTATGGTGGCTAATCGACTCATTTGAATTTCTAAGCGAGAAATGGCTTGGGTAGTGCTTTGCATGAAATTGTTAGTGCCTTGCATGAAATTATTGAAATTATTATGAGATTTCATTAAAGTTTCTATGCTCTTTTCTAAAACGTTAAGTCTCTTCTCACTTTCATTTGATAATTCTTGTGGATATTGAGGTTCTGGATCCGAATATGAATATAAACATGAAAATGGATAAGGATTTTCATAAGTTGAAAAAAATTGATTTACTTGGTGCGGATTAAAATTTTCATAGGGTTCTTGATTCCAAGCAAAATTATTATTCCAACTATAATAAAAATCCATTTTTCCACAAATCACAAAACAAATAGACAACTAACCACGAAAGTCACACAAAAAAAAATATATAAATAAAAACTAAACTACTATATATATATATATTAAAAAAAAAATATGGAGATACGAAGTACCGAAGAAAGAGCAGCAACAAAATCTTTATCTTTTCGCTTCTTCGATCCGCTTCAATAATCCTGAAAAAAAAATGAGTTAAAACTAATTCGAATAAATAAAAATTAAGGAATAAATAAAAATTAATTCTAGTCCCCGGCAACGGCGCCAAAAACTTGTTGTGTTAAAAATATGTAACTGCAAGTGCACAGTGTCTAATTGAAGAACTGGCAAGTACAGGTCGAACCCACAGAGACTAGATTAATTTTAATGTTTCCTTAATATTTATTTTAGGCGAATTAGAAATAAAGATTGAGAATTAATTAACTAGAATATGAAAACAATTAACGAGAATGCAATCTAGGAATCTGAATCCACTAAATAATAAACATAACATATAATTCAATCTCTTCTATTTTTATAACTCAAATTATGATTTTGATATCCCTTCCCTTTAATTTAGTAATTTACAATTAACGTGGGCAAGCATAGACTATGAAAATTTAAGGATTAACTATAACCCATCAAAACTTCTTTGAGCAAACATGGATTATGAAAAACTCATATCTTAACAATAATCTATCAAAGCCTCTTAATTAATTTAAAATCACATAAGAACTATAAAACGAATATATTTCAATAACGAAACATGAAGGCGAAATCAATTAAACATAAAAGCATAAATAATAGAAGAGATAAAAAATATTATTAAGAATAATTATTTAATTTCATCTTCATCCTAGATTAAAGAAATTAACTAGACATGAAAATAAATAAATTAACTAAAATAAAGAAGAAGTAGAAGATTGAAAATAAATAAGAAAACTCCCTTCATTCACGATCCTCCAACAAGCGTTGAAACATAATTTAATTTACTCCTATTCCTAACCTAAAGTAATACAATACTTAATTTATTTCTTCTCTCTAAAACAAGAGACCTATTTATAAGGAAAATAACTTTGAACCCTAATTTAGATTCATTGAACTTGGACACTTTGATTCTCTTTCCATGTAGGATTCAACTTCCTAGTAGCAATCAACTTCAAAAAAACAACTTCTAGATAGACTTTTCTTTCTCTTGTTGGATTTGAATTGCACTAAGATTGTTCCACCTCTTTCCTTCTCCTTGTAGGATTCTTCTTGGACATTCCTTATATGAATAAGAGCATTAAATATTGCTTGATCACCAAGATTTTGACTTTATTGCAATAAATATTAAATCCTACAAAATAAAATAAAACATATTAATTTAATAAACTAATATAATTAAAAGGACAAAATTAGGGATAATTAAATGTATGAATTACGTTTCTATCAGGATCCAACGGATAGTTTTCAACATCACATATATACAGATCAGACAAATGAGAGAGAATCAAGCAAGCATTAAACAAACAATGTGAACATCTCTCTCAAGCTCAACTCTACGATCTGAGATATTGCAAAGCTTGCTCAGCTACTCAGTTCTTTAGAATAAGTGCTTACACAGCGACTGAGTAGCAACCATCAAGAACACAACATCATCAATCAACTGAAGAAGAGTACCAAGTCTGCTGGACTAGAAGAGTTCGTAGTGAACTGTAAGAAAGCCAAGTCTGCTAGACTTGAAGAGTTCAAGAGTGAACTAAGAAGTTCCTATACTGCTGGTCTAGAAGGAATCCGTGTGATTTAGAAGTTGTAACAGACATCCTTAGTGGATATCCTACTCGTTGAGTAGAAGAGTGGACTAGGAGCTTTAAGTGCTCTGTACCACTTAAAACGACCATGTCATTTACATTCATCATAACTGCTATAACTATTATAACTGCCTCACCCTCATTACTTCAGTGCTTGGTAAAGAAGATTAAAACTAATACTAATTCCGCTAAGTTTTAATCACTTTCAAAGAACTAGTTTAAAAAGAAAAGAATTTTTAAATATCTATTCAACCCCCCCTTCTAGATAACTATTGTGCCAACTAGGAACTAACATTTTCTATTCCACTCTTTCAGTCGTCTCATGCATCTCTCTTACCCCCTCAATTCCTCTCATTCTAATTAATCCAAAATCAACCTCTCTCCGTCCTCTCTAATTCTCTGACCCAATAATCGCTCATATGTTGTGACATCATTAACCTTTACCTCTAATCTCTACATAATGAGAATCCTAATCTCTCCAAATCAGTGCAACACATATTTCACATATTATTCCTATCAAAATCGTACTTTTTTTCTGACAAAATAAACATCATCCTTGTCGATCAACTATTCGCGAACAATATTGTGAGATTAAATACTATTTCTAGTTGGCGCCATCTTTTAGTAAGATTATTTTTTTTGGAATTGAGATTCATTGTATTATTTTCTTTTAAAGATTTATAAACATGGAATTATTTTTAGTTGATCACCCCTACAATGTTTATTTCAGCTGAATAATTTTGAGTAATTTTGACTTATTCCTAGTTGATACCCAATATTTGAATATAAAATATTCATTTGTTATTGATGTTTTTCTTAAAGTACATGCATTAACAAATGTTTAAAAAATTTTCTTTTCAGTTTTTAAAGTAGTGTGCAAGTTCTATCAATGGAATCGAAAAATAGATATTAGCTCTACAAATATGGATATTGATGTAGATGGTCTGTCTAACAATGAAATGGATGGTGAAGTAGAAGAGGATGGAAAATGAAATAATTAAATAGTGTAAGAGCCCAAATTACATATGGTTTTGGACAATATTGATGAGGTTTATGAATACTATAGGAAATATGGTGCGCAACAAGGATTTGGAGTGACTAAAAGAAGTACTCAAAAATTGGACATAGTGGTTAAATATTTCACAGTTGTATGTCACAAATATGGAGAGCCAAAGAAGAACTCAAAGATTAATTTAAAACAACATCCAGTTATTAAAGCAGTTTGTAAAGCTAACATTTGTGCCAAGTTATTGAATGATGGAAAATGGGGTAAAACCACTTTGGAGCTGGCACATAATCATGGTTTAAGTCCAAGTAAGTCTCGCTATCACCTCTGTAATCGGTATGTGACCCCTTATATAAAGAGGAGACTTGAGCTAAACAATGATGCAGGGATACCAATGAATAAAACTTATAATTCACTTAAAATTGAGTACGGTGAAAATGGAATGCCTTGTTTAAAGAAAAACTCTGAAGATTATATGGGAAAATTAAAAAAGACAAGGCTTGTTGAGGGTAATGCTAGTGCAATTTAAAGTTATTTTGCTAAAGTTCAAGTAGTGGATTCTAACTTCTTCTATGTGATAGACCCAAATGAGGAAAATCAGATCAGAAATTTATTTTAGGCGGATTCGAGGTCAAGAGCTGCGTACGAGGAGTTTGGTGATGTCATCACATTTGACACCACCTATTTGATTAGATATGTCGTTTGCTCTTTTTGTTGGAGTTAACCACCATGGCCAATCCATACTAATTGGTTGTGACTTGATATTGAATGAAGATACTAACACTTTTGTTTGGTTGTTTGATGTGTGGCTTTCTTTCATATCTAGAAAAGTTCAACACGCCATTATCACCGAGCAAGACAAACCGATGAAAAATGCGGTTGAGATAGTTTTTTCCCATGCTCGCCACTGAAGGTGTTTATGGCATATAATGAAGAAGGTTCCTAAAATATTAAAATGATATGAGCATTATGAATCAATTAAATTTACGTTACATAACGTTGAGTATGATTCTTTGAGTATAAATGATTTTGAATGTGAATGGAAGACATTAATAAAAATTATGATATTGAGAACAATGAGTGTTTGGAAGGATTGTATAATGAAAGGCATAGGTGGGTTCCTTGTTTTGTGAAAGATAGTTTTTGGGCTGGAATGTCTACGACACAAAGAAGTGAAAGTATTAATGCTTTTTTTATGGATTGTCAATGCAATAACTTGAAAGAATTTGTGGACCAATATGATAATGCGTTAAGGAGTAAAGTGGAAAAAGAAATAGCAGCGAACTCTCGTTCTTTGACTTCACATGTACTTTGTGTTACACATTATGCCATTGAGAAACAATTCCTAGAGGTTTATACCAATTCCCAGTTTATAGAGTTTCAAACAGAAGTGGCAGATGGAGGAATGTGTTGCGATACAATGTTTGTCTAATCTCATGATAAAATATTTCATTATGAAGTGAAACAACTTTATTACTTATTACTTTCGGAAAAAATAGATTGCCCTAAAATGGTGAACTTCAAAGTTTGCTTCATTGAAGGGGGAAGATGAATTTGAATTTGATGTGAAGTGTAACAGTAAATTATTCGAATTTTGAGGAATTCTATTCAAGTATATAGTTAAGGTACTTCATTTTGAAAGGTTTATATTTACCTGTTCCAACGAAATACATTTTGAGGAGGTGGAGAAATGACATAAACCGATGTCATACTAAAGCTAAAGTCACTTATAATGTTCGGAAGGACACGAAATTGAGATAGAGATATTACAAGTGCAATATTTTTTCGACGTTGCAGACATTGCATATGACGCTCAAAAAAGATGTGACCAACTTGTAGATTGGTTTCTTAAACTAAAGGTGAAATGGAATACGGAGGATGGAATTTGTGAAAAAAGTAGACCTACTGAAAAGTCAAACGCGAGTGAATCTGAAAATGACGGCCCAAATGAAAGCCAGATATTACTTTCCCCAAAAAGGGACCGATGCAAGGGGCGTCCTCCTAATAAAAGGAAGGTAGATAAGATGGAACAAGTTTTTAAGAAATTCAAACAGAAGGGACAAAAAAGGTAGAAATAAGTCTGAATTAAGAAACACAAAGAATATGAAGAAGGTATGAATTTTCTTTTTTGTTATATATATATATATATATATATATATATATATATATGGGAATGATCCATTACAACCATGACTAAACGATCGTAGAGTCGTGACTTAAAACCACATCAAAATTCTCTTTAGTCAACATTGGAAGTGCCTTCACCTATAAACCCAAAATTCCACACCGCGGCAAGATTTAGTTCATCTTCCCATATGGATTCCTACAAATTACAGGAAGAACCATCGATGTTAAGTGAGTTCATACATAACTTAAACTAATCTATAAACAACTCTTAACTCTTGAACGGGGGCTCATAAGCACTCTTACAGTAACATATTTGCAATTATCAGTGTATATGCACCCTTACATCTTGATATTTGTTATCTTCCACTAGTTAAAAAATCAACATATATGCACTCGTAAAAACACTCACCAATAAAGTATAAATAATAACCATAAGAATATGAAGAAAAAAGAATCATTACTCACATTCAAGTTAATATTTCCATGATGACTCTCTTGTGTCTCATAATATGTGAATGATCAATAGTCGTATCAAGCTCAAAGGCCTGAAATAAAAGAAGTATAATTTCTCATTTTATAAATAGGTGGTTGTTATCTAGATTGGTACTGTGACTATTGAAGGTGCCAATTCACTGTATTCTGGCAGCAACTCATGACTTTACGATCATTTAGTCATAGTTGCTATGGATCATTCTCCTATATATATAGACATATATATATAACAGAAAAGAAAAATTATACTTATTTCATATTCTCTGTGTTTCTTGATTTAGACTTATTTCTACCTTTTTTTTGTCCCTTTTGTTTGAATTTCTTAGAAACTTATTTCATCTTACCTACCTTCCTTTTACTAGGAGGCCGCCCCTTGCATCGGTTTATTTTGGGAAAGTAATATCAGACTTTCTTTTAGGTCGTCATTTTCAGATTCACTCGCGTTTGACTTTTCAGTAGGTTGACTTTTTTCACAAATTCTATCCTCCGTATTCCATTCCACCTTTAGTTCAAGAAACCGATCTACAAGTTGGTCACATCTTTTTTGAGCGTCATATGCAATGTCTGCAACGTCGAAAAAAATATTTCACACCTTGTAATATCTCTATCTCAGTTCCGTGTCCTTCCGAACATTATAAGTGATTTTAGCTTTAGTATGACATCGCTTCATGTCCTTTCTCAAAATATATTTCGTTGGAACAGTAAATATAAACCTTTCAAAATGAAGTACCTTAACTATATACTTGCATAAAATTTCTCAAAATTTGAATAATTAACAGTTACACTTCACATCAAATTCAAATTCTTCTTCCCCCTTCAATGAAGCAAACTTTGAAGTTCACAATTTTTGGGCAATCTGTTTTTTCCCCAAAGTAATAAAGTTGTTTCACTTCATAATGAAATATTTTATCATGAGATTCGACAAACCTTGTATCGCAATACATTCCTCCATCTGCCACTTCTGTTTGAAACTCTATAAACTTGGAATTGGTATAAAATTCTTGGAATTGTTTCTCAATGGCATGATGTGTAACACAAAGTACATGTGAAGTCATAGAATGAGAGTCCGCTATTATTTCTTTTTCCACTTTACTCCTTAACGCATTATCATATTGGTCCACAAATTCTTTCAAAGAAGTTATTGCATTGACAATCCATAAAAAAAACATTAATGCTTTCACTTCTTTGTGTCGTAAACGTTCCCGCACCAAAACTATCTTTCACAAAACAAGGAACCCACCGATGTCCTTTCGTTATACAATCCTTCCAACCACTCATTCTCATTGTTCTCACAATCATAATTTTTTTTTTATTAATGTCTTCCATTTACACTCAAAGAATCATACACAACTTTATGTAAAGTAAATTTAATTGATTCATAATGCTCATACCATTTTAATATTTCAGGAACCTTCTTCATTATATGCCATAAACACCATCGGTGGCGAGCATTGAAAAAAACTATCTCAATCGCATTTTTCATCGGTTTGTCTTGATCGGTGATAATGGCGTGTGGAGCTTTTATAGACATGAAAGAAAGTGACGGATCAAACAACCAAACAAAAGTAGTTAGTATCTTCATCCTATATCAAGTCACGACCAAGTAGTATGGATTGTCCATGGTGGTTAACTCCAACAAAAGGAGCAAACGACATATCCCATTTATTAGTCAAATATGTGGTGTCAAATGTGATGACATCACCAAACCCCTCATACGCAGCTCTTGACCTCTTAACAACCCAAAATAAATTTCTGATCCGATTTTTCACATCTGGGTCTATAACATAAAATAAGTTAGGAATCCACTACTTGAACTTTAGCAAAATAACTTTGAAGTGCACTAGCATTATCCTCAGCAAACCTTGACTTTTTAAATTTTCCCTTACAATTTTCATAGTTTTGTTTAAACAAGGCATTCCATTTGCACCGTACTCAATTTTAAGTGAATTATAACTTTTATTCATTGGTATCCTACATCATTGTTTAGCTCAAGTCTCCTCTTTATATAAGGGGTCACATGCCGATTACACTGGTGAAAGCGAGACTTACTTGGACTTAAACCATGATTATGTGCAAGTTCCAAAGTGATTATACCCCATTTTTTATCATTCAATAACTTAGCACAAGTATTAGCTTTACAACCTGCTTTAATAACCAAATGTGGTTTTAAAGTAATCTTTGAGTTTTTCTATGGCTCTCCATATTTGTGACATACAACTGTGAAATATTTAACCACTATGTCCAATTTTTTAGTACTTCTTTTAGTCACTCCAAATCCTTGTTGCGCACTATATTTCCTATAATATTCATAAACCTCATCAATATTGTCAAACACCATATGTAATTTGGGCTCTTACACTATTTGATTATTTCATTTTCCATTCTCTTCTACTTCACCATCCATTTCGTTGTTAGACAGACCATCTACATCAATATCCATATTTGTAGAGCTAATATCTATTTTCGATTCCATTGGTAGAACTTGCACACTACTTTAAAAACTGAAAAAGAAAATTTTTAAACATTTGTTAATGTATGTACTTTAAGAAAAACATCAATAACAAATGAATATTTCATATTTAAATATTGAGTATCAACTACGAATAAGTCGAAATTATTAAGCTGAAATAAACATTGTAGGGGTGATCAACTAAAAATACTTCCATGTTTATTAATTTTTAAAAGAAAATAATACAATGAATCTCAATTCCAAAAAAAATAATCTTACCGAAAAATGGTGCCAACTAGAAATAGTATTTAATCTCACAATATGTTCGTGAATAGCTGATCGACAAGGATGATGTTTATTTTGTCAAAAAAAGGAGGACGATTTTGATAGGAATAATATGTGAAATATTTGTAAGACTGATTTGGAGAGATATTCTCGTTAAGAGAATTAGAGAGGACGGAGAGAGGTTGATTTTGGGTTGATTAGAATGAGAGGAATTGGGGAAAAGAAGAGAGATGAGTGAGAGGACCGAAAGAGTGGAATAGAAAAGGTTGGAGAAGAGGGAACTGTTTACAATTAAAGTTTTGGCAAAATATTTTAAAAATAAAAATAAAATAAGCGGTTTTTATTTTGTCAAAACGACGCACGAACTAGAGTATCGGGAAGCATGGAGTAAATAGAATGTATCTATAGATTTATTCATTAATTTGATGTCTGGTGCTATTTTTCCTAACAAACCTCATCACCGAATGAGTCTGAAAGAGCAGGAAGAGCTTAACAAACAGGTGCTAGAATTACTGGAGTTAGGCTACATACGAGAAAGTTTGAGCCCACTGTGCTGTCCAAAAAAGGATGGAACTGGGAGGATCTGTATTGATAGTAGGGAATGAGTAAAATTAATATTAAGTACATGTTTCCCATTCCTCGATTGGAATACATGCTTGATAATCTTGCACGGGTTAAGATGTTTACTTGAAGTTGAGTTGAAATCTAGTTACCATCAAATTAGAATTCGGCCTGGGGATGAATGGAAAACGACGTTTAAAACTCAATAAGGTTGTACAAGTGGCTAGTTATGCGTTTTAACTCATCAAATATACCGAGCACATTTATGAGAGTGATGAATCATGTGTTGAAACCACATATCGGCAAGTTCGTGGTGGTGTATTTTGATGATATACTTGTGTATAGCTCGTCCGTTAAGGAACATGTTCAACATTTACGGACTCTTTTTACTACTTTGAGGGAGGAGAAATTATTTTTGAATTTGAAGAAATGCAGTTTCATGACTGAGCAAATGTTATTTTTGGACTTTCAAATTTCTGCAGAAGGGATATGAGTTGACAAATCCAAAGTGCAAGCTATTGTTGAATGGCCAAGTCCAACAAATATTTATGAAGTTCGCAGTTTCCATGGTTTAGTCTCATTTTATCACCGTTTTATAAGGGTTTTCATGGCTGCGCCTATTACTAGTTGCATGAAGAAAGGACCTTTTAAGTGGACTACTGAAGTTGAAGCAAGCTTTCAACTACTCAAAAGTAAGTTGACCAAAGCTCCAGTCACTTTACGAAATTTTGAGAAGGTATTCATAGTCCATCGTGATGCTTCCGAGATAGGCATTGGAGCAGTACTTAGTCACCCGTCTCATTCTTTAGTGAGAACTTAACAGGAGCGAGACTGAATTATTCAACTTATGATGCGGAGTTCTTTGCAATTGTGCGGATTCTTCATCATTGGGAACATTATTTGGTGCGAAAGGAGTTTGTTTTGTATTCAGATCATGAAGCTTTGAAGTACTTAAATTGGGCAGCAAAATTTAAATCGCAGGCATGGAAAATGGGCAGCGTATATTGTTGTCCGTTTTATATAATGAAAATTCGCTCAGGTATACACGGTCAATCAAATAATATAGAGATAAGAAGGTTGTCAAACCCACTGGTTATCGAACCCACAGAGAACAAGTACCAATAACTATTCTAATTATCAAATTATTACCAATTTAATTTTACTTAAACGGTCACCAAAGCTGATTTTGAAAATAAATTAATTTAAAACTAACAAGAATTATTCACTAGATGTTAAAGTTTAGGAATACAATTTCCCCAATTGCGTTGCAATAATCGCTTTACCCTATTTCCACTTTATTAATCCAATGAGTTGTTAACTAGTATTGCCTATCAATTTATTAACATCTTTCAATGATTAACAAAAAGACCTATTATAGTTATATTGTTATTTTCATGCAAGACACTTAAAATAGATTCATTAAGCACCAACTCCTAATCAAGTTACGAATGGCATACAAGTATTCTCATTTCATACATTGTTATGTTATTCTAGGAAGAATCAACAAATTTATGAGTTATTATACTCGGATCTTGTCTTGTATTTCGTCTTTCAATTCCTTCCATGATATCAAATTAACTGATGGCCAAACAATAAATAAATTAAGCACAAAATATAATAACCAACTCAAGATTATCAACAAATGAAAATAATGATAAATAAATTATTGCATTGCAAAAGGTTCCATTGTATCCCTAATTAGCAAATTAGTTCATCATCCCCATAAAAACCATCATATCAAAAATAAACAACATCCCAAGTACATATAATGAATTAAGGAGAAGAAAAACTCTATTGAGAATCTCCAATCTCTGTAGCTTCAATCTCTGCCTCTTTGCGTCTCCAATTGAATCTCCAACTCTTGAGCCACCACTTTTTCCAACTAGGACTTTTAACTAATGAATAATATCTTCTGATAATCTAATATAATGTATTTATACCCTTTCTATCAAGTTCTAAAGCCCCAAGGAATTGTGATCCAAATCTACTGAAATCCACAAGCTTCGCTGGCCCCGACCTGACGCGTCCGCGCCAATGTCCTTCACAAATCTGGCGCTGCCGTGCCAAGTCCAAAACTCCTTTAGTAATTCTATGGAATGGCAGCACTGCAGCGCCAATTCCTTTACATTCCTGGCGCTGCCGCGCCAGATGATCAGAACTCCCAGTGCTGCTTTGTTTGACTCATTTTTCATTGCTTTCTCCTTTGCTTCCAACTCCAAATCCCATGCTAGGTATCCTACAAAAACACACAAATGCAACCAAAAGTAACCACAACACTTGAAAATGACAACATATTAAAGCCTAAATGCACTTAATTCGTAGGTATGAAACCTACTCATCATATATACAGCAGTTTACATTCAATTTGAACCACAAGTCTGGTGTTCAGAATAGGGTAGCTGATGCTTTAAGCTGTAGAAGTCATTGTCCATCATGCATGTTGAGGTGGTAGGATTTGACACATTCAAAGACCGATATGCATCAGATTCATTCTTTGGAAATATTTACAATGAGGTGATTGAGGACAAGCGGTCTGACTATTGTGTGCAATCGGGGTTTCTCTTCAAAGGGATCAAGTTGTGTGTTCGTGCATGTTCCTTAAAAGAAAAAATTCTTCTTGAACTACATAATGAAGGCTACTTTGGCATAGACAAGACTTATGCCTAGTAAATGCAAAATACTTTTGGCCAAAATTACGAAGAGATGTTTATAGGCTGGTGGATCGTTGTCACATTTGTCAAGTATCAAAAGGTGGAGTTACTAATGCTGGTTTATACACACTGTTACCTACTCCACTTGCTCCATGGACTGATGTTAGCATGGATTTCGTCCTCGGACTTCCTCGTACACAAGGGAGTATGGATTCTATCGTTGTTGATGATAGGTTTTCTAAAATGTCACACTTCATACCTTGCAGGAAAACTACGGATGCTTCTCAGGTTGCTATTTTTTTCTTTAAAGAAATAGTTCGTTTACATGGTGTATTGAAAGTCCATTACTTCTGATTGTGATAGGAAGTTTGTCGGCCACTTGTGGAGGACTCTTTGGAAGAAGTTGGGGCCAAATTTGAACTTCAGTTCAGCGTATCATTCCTCAAACAGATGGGCAGACGGAAGTTATTAATAGAAGTTTGGGAAATCTGATCCGAAGTCATGTTGGCAACAATCCTAAGCAATGGGACCAGGTACTCTCTCATGCTGAATTTGCATCTAGAAATTGTATAACAAAGATGAGCCCATTCGAGGTTGTTTATGGGCAGAATCCACAACAAATACTAAGTAAATGTTGACAAGGGTAGACGACGCCTAGTTTTTGATGTTGGAGACTATGTTTGGGCAGTTCTCACTAGAGATCAGTCATCCAGCAGGCGAATTCAACAAATTGAGTGCAAGAAAAATTGGGCCATGTGAAGTTCTTGCATGGATCAATGACAATGCTTACAAGTTAAAGCTTCCTAGCCACTTAAAAACGTCAGATGTCTTTAATGTTTGACATTTGTTTCCATATCATGGCAACTCTAGCGATGAAGACTCCAACTCGAGGTCGAGTTTTCTCTCACATGGGGAGACTGATGCAGATTATGTTGCTGAGAATTTTCTTCAAATGTTTGAGCATCCAAAAAGGGTTTTTAAAAGAGGCCTGATTTCCTGAATGGCCTTTAATGACGACCAATTATCAGCGTGTCATTGAGATTAGTTGTTTCAATTTTTAATATTTTTCCTAGTAATTATAATAGGATTTTTAGAGTCAGTTTTGGGCCTTTCTTTTAATTTTTTCCAGAAGTCTAGTAAGGTGTCATGTGACTTTTGTTTTTGTTAATTCATGTGACTTTTGTTTTTGTTAATTCATGTGACTTTTAATAGTCATGTGAGTTTTTAGGGTTTTTTTGGCTGAATATTTAAGGATGGTTATCAGCTGTAGTAGACAGTTTTTTGCTGAATAATAATATATTTTCCAAGTCTGAGTTGCAGTTTTTCTTCTCTCCTTTGTAAGGCAGAGACTAGGGTTAATAGCTAATCTATTAGCTTTGCTTATCTGATATTCCTTCTTAAAATTTCTGTCTTCTTTTCATACTTGAATTGCATTACTTTTAACTAAAGACAATATTTTACTTCTATTGACAAGTTTTATTTGTCAAAAATATCTTTCATGCTTGAAAAGATTCTGATAAATTTCTACAACTTTTTGTGGATTTTGAACATGTGAGTCAGTAAAGTTTCTTTCTATTATTTTGACTTGATTTTAGATATTCTGCAATGACAGTACAAAAAAATAATATTGCACCAACATTATCTAAGGAGCATAGTCAAGAGAGTGAATTGCTCTCAGCCTGAACTTTGGGATCTGAAATTCTGAACTGGGCATGATCCTGTTTTTATTAGGTGAATAGATAGAACATTAGTCCTCTACATGGATCTTGTACTGGGGTTTCATGAATTTGGTGAAATATTGAAATTGAATTTGAATTCTTAAAGGCATGTGCTTACTATTCTGTACAAATTTCAGGTATTCCAGTGAAGACAGTCAATAGATCTGGATCACAGTTGTTAGGCGCTAATGGTCGTGATGATGGTGCAATAGTAAGTCCCCTCATCGTTTCCCACCTCCTTGAATTTTTCTTCTTATAAAAACATTTCCAGAAAGGAATCTCTATATGGAGAGATTATTTCCACAAGCATCATGGTCGCTTCTACATTGTTTCTGGAATCGCTAATATATGGAGAACAAGTAATATGGAGAGATAAATCATGGTTCACGACTTCCCCTTGATACACCCATTAAATAATAGTTTGTTAGTTTTTTTTAGTTGTGTGTATCTTCGTTTGGTGGGTGGGAGTGGATAGGGGGTTAAGTTGTTAACTTTTAGATGGAAGGTTTTACATGACTCTGTGCTTTAATAAATTTTCCATTTTTTTGTGTATTTAGTTTTCAGAAAAGTTTGCATCTGTTTCTGCTCTTAGATATGCTTATCCATTCCTCTAAACAGACTAAAATAAATATTTCATGTCTTGACCAATCTACCCATCAATTAGTAATGTCATTCTTGTTCTCCACAACTCAAGCCCACTATCATACATATGAATTTAACCCACCAGTGACCACCATTAATTGCCAAACTTTAAGATAATCAGAGCAATTAACAACAGTTTGGTTTAATTTTGGGTTGTGTTCTTGTTTTCTTGCAGGTCTCATTATACGTAGGAGAAGGAAATAATAAAATCTCTTTATACGGATCTGATGCTCGAAGTTTTTGTTTAGGTGTCAGACTTGTAAAACGACGTACAGTTCAACAGGTATTTCCACCTTGTTATAATTGACTCAATTTTTTGAAAAGAAAAACTTTGTAATCTGTTACAAGTAGTGTATGACGTGAAGAAGGTATTTTGATCCTTTAGGGCAGAGGTATTCTCTAGCATTGTTCAGGTTACTTTTCTTAAGGTTTCAGGGTCAGTTTATATTGGGAAACAGACGAGCTTGTAACTGGTCAATGCTTGAATTTTTTTTTGGGGAGGTTTCTGAACCCTGAAACAAAATTTATCCTCTAGCATGCTCTTTTTTGGGGAGGGTCAATATTTATAGAATGCTCTCTTTAAGGTGGGTTATCAGTTATCTGAATGTTGAGTGCAAAACCTACATCTCTATCCGCTTTGGGAAACACCTATGAGCTTGCAATGTATTTGTAATCTGCAGCAGTATTTGTATGTGTTCTTACAGATTATATAATTCTTGAACTGTCATCTGTCTGGCTGTAAATTGTTTTCTTGACAACTTTCACACTTTTCAAGAGATTGTTTTTGTATGCAAATCCTGTTTCCTTGTTGCAACTGTATGAATACTATCTTCTTCTTGATCGTCTCACTGGCGGCACTTTTGGCAATATGGTCTGACCATATGTAGATATACATATAGTACAGACATTTCTGAGTTTGATCCAGTATTTTAACTTTCTTTATTAAGCTTGTAAGAAGGTCCATTTCATTGTTCTCTCTTTTTTCTTACTATATCTCAACTACTTTGTCATCTATCTTAGCTGTTTGTCTTGTTTATTGCCTAGGTTCTCAATTTGATTCCAAGGGAACAAGAAGGTGAGCCCTTAGCTAATGCTCTTGCGCGTGTTTGTCGTTGCATTAGTGGTGGAATGGCTACGGCACATGAAGATAGTGATAGTGATCTGGAAGTTATTGCAGATTTTGTGACCGTTAATCTCCGCTGTCCAGTAAGTGATCATGTATTTCATTTGTTCGCAATTATGAGATTTTTGCGTAAGAGGTGCACATTGACGTGTTCTCCACTGGAAGCCATTAGCCATTGATAGAGATCTCACTCAACTAGAAGACCCATATTAGGAGTTCTGCTCTTCATTTACAAAGGCATTTCACAAAGCTAATATTCTCAAATTTACCTTAAGCATAACTGTAAATTTGGAACTCTACTGTAGGCTAGTATTGCCATTTTGACCGAATTAATTGCTATGGACTAATTTTTTTATATTTTCTTTTACCTAAAACTTCAGAGCACAAGAATTAGACCAAAAATAAATGAATAAGAGCTTGTCATTATAAGAAGCATAAATAGGTTCCGAGTGTTCTAGATAACATGCTGATGAAAGAGCTAACTGATTAGGGCAAGATAAAATATCTAGTTGTCCTCCACTGATAGTAAGTTTGTTTGTTAGTTGTTAGTATGCCAAGATTTACTCATTGATTTTTGCTAAGCTATATATGATGTAAAGTTCTACCTTTTATTTATCTCCACATGTGAATGCAGATGAGTGGCTCTAGAATGAAGACTGCAAGCAGATTTAAATCATGTGCGCACATGGGCTGTTTTGATCTTGAAACATATGTTGAAATCAACCAACGGTCTAGGAAGGCAAGTGATTGTGATGTTTGATGATTAGCATTTTCCTTATTGCTTTTGTTAGCATATGGGTAGGGGTGGGCAAATTTTTCGGTTTTTTCGGTTTTTTGGACGAACCGGACCGGTCCGAACCGGCCGGTTCGGTATAAATGTAAACCGGTCCGGTTCGGTATAAAAAAACCGGTATATACCGGTTTTTCGGTACCGGTTTCGGTCCGCCACTTTTATGGTTCGGTATATACCGAACCGGACCGGTATATACCGGTTTTCTATATTTTATTATTATTAATAATTTATTAATAATAATAATAATAAAATATTGATTATAATAATAATAATATTAATAAAAATAATAATTATTATAATAATAATAATAAAAATAATAAAATAATAATAAAATAATAATAAAAATAATAAAATAATAATAAAAATAATATAATAATAATAAAAATAATAATTATATTAATTTTCGGTAAAAACCGGTACCGAACCGGAACCGAACCGGTACCGCCGGTTCGGTATACCGGTTCAACCGGTACCGGTATCGGTACCAAAATTTAAGTAATTTCGGTACCGGTTCGGTTCGGTACCGGTCCGGTTCGGACCGGTTTTTACCGGTTGCCCACCCCTACATATGGGTAACGAGTGTCCATTTTGTTGCAGTGGCAATGTCCCATTTGCCTGAAAAACTACTCCTTGGAGGACCTCATAATTGACCCTTATTTCAGTCGAATCACTAATCTGGTACAACTTTTTATTAACTTCATGAATTTAGTCTAGTGAAAGAACTGTTCATGCTAAATTTAGGAGCCATTCTGCAATGATTTATTTGATGCAAGCAGATTGGGGACTCTGGATCTGACATAACAGAGATTGATGTGAAGTCTAATGGTTGTTGGCGTGCAAAGAAGGGGTATGCATTTATGGATCTTGAACAATGGCACCTCCCTGATGGTTCTATTTGTGTTTCTGAAATGGAAGGTATTGAAGGATATAGTAATACCATATTAGATGAAACGGATAACAGAATTGGAGGTGTAACGCCTCAGAATATGCAGACACTCGGATCTGGAAATCAAGTAGGCGAGTATTTTGAAAATTACGGTCAGAACGTGATCACAATGAGCAGCAGTTCCTCTGAAAGTGGTAGAGACAATAGAAGCCGAAGTATTAACAACCATGGCAATGAGTTAAGTTCAATGACGTATAACTTTGGCTGCGGCTCCACATCTGGGATTACCAATAGAAGTTCTTCTGCATCATTTGGGGATCCAAACATCATTGTTCTTAGCGACTCAGAAGAAGAGAATGCCAGTATGGTTTTTGAAGAACTATTTCCATAACCTGTTCACTTGATTGAAGATGGAATTCCTTTTCTCCCTCTCCCGGAGTTCATGGTAGATACCTGGAAGATCCGCCTTCCTGCGTTACTTAGAAATGGTCATGGCTTTGTCTAATTTAATTGATGCTTTTGTAGGTTTGGAGTATGCTTTTACCTCTTCTGCCCAACAAATGGTTACTATCAGGTAGACAATTAGTAGATACAGTTTAGCAAAGATTGTTGGTGTAGACTGTAAAGGCTCAAGCCGAATCTTCTTCAAGTTAAGGAGTGTTACAGCTATGTGTTTCCTCCAACTCTCTAAGAACAAAAGTTTATATTGAATCTTAATCATGTTTTATTATTATTATTATTATTATTATTATTATTATTATTATTATTACGGGCTATATATATATACACAGCTGTGTAGTACACAGTCGCTTATGGTGACGGCTTTTTTGGGCTATAACGACGGTTCACCCATGATGATCAGAATAGTTATAGTGATGGGTGAACTGTCACTATAGCCCAAAAAAACCGTTGTTATAGGTGACTGTGTGCTGTGTATATACAATTTTTCCTATTATTATTATTATTATTTTGGGTATACTGAAAAAAAGCTTATAAAACATTTAAATCCATAAAGGTACTTAAATAATAGAGATTTGTATAATTATTATATTATTATTATTTAACATATACTCCTATCTGTTAAAACTACATTTCCAGCTAGCTTCTTACACGCAACACGTAGGCTAGAGATGGTAGTGAAAATAATTTATGTGACTAGTTGCAATTCATTTGGCAAGAATAAATTCGATATAAAAATCATTTTCGGTAGTAAGATATTGATATAATAATAATTTATGAGTTTTATTTTTAATTTTTTTTATAAATTTGTGAAAGTTCTATTACTTAATAATATTATTTATTTAAAATTTAATAATTAATAGTGTTTTCAGATAACTTGCACCAATTGCTATTAACAAAAATCAAATAAGTTCATATTAAATTTAAATGTTGAAAAATTAGAATTCAATGTGCACTCAACTACTCCCTCCCCTCTAGTTAAAATTAGAACTACATTTTTTTTTACCATTTCAAGAAAAAAGAGATATTATTATTTCAATAATATAAAGTGATACTATAATATATTTAATTTTTTATTATTTTTTTACTACTCTCTCCGTCCCTAAAAAACTGAATTAGATTGACTTTTTAGTCAAATTAATTAATTTTAGAATTAAAAATGAAGTATATTTATTTATATTTCAAACTCTTGAATGTCGGAAGTAGTAATAAATTCGATACAGTAGACATAGTAGTTTCTTATGCTTATAGTTCTTACACCTATATTTAGGAAAAAAATAGTAAATATTGATTATAAAAATGATCAATTTGACTTAAAAAAGTCAAATTTGGCCAGTTTTTGAGCGAGGGGAATATTTTAGATCACACCATTGCTGATAAATTATTTTCTAAATTAAGAGTACATTGAATAGTATAAATTTATTCTTAAAAATAATAATTTAAAAAATATATATTAATTTCGAAAGAAAGGGAATATATCCAAATCATGTTACCTAATCGGACAAATTATTTTCCAAAATTTAAATGGTCGTTAATATTTTTTGAGTAAGAAATATATTATCAATATATATATATATATATATATATATATATATATATATATAGGGAATATATCTTAAGCTCACCCCTTATTCAACTCACCCGAGCTCACCCCCCTTTAGCGACGGACACGACGACGGTTCGATCATATAACCGTCGTCTATACTTATAGCGACACTATATGTTGTCCGTCGCTAAAAGTATAGACGACGGTTGTATGACCGAACCGTCGTCGGGTCCGTCGCTAAATGGAGGGTGAGCTCGGGTGAGTTAGATAAGGGGTGAGCTTAAGATCCGGACCGTATATATATATATATATATATATATATATAGCAAGGATCAAGTGCATACCCCTTATCTTACTCACCCGTGCTTACCCCCCTTTAGGCGACGGTTTCGGTCATACAACCGTCGTCTATACTTTTAGCGACGCTATATGTTTGTCCGTCACTAAAAGTATAGACGACGGTTGTATGACAGAATCCGTCGCCTAAAGGGGGTAAGCACGGGTGAATAAGATAAGGGGTATGCACTTGATCCGGACCGTGTATATATATATATATATATATATATATATATATATATAAAATAAAGATCAGGTCCGGACTCCCGGACGGGAGAAAATCCGGACCTGAAAAAAAATTTTTTTTTTTTTTTTTTTTTTTTGTAGAACAACTAAAAAAAAAAAAAAAAAATTTATGGAAGTGAAATTTTTCCAAAATAAAGTGTTTTGGGTGTGTTTTTAACACCCACACCAACCAATGTATGTACAGTCTGCCCAGACTGTACAGACATGTTTTGTTATAGGCATCCAAATCACGCCCAAAACACTGTATAATGTAAAAATTCCAATTCCATAAATTTTTTTTTTTTTTTTTTAGTTGTTTCAAAAAAAAAAAAGCAAAAAAAAAAAAAAAAAAAAAAGGTCCGAATTTTACACCTGTCCGGGAGTCCGGACAGGATCCGGACCCTATATATATATATATATATATATATATATACACACACACACACGGTTTCCTTCTAAGACGAACTTTTTTTACGAACTTGGGACGAACTTTAAAAAAACACGCGGGTTGTGAAAAATCCTCCCTTATTCCTTCTCTCTCCTCACTTACAACTCAGCCAAAAACAAAAAATCGACGCCCCATCTCTCGTTCTCTTCGACTCATCCATCTCTCTCTCTTCGATTCACAGTAAAGAGAAGGCATCTCTCTTGGATTCATCTCGTTCATCTCCTCGCAAAACCGATGCAGCCCCGACCGACTCACCCATCTCCTCGCAAAATCGACAAGAATCAACTTCGCCCATCTCGTAGATTCACACCAAGCCATCTCTCGATCCGTCGAGGTAACAAAATTAGATGTAGGTAGGTGGATTTTCTTGTTTTTAGTGTTGAAATTATGCTTAATTTTCAAAGATTTTGTGTTTTGGTTTTCAATAATTGTTTTTTTGGGTTTAATAATCTTTTTGGGCCAAACTCTAGAATCTACAAGGGGTTTATTGCGAATTGTTTGGGTTGGTAGCAAACTTTATGATTTATGAATATTGTTCTGGGTTATAGTGCGTGGTGTTAAAAATAGAAAGGGATTTTCATTTTTAAGACAAGACTGCAATTACTTGCCTTTTAATTTGTTTCATTACTTTTCTTAGTAAAAGTTATTTGATAAAATAATGCAACTTTTTGAAAATAGAGCAACTCTAGTGAGTGATTTATGCTTATTAAGGACAGTCCCTTATATAAGGATTAATTACATATATTAGTACATTTATGAAAGTAATTACAAAAATCATACACTCATAAAATAATTACAAAAATACTACATTTTATCATTTTTATTATCAATACTAATACAATTAAAAGTCCTTAAATTAAGGGATTAATATTAATGGGCAGTTTTCTTAATTTAGGGGATCATTATCTGGTGGTTTTTTATTTCAAACGCATGATATTTCTCTCTCTAAAATCTTCTTCTTCTTCTCCTTCTCCTTCTCCATAACTTTTGTTCTCGTGTTTCTCTCTCTTCTTCTTCTTCTTCATCACAGTTTGTTAGACAAATTGGTGGCGTAAATTAATTGTTTTTTAATTTACTTTTGTTGCACTTGTTAATCAACAAATCACACAGTCGAATACGCGACTTTCTCTCTCCAACTCTCTCTCCAACTGAAAGAATTTTGGTTTCTCTCTTTAAGGTCTGCTTCTAATTTCTGTTAATTCTCATTCTACTAATTAATTGTCAATATGATCATATATATACGCTATGTTTCTAACAGAATGGAGTATTGATTGTTTGGATTTATATTGTTTTTATGTTTTGTATAGAATGATTGATACAAGGAAGAAGGATGGAAAGAGGAAAAGAATAATAGAGGGTGATTTTATTAAGGACTTGAAGAAATTTATTTGAGTTTGTGCAGTTGGATTCTGATTTTGATGTTCTTGTAGTTAAGACAGAAGCTCAAGTTCATAGCCAGAAGATATTTCCAACCCAAAAAATTTTAAAGGTGTGCTAATTTAAATTTTATTATTGTTACTATCATATAACTGTTTGGTTACTTCTGCATTATATTTTGGTTACTGGTTTTTGTTGTACATGTTGTTTATGTTTTGGTTACCATTAAAACATATTTTGGTTACTATCATATAAATGTTCGGTTACTTCTTTAGTAAGTTTTTTGTTACTGTTAATTTATGATTTGGATACCATTTTTGTTCCCTTGAGTTGGAATTTTGGGTACTATTTTGTGTTGTTCTGGTTACCATGTATTTGGTTAGTATACATGGATTGACTAAAATGTGTTTGGTCTATATGTTGTTTATGTATTGGTTACCATTAAAATATATTTTGGTTACTAACATATAATTGTTTGGTTACTTCTTTAGTATGTTTTTTGTTACTGTTAGTTTATGATTTTTGGTTACCATTAAAATATATTTTGGTTACTAACATATAACTGTTTGATTACTTCTTTAATATATTTTTTGTTACTGTTAGCTTATGATTTTTGGTTACCATGTATTTGCTTAGTATACATTGATGTATTATATTTTTTATAAATCCCTTCAAATATATTCTACAAGGTTTATGCTATTTTCTACTTTCATTTCCACAAACACATCCTATATGGGATCTCTATTCACTAATCCCAAGGTATTTCTCTTCCTCCCACAGGTTCATAATGCGGAAGTCTTTTCTAGAGAATGAGAGCAACCATGAAGAAGAAAGTAGCAGCAACCAAAAAGCTCAAGTTTCAAGAAGATTTGTACCAAATTTTGATTAGTTCAGTTATCGTTGTCTTGTCATTATGAATTATGTTTCGTACTTTGATTTTTGTTGGATATCCATAACCATTTGTTATGGTAAGTGAATATGTAATGTTTATTGGAGCTTATGTAAATGAAATTACATATTTGATTATATAATCAATTATTTGACATTATTTGTTAGTTCGTATTAAGTTGTGTCTGATACATTATTTTAAAGGTGCAGTTTGGTAACCAAACATGTATAGAAGGGTAACTATTTTATTTTTTAGAAGTAACCAGATAGTTACAAGCTTGTATCAGGACATATATCAAGTGTTAAATGTATAAGTGAGAGTATACATGGGTTGCCTAAACTGGGTTGGATATACAGGTTGTTTCTGTTTTGGTTACCATTAAAACATGTTCTAGTTACTTTTTATATAACTATTTGGTTACTTCTTTATTATATTTTGGTTACCATTAAAACTTGTTCTGGTTACTATCATATAATTATGTGGTTACTGTTTTATTATGTTACATTATGGTTACTGTTATTTAATGGTTTTTGACTACTATTATTGTACAATCAATGAGGTATTTTAGTTATTATTTATCGTATCTTTTAAGTTATGTTGGATACATTGTTTGAGATGTACAGTTGGTAACCAAATATGTATATAAAGGTAACCAACTATTGTTTTGATAGTAACCAGAGAGTTACAATCTTGTTTCAGGACATATATCAATTGTGAAATGTACATGTCATAGTATAATTGGGTTTCCTAAACAAACAATATCACATTCATTACAAGATGCTGAATACACAGGTTGTTTTATGTTTTGGTTACCATTAAAACATATTATGGTTACTGTTATGTAACTATTTGGTTACTTATTTATTATATTTGTTTTACTGTTATTTAATGGTTTTTGACTACTATTGTTATACAATCAATGAGGTATTTTAGTTATTATTTATTGTATCTTTTAAGTTGTGTTGGATACATTATTTAAGATGTACAGTTGGTAACCAAATATGTATATAAAGGTAACCAACTATTGTTTTGATAGTAACCAGAGAGTTACAATCTTGTTTCAGGACATATATCAATTGTGAAATATACATGTCATAGTATAATTGGGTTTCCTAAACAAACAATATCACATTCATTACAAGATGCTGGATACACAGGTTGTTTTATGTTTTGGTTACCATTAAAACATATTATGGTTACTGTTATGTAACTATTTGGTTACTTATTTATTATATTTGTTTTATTGTTATTTAATGGTTTTTGACTACTATTGTTATACAATCAGTGAGGGATTTTAGTTATTATAAGGGTAACCATTTTAGTTTTTTGTTAGTAACTAAATAATTAAAAACTTATATCAGAACAGTTATCAAGTGCTTAATGTACATGTGAGGGTTCTCATTTATCTAGCTGATGGATACTTTTAAATTACATAGTTATAAAAGTTATTTGGAAATGGTCTATGCCAGTTGGTAACTAAATATGAATATAGAGGTAACCATTTTATTTTAGATGGATAATCAAATTTACATAAAAATATTTTAGAACAGTTACCAATTATTCAATGTATATGTTTACTTTATATTGATAATTCATGTTGGAATCAAAAATTAAAATATTAATCAACATTTTGGTTACTGTACACCATCAAAAATGTTACCAACCATGTGGTTAATAGTTACTAGCAGTAAATAATTATATATTCCTGTAAACAATTAAATTTGTTATATTGGTTACTGTCAATAGTCATTGTCTAACAATTGAATAAACATTGTAAAGTAATCAAATTAATATTAGACAGTAACCAAATTACATAATTTTAGTAACCAGAAAATAAACCAAATTTTTACATGCAATTTTGAAGGCCTAAATGATGGAATTCGACCAAAAAACCCTGCAGTTCACCAGCAAAGCTAGTGACTTTTGATCGTTGACCCGTTTTCAATGAAATTAGGATCTAAAAACGCCAAAATCCGACACTCCAAATTTGACAAAAATTTCCAAATGGTCACTGCAACCAAATAAACATTATATTGTAACCAATTAAATAGTATACAACAACCAATATATATAATCAAATTAGCAGTTGTATGAAGGTAACCAATGTAGTCAATGAGTAATCACCAATATAAAAGAAATAATTATAAAACTGAATAACAGTATAGAGTAACCAAATAAACACCTTACAATATCTAAATACATATTATACAGTAATCAAGATATAAGTAATTAGTAGCCAAGATTATAAAAAATATTTTTACATTCATTTTACAACCAAAATAATCAGTAATGACTTTGTTACAAATTAAAAACTAACATATGTATGAAGGTACCTACCAATGTAGTTAATCAGTAACCATCAATATAAAATAATCACTATAAAACACAGTAATATAATGCAGTAACCATGATAATATTACACAGTAACCAAGTCAGCATTATATACTAACCAAATTCAAATTAGACAGTAACCAACATATATTTACTTAGTATACACAAGATAAATACATTCTGCATTGCATTTTTATAGTAAAAAACAACTATTATAATTTGTTTGTTACCAACTAAAGGCAAACTTTTGTAAGAATGTAACCAATGTAGCTAACAAGTAACCATTAATATAAAAAACATAAGTAGAAGTGTACATTAATATGCTTCAGCAACCAATATTACAGTAACCAATTAATCATTACAGTAATTAAGTTTGCATTAGTCAGTAACCAAGTCAGCATTAGTTAGTGACCAAGTCAGCACTATAATTTTACAAAGTAACCAAGTCAGCATTAACAGTTGTATAAAGGTAACCAATATATATAATCAGATTAACAGTTGTATAAAGGTAACCAATGTAGTCAATAAGTAACCACCAATATAAAAGAAACAATTATAAACTACAATAACATTATACAGTAACCAAATAAACACCTTACAGTATCTAAATACATATTAGTCAGTAACCAATATATATGGTAATATTACTGTTAGCTTATGGTCTGTAAAGTAACCAACTCAATGTCAGACAGTAACCAAACTACATAATATTAGTAACCAGAACATGAACTGGGGGGTAATATTATACAGTAACCATTGCAATTTTACACAATAACCAAGTCAGCATTATATACTAACCAAATTCAGATTAGACAGTAACCAACAGTTGCAGGAACCAATATATATAGTAATATTACTGTTAACTTATGATCTGTAAAGTAATCACCAATATAAAAGAAACAATTATAAACCACAATAACATTATACAGTAACCAAATAAACACCTTACAACATATAATACATATTAGATAGTAACCAATATATATGGTAATATTACTGTTAGCTTATAGTCTGTAAAGTAACCATCACAATGTCAAACAGTAACCAAACTACATAATGTTAGTAACCAGAACATGAACTGGGGTAACATTATGCAGTAACCATTGCAATTTTACACAGTAACCAAGTTAGCATTATATACTAACCAAATCCAGATTAGACAGTAACCAACAGTTGCAGGAAGGTAACCGATGTATTTAATAAGTAATCATTAATATAAAAAATATCAGTAGAATAATGTTTAAAATTATAAAGCAAGCATATAAACATTATACATTAACCAAATTAATAATAAACAGTAACCAAATCAATAATAAACAGTAACCAATTTATATGTATTTAGTAACTAGAGTATAAAACATATTTTAAAATGTATTTTGCATTCAAAACATTCATTATTCTGACTTTGTGACCATTTAAAGAGTGAAGAAGTTGAGAAAGGTAACCAATAGACGAATACGTAGTTAATACGTAGACGAATACGTAGTAAGCCCGATTCAGAGGTGATTGTAAAGCTACCCAAAAGTGCCAACAACAGACTACATTGGCATGTGATAATCACAAAATTTGTCAGTACATGTTTTCTAGATTCCTGTTTCTGATACAATATGATTTCCATCTGAAACATATATGACTTTCAAACTAATTATCAACTCCTCAGCTAAGTGAAAATTTATGGCTTGAACATTTTCTTCGCCCTTTAAAAAGTAATGAAACAAATTATAAGCATAAATCACTCACTAGAGTTGCTCTATTTTCAAAAAGTTGCATTATTTTATCAAATAACTTTTACTAAGAAAAGTAATGAAACAAATTAAAAGGCAAGTAATTGCAGTCTTGTCTTAAAAATGAAAATCCCTTTCTATTTTTAACACCACGAACTATAACCCAGAACAATATTCATAAAATCAACCCAAACAACATCAAAGTTCGCAATAAACCCCTTGTAGATTCTAGAGTTTGGCCCAAAAAAATTATTAAACCCAAAAAAGCAATTATTGAAAACCAAAACACAAAATCTTTGAAAATTAAGCATAATTTCAACACTAAAAGCAAGAAAATCCACCTACCCACATCTAATTTTGTTACCTCGACGGATCGAGAGATGGGTGTGAATCTACGAGATGGGCGGAGTTGATTCTTGTCGATTTTGCGAGGAGATGGATGAGTCGGTTGGGGCTGCGTCGGTTTTGCGAGGAGATGGACGAGATGAATCCAAGAGAGATGCCTTCTCTATATTGTGAATCGAAGAGAGAGAAGAGAACGAGAGATGGGGCGTCTGATTTTTTGTTTTTGGTTGAGTTGTAAGTGAGGAGAGAGAAGGAATAAGGGAGGATTTTTCACAACCCGCGAAGTTCGTAAAAAGAAGTTCGTAAAAAAAGTTCATCTTAGAAGGAAATCGTGCGTGTGTATATATATATATATATATATATATATATATATATATATATATATATAGCAAGGATAAGTGCATACCCCTTATCTTATTCACTCGTGCTCACCTCCCTTTAGGTGACGGTTTCGGTCATATAACCGTCGTCTATACTTTTAGCGACGGACAACATATAACGTTGCTAAAAGTATAGACGACGGTTGTATGATCGATACCGTCGCCTAAAAGGGGTGAGCACGGATAAGTAAGATAAATGGTATGCACTTGATCCGGACCGGATATATATATATAATAACAGTTTTATAATTATTCTTCTAAAAATAAAAATAAAAGAGCTTCTAGAAATAAATACTAGTAGTATATACTATTATCAGCAAAAAAATTCCACCACGATTTTCACACTAATTTTGGCACTACTACCAAGCCCGACTTGTTCCTTCCTTTTCCAATTCCGCCCATATATATAATGATAAAGACAGAAAGGCATTATAACAAAGTCAAGATCAAAATAGGCGTGTGCCGAACACGGCGTCGTTCCACACTCCTTCCCAATTCCACCAACCATATTCCTTCAATTTCTCTCTCCTTTTCTACCAAATTGTCTACCCACTCTTTCTTTGATCCTTTCATTTGTCTTCTTTTTTCTCTCTATCTCTTCGTCTTTGCCGCTTCGCAATCTGCCTCTTTGACCTTGGAAACCCTCTGTAACTGCATCGAAAAGGTATGGACATTTTTTAACAATCGCCTGTTTAATTCTCGTTTTTGATGATGATGATGATGATGATGATGATGATGATCTAGTGGAGGAGCTGATTTGAGTTTTGGATTGTGGGTTTTTGATGAGGTTTTGTGAAACCCTTTGAATTGATTGTGAAGTGGGTTTTGATTTTGTAGTTTTGACTTTGATTTTATGGCTTAGAGATGGTTGAATTTCAAATTTTGGCATTATACACTGTGTAAAAGTATTAGTCTGTGCTTGTGTTGCTGTTATTTAGCTGACCCAAGTAATTCGGATAAACTTTTGTGCAATTCAGTTGTATACATGTTTGTGTGTAGGTGTGTAGGTGTGTAGATTGAACCCTTGAGGTCATGGTGCTATAATATCAAAAGTTGGTAATTTTAGAATATTAGGTTTTCTGATATGATTTCAGGGTTTTCGGTTGAGTGATTGGTGCTTGGGTTATCCCAGCTTGTTGAACATTTTAAGTTTTGCAAAAGTCAAAGGATATTGTGCTTTAGTTTAAATGCTACCAATTTTGGGTTTATGTTTTATGTTCTTGTGGGTGCTCAGAAGGCTTAAGATTTTGGGAGCTGGGGAGCTGGGGTCCTGAGGGTTCAGTTAGAAGCCCCTTTTTTTATTTGTTTTTTCTCTTTTTTCTTTCCGACACTTTTTGGGCGGTTTAATGCAATTTAATAATTGAAAGTTGAGAAAGGGACTTCATGAATTAGTGACTTGTAATTGTAGTTATCTAATTCTTGTATTTTATCTCCTATGAACTTTGAAAAATTGTATTGATTGGCCTGTTTACTCAAGATCTGTTCAAGGAGAATTCATGTTCCACAAGCACATTTTTAATTGGGTCTTAAAAACTCTGTTGTAAACATTGTTTTGTAGTACATATTTACGTACTTGTTTGCACATGGGATACAACTATATTTAATAAGAACTGCGTGTGTCGAATTCCTTTTCGAGCTTACCTCTTATTCTCCCAATATTAATTGCATATTTTGATTTTTGTGGTCTAGGAAACATTGACTTCTCATGTTGTACACCCGTTTAACCATTTTCATTCAAATGGTTAGCATTCGAAGTTTTATGAGCTTTGATGCATCATAAAATGGGGATAATTATGGTCTAGAATATACTTTGAAAACATTTGCTAGATTTTTCCCTTCCCAGGGCGAAGGTCGGAATGCTAGGCAACCATTATTGTGTTTCTTTACCTCTATCGCCCGTAGTGATGTAAACATAACTTGTGTATTTACCATTACCTTGCGTTAAGTATCCAATAAAATTCATCTGGTTATCTCGCCATGTGGATATTCCAGTCATACTCTTTTATCATGCGTTCTCAACCCAAACAGCCATGTTGTTGTTTAAGCAATGCCTTTACCTTATGACTGTTGAATTCTTACTTCTTATATATCAATTCTTCCAGATTTTTGCCTCTCTAAAGTATTAGCTACCTGCTTTACTTTACTTGTTTACTTTCTTAAAGAATTCATATCTCTGTATTAATTTGTCTAAATACAGAAATTGTGAGTTTATGTTTGGCATTTTCCTCTTTAATGCTTCATGCTATTAATACACTGCTGGATACTAATCTTTCCTTTCCTCTGCAGGTTATTCCATCAAGCAAAACAAATGGATCTTTTCTTCAGGGGCATGACTGAGGAGTCTTTACCTTGTCACCAAGACATAGTTAGGTGTCCATTTTTGCGAAACATCAATGAGCCGACTAATTTCTCCTTCTCCACACCCATGGTTCTCCCACTGCCTGTAAGTTATATATTTTTTGTTGAAAAAGTTTCTCTTGTATTTCAAACTGTTTACCATTTCATGCTCCCTTTTGTCATAATCGAGGTCAATAATATATGCAATGCATTTCTTGACGGCCTGTGTCATGCTCCAATTATATACTCTTTTTTAAAATTATTATTATCAAGTTCTTGACCTAACTGCAGTGTATAGTTGCATGATCCTAGTTGCTATCTATAAATCCAGTAAAGTTGGTTCACCTTTGGCTGGCCTCCCTCATCAGCTTAGATCCTTGTTGCATTTTCCATGATATATTCTCCTGGCTAAGTTAGAGTCGAACAATTTCTTATCATGTAATATGTTGACATTTTCAGGTAAGGGGAGCCAAAGGTCCTATTTTTGAAGATGGTCCTAATTTTGATATGGCATTCAGGCTTTTCCATGGGCAAAACGGCGTTGTCCCACTTTCTGGGAAATCATTCTTTGAATCTGAGAAGTTGGAATCTGAACCTTCACAGCCTCAGTTTAATCCTCTAGCAGCAAAGGCAGCCACCATTAGTCTCTCAGCTTTTGGACCTGGTGGGCCCTTTGGGTTTGATTCATTCTCTGAGATGTGGAAGAATCAGAAAAAGAATTCCAAATCATCCAAAAAAGAATCTTCAAAGGTACAAGACTAAATATCCTGCTATAGTTCTTCACTTGATTCTGCAATAGAACTTTTAGAGCAAGTTTGTTTTTATGATAAGATCATTCAGGTCCTGATTTATAATACATGATTCCTAAATTTTATTAATTTTCTGGTGAAAATTGATTGTGGTTTGTTGAAACATTTTAAACTTCTCAAATCATGTTGGATTTGAAATTGCACCTGCTGATCATAACTGAACATGTTTGAGCATGCTGAACTTAGATTCTTGTAGCAATTTTAAGTAAGTTATATTGACAGTTACATGTTTTGATTTTCTAGCGAGGAGGTTCGAAGCATGAGGCGATGAGCAATGAGTGGTTGCAAACTGGGAATTGTCCAATGGCCAAGTCATATAGGGCAGTGAGTAATGTCCTGCCACTTGTAGCAAAAGCCCTTCAGCCCCCTGCTGGCATGAATTTGAAGTGCCCCCGAGTAATAGTTGCAGCTAGGGCTGCTATTTCACGAACTGCCCTAGCCAAAAATCTTAGACCACAACCGCTGCCTGCAAAAAGTACTTGCAATTGGGGCACTGGGCATGGCAGCCAATGTTCCTTTAGGAATTTGGAGAGAACATACGAAGAAATTCTCACCTTCTTGGTTTGTGGCTGTCCATGCAGCTGTTCCATTCATAGGCATGCTTAGGAAGTCGGTGTTGATGCCTAAGACCGCTATGGCATTTACAATTGCAGCATCCATTCTAGGACAGGTCATTGGCTCTAGGGCAGAACGATATCGGCTAAGAGCAGTTGCTGATAAAAAGTTGGCTCATATAGATTCTTCTTTCAGTGGGTCTAATTTGGCAGGCGCTAATGGTGGACATTGCAACGAGATTGTTGAGTGGAAAACACTCCCTCTGCAGGTTGCAGGACCATCTTCATCAGCTGACGTTTTCTAACGATGTTCATGGTGTCTTTGATCCTGTTACTACTTTGTGCCCTGCAAAGTCTTGTGTGTGCTTATCTGTTTGTTTGATTATTTTTCATTCAATTCGGTCCTAGAATAAAAGAGATGTCGAGATTTCATTCTCTCTGAGTTCGGAAATTATGATAGATCATGAAAACTATTATGGCAAATCGAGTGTTGTATTGTTGGGCAAAGAATTTTCTGAGCCAGTACCTTGTGTAATTCATACTTTTAAATCTTTGTTTTTACTTGATCTTTGCGTTTTCCAGCAAATCTTCCTGCACAATAGCCCTAGCATTTTAATGAAACTTGAAATTGGTAAGCATTTATAAATGATAAGTGGGGATGATCCTTCATTCTACTTCATCTATTCTCTAACATAACTGCTTTCAGTCATTTACCCTTTTTGTGAGTTTTGATTTGTGGGGAAGTGAAGGAATCAGAATGGCAAAAAAATTGAAAGGAAGAACTTTTCCTTCTCTCCAAATCAAAACTCACAAGTACACCACATAGGGATAGGGATGTAATTAACAAAAGTTTCAAAATATTTATGGGAAACTTATAAAGGAAAAAAAAGTTTTTATAGCAAAACTCTAGTGTTGTTTATTTTTAAATTTAGACTTGAGACTATTAGTATATGGATTATAAAATGACTTGATAGTCTTAAAATTATAATTATAATATCGAATTATAATCCTAAGATTAATAGTTATAATCACAAAATTATAATACTTGTAAACAAATATAGTCTAGCATAAAAATAAGTAATAATTCTTATTGTTAAATGAATTGAATTATAAAATATTTGAGTCGAGAAGATACCTCCTTCAATCCCAAATTAAAATTTAGAAAACATAAAAAACAAAGCGGTTGACTTTTCTTTTCTATGTTTGCTTTTTTTTTCTTTATCTTTCCCATAAGAAATCAATGCTATGTTTATTTGCAAATATTATACTTGGGAGACTATTAATCTCAAATGCCTTATTAGTTTTTAAATTTAGACTTAAGACTATTAGTATATGGATTATAAAATGACTTAATAGTCTTTAAATTATAATTATAATCCCGGGATTATAATCTCAAAACTATTAATCCTAAGATTAAATAGTCATAGTCACGTGTTTATTATTCATGGGATTATTCATGGGATAACTTAAAATAATCACATGTTTTTTTTCTTCAGAATTAATTAAAGTATTGAATTAAAAAATATCGTTTGGAATATTATACCCTTACCAAAAATAAGATTTACTGATTATATATACACTCTCACCTCCCACCCCACCCCAACCTTACCCCCACCCCACCCCACCCCACCCCACCCCACCCCACCCAAACCTAACCCAAAAAAAATAATATTTTCTGATTATGTATACACTCCCACCCCACCCACCCCCACGTTCACTCCTAGTCTGAAAAATAATATTTACTGATTATGTATACACTCTCATCCCGTTAAAGGTGTTAATCGGTAAAAAATCGAACCGATACCGAAAATACCGTACCGGTACTGATCCGAAATTATCGAAAAAACAAGAATCGAAACCGGTACCGAATTACCAGTTTCGGTATCGGTTCGGTTCAAAATCAGTACCGATTTTTTCGGTTAGGTTTTCGGTTATACTGCATGGAAATATATATAATTATTAAATAATTTATATATATATATATATTAATAATTTTTTAAAAAACTAAGAAATCATTAACTATTAATAATAATTAATATATAAAATAAAACTACAAAACATTATTAATATATATATATATATATATATATATATATATATATATATATATAAAATTAATAAAACTGCTATTATATAGAAATTATTTGTGACGCCCCCAAAACAGGTATACATCACCCATCTTGAGTCGCCAAATACATAGTATAAAATTCAAATACAACTTAATAATACAACTGTCGTGTAAAATACGACAAACATAAGCTATGAGTTTTAATACAAATATTGCCATCTAGACAATATCCACACTCAATGGAGTTTTTATTACATTTATTATTACACTATTTCATAGAATAGTGAGAACTACTAATGCTATCATCTGGACCGTCACTCCGTTCCCCGACTAGTCCCAGCTACGTTCTCATTTCCTGAAGAGAACAATGAAAGCAAAAGGGTGAGCTCAACTAGCCCAGTAAAAAATATTATGACTAAGATAATGCAGAATAATTTATCATTAGCCTTCAACAGTGTTAAACTGATAAAATATAACAAACATCAAGTATAACTACAGCGGAACAAACAATCCATTAGAAGAGTCAAGTAGAGAATAAAGTTTACTATCTTCTATGATTTAAAAGGTTTTTCATCACTTTTATCGCTGAGACTCAGCTAAATAAATAATCCACATCATCGAATCACCCCTGCACTACGGCCAAGGATATTCTTTAGTATCATGACCACAATTATCCATACACTACAGGCCAAGAATATTTGCGTATTCATTAATGGTCATGATCATGCCAACAACTGTCCATCAATGCACTACGGGCCAATAAGGACTTTTTTCACATCATTTGTAACATTACAGTCATGATTACATCGAATAATCCCTGGTTATAATCATACCAAGTCCATCTATGCGCTACAGGCCACAGATGACTTTCAACATAATATAAACATGAGGATGATGACAATGATATAAAAATTCAATAAAACAAGTTCAAGAATTAATTTATCCAAGAACTAATAACGTCCAAATTGTCAACATGATACTTCTTTGTAGAGTAAAATTCAAGAATGCTCAGAAGAATATTTCCATGAAAAGATACTGGATGAAGCGCAAATATCAAGGATATTCTACTAATTTCATGGAGTATAGAAGTCAAAACTTTAACCAACTAAGTATAATAAAGAATGGAATAATAAAAGAAATCACCAGGCATGCGATAGACCGTGCATACAGGTTATTCCAACAAAATAATAAATAACAGAACCAGGTCATGCGTAAACTCATAGACAGGATGTTCTAACAGAATAATAAATAACGGAACCAGGTCATGCATAAAGCACCGACAGGTTGTTCCAACAGAATAATAAATAACGGAACCAGGTCATGCATAAAGCACAGACAGGATGTTCCAACAGAATAATAAAGAATGGAATAACAGGAGAATTTCACCATGTATGCGGTACTTCGCATAGACAGGTTATTCCAACATAATAATAAAGAATGGAATAACAGAAGTTTTTTTCATGAAGAAGAAAGAAAGAAATAATACCCCCTACCTTAGAAAAACTTGATACTGGAATAGTGAGGTAGCAGACTTCTCTTCTTCTTTCTCTCTATAATTTCTCTCTATAATAATTGCTCTAAAGCTTTTGTGAATTGGTGAGAAATGAAGGAAGAATGAGCTTCTATTTATAGGAAAATATAGTTTCGATAATTGCACGTTTTGGGGCTCGAAATATTACAGTACTATACCTCTAACTTTTCTTTTATTTTTAATTTAGTCCTGCAATTATTATCAAACTTGCACCACCTCCCCTAATAGTAAATAATGTGAATCAATAGTTCAATCATGTGACTAAATAGCATAATCAAGTAAAAAATACGAATTACACTATAGTACCTCCATCTATACCTCTATTTTTAACTTAGTCATGCAAATATTGTCAATCTTGCACCAACTCCCCTAGTAGTACATGAATGTGATTCAATAGTACACACATGTGAATAAATAGTTATATAAGCATGTGAATTAGTAGCAATTAATTTCTCATTTATCCGATAAATTACCCGATTTATCAATATAACCCCCAGACATCAATTATCATCTGAATATATGTCGATTTCTACTAACACTAATAATCCCAACACAATGGAACTATTAAATTCATCTTTAATTAGCACGAACTAATTCATTATTAATATTATAACTCACAATATTTAACAACCAGGTCGTTTCCAGGAAAGAGGGGGATTTCCGATAAGGATTTCTCCTTATTGACGCGCAATTAGATGACCAAACCTCTCCTTGACAGAACTTCTAGACATTGTAAATATTATAATTTAGTAATATGAATAACTTTGTCGTCTCAATTATTGATTTAATAATAATAAATATTATGCAGATGATACTGTGACAATAATTGAATCAATAATATGAGAGATATGATGCAGCAATTACTGTAGCAATAATTAATTATAACTAAGTGACTTCTCACGTAAGCATCAATAATCAATACCGTGTGCTACTATGCAACCATGTGTATTACTGTACTTTTACTACCGGGTAGTTCAACAGTTTTAACGGTAACACTTTCGCCGTTATTTTTATAAAAAGATAATTCTGTCGTTTTCTAACTACGACCATACTTCCGTTGGGTCCACCAATGATTGTGCCGTCATACGAATATTCCCTGTTAAAACGAATATTCTCCGACCAATCAAATATTATATAACCACTTGCTTACTTTAAAAAATTTATAAATAATACCCACAACTATAACATTATATTATATCCACACCATAATATTCAAAAATATATTTCGAGAGAATTTAATCTTTATTCATAAAAGTTGGGGTCTTACAACCTCTCCTTCTTATGAAATTTCGTCCTCGAAATTAGGGTACGTACCTGGTATATCGAAGAGGTGAGGATATCTTGACTGTAAGACCCCAAATAATTAATAAATGAAATTTAATTTCCTTTAATTATTATTTTGAATAGTAAGGGTTGATTTGATTAATGTGGATAGTTATGGGTAAAATACGCAAATATTTCAAAATAAGCAAGTGGTTATAAAATATTCATTGTTGTTGGGGAATATTCGTTTGGTCGTGGAATATTCGTACTGTCGGGGAATATTCGTACGACGGCGCAGTTATCAGGAATTCTCCTACAACAACAGTTATCAGGCAAGTATAGGTGTGGCTCCATTCGAAGCATTATATGGACGAAAATGTCGCTCTCCAGTATGTTGGGACGAGGTGGGTGAAGCAACATTGTTGGGACCCGAGTTAGTACGTATGACTACTGAGAAGATCCAAACGATTCGACAACGTATACAAACGGCACAAGATCGACAAAAGAGTTATGCGGATCTTCATCGAAAGGACGTAGAATTTAGTGTTGGGGATCATGTATTGTTGCGTGTTGCCCCATGGAAGGGAGTTACAAGATTCGGGAAGAGAGGACAGCTTAATCCACGATTTATTGGTCCGTTTCAAATTCTTGATCGAGTAGGAAATGTAGCCTATAGACTTGCGTTACCTCCAAGTATGTCTCGTGTTCATAATGTTTTTCATATATCTGTGCTTCGTAAATATGTGAAAGACCCGAACCACGTCATTGAGTTAGAACCGGACGAGATAGCCGAAGATTTAACGTATGAGGAGGTACCTGTCAAGATTTTGGATAGGAAGGAGCATGTCCTACGCACGAAGGTAATACCACAAGTTAAAGTTTTGTGGAGGAATCATGCTATAGAGGAAATGACCTGGGAGTTGGAAACGGAAATGAAAGCGAGGTATCCTCACCTTTTCGAAACACCAGGTACGTATGTCAATTTCGAGGACGAAATTTCATAAGGAGGGGAGGTTGTAAAACCCCAAATAATTAATAAATGAAATTTAATTTCCTTTAATTATTATTTTGAATAGTAAGGGTTGATTTGATTAATGTGGATAGTTAAGGGTAAAATACGCAAATATTTCAAAATAAGTAAGTGGTTATAAAATATTCATTGTTGTCGGGGAATATTCGTTTGGTCGTGGAATATTCGTACTGTCGGGGAATATTCGTACGACGGCGCAGCCATGTGTGGGCCCCATAACGGAAAGCGATTGGAGGAAGAAAACGACAAATATAAGTTGTTTAAAAATAACGGCGTAGTTGTTACCTTTTACACTGTTGGGTTACCCGGTGGTTAAAATACAGTAATACGCGTGGTTGCACAGTAGCACACTGTATTGCATAGTATTGTTGAATTATTAATCCTTACGTAAGAAGGCACTACTCAATAATTGCTACAGGAGTTACTGTTCATTACTTTATTGATTCAATAATTGCTGCGTTGATATTTATATTATTATTGTTTCAATAATTGTCACTGCACAGTATTTTCCATTATCAGATCAATAATTCATATTATTTGAATAATATTATCAGATAACATTATTGGCAATGTCTAGAAAGTTCTGTCTAAGGAGAGGTTTGGTCACCTAATTGCGCGCCAGTAAGGAAAAATCCTTAATGGAAAGCCCCCTCTATCCTGGGAACAGCCTGATTGTCAGTACTGTGATTCTGTAATATTATTTTTAATAATTAATTATTGATTATTATGATAAAGAAAATATTTATTTTATGTGGATATAGATGGAGAAAATTTTTAATTTGACAATTGTTGAAAATTAATATTTTATCTTTTTCTGATAAAATAATTCATTTAAATATATTATTTTTATAATATATTAACGATGATATTTTTACAATGAATGTGGGATATATAAGTATATGGGGAGGAAGAGTATTTTTGTGACATTAAATGTTTAACACATGTTTTGTGTGTCGGTGGACACAATTCTTGACCGAAAATTGATTATAGACTGTAAAATCACCCGTTTGTGGATTTCGGATAATTTCTGTTTGGAATTTGGAAAAATTTTCTTCTGCAAAGTTGTAGAGAATTGAAATTCCTATAAAAAATCGCAAGATTTGAATTTTTCTGATAAACGAGTTATTTTTTTTATGAATTATTGAAGTTTTGGAAAATAAAATGATTTTTATTAAATTATGGGTGGGACCCACTTTTATTTTAACATGAGGGCTGCTGATTTTTGGTTCAAAGGTGGCTGGTTTGAATTATCAACAATGATGGCATGCGTAGGAATTATTAGAAATAATATTAATTTATTATTTTAGTCTCCTTTGGCGTTCTAACATTTTTCTATAAATAGAGGGCTAAGTTAGAATTGAAAATCACACCAGAAACAAAGTTTTCTCTCTTTCTCTCTCTATATTATCGAGCGTATTCTTGTGAGTATACTTTGAGTGTTGATATACGGTGCGAGTTTCTGTCAGCACTATACCGAAATTCAGTCAGAAGTACGGTTATTTTGAGGTAAGGGATGTTATTTTCTTCTTAAATGATATTATTTTCTTCAATATCATTATGCCGAAATATTGGTGAACGTTTTTATCAAATTTGAAACTTTTGTGCCGGAGTTACTATTCATGTATACGGTACTATTCACGTATACGGCACTATTCACGAATACGGCACTATTCTCAGAATTTTTTTTTCTTTTCGTCTAAAATATCTATTGTGGATACTAGCTTTGATTGTATCCATGTTTTGATCATTCTTGAATTTTACATCACTATGATTATCTTTGAGGTATTTTTGGACATGGATAAAACAAAGTACGAATCCTTAATCCTTAATCCTTGCCATTTTGTTTCACTGGATTCGCTTCTTTAAAAATATTTTTTATCATCTTCAGTCTTAAAGGATGTTATTATTGAATATCTTTGGCCTGTAGTGCAAAGATGAATGATTTCTGATGAATATCTTTGGCCCGTAGTGCAAAGATGAACACGTGTTTAGATGAACATGACCAACATATGAATATCCTTGGCCTGTAGTGCAAGGATGAATATATGATTCAAGATGTGCATTGATTGATGTTACAAGGATAAAAATACTGTTGATGGACTTGTTGTCTATTGTATTCTATTAGATTTTTTTCCCTGTTGAAGACTAACGATAATTTGTTGTATATTATCTTAGTCATAATATTCTTTACTGAGCTAGTTGAGCTCACCCTTTTCCTTTTTGTTCCATTTTTTCTTCTCAGGAGACGAGAATATAGCGAGTACGAGTCGGGGTATGAATTGATGGTCCTTGAGAGAGTTGTTTAGTAGTCCTCACCATTTTTGTAAAATAATGTATCAATAATTATGATGAGGATTTATTTGTATGTGGATATTGTCTAGATGGCAATATCTGTATTTAAACTCACAGTTATATGTTGTAATAATAAAGTTGAAGTTAATTCTGTACCATGTATTTGACAACTCAGAATGGGTGATGTATACCTGTTTTGGGGGCGTCACAGTTGGTATCAGAGCTTAGGGATATGATCTCTGGCGGATATCGGGGAATAGAACTAGGAGGGGAGAGACGAGTAATTCCTTCGCTAGTGTGTCCTACCTAAGCTTATTTGTTAGTTGGTCAGTATATAGGGATATTATGTGATATGTGATTTGCTTAATTAACCCTTTTTTTATGGCAGTATTTAAGAATGGCAACCAAGAATGTTAACAGTGGAGTTAATGAGACCGTAGAGATGCCTGTACTTACCAACGAGGAGAACGTGCAACAGGCTGGCAATGTTCCTCCTGTGAACAACACCACTGATCAGACGATGAACGACGCAATGTTTAGAAGCTTTTTACAGTTCATGCAAAATCAGACGAGGGAGACTCGTGCTCAAAATACTGGAGGAAAAGATAGCAATTCACGAGTTGTCACAGCCAAGCAGTTCAAAGAGTTGGGACCACCAGAATTTAAGGGAAAGCCAGATCCGATCATGGCGGAAACATGGGTCATGCAAATTACCAAGATATTCGATGTCTTGGGATGCACGTAGGAACAGAAGGTTCCGTTCGCCACCTTTATGTTTCGTGGCGAGGCAAACTACTGGCGGGAGTCTGTGTAGCGTACCCATCTAGCCGCACTCAGCATGTCTTGGGAGACGTTTCAGAAACTATTTAATGACAAATACTTTCCTGAAAGTGTTCGTCATATGAAGGAAGTGGAGTTCATCAGATTAGAACAAAATAACATGACGGTGTCTCAGTACGAGGCAAAGTTTGCAGAGTTATCCAGGTTTGCACCTCATTTGGTGGAGAATGAGGAACGTATGACGCGGATGTTTCTGAGAGGTTTGAAACCCGGCATACTACAATATTCCATCTCTCATAAATTTTCTCTCTATTCAGATGTTGTTAATAGGGCTCAATTGTTGGAGCGAGATAACGAGTACGGTCAACCGAGGTACCACAATCAGGATCATACTGGAGATAACAGTCAACAAAATAACAATAACCAGTGGAGAAAGAAAAAGACGGACAAGAATGGTAACCACTCTAGTGGTAATTATAGCCACGAAAATAGAAGAAGCGAGTCAGGAGGAGATTTTAAAAAGAGGAGATTCAACAACGACAATGTGAAAATGGCAGCACCAGCAACAACTGGTTCCAAGGGAGGGGAACGACCACCGGTCATATGCTACAAATGCGGAAAAGAGGGACATATCAGTCCAAACTGCCCACAACAGTTCAAGGTATGTTATAATTGTGGAAAGGAAAGACATATCGCTCGAGATTGTACGGTAACGAAACCAATTCCAGCGGGGACGGTGATTCAGAAGGCTATCCCAGAAAAGTCAAAGTCAACGGTTCCTGGAAGAGCGTTTATTGTGACTGGTCAAAATACGAGGAACCCAAACGAGGTGATCACGGGTAAGCTATTTATAAATTCTTGCGAAGTTTATACCTTACTTGATACCGGTGCTACCCATTCATTTATCTCTCTTGCTTGCACTCAACGTTTAAACTTGACTCCGGAGAAATTAGACTTTGACCTATCTGTGGAAACTCCGTTAGGAGAAACTTTTATCACATCCACTGTTTATAAATCTTGTTTCATTCAAGTTGGCACCATCACCTTACCTGTTGACCTGATCTCTTTAAAGATACTTGCTTTTGATGTGATTTTAGGGATTGGTTGGTTAACTACTCATCATGCCAAAATTGATTGTTTTCGTAAGGTTGTTAGTTTTCATATTCCTAATCAACCTGTTGTTCGAATTCAGGCAACTAAACCATTAAAATCAATCACTGTCATATCTAATCATAAAGCTATTCGTTTATTGAAAAACGGATGTCAAGCTTTCTTAGCCCATGTTATGGATTTGAATAAAGACACGTCAAAATTGAATAATATTCCTGTTGTTATTGACTTTCCTGACGTATTTCCTGAAGAACTTCCCGGTCTACCCCCAGAACGTGAAGTTGAATTCTTTATTGATCTTGAACCTGGTACAAAGCCCATTTCTAAAACCCCATATCGAATGGCTCCTATTGAACTTCAGGAGTTAAAGGTCCAATTACAGGAATTGTTGGACATCGGATTCATTCGTTCTGGTACATCTCCTTGGGGTGCTCCTGTTTTATTCGTAAAGAAGAAAGACGGGAGTATGCGACTTTGTATTGACTATAGGGAATTGAACCATGTCACCATCAAGAATAGGTATCCTCTACCTCGTATTGATGACTTGTTTGACCAGTTGCAAGGAGCACAATTCTTTTCAAAAATCGATCTTCGTTCTGGATATCATCAGCTGAAGATTAGAACTGAGGATATTCCAAAGACTGCCTTCAGAACTCGGTACGGGCATTATGAATTCTTAGTCATGTCTTTTGGATTGACTAATGCTCCTGCGGCCTTCATGGATATGATGAACCGAGTATTCAAGGATTATTTGGATCAGTTCGTTGTTGTCTTTATTGATGACATCCTAATATATTCCAAAAGCCGTGAAGATCATGAGCACCATTTGAAGCTGGTACTCCAAAGGCTTCGTGAAAACAAGTTATATGCTAAGTTGAAGAAATGCGAGTTCTGGCTTGAGGAAGTAGCATTCCTTGGGCACGTGGTGTCAAAACATGGAGTATCTGTGGACCCGGCGAAGATTGAAGCAATACAAAGTTGGGAGCAATCGAAGACGGTGACTGAAGTACGTAGTTTTTTGGGCTTAGCTGGTTATTATCGGAGATTCGTGGAAGGGTTTTCTCAAATCGCTACTCCGTTAACTCATCTAACTCGGATGGATACAAAATTCATTTGGAGCGAGGAATGCGAGAAGAGTTTCCAAGAGCTTAAAAGGAAACTTATTTCGGCACCTGTTCTAACAATACCATCTGGTTCGGATGGATTTGTTATCTACAGCGATGCTTCAGGCAAAGGGTTAGGCTGTGTTCTCATGCAACATGGGAAAGTCATAGCCTATGCCTCGCGACAACTTAAAGAATATGAGAGGAATTATCCTACTCATGATCTAGAATTGGCAGCAGTCGTTTTCGCACTAAAGATCTGGAGGCACTATCTATATGGGGAGAAAGTGGAGATATATTCAGACCATAAAAGCCTCAAATATTTCTTCACTCAAAAAGAACTCAACATGCGGCAGCGACGTTGGCTCGAGCTATTAAAAGACTACGACCACACTATTCAATACCATCCTGGAAAAGCAAACGTGGTAGCTGACGCGTTGAGTAGAAGATCATATGCAGGAACAAGTGTGATGATGTCAAGTATACGCATAGAGCCAACTTTAATAGAAAAAGTTAAGGTTGCTCAAGCCAACGATCCGGAGTTGATGCATATGAAGAGGAAAGTACAAGAATGTGTTATTCCAGAAGCAAGAATCGATGAAGAGGGAATACTTCGAGTCAATTCTAGACTTTGCGTTCCTAACGATTCTGATTTGAAGTACAAGATAATGATGGAGGCACACAATACACCGTTTACAATTCATCCTGGAAGTACCAAAATGTATCGTGATCTTCGACATACATTTTGGTGGAACAATATGAAGAGAGAGATTGCAAAGTTTATTTCAACTTGTTTAACTTGTCAACGAGTAAAGGCGGAGCATCAAGTACCAAAGGGTCCATTGCAACCACTTAAGATTCCGAAATGGAAGTGGGAGCACATTACAATGGATTTCGTTACAGGTCTTCCCAAGGTTTCTCAAGGTATAGATGCGATTTGGGTTATTGTTGATAGATTAACCAAGTCCGCCCATTTCTTGCCGATACGTGAGACTTATTCCCTTGAACGTCTTGCTCAAATGTATGTAAATGAGATTGTGAGGTTGCATGGCATGCCAGTATCTATAGTTTTGGATCGTGACCCAAGATTCACTTCAAGATTTTGGGTTAGCTTGCAAAAAGCTATGGGTACGGATTTACGATTCAGTTCGGCATACCATCCTCAAACGGACGGATAGTCAGAGAGGACTATTCAAACTCTTGAAGATTTATTAAGACTATGTGTCCTAGACTTCAAGGGCAGTTGGGATAAGTATTTGCCATTGGTGGAATTCTCCTACAACAACAGTTATCAGGCAAGTATAGGTGTGGCTCCATTCGAAGCATTATATGGACGAAAATGTCGCTCTCCAGTATGTTGGGACGAGGTGGGTGAAGCAACATTGTTGGGACCCGAGTTAGTACGTATGACTACTGAGAAGATCCAAACGATTCGACAACGTATACAAACGACACAAGATCGACAAAAGAGTTATGCGGATCTTCATCGAAAGGACGTAGAATTTAGTGTTGGGGATCATGTATTGTTGCGTGTTGCCCCATGGAAGGGAGTTACAAGATTCGGGAAGAGAGGACAGCTTAATCCACGATTTATTGGTCCGTTTCAAATTCTTGATCGAGTAGGAAATGTAGCCTATAGACTTGCGTTACCTCCAAGTATGTCTCGTGTTCATAATGTTTTTCATATATCTGTGCTTCGTAAATATGTGAAAGACCCGAACCACGTCATTGAGTTAGAACCGGACGAGATAGCCGAAGATTTAACGTATGAGGAGGTACCTGTCAAGATTTTGGATAGGAAGGAGCATGTCCTACGCACGAAGGTAATACCACAAGTTAAAGTTTTGTGGAGGAATCATGCTATAGAGGAAATGACCTGGGAGTTGGAAACGGAAATGAAAGCGAGGTATCCTCACCTTTTCGAAACACCAGGTACGTATGTCAATTTCGAGGACGAAATTTCATAAGGAGGGGAGGTTGTAAAACCCCAAATAATTAATAAATGAAATTTAATTTCCTTTAATTATTATTTTGAATAGTAAGGGTTGATTTGATTAATGTGGATAGTTAAGGGTAAAATACGCAAATATTTCAAAATAAGTAAGTGGTTATAAAATATTCATTGTTGTCGGGGAATATTCGTTTGGTCGTGGAATATTCGTACTGTCGGGGAATATTCGTACGACGGCGCAGCCATGTGTGGGCCCCATAACGGAAAGCGATTGGAGGAAGAAAACGACAAATATAAGTTGTTTAAAAATAACGGCGTAGTTGTTACCTTTTACACTGTTGGGTTACCCGGTGGTTAAAATACAGTAATACGCGTGGTTGCACAGTAGCACACTGTATTGCATAGTATTGTTGAATTATTAATCCTTACGTAAGAAGGCACTACTCAATAATTGCTACAGGAGTTACTGTTCATTACTTTATTGATTCAATAATTGCTGCGTTGATATTTATATTATTATTGTTTCAATAATTGTCACTGCACAGTATTTTCCATTATCAGATCAATAATTCATATTATTTGAATAATATTATCAGATAACATTATTGGCAATGTCTAGAAAGTTCTGTCTAAGGAGAGGTTTGGTCACCTAATTGCGCGCCAGTAAGGAAAAATCCTTAATGGAAAGCCCCCTCTATCCTGGGAACAGCCTGATTGTCAGTACTGTGATTCTGTAATATTATTTTTAATAATTAATTATTGATTATTATGATAAAGAAAATATTTATTTTATGTGGATATAGATGGAGAAAATTTTTAATTTGACAATTGTTGAAAATTAATATTTTATCTTTTTCTGATAAAATAATTCATTTAAATATATTATTTTTATAATATATTAACGATGATATTTTTACAATGAATGTGGGATATATAAGTATATGGGGAGGAAGAGTATTTTTGTGACATTAAATGTTTAACACATGTTTTGTGTGTCGGTGGACACAATTCTTGACCGAAAATTGATTATAGACTGTAAAATCACCCGTTTGTGGATTTCAGATAATTTCTGTTTGGAATTTGGAAAAATTTTCTTCTGCAAAGTTGTAGAGAATTGAAATTCCTATAAAAAATCGCAAGATTTGAATTTTTCTGATAAACGAGTTATTTTTTTTATGAATTATTGAAGTTTTGGAAAATAAAATGATTTTTATTAAATTATGGGTGGGACCCACTTTTATTTTAACATGAGGGCTGCTGATTTTTGGTTCAAAGGTGGCTGGTTTGAATTATCAACAATGATGGCATGCGTAGGAATTATTAGAAATAATATTAATTTATTATTTTAGTCTCCTTTGGCGTTCTAACATTTTTCTATAAATAGAGGGCTAAGTTAGAATTGAAAATCACACCAGAAACAAAGTTTTCTCTCTTTCTCTCTCTATATTATCGAGCGTATTCTTGTGAGTATACTTTGAGTGTTGATATACGGTGCGAGTTTCTGTCAGCACTATACCGAAATTCAGTCAGAAGTACGGTTATTTTGAGGTAAGGGATGTTATTTTCTTCTTAAATGATATTATTTTCTTCAATATCATTATGCCGAAATATTGGTGAACGTTTTTATCAAATTTGAAACTTTTGTGCCGGAGTTACTATTCATGTATACGGTACTATTCACGTATACGGCACTATTCACGAATACGGCACTATTCTCAGAATTTTTTTTTCTTTTCGTCTAAAATATCTATTGTGGATACTAGCTTTGATTGTATCCATGTTTTGATCATTCTTGAATTTTACACCACTATGATTATCTTTGAGGTATTTTTGGACATGGATAAAACAAAGTACGAATCCTTAATCCTTAATCCTTGCCATTTTGTTTCACTGGATTCGCTTCTTTAAAAATATTTTTTATCATCTTCAGTCTTAAAGGATGTTATTATTGAATATCTTTGGCCTGTAGTGCAAAGATGAATGATTTCTGATGAATATCTTTGGCCCGTAGTGCAAAGATGAACACGTGTTTAGATGAACATGACCAACATATGAATATCCTTGGCCTGTAGTGCAAGGATGAATATATGATTCAAGATGTGCATTGATTGATGTTACAGGGATAAAAATACTCCGGTCCCAACAACGTTGCTTCACCCACCTCATCTCAGTATATTGGAGAACAACACTTTCTTCCATACAACGCCTCAAATGGAGCCATGCCAATACTTGCTTGATAACTGTTATTGTAGGAAAACTCTACCAATGGTAAAAACTTGTCCCAATTTCCTTTGAAGTCAAGGACACAGAGTCTTAATAAATCTTTAAGAGTTTGAATAGTCCTTTCCGACTGCCTGTTTGTTTGAGGATGATATGCTGAGCTAAATCGTAAATCCGTGCCCAAAGCTTTTTGCAAACTAACCCAAAATCGTGAAGTGAATCTTGGGTCTCGATCAGAAACTATGGACACTGGCATACCATGCAATCTTACAATCTCGTTTATGTACTTACGAACAAGACGTTCAAGTGTATAAATTTCTCGTATAGGTAAGAAATGAGAAGACTTGATCAATTTATTAATAATGACCCAAATCGTATCTATGCTTTGAGAAACCTTGGGAAGACCAGTAACGAAATCCATGATAATGTGCTCTGATGAGTGAGTTTTATACTCATAATTGCGTGCATTTGAACTTAATCTTTTGGATGTTTTTAAGTGTTTATGTCTATTCATGCATGTTTTATGTTGTTTTATAGGAATTAGGACAAAAGTTACTTGGATCGACGTTTGGGATGGCTAGATGCGCATTTTCGGCTTGCCATTTACACAATAGTCACTTCAGAGACAATTTAAGTATTGCTCGGGACCTTATTTCAAAAAACTTAAAAAATGAAAGTTGTAGATCTACATCTCCTCTTTCCGAAACATCTTAAATAATAGAAATCGGAGTTCATACGAAGAAGTTATGGCCATTTTCTCAAAGGACGTCGAAGCAGAAAATTTTCGAAAAAGCCCCAGTGTCGGGGCGCCCAACCAAGGCTTATGCCCAGCGCTGGGGCACTGGAAGGCAGTGTCGCAGCGCCGTGCCTAGCGCTGGGGCACTGGGGAAGTCAGTGGTCAGGCTTGGATGCGTTTTGGGATGAATTTTGACACTTTTTTGACTCCAAATTGGATTGGGTTTGTTCCTAATCTAAAAATTGGACTTGTAACCTATAAATACATGATGAAAGGCATAAAATAAAGAGAGATTAAATAGATTAGATTAGAGATATACTCCATTAGATTAGAACATAACCCTAGTTCTTATTAATTTTAGAGATTGAATCAACTTGGAGATCATTGAAGATCAAGAGCAGGAGCAAGAGGAGAACATCAAATTTGCTGACAACAAATTCTATTCTCTTCTCGTATCATACTTTTATCTTTTAATATCTATTCAGTTGTGGATTCTTGATTTCAATTCATTAATTATGAACTAACTCTTTTATTAAGATTTCAATTGAACCTTTTATGTCTATAAATTAGTTATTTGATTTATTCCAATTATTTATGTCAAAGTGAATTGTTTATCTTGTCTTGTGCTTATTGCTTAATTATTTGATCAATAATTATCCTTGTTACTCTAGAAGGAATTGGAAGAAGAATTCTAGGGTTAGAACTGGGCATGATAACATGTGACTTAGTTATTTGCATAGTGAATAATTAAGTTTGTGAATTGAATGGAAATATCTGTTCACTACATGTAACACATAAGGAATTAGAATTGAAGGAGTTTAATTCAATTGTTTTGCATAGGAATATAACAAGATTAATCTGGATTAAATAGAAGTCAATTGATCACTTGGAAAAGGACTTTTGGCATTTGAGAATTTCTGTTAACAATTCAGTAGGCATAATAATTGGGATAATTGGATAATTGATTTATAGTTCATAATTGGGGATATTGAAGTCTTAATATTTATTTATCTGAATTTAGTCATAAAGCAATTCAGTTTAATTAGTTAATTTAGTTTTCTTAATTAGAAAAATCATGATTTGAGATTGTTTAAATAAAATTAGTTTGGTTAAGAATTAATACTTGGTGATTTTTATTAAATAATTCCTCGTGGGAACGATACTCTACTTTCACTTTATTATTTGTTGACTGTGTATACTTGCACGTATTCATTGATTGCAAAATCGATCAATAAATTTTTGGCGCCGCTGTCGGGGAATTAGTTTAATAATTTTGCCAATATTAATTTTTATCAAATTAGTTTTAATTTAAACATTTTTTTCTTTAATTCTCTTTCAATTTTTTTCTTTCTCTCTTTTCAGGTACCATGGATGACTTTGCGTATCAATGGCCATACACGAACATAACTCGACCAATGGAAATATGGAGCCCACCATCCACACAACAAGTAGCAATGGTTTGTGAGTTATGTGCTAGGGAGTCATACTACAGATCAATGTGCCATCAATTGGGAATCAGCTCAGTTCATAGGGAGCTATAATCAATCTACCCAACCGTATCCGAATCAAAATGCATATAATCCAGAGCCAATATAAATTGAGGCAAATTCGAAGACGTTGGAGGTTATCGCAGCCCAACAGAGTCGAAGGATGGTAAAAATGACTCAGCCAAGGGGAACGGAGAATGATGGACTCGCGACAGCACTTTCTGCATTATCAACACAAATTGAGACACTTTTGAAGATGTTCGACGCTTTTGAAGCTCAACGTCGTCAAAGTGTGGCGGTTACTTGTGATTATTGTGCTGGAAATCATATGAATCATCAATGCACCACCAGTTTCGAGTCGGTACCGTATGGTGGTGATTACCCCAATAATTATGTCTATCCCAATAACTATTATCAGGATTGGGGATATCACCCGGATTTTTCATGGAGCCATACGCATCAAGATCAATTTTATGCTCCAAGTCCAATATACCCACCGGATTTCTCGTGTCCACCTCCACTACAACAGGAAGAACATTCAAATTTGGAGGAAGTTTTGTCCAAGTACATAGCTTCATGTGAGGAGAGGAGGATTAATCAAGAGATATTGAGTCAAAATTTTACAAACCAAACGGAACAACTAACCAATGCCTCGAACATTTGTCCTCAATACACTTGGCTCTATGACATGAATTCCGAGACTGATGGTGAGCCCGAACCAAATCTGCAACCGGATGTGCAAAATGATATAGATGTTGAAAGAGAGGAAAGACTTGGGGACCAAGAAAAGGAGATCAGCGAAGATTTAACTGTAAGATTCAACGAAGATGAACCGATTTTATTAGTATCCCATGTGCCTCCTCCACCAAAGTTCAAGAATCCGGGCAGTTTTGCAAAACCATACCCAATTGGCAGTCATGTCGTAGGCAAAGCTCTTTGTGACATAAGAGCTAGTACAACTGTGGAGTCATGGTGGGTTAAAAAGGAAAATATAGAGGAAGAGCCCATTGTGTTTGACAAGCTTCCATGCCCCAATCTGATCATAGACGTAATGGAGAAAAAACCTAGTTGTTGGACGTTCTTAATAGGGAACCTATCTACAAAGAGCATACTAGGTGATTTTAATTCAAGGGTCTTTGCTAATGGGAACCTCCCAAAAGAGACATTATTACTGATGGATGGAGGGTTCCTTAATTTTCGTAGGGGAATTGGATAGAGAATTGAAGAAGTCAGGCTGAGACTATAAAACAAGCGCTTATTAGGAGGCAACCCAAGTTTAATTTTTATTTTTATTTTTTATTAGGTTTTATATTAGTAGTTTTGAATTTGTATTTATTTAGGATTTAATAAAATTGTGTCTATCATGGTTTACAGGTTATTCAAGTCAAATTCAAGCGTGGTGCCCAATTTGTTCCATGTGCTTAGCATATTCTCCAAACTTAGCGGACAAGGAGGAAGATTGCTATAATTTCAAGGAAGTCCTCTGCTTTAATTTTTTCTATTTTAGTCATTGAGGACAATGTCTAGTTTAAGTTTGGGGGCATTCTAGTGTCGTATTGCATATAGTTAGTTATCTGCATAGTAGTTCATATTTTTTATGTGTTAGCATTGTATTTTTTTAGGTTGCATATAATACATGGTAGTTAATTGCATATGCATACATAGGTTATATTAGTATGTGTTCATATAGTATAATTGCTTCTTTTTTTTGCATGAATCTGTGCGATTAGTTGGTATGGTCTTAGCTCGGCCTATGATAAGATTGGTATTAATTGTTAACTTGAATAGTGTTGATAATTGATAATGAGTTCTAATTTTAAACATGAAGAAAATATGAGCCTGTCTGAAACTTATGTAACCGGATAGCACTTAAAGTTTAATTGTTTTAATTCACTTGGTTTCAAGGGTTTCATAATTTGTTTCTGAGGGAAAATCTTGGTTAAAATTTAAGAAAATTAGTGAACTGACGGTAAAGGTTGGAATAACGTAAAAGCTTGAGTTTGGGGGAATCTATGGTATATAATATACAAAATGAAAATGAAAAAAAAGAGAAAATGAAAAAAAAGAGAAAATGAAAAAATGATGAAAAGAAAAAAAAATAGAAAATCTAGAAAAAGAAAAAAAATGAATATACACTGTGGCATGCTTGTCTAGTTTTGTGGCATTTGTTACTTGAGTAAGTAAGCCCGAGGGGATTGTCTTTACACCTAGCGCCCTAAGGTCTTAATGGCTTGGGAGTCGTTGGTCGAAAGCTCGTTAAGGTAGCACTGAAAAGCCTAAGGGAATAGGACATTACACATCATGAGAAAAATAAAAAAATGAATAAAACACGAGAAAGAGCAAAAATGCCCTCGTGGTTGAATAAAAGTATAAATAAATCTTGTATTTACCCTTAGACTTGGTAATTGCTTAGTTTTAACTGGAGTTGTTATGTTCACAAAAGTAATTGAATTGGAACTAAAAGTTTCCTTCTAAGAAGTTTGTTATGTGATTATTTTGAATTGTGGTTGGTTAGAATGGTTAACAAGCACACACGCACAACATAGGTGATGACAGGTTTGGATTGACTAACTCGTTAGAGTTATGGACTTTGATTTGATCGGATAAATTATTTGAGTATCATTGGTATCTTTGAGGCCTGTTACTATATATCATATTAATTTATTACAGGGTTCGTAGGTATATTAGGAAGTAGATCATGCATATGGATTCATGTAGTTAATTTACGTTGTTTATTTTTAGTTCTTTTGTGTTTTTGCTTGAGAACAAGCAAATGTTTAAGTTTGGGGGTATTTGATGAGTGAGTTTTATACTCATAATTGCGTGCATTTGAACTTAATCTTTTGGATGTTTTTAAGTGTTTATGTATATTCATGCATGTTTTATGTTGTTTTGTAGGAATTGGGACAAAAGTTACTTAGATCGACGTTTGGGGTGGCTAGATACACGTTTTCGGCTTGCCATTTACACAGTAGTCACTTCAGAGCCAATTTGAGTATTAATTGGGACCTTATTTCAAAAAACTTAAAGAATAAAAGTTGTAGATCTACGTCTTCTCTTTCTGGAACATCTTAAATCATTGAAATCGGAGTCCACACGAAGACGTTATGGCCATTTTCCCAAAGGGCGTCGAAGCAAAAAATTTTCAAAAAAGCCCTAGCACCAGGGTGCCCAACCAAGGCTTATTCCCAGCGCCGGGGCGCTGGAAGGCAGTGTCGCAGCGCCGTACCCAGTGCTGGGGCGCTGGGGAAGTCAGTGGTCAGGTTTGGACGCGTTTTAGGACGAATTTTGACACCTTTTTGACTCCAAATTGGATTGGGTTTGTTCTTAAGCTAAAAATTGAACTTGTAACCTATAAATACATGATGTAAGGCATAAAATAAAGAGAGATTACATAGATTAAATTAGAGATATACTCCATTAGATTAGAATATAACCCTAGTTCTTATTAGTTTTAGAGATTGAAAGCAACTTGGAGATCATTGAAGATCAAGAGTAGGAGCAAGAGGGGAGCATCAGATTTGCTGACAACAGATTCTATTCTCTTCTCTTATCATACTTTTATCTTTTAATATCTATTCAGTTGTAGATTCTTGATTTCAATTCATTAATTATGAACTAACTCTTTTATTAAGATTTCAATTGAACCTTTTATGTCTATAAATTAGTTATTTGATTTATTCCAATTATTTATGTCAAAGTGAATTGTTTATCTTGTCTTGTGCTTATTGCATAATTATTTGATCAATAATTACCTTGTTACTCTAGAAGGAATTGGAAGAAGAATTCTAGGGTTAGAACTGGGCATGATAACATGTGACTTAGTTATTTACATAGTGAATAATTAGGTTTGTAAATTAAATGGAAATATTTGTTCACCACATGTAATCACATAAGGAATTGGAATTGAAGGAGTTTAATTCAATTATTTTGCATAGGAATATAGCAAGATTAATCTGGATTAAACAGAAGTCAATTAATCACTTGGAAAAGGACTTTTGGCATTTGAGAATTTCTGATAACAATTCAGTAGGCATAATAATTAAGATAATTGGATAATTGATTTATAGTTCATAATTGGGGATATTGAAGTCTTAATCTTTATTTATATGAATTTAGTCATAAAGCAATTCAGTTTAATTAGTTAATTTAGTTTTCTTAATTAGAAAAATCACGATTTGAGATTGTTTAAATAAAATTAGTTTGGTTAAGAATTAATACTTGGTGATTTTTATGAAATAATTCTTCGTGGGAACGATACTCTACTTTCACTTGATTACTTGTTGACCGTGTATACTTGCACATATTCATTGATTGCGAAATCGATCAACATGCTCCCACTTCCATTCTGGAATTTCAAGTGGTTGCAATGGACCTTTTGGCACTTAATGCTCCGCCTTGACTCGTTGACAAGTTAGACACCTTGAGATAAACTCCGCGATCTCTCTCTACATATTGCTCCACCAAAATGTATGTCGAAGATCACGATACATTTTTGGTACTCCCAGGATGGATTGCAAACGGTGTGTTGTGCGCCTCCATCAGTGATTTTATACTTTAAATCAGGGTTGTTAGGAACACAAAGTCTGGAGTTGACTCGAAGTATTCCTTCTTATCGATTCTTGCTTCCGAAATAGCACCTTCTTGTAATTTCTTCCTCATACGCATCAGCTCTAGGTCTGTAGCTTGAGCAGCTTTAACTTTATCGATTAAAGTCGGTTCTACTCGTATATTCGCCATCATCACATGGGTCCCTGGAGTCTTTAACTCTATCTCCTATCCTTTATAAGTCATATAAAATGGGCCTTTTGCATTGACAATAATGCACTCGTACCCGCATATGATCTTCTACTCAATGCATCAGCTACTACGTTCGCTTTTCTAGGATGGTATTGAATGGTATGATTGTAATCTTTCAACAACTCAAGCCATCGTCATTACCGCATGTTGAGTTCCTTTTGAGTGAAAAAATATTTGAGGCTTTTATAATCCGTATAGATCTCCCCCTTCTCTCCATACAGGTAATGCCTCCAAATCTTAAGCGCAAAAACGACTGCTGCCAACTCTAGATCATGAGTAGGATAATTCCTCTCATATTCTTTGAGTTGTTGTGAGGCATAGGCTATGACTTTCTAATGTTGCATGAGAACACATCCTAACCCTTTGCCTGACGCATCATTGTAGATGACAAATCCCTCCGAGCCAGATGGTATTGTCAGAACAGGTGATGTAATGAGTCTTCTCTTGAGTTCTTGAAAACTCTTCTCACATTCCTTGCTCCAATCGAACTTTGTATCTTTTCGAGTCAGCTGAGTTAATGGAGTAGCGATTCGAGAAAACCCTTCTTTGAATCTCCAATAATAATCAGCTAAGCCGAGAAAGCTACGTACTTCGGTCACTGACTTAGGTTGCTCCCAGCTTTGAATTTCTTGAATCTTTGTCGGGTCAACAGATATTCCATGATTTGATATTACATGCCCAAGGAATGCAACTTCCTTAAGCCAGAACTCGCATTTCTTCAACTTGGCATATAGCTTGTTTTCACGAAGCTTTTGGAGTATCAGCCTCAAGTGTTGCTCATGGTCTTCACGGGTTTTGGAGTATATTAGGATGTCATCAATAAAGACGACTACAAAGTGATCCAAATATTTCTTGAATACTCGGTTCATCATGTCCATGAAGGCAGCAGGAGCATTAGTCAATCCAAAAGACATGACTAGGAATTCATAATACCCATACCGAGCTCTGAAAGAAGTCTTTGGAATGTCATCGATTTTAATCTTCAACTGATGATATCCGAAACGAAGATCAATCTTTGAAAAAAATTTGGCGCCTTGCAACTGGTCAAACAGGTAATCAATGCGAGGCAACGGGTACCTATTTTTGATGGTGACATGATTCAACTCCCGATAATTAATACAAAGTCGCATACTTCCATATTTCTTCTTCACGAATAGAACAGGAGCACCCCAAGAAGACGTACTAGGTCGAATGAAACTAATGTCTAACAATTCCTGCAGTTGGGGTTTTAACTCCTGAAGTCCAATAGGAACCATTCGATATGGGGCTTTGGAAATGGATTTTGTACCGGGTTCAAGGTCGATACCAAACTCGATTTCACTCTCCGGGGGTAAGCCATGAAGTTCTTCGGGGAATACGTCAGGAAAATTATTAACAATAGAAATATCTTTCAAATCTGACGTATTTTTGTTTAAATATGTGACATGAGCTAAGAAAGCTTGACATCCATTTTTTAATAAATGAATAGCTTTATGGCTTGAGATGACCATGATTGATTTTAATGGTTTGGTCACTTAAATTCGCATAATAGGTTGATTAGGAATATGAAAGCTAACAACCTTATGAAAACAATCAATTTTAGCATGATGAGTAGTTAACCAATCAATCCCTAGAATCACGTCAAATGCAAGAATTTTTAAAGAAATAAGATCGACAAGTAACGTGCGGTTACCGATTTGAATCAAACAAGACTTATAAACAGTGGATGTAATGAAGGTTTCTCCCAACGGAGTTTCAATCGATAAGTCAAAGTCTAATTTCTTCGGAGTCAAATTTAAACGTTGAGCGTAAGTAGGAGAAATAAAATAATGGGTAGAATTGGTATCAAATAAGGTATAGACTTTGCTAGAGTTTATGATAAGCTTACCCGTGATGACCTCGTTAGGTTTCCTTACTTTCTGGGAGGTTACGACAAGCGCTCTCCCTTGAACTACCGACTTTGACTTTTCTGGGACGGCCTTTGGTGCCTCCATCCCAAATGGACTTGTCTTTGGTGCACGACAAAATTGGGCTAGGTGACCTTCTCTTCCACAATTATAACACGCTTTGGATTGCATCGCGCAGTTTGGACTGATATGTCCATCCCCCTCCGCATTTGAAGCATATGATAGGTGGTCGTTCTCCTTCCTTAACAATGGGTGTTGATGCTGACGTCTTTCTATCATTGTTGAATCTCTTTTCTTGAAATGTCCATTCTTATTGTCTTGGCCTATTATTACCATCGAAGTTGTTACTATTTCTGGCATGTTGATTCCCTCCACGTTTGTTATCACCACTTCGATGACTGCTACCACTGGTATTATCATTTTGCCTACTGCTTTCTCTTGGTTGCATTGATTCGTTATCGCTCTCCAATAACTGAGCCCTATTTACAACATCTGAATACAAACACAGTTTATGAGAAATTAGATATTGACGTATCTCGGGTTTCAAACCTCTTAGAAACTATCCGCGTCATTCTCTCCTCATTGTCAACCAAGTGAGACGCAAATCGGGACAACTCGACAAACTTAGCTTCGTACTGCGACACGATCATATTGTTCTGCTCCAACTTGATGAATTCTACCTCTTTCATGTGACGAATACTTTTGGGGAAGTACTTGTCGTTGAATAGTTCTTGGAACTTCTCCCAAGACATCTTCAGTGCGGTAGGTTGAGTACGCTTTACCGATTCCCACCAGTAATCTGCCTCTCCTCGTAACATAAAGGTGGCAAAGGGAACATTTTGCTCCTCAGAGCATCCCAAGACATCAAATATCTTGGTGATATGCTTTATCCACGTCTTCGGTTGTCCCAGCTCCTTGAACTATTTAGCGGTGACCGTCCAAAAGTTTCCAGTGTTTTCACCTATATTTTGGATAGGAGCCGCTCTCGCCTGATGTTGCATGAATTGCATAAAGCCTCTGAACATTCTATCGTTCATCATTTGGTCAGTGTTGTTATTTGCATAAGGATTATCACCTTCCTGATGCACATTATCCTGATTATTGATCTGTGGAGACTCAACGGTCTCCTGTGCTCCATTACTATTCTCAACATTCTCAGATGTCATTTTCAAATATTGCCACAAAACAAGGGTTAATTGACATGTCACATATTATCCCTACACTCTGACCAACCAATTAAATACCAAATAATCTTAGATAGGTCATTCTAGCGAAGGAATTCCCCGTCTCACCCCTCCTATTTCTAGTCTCACATCTTAGCTAGGGATCATATCCCTAAGCTTTGATACCAACTGTGACGCCCCCTAAAACAGGTATACATCACCCATCTTGAGTCGCCAAATACATGGTATAAAATTCAAATACAACTTAATAATACAACTGTCGTGTAAAATACGACAAAACATAAGCTATGAGTTTTAATACAAATATTGTCATCTAGACAATATCCACACTCAATGGAGTTTTCATTATATTTATTATTACACTATTTCATAGAATAGTGAGGACTACTAATTCTATCATCTGGACCGTCACTCCGTTCCCCGACTAGTCCCAGCTACGTTCTCATTTTCTGAAGAGAACAATGAAAGCAAAAGGGTGAGCTCAACTAGCCCAGTAAAAAAAATTATGACTAAGATAATGCAGAATAATTTATCATTAACCTTCAACAGTGTTAAACTGATAAAATATAACAAACATCAAGTTTAACTACAGCGGAATAAGCAATCCATTAGAAGAGTCAAGTAGAGAATAAAGTCTACTATCTTCTATGATTTAAAAGGTTTTTCATCACTTTTATCGCTGAGACTCAGCTAAATAAATAATCCACATCATCGAATCACCCCTACACTACGACCAAGGATATTCTTTAGTATCACGACCACAATTACCCATGCACTACGGGCCAAGAATATTTGTGTATTCATTAATGGTCATGATCATGCCAACAACTGTCCATCAATGCACTATGGGCCAATGAGGACTTTTTCCACATCATTTGTAACATTACAGTCATGATTACACCGAATAATCCCTGGTCATAATCATACCAAGTCCATCTTTGCATTACAGGCCACAGATGACTTTCAACATAATATAAACATGAGGATGATGACAATGATATAAAAATTCAATAAAACAAGTTTAAGAATTAATTTATCTAGGAACTAATAACGTCTAAATTTTCAACATGATACTTCTTTGTAGAGTAAAACTCAAGAATGCTCAGAAGAATATTTCCATGAAAAGATACTGGATGAAGCGCAAATATCAAGGATATTCTACTAATTTCATGGAGTATAGAAGTCAAAACTTTAACCCACTGAGTATAATAAAGAATGGAATAACAAAAGAAATCACCAGGCATGCGATAGATCGTACAGATAGGTTATTCTAACAGAATAATAAATAACGGAACCAGGTCATGCGTAAACGCACAGACAGGATATTCCAACAGAATAATAAATAACAGAACCAGGTCATGCATAAAGCACCGACAGGTTATTTCAACAGAATAATAAATAACAGAACCAGGTCATGCATAAAGCACAAACAGGATATTCCAACAGAATAATAAAGAATGGAATAACATAAGAATTTCATCATGTATGCGTTACTTTACATAGACATGTTATTTTAATATAATAATAAAGAATGGAATAACAGAAGAATTTTACCATGTATGCGGTACTTCGTATAGACAGGTTATTCCAACATAATAATAAAGAATGGAATAACAGAAGTTCTCTTTATGAAGACGAAAGAAAGAAATAATACCCCCTACCTTAGAAAAACTTGATACTGGAATAGCGAGGTAGCGGACTTCTCTTCTTCTTTCTCTCTATAATTTCTCTCTATAATAATTGTTCTAAAGCTTTTGTGAATTAGTGAGAAATAAAGGAAGAATGAGCTTCTATTTATAGGAAAATATAGTTTCGATAATTGCACGTTTTGGGGCTCAAAATATTACAGTACAATACCTCCAACATTTTTTTCATTTTTTATTTAGTCCTGCAAGTATTATCAAACTTGCACCACATCCCCTAATAGTAAATAATGTGAATCAATAGTTCAATCATGTGGCTTAATAGTATAATCATGTGAAAAATACGAATTACAGTATAGTACCTCCATCTATACCTCTATTTTTAACTTAGTCATGCAAATATTATCAATCTTGCACCAATTCTGTGACACCCCCAAATCCGGGTTACCTGACCCCTGAATTTGGTGTTCACGAGTCACAATATAATACCATTTAACTACCCATTCATATATAAATAGGAATACATAAATCATTAACATATGTTGTTAAGACATAAGTCCCAGGTCCACTAACCTTAACATTACAAACAAACCCTTTAGATATACAAAAAGGGTTTACAATACAACTTAATAATAATACTGTTCATTATACTACTCCAGCATCTTGCCTTTGCCTTTGTTCTTCTTCGATCCGCTGGCCTCTTCGATTCTAACTGAAATGTTTTATATATAGCAAGGGTGAGCAACAATTTAGCCCCGCAAATTAAGAAATACAATAAATGTATACGAATCAATAAGAACAGACTATCTATTTTGATAGAATGAAACCAAAGTTCGGTGAACTTTGAAATAGCTGAACAAATTGTTAATCAATAACAAGTCTTCTCGTATTCTAGGCAACGCAATAATCTGATAATGAAAGAGTATAACGCTTTCAAAGTTTCTACGATATTCTATTGAATAAACAAGAATCAATTCTACACAATAACAAAATGGAATGTTTTCCAGATTTATGCTGAGCGATCCATTGGATCTAGAACTTCTACTTTCTCAGGTATCTATTAAAGATTTACTTTGATACATACGTAGGAGTATCAGATAACCATAAAGATTAAATCATACCTCTCTGCAAGTACTTAGAGTCGGCCAACTCCTTGTACCCTATATTATGCATAATACTTAGGTCGCGCGCTAATGGTTCGAATTACGACTTAAAAATTTTGTTCCCTTTATATAAAAGGTTGTTCTTCTCAGTCTCAGAATCAAGATTTTGATTTAACAACGAAATACTGTGATTTTCAAATTTTATTTACTTATCGATCTAGCCGAAATAATTGACATCGATCTATCAATAACAATTGAATTCTCTTCTCGAATCTATCAAGTTCTAACAAATGTTCGTCTATCCAGAATAATTAGCTAAGACATTTTTCAACATAATTTGATAATAAACAGGAATTATCTGTACTGTCAATTCTATCTTCTATGAACGAATATGAATATCCAACAACAGTTATTCTACAAATGTATATTCTTCAAATAAGTAATTCAATTTGAATTATTAATCATGCACTAACTGCGAATAATCAACAATAAATTCCCTAGACATGGTATAATTAGCAGTAATTAACCATTATAATAATAGAATGAATATAACTCAAGGTTGAGTTAGGAAACTTGCCTTCTGCGTTGATTACAGCTACACAATATAATTAACTGCGTTCGTAAGACCTATAATCAACAATGTCAGTCTCACAATTAGCACAATATTTTATAAAATGTAACACTGTATTCTACAGTAAAACTTCTCCTAGGCACATTATCACATAGCCACATCAGTGTTTATAACCTATATAAACACTTATCCAGTTTAACTATTTCAGTCTAGTTGGAATTCGGTCCATTCTCGGTGTTCTGGTCACTTTATCTGACAATTAACACATTTATTATCAATTAAACTTGGTCTCTAAGCTTCAATATTATTTTAGATAAGTCAAATATCGTTTATAATATTTTTCGAAAGCTTTTAATAATTAATAAATAATTATTATAATTTATAATAATTTTTCAAACACTTAAATCATTTTTAAATGATTTAATTATCAAACAATCTTATCATTATTAATATTTAATAATATAAAAATATTAATAATATATTTGTCCAAATATTAAAGTTATTATTAATAACTTAATATTTTTAAATCATCAATATTTTTAAAATAATTAAAATCATTTTTAAATCATCACCATTAATATCTAAATATTAATGAAATTATTATCCAAATATTAAAAGTCATTTATTATAACTTAAAATATTTTTAAATCATTTTTCTCATTTTTAAATGATTTTTAAATCAATAAAACAATTTTTCATTTATTTATTTAATATAACAATTAAATAAATCTAATATCATTAATATTAATTTATTAATGAGAATTCTTCAAAAATATTGAAAATTATATTTTCTAATACAAAATATTTTCTAACACTTTATCCTTATTTAAAATGATTTTTAAATCAATAAAATCATTTTTATCTTATTTATTTAAGTTAATAATTAAATAAATTTAATATCATTAATATTAATTTATTAATAAAAATTCTCCAAAAATATTAAAAGTTATATTTTATAACTCAAAATATTTTTAAATACATTATTCTTTTTTAAAATGATTTTTCATAATATTAAATCATTTTTTCTCTAATTTATTTAATATACTAATTAAATAAATTAAATATAATTTTTTATTCAAATAATTATAATTATTAAAGAAAAATGTCCCAAATAATTAAAAGTTATTTTTTAGAATTTAAAATGATTTTTTAAAACCATTTTTAGTAATTTTTATAATTTATTTCTATTTTTAAATAATTTTCAGAATATTCAAAAAATAAAAATATTAAAAATCGTCGCTGTTGCCCTTTAGTGACACTAAGCGTCGCTGTTGATGTTCTTGAGCCTCAAGAACACTAAAAGCCGACAGTGCTAGGGTCAACGTTTGACCACACTTAATTCTCTGTGTTAATCGTTTCTGAGCTTTCTTGAGCATCGATCTTGTAGTAGAAATGTAGTACTACAAGTTCTAATTAATATCTGAATCAAAGAACCAAACATCACGAAGATCTAAGCTCACTAAATTGTTGTCAGACCAAATTTGAGGTTTCTGGGTAACCTAGAAACCTAGACAGTGTCGACCCGGCACTTTCCAGCTCATTTTAATATAGGTTCGGTTCATTAACAGGTCGATATTATGGTTCAAACGTGTAGTAAATATGTCAAAGAACATATAGGAATCAACAGATCAGTTAATCAACAACACATTCGCCAGATTATGTTCGGTCAAATCCCGTCAGAACTTAGGTTCTTCCGGATTTTGGGTTTTCCAGAAACGGCAACCATGATCGACAGGCCTAGTTTGACCATTCTCTTTGTTCGATATGATGATGGTTTAAAGTATATTAAGGCATGGATCTATACTCCAGACAACAGGTTACAAGTATATTACAACAACATTAACAAATAGCATCATAACGACCAGATCTGGGCCTTCCAAAAACTTGTCAGACACGGTTATTGTGACGCCCCCAAAATAGGTCCATTCCATCCAACCCATTCTGAGTCGCCAAATACATGGTACAGAAACAACTACAACTTTATTAATACAACATAAAAACTATGAGTTTAAATACAAATATTGTCATCTAGACAATACACTCAAATAAGTCCTCATTTCAATTATTGATACATTATTTTATAAAATAGTGAGGACTACTAGAACAACTTCTAGAACCATCATTCCACACCCCGACTAGTACTCGCTACATTCTCGCCTCCTGTGAAGAAAAATGGAACAACAAGGAAAAGGGTGAGCTCAACTAGCCCAGTAAAGAACATTATAACTAAGATAATATAGAACAAATTATCGTTAGTCCTCAACAGGAAAAAATCTAATAGAATACAATAGACAACCAGTTTTAAATCAATCTTTGCAGCGGAAATAATAATTCATTAGAAGAGTAAAGTAGAGAATGCAAACTACTATCTTCTATATATGAATTTAAAAGTTCATTGCCGATATTTTATCCCTGTAACATCAATCAATATATATCTAGAATCAAATATTCATCTTTGCACTACAGGCCAAAGATATTCATCAGTTGGTCATGTTCATTCAAACACCTGTTCATCTTTGCACTACGGGCCAAAGATATTCATCAAGAAATCATTCATCTTTACACTACAGGCCAAAGATATTCAGTAATATCATCATTTAGGACTGAGGATGATGAAACATATTTTAAAGAAAACGAATCCAGTGAAGCAAAAGAACAAATATTAAGGATTCGTACTTTAAACAATTCCCATTCAAAAATACTTCATAAATAACCAGAGTGGGGTAAAATTCAAGAATGATCAAAACATGGATACAATCAAAGCTAGTATCCATAATAGATATTTTGGACAAAAAGAAAAAATTTTATTTTTCGGTGAATAGTGCCGTATTCATGAATAATGCCGTTTACGTGAATAGTGCCGTATATATGAATAGTAACTCCGACACCAAAAGATAGAAATTTCACAAAAAAATATCATCACGCTTCGTGAATAATACTCATGAATAGTAACTAGTGAATAGTAACTAGTGGATAGTAACTCATGAATAGTAACTCGTGAATAGTAACTCATGAATAGTAATCCCGACATGAAAAAGTTTTAAATTTGATAAAAAGTTCCAACCAATATTTCGGCATAATGATATTGAAGAAATATTATCATTTTAGGAGAAAATAACATCTCTTACCTCAGAAAGAATAATACTTCTGACTGGAATACTAGATATAGTGCTGAAAGAACTTGCACCGTATAGCAATACTCAAAGTACTAAAATACTCACAAATACGCTCGATATTATACAGAGAGAAAGAGAGAGAAATCTTTAGTTTCTGGTGTGATTTTCAATTCTAACCTAAGCACCCTATTTATAGGAAAATGCTTAGAACACCAAAGCAGAAAATTTAATATAATATTAATATATATATATATATCTCAAAATTTCCTACGTACCTCTTGACCATTTGAAATCAGCCACCGCTAATGACAAAAATAAAAAAAACGTTTTTGTTATTAAAATTAATTAAAACTTTCAAAAATCAATTATTTCGGAACCACGAAACTTCAATAGTTAATAATAAATATCACTTTTATCAGAAAATTTGAATCTCGCGAATTTTTATAGGAAATTCAATTCTCTACAACTTTGCAGAAGAAAGTTTTTCCAAATTCCAAACATAAATTGACCGAAATCCATAAACGAGTGATTTTACAGGCTAAAATCAAATTTCAGTCAAAAAATGGGGTCCACCGACACATAAAACACGTGTTAATCATTTAATGCAACAAAAATACTCTTCCTCCTCATATACTCATATATCCCACATTTATTGTAAAAATATCATCATTATTATATTATAATAATATAATAAAATATTATTTTATCAGAAAAGATAAAATATCAATTTTTAACAATTGTCACTTTAAAAATTTTCTCCATCTATATCCACATAAAATCAATATTTTCCTTATCATATAAATTAATAATTAATTATTCACAAATAATATTACAGAATCACAGTACTGGCAACCAGGCCGTTTCCAGGAAAGAGGGGGCTTTCCAATAAAGATTTCTCCTTACTGGCGCGCACTTAGGTGACCAAACATCTCCTTAGACAGAACTTTATAGACATTGCCAATAATGTTTTCTAATAATATTATTCAGATAATATGAATTATTGCTCCGATAATAAAAAATATTGTGTAGTGACAATTATTGAAACAACAGTAATATAAAATATCAACACAGCAATTATTGAATCAATAAAATAAAATACTGAACAGTAACTACTGTAACATTTATTGAGTAGTGTCTTCTTACGTAAGAATCAATAATTGGTACAATATCGTGTGCTACTGTGCAACAACGCGTATTACTGTGTTTTAACCACCGGATATTCCAACAGTGTTAACGGTAACAACTACGCCGTTATTTATAAACAACTTATACTTGTCGTTTTCTTTATCCAATCGCTTTCCGTTATGGGGCCCACAAAAGACTGCGCCGTCGTACGAATATTCCCCGACAACAAGAATATTTAACGACAAAACGAATATTCCCCGACAACAATGAACATTTTATAACCACCTGCTTATTTAAAATATTTGCGTATTTTACCCATAACTAACCACATTAATCAAATCAACCCTTACTATTTCAAAATAATAAATATAGGAAAATAAATTTAATTTATTAATAATTTGGGGTCTTACAACCTCCCCTCCTTATGAAATTTCGTCCTCAAAATTGACGTACATACCTGGTGTTTCGAAAAGATGAGGATACCTCGCTTTCATTTCTGATTCTAACTCCCAGGTCATTTCCTCAATAGCATGGTTTCTCCATAAAACTTTAACTTGTGGTATGAGCTTCGTGCGTAGGACATGCTCCTTCCTATCCAAAATCTTGACAAGTACCTCTTCATACGTTAAGTCTTCGGCTATCTCGTCCGGTTCTAACTCAATAACATGGTTTGGGTCGTCCACATATTTACATAACATCGATACGTGAAAAACATTATGAACACGTGTCATACTTAGTTGTAAAGCGAGTCTATAGGCCATAGTTCCTATTCGATCTAGGATTTTAAATGGACTAATAAATCGAAGGTTTGAGCTTTTCCCACCTCGCCAATTCTCGCTTTTAGAATAACAACTTCTTATACCTCCTTCTTCATATTCATCAGCTCCGGTGTGTAGCTTGAACGTTTTTAACTTAATCGATTAAAGTCGGTTCTACTTGTATATCATCACGTGAGTCCCTAGAGTCTTTAACTCTATATCTATCATTTGTAAGTTATATGAAATGGGTCTTTGATAATATCGCATTCGTACTCGTATACGATCTTTTACTCAACACGTCAGCTACCACGTTCGCTTTTCCATGATGGTATGGTCAGAACATGTGCCGAAATGAGTCTCCTATTGAGTTCTTCGAAGCTCTTCGCACATTCCTTGCTCCATTCGAATTTTGTATCTCTACGAGTCAGCTGCGTTAATGGAGTAGCGATTCGAAAAAATCTTTCCACAAAATCTTCGATAATAACCAGCTAAGCATAGAAAGCTACGTATTTCGATTACTGACTTAGGTTGCTCTCAATTGTGAGTCATATCCCAATCTTGGATAGCACGTCACAATGACACCTATCAGTTTACTAACGCACAAATATGGCGTCCCTTACGGAGAGTCTGGCTTCGGTGCATTCCACAAAGGAAGTCACCAAATAAAGGCTCAGGTACCAAATTCTATAGTTGAATTTTTAACTCCTAAAGTTCAATAGGAGCCATGAGATTTTAGAAATGGGTTTTGTACTGGGTTCAAAGTCGATACAAAATTCAATATCACACTTTGGGAGTAAGCCAAGAAATTCTTCAGAAAATACGTCAGGAAAGTCAATAACAACAGGAATATTATTCAAATCTGATGTGTCTTTATTCAAATCCATAACATGGGCTAAGAAAGCTTGATATCCATTTTTCAATAAACGAATAGCTTTATGACTTGATATGAAAGTGTTTGACTTCAATGGTTTAGTTGCTTGAATTCGAATAACAGGTTGCTTAGGGATATGAAAACTAACAACCTTACGAAAGAAATCAATTTTGGCATGATGAGTAGTTAATCAATCAATCCCCAAAAACACATCAAAAGCAAGTATCTTTAAAGAAATAATGTAATACCCGGAAAAAAAAAATTAAATAATAAAATCACCTTGTTTTAAAATATATTTTTGGATGTCATTTATTTTGGGTCAAAATAATCATTTAATTTTTGTGGGCTAATGTAATAATAAGTGATGGGTAAATTAAATAGGTAAAATTGGGCTTTTAATCGAGTTGGTCAAATTAATAATTGTGTAATTTTAAAATCCTATTAAAATTTGGAGAGTTAAGAAATATATTAATTAATAAAATCTATTTTTTTAATGAATAAATAATTAAACCTAATTCACTTAAACAATACGCTTAATACGAGTTTGGGAGAGAAAAGAAGAAGAGGCAGCGGCGGCAGTAATTAGAACAACAAACAAATCAGGTACTTTTCTTTTATGTGTCTTCTGAATTTTGTGTAGCATGAATTCTTGGGCTGATCAATTGAAGTCTAGATAATGTCCTGCTGATTGTAGATTGGCTTATTATATATATATATATATATATATATATATATATATATATATATATTAAATTCGTTAATATTGAGATGGAGCACTACTGATTGTTTTTTTTGGTTATTGTATATATATATATGAAATTCGTTGGCAAGTTGGTATTATATATATATAGAGAACACTATTAATGTGTATATATATATATATATGTATATAGAATTTGAAAAGTTTACATCTTTTATAAAATAAGATTCATAATGTTTATATATATAAAAGTAATACTGTTTGTTCAAAAAAAAAAAGAGAAAAGAAGAGAAAATAAAATAAAAATAAATTATAATGTTATCAGCCAAAATCAAGTCAGTATGTTTATTTTGGTCATCATGAATAACTAATCTTGAAATTAAGAATTAGGAGAATAAACATTGGAAGTGGGAATAACATTTCAGTAATTATACTTACATTAATTATTATTATTTTATGTAATTAGTTCGGGCGAAGGAAATTTAAGGAGTATTTTTGGAATATACTTTGGGTGTTGCATTGCTTAATCCAGGTACGGATTCCGTACTCTTTCAGCGAGACTCTTTTGTTTTTATTTATTCGTTCGTTATGCGTTTTGAAAATTAGTATTGCCTCTCATGATTATTTCTTGTCAAATTCACTGTGATAAATTCGTTCGGCGTTCATAGTTGGAACTCATATTTGTACTCTGTAGGCTAGTACAACATGTCTAAATTTATTTTGATGTTTGTAGTAATGTGCATGTTAATATTTTTGGAGACTTGTGTTGATATATCGTTTCAGTTTAACATGTACATGCTAGAACCCCTTTGTTGTGTCGCATGTGTTGTGACATTACATTTTGTTAGAATACCGTAGGGTATACCTGAGCTATAACCACCTGTGGGGGTACCACAGGCATGTCCTCTTGGCACCGAGGCATGACACTTTCCGTGGCGGTGTAATCAGTCCACGGCGTCTCCGTTTTGTGCTCCGGTGGGAGTTGGCCATTTGGTGTTTTGTTGTGGGAGGCGTATGGGTCGACCCTAGTTTCTGTTCTGTTCTGTTCTGCGGATTGGTGATGTTTGTGCCAAACACACCTTCCGATTTTGAATGCATCTGGATTGCGCAGTCCGATGTGTGATTGCCTGTGTGGCATTATTTTGATTGCCTGTGTGGCATTATTTGACTTGCCTGTGTGGCAAGGTATATTACTATATTCTGAGCTCGGTATGAAATAACACCCAGCCATTTGATTCAGCCTATCATTTCGTTGTGTTAGTTTTATTCGTTTCAGTTCGCTTCATTTCATTTCATTTAATTGTGTTAGTTATTCCGTTACATTATTCTTGCATTCTATATCCGTACTGGGCATTTGGCTCATGCTGTGTTTTTCTTCTGGCAGGTAATCAGGGGGATCAAGGGCAAGTGTGATGAGAGCTCCATTCATTCCAATGATTTAGAAATATTCTGTTTAGACTTGATGAGTCCGTTACTTGGAATTGTAATAATTATTTAGACTGTAGTTTGAGCCAGTGTGGCATTTATTATGGTTTGTCTTATGATATTGAATTATTACGAGATTACTCTTTTGTGGTTTAGAACCTTGTGATCTTCCTTAGTTCTGTTGTGTTTTGAGTAACCTCTCTTTCTATTTTGGAAAGGGGGTGTTACAGAGTTGGTATCAAAGCTTAGGTTCGTTCTTGTAGAAAACCTATTTAGGTTTGACCTGTGAGTTATGGGTAGACTTCTGGGTTAGGTTTTTGTTCTGTTTGATTTTCTGTTCAGCTATTATATCAGCCATATTCGAATTTGTCGCTAATCTGCTTTGTTTATATTCGTGATCTCTTTCTTAGATGGCTCGAAGATCAGCTAGAGTTGCTGGGAGGCGAGGTAACAACAGGGGAAGAGGTGAAGGTCGATCTAATGAGCAACCTAATGATCAGATTAATGCTCAGTTGGCTACCTTGGTGAATCAGGCTGTGAATCAGGCGTTACCTCAGTTAGTGGCGCAGGTTGTACAGGCAATGCAGCAGCCGCCACCAGAAATTCCTGAACAGGAGAACCCAAGAAATAATGGTCCACATGCAAACGAAGAGGAAGTGAATACAGATGGTATTAATCAGTAGGTGGTTCCAATGTATGTGTGGTTGGAAAGGTTTCAAAAGCAGAAACCATAGGCATTCAGTTCAGCTCAACTCCAATTGATGCAGAGAATTGGATTGCCCACTTAGAGAAGATTTTCGATGTGTTGGGGTGCTCGGATAATCAGAGAGTATTACTTGCTGCCTACAAGCTGGAAGGGGATGCACAAAGGTGGTGGAAAGCACTGAAGACAACCAAGGGTGATGGGTACGTGGAGACACTTCGTTGGGCAGAGTTTTGTGAGGTCTTTTATCAGCAATACTTTCCAGCTGCTGATAAAGAGGCCTATGCTAGAGAGTATCTATCCATTCGGCAGAAGGATGATGAGTCCATTACCGATTTCATGACCAGGTTCACCAGGTTGGCAGGTTTTGCGGGAACGTCTGCAGGGACTGCAGCAGAACAGGCGGAAAAGTTCAAGTGGCGGATTCATTATAGGTATCGCCAACATCTCATTAACACCAAGTTTACGGATGTATCGGCGGTGGCTAATGCGGCCAAGAACATTGAGATGGAGCGGCAGGACTTTCGGACTTCCAAACCGGAAGGGAGTCGAAAGAGGGACAGAGATGACCAGCAGGGTCAAACTTCAGTCCAGCATGGAAGAAATCAGGGTGGTCAGTTGAATAGGAATCGTGGTGGCCAACAGGGGCAGTGGCGTGGTCAGAGTCAAAACAGGGGTTATCAGCAGATGCCTCAGCAAGGGCAGAATCGTCAGCTGCAACTACCTTGGTATGGACAGAATCGTCAGCAGGGGCATAATCGTCAGCAGGGACAAAATCAGGGTCGTTATCCGGGACCAGCTGGTGGGGGTAACCCGAATCTTATTCCGATAGCTCCTTGTGCTATTTGTGGGGCTATTCATCCGGGGAGGCAGTGTCACAGACTCACCGGTGCATGCTTCTTGTGTGGACAGATGGGTCACATTGCTAGGGATTGTACCGGTCCACGCAGAAATGGTGGAGGTGGTGATAATGGTGGCAATGGAGGTCAGCGTCAGGGTGGTCGAGTGTTTGCTTTGACATATAACCAGGCGGCAGGTGCACCAGGTACTGTTTCTGGTACTCTTTTAGTTGGCAATCGTGAGGCGTCTATTTTATTTGATACGGGTTCTACTCATTCCGTTGTTGCTCAGTCTTTTGTTCGGCACCTGGGTGTGCCATCTCAGTCTTTGAATTCTGTTATGTCTATTGCTACCCCGATGGGGACTTTTGTTGTTATTTCTGATTTGTATCGGGGGTGTCCGATCAGTTTTGGGGATAAGATTCGTAGTGTTAATCTTCTTCCGATGTGTATGCACGATTTTGATGTCATTCTTGGGATGGACTGGTTGGATAAACACCAAGCCACTATCGATTGTCAGGCGAAGAGGTTATATTCGGAGATATGAAATCTCCAGAATTCGTGTTTCAGGGCTCTCAGCCGAGTAGGGTGTTGAAGTTGATTTCAGCTTTGAAGGCTGGAAAGTTGGTAGCAAAGGGTTGTGAGGGGTATTTAGCATTTGTGAAGGATACCTCTAAGGGTGAGTCTCGTATTGAGGATGTTCCTATTGTTCGTGACTTTCCCGATGTGTTTCCTAAGGAGTTGTCAGGGTTGCCACCGCAGCGAGAAGTGGAGTTTTCTATTGAGCTTGTTCCTGGTGCGGAGCCTATCTCTAAGGCGCCGTATCGGATGGCACCGTTGGAGTTGCAAGAGTTAAAGGAACAGTTGCAGGAATTGTTAGATCGTGGTGTGATTCGCCCGAGTGTTTCGCCATGGGGTGCTCCGGTCTTGTTTGTTAAGAAGAAGGATGGGTCTATGAGGCTGTGTATAGACTACAGGGAGTTGAACAAGATTACAATCAGGAATCAGTATCCATTGCCGAGGATTGATGACTTGTTTGACCAACTTCAAGGGGCGAAGTATTTTTCGAAGATAGACTTGAGGTCGGGATATCATCAGTTGAGGGTGAGGGATGAGGATATCCCTAAGACGGCTTTTCGTACTCGGTATGGGCATTACGAGTTTTTGGTGATGCCATTCGGTGTGACTAACGCTCCGGCGGTGTTTATGGATTTAATGAATCGGGTGTTCAGGGATTACCTGGACCAATTTGTCATTGTCTTTATTGATGACATTTTGGTTTACTCTAAGTCTAAGGAAGAGCATGAGGAGCATCTTCGCACAGTGTTAGGAATTTTGCAGAAAGAGAAGTTGTATGCTAAATTCTCTAAATGCGAGTTTTGGTTGGAACATGTTGCATTTTTGGGCCACGTTGTTTCTGCTGAAGGCATTAAGGTGGATCCTGCGAAGGTTGAGGCTATCACTAAATGGCCGAGACCTACTACAGTGACCGAGATTAGGAGTTTCTTGGGTTTGGCAAGATATTATAGGAGGTTTGTGGAAGGGTTTTCCTTGCTTGCCTTGCCATTGACCCAGTTGATGAGAAAGGGCACGAAGTTTGTGTGGAATGAGGAGCGTGAGAAGAGTTTTGAGGAGTTGAAGAAACGACTCGTGTCAGCTCCTATACTTGCATTGCCGTCGGGGACAGGAGGTTACCAGATTTATAGTGATGCTTCTAAGAAGGGCTTGGGGTGTGTTTTGATGCAACACGGCAAGGTGATTGCTTATGCTTCTAGACAACTTAAACCTTACGAGGTGAATTACCCCACACATGATTTGGAGTTGGCAGCGGTGATCTTTGCCTTAAAGATTTGGAGGCATTATTTGTATGGAGAGACTTGTGATATCTTCACCGATCACAAAAGTCTTAAATACATTTTCACTCAGAAGGAGCTTAACATGAGGCAGAGGCGTTGGTTGGAGCTTCTAAAAGATTATGATGCGAGAATTCAGTATCACCCGGGAAAGGCAAATGTGGTTGCAGATGCTCTTAGCCGAAAGAGTTCAGGGAGTGTAGCAGCCCTTATTACACAACCTCAGCTTATTTCGGATATGGAACGGCTAGAGTTGGAATTGTATGTACGAGGTTCAGATGGGCATTTGGCGGGTATGAGAGTGGAGCCCTCTCTTATCTCGCGGGTCAAAGAAGCACAAAAGGAAGATGGGGAGTTGTGGAGTATGACGCAGAATTTAGAGGAGGGCAAGCAGTCTGAGTTTCATATTGATGACCATGGTGTGATTTGGTTGGGTGAACGGTTGTGTGTACCGTCAGATCCAATTATTCGAGAGGCTGTGCTGGCTGAGGCTCATAGTTCGCCATTTTCAATTCATCCAGGTTCTACAAAGATGTATAGAGATTTGAAGAAGAATTTTTGGTGGAATGGGATGAAACGAGACGTGGCTGAATATGTTGGAAAGTGCCTCACTTGTCAACAAGTGAAGATAGAACATCAACGAGCTAGCGGTTTATTGCAACAATTAGACATTCCAGTGTGGAAGTGGGAGGATATCACGATGGACTTTGTGACTGGGTTGCCGAAGACTTTCAAAAAGAATGATGCCATTTGGGTAGTGGTGGATCGGTTGACTAAATCGGCACACTTTTTGGCTATCCATGAGGGTTACTCGGTAGATAGGTTGGCACATATCTTTCAGCAAGAGATTGTTAGACTTCATGGTACTCCGGTGTCTATTGTTTCAGATCGGGACCCACGGTTCACTTCAAGATTTTGGAAAGGGTTTCAACGAGCTTGGGGCACTCGGCTCAACTTCAGTACTTCTTTCCATCCGCAAACTGATGGTCAATCCGAGCGGACTATTCAGACATTAGAGGACATGTTGAGGTCTTGTGCACTTGAGTGGTCGGGTAATTGGGATGATTACTTGAGCCTAGTTGAGTTTGCTTACAACAACAGCTGGTATGCAAGTATTGGGATGGCTCCGTTTGAGGCATTGTATGGTAGGAAGTGTCGGGCACCAACTTGTTGGGATGAGGTTGGCGAAAGGGCCATAGAAGGGCCTGAGTTAGTCCAAATCACTACGGAGAAGGTAGCGGTGGCTAAGGAGAAATTGAAGACGGCTCGATCACGACAGAAGTGTTATGCTGATAAGCATAGGAGGACTTTAGAGTTTGAACCTGGTGAGCATGTGTTTCTAAAAGTTTCTCCTTGGAAGGGAATTCGGCGATTTGGGTTGAAAGGGAAACTTAGTCCGCGTTATATTGGACCATTTGAGATTCTGGAGAGGGTTGGTGAGGTTGCATATCGGTTAGCTTTGCCTCCACAGCTAGCTCATGTGCACAATGTATTCCATGTGTCGGTGTTGAGAAGTTACAATTATCATCCGTTGCATGTGGTGCAATATCCGTTCGATAAGATTCGGGAGGATCTTACTTGTGAGGAACAAGCCGAGGCGATTTTGGATCGTCAAGAGCGGATTACGAGAAGGAAGACTATTCCGTTTGTTAAGGTTTTGTGGAAGAATCATTCGGAGCGGGAAGCTACTTGGGAGATGGAGGAGTCTATTCGAGCGGAATATCCGCATCTTTTTGATAATTAGGTAGATTCTATTCTTTTGATTCCGGGGACGGAATTCTTTTAAGGGGTAGGTGATGTAATACCCGGAAAAAAAATATTAAATAATAAAATCACCTTGTTTTAAAATATATTTTTGGATGTCATTTATTTTGGGTCAAAATAATCATTTAATTTTTGTGGGCTAATGTAATAATAAGTGATGGGTAAATTAAATAGGTAAAATTGGGCTTTTAATCGAGTTGGTCAAATTAATAATTGTGTAATTTTAAAATCCTATTAAAATTTGGAGAGTTAATAAATATATTAATTAATAAAATCTATTTTTTTAATGAATAAATAATTAAACCTAATTCACTTAAACAATACGCTTAATACGAGTTTGGGAGAGAAAAGAAGAAGAGACAGCGGCGGCAGTAATTAGAACAACAAACAAATCAGGTACTTTTCTTTTATGTGTCTTCTGAATTTTGTGTAGCATGAATTCTTGGGCTGATCAATTGAAGTCTAGATAATGTCCTGCTGATTGTAGATTGGCTTATTATATATATATATATATATATATATATATATATATATATATATATATATATATATATATATATATATTAAATTCGTTAATATTGAGATGGAGCACTACTGATTGTTTTTTTTTGGTTATTGTATATATATATATATGAAATTCGTTGGCAAGTTGGTATTATATATATATATAGAGAACACTGTTAATGTATATATATATATATATATGTATATAGAATTTGAAAAGTTTACATCTTTTATAAAATAAGATTCATAATGTTTATATATATAATAGTAATACTGTTTGTTCAAAAAAAAGAGAAAAGAAGAGAAAATAAAATAAAAATAAATTATAATGTTATCAGCCAAAATCAAGTCAGTATGTTTATTTTGGTCATCATGAATAACTAATCTTGAAATTAAGAATTAGGAGAATAAACATTGGAAGTGGGAATAACATTTCAGTAATTATACTTACATTAATTATTATTATTTTATGTAATTAGTTCGGGCGAAGGAAATTTAAGGAGTATTTTTGGAATATACTTTGGGTGTTGCATTGCTTAATCCAGGTACGGATTCCGTACTCTTTCAGCGAGACTCTTTTGTTTTTAATTTATTCGTTCGTTATGCGTTTTGAAAATTAGTATTGCCTCTCATGATTATTTCTTGTCAAATTCACTGTGATAAATTCGTTCGGCGTTCATAGTTGGAACTCATATTTGTACTCTGTAGGCTAGTACAACATGTCTAAATTTATTTTGATGTTTGTAGTAATGTGCATGTTAATATTTTTGGAGACTTGTGTTGATATATCGTTTCAGTTTAACATGTACATGCTAGAACCCCTTTGTTGTGTCGCATGTGTTGTGACATTACATTTTGTTAGAATACCGTAGGGTATACCTGAGCTATAACCACCTGTGGGGGTACCACAGGCATGTCCTCTTGGCACCGAGGCATGACACCTTCCGTGGTGGTGTGATCAATCCACGGCGTCTCCGTTTTGTGCTCCGGTGGGAGTTGGCCATTTGGTGTTTTGTTGTGGGAGGCGTATGGGTCGACCCTAGTTTCTGTTCTGTTCTGTTCTGCGGATTGGTGATGTTTGTGCCAAACACACCTTCCGATTTTGCATTCATCTGGATTGCGCAGTCCGATGTGTGATTGCCTGTGTGGCATTATTTTGATTGCCTGTGTGGCATTATTTGACTTGCCTGTGTGGCAAGGTATATTACTATATTCTGAGCTCAGTATGAAATAACACCCAGCCATTTGATTCAGCCTATCATTTCGTTGTGTTAGTTTTATTCGTTTCGTTTCAGTTCGCTTCATTTCATTTCATTTAATTGTGTTAGTTATTCCGTTACATTATTCTTGCATTCTATATCAGTACTGGGCATTTGGCTCATGCTGTATTTTTCTTCCGGCAGGTAATCAGGGGGATCAAGGGCAAGTGTGATGAGAGCTCCATTCATTCCAATGATTTAGAAATATTCTGTTTAGACTTGATGAGTCCGTTACTTGGAATTATAATAATTATTTAGACTGTAGTTTGAGCCTGTGTGGCATTTATTATGGTTTGTCTTACGATATCGAATTATTACGAGATTACTCTTTTGTGGTTTAGAACCTTGTGATCTTCCTTAGTTCTGTTGTGTTTTGAGTAACCTCTCTTTCTATTTTGGAAAGGGGGTGTTACAGAGTTGGTATCAAAGCTTAGGTTCATTCTTGTAGAAAACCTATTTAGGTTTGACCTGTGAGTTATGGGTAGACTTCTGGGTTAGGTTTTTATTCTGTTTGATTTTCTGTTCAGCTATTATATCAGCCATATTCGAATTTGTCTCTAATCTGCTTTGTATATATTCGTGATCTCTTTCTTAGATGGCTCGAAGATCAGCTAGAGTTGCTGGGAGGCGAGGTAACAACAGGGGAAGAGGTGAAGGTCGATCCAATGAGCAACCTAATGATCAGATTAATGCTCAGTTGGCTACCTTGGTGAATCAGGCTGTGAATCAGGCGTTACCTCAGTTAGTGGCGCAGGTTGTACAGGCAATGCAGCAGTCGCCACCAGAAATTCCTGAACAGGAGAACCCAAGAAATAATGGTCCACATGCAAACGAAGAGGAAGTGAATACAGATGGTATTAATCAGCAGGTGGTTCCAATGTATGTGTGGTTGGAAAGGTTTCAAAAGCAGAAACCACAGGCATTCAGTTCAGCTCCAACTCCAATTGATGCAGAGAATTAGATTGCCCACTTAGAGAAGATTTTCGATGTGTTGGGGTGCTCGGATAATCAGAGAGTATTACTTGCTGCCTACAAGTTAGAAGGGGATGCACAAAGGTGGTGGAAAGCACTGAAGACAACCAAGGGTGATGGGTACGTGGAGACACTTCGTTGGGCAGAGTTTTGTGAGGTCTTTTATCAGCAATACTTTCCAGCTGCTGATAAAGAGGCCTATGCTAGAGAGTATCTATCCATTCGGCAGAAGGATGATGAGTCCATTACCGATTTCATGACCAGGTTCACCAGGTTGGCAGGTTTTGCGGGAACGTCTGCAGGGACTGCAGCAGAACAGGCGGAAAAGTTCAAGTGGCGGATTCATTATAGGTATCGCCAACATCTCATTAACACCAAGTTTACGGATGTATCGGCGGTGGCTAATGTGGCCAAGAACATTGAGATGGAGCGGCAGGACTTTCGGACTTCCAAACCGGAAGGGAGTCGAAAGAGGGACAGAGATGACCAGCAGGGTCAAACTTCAGTCCAGCATGGAAGAAATCAGGGTGGTCAGTTGAATTGGAATCGTGGTGGCCAACAGGGGCAGTGGCGTGGTCAGAGTCAAAACAGGGGTTATCAGCAGATGCCTCAGCAAGGGCAGAATCGTCAGCTGCAACTACCTTGGTATGGACAGAATCGTCAGCAGGGGCATAATCGTCAGCAGGGGCAAAATCAGGGTCGTTATCCGGGACCAGCTGATATGTCCATCTTTCCCGCATTTGTAACATACGACCGGTGGTCTTTCTCCTCCCTTGGAACCAGTTGCTGCTGGCACTGTCGTCTTTACATGGTCGTTGTTAAATCTCCTCTTTTTAAAATCTCCCCCCGACTCGCTTCTTCTATTTTCATGGCCAGGATTACCACCAGAGTGGTTGTCACTCTTGTCCGTATTTTTCTTTCTCCGCTGGTTATCGTTGTTCTGATGACTGCTGTCACCGGTATGATCCTGGTTGCGGTCCCTTGGTTGAATGTACTCGCTATCTCGCTCTAATAATTGAGCCCTGTTGACAACATCTGAATATAAAAAAAATTTATGAGAGATAATATATTGCCGAATCTCGGGTTTTAAACCTCTCAGAAACATCCTCGTCATTCGTTCCACATTCTCTACCAAATGAGGTGCAAACCTGGATAACTCTGCGAACTTCGCCTCGTATTGGAACACCGTCATGTTGTTTTGTTCTAGTCTAATAAACTCTACCTCTTTCATATGGAGAATACTTTCAGGAAAGTATTTTTCATTGAAAAGTTTCTGAAACGTTTCCCAAGACATGCGAAGTGCGGCAGGCTGGGTACGTTTCACAGACTCCCACCAGTAATCCGCCTCGCCACGGAGCATAAAGGTGGCGAATGGAACCTTCTGTTCCTCCGTGCAACCCAAGATATCGAATATCTTGGTAATTTGCTTAACCCATGTTGTAAGACCCCGAATTTTATGAAATAAAAGTATTCAATTTTTCTTATAATTACTATTCAGTAAATGGTTAAATTGATAAAAGTTAAGTTAAGGGTGATATATGAATTTTTTTTCAAAATACACAAGTGGTTATAAAATATTCATTGTTGTCGGGGAATATTCGTTTGGTCGTGGAATATTCTTTCTGTCGGGGAATATTCGTACGACCGGCGCAACCATTTGTGGGCCCTATAACAGAATAACTGTCGGATGAAGAAAATGACAAAATTAAGTTTTTATAAATAACGGTGTAATCGTTACCGTTAACACTGTTGGAATACCCGGTTGGTAAAATAAAGTAATACGCGTTGTTGCGCAGTAGCACACGGTATTACACAATATTTTTGAATTATTGATTCTTACGTAAGAAGGCACTACTCAATAATTGTTACAGTAATTACTGTTCAATATTTTATTTTATTGATTCAATAATTGTTGCATTGATATTTTATATTATTGTTGTTTCAATAATTATCACTGCACAATATTTCTCATTATCAGATCAATAATTCGTATTATTTGAATAATATTATTAGATAACATTATTGGCAATATCTAGAAAGTTCTGTCAAGGAGAGGTTTGGTCACCTAATTACGCGCCAGTAAGGAGAAATTCTTATTGGAAAGCCCTCTCTTTTCTAGGAATGGTCTGGTTGTCATAATTGTGATTCTATAATATTATTTGTGAATAATTAATTATTGATTTATATGATAATGAAATATTTATTTGATGTGGATATAGATGATGGATTTATTTATGAAGGAATTAACGTTGAGGTATTTTATGAGTATTTTGTCGGATTGGAGGTATTAAAAACTCAAATCGATGTTCTTAAAGCTTTACTGCGTGAGTTATAATTTTAATATGACCGTTGGATCGTTGTGATTTTTGGATATTATATATATATATATATATATATATATATATATATATATATATATATATATATATATATATATAAGTTGAGTATATGTCCATAAATTTTGAACCGTTAAAAATTAACGCATGATTTGTTATGAATTTTAAAAGGTGTTGAAACGATGTTTAAAATCATCCGTTTATGAATTTCGGATATTTTAGGTTTGAAATTTGGAAAAACTCAAAGCTACAAAGTTGTAGAGAATTCAATTTCAGTCAGAATGGACATAAAATTCGTATTTTTCTGATAACTGGGCTATTTTCTATGAATTGTTGAAGTTTTAGAAAATAAAATAATTTTTGTAAAATTATGGGTGAGACCCACTTATGTTATAAGCATGTGGGCTGCTAAATTTTCTTCCTTAATGGATACTGGTGGCTTGGTTGGTGAAGTGGCGTAGAAGGAAGAAAAGAAATAATATTATTATATTATTTTAGTCTCCTTTGGCGTTCTAGCATTTTCCTATAAATAGAAGCTTAAGTTAGAATTGAAAAACACACCAGAAACATAAGTTTTCTCTCTCTATATTATCAAGCATATTTTTGTGAGTATTTATAAACTTTGAGAGTTTCTATTCAGTGCAAGGTTCCTTCGGCTTTTCATCCGATATTCCGGTCAGAAGTACTGCTCTTTTGAGGTAAGGGATTTTAAGGGTTATTATGTTTTTCAGTTAGTACTTCTTCCGTCCTTCAGAAAATTCTGGAAAAATTTGAAATGATATTTTGATGAGTTTTATTGATTTTGTCCAAAAATGGCGATTTTTGGATGTATAGATTAAGAGTTATGAATTTTACGGGAAAAGACTATTTTAAAAATAACCGCTTATAACTCCTTGTGGTTAACTTCAAAATTGATGAAATTTTTATTGGGAGTACATCTATATAATATCAGTGTATTCTATGAATTTCAGATTTTTTACATAAAATTACAATTTATGATAAATGTCTAAATATTCGGCGGTTTTGGCCATATGAAAAATAGTTAATGAATTTTAAAAATTCTAAGAAAAATATATGTTCAATATGGGACTATATTCTGTTAAATCCCAGAAAAGAAATATTTTTGGAACTGATTTGGTATTTTTCATGAAAATGGACTAGTTATGAATAAATGAGTTAAATATGTTATGTGAAGGAAGAAAATTGGAAAATAGAATTTTATGGCTTGAGAATCCTATATGAGGTATATGCAGATTTTTGATGAGGGTTTTGATTATTGGTGATTAAATCTTATGAGTTTGGCATTTTAGAATGATTAAATGCATTATTTAGTAAAGTGTAAATAATTAAAATAAATTATTTATAAGCTTAAGAAATAATATTCTTTAAATATCATTATACCGAAATATTGGTATGAATTTTATTGTAAAATGTCTACCTTTTTGTGTCGGGTTTACTATTCACGAGTAACTATTCACGGGTACTATTCACGACAAAATTGGTTTCTTTTTCTAACCAAATTATAGTTGATTTATGAATATTACTCTTGAGATTAAAATTATATATTGATCATATTATTTTATTATCATATATAACATTTCTATAACCCTAATGATGATATTTCTATTTGACTTGAGTGTAAAGATGGGTAGATTTTTGGTATGATCATGACTATGGGTTCTCTTTGGCCAATAGTACAAAGTTGAATTATTAACTGGTATGATCATGACCATTGAATTTATAATTGAATATCTTTAGCTTAAGTGCAAAGGTGAATTGATCAACATGATTATAATTATTGTTTATATAAATTCTGAAATGATTATATATTTCTTTGAGATAATAATATATTTGGCCTGTAGTGCAAATATGAACTGTTGATGAATATATTTGGCCTGTAGTGCAAATATGAACTGTTGAGGAATATCTTTGGCCTGTAGTGCAAAGATGAATTGTTGACCCGTAGTGCAAAGATGACATGTTGTTGAATATCTTTGGCCAGTAGTGCAATGATGAACATGTGTTGAGATGAACATGACCAACTGGTGATACAAATGAATATCTTTGGCCGTAGTTCAAAGATGAAATTATTAGTATGATTATGAACAGGAAATTTGATTTGGTGTAACCATGATCTTTGATGTTTCAGGTAAAGATAGGTGATGAAAATTATCTTCGTCCTGGATGAGAAGAGGAATTTAGAACTACAATTATGATTGAGTTATTCATATGATTGTGGACCAGAATTGTTGATTGATGTTACAGGGATAAAATATTATTGGTGGATTTTTAACATGGAGAAGATAATAGACTTTATAGTCTATTTGACTCTTCTAATGGATTGCTCGTTCCGCTGCAACTATGGTTGAAATTTTTATCATCTACCATATGTTCTAAATCTCTGATTTATTATTGATGAAGACTATTGATAATTTAATTATCTTTAGTCATGATATTCCTTACTGAGCTAGTTGTGCTCACCCTTTTGCTTTTATAATTTCTTTCAGGTAATAAGAGTGTAGCTGGGTCGAACGGGGGTAACAGGGGAATAGAACGGTGGTCTTTAGCTGTGGAGTTCTCCCTAAACAGTATAGACAAGTGTGTTGTATACATCTTTTAGTAGTTATATTTGGTGAATCATATAGGGAGAGGCGAACCCAACGTTGGAAGGGTGTTTTGCCACTTTCATACAAGATGTCTAATGACATACAACCTCGTGTCATCATAAGACAGGGTTGTGCTCATCCACTTGCTGAGTATATTTATGAGCACTACCTATATAATCTTGGTTTTTGTTTGAAGTATAATTCTCAATTTGAGACAGTGGAGATAATGATAAATCAAGAAAAGACTCACCATTGGGAAGAATATGATAGTAATTTTCTCGTTTTTCTTTGGGGTATATTGGGTCAACCAAGGATAATTCTGTGGCCATATGATATCTATCATAACCTAAAAGCATGGCCTCCCATGTACGATGGTTTCCTTGAGCACTTTCCAAAGATTTTAGTTTCTAAAACAGTTTTTGACTATACCTTTATGTAAGGTGTCACTGTGAGGTGTTGTCCACGGTTAGGACATGTGTCACATTTGGTATATATTTGTATCCAAACTCACAGTATATGTGTTGTTGTATTTTGTACGACAATTGTTGTAATAAAGTTGTAGTTGTTTTCTGTACCATGTATTTGGCGACTCAGAATCGGTTGAATTGAATGGAACTATTTTGGGGTCGTTACACATGTTTCTGCCATGATCGGATCTGGCTTTCACTTAAATTCTGGTGGTCCCAACTCTTTGAACTGCTTGGCCGTGACAAGCCGCGCGTTGCTATCATTTCCACCCGTATTCTATACACGAGTTTCCCTCGTCTGGTTTTGCATGAACTTCAAAAAGCTCCTAAAAATCCCGTCATTCATCGTCTACTCAGTGGTGTTGTTTACAGGAGGAATATTGCCTTCCTGTTGCATGTTCCCCTGGGTGGTGATTAAAGGTGTTTCCACGGTCTCATTAACTCCACCGTTAATATTCTCAGCTGTCATTCTTAAATACTGCCATAAAACAAGGGTTAATTAAATAAATTAACATATCACATATTAACTATATAGTTCGACTGACCAACAAATAAGCTTAGGTATGACATACTAGTGAAGGATTACTCGTCTCTCCCCTCCTAGTACTATTCCCCGATCTCCGCCAGAGACCATATCCCTAAGCTCTGATACCAACTATGACGCCCCCAAAATAGGTCCATTCCATCCAACCCATTCTGAGTCGCCAAATATATGATACAAAAACAACTACAAATTTATTAATACAACATAAAAACTGTGAGTTTAAATACAAATATTGTCATCTAGACAATATCTACTCTCAAATAAGTCCTCATTTCAATTATTGATACATTATTTTATAGAATAGTGAGGACTACTAGAAAAACTTCTAGAACCATCATTACACACCCCGACTAGTACTCGCTACATTCTCGCCCCCTGAGAAGAAAAATGGAACAACAAGGAAAAGGTGAGCTCAATTAGCCCAGTAAAGAACATTATGACTAAGATAATATAGAACAAATTATCGTTAGTCCTCAACAGGGAAAAATCTAATAGAATACAATAGACAACCAGTTTTAAATCAATCTTCGCAGCGAAAATAATAATTCATTAGAAGAGTTAAGTAGAGAATGCAAACTACTATCTTCTATATATGAATTTAAAAGTTCATCATCGATATTTTATCCCTGTAACATCAATCAATATATATCTGGAATCAAATATTCATCTTTGCACTACAGGCCAAAGATATTCATCAGTTGGTCATGTTCATCTAAACACCTGTTCATCTTTGCACTACGGGCCAAAGATATTCATCAAGAAATCATTCATCTTTGCACTACAGGCCAAAGATATTCAGTAATATCATCATTTAGGACTGAGGATGATGAAAAATATTTTAAAGAAAACGAATCTAGTGAAGCAAAAGAACAAATATTAAGGATTCGTACTTTAAACAATTCTCATTCAAAAATACTTCATAAATAACCAGAGTGGGGTAAAATTCAAGAATGATCAAAACATGGATACAATCAAAGCTAGTATCCAGAATAGATATTTTGGACGAAAAGAAGAAATTTTATTTTTCGGTGAATAGTGCCGTATACGTGAATAGTGTCGTATACGTGAATAATAACTCCGACACCAAAAGATAGAAATTTCACAAAAAAATATCATCACGCTTCGTGAATAGTAACTCATGAATAGTAACCCATGAATAGTAACCCCGACATGAAAAAGTTCCAAATTTGATAAAAATTTCCAACCAATATTTCGGCATAATGATATTGAAGAAATAATATCATTTGAGAAGAAAATAACATCCCTTACTTCAGAAAGAATAGTACTTCTGACTGGAATACTATATATAGTGCTTAAAGAACTTGCACCGTATAGCAATACTCAAAGTACTAAAATACTCACAAATACGCTCGATATTATAGAGAGAGAAAGATAGAGAAATCTTTAGTTTCTGGTGTGATTTTCAATTCTAACCTAAGCACCCTATTTATAGGAAAATGCTTAGAACACCAAAGCAGAAAATTTAATATAATATTAATATATATCTCAAAATTTTCTACGCACCTCTTGACCATCTGAAATCAGCCACCACTAATGACAAAAATAAAAAAAACGTTTTTGTTATTAAAATTAATTAAAACTTTCAAAAATCAATTATTTCGGAACCAAAAAACTTCAATAATTCATAATAAATATCCCTTTTATCAGAAAATTCGAATCTCGCAAATTTTTATAGGAAATTCAATTCTCTACAACTTTACAGAAGAAATTTTTTCCAAATTCTAAACAAAAATTGACCGAAATCCATAAACGGGCAATTTTACAGGCTAAAATCAAATTTCTGTCAAGAAATGGGGTCCGCCGACACACAAAACATGTGTTAATCATTTAATGCAACAAAAATACTCTTCCTCCTCATATACTCATATATCCCACATTCATTGTAAAAATATCATCATTATTATATTATAATAATATAATAAAATATTATTTTATCAAAAAAGATAAAATATCAATTTTTAACAATTGTCACTTTAAAAATTTTCTCCATCTATATCCACATAAAATCAATATTTTCTTTATCATATAAATCAATAATTAATTATTCACAAATAATATTACAGAATCTCAGTACTGGCAACCAGGCCGTTCCTAGGAAAGAGGGGGCTTTCTAATAAAGAATTCTCCTTACTAGTGCGCAATTAGGTGACCAAACCTCTCCTTAGACAGAACTTTCTAGACATTGCCAATAATGTTTTCTAATAATATTATTCAGATAATATGAATTATTGCTCCGATAATGAAAAATACTGTGTAGTAATAATTATTGAAACAACAGTAATAGAAAATATCAACGCAGCAATTATTGTGACGCCCCCAAAATAGGTATACAACACCCATTTTGAGTCACCAAATACATGGTACATAAAGCAGACTACAACTTCAATAATACAAATGTCGTGTGAAATACGATAATAAATACTGTGAGTTTAAATACAAATATTATCTTCTAGACAATATCCACACGTAAATAAGTCCTCATTACAATTATTCAAACACTATTTTATAGAAATAGTGAGGACTGCTAAAATATCTTCCTAGAACCATCACTCCATACCCCGACTCTATCCTGCTATGTTCTCACCTCCTGAGAAGAAAATAAGAACAAAAAGGAAAGGGTGAGCTCAACTAGCCCAGTAAAGAATATTATGACTAAGATAATATACAACAAATTATCGTTAGTCTTCAACAGGGAAAAATCTGATAAAATATAATAGACAACAAGTTTTAGATCAACAAATGCAGCGGAAACAGCAATCCATTAGAAGAGTCACGTAGAGAATGAATTCTATTGTCTTCTAAGATTTAAAAGTCCATCATCAATATTTCATCCCTTTAACAACAATTAATATACATCTTTAATCATCTTTGCACTACAGGCCAAAGATATTCATTTGTATCACCAGTTGGTCATGTTCATCTCAACACCTGTTCATCTTTGCACTACGGGCCAAAGAGATTCATCAGTTTAATCATTCATCTTTGCACTACAGGCCAAAGATATTCATCAAGTATCACCATTAAGGACTGAGGATGATGAAAAACATTTTTATGAACGAATCCAGTGAGATAGAAGGACAAATATTAGGGATTCGTACAACAATTTGTCCAAGATTAATAATACTTCATAACAACTGATTTTGAAGCAGAACTCAAAAATAACGATCAAAACATAGATACAATCAAAGATAGTAGCCAAAATAGATATTTTGGACAAAAAGAAGAAATTTCATTTTTCGATGAATAGTGCCGTATTCGTGAATAGTGCCGTATACATGAATAGGGCCGTACACGTGAATAGTAACTCCGTCACCAAAAGATAAAAATTTCACAAAAATATCATCACGCTTCGTGAATAGTACTCGTGAATAGTAACTCATGAATAGCAACTCGTGAATAGTAACCGCGACATGAAAAAATTCCAAATTGATAAAAAGTTCAGAACAATATTTTGGCATAATAATATTGAAGAAGATAATATCATTTAAGAAGAAACAACATCCCTTACCTCAAAATAACCGTACTTCTGGCTGAATTTCGGTATAGTGCTGACAGAAACTCGCACCGTATAGCAACACTCAAAGTATACTCACAAGAATATGCTCGATAATATAGAGAGAGAAAGAGAGAAAACTTTGTTTCTGGTGTGATTTTCAATTCTAACTTAGCCCTCTATTTATAGGAAAATGCTAGAACGCCAAAGGAGACTAAATTAATAAAATATTAATTTATTTATATAATTTTCCTTAGCCCACCATTTTGACCAAAGAAATCAGCCACAACACATGTTAAAGATGCCCACCAACCTTTGAAAAACGTTTTTCTTGAAAATAATAATTAAAACTTTCAAAAATCAATTATTTCGGAACTCCGGAACTTCAATAATTCATAATAAATAGCCCTTTGATCAGAAAATTCAAATCTCACACCTTTTTATAGGAATTTCAATTCTCTACAACTTTGCAGAAGAAAATTTTTCCAAATTCCAAATAGAAATTATCCGAAATCCATAAACGGGCGATTTTACAGTCTATAATCAATTTTCGGTCAAGAATTGTGTCCACCGACACACAAAACATATGTTAAACTTTTAAAGCCACAAAAATACTCTTCCTCCTCATATACTCATATATCCCACATTCATTGTAAAAATATCACCGTTAATATATTATTAAAATAATATATTTAAATGAATTATTTTATCAGAAAAAGATAAAATATTAATTTTTAACAATTGTCACATTAAAAATTTTTCTCCATCTATATCCACATAAAATGAATATTTTCTTTATCATAATAATCAATAATTAATTATTCAAAAATAATATTACAGAATCACAGTACTGACAACCAGGCCGTTCCCAGGATAGAGGGGGCTTTCCAATAAGGATTTCTCCTTACTGGCGTGCAATTAGGTGACCAAACCTCTCCTCAGACAGAACTTTCTAGACATTGCCAATAATGTTATCTGATAATATTATTCAAATAATATGAATTATTGATCTGATAATGGAAAATACTGTGCAGTGACAATTATTGAAACAATAATATAAATATCAACGCATCAATTATTGAATCAATAAAATAAAATAATGAACAGTAATTACTGTAACAATCATTGAGTAGTGCCTTCTTACGTACAAATCAATAATTCAACAATACTGTACAATATCGTGTGCTACTGTGCAACCACGCATATTACTGTATTTTAACTACCAGGTAACCCAACAGTGTTAACGGTAACAATTTACGCCATTATTTATAAAACTCAATCTTTGTCGTTTTCTTTCATCCAACCGTTTTCCGGTATGGGGCCCACAAATGGCTGCGCCGTCGTACGAATATTCCCCGACAGCAAGAATATTCCACGACCAAACGAATATTCCCCGACAAAAATGAATATTTTAATAACCACTTGTTTATTTTGCAAAAATTGCACATTTCACCCATAACCAAAGCATTATATCAATTTACCACCTTATTAATCAAGAATAATAATTAGAGAAAATTCGATTTTATTTATAAAAAGTTGGGATCTTATAACCTCCCCTCCTTATGAAATTTCGTCCTCGAAATTGACGTACGTACCTGGTGTATCGAAAAGGTGAGGGTACCTCGCTTTCATTTTCGATTCCAACTTCCCATGTCATTTCCTTAATTGCATGGTTTCTCCACAAAATCTTAACTTGTGGTATAATCTTGGTGCGTAGGACATGCTCTTTCCTATCCAAAATCTCAACATGTATCTCCTTGTATGTTAAATCTTCAGCTATCTCGTCTGGTTCTAACGCAATAATGTGGTTCGGGTCTTTCACATATTTACGAAGCATAGATATGTGGAATACATTGTGGACACGAGACATACTTGGAGGTAACGCGAGTCTATAGGCTACGTTTTTTATTCGGTCGAGAATCTCAAATGGACCAACAAATCTTGGATTGAACTTTCCTCTCTTTCTAAATCTTGTAACTCCCTTCCATGGAGCAACACGTAACAGTACATGATCCCCAATATTAAACTCCACGTCCTTTCTATGAAGATCAGCATAACTCTTTTGTTGATTTTGTGAAGTTTGAATACGTTGTCGAATCATTTGGATCTTTTTTGTAGTCATGCGTACTAATTCTGGTCCCAACAACGTTGCTTCTCCCACCTCGTACCAACATACTGGAGATCGACACTTTCGTCCATACAATGCCTCAAATGGAGCTATGCCTATACTTGCTTGATAACTGTTGTTGTAGGAGAATTCCACCAGTGGCAAGTACTTATCCCAACTTCCTTTAAAATCTAGGACACAAAGTCTTAATAGATCTTAGAGGGTTTGAATAGTCCTCTCTGATTGTCCGTTCGTTTGAGGATGGTATGCCGAACTGAATCGTAAATCCGTTCCCATAGCTTTCTACAAGCTAACCCAAAATCGTGAAGTGAATCTTGGGTCATGATCTGAAACTATGGATACTGGCATGCCATGCAATCGCACAATCTCATTCACGTATATACTAGCAAGACGTTCAAGGGAATAAGTTTCTCGTATCGGCAAGAAATGAGCAGACTTGGTTAATCTATCAACAAAAACCCAAATCGCATCCATGCCTTGAGAAACCTTGGGAAGACATGTAACGAAATCCATTGTAATGTGTTCCCACTTCTATTCCGGAGACTCAAGTGGTTGCAATGGACCCTTTGGCACTTGATGCTCCGCCTTTACTCGTTGACAAGTTAAACACCTCGAGATAAACTCCGCGATCTCTCTCTTCATATTGTTCCATCAAAATGTATGTCGAATATCATGATACATTTTGGTACTCCCAGGATGGATTTCAAACGGGGTGTTTTGTGCCTCCATCATGATTATATGCTTCAAGTTAGAATCGTTCGGAACATAAAGTTGAGAGTTGAATCGAAGTATTCCTTCTTTATCGATTCTTGCTTCTGGAATAGTTCCTTCTTGCACTTTCTTCTTCATACTCATCAGCTCCGGTGTGTAGCTTGAGCGATTTTAACTTTATCGATTAAAGTCGATTCTACTCGTATATCATCATGTGGATACCTAGAGTTTTTAACTCTATCTCTATTATTTGTAAGTTATACGAAATGAGTCTTTGACAATATCGTACTCGTACTCGTATACGATCTTCTACTCAACACGTCACCTACCACGTTCGCTTTTCCAAGACGGTATGGTCAGAACATGTGCCGAATTAAGTCTCCTCTTGAGTTCTTTGAAGCTCTTCCCATATTCCTTGCTCCATTCGAATTTTGTATCTCTACGAACCAGCTGCGTTAATGGAATAGCGATTCGAGAATATCCTTCAACGAATCTCCGATAATAACCAACTAAGCCTAGAAAGCTACATATTTCGATTACTGACTTAGGTTGCTCTCAACTGTGACTCATATCCCAATCTTGGATAACACATCACAATAGCACCTATCAGTTTACTACCGCACGAATATGGCGTCCCCTACGGAGAGTTTGGCTTCGGTGCATTCCACAAAGGAAGTCATATGATAGAGGCTCAGGTATCAACTTCTATAGTTGGGTTTTTAACTCCTGAAGTTCAATAAGAGCCATTCGATATGAGATTTTAGAAATGGGTTTTGTACCAGATTCAATGTCAATACATATTTCAATATTATGCTCTAGGAGTAGGCCAGGAAATTCTTCAAGAAATACGTCAAGAAATTTACTAACAACAGAAATATCATTCAAATCTGACGTATTTTTTGTTCAAGTCCATGACATGGCTAAGAAAGCTTGACATTCGTTTTTTAATAAACAAATAGCTTTGTGGTTTGATATGACAGTGTTTGACTTCAATGGTTTGGTTGCTTAAATTCGAATAATAGGTTGCTTAGGAATATGAAAACTAACAACCTTACGAAAGTAATCAATTTTGGCATGATGAGTAGTTAATCAATCAATCTCCAAAATAAGGTCAACAGGTAATGCGATGGTGCCAACTTGAATCAAGTAAGATTTATAAACCGTAGATGTAACGAAGGTTTCACCCCAACGGAGTTTCAACAGATAAATCAAAATCTAATTTATCCGGAGTCAATTTTAAACGTTGAGCACAAGCTGGAGAGATAAAAGAATGGGTAGAAACGGTATCTAATAATCCTCCTGTTATTCTATTCTTTATTATTCAGTTGGAATAACCTATCTATGTGGATTACCACACGTATGGTGAATGATCCTATGTATTCCTTCCTTATTAAATTGTGGAAATGATCTGTATACATGATGTCCTCATATGTTTTGAGTATTAGTAAGTGTTATGTTGAGTTATGTTGGTTATTATGTGAAAACATGAAAGTTTCTTAGAAATAACAAAGAGTTGAAAATCAGATTTTGGTGAAAACGGAATATAAAATTCAATTGACCATATCTCCTATTATATTTTGATTTTTCGAGTGAGGTCAAGTTCTAGAGTTATATCTATGAGTTTTGTAACTTATCCAAGTGGAATCACTGTAAAAGGTGTTGTAAATTTTCGTATGGACTGACTTTAGCAAAGGAGTCAAAAGCTGCAAAAGAGAAAAATGCTACTGCCCATAAATTTAAAAGGGTTGTTTCGGCCACTTACTTTGTGAGAAAATTTTTGGCCTTTTGGGACATGAAAGTATATGGTATAAAGTACCTCCTGTCCAAATCTGAGCTCATTCCGACTTAAAATGAGCAAGTTATGACCATTTCAATATTTAGGTTTTTTCGACGAAAAACGCTATAATCGGAGTTCTATAACTCCGATGACCATGAAATTTAAACTGGAAGCTCATGTTAACATGTGTAAGATCCTGTTAAGATTTGGGAATTTTAGGAGTTAAAATTAAGGTAGCTAATTTCTTAAGGAATTAATTAGAAATTGATTTTTGAAAAATAGTAAATGAATTTTAAAAATTTTGAGAAAAATATATGTTCAATATGGGGCTATATTATGCTTAATCCCAGAAAAGAATAATTTTTGGGGCTGATTTCGTATTTTTTTATGAAAATAATCTAGTTACGAGTAAATGAGACGTTATTAGTTCTTGGTTAAATTAATTCTTGAACTTGTGTTATTGAATTCTTATATCATTGTCATCATCCTCATATTTATATTTTGTTGAAAGTCATCTATGGCCTGTAGTGCATAGATGGACTTGGTATGATTATGACCAGGGATTATTCGGTATAATCATGACCGTAATGTTATAAATGACGTGGTAAAAGTCCTCATTGGCTCGTAGTGTATTGATGAACAGTTTTTGGTATGATTATGGCTATGGATTGTCTTCGGCCAAGGGTGCAAAGATGAATTGTTTTATAGCATGATCAGTACCGTTGATAAAAACACGATTATCTTTGGCCCTTAGTGCATGAATAATTTGTGGTTGTGATACTAATGAAAAAGTCCTCATTGGCCCATAGTGCATTGATGGGCAGTTTTTGGTATGATTATGGCTATGGATTCTCTTTGGCCAAGGGTTCAAAGATGAATTATTTTATGGCATGATCAGGACCGTTGATGAAAACACGATTATCTTTGGCCCGTAGTGCATGGATAATTCGTGGTCGTGATACTAAAGAATATCCTTGGCCTGTAGTGCAGGGATGATTCGATGATGTGGATTAATTATTGAGCTGAGTCTCAGCAATGAAATATTAATTCATAGATGTGATAATAATGAATATCCTTGGCCGTAGTGCATGGATAATTCATGGATGTGATATTAACGAATATCCTTGGCCGTAGAGCAGAGGTGATTCGATGATGTGGATTATTTATGAAGCCGAGTCTCAGCATTATTGGTTTTACAGTTGTATATCTTTAGCAGTAGTGCAAAGATGAATTTATTCGTATGATTATGAGCAGGACTTGTGATTTGGTATAACCATGATTTGTGATACTTCAGGTGAAGATAGGTGATGAGAATTATCTTCGTCCTGGGTTCGAAAAGGGAATTCAAAATCACAATTATGATTATGAGTTATTCATATGATTATGGACAGGAATTGTTGATTGATGTTACAGGGATAAAATATTATTGGTGGACTTTTAAGAAGGTGAAGATAATAGACCTGATGGTCTATTTGACTCTTTTAATGGATTGCTAGTTCCGCTGCAACTATGGTTGAAAAGTTTTATCATCTACCATATGTTCTAAATCTCTGAGTTATTATTGATGAAAACTATTGATAATATAATTATCTTTAGTTATGATATTCTTTACTGGGCTAGTTGTGCTCACCCTTTTGCTTCACAATTCCTTTCAGGTAATAAGAGTGTAGCTAGGTCGAGCGGGGATAACAGGGGAATAGATCAGTGGTCTCTAGCTGTGGAGGTTCTCCCTAAATAGTATAGAAAAGTGTGTTGTATTCTATACATCATTTAGTAGTTATATTTGGTGAATTAAATAGGGTGAGGCGAACCCAACTTTGAAAGGGTGTTTTACCACTATCACACAAGATGTCTAATGACATACAACCTCGTGTTATCATAAGACACAGTAGTGCGCATCCACTTGCTGAGTATATCTACGGGCACTACCTATCTGATCTTGGAATTTATTTGAAATATAATATTCACTTGGAGACAGTGGAGATAGTTATATGTCAAGAGAAGACTCACCATTGGAAAGAAGATGATATTAATCTTCTCGTTTTTCTTTGGGGTCTATTGGGTCAACCAAGGATAATTCTGTGGCCATATGATATCTATTATAACCTAGACGCATAGCCTCCCATGTACGAAGATTTCCTTGAGCACTTCCCAAGATTTTAATTTCTAAAACAGTCTTTGACTATACTTTTATGTAAAGTACCATTGTAAGGTTGTGGTCGAGGCAACATGAGAGTTATATATAGTAGTATTAAAACTCACAGTTAACTGTGGTCGTATTCTATACGACAGCTCAATAGTTGTATAAATGAAGTTGTATCTGAATTTTGTATTATGTATATGGTGACTCAGAATGGGTGATGTATACCTAATTTTGGGGGCGTCACATTTGGTATCAGACCTTAGGGATATGATCGCTAGCGGAGATACGAGTCTAGAACTAGGAGGGGAGAGACGAGTAATAAACTTCGCTAGTGTGTGACTTACCTAAGCCGAAAATTTGTACTAGATAAATTGACAATTTGTGATATGTCAATTGACCTTTGTTTTGAAGATATATTCTAGAATGATATCTGAAATACAGGAGATGAGCAATGGAAAAATCATGATACAGAGTAAATAACCGGGAAGGTACAATCCGAAAAGAAAGCAAGGTATTCTCATCTCTTCGAATACCAGGTACGTACGTAAATTTCGAGGGCGAAATTCCATAAGGAGGGGAGATTGTGAGACCCCGGATTTTATGAATAAATATTTAATTTTCTCGAAATAATTTTTTATTTTTTTATATTATGGAATGGATTTTATATAATGTTATAGTTATGGGTAGTATTTATAAATTTTACAAAGTATGCAAGTTGTTATAAAATATTCGTTTGGTCGGGGAATATTCTTTTTATCGAGGAATATCCGTACGACGACAAAATCATTGGTGGACCCCACAACGGAAGTATTGTCGTAGTTAGAAAACGACAGAATTATCTTTTTATAAAAATAACGGCGAAAGTGTTACCGTTAAAACTGTTGAAACACCCGGTGTTAAAAATATAGTAATACGCGTGGTTGCATAGTAGCACACGGTATTAATTATTGATGCTTACGTGAGAAGTCACTCAGTTATACTCAATTATTGCTACAGTAATTGCTGTATCATATCTCTCATATTATTGATTCAATTATTGTCACAGTATCATCTGCATAATATTTATTATTATTAAATCAATAATTGAGACGACAAAGTTATTCATATTATTATTTACAATATTGACAATGTCTAAAAGTTCTGTCAAAGAGAGGTTTGGTCACCTAATTGCGCGCCAATAAGGAGAAATCCTTATCGAAAAGCTCCCTCTTTCCTGGGAACGACCTTGTTGTTAAATATTATGAGTTATAATATTAATGATGAATAAGTTGTGTTGATTAAAAATGAATTTTGATAGTTCTATTGTGTTGGAATTATTAGTGTTAATGGAAATTGACATCTATTTCGATGATAATTGATGTCTAGGGGTTATATTGATAAATCGGGTAATTTATCGGATAAATGAGCAATTAATTGCTACTAATTCACATACTTATATAACTATTTGTTCAAATGTGTTTACTATTGAATCACATTATTTACTATTAGGGGAGTTAGTGCATGATTGATAATACTTGCATGACTAAGTTAAAAATAGAGGTATAAATGGAGGTACTATACTATAATTCATATTTTTCACATGATTATATTATTGATTCAAATGATTGAACTATTGATTCACATTATTTACTATTAGGGGAGGTGATGCAAGTTTGATAATATTTGCAGGACTAAATTAAAAATGAAAAAAAAGTTGGAGATATTGTACTGTAATTTTTTGAGCCCCAAAACGTGCAATTATCGAAACTATATTTTTCTATAAATAGAAGCTCATTCTTCCTTCATTTCTCACCAATTCACAAAAGCTTTAGAACGATTATTATAGAGAAAAATTATAGAGAGAAAGAAGAAGAGAAGTCTGCTACCTCACTATTCTAGTATCCAGTTTTTCCAAGGTAGGGAGTATTATTTCTTTCTTAGCCATGAAGAGAACTTCTGTTATTCCATTTTTTATTATTCTGTTGGAATAACCTGTATACGCGGGCTACCCTATACTTGGTGAAATTCTTCTGTTATTCCATTTTTTATTATTCTGTTGGAATATCTTGTCTGTGCGTTTTACGCCGGACCTGGTTCCGTCTTTACTATTCTGTCGGAATTTCCTGTCTGTGCGTTTACGCCGGACCTGGTTCCATTATTTATTATTCTGTTGAGAATAACCTGTCTGTGCAGTCTATCGTACGCATGGTGAATCCTCCTGTTATTCCATTCTTTATTATTCAGTTGGAATAACCTATCTATGTGGATTACCACACGTATGGTGAATGATCCTGTGTATTCATTCCTTATTAAATTGTGGAAATGATCTGTATACATGATGTCCTCATATGTTTTGAGTATTAGTAAGTGTTATGTTTGTTATTATGTAAAAACATGAAAGTTTCTTAGAAATAACAAAAAGTTGAAAATCAGATTTTGGTGAAAACGGAATATAAAATTCAATTGACCATATCTCCTATTATATTTTAATTTTTCGAGTGAGGTCAAGTTCTAGAGTTATATCTATGAGTTTTGTAACTTATCCAAGTGGAATCACTGTAAAAGGTGTTGTAGATTTTCGTATGGACTGACTTTAGCAAAGGAGTCAAAAGCTGCAAAAGAGAAAAATGCTACTGCCCATAAATTTAAAAGGGCTGTTTCGGCCACTTACTTTGTGAGAAAATTTTTGGCCTTTTGGGACATGAAAGTATATGGTATAAAGTACCTCCTGTCCAAAACTGAGCTCATTCCGACTTAAAATGAGCAAGTTATAACCATTTCAATATTTAGATTTTTTCGATGAAAAACGCTATAACCGGAATTCTATAACTCCTATAACCATGAAATTTAAACTGCAAGCTCACGTTAACATGTGTAAGATCCTGCTAAGATTTGGGAACTTTTGGAGTTAAACTTAAAGTAGCTAATTTCTTAAGGAATTAATTAGAAATTGATTTTTGAACAATTGTAAATGAATTTTAAAAATTCCGAGAAAAATATATGTTTAATATGGGACTATATTATGCTTAATCCCAGAAAAGAATAATTTTTGGGACTGATTTGGTATTTTTTTTATGAAAATAATCTAATTACGAGTAAATGAGACGTTATTAGTTCTTTGTTAAACTAATTCTTGAACTTGTGTTATTGAATTCTTATATCATTGTCATCATCCTCATATTTATATTTTGTTGAAAGTCATCTGTGGCCTGTAGTGCATAGATGGACTTGGTATGATTATGACCAGGGATTATTCGGTATAATCATGACCGTAATGTTACAAATGACTTGGTAAAAGTCCTCATTGGCCCGTAGTGCATTGATGGACAGTTTTTGGTATGATTATGGCTATGGATTCTCTTCGGCCAAGGGTGAAAAGATGAATTATTTTATAGCATGATCAGGACCGTTGATAAAAACACGATTATCTTTGGCCCGTAGTGCATGGATAATTTGTGGTTGTGATACTAATGAAAAAGTCCTCATTGGCCCGTAGTGCATTGATGGGCAGTTTTTGGTATGATTATGACTATGGATTCTCTTCGGCCAAGGGTGCAAAGATGAATTATTTTATGGCATGATTAGGACCGTTGATGAAAACACGATTATCTTTGGCCCGTAGTGCATGGATAATTCGTGGTCGTGATACTAAAGAATATCCTTGGCCTGTAGTGCAGGGATGATTCGATGATGTTGATTAATTATTGAGCTGAGTCTCAGCAATGAAATATTAATTCATAGATGTGATAATAATGAATATACTTAGTCGTAGTGCATGGATAATTCATGGATGTGATATTAACGAATATCCTTGGCCGTAGTGTAGGGGTGATTCGATGATGTGGATTATTTATTAAGCCGAGTCTCAACATTATTGGTTTTACAGTTGTATATCTTTGGCAGTAGTGCAAAGATGAATTTATTCGTATGATTATGAGCAGGAATTGTGATTTGGTATAACCATGATTTGTGATATTTCAGGTGAAGATAGCTGATGAGAATTATATTCGTCCTGGGTTCGAAAAGGGAATTCAGAATCATAATTATGATTATGAGTTATTCATATGATTGTGGACAGGAATTTTTGATTAATGTTACAGGGATAAAACATTATTGGTGGACTTTTAACATGGAGAAGATAATAGACCTGATGGTCTATTTGACTCTTTTAATGGATTGCTCGTTCCGCTGTAACTATGGTTGAAAAGTTTTATCATCTACCATATGTTCTAAATCTCTGTTATTATTGATGAAAGCTATTGATAATGTAATTATCTTTAGTTATGATATTCTTTACTGGGCTAGTTGTGCTCACCCTTTTGCTTCACAATTCCTTTCAGGTAATAAGAGTGTAGCTAGGTCGAGCGGGGATAACAGGGGAATAGAACAGTGGTCTCTAGCTGTGGAGGTTCTCCCTAAACAGTATAAAAAAGTGTGTTGTATTCTATGCATCATTTAGTAGTTATATTTGGTGAATCAAATAGGGTGAGGCGAACCCAACTTTAGAAGGGTGTTTTGCCACTATCACACAAGATGTCTAATGACATACAACTCGTGTTATCATAAGACAGGGTTGTGTGCATCCACTTGCTGAGTATATCTACGGGCACTACCTATATGATCTTGGAGTTTATTTGAAATATAATATTCACTTGGAGACAGTGGAGATAGTTATATGTCAAGAGAAGACTCACCATTAGAAAGAAGATGATAGTAATCTTCTCATTTTTCTTCGGGGTCTATTGGGTCAACCAAGGATAATTCTGTGGCCATATGATATCTATTATAACCTAGACGCATGGCCTCCCATGTACGAAGGTTTCCTTGAGTACTTCCCAAAGATTTTAATTTCTAAAACTGTCTTTGACTATACTTTTATGTAAAGTACCATTATAAGGTTGTGGTCGAGGCACCATGAGAGTTATATACATTTGTATTAAAACTCACAGTTAACTGTGGTCGTATTCTATATGACAGCTCAACAGTTGTATTAATGAAGTTGTATCTAAATTTTGTACTATGTATATGGCGACTCAGAATGGGTGATGTATACCTAATTTTGGGGGCATCACATTTGGTATCAGAGCTTAGGGATATGGTCGCTGGCGAAGATATGAGTCTAGAACTAGGAGGGGAGAGACGAGTAATATACTTCGCTAGTGTGTGACTTACCTAAGACGAAAATTTGTACGTGATAAATTGACAATTTGTGATATGTCAATTGACCTTTGTTTTTAAGATATATTCTAGAATGATGTCTGAAATATAAGAGATGAGCAATGGGAAAATCATGATACAGAGCAAATAACCGGGAAGGTACAATTCGAAAAGAAAGCAAGGTATTATCATCTCTTCAAATACCAGGTACGTACGTAAATTTTGAGGGTGAAATTCCATAAGGAGGGGAGATTGTGAGACCCCAGATTTTATGAATAAATATTTAATTTTTTCGAAATAATTTTTTAATTTTTTATATTATGGAGTGGATTCGATATCGGTTCTACCTATTCTTTTATCTCTATTGCTTACGTTTAACGTTTAAATTTGACTTCGGAGAAATTAGACTTTGACTTATTGGTTGAAACTTCGATAGTAGAAACCTTCGTTACCTCCACTATTTATAAATCTTGTTGATTCAAATCGACACTTTCATGTTACCTGTCAATCGTATCTTTTTGAAAATACTTGCCTTTGATGCAATTTTTAGAAATCGATTAGTTAACTACTCATCATGCTTTTTGTAAGGTTGTTAGCTTTCATATTCCTAACCAACCTGTTATGCGAATTCAAGCAACCAAACCACTAAAGTCAATCATTGTTATATCAAGCCATTAGTAAAGTGTAACGCCCCCAAAATAGGTCCATTCCATCCAACCCATTCTGAGTCGCCAAATACATGGTACAGAAATAATTACAACTTTATTATTACAACATATAAACTATTGCCGTCTAGACAATATCCACATACAAATAAATCCTCATCATAATTATTGATACATTATTTTACAAAAATGGTGAGGACTACTAAACAACTCTCGCTAGAACCATCATTACATCCCCCGACTCGTACTCGCTACATTCTCGTCTCCTAAGAAGAAGAAAAAATAGAACAACAAGAAAAAGGGTGAGCTCAACTAGCCCAGTAAAGAATATTATGACTAAGATAATGTACAACAAATTATCCTTAGTCTTCAACAGGGAAAAATCTGAGAAAATACAATAGACAACAAGTTTTAGATTAACAAATGCAACGAAAATAACAATTCATTAGAAGAGTTAAGTAGAGAATGAAATCTACTATCATCTATGAATTTAAAATTCCATCATCGATATTTTATCCCTGTAACATCAATCAATATACATCATAAATCAAATATTCATCTTTGCACTACAGGCCAAAGATATTCACTAGTTGGTCATGTTCATCTAAACACCAGTTCATCTTTGCAGTACGGGCCAAAGATATTCATCATAAAATCATTCATCTTTGCACTACGGGCCAAAGATATTCAGTTATATCATCATTTAGGACTGAGGATGATGAAAAATATTTTAAAGAAAACGAATCCAGTGAAACAAAAGAACAAATATAAAGGATTCGTACTTTACACAATTCAAGTTCAAAAATACTTCATAAATAATCATAGAGGAGTAAAATTCAAGAATGAAGACCAAAACATAGATCCAATCAAAGATAGGAATCATAACAGACAATCTTAGACACAAAAAAAAATTTAATTTTTCTGTGAATAGTGTCGTATCCGTGAATAGTGCCGTATACGTGAATAGTAACTCCGACACTAAAAGATAGAAATTTCACAAAAAAATATCATGCTTCGTGAATAGTACTCGTGAATAGTAACTCGTGAATAGTAACTCATAAATAGTAACTCGTGAATAGTAATTCATGAATAGTAACTCATGAATAGTAACCCCGACATGAAAAAGTTCCAAATTTGATTAAAAATTTCTAACCAATATTTCGGCTTAATGATATTGAAGAAATAATATCATTTTCGAATAAAATAACATCCCTTACCTCAAAAGGATAGTACTTTTGACTGGAATACTGGATATACTGCTGAAAGTACTCGTGAATAGTAATTTGTGAATAGTAACTCGTGAATAGTAACTCATGAATAGTAACTCCGACATGAAAAAGTTCCAAAAAAAAATTTCCAACCAACATTTCAGCATAATGATATTGAAGAAATAATATCATTTGAGAAGAAAATAACATCCCTTACCTCGAAAGACAATACTTCTAGTTGAAACACCGGATATAGGCTATGATTTGAACTTGCACCGTATAGCAATACTCAAAGTATACTCAAAATACTCACAAGAATACGCTCAATAATATAGAGAGAGAAAACTTCAGTTTCTGGTGTGATTTTCAATTCTAACCTAAGCACCCTATTTATAGAAAATTGCTTAGAACACCAAAGTAGAAAATTTAATATAATAATATTATTATTTTTCTAAATTTTCCTACGTATACTAACTGAATTCAGCCATCAACAATACCCCAATAAAAACAACAAAAACATTTTTCCCACATAAACCATTTTAAACTCCAAAAAAATGATAATTAATTAATACGGAACTTCAATAATTCATAATAAATAGCCCTTTTTCCAAAAAATTCGAATCTCGCGGGTTTTTATAGGAAATTCAATTCTCTACAACTTTGCAGAAGAAACTTTTTCCAAATTCCAAACAGAAATTGACCGAAATTCACAAACAGGAGATTTTACAGGCTATAATCAAATTTCAGTCAATAAATGGGGTCCACCAACATGAAAAACTTGTTTTAAATATTTTTGGTAACAAAAATACTCCTCCTCCACATATACTCATATACCCACATTCATTGTAAAAATATCACCATTATTATATTATTAAAAATATAATAATATATTTAAATGAATTATTTTATCAGAAAAAGATAAAATATTAATTTTCAACAATTGTCACACTAAAAATTTTCTCCATCTATATCCATATAAAATCAGTATTGTTCTTATCATATGAATCAATAATTAATTATTCATAAATAATATTACAGAATCACAATATTGGCAACCAGGCCGTTCCCAGGAAAGAGGGGGCTTTCCAATAAGAATTTCTCCTTACTGGCGCGCAATTAGGTGACCAAACCTCTCCTTAGACAGAACTTTCTAGACATTGCCAATAATGTTATCTAATAATATTATTCAGATAATATGAATTATTGCTTCGATAATGAAAAATACTGTGTAGTGACAATTATTGAAACAACAGTAAAAATATCAATGCAGCAATTATTGAATCAATAACATAAAATACTGAACAGTAATTACTGTAACAATTATTGAGTAGTGCCTTATTACGTAAGAATCAATAATTGGTGCAATACCGTGTGCTACTGTGCAACAACGCGTATTACTGTGTTTTAACCACCGGGTATTCCAACAGTATAAACGATAACAACTACGTCGTTATTTTTAAACCACTTATATTTGTCGTTTTCTTTATACAATCGCTTTCCGTTATGGGGCTCACAAAAGACTGCGCCGTCGTACGAATATTCCCCGACAGCAAGAATATTCCACGTCCAAACGAATATTCCCCGACAACAATGAATATTTTATAACCACCTGCTTATTTAAAATATTTGCGCATTTTACCCATAACTAACCACATTAATCAAATCAACCCTTACTATTTCAAAATAATAAATAAAGAAAATTCCTTTTTATTTAAAAAATTTCAGGGTCTTACAACCTCCCCTCCTTATGAAATTTCGTCCTCGAAATTGACGTACGTAACTGGTGTTTCGAAAAGATGAGAATACCTCACTTTTATTTCCATTTCCAACTCCCATGTCATTTCTTCAATAGCATGGTTCCTCCACAAAACTTTAACTTGTGGTATGACCTTCGTACGTAGGACATGTTCTTTCGTATCTAAGATCTTGACAGGTACCTACTCGTACGTTAAGTCTTCGGCTATCTCGTCCGGTTCTAACTCAATGACATGGTTCGGGTCGTTCACATATTTACGTAACATCGATACGTGAAAAACGTTATGAACACGCGTCATCCTTGGCGATAAAACGAGTCTATAGGACACAGTTCCTATTCGATCGAGGATTTCAAATGGACTAATAAATCGAAGGTTTGAGCTTTGCTCACATCGCCAATTCTCGCTTTTGAAATAACAACTTCTTGCACCTCCTTCTTCAAATTCATCAGCTCCAGTGTGTAGCTTGAACAGCTTTAACTTTATTGATTAAAGTCGATTATACTCGTATATCATCACGTGGGTACCTAGAGTTTTTATCTCCATCTCTATTATTTATAAATTATACGAAATTAGTCTTTGACAATATCGTACTCGTACTTGTATACGATCTTCTACTCAACACGTCAGCTACCACGTTCGCTTTTCCAGGATGGCATGGTCAGAATATGTGCTGAAATGAGTCTCCTCTTGAGTTCTTAGAAGCGCTTCCCACATTCCTTGTTCCATTCGAATTTTGTATCTCTACGAGTCAGCTGCGTTAATGGAGTAGCGATTCGAGAATATCCTTCAACGTATCTCCGATAATAATCAACTAAGCCTAGAAAGCTACGTATTTCGATTACCGACTTAGGTTGTTCTCAACTGTGACTCATATCCCAACCTTGGATAGCACGTTACAATGACACCTATCAGTTTACTATCGCACGAATATTGTCCCCTACGAAGAGTCTGGCTTCGGTGTATTCCACAAAGGAAGTCACAAGATAAAGGCTCGAGTACCAAATTCTATAGTTAAATTTTTAACTCCTGAAGTTCAATAGGAGCCATGAGATTTTTAGAAATGGGTTTTGTACCGGGTTCAAAGTCGATACAAAATTCAATATCACGCTCTGGGAGTAGGCCAAGAAATTCTTCAGAAAATATGTCAGAAAATTCACTAACAACAGAAATATCATTCAAATCTCATGTACTTTTGTTCAAGTCCATGACATGGGTTAAGAAAACATGACATCCATTTTTCAATAAACGATTGACTTCATGGCTTGATATAAAAATGTTTGACTTCAATGGTTTGATTGCTTGAGTTCGAATATCAGGTTGCTTAGGAATATGAAAACTAACAACCTTACAAAAGCAATTAATTTTGGCATGATGAGTAGTTAACCTTAAAATCACATCAAAAGCAAATATCTCTATAGAAATAAGGTTAACAGGTAATGTGATAGTGCCAACTTGAATCAAGCAAGATTTCTAAACAACGGATGTAATGAAAGTTTTTCCTAACGGAGTCTCCATAAATAGGTCAAAGTCTAATTTGTCCGTAGTCGAGTTCAAACGTTGAGCGCAAGCAAGAGAGATAAAAGAATGGGTAGAACCGGTACCTAGTAAGGTATAAACTTCGCAAGAATTATAATTAACTAACCCGTGCTAACTTCGTTCGGGTTCCTCGCATTTTGACCGGTCACGACAAACGCTCTTCTAGGAACCGTTGACTTTGACTTTTCTGGGACAGCCTTTTGAATCACCATCCCCGCTGGAATTGGTTTTGCTACCGTACACTCTCGAGCGATATGTCCTTCCTTTCCACAATTATAGCATACCTTGAACTGTTGTGGGCAATTTGGGCTGATATGTCCCTCTTTCCCGCATTTGTAACATACGATCGGTGGTCTTTCTCCTCCCTTGGAACCAGTTGCTGCTGGCACTGTCGTCTTTACATGGTCGTTGTTAAATCTCCTCTTTTTAAAATCTCCTCCCGACTCGCTTCTTCTATTTTCATGGCCACGATTACCACCAGAGTGGTTACCGCCTTTGTCCATATTCTTCTTTCTCCGCTGTTTATCGTTATTCTGATGACTGCTATCTTCGGTATGATCCTGGTTATGGTCCCTCGGTTGAACGTACTCGTTATCTCGCTCTAACAACTGAGCCCTGTTGACAACATCTGAATAGATAGAAAATTTATGAGAAATGAGATACTGACGTATGCCGGGTTTCAAACCTCTCAGAAACATCCGCGTCATACATTCTTCATTCTCCACCAAATGAGGTGCAAACCTGGATAACTCCGCGAACTTCGCCTCGTACTGGGACACCGTCATGTTATTCTGCTATAGTCTAATAAACTCCACTTCCTTCATATGACGAATACTTTCAGGAAAGTATTTTTCGTTGAAAAGTTTCTGAAACGTCTCCCATGACATGCTAAGTGCGGCTGGATGTGTACGCTTCACAGACTCCCACCAGTAGTCTGCCTCGCCACGGAACATAAAGGTGGCGAATGGAACCTTCTGTTCCTCCGTGCATCCCAAGACATCGAATATCTTGGCAATTTGCTTGACCCATGTTTCCGCCATGATCGGATCGGGCTTTCCCTTAAATTCTGGTGGTCCTAACTCTTTGAACTGCTTGGCTGTGACCACCTGTGAATTGCTATCATTTCCTCCTGTATTTTGAATACGTGTCTCCCTCGTCTGGTTTTGCATGAACTGCAAAAAGCTCCTAAACATCCCGTCGTTCATCGTCTGCTCAGTGGTGTTGTTCACAGGAGGTACATTGCTAGCCTGTTGCACGTTCTCCTCATTGTTGAGTACAGGCGTCTCTACGGTCTCATTTACTCCACTGTTAACATTCTCAGTCGACATTCTCAAATACTGTCATAAAACAAGGGTTAATTAAAGAAATCAATATATCACATAATATCCCTATATAGTGATCAACACAAATAAGCTTAGGTAGGACACACTAGCGAAGGATTTACTCGTCTATCCCCTCCTAGTTCTATTTCCCGATCTCCGCCAGAGATCATATCCCTAAGCTCTGATACCAACTGTGACGCCCCCAAAATAGGTCCATTCCATCCAACCCATTCTGAGTCGCCAAATATATGGTACAGAAATAACTACAACTTTATTATTACAACATATAAACTATTGTCGTCTAGACAATATTCACATACAAATAAATCCCCGTCATAATTATTGATACATTATTTTACAAAAATGGTGAGGACTACTAAACAACTCTCTCTAGAACCATCATTACATCCCCCGACTCGTACTCGCTACATTCTCGTCTCCTGAGAAGAAAAAAAATAGAACAACAAGAAAAAGGGTGAGCTCAACTAGCCCAGTAAAGAATATTATGACTAAGATAATGTACAACAAATTATCCTTAGTCTTCAACAGGGAAAAATCTGATAGAATATAATAGACAACAAGTTTTAGATCAACAACTGCAGCGGAAACAACAATTCATTAGAAGAGTTAAGTAGAGAATAAAATCTACTAACATCTATGAATTAAAAAGTCCATCATCAATATTTTATCCCTGTAACATCAATCAATATATATCTCAAATCAAATCAAATATTCATCTTTGCACTACAGGCCAAAGATATTCATCAGTTGGTCATGTTCATCTAAACACTTGTTCATCTTTACACTACGGGCCAAAGATATTCATCAATTGTTCATGTTCATCTCAACACCTGTACATCTTTGCACTACGAGCCAAAGATATTCATAATAAAATCAACCATCTTTGCACTACAGGCCAAAGATATTCAGTAACACCATCATTTAGGACTGAGGATGATGAAAAATATTTTAAAGGAAACGAATCCAGTGAAACAAAATAACAAGTATTAAGGATTCGTACTTTAAACAATCCGAGTTCAAAAATACTTCATAAATAATCATACTGAAGTAAAATTCAAGAATGATCAAAACATGGATACAATCAAAGCAAGTATCCAGAATAGATATTTTGGACAAAAAGAAGAAATTTCTTTTTTCGGTGAATAGTGTCGTATTCGTAAATAGTGTTGTATACGTGAATAGTGCCGTATACGTGAATAGTAACTCCAACACCAACAGATAGAAATTTCACAAAAAAACATCATCACGCTTCGTGAATAGTACTCGTGAATAGTAACTCGTGAATAGTAACTCATGAATAGTAACTCCGACATGAAAAAGTTCCAAAAAAAATTTTCAACCAACATTTCAGCATAATGATATTGAAGAAATAATATCATTTGAGAAGAAAATAACATCCCTTACCTCGAAAGACTGTACTTCTAGTTGAAACACCGGATATAGGCTATGATTTAAACTTGCACCGTATAGCAATACTCAAAGTATACTCAAAATACTCACAAGAATACGCTCAATAATATAGGGAGAGAAAACTTCAGTTTCTGGTGTGATTTTCAATTCTAACATAAGCACCCTATTTATAGGAAATTGCTTAGAACACCAAAGTAGAAAATTTAATATAATAATATTATTATTTTTCTAAATTTTCCTATGTATACTAATTGAATTCAGCCATCAAAAATACCCCAATAAAAACAACAAAAACGTTTTTCCCACATAAACCATTTTAAACTCCAAAAAAATGATAATTAATTAATCCGGAACTTCAATAATTCATAATAAATAGCCCTTTTGCCAGAAAATTCGAATCTCTCAAAATTTTTATAGGAAATTCAATTCTCTACAACTTTGCAGAAGAAAATTTTTCCAAATTCCAAACAGAAATTGACCGAAATTCACAAACAGGCGATTTTACAGGCTATAATCAAATTTCAGTCAATAAATGGGGTCCACCAACATGAAAAACTTGTTTTAAATATTTTTGGTAACAAAAATACTCCTCATCCACATATACTCATATACCCCACATTCATTATAAAAATATCACCATTATTATATTATTAAAAATATAATAATATATTTAAATGAATTATTTTATCAGAAAAAGATAAAATATTAATTTTCAACAATTATCACACTAAAAATTTTCTCCATCTATATCCATATAAAATCAGTATTGTTCTTATCATATGAATCAATAATTAATTATTCACAAATAATATTACAGAATCACAATATTGGCAACCAGGCCGTTCCCAAGAAAGAGGGGGCTTTCCAATAAGAATTTATCCTTACTGGCGCGCAATTAGGTGACCAAACCTCTCCTTAGACAGAACTTTCTAGACATTGCCAATAATATTATCTAATAATATTATTCAGATAATATGAATTATTGCTTCGATAATGAAAAATACTGTGTAGTGACAATTATTGAAACAACAGTAAAAATATCAATGCAGCAATTATTGAATCAATAACATAAAATACTGAACAGTAATTACTGTAACAATTATTGAATAGTGCCTTATTACGTAAGAATCAATAATTGGTGCAATACCATGTGCTACTGTGCAACAACGCGTATTACTGTGTTTTAACCACCGGGTATTCCAACAGTGTAAACGATAACAACTACGCCGTTATTTTTAAACAACTTATATTTGTCGTTTTCTTCATCCAATCTCTTTCCGTTATGGGGCCCACAAAAGACTGCGCCGTCGTATGAATATTCCTCGACAGCAAGAATATTCCACGACCAAACGAATATTCCCCGATAACAATGAATATTTTATAACCACCTGCTTATGTAAAATATTTGCGCATTTTACCCATAACTAACCACATTAATCAAATCAACCCTTACTATTTCAAAATAATAAATAAAGGAAATTCCTTTTTATTTAAAAATTTTCGGGGTCTTACATAAAGAGCCCTGAGCCTTTCGCTGGTGACTTCCTTGTGTGGAATGCACCGAAGCCGAACTTTTCATAGGGGGCGTTGTGAATAACGGTGGCAAGTTGATAGGTATCAATGTGACGTGCTATCCAAGTCTTGGATGAGGGTCACAGTTTTGAATGATAATTCTATTGTTAATAAATTTTTTGACGTATTCTTGAAGACTTCTTAGCCTACCCCTAGAGCGTGAAATCGAATTTTGTATTGACCCCAGTACGAAACCCATTTCTAAAACCCTCAAATATTTTTTCAACTAAAACGAACGTAAAATGTGCCAAAGACGTTGGCTCGAGCTGTTGAAGATTACGATCGTACCATTCACTACTATCGTGGGAAAGTGAACATGGTAGCTGACGCGTTGAGTAGAAGTTCGTATGCATTTACGAGTGCGATGTTGTTAACATAAAGGCCCATTTCGTACGACTTACAAATGATGAAGATAGAGTTAAAGACTCTAGGAACCCAAGTGAAGATAACGAATATACGAGTAGAGTCGACTTTAATCGATAAACTTAAAGCCGCTCAAGCTACACACCCGGAGCTGATAAATGTGAAGCAGAAGGTTCAAGAGGGCGTTATTCTAGAAGCAAGATTCGACGAAGAGAGGTAATCTCAACCCTCGATTTAATTGGCCCATTTAAAAGTCTCGATCGAGTAGGAATTGTGGCCTATAGACTCGTTTTACCGCCAAGTATGTTGCGTGTTCAGAACGTTTTTTTTTATGTATCGATGTTACGTAAATATATGGATGACCCGAACCACATTATTAATTTAGAACCGGACGAGATAGCGGATGATTTAACGTTTGAGGAGATACGTGTTAAAATCTTGGATAAGAAGAATCGTATTCAACACTCAAAGGTTATACCTCAAGAGTTAGAATTTGGAATGAAGTCGAGGTATCCTCACCTATTCAGCATACCAAGTACGTACGTAAATTTCGAGGGCGAAATTCCATAAGGAGGGGAGATTGTGAGACCCTAGATTTTATGAATAAATATTTAATTTTCTTGAAATAATTTTTTTGAATATTATGGTGTGGATTTGATATAATGTTATAGTTATGGGTAATATTTATAAATTTTACAAAGTACGCAAGTTGTTATATAATATTCGGTTGGTCAGGGAATATTTTTTTTTCGGGGAATATCCGTATGACGGTACAATCATTGGTGGACCCCACAACGGAATTATTATCGGATTGAGAAAATGACAAAAATATTTTATGAAAATAACGGCGGAAGTTTTACCGTTAACTGTTGAAACACTCGGTGTTAAAAGTACAGTAATACACGTGGTTGCATAGTAGCACACGGTATTGATTATTGATGTTTATGTGATAAGTCACTCAGTTTTGTTTTATTGGTATTATTAATGTAATAAAACAGAATACTTTTATAAAGTTATTCTATAAATAGAATATATTATATTCTATTATGCATAGTGTCTGCATAGTGTTTTACATAGTAAAATCTTTTTATATAAAACAGAATACTTTTTATAAAGTTATTCTATAAATAGAATATATTATATTTTATTATGCATAGTGTTTGCATAGTGTTGCATAGTATTTTGTATAGTAAAATCTTTTTATATAAAAAAGAATACTTTTATAAAGTTATTTGTTTTATTAGATAATAATTAGAATATATTATATTTTATTATGCATAGTGTTTGCATAGTGTCTGCATAGTGTTTGCATAGTGCCTGCATAGTGTTTGCATAGTAAAATTTTTTATAAAGTTATTCATTTTATTAGATTATAAATAGAATATATTATATAAATATGGACCATCAGATTAAAGTAAATCAATTTGGACCGTTCATGAGTTAGTTACAATGCAGTCTATTTTTCTATAAATAGAAGCTCATTCATTCATTATTTCTTACGAATTCACTAAAACTCTAGAGAGAGAAACTATAGAGAGAAAGAAGAAAAGTGTTCTGCTACTTCACTACTTTTATATCCAGTACTCTTCTTTCTAAGGTAGGGAATATTATTTGTTGTACTCGTAAGGGGTACTCTTTTTTTTCTTATTTATGAAGAGAACTTCTGTTATTCCATTCTTTATTATTCTGTTGGAATAACCTGTATACGTGGGCTACCCTATACTTGGTGAAATTCTTCTGTTATTCCATTATTTATTATTATGTTGAAACATCATATCTGTGCATTTTACGCCGGACCTGGTTCCGTCTATATTATTATTCTGTTGGAATATCCTGTTTGTGCGTTTACGCCGGACCTAGTTCCGTCTTTATTATTCTGTTGGAACATCCTGTCGGTGCGAATTTTGCCTGACCTGGTTCCGTTACTTATTATTCTATCGGAATAATCTGTCTATGCGAAGTACCGCATGCATGGTGATTTCTTTTGTTATTCAATTCGTTATTATACTCAGTTGGTTAAAGTTTTGACTTCTATACTCCATGAAATTAGTGGAATATCCTTGATATTTGCGCTTCATCCAGTATCTTTTCATGGAAATATTCTTCTGAGCATTCTTGAATTTTACTCTACAAAGCAGTATCATGTTGACAATTTGGACGTTATCAGTTCCTAGATAAATTAATTCTTGAACTTGTTTTATTGAATTCTTATATCATTTTCATCATCCTCATGTTTATATTATGTTGAAAGTCGTGAAGGGCTAATACCTCGAATATCAGCTATAGTCCACCCAATTGCTGTTTTGAACTCTCACAGAACCCGTAGCAGTTTTTCCTTTTGGGTGTCAGTTAATTCCGTCGAAACAATAACTGGTAGTGTTGCATCTTTTCCCAGATAAGGTGGCTCTTCTATTGAAGGTTTGCACTTTTTACCTTCCGTTTCGGACTTATCAAGGGTGTCGAATGGTTTATTGTTTTTCCTGAAGAACGATGCTGAATCCAACCATTTGATATGCTCAATGTCCTCTTCAATACTGTAGTCATCTATTCCGAACAACATGGATTCTATCGGGTCCTCTGAGTGGTTTCCGCAGAACTTGTGATTAACTAATTCATCCATTATATCCACTCGCAAACACTCACCTTTTTCCTTCGGATAAGACATCGACTTAAATACATTAAAGGTGTCATGTTGATCTTCAACTCGCATTGTCAATTCTCCTTTCTGTACATTAATCAATGTTCTTCCCGTTGCTAAAAATGGTCGCTCGAGAATGATGGGAATTTCCTTATCTGCTTCACAGTCCAAGATAATGAAATCTGCTGGGAAGATGAATTTATCCACCCTTATTAATACGTCTTCAACAATACCTCGTGGATATGTAACTGATCGGTCTGCCAACAATAAACTGATATTTGTCAATTTTCGTGCCTTATGTCCAAATTGATTGTAAACGGATAATGGCATCAAATTTATACTAGCCCCCAAATCACACAACGCTCTTCCCGAAAACTCGTTACCAATGTAGCACGAAATAGTAAAACTACCTGGATCTTTTAACTTCGGAGGCAACTTGTTCTGGATAAGTGCGCTGCATTCTTCAGTTAGCGCTACTGTTTCAAAATCACCCAATTTCCTTTTCTTTGACAACACATCCTTCATGAACTTAGCGTAACTCGGCATTTGTTCTAAAGCTTCGGCAAATAGGATGTTGATATACAATTTCTTGAAAATATCCAAAAATCTTGAAAACTGCTTATCTAACTTGGATTTCTGAAACCTCTGCAGATACGGTATAGGCGGCATTGTGATAGTCAGTTCCGGTGCATTCTGATCTACGATCTCATCTTTATGTTTCCCGATTTCCACAACTTCTTCTGTTTCATCTGTTGCATTGTCCCCCTTTTCCTTATCCTTAACTATTTCTTGCAAATCCTTCCCACTACGTAAAGTTACAGCCTTGCAATGCTCGTTTCTGCCCTGATTTATTTCTATATCACTAGGGAGTGTTCCTTGTGGACGGTTATTCAATGCATGTGCTATTTGCCCCACTTGATTCTCCAGATTCTTTATCGATGCACCTTGGCTTTGCATATTCAGCTCTATTTGATTCAATTTTTTGTCTTGTTCCTCGTTCCTTTTGTCAGACGCTCTAATGAATTTTTCCAAGGCTTCTTCCAAACTCGATTTCCTCTCTGGTTATTGTTGAGTCTGATTTTGAAATTCGGATGTGTTTTTTTGTCTAGGTGCTTGGGCTGCTGCTTGATTGTTACTCCATGAAAACCCCGGATGATTTCTCCAACCTGGATTATATGCATTTTGAGTCGGGTACAGTTGAGTTGATTGATTATAGCTCCCTACGAACTGAGCTGATTCAGATTTTATGGCACATTGATCCGTGGTATGACCCCCAACACATAATTCACAAACCATCGCTACGTGCTGTGTGGATTGTGGACGCCATATTTCCATTTGCTTAGCCATTGCGGCTACTTGTGCTGTTAATGTTGTCATCGCATCCACTTCAAACTTTCCCGATGTTTTCGGATGATTAGACCTAGTCATGGGCCACTGATAGTTGTTGGTGGCCATTGTCTCTAACAACTGATATGCCTCATCAAAACTCTTAGACATGATCGCTCCCCCTGGTGCTGCATCAATACTAGCCCTCGTGGATGCGTGCAAACCATCACAAAATATCCCTAATTGCATCCACTGCGGAATTCTATGATGAGGGCACTTACGGGGCATATCCTTAAACCTTTCCCACGCCTCATATAACGAATTTGAATCAAATTGTGCGAAAGTGTAAATATCGTTCTGTAGTTTTGCCGACTTCGTTGGTAGGAAGAACTTAGCTAAAAATTTTTGAGCTAAGTCGTCCCAAGTGGTGATTAAGCCAGGAGGCAAAGAGTGTAACCAACTTCGCGCTTTATCTTTCAAGGTAAACGGGAACATTCTCAACCTTGTAGCATCTTCCGATACATTGTTGAATTTGAAGGTGTCGCAAACTTCCAAGAAACTTAGGATATGCTCATTAGGATCGTCTATTGAATTACCCCCAAACTGACATGTATTCTGTAGCATCTGAATTATTCCCGATTTAATCTCAAAACTGTTTGCATTGATCGCCGGCCTCCTAATACTCGACTGTATATCCGTGACATTCGGCATGACGTAATCCCGAAGTGATTTCTGTTCGTTCCCTGCCATGTTCACGGGTATTTCCTAGTCTGCCAGTTCTTCTTCCAAATGTATAACCTCACTATTCAATCGCAATTTCCAGAACTTCCTTTCGATGTCGTCTGTATACGGAAAAAGTTCCTTTTTAGCTTTCGATCTAATGTGCATACACTCACAAGAATTCCTGCCAATTCTCTAATTTATTTAATATACTAATTAAATAAATTAAATATCATTTTTATTCAAATAATTATAATTATTAAAGAAAAATGTCCCAAATAATTAAAAGTTATTTTTTAGAATTTAAAATGATTTTTAAAACCATTTATAGTAATTTTTATAATTTATTTCTATTTTTAAATAATTTCTAAAATATTCAGAAAATAAAAATATTAAAAACTGTCGCTGTTGCCCTTTAGCGACACTAAGCGTCGCTGTTGGTGTTCTTGAGCCTCAAGAACACTGACAGACGGCAGTGCTAAGGTCAACGTTTGACCACGCTTAATTCTCTGTGTTAATCGTTTCTGAGCTTTCTTGAGCATCGATCTTGTAGTAGAAATGTAGTACTACAAGTTCTAATCAATATCTGAGTCAAAGAACCAAACATCACGAAGATCTAAGCTCACTAAATTGATGTCAGACCAAATCTGGGGTTCCTGGGTAACCCAGAAACCCAGACAGTGTCGACCCGGCACTTTCTAGCTCATTTTAATATAGGTTCGGTTCATTAACAGGTCGATATTATGGTTCAAACGTGTAATAAATATGTCAAAGAACATATAGGAATCAACAGATCAGTTAATCAAAAACACATTCGCCAGATTAAGTTCGGTCAAATCCTGTCAGAACTTATGTTCTTCCGGATTCTGGGTTTTCCAGAAACGACAACCATGATCGACATGCCTAGTTTGACCATTCCCTTTGTTCGATATGATGATGGTTTAAAGTATATTAAGGCATGGATCTATACTCCAGACAACAGGTTACAAGTATATTACAACAACATTAACAAATAGCATCATAACGACCAGATCTGGGCCTTCCAAAAACTTGTCAGACACGGTTATTAACTTTCTAGGTTGCCCAGATTTTCAGTCGGTCAAGCTCAGTCAATGGTGTTTGACCGATTATAACTCGCGATCTAGATATCTGATGGTTGTACTATCAATTGCAAAATAAATACAACATAACAGGCTACCAATACAAAACATAAAACAAGAAAAAACATAAACAGACAGAGATCAGTGGCTTCTGACATTGGCTTGTCAGACGCCTTTAGAGCTCAAGAATAGTTTTTGAAAAACTTTATTTTAAGGCACTTTGATGCTATGGATTCATGATAGATCATCATATATCTTAATAAAACATCCATTAGCAAGGTTCTAAACATATAAACACAAAATTTTTCTAAGCAACTTGGATCAAAATAAAAATTGGGGTTATACCTTTAAGCTTCAATTTTTGATCCTAGATCTCCGAATCTGATCTATGTGTTTAAGAGGGGTATTTTGTGACTGATACACTAGTATAATTCGTGACTTTAGAGAGAGAAGGAGTTGATGAGAGCTTGAGAGCAAATGACTTAGTTTTTATGAACTTTCCCTCTCCAAAATCTCTTATATGTTGCTTGTTGTTGCTAGATCTGATGTGTTGGCCAGATTTTGTTGGATTTATATGTCACAAGTCAATGTGTTAGGTCACCTACTAATGTTATGAGCCATTTTTACAAGTTACAATTTAAAGAAAGTAAAAAGGGCATTTTTGTCATTTGTTAAATACATTTAATGGCATTCTTGACATTTGTTCAAACCCTTAGGGTTTAGGGTTTGGGTTAGAGTTTAGGGTTTGAACCCTTTAGGGTTTATCAATTTGATTTTCTAAAATTTCCAATTTAGGTTCTAAAAATCAAAAATTAATATTTTTAAATTATAATTAGAATTTTCTAATTATATTAAAATTTCTTAATCATAACTTAAATATTACTAATTAGGATTAATAATTCCTAATTAAAATTGCTAATTAAGCAATTAGGGTCGTAATTGGTCATAAGGGTTTACAACCCACGAATTAGGGTTTCTAATAGAAAAATAAAATTTCCAAATTACCATCAGGTTTGTAAAATAGAAATTAAAATAACTAAAATATAATTAGGGTTTTCTAATAATATTTTAAGTTTAATAAACGCCTTACACATGTCAATTAGAATTAGGGTTTCCTAATTAGGGTTGTAGGATTCCTGAATATGAAATTAGGGTTTCTCGGCTTTCAATTAGGATTTCTAACTGTACGTTAGGGTTTCTAATCCTGAGATTAGGATTTCTAATCTCTTATTAGGGTTTATAATTTTAAATCTTATCCTGATCAATCAGTGATAAAAAATTCTAAACAATACACACGCGTACTCATTAATATAGTTATTTTAATTATATTTTCTACTGAATTCCTATCCAGAGATTAGGGTTATGATTTCTAAAGCTTGTTAAGTACAACTCTACTCTAAATTTATTAGTCAATACACAAATTGACTTTCTCGAGACTCGTATCACAGATACTTGTCACAAAATTGATAATTAATATTAATATTAATAAAAAAAAATTATTCGTAAAATTTTGATTATTCAAAATACCGGGTTATTACAAACTCCCCTAATAGTACATGAATGTGATTCAATAGTACACATATGTGAACAAATATTTATATAAGCATGTGAATTAGTAGCAATTAATTGCTCATTTATCCGATAAATTACCCGATTTATCAATATAACCCCCATACATCAATTATCATCGGAATATATGTCGATTCCCACTAACACTAATAATCCCAACACAATGGAACTATCAAATTCATCTTTAATTAACATGAACTAATTCATTATTAATATTATAACTCACAATATTTAACAACCAGGTCGTTCCCACGAAAGAGGGGGCTTTCCGATATGGCGCGTAATTAGTTGATCAAACCTCTCCTTGACAGAACTTCTAGACATTGTAAATATTGTAATTTAATAATATGAATAACTTTGTCGTCTCAATTATTGATTTAATAATAATAAATATTATGCAGATGATACTGTGACAATAATTGAATCAATAATATGAGAGATATGATGCAACAATTACTGTAGCAATAATTGAGTATAACTGAGTGACTTCTCACATAAGAATCAATAATCAATACCGTGTGCTATTATGCAACCACGCGTATTACTGTACTTTTACTACCGGATAGTTCAACAGTTTTAACGGTAACACTTTCGTCGTTATTTTTATAAAAAGATAATTCTGTCATTTTCTAACTACGACCATACTTCCGTTGTGGGGTCCATTAATGATTGTGCCGTCGTTCGAATATTTCCTGTTAAAATGAATATTCCCCAACCAATCGAATATTATATAACCACTTGCTTACTTTGTAAAATTTGTAAATAATACCCACAACTATAACATTATATCATATCCACACCATAATATTCAAAAATATATTTCAAGAGAATTTAATCTTTATTCATAAAAGTTGGGATCTTACATTATTAACATATAAAAAATATTATTTAATATATAAAATTACAAAACATTAACTATTATTTATTATATTTCGGTATTTTGGTTTTTACTGAATTCAAAAAAGTCATTACCGCTATCAGTACCGAAAAGTGTTAAAATACTGAAACACTGATACCAAAAAAATTGGTATCGGTATCAACCGGTTCGATAAAAAACCAAAAATTTTGAGCACCCCCTACACCCCGCCTACCCCCACCCCACTCCCACTCCCACTCCCACTCTCAGCCCCACCCCACCCCCCAAACCCAAAAAAATACTTCACATGTCCCATGATAAAAGTCCTTATTACTATTTTGGGTAGTCCCATGTTAAATGTCCATTTTCCTTTAATAACCAAACTTTACATATTTTCTCTTATTATACCCGTAGCATTAAATATCTCATACTTTTCTTATTCTAATTCTCTCTCCATATTTAATGACATTATTATGGACAATTTTGTTATTTCATTCATCTTCTTAATATGCGTGAAAAATCCACCAAGACTTTTATCCTGGGATGGAGGGAGTAATATTTACTACTTATGTATACACCTTCACCCCAACCCTACCCCCATCCCACTCCACCCCACTCCGCCCCACCTTTACCCCCATGCCACCCCCTACCCCCACTCCAAAAAACTATATATTTACTGATTATGTATACACCCCCACTCGCCTCATCCCCCAACCCCACCCTCCATCCTTTCCAAAAAAAATAATATCCAGTGATTATATATACACCGCACCCCTCACCATGCCCACCCCCTCCCCCGAAAAATAATAATAATATTTAGTCTTTGTACTAATAAGTTTTAAATTGCCATAATAATAACAGAAATTACAGGATATTATGATCATTTTAAAAAAAGGTTGAGATTAATTTTGTCTAACAATTTTTAATCCCAAATGTTAGGGATTATAATACCACGTAGAATATGATATTAAATAATTCCACATCTTAAGCTATTTTATAATCTCATAACTAATAGTTTCAAGCTCAAATTTAAAAATAAACAAGACACTTAAGATTAATAGTTCTATTCAAGTGTAATTTTTGCAAACAAACATAGCCTAAATTTACCAATAATATCTTTATTTTGAGCAAAATTAAAATTTTATTTATAAAATTAATACTCCCTCCATCCTATTATATATGACGTTCTACATATTTTCACACATATTAAGAATAGATACAATTTTATTATCTATCTAATAAAATACAAATGATTTTGAATTTCCCGCTCACTCAATAAATCATCTGGGTCGTCCAAAGTTTGAGATAAATTCAACCGTTCATACATCTATCTAATAAATCTATCTAATAAAATACAATGATTTTGAATTTCCCGCTCACTCAATAAATCATCTGGGCCGTCCAAAGTTTGAGATAAATCCCACCGTTCATACATCTATCTAATAAAATACATCTATTTATCTAATAATCTAATAATAATTTAATAAAATACAAATGACTTTAAATTTCTCGCTCACTCAATAAATTATTTTGGTCGTTCAAAGTTTGAGATAAATTATATTGTCCATACAGTGCCGGAGGCACGGGACCCAGCTAGTATATATATAGAATTAAAATAGTACTCCGGATTTGCATCAAGCGTAACTCTTCTTCCGAAACCTTTCGGGCCTAAACTTGGTTGGATCCGACCATATTCTCGGGTCACGGTGGAGCTTCCATAGGTTTACGATGAGCTGTGTTCCTTTCGGGACATGGTAGCCGCCGACGGTACAGTCTTCAGAAAAATCTCTATGACCTCCGACATGATGTTTTAGTAGCAGGTGAAACACGGGAACTGTCACAGAAAATAGTCATTAATGGTGGTGGAGAAGGAAGGGTAAAAAAGAAAATAAATAGGCAAAATATTATTGGTATTGTAGAACGTTAAATATTTCAAAAAAAAAAGACTCAAAAACATCAACTATAATAGGATGGAGGGAGTACTATACTAATATAATACTCACTCCGTTCTTAAAAGATTATCGTTTTAGGAGAAAAAATTATTCCAAAAAGTTTGTTGTTTATAATTTTCGAGGAGAATAAATTATTTACTTTCTTATATTGCTTATATCTTCTCTCATTGTTTCAAGTATTTCTTTTGTATTAATAATTTTTAATTTTTTTATAAAGGGGTAAAGATAGAATTTGAAACGAATTTTACTTTTTTATAAAGGAGTAGTAATAGAATTTAAAACGAATTTTACTTGATAAATGACAATTCCTTAATCTATGTTACTAAAATTTTAAACGACAATCTAAAACTTTTAGGAACGGAGGGAGTAATACTATAAATTAGGCACACAAATCCTTTGCCTCTTAACCCCGGTACTTTTAAAACTTTGCTCCTAGTCCCTGTTAAAATGAGACGGAGCTCACTCCATCCTTATGAAACTACCGAGTTCTCGTAACACTGCTCGGTGGAACTACCTGCTGTACTCTGCTGTCTGGCGATGTCTAACGCCGGAGAAAACAGCGACCCCCAATCAACAACCACGGCAAGAATAAAGAGGTACACATTCGGAGAGCCCTGGCCCCAATTCAACGACGGCCTTACCTACCGTGACTCCGTCCGACCCTCCGATTCTGGTTCTTTCTCTCTCATCTCTCTCTATATGTATATATTTACATAATTTTAACTAAAGCTTTGAAATTAAATATATATATTACAGGCATGTCACTGATCGAGTTTTACTCCACCAAATACAAAAGTTCAGCTCCTTTACAAGGGTAAGCATTTTAATTTGAAATCTAGAGCAATTCATTTCACTTCAATTTTGGTTTGGTTGCGCCGAATCTCAGTAAAATATAAGAACTTGCTACCAATTAATTTTTTAGGGAAATGATTGATACGATGAGTTTGGGATTGATACGATGAGTTTGGGATTCATATTTTCAAAGCATCAATACTTTACAGTTGTATGTGTTTATGTATATGCATGTTTGTTTTTTTACTGAATAATGAACAGTTGGTTGCAGCGAATTGAGAATGGACAGGTTAGTTTCTTCAGAAGGGCCAATATGCCCATTTCTTAGTGGGAATTGTGAAAACATGTGATTCTTAGAGTGGGAGTAATTTTTCAGATAACAATGGATGGTAGAGTTGTTAGGGATCCAAGCCCAGTTCTAAGGTATTATTATATTGTTGAGTTTCATCAGATAAGGAATGCTGGCACTGTTTCTGATAGACTTGTATGAACTTACAGAGCTGCTTCGAAACTAGTATATCACCGACTTCCATGGAGAGAACCTGATGCACCTTACTTGCTGGAAGTTTTATTTGAAGATGATCATTTGGTACATAACAATAATTGCTATCTTTTCCGTCCTATTTTGCATTATTATATTTAGTTATTGTTTTATTCTATGTGAATTTTTGTATTATTTAGCTACACACATTGTTATTAAGTTAAATATGGTTTATATCTCAACTAGTCTAGTATTCTTTTTGAAATCATTTCCTGTTTGCATAATTAGTTTTATATATAACTTTTTGCTTCTTATCATCGTTCTTAGTTCTGTTGACACAGATTGTTATAAATACTAAAGTTATCTTTTTATAGAGTTTCTAATATAAAGGTACCAAGATTTATTTGTATGGTGTTGCTGTGTACACAAAAGCCGTCTGCTAACTTCTATTAGGCCACATATGTTCCTAGCACGAGATTATATGACTTTCGGTAACCAGATGATGCAGCTAAATAGGATCATCCTGAATTTTATTGCTTGTTCTTCCATATTTTCTGATGTTAGGTTTGGTTTTTGACTTTATGTTGAGCTGGGTCTAATGTATGCAGATTGCTTTAAATAAGCCATCCGGTTTGCAAGTTCTACCTGGAGGACTATTCCAGCAGCGGACTGTTTTGTCTCAACTCCAGTGGCATGCAAGAGAGCAGAGTTCTTTATTTGTGCATCAAGAGATGCACCCTGTTCCGGTTCATCGCCTTGGAAGGGGCACATCAGGTTGGGCATCTCGATATAATTTTTTTTACTGAACGGAATGCATATTTGGCAATGTAATCGGAACTATGTTCTTAAACATGTTTGTAATTTATAAGAGTAATAACAAGAAATAAAACAATGATGAATAAGTAATAAGAGGAACAATGGGAAATAACAAAATGAAGAAAATTGAGAGGGAATAACATGTTAATATTAAGAATGAAGAAGTATTAGTGCTTTTTTTGGATATGATGTAAGACTGCTGGCAAGAACTAGCAAATCTGTTTATTTATGGGTTAAATTACATATAAACACTTGGTGATTGTCTTCTTCTGATAGGTTGCTTGCTTCATGCTCCACCATTCTGATATTTTTTCTAGTTATTAAGTTGTGTATAATATTAGCTTACAAATGCTGTTTATTCCTCCTATATTTATATAAAATTGTGATCTTACACTTCCCCCCTCTCTTTTTTGGGTCTTAGGAATATTACTTTGTGCAAAGACAAAGCTTGCAAAAGCTCGCATCTCGGCATATTTTGCAGATGGAACATCAGTTGTTGGTAGCAACGGGTTAGGAAAAAAAAATCTTAAAGTTCATCCTTCCAGTAAATGACATCTAATATTTCATGTTTCTTATTTTGTTTTTGTTTTATAAAACAGTGTATAACATCACATTATTTATTCTATTGTGATCGCAAACAATGGAATATGTCAACGTCGGGATTTTTATTTGTCCATTTTTGTTCTTGTCTTTTAGTGTTCTCATGTTAGGCGAGATTTGTTTGAAAAAAAAAAGTTTGAAAAGGTCCGATATTTATATGTCAGTTGATATTTTTAAATGGTTGCACCAACTCAACCGAGAAAAGGTTTGCACATAGACCTAGTGATGTGACACTGTTTAACTGGTCTGTAAAACTGAAATTCGTTAGGGTCCGGGGGCTTGACTAAACGGAGGGAAGGTGTTAGGCACCCCCGACTTTCGTGATAACACGATTACCGTCACTTTTCAATTTAAACTTTTATCTGAATGTGTGTGTGTAGGTCTATGTGCAGTTATCTGAAAGTAGTGCTATGCCTCGTTCGCACCTATATACAAAGGGTTTGATTTTTGTATAAAAGTTCAATTTTAACGAGATATGACAGTGATGTTTTGTAAAACAAGTTTTTCAAACCCTTATGCTCAATAGTAATTAAGGCCTTTGATACTTCCATTTTATTAAGTGTTCGGCTTGATTACTTTTATTTTCGAGATGCAAAACATCTTCGACAAAATAAGATACCTAATAGCAGTGCCGAACTCCTTGTGGGCATGAGACCCATCTAAGGGAATTCAGAATTTACAAGTTGATGGCAGTTGAAAATGTTCATCACGGGAACCGAATCTAGATTCAGGAACTGAATCTGTGATCACATGATTCTTAGGTTCACAAGACAATGCAATATGTACAAAAGCTAAAATAAGAACTAGATTTGAATAAATCTAAACTATTTCAGCTTTATCGGTTCCAGTTTAGTTACCATTAATCGGCTAAAGTGAAAAATAGCTAGATTGAGACAAATCTAGCCTATAGCAAAAGCTAGAAAACGAATTAGATTCGAGTAAATTTAAGCATTCCAGCTTCAACGGTTCAAGTTTAGTCACCATTAATCGGTTAAAGTGAGAAATAACCAGATTTAGGCAAATCTAACCGGCAAGCTGATAAAGCAGTTATATATATATATATATATATATATATAAGCGGTAAATGACCACGAAGTGATCTTCAGGCCTGACTGGAATGTAAATATATATATGTATATATATATATATATATATATATATATATAAAAGCTGTAAACGTACCGGATATCACACCCAGGCTCAATCGAACAAAGTTCGATAACAATATATATATATATATAAGTATTTATATATATATATATAAAAGCGATAAACGCACCGGATGTATATCCAGGCTCAATCAAACAGAGTTTGATGACAATAAGTATTTATATATATACAAAAGCAATAAACGCTCCGGATGTATATCCAGGCTCAATCAAACAGAGTTTGATGGATATATATATATATATATATATATATATATATATATATATATATATATATATATATATATATATATATATATAGAAGCAGTAAACGTTCCGAATATTATATTCAGGCTCAATCGAAGCATAGTTCGATAATAATATATATTAAACATATATATATATATATATATATATATGTATATATATATAAGTATTTATATATATAAAAAAGCAATAAAAAGCCACGGATCGACGATCCGGGCATACTCACACAACACGACTCTCAACGTGAGTAGATATGTATGTATAGAAGTGAGAAAAAGCTTAAAAATTTGAAATGTCTTACAGTGGGCTGTCAAGAAGACTTCAGATAACTTTTGATGTCTGAAAACTCGGTATCCACGGGTTAAATTTCAGTATGTTGTAAAACACGAGCTCACAAGTGTTTAGAAAAAAACACTCAATTTGGAGCACTATAGAAGTGTGTACAAAGTGAAATGAACAGGGTTTCCTCGCTCTCTCTCTTTAAAATAGCCACCCCAAGACCATTATTTATAGACATGCTGACCGCGGGTCTACCTGCGGCTGCCCGGGTTGCCCCGGGCCATGTGGGTCCCGCCGTCTCGAAGAACATGCGCTCGTGCAACGCGTTGTCCGTTTGAACCTTCATAACTTTCAATTTGGGCATTCGATTGAGGCGTGCTATACCTTTCCGGAATGCTGTTGTCGAGAGCTACACAATGACATGAGATAAGAAGTTGTACGAAGCCGGGAAGATGGGTCCATGACCAGATCTTCGAGTCTCCAAATTCTATTCGGTGTGCTGTCTTGTGTAGTAGTCACTCGGGATTTGAGCTATGGTTCTTGTGGGACACTTCTGTATGAAATGTGAGTTGAAATGATGTTGAGACGACGTAAATGTAATATTGAGGTAGCAAAATGACGATTTTGCCCCTCACCAGGGTTATCTCCGACTCTGGGTAAATGTAGCCGTCGTTGCTTAAGATTATCTCTGAGATTGGGCTGCTGTGAGTGCTGACTGTCCTCAGGGTTGTCTCTGAGGTGTGCCTGACCTCTCAGGTTATCTTCTGGGTTGGAACTGAGTGCCTCGGGGTTGTCTCCGAGGCTGAAACTGACTTCTCCGGGGTTATCTCCGGAACTGAAACTGCATCTCTCGGGGTTATCTCTGAGGTTGGAACTGAGTATCCCGGAATTGTCTCCGGGACTGAAACTGAAGATCTCGGGGTTGTCTCCGATGTTAAAAATTGAGTATCCCGGAGTTGTCTCCGGGATTGAGCTGATTTGAATTACAGGGTTATCTTTGGAAGACGATTTTGCCCTCCTGCGAGGTTAGTAATAGGAATGCAAAATTTCGAGTGTCTACAGAATAGTTGTTTTTTCTTTATCAGTGTTCTAAAAGTCGTTAGTCGGTCCCATGTCGGTTGGCTACCGACTAGCGACTAGGGGATTAATCGGCTAGTCGGATTTTCAATTTTTTAAAAAATATATATATTCTCCTTCCTCCTTCATAAGTTTTGAATAAGTAGAATAACATAAGTAACACAAATCATCAAATAATTTAATAATTTAATTTATAACTGAAGTTGAAAAAATTTAAAACTTTAAATGAAATATTACAATTAACTAAAAAAATTAACTAATTTAATTTATCCAATCTTCTCTTTAATGCCCACTAAGTAACTAATTAACTAAAACCCAAAAAATTAAAATTTTTTTTTGCCCACAAACTGCTTATGCCATATAAGCCTTATATTAGTATTCAGAAACTGAGAGAGAGAGACGAGTCGGATGAGCAGCAGTCGAAGATGAAGAGTAGGCGAGCAACAACAGTCGTCGGTCGAAGATCCAGTCATCGAAGAAGAAGACTTTACTGACTAGTCGCCGACTTGATCCCGACTAAGTCGGCCAGCGACTAAATCAAAAGACTAGGGCCTGGTCGACTCGGCGAGCCTCCGACCTCGACCTAGTCGCCGACTAGACCGACTTTTAGAACACTGTTCTTTATTATTTTATTTTTTCTTCATATGTTACTTTTGGTGATTGAAGTTGCAATATTTATGTCTACAGAAATACAGAAGCAGACGTTAGTACAATAGGGAAAATCTCAAAGATGTATCGGGCTTTAGGAAGTGGAATTCTTGATCAGAATGAAGTGAAAAAATTGCAGAGTCTAAATCTCTTTTTCTTTAGTTTGATCTAATAGTTACCTAAGGATCTATTATTTATTTTTTTGCTGTTTCAATCAGTATTTAAAAATATATTCTCCTGTTGTTTCATGCAAAGAAATTACAGAAGTTAATTGTAATATTGGCACTGTAGGTTATCAATAACCAACCAATTGGAATGTTACAATATCCTGGAGTTGCCAAAGGATTGTATGTTGCTTCACCTTCAGATTTTCTTTAGTTTATCATTACTTTTTGTTGGTTCTTTAAGATGGTTGCTAGTACAATGTCTAGAATTAATGATGTCACTTGTCTCGTGATAGCTTTCTGTTAACGCCAAGACCTGTCTCCACGTCCCAATCACGAAAGACGTCCTGATCCTGCACAGTAAACACGACAACACCACAAGCTTGACGGCCGGACCGCCGGGGGATAGCTCAGGCGTGAGAGTAAGTATGTCTGTTCACAAGGTTAACTCAAGAGGATGATAAAGTCTAGTGTAATGAGAATGATCCTCTGTGGTTGTGTGTGTATGAAATACGTACCTCTTTGTGAAGACTTACTCGATAGGATATAATATCTTTTCCTGGAATATTGTGCCACCTACTACCATCTGACATATCCCCCTGATCTGATGGGTTCTGCCGACTGTATGGAGCCTGTATTCATGCTTTTTACTGCTATTCACACCGCCGGCCGGCTATAATCCCATCCACATTAATACATGGCAGATATCTTAGTCAACTGTCATACTATATCATCATTACAAGTCAAAGTAATAGATATTAAATGACCCAATGGATTGACCCATTGACCTAACCCGATCTTTATAGGGCTAAAAGAAATCAACATAATGATTGGGCCCATCGAGCCCAATGACTTAATTGTAAGAGTTCAATGGATTAAATTGATAACTAAACCCAATCTACCCGGCCCAATATAGGAGAAATATCATGACCCAACATTACCCCCTAGTTTTTTAGTTAAACAGGATGTTTAATAGAAAACTATGAATGGTCTATGATATCAGAATTTAATGAAGGCCCAAAAATAGGAGATAATTGAAGCATACCCACTTTAATGCGTGAAATAGAATAAGGGATGGCTGGATATTCGGAACAATAAGCCCAATCTGATAAAGAATATGAATTAAACAGGATGGGCCGATAATTAGAACTCAACAGATAGGCCCAATCAGGTAAGATGCCCAAAGGTCATCCAAACACGCCTCATTCAAATTCTCATCATTACTGATAATTAATGCGCCGGCCTTGTTTCCTGTGTAACCGTCAGTATAAAAAGCAAACTTTACCAATTTTGACGATTTTACTTACTGATTTGAAATTCGAACCTTTGAGCTTTCTCTTGCTTCTCAGAAACTATCTCTCTAGCTTTCCAGATCTCAACAATGGTGAATCCAAGCCAAACTCCTTCAAGTTCCTCTCTCTCAAACCCTAATCAAGAGGGTTCGAGTGCAAACCAACCATCTCCCACTGATTTCTTCAAGGATGGGGAACAATTTCCCCATGCCAATATCTCTTCCACCATCTCCGAATCGGAAATATGCTTCCTTAGGAGTCGATACAGGATTCCAGATTCATATGCTATAAGGGCTCCTGCTCCTGAAGAACGTATGTACCAGCGACCAGACGGCTGGGTCGCCATGCCGGTTACATTCCTGGAAAAGGGGGTTCGATTACCCCTTCACGCCTTCATTGTTACCCTCCTAGGGTTCATAGGAGTGGGTTTCGCACAACTGGTGCCCAACTCCTACATCCACATACTGGCATTCATTGCCTTCTGTCACGAGCTAGGGGTTACCCCCTCTGTTGACCTATTCTTCACCCTCTTCTCAGCTGGTAGATCTCGAGAAAAAGGGTTTAAGATGCTGAGTAAACAATCGCCGCGCCCGAACTCTAGATTTGAGAAGAGGCCCCTGATGAGCACCCCCTCGAGCAACAAAGGCTGGCACGAGAAATGGTTCTTCATTAATGGACCAGAGATTTCTTCTCTTCCCGAATGGACCATCTCGGACCGGATCTCTGCTGACTTCGGTGACATTCCTGAAGAGCGAGTGAGGGAGATGACTGAGTTCCTGAAGAAGATCCCTCCACAAGAGTGGAGTTTCACTCTACTGACTAAACAAGCTTGGCTGTATGATCATAAATGTAAGTTTCAAACAATTCTGTAAGGTAGCTTTTTGATGTATTTGAATGGTATGAATTTTAATATATGGTCATTTTGCAGTGTCTCTGATCAAACCAACTTCTTCGGAAGTAAGAGATTTGGAAGACTTTCTGACGGGAAAGACTTCGGAGGTTAATGAAGAGCTTCCTGTTGAAGAGTCTTCCCAAACAAATCCCCCGGTCTCCGACCCACCAACCATCCCCCCTCAAAGTGACGAGCCTGAAGCCGAAGAACCTCTCATTCCTGAAGAAGTTCTCCGACCCTGCCGAAGGAAAAAGATGGCTAAAAGGGTCAGGACTGTCCGCCACGAGGCAGATCCTGAAATTGATGAAGAGATTCTTCCGGAGGCGGATCCACAAACTACCGCTCCTGAAGTAATTCCACAACCTACTCCTCCAACCGAGCCCATTACCATACCTTCCAAACCGACCCCAAAAAAGAGGAGCTTACTTGACATACCTCCCCAAGATAGGGCAAAAGTCCTTCGTGCCAAGAAAATAAGGACGAAAATAATTCCCCTTACTGCCGAAGAACTCCGCGTCCCTCCAACTTCATCAACTGACCCTCCAACCACAACTCAAACACCCGAAGCTGGGCTGGTCGAGTTTGACCCCACAATATCCCGAAAAAGAAAACAGCCTTCGGACAACCAGCCAGAATCAACTTCTGCCCCTTCTTCGACCCCGGAGCCAATACCTGCTCGACCTCTTCCTCCAGAGGCAGCACATGCGGATCCATCTCCGGTTCGCAGTCAGCCTATGCCTTCCCCTCAAAGACAAACGACCACCGAATTCCAGCATGATGCCATGGGCCCGCCAACTATGTAGCCTCAATTCAATGCTAACTTCCCCTTTCAACTGTTCGAGGCCTTCGTTCGCGAGACCGATGACCACCGATTCGGTAACAGTTCGAATGGGGATTTGCTTAATGAAGGCATGAGCTACTTGGCAAAGGTAAATGATTCTTTCCTTCCTTTTCATACTTATCTTTGTATTCGTGTATCTAGAACTGATTGAATAACACTGAACATATGTAGGCAAATGCTGTGTTCGGGCGTCTGCGTCCACGATCTCTTGAGGCCGAATCCGAGGAGGAGAGGCTGAGGAAGGAGAACGCCATCTTGAAGTCTACCTTGGCTCGGGAAAGGACCCAACGTGAAGGTATCCTTCATACAAATGAAGGGCTTCATAAAGAGTTGGCCCAAGCCAAGGAAGATGTGAAAATCTCCAAGGAAGAATTGAAGTCGACTAAGGCACAGCACGCCGAGATCGTTAAGATGAACGTCGACTTGGTTCTGAGGAGCGAAATAAGGATGGATGAGATCAAGGAGCTGAAGGCCGACGCCAAGGTCTTAACCAAGACGATCAATCAGCTGGAGCGGGAAGAAAAACGTCAAATAACCATTCGGCAGCAGCTCGAACAAGAGATTCGAGAACTCAAGGCTCTTCGGGACCTTGGGCCTCCTTTGACTGATGCTCTTCGCAAAGAAATCTGTGAAGAGTATCGAAATTCGGATGAAATAAATGGAGAAATAATGAGGATCCATACGGAAAGTTACGAGCTCTGCCGAAGTCGTGGCAAGGATAAGTTGTTCAAAGCCAACCTAGATCCACACCTGCTCGACTCTTCGGATGATGAGGGGGCTGCTTAAAATAAGAGCTTTTGTAATTTTCTCATTTTTGTAAATAAATCAAGTATTAATGAAAAGTGATCCTCTTCCTTATGACTTCAGTGTATTTCCTTTCTGTTTATATTTCAACTTGAATTAATACGGACAAATGTGCAAAAGAAAAACTCCTTCGAGGATTTAACTCAAGTTGTTGATTAACAATTAAGCAAATCATATGACAGATAAAGTGAAGTTAAATATCGAAGCATTCCGAACTCAACACTTAGAAGAAATTCAAATGATAAAGTAAAGGGATACTTATTCAGTTACCGAAGCGTGAGATAGATATGCTTCATTGAAGGTTTGTTTACCCCGAAAGGCCTAACAGAACCAAAAGATGACACTTGCCTACCCAAAGGATCTGACAAGGTCTAAGTGGCGACAATTGCCTACCCCGAAAGGCCTAACAATGCCAAATAGTGGCGACAATTGCCTACCCCGAAAGGCCTGACAATGCCAAATAGTGGCGACAATTGCCTACTCCGAAGGGCCTGACAATACCAAATAGTGGCGACAATTGCCTACCCCGAAAGGCCTGACAATGCCAAATAGTGGCGACAATTGCCTACCCCGAAGGGCCTGACAATGCCAAATAGTGGCGACAATTGCCTAACCCGAAGGGCCTGACAATGCCAAATAGTGGCGACAATTGCCTACCCCGAAAGGCCTGACAATGCCAAATAGTGACCACCTGCCGAAGAGCCTACCATCGAATGGTCAGCGAGTCCTCCCGAACCTCCTAATCACCAGTGAATCGGGCAGCAACAAAGACAAAATTTGTTTGAGATAAAAGAGGATCTTTTATTGATGGCGATGTAGAATTTACAGACTTCCGACGTATTGACAACAAATTTACTGAAAGTACTTTCTAAGCCTGCCAGCGTGCCAAGTATTTTTGATAATTGAGCCATCTAATGTCTTCAAACGATAAGTCCCCGGCTTCGGAACCTCAATGACTTCATAGGGTCCTTCCCAATTTGGCATCAGTTTTCCCAGATTCTGAGGTGTAGACGCTTCGACTTCTCTGAGAACAAAATCTCCTACTTCAAATCTATGAAGCTTTACCCCCTTATTATAATGCTTAGCCACTCTTCGCTGATATGCCGCCAATCTGATTAAGGCTATCTCCCTGACTTCTTCCAGCAAATCAAGATTGGTCTTCAGCCCTTCCTCGTTGTAAATCTCATTGAAATGATTGACTCGGAGACTTGGAGATCCAATTTCAACTGGGACTAAGGCATCAGTACCATAGGCCAATCTGAAAGGTGAATCCCCTGTTGTAGTCCTCGGAGTAGTTCGATAAGCCCATAATACACTTAACAGCTCTTCTGGCCATCTGCCTTTAGCTTCGTCTAATCTACGCTTGATCCCATTCAACAGCGTTCTGTTGGTCACTTCAACATGTCCGTTTGATTGAGGATGAGCCACTGAAGTCTTTCTGTGCTGGATCCCTAATTCTGCCAAAAAAGCTTCAAACTTCGATCCAACAAACTGACGCCCATTATCCGATACTACCACCTTAGGAATCCCGAAACGGAATACTACTGATTCTTTCATGAATTTCAAACATTCTTGTTCCGTTATTGACCTAAGTGGCTTTGCTTTTACCCATTTGGTCATATAGTCTATGGCAACTATAACAAAACTGACCTGACCTTTTGCTTTCGGTAGTGGACCCAATATATCGACCCCCCAGACAGCGAAGGGTATAGGAGATAAGATCGAGTATAACTCTTCAGGTGGCTGATGCGGTATTGGACTGTTGAGCTGGCATTTCTCGCACTTCTTTACATACTCGGTTGCCTCGAAGATTGTAAGTCAGTAGTACCCCTGACGAAGTACTTTATAGGCTAATGACTTAGCAGCCATATGGTCGCCACAAATGCCTTCATGCACTTCTCGGAGAGCGTATTCAGCTTCTGATGGAGTCAGACACTTCAATAACGGAGACGAGAAGGCCCTTCGGAAGAGATCCCCATCGATTAGAACAAAATTGGCACTCTTGTATTTGACTTTCTTAGCGAGCATCCGATCCGAAGGTAAGACGCCATCAGCCAAATATTCCAAGTAGGGAGTCAGCCAACAATTGGTTCGGTCAATGCACGTTACCATTTCATGATGAACACTAGGATGTTGTAGAATTTCCAGGTATACCGATCCTTCAAAAATATTAACATCAGTAGTAGCTAGTTTGGCAAGTGCATCAGCAATGGAATTGTTGCTACGCTCGACCCCCTGAAACTCATAAGATGAGAAATATTGAAGCCGGTCCTTTAATTCTTTCAAATACTTGATCATTCTTGGACCTCGAGCTTCGTATTCCCCAGTAAATTGTTTAACGACTAACTGAGAATCACTGAAAATGACTATTCTCTGCACTTCAAGACTCTTCGCTAATCGCAAACCGGCCAACACTGCCTCGTATTCAGCCTCATTATTCGTCGCTTTGAACTGAAATCGGATAGCCTGCTGCACTTTGAATCCCTCCGGACTTGTCAAAATAATCCCTGCTCCACTGACGTCTGAAGTAGAAGACTCATCTGCAAACAGCGTCCACGAACTCTCCTTCTGCCGAAGGACGACAACTGCCCTGTCAGATGCTTCAGCTTCGACCACGACTCCATCAGCTTCAGAAAATGAGCACTCGATCATAAAATCAGCTAAGGCTTGTCCTTTGATGGCGGTTCGGGGATGATACTCAATGAAGAATTGAGACAATTCCATCGTCCATGCAGCTAATCTCCCCGATACCTCTGGTCTTGCCATAATCTTCTTTAAAGGCTGATCTGTATATACTATTACCAGTCTACCCTGGAAGTATTGCCTAAGCTTTCGACTAGCAGTTATTAAAGCGAAAGCAAACTTTTCAATGTTTGGGTATCTGGTTTCAGCATCCCGAAGGACATGGCTTACATAATAAACCGGGTGCTGTTTGCCTCCAACTTCACGCACCAAAACCGCTCCTATTGCCAACGGACTAGCTGCGAGGTACAAATATAGAGGCTCGGCAGGAACGGGCTTCACCAGCAAAGGTGTCGAAGATAAATAGGACTTGATGCCTTGAAAGGCGTCTTCACATTCCGAAGTCCATTGGAACGTTTTTGAATTTTTTGGCCCTTTCAATGTGTTAAAGAACGGTAAACATCTTTCTGCTGACTTGGACATAAACCTCCGCAAAGCTGCAATCCTTCCAGTCAGACGTTGAACATCTTTAAATGACTGAGGAGTCTTCATGTCCAGGATTGCTTGAATCTTCTCCGGATTGGCTTCAATTCCTCTTCGACTGACAAGGTAACCCAAAAATTTACCAGCACCCAGACCGAAAGTGCATTTAGTGGGGTTCAGCCTCAAGTTGTGATGACGAATGGTCTGAAAACATTCTTCCAAATCATCCAAATGCTTATGTACCAACATGCTTTTAACAATCATGTCATCCACGTACACCTCAATATTCCTGCCCAACTGATATCTGAATATATGGTTCATCATCCTCTGGTAAGTGGCTCCGGCATTAATGAGGCCGAAAGTCATTTTCTTATAGGCATATACTGAACGATGCGTAAGGAACGCCGTCTTCGGTATATCCTCTTTACACATGGAGATTTGATGATACCCAGAAAACGCATCCATAAAACTTAATAAAGCATACCCCGAAGTGGCATCAATGAGTTGATCAATGTGGGGCAGCGGGTAGAAATCCTTCGGACAGGCCTTGTTCAGATCACTGTAATCAATGCAGACTCGCCATTTGCCATTATGCTTCTGGACCAGAACCACATTAGCCATCCATTGTGGGTAGTCTATTTCAAAGATGAAGTCCGCTGATAACAGTTTTGCAATCTCGTCGTCTATGATTCGCTGACGCTCTGGTGCAAAGATCATTCTCTTCTGTCGAACCGGCTTCTTTGACGGGTCCACCTCCAATCGATGCTCCGCAATATCCCTGCTTACTCCAGGCATATCCTGAGGTTCCCATGCGAAAATATCAACAAAACACCTCAGGAGCTCTATGAGGTTCGTCCGGAGAGGTTCCGGCAAGCCCGAACCTATTTTCACCGTTTTATCCTCCTTGCCAGGAATGAGCTCTATCTCTTCCGTTTCCTCAGCTGGCGTGACCATCGGTTCGGAGCTGCTTTCGGTGAAGGGCTCGATCTCTATCGCCATGGTTTGTTGCTGCTTCGATACCCCTACTCCGGAAGTAATAACGACATTTCTGTAACACCTTCTGGCCAGATCTAGATCTCTTTTCACCTCCCCGACCCCATAAGCAGTAGGGAATTTGATTTTGAAATGAGGTATTGATGTTACAGCTTGCAAAGCAATTAAAGTGGGCTTTCCCAAAATAGCATTATAAGCAGAATCCACATGCACAACATAAAACTTGCAAATAATTTCTACCTGTTGAGGGGCCGTTCCAAATATGACTGGTAGCTCAATAGTTCCTGCCACCTTAACCGAATCATTGCTGAAACCATAAAGAGGAGCTTCCTGTCCTATCTCCATCTTTTGCCCATCCAGGTTCATTCTTTGATAAACGTGGGCATACAGGATGTCCACAGAAAACCCATTATCCACCATCATCCTTTTCATGTCCACCGAACCCACCTGTGCAGTCAGCACCAATGATCCTTCGTGCGGTTCGATGACTTCCGAAGGGTAATTCTCATCAGTAAAAGAGATTACCGTATTCGGATAAGGTCTATCGGTCTTCGGGAAGGTATCCGCCACCGACATGACCGAATCCAAATGACTTCGGCGCTTCCTTCCAACTAGCTTGCCAGAAGTACCCCCAGTGATGACATCGATCACATGCCTGGCAGGTTGTCCCGTAGCTGGTAATATCTGCTGAACTGGTTGAGCTGCCGGGACGGGCGCTTGATCTTGCTGTTGATTATCTCTGGCAGCCACGAACTGAACTAAAGCTCCACCTTGCACCTTTCTTTCAATAAAATCTTTCAAACTGGCACAGTCATTCGTATCGTGACCCGAAGCTTGATGATAATCACAATATTTGCGAGGGTTACCTTTTCCGGGCTTGATGTTATTTCCACGTCCCAATCACGAAAGACGTCCTGATCCTGCACAGTAAACACGACAACACCACGAGTTTGACGGCCGGACCGCCGGGGGATAGCTCAGGCGTGAGAGTAAGTATGTCTGTTCACAAGGTTAACTCAAGAGGATGATAAAGTCTAGTGTAATGAGAATGATCCTCTGTGGTTGTGTGTGTGTATGAAATACGTACCTCTTTGTGAAGACTTACTCGATAGGATATAATATCTTTTCCTGGAATATTGTGCCACCTACTACCATCTGACATATCCCCCTGATCTGATGGGTTCTGCCGACTGTATGGAGCCTGTACTCATGCTTTTTACTGCTATTCACACCGCCGGCCGGCTATAATCCCATCCACATTAATGCATGGCAGATATCTTAGTCAACTGTCATACTATATCATCATTACAAGTCAAAGTAATAGATATTAAATGACCCAATGGATTGACCCATTGACCTAACCCGATCTTTATAGGGCTAAAAGAAATCAACATAATGATTGGGCCCATCGAGCCCAATGACTTAATTGTAAGAGTCCAATGGATTAAATTGATAACTAAACCCAATCTACCCGGCCCAATATAGGAGAAATATCATGACCCAACACTTTCAATGTTCTATATTTGTCAAAGTTGTTAATGTTCTCTCTGAGTTGGACTTTTTTTTACACTACTAATATTTTATCCCTGAATTTTTAACCAGGCAAACTGGCTTTAAGCAAAGTAGGTGTTCTTGAGAGGGATGTACAAGGTAACCACACATTGGTGCAGGTAGACGTCGTACAGATGAATAATTATGTTTTTATGCTTTTAATCATGATTGGATATGAAATACAGATGTATTATTTTATCCATCATGAAATATTGATTGAATGGCTGAGCATTTGATAAGCATAAGAATATACTCCATGGTCGAAGACCAAGGTCATGTATTAAATTTTAGAAATACTTCTATGAAATCTATGACTAAGCTATTTTCTTTCACTTTCTCAAATTAATTAAAAGAATAAAAGAAATCCTTTATCTGTAGCTCCTAAAAGATCGATGATTGTAGAGAAAAATTCTATTGATTGGATAACTATCAAAAATGGATTCACGGTATTTCTTCGATGGTTTGGCTATGTGGGAGACAAGGATGTGGCAAAAAGTGTTGCACATGTGAATCAGAAGTTGAGTATCATTTCATATAGCCACTGACACTGAAAGCACAGTCTCTCCCAACAAGAAGCTGTGTCCTTCTTGGTTGAAAACCAAGTGCAGGACACAACACATGTTGAATACATCCATTACTTGGAAATAATTTAATTGGTGGCCTTGCACCTTGCAGTCAGCACTTTCTGGCTACTAATAAATATGCAGCCAAAAAAAAGTAAACAATACATTTAATTTTCTTTTAGTATGAAAAACTACCGGTATCAGTAGAGATCATAAAAGAGGTTTTATATAATCTTGAAATATATAAGACCATCAAATAAGAAAAGGCACAAAAGTTTGCCCTGTGGTGGTAGGAAGTGGTTTTTCAAAATACAGTTATTAAAAGGTAGTGTTTGTTGTTCATTATTGTTCTTAGTGAATTAGAAGTGCTGTTTCCTTGCTATGTCACTTGTATCAATTTGGTCTCCTTTTTGTGCACTTGTATGTAGGGGTGTAAACGGTATTAAACGGATACGGATACAGGTATATCCGTATCCGTATCCGTATCCGGAAAACTAATTCGCTATCCGTATCCGTATCCGGTATCCGGCGGATTTTAAAAATATTATCCGTATCCGGTATTCGAAAAAATATTCGAATACGGATAATATCCGTTACCGTTTATTTTATCCGAATAGACAAATTATTCGGATATCCGAATATCCGAATTCATTTATCAGTAACCTAATATAAAATTCATTCAAAATATTTACGAAAAAAAAATTTAAAGTTTAAATCATACATAATAATTAAACACAATTTAATATTTAAACCATACATATTAATTAAACATCCTAATCATAAAGGGAGGAACACGCTAATTGACGTTTTGGGTGAAAATAAAAAGATTCAATAATGTAACCGATACTTTGTTTGATGGATCAAATTAAAATTAAAATCTCAATATTATTCTTTCAAATTTTATTAAATAATAAAAAAGAGAAATAAATTAATATTTAATAAATGAATAGTAATATTTATGGGAGATTTATTTATTATTTATCCTCAATAAATAAATTACATGGTTATAAGAAATTATTTGATTTCATTATATTTATGGAGAGTGCGAGTTATAATGTATGTGTGACAACTAGTTAATCTAACTTGATTCAAAATTGACATTGAACTTATTTTACATATTTGGACTTCTAGTTTCTAAATAATTAGGCAAATGAAAGTGATAAATACTCTCTCCACCCAAAAATTCATAAACGTGAATTAATTTATTTAACTCTCCCTTCTTGATTAATTTTAAATTAATTCAGACCTAACACATTTTAACAACAAAATTATATTGCCAATTGCTCCCGCCTCTCAACCGTTGTCCTTAAACATGTGTGTGTATATATATATATAAATATATATTAATAGCTTATATAAATGAATGTAAGTGATTAATTAGTGAATGTAAGTTATTAATATATATGTGTGTGTATATTGTATATATATATATATATATATGTAAGTTATTAATTAATTAATGCAAGTTATTAATATATATGTGTGTATATATATAATAACTTATATATATAAATGTATATGTAAGTTATTAATTAATGAATATAAGTTAAAGTGATTAATTAATGAATCTAAGTTATGATTTATTAATATATATATATATATATATATATATATATATATATATATATATATATATATATATACACACACGTATATATTAATAACTTATATAAATAAATGTAAGTGATTAATCAATGAATGTAAGTTTTTAATAAATACATATATTATATATATATATATATATATATATATATATATATATATTAAATTATTAACAACTTATATAGGTAAATTATTAATTAATAATTTACATTAATTAATAACTTAATTAATGTAAATATTAAGTGTGTGTGTGTGTATATATATATATAAGTTATTCGGATACGGATTCCAGATATCGGAATCCGGATATCCGTATCCGCCGGATATATTTACGGACGGATGTTAATCGAATATGAATACGCCTATATCCGTATTCGTATCCGTTTATTTACGGATACCTTTAAACCGAATACGGATATATCCGTTTTTTTTCGAATACGAATAATATCCGCTTTTTTTCGAATACGGATGCGGACGAATACGAATTTTCCGGTTACCATTTACAGCCCTACTTGTATGTACATATGTCCATGCTGGATAAAACAGACAGCAACTGCTAAGCTGTCTAGTGTTCATTCAAGAGATGGATGCCAAAGAGAGTTGCAACATATATTTTTAATCTTCTCTTTCTCACTTTGATATATGATTATGTGTTGGCGTATTGCTGTGTTTGATAGGTTGTGATTCAATCAGGAAGGCCACACCAGATTCGCATTCATCTTTCATTTATAGGGCACCCACTTATAGGTAATCTTTAGAAGCTTGACGTTTTTTCTACTTTTATGATAGAACTTTTGTTTTGGTGCCTTCTTATCATAGAGCGTTCTGTTCTTTTATTAATCGAGCTCAAATGTATTTATGGAACAAGCTTGTTTGAGAAAGGTGAAATCAGCGGGATTAAAAGCTACAACTTACTACATGAGCTTAATTTGCCTGGTCCATTAGTTAACTTCTTAGTAGGAAAACACTCTTAATGTTCTCAATGTTGACAGGCTCTGATGAGTTGGCTATTTTTGTTCTTGTTATGATATACACCTCTGTTAATAACATCTTAAAGCCATAACAGCTGTAATCTTGATGGATTATATATTCTTTTGCATTATGTAAGGATACTATTTATGAAAGAATTGAAAAATAATCATTAATTTCTGAATTCTGTCTTTAAAATGATGTAAAAATGAAGAGTACTCACAACAGTAAGGGGTAATCACTGATGATACTACATGTATGTGTTTGGTATGGATATTTCTTTTTTCGTTGTTTCAAAGCATGTTACATGTACCTGTGTTCTTCCTTCTCAGTTGTTTCACATCTCACGTGGGAGTGATTTATTGTTAAGAGAACCAAAAAATGCAAAGGGAAACCCCAGTTCTGTATGAGTTTAAAAGTATCATGATGAAGTTTCTAAGTATTTTTAATTTTAATCACTGATTTGCCAATCAATGGTTGACTTGAAATGCAAGTTTTTTGATTCAGTTTGTGTTGATGATCAGAGTTTGACACCTATCCTTTTCTACTTTATAGGTGATCCTCTCTATGTTACTGGTGGGCAACCAAAGTGCTTTGATCCTGAATCTTTAGAAGAAAGTATTGCCCAGGATGGGTATAAAGTTGCTAAAAAAATTTCTTTCATATTTTCTTTTCATTTCCTCAAGTTGATTTGGTTATGGACAAAACTATGCTACATATTCTTATTTGTAGTATTCTTATTTGAAGTTATATTTATTTCATATCAAGAGAATACTAGTTTTGAACTAATTCAAACATTCTGCATCATTAGCTTCTTGTAAGACTGTAAATATCCTATGGACGCTGTCTTGAATATGCATGTTGTATATTCATAATCTGTGATACTTTCTGATAGTGTGGCTTGTGGATGTTGCCTATTTACATAAACTTGATATTTTGGAAGCACGGAATTAACTATGTAAGGTTCCTGCTTTCTATAACTTTTTGCCATAGAAGTGTCCAATATTATAGTTTTCTGTGACACTAATATTCGTTTTACTTGAATATTTTCATATACAAGAGAAAGTTGGCAGGGCCAGAGTGCTGGCTCACCATTGGATGCTGTTTGATGACATTGCTCCCTGAATTAGTTTTACAGTGTAGCTTATTTCTTTTTCGTAAACCTGTGATCATGACGTAACTTTGGAGATACAATGAATGGTGGTACATAAACTGGATTTATAGACTGTTAGACAGACAAGTTAAATTGGGGATTGGTAACCCATCGTCAGTCATCTTGTTAAAGCTGTGGAAGATCCTGCATCAACTCTCTTTCATATTTCTAAAGCCATGTTTCGTGTTGGTTACCATGTATATATTCTTTTAGATTCAGGTCACTAGGCTTAGATCAGCTTCTACAACACTTGATTACTTATTTATTATTAACTCAAACTCAGATTGTTAATTATATACTAAATATTCACATTCTTTTACATTGGTTTCAACTTTCAAAGAACTATATTAACATGTTCTTATATCACTGTTTGTATTTTTTCTTTTGTTTGTTAATGTCTTCTTTGGGTTGGTTTTGTTGTTCTATTGTTATATCTGACTGCATTTAAATTCTTTGACTCTCTTGTTGAAGCTCTGGAAGATCCTGCGTGAATCCTCTATTGTATTTCTAAAAAGATACCGTTGATGTCAATTATCATGTAGAAATAATCATAGGTTTGTGTCTATAGTTTAATTCAGTTTCTAGAACTCCTGATCACGTGTCCATTGCTAACCCAAACTTTTAGGCATGATACTAGATATTGGCTTTGACATTGGTCTCAAACTATTATTTTAAAGGTTGTTCCTTTCCATTAACCTCAATATGATGCCGCATCGAGTTCTTGAAAACTTGATCTATTTATGTTGATTCCTCTTGATCAATGCTTCTTGAGAAGAGTTGCTTCTATAATAATTGTATCTTGATTCTTGTGTACTTTGATGTCTGTTCCACTGTTTTTTTGTTTGAATTACTATATTTTTCTCTTATCAATTATGATTGCTTGCAATCTAATTTGGCTGATGCAAGTTCCTTCTTAAAGTTAATACCACTTTATTGTTTTTCTTTTCAGAGGATACCAGAGGCCTGTGAATCCTGTTCCAGGAGACTGTGGGTACCATTTGCATGCACATCGATTAGTTCTTTACCACCCAATGACAAATGAGGTAAATGCAGGAATCTTACAAATATTTGTATGCCATCCCAGAATGATAGTTTTGAAGCTGTAATCTGACGTAGTATTGCTAGAAATGACTACTTTTTATGCTTGTTTATGCTTGTAATAGACATGACTTCACTGGTCAAGTTCTTTCACTAACACTAATCCCAGATAGCATTTCATTTGCTAAAAATTGCGCCTTGGAAACTAACTTGAGTTGTTTCACAACAGTCTTATTATTTTTTGATTTCTTCTCATCTTTATTTGAAAAAACTCTCTTATGCTTTAACCAAGAAAATAAATTGAAAACCCATTGAAAATATATTTAATAAAAGTCATAAATTCTAGTATAGTGTTTTGGCTATTGAACGTATCTATTTATGCAATCTGTTTAATTTCTTCACAAACATTATTGTAATGAATGTGTATGAATAATGTATTTCACAATACATGCCCATAATATGGAATACTTTGAAATTGTCATTGACATGTAATATACTACCTCCGCTCCAAAATATAAGATCATTTTTCAAGTCAACTTAAGACATTTTCGAACTTAAAATTGACATGAATTCCTTTTGCATTATCTTTAATGAATCATCTCAATTTTGAGTTTGAAAATGTATGATATCGACTCTTAAAAATCAATGAGCTTATAATTCGGAATGGAGGGAGGATTATATATTTATATACTACGCCTTCCTTTTCTTTTCTGGGCTGGTAGTGTTATAAAACGAGGCATACTATGAATCAACTTGATTTTCTCTAGTTCCTTTATTCCTTCCTATTTTGCAGGTTGTGGAAATTGTTGCACCTCTTCCATCAGTTCTCCAATCGCAGGAAGAGACCGGAGAAATCAAACTGGCTTTTGTAGAAGATGTGAAGTAGCATTTTGGCTCTGATCTCCTTGGAATGCTTAGTATGGGTTCCATAACAAGTATCTAGTCGTCGCCCAAATAGAGAAACCCAGGCATATGACCTTTCCCTTTATTTCCGTTTTCTTATATTAGCTCGGAGAAAGAGATAGAATCATTAGTTTCCGAATTGGGAACTGATATTTTCACGAGTCATGTAGAAATATCAGTTCCTAATTTTACTATTTTTGTTGTTTTATGAACTCGACCCCAGCACCGTGTGTGTCAAATCTATCACCTTCAATCACCATATAAACAAAACTCGTCACTATGGTTGGAATGGTGTCGAAAATGGCATTGTTTCAATCTGGGTTTTATTTTCAGGGTTTATTAACTCAGTTTTAGGATTTAAATATTCCGATGGCAGATGTTTTCAAATTTCAAAGGTTGAATACTACAAGCAATTAATTGATGAAGGCATTCACCACTTTGAAGTGTGTTATTTTAGTTATCTCTCGTTTTCTGAAGGACCACAACTTTAATTTTTCTAAGTCATATTTAAGTTCGGAAAAGTTGTCAACTTACCAAAAAAAAAAGGTGATTCATTGTTCGAAGGATGTAGTTGAGGTGATAATAAATGAGAAAATTATATATATATATATATATATATATATATATATATATATATATGAGATTTAATCCGTGGCAAACGTTTGCTATAGGCACTGTTCAGCAACCAATGGAGGAAAAGATCATGCCGCTATAGGCTGTAGCGGCAGTCTACTTTATTCAAAACTATGGTGAAGTTACCAAGCTGCCCCTGTATTTGTGTTCACGCCTTATCGATAGAGCCTATAGCGGCAGGCTAAAACTTTGACCAACTGACAGCATGAATGCCAAAAAAATGTCACGGATGCCAAAACAAAACACACGAAATACAAAATGGGGCATGAAATACAAAATGGGGCATGGAATACAAAATGTCAGTGCATTAAATGCCTTGTCGCTACAACTTGTAGTGGCATGCTCCCCTCCTTATATCCTCCTGCCGCTCCTCTCTCTCCCTCTCAAAGCTTCCCTCATTCTCTTCTTCCTCTGACGCTACACATTTCTTCCCCTGCCGGTAGTTAATTTTTCATTCAAACAACAAAGCATAGAAGATTGACATGAGAGAAAGCTGAATTGCAACTGGTTCACCAACAAATTTTCATTAGCAAATATTTCTTTGGTAAGATTTATTTTTTAAATATTCAATTTAAAATAAATAAATATTTTAATTATTTTTTAAAAATGTATTTATAATAAAATTGAAGTTTAAACTTTTAAGAAAAATATTCAATTATTACTATGTTTATATATATGCATGTAAAGTAGTTATTTTGTGATTAAGAAAAATATAAATATGCATGTGAAGTTGTTATTAAGAAAAATAAATAAAAATATGCATGTGAAAAATATATGCATGTGAAGTAGTTATTATTTTGTAATTATTACTATGTCTATATATATGCATGTGAAAAACAAATAAAAATATATTTTCAATATGCATGTGAAGTAGTTATTAAGAATTTTTTTTTTGTGATTTATGTGTTTGGGTAATTATATAACTATGTGGTGAAGTAGTTAATATAATTTTTGACTTATTATTAAATTATTTGCTTAATAATTATAATGGAGTATTGTTTTATTATGAATGTTTATTTTGATAAAATATAGTTAGTTATGTGGGATATAATATGCATGTGAGTATTGTGACTAATAATGATTAATTATTATGAAAATGTGCAAAAAAAAGAATTATTGTAATCAATTTAAAATAAAGTTTTTTTTACTGATTAATAGGATATATATATAATTTTGTTACATAGTTATTAAACAATATGAAAAATCTTTACTGTTATTTTTTTAGGTACTAGATAGACAGTTGGATTTATGGACCAATTGACCCAAGTGTCCTTAACGACCAACAAAATCATGTGTTAGATGATATATATGACGAAAAAGACAGGGGAAGACTACTCTCATGTCAATTAACTGAAAAAAATACGATCAATGGATATTAACAAAAGCTTAAAAAGCACTTTTACAAACAGTAAATAGACAACGCGAAAAAAACGTTGTGGTTTCAGTCAGAAAAACGTCGTGGTTAAGGGTGTCATCTATTTGACACCCTTACACAACGTTTTAAAAACGTTGTAGTTAAGCACAATACACAACGTTTTTTAGGGAAAAAACGTTGTAGATTTATTTTTCAAAAATTAACATATGCTTAAAAACGTTGTAGTATGTATGATTCCACAACGTTTTTTGAATCAAAACGTTGTTTAGTATATTAGACAACGTTTAGGCACATTTACACTATTTTTAAAATGTTGTAGATTAAAAAAAAGAAAAAAAATTATAATTCACCTACATTTACCAATACACCTGCAATATACTAATGTCATGATATATAGCTAAAAGGTCTAAATTCTCATTTAAATTTAAAGCCAAAATGTATCAACCATTCAAAATACATCCCAATAATACTATTCGTTTACAGTTTCAAATTACTACATCAACAATATATATCAAACTATCCATATATCAAACACGTATCTATTCAACCATCACCTCAATGTATGCCAACTCTAAATGTCGATATACAGACAGAAAACTAATATCGATATACAGACAGAATTAGGAAAATTACAAGTAACTTGGTGCGGAAAGTTGTAGGAGAAATTTTAGACTCTTCAACATCTCTCTCAAGCTTTGTAACTGTGTCATTCTGAAACATAGAACCATTTGGGATTGCATATATACATCGACAGTGTTGTTCATGCTTGAGCTTGCTATAGTATGGAAAATATCATGACAGCCAAGACTCTGGTATCTGCAGGGCAAGTAAATAAATAAAAATCTTAAGCACAATGAGATATCATCACAAACTGCCAGAGAAGATGAATTTAGCTGAGAGAAAGAAGTCACAGTTTTGGCGAAATGGAAGTCATTTATGAAGTTCATTGTATGGTTAATGAGGAAAAGGAAATAGAGAAAAAACCTTCAACATCCTTAAAAGAAATATATGGGAAGTCAAAATTAGTTGCAGATTTGTGATGAAAGTTTTGCAAAGCAATATCTACTTTATTCCTCCAAGTGGTAAGCCACAAAGACCTGGACAAGGGTAAATGACAAATTGAAAAAGAATTTTTAATAGTAGTTAAAGACAGCAAATATTACAACTGCGTAGAGTTTTTTTTTTTTGATATATATAAATATATACACACACACACACATACCTATTTTCATCACTGAATTGAGTCGGGTCACATGCAACACTAAGAATGTGTTTGTACTTCTCAAATGAATCTCCAAGGAAATTTGGAATTTGTGGAGACTGAACTTGTATCCCTCTTTGTGCTGCTTCTTGGGTAAGAACAAGTATTACAGGTTGTTGCAGTAGATTCTATGCCAATTATAACATACAAACCATATCATTGCCACAATCTGCTTATATAGAGCAATAAAAAATAGGTGAAATGAAAAATCGGAAACAAAACAAAAATATAACACTATAAGACATCCCCATTATACTAATGATAAAATATTACTTTAAGCCTCTGATCAGGGTTGAACTGATCCACTTCACCCGTGTTTTTATCCTTAAGATCCAAGTAGTAATAATCATAACTCACAAATACAGCACTGCGGCATTTCATGAAGCGAAACAAATGGCATAAAGATGAGAATTCAAAAACAAATGTGGAACTCCAAAAATGCTAATAACAAAAGTTGGACAACAGACTAGCTAACATCAAACCTGCCTATGGCCCCAATGAGACACATACAGAAGAGAAGGCAAAAAAGAGCGAGAATAACTTTGTCAAGTTTCTTTTCAAGTGTACTTCTTTTAGAAGGAACATTCATTGAATTCATCATAACCTGCATGCAATAATAGTAACCACAAAGTTTCTAATGTTAAAGAAATAAACTGAATATAAAAGAGAGCAACTAGCATAGAACAGAGTTATAAACAGAAAAGCAAACAACTTAACTTACAACATTAGACATAACATTTTTAGAATCTAATACTAGTAAAAATCAGGATCCATTCCCAACACCAGTGCATGTCACTAGAGTCTGACCTATTTATCGTTTTGTACTGGTGAGGGTGATCCATTGCAAGAACACAGCAGGATGATTTCTTTTTGCTACCATCTATTCTCCAAACTGCAACATATCTTTCAGATACAGCAGAAGAGATGATGTACTTTCCATCTTTAGAGAAGATCAAACAGCGAGCAGACCCCTATTAATTAAGAACAAAGCAAAAGAAAAAAGGGAAAAGATTGCTTGTATTAATGAATACGATATAAAGTGAGAGAAGAAACGAGTATTACACTCAAACAAATACAAAGGCTGCACAATAACTTACAGGATGGCTTGAAAATCTTTGAATCTTTTTGTGGTCTGCACAATTAAATACCTTTAGCTGAGCTGCTGTAGTAGCTAATAGTTTCCCATCTGTGAAAAGATAACCACCCAAGTAGCAGTATTTAGTTGTTCAATTGGATGCCAAATAATTGAAGAGATACGTAAACTGTAAAATATCTCACTAAAGGGCTAAATGAATCATAATGGCTAATAGCAACACTTGATATGCATTTTACAATTAGAAAAGCACAAAGAACCCACATGTTTGGTGGAATAATTATTGCTGATTGTGCACTAACTACTCAAGCTTTTACTTGACATAGGAAACTCATTACTCCAGAGTCATGACATTCTACTACTACAGGAGTTGAAAACTAAAGAAGGCCAATGCAATAGATTTTCAGATGACTACCCATTTTAAAGTCAATTGGTAGAAATTGTATCCCAACAAATAAGAAAGGAACTCACTCACAATATGGAACCACATCACCACATACCTGTGAGGAACAAGCCATTCAACAATGTTGTCAACGAAAATTTTAGAAATATGTACATATATGAATAAGTTATATATCTATCACTGACTTTCAAATTCTGTCAACCATAACAGCTGAATCTAAAAAATCAAGATTAAATTTAAAATTCTAAAATTAATTTTAAAGGCTAACTACAGTCCATTAAACCATGTTAAAGCAAATAGCACAATTTCAAACCCTAGATAGAGTATCAGAACAAACACAAATACACATATATAGAGATATAGGGACAAAAATTGATACCAGCAAGAGAGAGAAGGTCATAGAAGGTTGTGATTCGCCAGCCAATCATACAGAACGGGGACGAGATACTTCTACTGCATGTACTTCTCGTCTACCATAACCTTTTTATCACCGGCGCCGCCGCCTCTCATCTTCACTGCTACTCCTTTTGTGCCGCTTTTTCTATCCTCTTGGTTTTTGAACCCTTCGGCCTCCCTCTCTTCTTCGGCTGTGAAGCTGGAGATGTTGAATCCATGGAGATTTTCGAGTTAAACCCTGTCTTCAAAGCTAAAATTCGAGCTGAACACACCCCTCGACTCGCTTGTGGAAGCCGACGGCACCAGATTCGACTCCAATACCATCTACAAGCCGCGGGAGACTTCAGATCTGGCCACTTAGAGACTGAGAGCGGCTAGGGCAAAATGGGAGAAAACATACCAACAGAGTAGTGTTATAAAATTATTTCAAGTTTTTACTTCAGCGTAATTTTAGAGCTCCGTGTTTTTCTTTATACACAACGTTTTTTTTAAAAAACGTTATCTACTTAAAATCAAAAAATGCCCTTTTAAATAGATAACGTTTTTATATATATATCTACAACAGTTTTTTTAAAAACGTTATAAAAAAAATACCACAACGTTTTTATAAAAAATGTTATCTTTTAAACGTTGTCTATTTTATAATTTGTAGTAGTAATGGGAGCGATCACACAAGGGATAGAGGTAATAAAACTAATAATTTATCAAACTATTATTCGCTCTCAAGACACCAGAGATATTATTTTTCTCTATTGTTAACCTTGTGATCGTCGATACTGACTCTCACGCCGGAGCTATCCCCCGACGGTCAAGCCGTCAAGCTTTTGGTGTTGACTTGTTGAACTGTGCAGGATATCGGACGTGTCTTACGTGATTGAGACGTGAGGAAAGATCTTGACGTTAACATACATCTTAACCTTCAATTGTGTTTGATTACATTATGCACCTCATTCTTATTTCAATGAGTATCCTTATCTAAGGATCATTGTACATTACAATTACATTAATCATTTAAGATTATGCTTACTAGCTTTATCAATACCCGAGATAATATATTTTCTCCTTATATTAGTAACTTTCAACTTTCTATAAAGAGATAGTGATGAAATTTATAAAAAATTCAATTATTAAGAGATAGTAATAAATGATTTTTTTTAAATCTATGTACATTATATTACTTATGGATTAGAATTCTCGATCTCCATTACATCTATCATCCAATTTTCCCAATACACAATTATTAATACAAAAATTATATTTAATGACAATTTCAACGATATAATGGTTAGAAACACTTTCCCCCCATTCCTTTTACAAAATTTTAGAAAATATCAAATTTTTTTATCCGAAATATTACTACCTCCATTCCTTAATATAAGTCGTTTTAGAGAAATATTTTTGTTCCTTAATATAAGTCATTTGAGAATTTCAAGTAAGCATTAATTGTTTAGTTTCCAATATTACTCCAAGTATTAAATGTAATTTTGGTTCTCTCACTATTTTCTGTCCAATAAATAATAATCTCTTCTTTCAATATATACAAAGGTAATATAGACAATTGGTATTATAGTTAATGATATACAATTATTTTTTTAATACTTGTGCACAACTCTAAAGACATATTAAAGAAAAGAGGGAGTATCTCCCCGAATAATTATAGGAGTGAGCAAAAAATGGATAAAACCGAAATACCGAACCGAACCGAAATTTTTTAACCGAATTATTTCGGTTTTTCGGTTTTTTTACAATTTCGGTTATATCCGAATTATTATTCACTATTCGGTTACGATTTCGGTTTGGAAAACAGATTATTCGGGTATCCGAATAACCGAACATTACTTATTAAAAAAATTAATTTTATAATAATAATAATAATAATAATAATAATAATAATAATAATAATAATAATAATAATAATAATTCGATTTTTTCCCGAATTACCGAAATTACAATTCGGTAATTCGGTATTCGGTAATTCGGTTATTGTTAAATTTCGGTTATTAGTTCGGATAGCAAAATCATCATTATTTCAGTTTTCGATTATAATCGAATAGCTTATTCGGTTCAGTTATAACCGAATGATCACCCCTACGAATAAATGTCAAAGATATTGTCATTCTTAGCATAACTACATCTCAACAACTTTCCTTGTGATATTATTTTCATCTTCCAAAATCATAATTTTCTATTTCCACAATTTGATCACAAAAACACAAACAATATTTTAGTATTTCTTATTAATTTACAATTTCTCTTTCTCTCCTCAAAAACCAGTCTGTCTCAATGGAGGTATCGGCCACATCACCCTCCCTTCCATGGAAAACCCGCCTCGTCATTTCTGTGCTCAACGCCGTCACCGACGCTTCCCGCCGGCAAGACGGTACCGTCAACCGCCGCCTCCTCAGCCTCCTCAGCGTCAAATCTCCACCTCACCCGGATCCCATTAACGGGTTAAGGTCTTATGACGTCACCGTGGATCGAACCCGCAATCTCTGGTTCCGGGTTTTTGTACCCATGACCGGAGGATCAGAATCAGATCGCTTGTCGGTGATCGTGTTTTTCCACGGTGGCGGATTCGTCTACCTCAGCGCGGATAACTCGAGCTACGATGCCGTTTGCCGCCGGTTTTCTCGGAAAATCCCCGCAATTGTGGTGTCCGTTAACTACCGGTTGGCTCCGGAGTACCGTTACCCGGCCCAATACAATGACGGCTTTGACGTCCTCAAGTTTCTGGATGAGAATAACCAGCGTGATAAGATATTGCCGGAAAATGCTGACCTGGCAAGCTGCTTCCTGATGGGAGATAGTGCCGGAGGGAATTTAGCTCATCATGTGGCCAAGAGAGCCTCCGAAACTACGTTTCAGCAACTCAAGGCATGCATGAATTATTATTATTATTATTATTATCATTATCATTAATATTAGTATTAGTATTATATAGTTTATATTACGATTTTAATATAGATATTATTCTTTTATCCTCGTACCAAACTATTCTTCTTGGGTTGATGATAAGATTGTTATTACTTTTTTTGCATATGAAAATAGAAGTCAATTTTTTTAAAAAATAACTCATAGTAATATGCTAAAGTATATACTTTATAAAATATTTAAAAATTTTATATCTATGTATACTACAATGCAAACCTTAATATTATTTGATATACTTTTGTTTGAAAAGAAAGTATTTATTTTCAAAAAGTTAATTATATTAAAATTGGTCAAGTGTGAATAAAATTTTCTTAAAAGTAAATTTTAGACTTAAAAATTTAAGTTTTAACAAATTCATCCAAATATATTGTGCTCAAAATGTACTTCTGTTATTCACTTCATTCCTTAATAAAAGTCTCATTTATTATTATTTTTGAAAATTATAAAACCCACAACACTATTTGTTATTTTCATAACAAAAGTGTCACTGTAAATGTATAGCGACGGTAAAAACCATCGCTATAGGATCTATAACGACACTTTAGTTGTAAAAATAATATTTTCTGTTATGGATTTAACAATTTCCTTTTTTTAATAAAATCTTTTTTTTTGTAGTAGCATAAATGAATATAACATTCTCGGATTTGCTAATATAATTCATTATCTTGTCATCATATTCATCATTACAAAACTAAACTCACAATTGCAAATGACAGTATATAAAAACAAATTGCATTTTATACACGTAGAAAGTTGAATTTGAATAGTACTCTTATAACACTTGTATGCTTAGACTAAAGATCCTAAATTTAAAGAATTAATATTTTTACAAGCGAAAATGATGCTTATAAAATAAGTTCTCTCACTTGATGGAGGGGATTCACACCCATTATTTCTATGACCTAAAATACTTTGTGAAATTAATATTTTCACTTGTGAAAATATCAAATCTTTAAATTGTAGCGTAAATATTACTAACAAACATGTATTCTTAAAATTAGCATGGTTACATTCTATAAGAACCCCGAATCATTTTCTTGATGTAAATTTTGCTAATAAATTAATTAACTATTTTGTGTGAAGGGTGAGTACTATTTTTGGTAACAATTTATGTGTACGTGAAGGTCATCGGACTAGTGCCAATTCAACCCTTTTTCGGCGGCCAAGAGCGGACAGATTCCGAAAAGAGATTGGTGAATACGTATATCGTCACGTTATCGCGTACAGATTGGATGTGGAAGGCGTTGGTGCCGGATTCAAACCGCGACCACGAGGCCATCAACGTGAGCGGCCCCAATGCGGCCGATATATTATCGTTATCGGATTTTCCGGCCGCATTGGTGTTTGTAGGAGGATTTGATATCCTACAAGACTGGCAGAGGAGGTACTATGAGTGGCTCAAAAAGAATGGAAAAGAAGCCACACTAATTGAGTATCCAAACATGGTGCATGCTTTTTATGTATTTCCCGAGTTGCGGGAATCAGGACAGTTAGTTGAGGAGGTAAAAGATTTTGTTCATAGGCAGATGAACAAGTTTTCTAAGTCTGGTTAAGCCAAGAAAAATGGGATCTTGGAAAAGAAAGAAAAATAAGGACCTGGACAAATGGACAGTATATTTGACTATATATAAAAACTAGTTGATAACCCGTAAAATGTACGGGATAATTTGAATAATAGTTTTAATAATTTGTCAGATATTTATGTTAAAAAAATAATGCATAATTTAATAATTATTTTTATCCGTGAATGTCTAATAACACTAATCAAATAGTGATATTTGAGTTTAATTGGAATACTAATTTCTAATAAATTTTTGCTCTAAATTAAATTGATTATAGTAATATTTGAGAAAGAAAACATAAATTATATATTTCAATTAATTAATTTAATAATGATATTTTCAAAATTTTAATTGGCTATATCTAAAAATTGAATATCTTAATAAAATTATAATAATTAAATTATCTTACATAAAATTGGTCAAGATATATTTTCTTAAACAATTTTTTTAAAAAAAAATATTATATTAAGTTTGGTAGAACGAAAAATAAAAAAATATTTTAGGCTTACCTTCTCTTGTTAGAGAATAAAAATAAAAAATTATTTATCTTTTACTAACATAAACTGAGTTAACATTTAATTAACTCAATAAGTTTTTCAATTGAACATATATAGGTATTGATTTCAATTGATGATGTTGTCGACGTCGGGAAAAATTTCCTCTTTTCTTTGAAATTTCTCTATTTACCCTTTATGTTCTCTATGTGTTGAGTTTTATTTGAAAGGGCGAGTTTGAAAAGAGTCCGACATAAAATGTCAACGATTTGAAAATTCAGAGTCGCCAATTAGTAGTTTTTAAATGGTTGTACCAACTCAACCGAGTTTGAAAAGGTTTACACAAAGGCCAAATTGTTGGACTCTGTTTAACAGGCCTTAGAAACCGAGATTCACAAAGTTCGGGGGCTTGATTAAGCGGGGGAAGGTGTTAAGCACCCCCGACTTCGTTGAAAACACGATTACCGCGAATTTTGAATTCCCTAATTTATCTGAAGTGTGTGTGCGTGTGTGTGTGTTTATTGGGCCTAAGTGCAGTTATTTGAAAATAGTGTTATGTCTCGTTTACACCTATATATAAAGGGTTTGATTTGTATAAAAGTTCAATTTTAAGCAAGATATAGCAGTGACGATGTTTTGAAAATAGATTTTTAAACCCTTATGCTTACATAGTAATTGAGGCATTTGATACTTCCATTTTATTCTGTATCGGCTTGATTTGATTTTATTCTCGAGATGTGAAACATCTAAAACAAAATAATATATATACGTAGCATTGTCGAGCTCCTTATGGACATGAAAGCCGTCAAAGGATGTCCGAACACCATAAATAATTTATAAGTTGGTTGTACAGCTGAAAAGAGTCCAACGTGGGAACCAGATCTAGATCCGTTAGCTGGATCTTAGACCACGTGGCTCCTTGGCTCACATAATAAAAATTAGAAATAAAAATAGATTTAAATAAATATTAGTCATTTTAGCTCAACGGTTCTAGTTTTGCAACTTTTGAACCGGTTAAAAGTTAGATATGACTAAATTTAAATAAATATAGTCCACATATTTGAATATTATGGATTTATATTGAATAAGCAGTTGAAATAGATATTTAAATGCAGTGACCAGTTAATATATATCACAGTAGTAGAAAGCTTCAAATCTGAAAAAATCTTACAATATGCTGCAAAAAAGGCTTCAGACCGCTTTTGGAGCTTGAAAAATCGGCTTCCACCAATTAAAATTTGATGAGTTGTGGATTATGTATCTACAAGTGTTTAGAAAAAATAATATCAAAATTTGGAACACTCTAGAAGAGGTTAAGAGCTAAAATGGACAGAGTTTTCTCTTTTTCTCTACATTTTATGGCTGATTGGGGGTCTTATTTATAGACCAAAATAGCCGCGGGTCTACCCACGGTAGCCGCTAGTCTACTTGTGATTGCTCGGGTTGACCCATGCCTTGTGGGTCCTGTCGTCTCAAAGTACGTGCAATCGGATCAACGCGTTGTCCAGTTGAACCTTCATAATTTTCAATCCGGGAGTCCGATGGTGGCGTGCCATATCATTCCGAAAATCTCTTTCCGAGGGCTATGTAATGACATAGGTCTTGCCCTTTTCTGAATCCGGGAAGATGGGTCCATGAACGAAATGGCATCTTTGGGTCTTCGCAGGCAGTCTGTTGAGTTATTTTGCGTAGTTTGGGCTCGGAAGTGCTGCAATGGCTCTTTGTGATCCTATTTGTAGCTATATTAGGTTTGTTGAAGTTAACTTGTAAAAATGACCATTTTGCCCTTTCGGGGGTTGTTTTCAAGGTTGACGGGGATTTTGGCTGTCCTTCGGGGTTGTCTCCAAGGTTTGATTGCTGCCAACTTTTCTTTTTCCTAGGGTTAATCTCCATGGTTGATTTGATATTCCATAGGGATCTCTCCGTGGTGAGATTTGATGTTGTGGTCCTCTAGGGTTGTCTTTGGAGTGTGAAAAAGACGCTTTTTGCCCTCCTGCATAGTTAGTAACAGGAAAACGAAATTTCGAGTGTTTACAGATGCCCCTATTTATCATGTTTATGCAATGCAATAGGATGAACATGATAAATATTACTAGACACTTGAAATATGACAAGGTATATTTAATGATGCAAATCGCAATGCAATGAATGTTATGATGAATGTTAGAATTCTTTCGCAAATCACATTTTGTAAATTGCACATTGCATTTCGTACATCGCAATTCGCTTTACCATTACCGATTATTGGGGTTAAATGCTTTCTAGGTCACTGTACTATAGGTCGACTTACAAATGGGTCACTAAACTTTTTTTTCTTACAGTCAACTCACTGAACTTGTATTTACTAACAAAAAGTTTATAATTTCGTTAAGATGGTTGACTTTGGACGAAAATTGACACATAAGCTGATGACGTGTAAAAAAAATGTGATGTGGCATATATCAGTCCTGTGTGGCTTTCATTATGTGGAAATAGAGGAAAATTTACAAATATAATAATATAAATTAGAAAAGTTAGTAAAAAATTAAGAAAATAAATGAAAAATATATTCAATTATTTTGTTATTAATATCAAATAAATTTTTATTTAATTCTTTACAAATATATAATATAAATTAGAAAAGTTTGTCAAAAAATAAAAAAAATAAATGAAATATAAATTCAATTATTTTGTAATTAATATCAAAATTTTTTTTATTTAATTCTTTACAAATATAATAATATAAATTAGAAAATTTTGTCAAAAAATAAAAAAATAAATGAAATATGAACCGTCTGACAAATAAAAAATAAAGTTTATCAAATATTTTTTTACAATTACTAATTATTTGAGAGTAAATATATCAAACCATATTTATCTAACATTAAAATTAACTCAATAAAATTATTTCTTACAACCAAAATTTAGATCTAAAATTTTAATTTCTATCCCCTTCCTCCTCTCTCTCTTAGCCCTCAATTCCAGTCGCCTCATCAAACTGATCTAACAGATCCTTCAACCAAAACCTAGATCCAACAAATTATGGTGGTCGATTGTCCTTCTAACAAACTCTTTCCATACTATCTATGTTCATCGATTTGTAGGCCAAAATTAGGGGAAAATAAAACACAGATTTAAAATACCTCCATCTTACCATTTAAATCTGTGCTTTGAGATCTAACCATTTGATTTTTGAATCACTTCATCTTATATTTTTCTGGTTCACTTTTAGGGTTTCAGAAAGAGATGTTCACGAGCCGGTTCGATGGTAGTCTCAGTCATATTGCAACGATGTTCTCCGCTCCTCCACAGCCGAGTCATAGTCTTTACTGACAGCCCAACTCGTTTTCCGGCATCAATAGTGCGGCGGCCGAAAAAAATTCCTGATGAGGTATTCATCATCTACGCTCATTGAGTCGGGTAGGCAGCTTAGGATCCGATACACTCCTGAATTGGGTCTTATTTCCTTCTTGTTTGCCAATGGTTATGGATAATAACGATGGTTATGAATTATGGTGGCGTTGTTGCTGTTGTTGGGGAAGATGAATAATAAAAATATTTTGCTAATTTAAATGATAAAATTTAATTAAAAATTATTTTTATTACATATAATTTATTATTTTGCCAAGTAAAAATGCATGTATATAATGTCAAAATAAATTTATAAATATGTATGTATGTAAATTCAATAATAATTGTAAAACGAATTTAAAAATATGTATGTATTTAAATAAGAATTGATTTTTAATTTCAATATATTTTATTTTTATGAATTTTTACATAATTACTTGTTACTAATTATCTAAAAACTTATTTTTTAATAATCACAAAAATAAGTAAATTATTATTTTTATTTTTTCTATTTTTTACTAACTTTTCTGATTTTATTATATTTTAAAAAAAATTCTTTTATTTCCAATCAAGAGTATTAACATTATAGTGATGATATAACATTAACATTATGTAACCAAAATTTTATTTTGAAAAGATTTTTAATTTTAAAATACTTTTAATTTTATAATTTTTATAATTTCCTTGATTATATTTGTTATTAATTATATATAAAAAACATTTTCTATTAATTACAAAAATAACTAAATAACTCTTTTTATTTTTTAATTTTTACCATGTATTTTTTGTTAAATTTTTTGATTTTATTATAATTTTCTTTCATTCTCCTCTAAATGTAAATAATTAAACAAAAATTCAATTGATATTAATTACAAAAATAATTAAATATATATTTTATTTATTTTCTTATTTTTTGGCAAAATTTTCTAATTTATATTATTATATTTGTAAAGAATTAAATAAAAATTTATTTGATATTTATTACAAAATAATTGAATATATATTTCATTTATTTTCTTATTTTTTTGACAAATTTTTCTAATTTATATTATTATATTTGTAAAGAATTAAATAAAAATTCATTTGATATTAAATACAAAATAATTGAATATATTTTTCATTTATTTTCTTATTTTTTTACTAACTTTTCTAATTTATATTATTACATTTGTAAATTTTCTTCCATTTCCACATATTGAAAGCCACATCGGACTGATATATGCCACATCAGATTTTTTTTACACGTCATCAGCTTATGTGTCAATTTCCGTCCAAAGTCAACCATCTTAACGGAATTATAAATTTTTTGTTAGTAAATACTAGTTCAGTGAGTTGACTGTAAGAAAAAAAAATTTAGTGACTCATTTGTAAGTTGACCTATAGTACAGTGACCTAGGAAGCATTTAACCCCCGGTTATTGTTGATGCCTATACTGGTGCTAACTTCAACGGTTTGATTTTTGTCGGTGTTGCCGATGCTTGTTTGATAAAGATAAATTGAGATGTTTTCTACATCTCTGTTGGGGATGACGTTCTGAAATCACCGGACCTTCCTGATGTATACGATGGTAGTTTACAACGGTGCCTACCCTACCGGTAATTAACAACGGTGCCTACCCTGATGGTAGTTGACAACGGTGCCTACCTTGCTGGTAGTTTGATTACGGAGCCTACCCTGCTGGTAGTTGATAAGTGATATTTTTACTCACTTATTGTATATTAATCCATGCGAAGTGTGCCCACCTTGAGTACATTTCATTGTGTTTTAGTCGCATTTCACGTTATTTTGCATTTCATATACTTAAAACTCCTTTTAGTGAATAAGTGCAGGAATCGGCGTTATTTTGGTGGAAATTGAGTCATCGGTGAGCGTATATGTGTAGGCTAGTGGAAAGGCAAGGATGTGCATGACATGGGAGCATAACGAGGCATGGAAATCAAACAAGCAAGAGGTTAAGGCATGAGCAAACAAGTAGTAGCAGCAGCAAAGCATAAATCAGACTCAGTATTTGCAGGACACAGGAGCGCGTGACCGCTCGTTTAGACATCTGGAGGCACTGAGCATACTCTAAGTCTCGCGGCCGCGAGACAGATATACTAAAAATGTGCGCGATGCTGATGTTGTAATTTGTTTTATTTTTAATTAAGCAATTTGATGATGTGTAAGTGGTATAAAAAGATTCTGAAGTGTGTCAGAGAGGTGACTTCATATTTTACGTATTTTCATATTAGAATTAGGGTTAACACAGTGGGGGGAGATCCCAACGGAGAACGAAGCCGCAACGTTTTATTCTCTTCTTCTTCTTGGAGTTCTTAACCATTGTGGATTTTTATTATTATTGAATGGAATTCTTTGGGGTTTTCATAGTTAATCATTGATTACTATTCAGCGTTTGGGTTTGATTGTTCTCTATCTCTTACTCTTATTTACTTGATTATTGATCATGTTTAGTCTTGATCCCATAATGGCTTTTGGTTCCTGTAAGACCCCAAATTATTAATAAATGAAATTTAGTTTCCTCTATTTATCATTTTGAAATAGTAAGGGTTGATTTGATTAATGTGGTTAGTTATGGGTAAATTGCGCAAATATTTTAAATAAGCAGGTGGTTATAAAATATTCATTGTTGTCGGGGAATATTCGTTTGGTCGTGGAATATTCTTGCTGTCGGGGAATATTCGTACGACAGCGCAGTCTTTTGTGGCCCCATAACGGAAAGCGATTGGATGAAGAAAACGACAAGTATAAGTTGTTTATAAATAACGGCGTAGTTGTTATCGTTAATACTGTTGGAATACCCGGTGGTTAAAACACAGTAATACGCGTTGTTGCACAGTAGCACACGGTATTGCACCAATTATTGATTCTTACATAAGAAAGCACTACTCAATAATTGTTACAGTAGTTACTGTTCAGTATTTTATTTTATTGATTCAATAATTGCTGCGTTGATATTTTATATTACTATTGTTTCAATAATTGTCACTACACAGTATTTCCCATTATCGAAGAAAAAATTCATATTATCTGAATAATATTATTAGAAAACATTGTTGGCAATGTCTAGAAAGTTCTGTCTAAGGAGATGTTTGGTCACCTAATTGCGCGCCAGTAAGGAGAAATTCTTATTGGAAAGCCCCCTCTTTCCTGGGAACGGCCTGGTTGCCAGTACTGTGATTCTGTAATATTATTTGTGAATAATTAATTATTGATTTATATGATGAGAAAATTATTGATTTTATGTGGATATAGATGGAGAAAATTTTGAAAGTGACAATTGTTGAAAATCGATATTTTATCTTTTCTGATAAAATAATATTTTATTATATTATTATAATATAATAATGTGTAGGGCTTTGGCACAGAAACGCACAGCGGAAATTAAAAATTTTAAAGCAATTTCCGAAACCCTAAAACAGGATCTATGCGAAAATCAATTAATTCAGAGGGTAGAAATTTTACCGATTAGATTTGCTAGAATCGATCCGGTCGAATCTCCAACGCAATTCAAGCGGACTGCGTCTCTACGGTATCCACACGAACGCTCTGCACGAATCGTCCTACGATCTGCAGAAAAGGGAGTATGGTACTAGCCACCAAAGATGGATTTTCAGAACTTTTCTCTCTAGCTTCTCTCTCAAGAGCGGCTAGGGTTTGGTTATGAAATGAGATGTATCTTCAAAGTGGAGGCTACATATCATATATATAGCAAAATAAAAACCACTATTCAAAACCCTAATTTGTAAAATCCGAATATATATATATATATATATATATCTTAATTAAGTCTTACTTAATTAATATACCTATATATATAAATTATCCTATTAATTTAAATTCGTAATTTAAATACTATCAATCATATTGATATATTTAAATCCTTTAAATTAATTCCCTTTTAATAACGTTCTATGTGTGTGACCCTATAGGTTATTATTACGTTGGCAATAATTTTAAAATCATATTATAAAATTATAAACAGTGAGCGGCATCTAGTAATGCATCACTGCTACCCAAGTAATAATAAGATCGATGATTCGATGCAACCTTTTGTGACCAATGTTTCAATGCAATTTAATCCTTTTAACCTTAATATCCTAGATTAAACTCGAGTCATGGAATGTGTCATACTCTTCATAATTTAATCTGAGTTTTCTTGATCAATGAGTAGACTATATGAAACAAATTACTATTTGAGCATGGCCATGAATTTCATAGTCCTACTCAATCAAGAGGCCTATGGATATCACCCATAACATATAGGATGGTTAAATTCCATCTAGATCACTCATATTTCTCACATGATTAATGATGAACCCAATAATCACCTTTATAGTCCACCCGATTAAAGGTGACATTTGATGATATCAAAGTACATAAATTCTCGTGTAGTAATATAGCGATTTCAGGTCAGAGGACCATTACATCATTGTCACTATGAGAATTGCTAATGACACTTCGCATAATGCTCCATATAGAATTCTCATGGTGGGTCTGTCCAGTACATCGTTCTCTAACATGTACCTATGCATTGACTTAATATCTCATATATTTATGACCAATGAGATTTGGTCATCAGTCAATCCACATACTAGTCTCAATGCATCATTGTTGTCCCATCAACATTGATACTCGACTAGGGACATTTAAGAACACTGATACTAATGGTAATATATAATCTCATGTTCAAGTCACATACTTGAAACTATATAATTTGTATCACTATTCTAAGGAATTTTATTATGTTAACAATTATATTACGCAGTAAATAAAACCATAATAAAATCATATATTTATTCAATCAAATATAATATCAAAACGTTAAACAATTATATCAAATAATTGGCCTCTAGGGCATAAACTCTAACATAATGATGATATTTTTACAATGAATGTGAGATGAGTATATGAGGAGGAAGAGTATTTTTGTTGCAAAAGTTGTTTAAAACATGTTAAACATGTTTGTGGGCCCATTTCTTGACTGAAATTTGATTATAGTCTGTAAGATCTTCCGTTTATGGATTTCGGTCAATTGTTTTTTGGAATTTGGAAAAACTTTCTTCTGCAAAGTTGTAGAGAATTGATTTTCCTATAAAAAATTGCGAGATTCGAATTTTCTGATAAAAGAGCTATTTATTATGAATTTTTGAAGTTCTAAAGTTTCAAAATAATTGATTTTTGAAAGTTTTAATTATTTTAAATAACAAAAACGTTTTTGGAATGTGTGGAGGCATCATTAACATGTGCTAGGAGCTGAATTCAGATTCTTGGATGCGTAGGAAGATGTGAAAAAATAAATAATATTAATTTATTAAATTTTCTGCTTTGGTGTTCTAAGCATTTTCCTATAAATAAGGTGCTTAGGTTAGAATTGAAAATCACACTAGAAACTGAAGTTTTCTCTATATTTCTCTCTCTATATATTGAGCGTATTCTTGTGAGGATTCTGATACTTTGAGTATTGTTATATGGTGCAAGTTTTCTTCAGCACTATACCCAGTATTCCAGCTAGAAGTACTAATCTTTCGAGGTAAGGGATGTTATTTTCTTCTCAAATGATATTATTTCTTCAATATCATTATGCTGAAATATTGGTTGAAACTTTTTATCAAATTTGGAACTTTTTTATGTCGAGGTTACTATTCATAAGTTACTATTCATGAGTACTATTCACGTATATGACACTATTCACGTATACGACACTATTCAGGAATACGGCACTATTCATCTAAATTTTTTTTCCTTTTCGTCCAAAATATCTATTATGGATACAAGCTTTGATTGTATCCATGTTTTGATCATTCTTGAATTTTACACCACTATGATTATTTATGAGGTATTTTTGGACATGAAATAGCTGAAATTAGAATCCTTAATGTTTATTCTTTTGTTTCACTAGATTCAATTCTTTTAAAATATTTTTCATCATCTTCAGTCCTAAATGATGATATACCTGAATATCTTTGGTCTGTAGTGCAAAGATGGTTGATTCTATTATGAATATCTTTGGCCGTGGTGTAAAGACGTATAGGTGTTGAGATGAACATGACCAACTGATGAATATCTTTGGTCTGTAGTGCAAAGATGAACATTTGACTCAAGATGTGTATTGATTGGTGTTACAGGGATAAAATAATGATGATGGACTGTTAAATTCATAGATATTAGTAGATTTCATCCTCTACGTAACTCTTCTATGAATTATTATTTTCCGCTGCGAATATTGATCTAAAACTTATTGTTTAGTGTATTCTCTCAGATTTTTCCCTGTTGAAGACTAATGATAATTTGTTGTATATTATCTTAGTCATAATGTTCTTTACTGGGCTAGTTGAGCTCACTCTTTTCCTTTTTGTTCCATTTTTCTTCTCAGGAGGCGAGAATGTAGCGAGTACGAGTCGAGGTATGGAATGATGGTTATAGAGAGAGTTGTTTAGTAGTCCTCACCATTTTTGTAAAATAATGTATAAATAATTGTGATGAGGATTTATTTGGGTATAGATATTGTCTAGAAGATAATATTTGTATTTAAACTCACAGTTTTCCTGTTGTAATAATAAAGTTGTAGTTGTTTCTGTACCATGCATTGACAACTCAGAATGGGTGATGTATACCTATTTTGGGGGCGTCACAGTTCCGCCATGAACTAAACTCCATTATGGGATTCTAACGGATTTTAATATGTAGTTTGGTTGCACTTCTAAGTGTTAGATTTGTTTTGCATATCATTGGGTTATCTATCATGGTTGGTTTGTATGTATGAATGACTGATAATCTTCATGTTAGTATTTGTATGGAATTGGAAATGAGCATATGAATATGGATGAAATCATGATAGCATGCGAATATGGGGCTAGAGTAAGTCTTGCATATTTTGTGAAACAGATAGGAATATATTGTTTTACCGTATGAGCTAGAGTAAGGGTTGTGCTTAAAATCAATAGGATTGCAATTGCGCATAGGAATATGGTAATTGTGGTGTTATTGGTGATTACATGGATTCTAACATCTGTAGATGATATGTGAGTTGGTTATAGTGCATTGGAAAATGGTTATAACTCGCTTTTAAGCCCTTGGCTATTATCCTGTGATATGTAAACAATTCTTGCATGACATATGGCGATTGAATGAAATATTGAATGAAGTTAGGATCCCATTATTTCCACATCATATTTAATTCGTTTATATTCTTATTTTTAGTTGGTAATTATAATTTATTCAAATCAATAATTTAGTCTAAAATCTCAGCATATAAATATAGTGAGTGATTAATGCATAGTAGTCTAAGTTAACAACTTTCTCTATGGGATCAATACTTTACTTACTCTGTATTACTTGTTGACCCGTGTATACTTGCATGAGTTAGAGCTCTTTTATAAGAACTATAAAAGAGGCAACAAGTTTTTGGCGTCGTTGCCGGGGAAAGGCGTTAATTTAGATAATTATCATTAGTTTAAAGCTGTATTGTATGACTTAGATAATTCTGTTCATTTCTCATTTCTATTTTTATTTTGTTTTTGGTTACAGGTACTAGCAAAGTTTTATGCACACACGATCTTCCAATTCAGAGTTAACACCATCACAAGATAATATAAACGGAAAAGGTTGGAAAGCAAGAGTGCACATAAATTTACAAGCACAGTTAGAGGGTACCATGGATGACTTTGCTTATCAATGGCCTTATGTAAATAGGATTCAACCAAGGGACACAAGACCTGAAGGACTCAATGTATGTTCTGCATTGTCAGCATATATTGCAACACTTTCGGAGAGGTTGGATGTTCTTGCAGCCCAACGCACTAGAGAGATAGCAGTTACTTGTGAATACTGTGCTGGCGAGTATCCGAGTTATCAGTGCAACATCAAGGTTGGACAAGTGCAGTTTGGGGGTGATTACTTCAACAACGATGTTTATCCTGATTATCAACAAAGTTGGGGGTATCACCCAGATTATGAAAGGGGTTATAACTATCAAGGTCAATACTGCATCTCAAGTCCAACATATCCATCAAATTTCTCATATCCACCTCCAATGCAACAAGAAAAAAATGCAGAGTTGAAGGAATTCATGTCAAAAAGCATAGCAGACTATAGAGAGACGATGATGAGTCAGGAGTTATCAAGCCAAAATCTTAACAGACAGATGGAACAACTCATTAACTCCTCAGCGAATGGTCCTCAATACATGGATTTTGAAACTGAATAAGATAATTCAAGATCAGAGGAATTGTGGTTCAAAGTTGTAGCATCAACTGAGGAGAAGATGATTGAGCAAGAGAGGTCAATTTGAAAGCTTCAGAATCATATGGATCAAATGTTCGAAGCCTTGAAAAATCGCCCTCCAAACAATTGGTGCTATGACATGGATGATGAAATCGATGGAGAGCCATAAGTGTATATGCCACTGAATGAACTGAAAGGAGTGGACATTGAGGAGACAACTGGGGGTATGGAAAATAAAGAACATGAGCTGACTTGTATAATACCCCAAGTGCCTTCTCAATTAGAGTTAAAAAATTCAGTGAACTTTTCACACCCATGTCCCCTTGATAGTCACATCCAAAGCAATAATTTCTGCGATTATGAGGCCTCTTACAAACCATGGTGGGCTACGGAAGAGATAATAAAAGAAGAAAATCCCGTTGAATCTTTCATGCCTCAATGCAAAAATCTATTCACAGACACAACGGGAGAAGCACTTGGCATTGCAATGGAACTAGGGACATCATGTACAGGAAATATGCTAGGTGGCTTCAATTCACAAATTCTCATTATGGGGAACCTACCAAAGCACATAGCGGTTTTAATGGATGAAGGGTTCTTATCTTATCGTAGAGGAATTGGATAGCAGTGTCAAAAACAGAGTCCAGCTAACGGACTATAAGCCGAGCGCTAGATGGGAGGCACCCCATCCAATCTTTCTCCCTCCTTGTTTAATTCTTATTTACATTTCTATATTTAATAGAGATTAGATAGTGGTAAGTATTAATAATAGTTTGATTGTTTCTCCTCTCAGGTTCAATCCAATTGCTATAAGCATTCAGGATCAAACAGAAGTCAAAAACTGAAGCTGCCAAAGTACAGGGTCACGCGGCCGCGCGACCCTACAAGCCAAACACCGCTCAGCCGCGCGATAGCTCAATCGCAGAATTTTTTTTTTGTTGAATTCTTAGAATTTCTGACTAAAGCATTCGGACAGTTAGAAGCCCACACTCAGTTTCTAACTACAGAATATCTCAAACTTAGCCATCGCCTGGTATACTAGCGAATCATGAGGAGGCGAACGGAGATGACATTGCCACTTAGGGGAGTATTCTTTCAATTTTAATTACAATGAGGGCATTGTTTATTTTAAGTTTGGGGGTATTGGGTTGTAGTGAGTAGTTGTTGCATATAGTTAGTTGCATAAAGTTTGATTGCATGTTTAAGTTGCATAGTCGGGGTATTTTAGTATGAATTTTTTTTTATTTTTTATCTATTTTTATTTTTTAGTTTACTTTTGTCTTGTTTACTTAGTATGCGTTTAGTTGCATAACATTACATAATTCGAGGTTTTCAGCTAGTTAAATTCTAATTTGGCCAATGATGACATAAAAATTTGATAGATTTTTGAATTTGTTTGATATCTTGAGCTTAGTTATAATTTTATACACGATATAATTCATGTTTGCTGTTTAGATGTTACTAGGTAGCACGACAATGTTCCTATTTGCTTGTTGGTTAAAATTAACATGCTTGTCTGTTGAGAGGAAAATGTTGATTTTAATGATAGAATTGTGTATGAAGATAGACATAGACTATAAAAACACAGATACTCAAACTTTGAGAACATATGGGTATGCTTTCTATTGGGACGAGATGGAGCGTAAAACGCACTCATTTAAATGGAAATGGAAAGCGAGATGGAGCATAAAACGATCTCATTTAAATGGAAATAGAAAGTGAAATGGAGCGTAAAACGCACTCGCTATAAAAAAAATCAATAAACACCGCGGGAAAGTGCGAGAATGGCCCTCATGAGTAAAAATAGAGCAGAATAAACCCACTGTTGAACCTTAGTGTGTATTGATGTGTTGGATTAGTTAATGTCTCATTAGTATATGCACTTCTTGAGTTAAACTTCAATTTTCTGCCTTAAGCAATAAAGTATGTGGTATTTTCACCTTTGTCAAGCTTATCTGTGAACTCATCACACACACACACACAGCATCTTTATAGCAAGTTAGGATTACATGATTGTATGTCATTATGCCTTTAGCTTAGTTTGATGCTTTATTCTTGGATCTTGATATTTCTTTGAGGCATGACTTATTGGAATTCTTAACATGGCTAGAAATCTGGGGATTCATTGTCATAGTAGCGTAGCTTGCATAGCATATAGATTACATTAGCATTGTTGTTGCTTGAGGGCAAGCAACAGTTCAAGTTTATAGGGGTATTTGATAAGTGATAATTTTACTCACTTATTGTATATTAATCCATGCTAAGTGTGCCCACCTTGAGTACATTTCATTGTGTTTTAGTCGCATTTCACGTTATTTTGCATTTTATATACTTAAAACTCCTTTTAGTGAATAAGTGCAGGAATCGGCGTTATTTTGGTGGAAATTGAGTCATCGGTGAGTGTATGTGTGTCGGCTAGTGGAAAGGCGAGGATGTGCACGGCATGGGAGCATAATGAGGCATGGAAATCAATCAAGCAAGAGGTTAAGGCTTGAGCAAACAAGTAATAGCAGCAGAAAAGCATAAACCAGACTCAGGATTTGCAGGACACAGGTCGCGCAACAATACAAAGGCAGGCTAGACATAAGGAGCATTCTGCAAGTCAAGCGCCCGCGAGGCAAGGACCGCGCGCCTGCGAGAGACCCAGCGCGCTCCCGCGAGGCAGGAGCGCGTGATCGCCCGTTTAGACGTCTGGAGGCACTGAGCATACTGTAATTCTCGCGGTCGCGAGACAGATATACTAGAGCCGCGCGCGATGCTGATGCTGTAATTTGTTTTATTTTTAATTAAGCAATTTGATGATGTGTAATTGGTATAAAACGATTCTGACGTGTGTCAGAGAGGTGACTTGACATTATTTTATGTATTTTCATATTAGAATTAGGGTTAACACAGTGGGGGAAGATCCCAACGGAGAACGAAGCCGCAACGTTTTATTCTCTTGTTCTTCTTGGAGTTCTTAACCATTGTGGATTTTTATTATTATTGAATGGAATTCTTTGGGGTTTTCATAGTTAATCATTAATTACTATTTAGCGTTTGGGTTTGATTGTTCTCTATCTCTTACTCTTATTTGCTTGATTATTGATCATGTTTAGTCTTGATCCCATAATGGCTTTTGGTTTCGCCATAAACTAAACTCCATTATGGGATTCTAACGGATTTTAATATGTAGTTTGGTTGCACTTCTAAGTGTTAGATTTATTTTTCATATCATTAGGTTATCTATCATGGTTGGTTTGTATATATGAATGACTGATAATCTTCATGTTAGTATTTGTATGGAATTGGAAATGAACATATGAATATGGATGAAATCATGATAGCATGCGAATATGAGGCTAGAGTAAGTCTTGCATTTTTTGTGAAACAGATAGGAATATACTGTTTTACCGTATGAGCTAGAGTAAAGGTTGTGCTTAAAATCAATAGGATTGCAATTGCTCATAGGAATATGGTAATTATGGTGTTATTGATGATTACACGGATTCTAACATCTGTAGATGATATGTGAGTTGGTTATAGTGCATTGGAAAATGGTTATAACTCGCTTTTAAGCCCTTGGCTATTATCCTGTGATATGTAAACACTTCTTGCATGACATATGGCGATTGAATGAAATATTGAATGAAGTTAGGATCCCATTGTTTCCACATCATATTTAATTCGTTTATATTCTTATTTTTAGTTGGTAATTATAATTTATTCAAATCAACAATTTAGTCTAAAGTCTCAGCATATAAATATAGTGAGTGATTAATGCATAGTAGTCTAAGTTAACAACTTTCTCTGTGGGATCGATACTTTACTTACTCTGTATTACTTTTTGACCCATGTATACTTGCATGAGTTAGAGCTCTTTTATAAGAACTATAAAAGAGGCAACAGTAGTTGAAGACGGAGCCTACCCTGCTAGTAGTTAGCTACGCTGACATCACCAAATTATTTCAATTCCCAGTCGAACGGTGGTTTACAGAGCTTTCATTAGTGAAATGTCTTGATGTTAAGTTAGATTGATGCCAACGGTTTAGAATACCGGATCTTCCGATACCTTCACTGAAGTAATATTCAACGACTTACTTCACCAGACTCCACTTGATGTTAAGCTAAATTGATGCCAACAGCTGATAATATCGGATCCTTCTCCGATATCTTTGCTGAAGCAGTTTTCAACGGCTTAATTTCACCAGACTCCGCTTGATGCTTAATACATCTACTGGGGAAAACTTTTATAATAGATTTCATCATCGATTTTTTTTTGCCAAAGACTATTTTTAGTAATTGTCATCAACAGACTTCCCTAACGCTTCGTTGAAGTTGTCACCTAACGGCTGACAATACCAAATGATTTCCGTGAAGAAATTTTTCTTTAATCTAGGCATTTAATGTGCATGCATATTTAAATCTACTGGAGATGTATGCTAAACCTTGATGGAGATCTACGCTGATGTAGCGCATTTGCACATGTGCAGATCATGCATGATGTGATGATCTAGATTTATCCTTAGGAGTCTATTGTCCTAGGTTGATGCACATTTTTAATTAAATTATCTTGAGTAAAAACTTACCTCACCCTTTCTAAGGCGATTTGGAGTTTCTTTTCACTGTTAGGTGTTTGTGCCCCATTTCCTTATGCTTTTGATTCGCAACCCAGCTAGACTGATGAGCTATGTGCTGTTGACATCCCTGCAGGGTGCAACCTGTTCTTTCACTGCCAAGATTTGAACTTCGATGTAGAGGTCTTGACTTTTGAGGACTTAACGTAGGTTGATATATTTGATGATGAGTATTTCATTTGATAGACCTCTTGTCGGTTATATGTCTATTTTTAAGTTAAAGACTCTTGAGAATTTTCCCATTCTTTTGTCGAGGCAAGATTATGTCGCTGTTATTTCTTTCAAGAGTTTTTCTTTTTCTTTTGATGAGAGGTTTGATCCCGCCTTATATTATTTCAATTCCTTCTTGGAATCAAAAAATGCCCCAGTCTTTTAGCATGTTGATGTCGAGGATTCACATGAAAAAATCTCTTTGTTGACCAAGTTGATAGTGAGCAATATTCTGCACATCAGAAGAACAAAATGCACCAAAAGTTTGACGGTACGACCGTCAAGATTAGTATAATCTTGTGAATGAAGCATTTGAAGTTTAAAGTTTATGAAATTGAATGATTTATGAAATCGCAAGGAAATTTTGAAGCATCCTTGGTCATTATTCATGGGTAAGATTAGATTCAAAAGACTTATCTTCTTTTATTAGAGATACTTCATCTTCGCTCTAGACGTCATTCTTCGCAGAATTGACTTCATATGACACACGCACTATGAGTGACGTTACTCTTAGCAAAGGTTTCATTTTCATGACCTTCCAACTTTTTCTTAGTTTTCTTATCTCTTTTTCTCTCTCTCGCCTAACCTGTCTCGTTTTCTTAGGCTATTCAAAATTACCCATGTAACGAGTTTTAGACCAATGACTCCCAAATCGGATGGCTTTAGGGCACTAGGTGTTAAGACAACCCTTCAGACTTACTAGCTCGAGTAACAGAGGCCACACTTCGAGACGAGTCAGGCGATCACTTTATTTGCTTCTTTACCAGAGCTTTACATGTCCGTTTTCTTAGGCTCTAAGTCACCCATGTACCGAGCGTTGGGCCGATGACTCCCAAACCAGATAGCTTTAGGGCACTAGGTGTAAAGACACCCCTCGAGCTTAATTACTTGGATAACTTAGGCCACGATTCGGATCTTCTCAAGTTTTTTCTTTTCTTTTTGAATGCTCATTTTCTTAGGCGCTAAGTTACCCATTTAACGAGCGTTGGGTCAATGACTCCCAAACCAGATGGCTTTAGGGCACCAGGTGTAAAGACACCCCTCCCCAGGCTTAATAACTCGAGCAACCTAGGCTATAATTCAAGACATTAGGATGGCGACTTATCTTTTATCTTTTCATTAATTGCCATTATTTTTTCCATAGCTTCATACACCATAACTAAAAGCCAGGAAAATCGCAAAGTGCAGATATACATATGAGGTCAAATATGTTCAAAAAGCGCTTTGAACTAAGATGTTGCGCCCAATCAAAAAGTTTGAATAGTCTTTATTCTCTAATCGTTCCTGTGATTCTTGCTCCATGGAAGCTTATTAGAATTAATCTCATTCATAACAAGTTAAGCAAAAGTTTTCTCTTTTAAAACCTTTTTATAAGAATATTTAACATATATATTATCGCTAATGCATGTAAATGGAGACTGAAAGCATATAACGAGATGAAACAGTCATACCTCACATGTGGATTATTCATTCTGAGAACAGTATGATTGGAAAAGACCAAATGATTATACCAGATCGCCAGTGAGATGATATGAGGGAAGCTCTGATGACGATGGACCATGCTGATGGTGCCGACTGGTGCATTTTTCTTCTTAGGATGGTTGATGAATGCCCCCAGTGTTGAGTTGCCCATGTATCCAACATTGCCACAGTCTTATTTGATGTAAGGGTCCCAATATCGTGTTGTCGCCGATTTTGAAATTGCACCAGCCTTGTTTGTCGTCTGGAATAATTGCTTTGACAGATGGGCTGATAAGATGCCGAGATTGCAAGAATTTTTTACCTCTAGACCATATGGTGAACAAGTAGTGGATTTAGGCTTTGATCCTTGGATGCCCTCAATAATTGTTTTTGACTTGTTTGTGCAATTGGCCTTGATTATTTTCTTCTGATTTGATGAAGACTTGTGATTGAAGTTGTCGTCTCTTTGAAGGTCCTTGTTGATGATCATGTTTGATATATCGTTGTGTTGTTGTTTAAATTTTGATGATTGATGTCGAGAGGCCTTCAGACTCCACTAAATTGGCCATGTGATCTCATCTTTGTTGCTGATGACTTCACCCGAGTTTGATTTGATCTACAAGGTTTGATTTGCGGTCTTGATATGGGGGAAAATGTAATCGGGTATGATATATACTTTGCCACAACGGTTGCCCATGTACTGCTGGAGGTCAAAAGAGATCAATTCTTCTCGCACTTCAGGAGTGATGAATTACTTATGACTTGTATCTTATGATGATTGCCATTTTATCCATGTGACTTATTATCTTGATGAATCGATGTATCTTCCTTTTTGGGACTTGTTTTAGATTTGATGGAATGACATTGAAGTGTTATTGGGTCTTCTCAACATGGGTCGCTGACTTTGAGGGTTTTTCTTGGGCGTAGACTTTTTAGGTTTGATTTTGGTATATTGGGTTTGATGTTTGGGTTTGGATGTTTCTTTTGAGGGTTAGACCGCACCATTGATGGCTGCCTACGTACTCTTATGTATGCGGGAGATTAGATCTTACGTAGTTCAGGCTTGGCCTGAATGGTTAGAAACTGGTATTTTGGAGTGGAGTATTCTAGGGATTTTAACGGTGTTTGTTTTGATTGGTTTGAATGTGCTTTTGGGTTTTTTGTTTGGTTTGACCGCACCATAGTTGGCTTCCTACCTACACCCATTGATGAGGGGAGATCAGGTCTTTCGTAGTTCAAACTTTTCTGAGACCTGATTGGTTTGATTTTTTGATTTTTAGACTTTTTCCCCAATATTTACATGAATGGAAAATAAAAGGCATAATGCTAAGAAAGTGATACCGTCCCAACATCTCTTGGAACTCTCAACTTCCCTCTAGATCTACGTCTTCCTGGCTAGCTGAGGCCTGATAGTCCAGTAGTTAGTGGTTATGTTGCCTTCAAGACTCACGATAGAGGTCACCTCCTGGTTCTGAATATCTTCAATCACTTTCATAACTTGATCACCTCCCGATTCGCCATATCCCTCAGGGATGGTCAGACTGGACCCGTCGCAAAAAAGGGATAAAATCTTAATTCCTTGATGGGTTGGCTTCCCCAATAACTTCACTACTTTTTCCTTCATTTGTTCCTTCACCTTTTTCATGGGCTTGAGAGGATTTGACTATGAAATCTATCTCAAACTGTTGTTACATTTCTCACAAGGAACTTTTCTTTTTGGCTTTTTCCACACTGGGAAGAATCAGTATTTCCTCCTCATCATCCAGGAGGGTAGAATCAGGAATGTGGTTGCTGACTTTGGGCAACAAGATGTTTGATGGTGGAGAATGAATTTCCTTAAGGGACTCTCTTATCTCCTATGTTACTCCCAACATTAGAATCAGTCCACCTTGTGTTCTACCAGGATTGTTACTCATAGCCATCACCTCCTTTGAACTACCTGTCTCGAGTGGACATCTTAAGCTCTATAATTCTCTTTCGCTTTTTATGGTCATGGTGATTTCTATCTCCAGTTCTCCATTTTTAATGAGATCCTGGATTTTATGCTTTAGAGACCAACAATCCTCAGTTGCATGTCCCGATGAGTTAGAATGGTAGAGACATATCTTGGTAGAATCATAACATTTCATCTCAGGATTTACAGGAAGCAACAACTTAGGAATATTTCCTTCACTTATCAGAAAATGTAGCATATCTTCATTTGATTTGTCTAGAGGGGTGAATTTTTGGTCTCTTTTGGAGGTTGTTTGATCTCTCTTCTTTGAGAATTTGCATTCCCCCGAGTGATTTTTCCGTTGGCAAGATTTTCTAGACATTTTATCATTCCATTTTTCTTGTCTTTTCAGCCTTCTTTGATCTTCTTCATTTAGTTGGCTCATCCTGGAGGGATATAGGCTTGCATTATGGTTAACTTTTTTTCTCTTGGCTTTCAAATAGTTGAGTGAAAAGTTGCCTTGTAAACTGATGTTGGCGTACTATCAAATTAGCCAATAGAGTTACGTAATGCCGGATCGTCCCAAATTTTTGACTTATTGTCCTGTATTCCTCAAAATTTTCCCAATCTAAGACATTTGTTCTGTTCCTTTGGGGGTATTCCTCCATCCTTCGTATATACTTATGATTTGAATGAATTATAGCGCCTCCTAACCCGATCATGTTCACTTCCTCCGTATCATAGTGCAACAGAAGGTTGGTGTTGACATTTTATTGGTCAGGTCGTTGGACCACAATACTGCCACTTTTAATTATATTTTGGTTTTTATGCTTTAAGGACCAACAAATTTGGGTATCGTGTCCCGGAGAACCTGAGTGGTAAGCACATCTCTGACTTAGATTGTATCTTTTGTTTCCTAGATCCAGAGGTGGAGCCAGTTCGGTAATTTTCTTGTGATCCATTAACATCATCAATACATTTTCAAGGGAATCGCCCAGTGGAGTGAACACCTGATTTTCTTTTCTTTTTTTCAAATTTTCTCTTTCTGTCCTGCCATTGATTGAATATGACTTCTTGTTGAAATGGCAGATTGCCTTGCTTCTTCTAAATGGGCGGACCATAGGTTGGTCTCCTAGCTTGCCCCTGTAAAACGAGGGATACATCTTCATCGCCTTTATCGGGTACCCTTGGTATCGCTCGCATAGTTGTCAGTCTGTATATGCTCGGCGACTACTTTCAAGGCAGTGAAGTCTTTAATCTTGCCTTCTTTCAAGCCCATCTCTGCCATTTCGCCATGTTTAATCATATCTAAGCATGGCTTTCTTATTCCAGCTAGAATCCTCTCAAAGTAAGGTGCCTATTGGATGTCTATAAAGGTCATCAACATTTTATTTTCTGACATGGGAAGACTGACTTGTGATGCCATATGTCTCCATCTTCGAGCGTATTCTCGAAAAGACTCATTGTTTTGCTTCTTAACTTTAGTCACTTGGTATTAATCTGGTTTCATTTGTGACTAAAAACTTTACTGATTTAGGAAGGTGTGAGCTAACTCTTCCCAGTTGTGAATTTATACATTGTCAAGTCGGGCATATCAGTCTCTATCCTCTACATAAGACCCCAACTCGCCAATGTATACTTTCAGGTGCGTATTGGGATCGTTTGCCCCGCTGTACTTTTCAAACTCTGAGACTTGGAATTTGTCAGGATATCGAGCCCCTGGGAATATGCAGAGATCTGAATAGGTGATACTTCCATAGTTTCCGGTCCATTTGATTGACCAGACAGTTTCTTACATTTGTTGGACTTTCTTTCTTATATCCCCGGTTCTCGGTCTTCCTTGAGGTTTGTGATTTCAGGGGTTTTATTGGTTCTTTCACTGGATCGAGGTTTATTAGTGATGTCCCCAATATAGGTCCATACAACCCATTTTGAGTCTCCAAATACATGGTAAAAAATCCAAATAAAAACTTTTTTATACAAATGTCGTGCAAAATACGACAACACATAAGCTGTGAGTTTTAATACAAATATTGTCTCGTAGACAATATCCAAGCTCAAATAAATTCCTCATTACAATTATTAGCATACTATTTCACAACATAGTGACGACTACTATAATAACCATTTTGGACCATTAATCCTCTCCCAGACTAGTCTTAGCTACATTCTCGCCTCCTGAGAAGAACAATGGAACCAAAAGGAAAATGGTGAGCTCAACTAGCCTAGTAAAGAATATTATGACTAAGATAATGTAGAACAAATTATCTTTAGTCCTCAACAGGGAAAAATCTGATAGAATACAATAGACAACAAATTTTAGATCAACAACTGCAGCGGAAATAGCAATCCATTAGAAGAGTCAAGTAGAACATGATGTCTACTATCTTCTATGATTTAAAAGTCCATCATCAACATTTTATCCCAGTAATACCAATCAATAAATTTTTTAAATCAACAAATTATCCATGCACTACGGGCCAAGGATATTCGTTAGTATCACCAATGGTCATGATCATGCCAAAGAACTGTCCATCTATGCACTACGGGCCAAAGAGGACTTTTACCATATCATTTGTCTGTAACATTACAGGTTATGATTATACCAATACATAATTCATGGTCCTAATCATACCAATCAACAGTTCATCTATGCACTACGGGCCAAAGATGACTTTCACCACAATATAAGCATGAGGATGGTGACAATGATATAAATAATCAATTAAGTGAGATTAAGGATAAATATTATAGATTTATAATTTAATTTATCCAGAATTCAGGAATGTCCAAATTGTCAACATGATCACTAATTGTGGAGTAAAATTCAAGAATGATATTTATGTATAAAAAATATTTGGACAGAAAAGAAATTAATTTTGTCGTGAATAGTACCCTGAATGAATAGTATCCCAAATGAATAGTGTCTCAAATGAATAGTATTCCAAATGAATAGTATACCGACATAAATAGTATCCCGCCATTTAATAAGAAAGTTCAGACCAATAGTGGAATGATACTAGATGAAGCATAAACTATTAAGAATATTCCAATAATTTCAAAGGTTTTCACCATTTAATAATAAGGTTATGGAAACAAACAATAAATTCGTACCATAAATGCAGAAATATGAAAAAAGACAATATCCCTTGATGAATACAAAAGAAATGATATCTAATACTAGTATAAAAGAATATACGAAACTGTAAATGGATTTTCACCCGTCATGCGGTAATCTGCATAGACAGATCATTTCCACAATTTAATAAAGAATGAATACGAAGGGTTATTCACCATGCATGCGGTAATCCGCGTAGACATATTACTCCCACAGATTAATAAAGAATGAATACGAATGGTTATTCATCATGCATGCGGTAATCCACGCAGACAAGTTACTCCCGCATATTATAAAAGAATAGAATGACAACCCTTATGAGTATGAAGAAAATAACATCATTTACGAATAAGAAAGAAATAATTCTGCTTACCTTAATAGGAGATTGGATACTGCAATGTGAAGTAGAAGAATATTCTTCTTCTTTCTCTCTATAGTTTTAGTGAATTTGTAAGAAAGAATGAAGTAATAAGCTTCTATTTATAAGAGAATGGACTAAATAGTAACTGATTCACGAACGGTCCAGATTGATTTACTATTAAACGAACGGTTCATATTTATTTACTATTAAACGAACGGTTTATATTTATTTACTATTAAAACTTCAACTGACGGTCCATACTGATTTACTATTATAACTTCAACCAGCGGTCCATATTGATTTACTATTATAACTTCAACCAACGGTCCGTATTGATTTATTATTATAACTTCAACCGACAGTTTGAAAAATTAGCACATCTCCCCATGGAATAGTAAGTCAAACTTACAACAAATGCCTCATGACAAATTCCTCTATTTATATCAAAATTTGAATAAATATTTACCACAAATCACTTATCTTTAATCAACACATTTTTAATCTTTCAACAATTATTCTTCATTTAATATTATAACTCACAATATTGACAACTAGAACGTTCCTAGGAAAGAGGGGGCTTTTCGATAAAGATTTTTCCTTACTGACGCGCAATTAAATAACCAAATCCATTTCCTCGACAGAACTTTCTAGACATTATCAATAATGCAAATAATAATATGAATAATTGTGTCATCTGAATTATTGATTTAATAATATAAAATATTGTGTAGATGATACTATGACAAAAATTGAATCAATAATATAAGATACTATGCAGCAACTACTATGGCAATTATTGAATGAAATTGAGTGACTTCTTACGTAAGCATCAATAATCAGAGATACTGTGCAATACCGTGTGTTAATGTGTAACAACGCGTATTACTATACTTTTATCACCAGGTATTTCAACAATTTAATGGTAAAAGTCTTGTTGTTATTTTATGAAAAAGTTATTTATGTCGCTTTCTACATTTAAAAGTTATTCCGTCATGTGGTCCACCAATGATTGTGTCGTCGTACGAATATTCCTTGACAAAAAGAATATTCCCTGACCAAACGAATATTTTATGACCACTTGCTTACTTTGAAAATTTGCACATATCATCCATAACTATAGCATTATATCAAATCAACACCTTACTATTCAAAATAATATTTAGAGAAAATTAAATCTTTATTCATAAAAGTTGGGGTCTTACTTTATGTATCTGCATTTCCTCATTTTTGTCAGCACTTTTTTTTCCACCCTGTGAGGAGGACTCTGGTTGAATGGGCGTTGACTGGCTCTGAGTGCTTTTACTTTTTTCTTTAAGGAGGATAACCAACTCATTTATTTGATTCTTAATTCCCTCAAACTCCTCTCGAGACACAGAATCCGTATCAAATTGGACACTTTCAGCCATGTCAGTGGATGGGAAGTATCTTACCTACACGAAGAGTAGGTATTTTAATCTTGATAATTATTAACAATATGCATTGATGCAATGTCTTGGTTTTTTATGGTTTTCAATATTTTCCTACAAAATAAATGTCAATTTTTTTGATAACAGGATAACATGATAGGATTTGACAGTGAATGGAATGCATATTTACATTTTTCTTTTTCTTTTCTTTATATTTACATGGAATCGTAATTTACATCAAAATTTACATGAAATTAAAAGGGAAAGGCATGAAGAGACTTCCCTTCGCGTTTGGCTTATCAGAGGCTGGCCTATCTTAGGCTCCTCTCGCAGTTTTTCGGCATGAAGGTCTCTAGATCAACACAAATTACTAGATGGAAAGTTAATCTGATCTTTCAATTGGAGCGGATCTGAGTGGTGCCTTTCATGAGCCTCGCGGGATTATTCTCCGTTGAGTCTCAAAATCAAACACCGACGAGTTTGCCTCCTGGTGGAGGAATCACACAACATACATTCACATACATCGTGTATCACCATATGAAATGATGACATTGTGCGAGGCACTAATACAAAACTCAGAGTTTGTGCGAGGCACTAAAGTGCAGTAAATAGAGCATTCATTCACATCCATTCAATGTAAATACATCATTCACACACAAGCAGATAAGAAGGGTTTTTTTAAAAAGATTGAATGCGGCTTAATCCCTCAACTGTCCCCAGTAGAGTCACCACATGTCGACGTCGGGAAAAAATTCTTCTTTTATTTGTAATTCCTCTTTTTACCCTTTAAGTTTTCTATGTGTTAAATTTTGTTTAAAAGGGAAAGTTTGAAAAGAGTCCAACATAAAATGTCGACGATTTGAAAATTCAGAGTCGTCAGTTGGTAGTTTTGAAATGGTTGTACCAACTCAAATGACTTTGAAAATGTTTACACAAAGGCCCAATTGTTGGACTCTGTTTAACAGGCCTTAGAAATTGAGATTCACATATTCCGGGGACTTGATTAAGCGAGGGGAAGGTGTTAGGCACACCTCGACTTCCGTGAAAACCCAGCTACAACAACTTTTTAATTCCCTAATTTATTTGATGTATGTGTGTGTGTGTGTTTATTGGGCCTATGTGCAGTTATTTGGAAGTAGTATTATGCCTCGTTTACACCTATATATAAAAGGTTTGATTTATATAAAAGTTCAATTTTAAGTAAGATATAACAGTGATGTTTTGAAAATAGGTTTTCAAACCCTTATGCTCACATAGTAATTAAGGCCTTTAATACTTCATTTTATTTTATAATAGGCTTGATTTGATTTTATTCTCAAGATGCGAAGTATCTTTGACAAAATAATATACACAACATTGTCGGGTTCCTTATAGGCATGAAAGCCATCGAAGGATGTCCAAACACCATAAATAACTTACAAGCTGGTTGTACAGCTAAAAAGGGTCCATCGTGGGAACCAGATCTAGATCCTTTAGTTGGATCTTAGGCCTCGTGGCTCCTAGGCTCACATAATAAAAACTAGAAAGAAAACTAGATTTAAATAAATCTTAGCCATTCTAGCTCAACGATTCCAATTTTGCAACTTTTGAACCAGTTAAAAGTTAGATATGGCTAGATTTAGATAAATCTAGTCCACGGATTGAATATTATGGATTTACATTGAATGAGCAGTTAAAACAGATATTTAAATGCAGTGAACAATTAATATATATATATATATATATATATGTGTGTGTGTGTGTGTGTGTGTGTGAAAGCAGTAAAAGATAACGAATTTATAATCCTGGCCACACAGATAAATATATATTTATATGTATATGAAAGCGAGTAAAAGCCACGGATAGTCGATTCTGTTTCAACTGTTCGATTAAAGTTTATATATATATATATATAGATTTTTCAGATTGTTTTTGGAGCTTGAAATCTCAATTTCCACCAGTTAAAATTTGATATGTTATAGAATATGTATCTACAAGTGTTTAGAAAGAATAATATCAAAGTTTGGAACACTTTAGAAGAGGTTAAGGGCTGAAATAGACAGAGTTTTATCTTTTTTCTCTTTTTCTCTACATTTTATGGCTGATGGGGGGTCTTATTTATAGACCAAAATAGTCGCGGGTCTACCCGTGGCAGCTGCGAATCTATTTGCGACTGCCCGTGAGTCCCGTAGTCTCAAAGTACGTAAACTCGGATCAACGCGATGTCCGTTCAAACCTTCATAATTTTTAATTCGGGAGTCCGATGGAGGCATGTCATACCATTCTGGAAAGCTCTTTCCGAGAGCTACACAATGACATAAGGCTTGCCCTTTTCTGAATTCGAGAAGATGGTTCCATGATCGAAATGGCATCTTCGGGTCTTCTCAAGCTGTCCGTTGAGTCGTTTTGCGTACTTTACGCTCGAAAGTGTTCCACTAGCTTTTTGTGACCCTATTTGCAGCTATATTAGGTTTGTTGAAGCTAACTTGTTAAAATGACCATTTTTCCCGTCCGGGGATTGTCTCCAAGGTTGACGGAGTTTTTGGCTGTCCTTCGGGGTTGTCTCCAAGGTTTGATTGTTGCCAACTTTTCTTTTCCATAGGGTTATTCTCCAAGATTGATTTGATGTTCCATAGAGATGTCTCCGTGGTTAGATTTGATGGTGGTTGTGACGCCCCCAAAATTAGGTATACATCACCCATCTTGAGTCGCCAGATACATGGTACAGAATTCAAATACAACTTACTAATACCACTGTCGTGTACAATACGACAAAATATAACTATGAGTTTGAATACAATTATTGTCTACTAGAGATCATACAAACTCAAAAGGAGTCCTCAATACAATTATTGTCCATCACTCCGTTCCCCGACTCGTCCCAGCTATATTCTCATTTCCTGAAGAGAACAGTGAAAGAAAGGGTGAGCTCAACTAGCCCAGTAAGAAATATTATGACTAAGATAATGCAGAATAAATTATCATTAGCCTTCAACAGTGTTAAACTGATAAAATACAATAAACATCAAGTTTAACTGCAGCGGAACCAGCAATCCATTAAAAGAGTCAAGTAGAAAATAAAAATTATTATCTTTTATGATTTAAAAGGTTTTTCATCACTTTTATAGCCGAGACTCAGCTTAATAAATATTCCACATCATCGAATCACCCCTGCACTACGGCCAAGGATATTCTTTAGTACCACGACCACAATTATTCATGCACTACGGCCAAGAATATTTGTGTATTCATTAATGGTCATGATCATGTTAACAACTGTCTATCAATGTACTACAGGCCAATGAGGATTTTTAATTTTTACATCACTTGTAATATTACGATCATGATTACACCGAATAATCCCTGGTCATAATCATACCAAGTTCATCTATGCACTACAGGCCACAGCTGACTTTCAACAAAATATAAACATGAGGATGATGACAATGATATAAAAATTCAATAAAACAAGTTCAAGAATTATTTTATCCATAAGTTATTAACGTCCAAATTGTCAACATGATACTTTTTTGTAGAGTAAAATTCAAGAATGACCAGAAGAATATTTTCATGAAAGGATACTGGATGAAGCGCAAATATCAAGGATATTACACTAATTTCATGGAGTATAGAAGTCAGAATTTTAATCAACTGAGTAATACCGAATATAATAACAAAAGATATCACCATGCATGCGATAGAGACCGCACAGATAGGTTATTCCAGCAGAATAATAATAACGGAACCAGGTCAGGTGAAATTCACACCGACAGGATGTTCCAACAGAATAATAAATGCGGAATAGTAAATGATGGAACCAGGTCCGGCGTATAGCACAGACATGATATTCCGACAGAAATATAAAGACAGAATAGTAAATGGATGTCACCAAGTATAGGGTATTCCGCGTATACCGGTTATTCCAACAGAATAATAATGAATGGAATAACATAAGAATTTCACCAAGTATAGGGTATACCGCGTATACAGGTCATGTATAGGGTATGCCACTTTTACAAGTTATTCCAACAGAATAACAAAGAATGGAATAACATAAGTTCTCTTCAAGAAGAAAGAATAACACCCCTTACTTTATTAGGAGATTGAATACTACAGTAGTGTAGTAACCGAATACTCTTCTTCTTTCTCTCTTATTCTCTCTATACTTTCTCTCTTTATAGCTTGAACGAATTCGTAAAAAATAATGAAGCCCTAGGCCTCTATTTATAGAAGATTTATTACTATTTACGAAAGTATTTACTATTTACGAAGGTAATTACTATTTATGAAGGTAATTACTATTTACGAAGGTAATTACTATTTACGAAGGTATTTACTATTTACAAAGGTAATTACTATTTACGAAGGTAATTACTATTTATAAAAGAGACTCTTAGATGATTACATATGCCCCCCCATAAATAATTAAACTTACCCCAAACGTCTAATAATAGACTCTTTATATACATCAAGGATTGAATAAAAATTACCAGAAATCATTTTATTTTTAATCAACACATATTTAATTTTTCAACAATTATTAATCATTTATAACTTGTCGTCTCAATTATTGTTTAAATAATATAACATATTATACAGATGATACTGTGACAATAATTGAATCAATAATATAAGAGATATGATGCAGCAATTACTGTAGCAATAATTGAGTATAGCTGAGTGACTTCTCACGTAAGCATCAATAATCAATACCGTGTGCTACTATGCAACAACGCGTATTACTGTACTTTTACTACCGAGTAGTTAAATAGTTTTAACGGTAACACCTCCGCCGTTATTTTATAGAAAGATAATTTTGTCGTTTTCTAACTACGACAATACTTCCGTTGTGGGGTCCACCAATGATTGCGCCGTCGTACGAATATTCCCTGACAAAAAGAATATTTTCCGACCAAATGAATATTTTATAACAACTTGCGTACTTTGCAAAATTTATAAATATTACCCACAACTATAACATTATATCCAATTTATTCCATAATATTCAAAAATAATAATTATAAAAATTCATCTTTATTTATAAAAACTGGGGTCTTACAACCTCCCCTTCTTATGAAATTTCGCCCTTGAAATTATGGTACGTACCTGGTATGTCGAAGAGGTAAGGATACCTTGATTTCATTTCAGATTCTAACTCTCAAGTCATTTCCTCAACATCGTGGTTTCTCCACAAAACTTTGACTTGAGGTATAACCTTGGAGCCTAGAATATGTTCCTTCTTATCCAAGATTTGAACAGGAATCTCTTCATACGTCAAATCTTCCGCTATTTAGTCCGGTTCTAACTCAATAATGTGGTTCGGGTCTTTCACATATTTACGTAACATGGATATGTGAAAAACGTTATGAACACGAGACATACTTTGCGGTAAAGCGAGTCTATAGGCCACAATTCCTATTCGATCGAGGATTAAAAATGGACCGATAAATCGAGGATTGAGTTTTTCTCTCTTTCCAAATCTTGTAACTCCTTTCCATGGAGTAACACGTAACAACACATGATCTCCTATATTGAATTCCACGTCCTTTCGATGAAGATCAACATAACTCTTTTGTCGACTTTGTGAGGTTTTTATACGTTGTCGGATCGTTTGAATCTTTTCCGTAGTCATACGTACCAACTCCGGTCCCAACAACGTTGCTTCACCCACCTCATCCCAGCATACTGGAGAACGACACTTTCTTCCATACAACGCTTCGAATGGAGCCATGCCAATACTTGCTTGATAACTGTTGTTGTAGGAAAACTCCACCAATGGTAAGAACTTGTCCCAACTTCCCTTGAAATCAAGGACACAGAGTCTTAATAGATCTTCAAGAGTTTGAATAGTCCTCTCCGACTGTCCGTCCGTCTGAGGATGATATGCTGAGCTAAATCGTAAGTCTGTGCCCATAGCTTTTTGCAAACTAACCCAAAATCGTGAAGTAAATCTTGGGTCTCGATCAGAAACTATGGATACCGGCATACCATTCAGTCTTACAATCTCGTTTATGTACATACGAGCAAGACGTTCAAGTGTATAAGTTTCTCGTATCGGTAAGAAATGAGCAGACTTGGTCAATCTATCAACAATGACCCAAATCGCATCTATGCCTTGAGAAACCTTAGGAAGACCGGTAACGAAATCCATGGTAATGTGCTCCCACTTCCATTCTGGAATTTCAAGTGGTTGCAATGGACCTTTTGGTACTTGATGCTCCGTTTTAACTCGTTGACAAATTAGATACCTTGAGATAAACAACGCTATCTCTCTCTTCATATTGCTCCACCAAAATGTATGACGAATATCATGATACATTTTGGTACTCCCAGGATGGATTGCAAACGGTGTATTGTGCGCCTCCATCATGATTTTATACTTTAAATCAGGGTCGTTAAGAACACAAAGTCTGGAGTTGACTCGAAGTATTCCTTCTTCATCGATTCTTGCTTCCGGCATAGCACCCTCTTGCACTTTCTTCCTCATACGCATCAGCTCCAGGTCTGTAGCTTAAGCAGCTTTAACTTTATCGATTAAAGTCGGTTCTACTCGTATATTCGCCATTGTCACATGCGTCCCTGGAGTCTTTAACTCTATCTCCATCCTTTGCAAGTCACACAAAATGGGCCCTTGCGTTGACAATATCGCACTCGTACTTGCATATGATCTTCTACTCAATGCGTCAGCTACCACGTTTGCTTTTCCAGGATGGTATTGGATGGTATGATCATAATCTTTCAATAGTTCAAGCCAACGTCGTTGTCGCATGTTGAGTTCCTTTTGAGTGAAGAAATATTTGAGGCTTTTATGATCCATAAAGATCTCCACTTTCTCCCCATACAAGTAATGCCTCCAAATTTTAAGTGCAAAGACAACAGCTGCCAACTCTAGATCATGAGTAGGATAATTCTTCTCATATTCTTTGATTGTCGTGAGGCATAGGCTATGACTTTTCCATGTTGCATGAGAACACATCCCAGCCCTTTGCCCGAAGCATCACTGTAGATGACAAAACCCTCCGAGCCAGATGGTATTGTCAGAACAGGTGCTGAAATGAGTCTCCTCTTGAGTTCTTGAAAACTCTTCTCACATTCTTTGCTCCAATCGAACTTTGTATCTTTCCGAGTCAGCTGAGTCAATGGAGTAGCGATTCGAGAAAATCCTTCCACGAATCTCCGATAATAACCAGCTAAACCGAGAAAGCTACGTACTTCGGTCACTGATTTAGGTTGCTCCCAGCTTTGAATAGCTTCAATCTTTGCTGGGTCAACAGATATTCCATTACTTGATACCACGTGTCCAAGGAATGCTAAATTCCTCAAGCCAGAACTCGCATTTCTTCAACTTGGCATAAAGCTTATATTCACGAAGCTTTTGGAGTGTCAGCCTCAAGTGTTGCTCATGATCTTCATGGCTTTTGGAATAAATAAGGATGTCATCAATAAAGACGACCACAAAGTGATCCAAATATTCCTTGAATACTCGGTTCATCATATCCATGAAGGCAGCAGGAGCATTAGTCAATCCAAAGGACATGACTAGGAATTCATAATGCCCGTACCGAGTTCTGAAAGCCATCTTTGGAATGTCATCGGTTTTAATCTTCAATTGGTGATACCCGGAACGAAGATCAATCTTTGAAAAAAATTTGGCTCCTTGCAACTGGTCAAACAAGTCATCAATACGTGGCAATGGATACCTATTTTTGATGGTGACATGATTCAACTCCCGATAATCAATACAAAGTCGCATACTCCCATCTTTCTTCTTCATGAATAGAACAGGAGCACCCCAAGGAGAAGTACTAGGACGAATAAAGCCAATGTCTAACAATTCCTGCAGTTGGGTTTTTAACTCCTGAAGTTCAATAGGAGCCATTCGATATGGGGCTTTAGAAATGGGTTTTGTACCGGGTTCAAGGTCGATACAAAATTCAATCTCACGCTCTGGGGGTAGGCCAGGAAGTTCTTCGGGGAATACGTCAGGAAATTCATTAACAATTGAAATATCGTTCGAAACTGACGTATTTTGTTTAAATTTGTGACATGAGCTAAGAAAGCTTGACATCCGTTTTTCAATAAACGAATAGCTTTATGGCTTGAGATGACCGTGATTGATTTTAATGATTTGGTCGCTTGAATTCGCATAATAGGTTGATTAGGAATATGAAAGCTAACAACCTTATGGAAACAATCAATTTTTTCATGATGAGTAGTTAACCAATCAATCCCTAAAATCACGTCAAATGCAAGTATTTTCAATGAAATAAGATCTACAGGTAATGTGAGGGTATCGATTTGAACCAAACAAGACTTATAAACAGTGGATGTAATGAAGGTTTCTCCCAACAGAGTTTCCACAGATAAGTCAAAGTCTAATTTCTCCGGAGTCAAATTTAATCGATGAGCGCAAGTAGGAGAAATAAAAAAATGGGTAGAACCGGTATCAAATAAAGTATAGACTTCGTTAGAGTTTATGATAACCTTACCCGTGATGACCTCATTCGGGTTCCTTGCTTTCTGGGAGGTCACAACAAACGCTCTCCCTTGCACTACCAGCTTTGACCTTTCTGGGACGGCCTTTGGTGCCTCCATCCTAGCTGAATTTGTCTTTGGTAAACGATAAAATCGGGCTAAGTGACCTTCTCTTCCACAATTATAACATGCTTTGGATGGCATCGCGCAATTTGGACTGATGTGTCCCTCCCCTCCACATTTGAAGCATATGATAGGTGGTCTTTCTCCTTCTTTAACAACGGGTGCTGGTGCTGACGTCTTTCCATCATTGTTGAATCTCCTCTTTTTGAAATGTCCGTTCTTATTGTTTTGGCCCTGATTACCACTGAAGTGGTAACCATTTCTGGCCTGCTGATTCCCTCCACACTTGTTGTTGCCGCTTCGATGACCACTCTCGCTGGTATTATAATTTTGTCGGCTGCTCTCTTTTAGTTGAGTTGACTCGTTATCGCGCTCCACTAACGGAGCCCTATTTACAACATCTGAATACAAACACAGTTTATGAGAAATAAGATGTTGACGTATCTCCGGCTTCAAACCTCTTAAAAACATTCGTGCCATTCTCTCTTCATTATCCACCAAGTGGGACGCAAACCGTGATAACTCTGCAAATTTTGCCTCGTATTGCGACACGGTCATATTATTTTGTTCCAACTTAATAAACTCCACCTCCTTCATGTGGCGAATACTTTCGGGAAAGTATTTGTCATTGAACAGCTCCTGGAACTTCTCCCAAGATATCTTCAGTACAGCAGGTTGAGTACGTTTTACTGATTCGCACCAGTAATCTGCCTCTCCGCGCAACATAAAGGCGGTAAAGGGAACCTTTTGCTCCTCGGAGCATCCCAAGACATCAAATATCTTGGTGATCTGCTTTATCCATGTTTCTGCCATAAGTGGTTTTGGCTCTCCCTTAAACTCCGGTGGTCCCAGCTCCTTGAACTGTTTAGCGGTGACCGCCCGAGAGTTTCTCGTGTTTCCATCTACGTTTTGGACAGGAGTTGCTCTCGCCTGCTGTTGCATGAATTGCATAAAACCTCTGAATATTTGATCATTCATCATTTGGTCAGTGTTGTTGTTTGCATGAGGATTTTCGCCCTCCTGATGCACATTATCCTGATTATTGATATGTGGTGAATCAACGATCACCTGTGCTCCATTGCCATTCTCAACATTCTCAGATGTCATTTTCAGATACTGCCACAAAACAAATGGTTAATTGACATGTAACATATTATCCCTATATTCTGACCGACAAATAAAATAGCACATAAACTTAGGTAGGTCATACTAGCGAAGGAATTCCCCGTCTCTCCCCTCCTAGTACTATTCTCACATCTTAGCCAGGGATCATATCCCTAAGCTCTGATACCAACTGTGACGCCCCCAAAATTAGGTATACATCACCCATCTTGAGTCGCCAGATACATGGTACAGAATTCAAATACAACTTACTAATACCACTGTCGTGTACAATACGACAAAATATAACTGTGAGTTTGAATACAATTATTGTCTACTAGAGATCATACAAACTCAAAAGGAGTCCTCAATACAATTATTGTCACACTATTTAACAGAATAGTGAGGACTACTAATACTATTCTCTGGTCCATCACTTCGTTCCCCGACTCGTCCCAGCTATATTCTCATTTCCTGAAGAGAACAGTGAAAGAAAGGGTGAGCTCAACTAGCCCAGTAAGAAATATTATGACTAAGATAATGCAGAATAAATTATCATTAGCCTTCAACAGTGTTAAACTGATAAAATACAATAAACATCAAGTTTAACTGCAGCGGAACCAGCAATCCATTAAAAGAGTCAAGTAGAAAATAAAAACTATTATCTTTTATGATTTAAAAGGTTTTTCATCACTGTTATAGCCGAGACTCAGCTTAATAAATATTCCACATCATTGAATCACCCCTGCACTACAGCCAAAGATATTCTTTAGTATCACGACCACAATTATTCATGCACTACGGCCAAGAATATTTGTGTATTCATTAATGGTCATGATCATGTTAACAACTGTCTATCAATGTACTACAGGCCAATGAGGATTTTTAATTTTTACATCACTTGTAATATTACGATCATGATTACACCGAATAATCCCTGGTCATAATCATACCAAGTCCATCTATGCACTACAGGCCACAGCTGACTTTCAACAAAATATAAACATGAGGATGATGACAATGATATAAAAATTCAGTAAAACAAGTTCAAGAATTATTTTATTCAGAAGTTATTAATGTCCAAATTGTCAACATGATACTGTTTTGTAGAGTAAAATTCAAGAATGACCAGAAGAATATTTTCATGAAAGGATACTGGATGAAGCGCAAATATCAAGGATATTACACTAATTTCATGGAGTATAGAAGTCAGAATTTTAATCAACAGAGTAATACCGAATATAATAACAAAAGATATCACCATGCATGCGATAGAGACCGCACAGATAGGTTATTCCAGCAGAATAATAATAACGGAACCAGGTCAGGTGAAATTCACACCGACATGATGTTCCAACAGAATAATAAATGCGGAATAGTAAATGATGGAACCAGGTCCGGCGTATAGCACAGACAGGATATTCCGACAGAAATATAAAGACGAAATAGTAAATGGAACCAGGTTCGGCGTATAGCATAGACATGATATTCCGACAGAAATATAAAGACAAAATAGTAAATGGATGTCACCTAGTATAGGGTATTCCGCGTATACCGGTTATTCCAACAGAATAATAATGAATGGAATAACATAAGGATTTCACAAAGTATAGGGTATACCGCGTATACAGGTCATGTATAGAGTATGCCACTTTTACAGGTTATTCCAACAGAATAACAAATAATGGAATAACATAAGTTCTCTTCAAGAAGAAAGAATAACACCCCTTACTTTATTAGGAGATTGAATACTGCAGTAGTGTAGTAACCGAATACTCTTCTTCTTTCTCTCTTATTCTCTCTATACTTTCTCTCTCTATAGCTTGAACGAATTCGTGAAAAATAATGAAGCCCTAGGCCTCTATTTATAGAAGATTTATTACTATTTACGAAAGTATTTACTATTTACGAAGGTAATTACTTTTGACGAAGGTAATTACTATTTACGAAGGTAATTACTATTTACGAAGGTAATTACTATTTACAAAGGTAATTACTATTTACGAAGGTAATTACTATTTACGAAGGTAATTACTATTTACGAAGGTAATTACTATTTATGAAAGAGACTCTTAGATGATGACATATGGCCCCCCATAAATAATTAAACTTACCACAAACGTCTAATAATAGACTCTTTATATACATCAAGGATTGAATAAAAATTACCAGAAATTATTTTATTTTTAATCAACACATATTTAATCTTTCAACAATTATTAATCATTTATAACTTGTCGTCTCAATTATTGTTTAAATAATATAACATATTATACAGATGATACTGTGACAATAATTGAATCAATAATATAAGAGATATGATGCAGCAATTACTGTAGCAATAATTGAGTATAGCTGAGTGACTTCTCACGTAAGCATCAATAATCAATACCGTGTGCTACTATGCAACAACGCGTATTACTGTACTTTTACTACCGAGTAGTTCAACAGTTTTAACGGTAACACCTCCGCCGTTATTTTATAGAAAGATAATTTTGTCGTTTTCTAACTACGAAAATACTTCCGTTGTGGGGTCCACCAATGATTGTGTCGTCGTACGAATATTCCCCGACAAAAAGAATATTTCCCGACCAAACGAATATTTTATAACAACTTGCGTACTTTGCAAAATTTATAAATATTACCCACAACTATAACATTATATCCAATTTATTCCATAATATTCAAAAATAATAATTATAAAAATTCATCTTTATTTATAAAAAACTGGGGTCTTACAGTGGTCCTACATGGTTATCTCTGTAGTGTGAAAAAGATGTTGTTTGTCCTCCTACATAGTTAGTAACAGCAAAACAAAATTTCGAGTGTCTAAAGTTGTCATCTTACATCATCATTTATGTGTATTTATATATATGAATTGAAGAATAGATGAGTTATAAAATTAAGTGAGTTAACTCACTTAATTAATTAAGAGTGGACTCAAAGATTTTTTCAATAGATTTGATTTGATGATGTCATCATTTAATAAAATTTTCCAATTAATTTGATTTGATTATGTCATCATTCATGTATAATTTTTAATTCGGGAGTCCGATGGAGGCATGTCATACCATTCCGAAAAGCTCTTTTCGAGAGCTAAATAGAGCTTGCCCTTTTCTGAATTCGAGAAGATGGTTCCATGATCGAAATGGCATCTTCGGGTCATCTCAAGTAGCCCGTTGAGTCGTTTTGCGTTCTTTACGCTTGAAAGTGTTGCATTAGCTCTTTGTGACCCTATTTGCAGCTATATTAGGTTTGTTGAAGTTGACTTGTCAAAATGACCATTTTTCCCTTCTGGGGGTTGTCTCCAAGGTTGTCGGAGCTTTTGGCTGTCCTTCGGGGTTGTCTCCAAGGTTTGATTGTTGCCAATTTTTCTTTTCCTTAGGGTTATTCTCCAAGATTGATTTGATGTTCCACATGGATGTCTCCGTGGTTAGATTTGATGTTGTGGTCCTACATGGTTATCTCTGTACTGTGAAAAAAAGATATTTTTTGTCCTCCTACATAGTTAGTAACAGCAAAACGAAATTTCGAGTGTCTAAAGATGTCATCTTACATCATCATTTATGTATATTTATATATATGAATTGAAGAATAGATGAGTTATAAAATTAAGTGAGTTAACTCACTTAATTAATTAAGAGTGGACTCAACGATTTTTCCAATAGATTTAATTTGATGATGTCATCATTTAATAAAATTTTCCAATTAATTTGATTTGATTATGTCGTCATTCATGTGTATTTATATAAGTATTGATAAGTAGCATTTTATATAGCAGATAGTTAAATTTATGAAATTGATATTTTCACATAAAAATTGATATTTTTACATGATCCCTCTCACGTGAATAGTGAATGAGTCCCATTTCCATGCGATAGAGACTTATGTGAAAATACCATTTTAACATGTGAAAATATTAATTTCCTAAATTTATATAATACTTGAATAGCATGGAGATACAAATCCAATTTTTGCTATATAAAATGCAATTTGTTTTTATTAATTGTTCAAATAAACTAATTATTGGCAATGAAATAATTAAAATCCGAAAAATAAATGTTGGTAATGTAAAGAGGGAAATTGAGAACTTTCTTATAGTAAATAATAGTTTATTTAATTATATATGCTTTTAAAACTTTTAATATTAAGTGTAATGTGCAGATGATTTCATTTGTTTTTTTATTCTACTTTTGAGTTCGTAGCATATATAAATTTATTTGAATGTTGGAAATGTAGAGGAAAGGGGCCGGGGAGGAGACAAATAAAATACTTTCTCCCTTCTTAAATATAGAATTATAATATTGATTTTTTTTTAAAATTACTATAAAATATCTCATCATTATATATATGAATTTAAAAATATCTCATATTTAACTTAAAATTTTATATTTAGTCTTATATTTTAGAAGAGTACTAAAAATTCCTATTTTGCTTGTCGGACATTTATGAGAGAAATTAAAAGTAAATAGCAAAATGATATTGTTGGAGTTCTTATATTCTACTTATAATATTGTTTTTTCTTTTTACCTAATGTTTTCCTTGTTCCATTTATATACCAAATCAAAGTGGCACATTACATCAAGAAATAATAAAATTTGCTAAAAATATATGATGGATTAATACAAATTTTATTTTCAAGAACCAATAAGTCTAGGGGGACATTGTTCTAGTTACCTTTTTTTTGGTTTTTTTTGTAGTACCTCTCAAAAAATGTATAGTATTTATTTCAACTAGAATTTTTTTTAAAAAATAGTGTTTTAGGTATAATTTGGATACATACAAGAAACATGATCTGTACAACCATGTTTCTTGTATGTATCCAAATTACACATAAAATATTATTTTCTGTAAAAATTTCAATTGGAATAAATACTACTCCCTCCGTCCCAAATTAATTGCTCAATTTTGACCTTTTTAAGTCAAATTGACTATTTTTAGAATTAATAATTAAGCATATATAAATATATTTCTAAAATTATAAAAATTAGGATTAGTAATAAAATGTATATACTTTCTTTTGATTATAATCTCTTCACCTATATTTTAGCAAAAATAGTAAAAAGATTAGTTTTAAAAATGGTCAATTTGACTTTAAAAAGTCAAAACTGAGCAATTAATTTGGGACGGAGGGAATAGTATATATTTTTTGGAAGGTATTACAAAAAAAAACTAAAAAAATGTCACTAGAAAAATGTTCACCTAGAAGGACTCTTTCAAGAACAGGTAATATTGTTTTCTGTATGTTCACTAAAATATTGTTTTCTGTAAAAATTTCAGTTGGAATAAATATTAGTATATATTAGTATGATTTAATTGTGAACAAGTGTATTAATTATTACTTTGGGAGTTAATTTTATGTGGATGATGTAGTTGGGTAGGACCAAGGACCACCAGAATATTAAAGGACTTAGGTATGGTCATGTTGTTGGGAGATGAAATGCTGCAATTGCAACAATAATTGACCAATATATTTCCAAGCTCAAATGGGGTTGGTTGTTTAACTCAAGGTTTTCAGATTCGAACATGTATTTGGTAGATACATCATTGATTCAACTAATGGTCAAATTATTATTGGCTTGGTGACTTCATTAATATATAAAATTATATATTATTAGTAATTAATAAAATTTTAAAAAATCTCGTTTTTTATAAACTAAAACACAATAAAATTGAGTTACAATATTACTTAAAGTGATTAATTTTAATATTAAATTTTTTTGATATAATTTTTTTTGAATTAACTGGTTTTACCAAATCAATTAAATGGTTTTTTTGGCACAAAAACTTTTTACCGGTTGAACCATCTGTTGCTCATCCGATTTTTGACTAAATCAATAAAATCGGATTAAATCAGACCAAAATATCGACCGGTTCCAATTTTTACCACTCGAACCATGGTGTAGCTCATTCATGCATGAACATTTCTTTTGTATTACGATGACTATTCAATTTGCTGCTAGATCGCCTTTTATATATACAATAAAATCTCTATTTAAGAATAGACTTGGGACCAAACTATTTGTATTCTAATTAAGAGATTATTACTAAATAGAGGTATTGGTACAAAATATTTTTCGAACACCCAAAATTATCCACTTTAACAAAAATATCAATAAGAACTCCTTAATAATTATTATTCAAAAAATATTTATGCAAAGTACTCTTTTATTGAAAAATGTGATCTTTTATAGAAAATATAGTCCTTTATAGGAAATGTAGTCTTTTATAGGAAAATTTAATTTTTTTTATAGGAAATGTAGTCTTTTAAAGAAAATATAGTCTTTTAAAATTAATATTGTATCTGTCTCATATATATATATATATATATGAAATTATTACTATATAGAGATATAGTTTCTTAATACAGGACTTAAAAAATATATAACATATTACAATTTAGAGGTTATTCCTATTTATAACTGGCCTAAATTGGGACCAATTTTTTTTATAATATTGTAGAGGTTATTTTTATATAGAATATTCCTAAATAGAGGTTTTACTGTACCTAGTAACGGTTGGTGCGCACGTTGTGTGTATAAATTATATGAGGGTAAAATAAGAATTTTATATATTTAGAGGACTAAATAGAAAAATAAAAAATATTAAATTAAAAAAGATAAAATAGTAATACAATTAAAGTTGTAGTAAAAAAAAGAAGCGTGACACGATATCATCATGGCTCGGGAAAGCATAATACCGTGACTCGGGACAGGCGCTTTATAAGATAAATAGAGTCTTGGGTTGGAAATTTTTTTGGCACCAAACTTAGGAGGATATATTTAATTAAAATTTTTAAAGACTTTTAAAAAAAATTTAAAGTTTGGTTGTATTTAATCAAGATATTTAAAAAAATTTATAAAAATTTACTGGTATTCAATTATAACTTTTGTAATGTCTTTAAAAATTATGTGGTATTAAATTGAGACTTATAAAATCTATAAAAGTATTTTAGTATTCAAAACGTCTTAGATTTTTAAGATTTCTATCACATGATAGAGTTTGACCGACTTTAGAAGAAAAGTTATAACTATCAACCCATATCAAAAGTTTGACCTCATCTCTAAAGACTTCTAAAGACTTCCAAATATTAAACACAAAGGTGAAAATTCAAATCGCCAGTAAAGAAATTGCCAGAGAGATTTTATAGAAAATTCAAAAGTCGCAAAACTCTCTGGTAAATTTTTAACTTAAAATAAATAATCTAATTCTAGAAAATATAATTATTAAAATTATAAACCGTTTATATTTTTTTTACTAAATTTATTAAAAATTAGATAAATTACACAAACTTTTATTATAAGAATATCTCGTTATAACTTTGAAAAATCAAAAAGTAAATTTTGATTTTTAATATTATATTATAAATATTTTATATTATATAGATATAGTATATGATATATACGAATCTTGATAAATTTTAAAACTCGTCAAAATTAAAAAAAAATTGTTAAAAGATGACAACGGTCGACTGTTAAAAAATTAGTTATAGCATTTTTAACGGTCAATTTTGGTTCACTAACAATTATTAAAAATTTAAAAAAAATCTCTTTGGCAATATTGTATGTGGCTTACCGACGACTAAAAATCTCTATGGTAAATTTTTTATAACTTGGTGGCAATTTACTCGCATGTATGAAATTTTGTGACTTTTGATCATATAGATTTTCTGTAAGACCCCAACTTTTATAAATAAAGATGAATTTTCGATAAATATCATTTTTAAATATTATGTAATGAATTTTATATAATGTTATAGTTGTGGGTAATATTTATAAATTTTGCATAGTACGCAAGTTGTTATATAATATTCGATTGGTCGGGGAATATTTGTTTTAACAAGGAATATTCGTACAACGGCACAATCATTGGTGGACCCCACAACAAAATTATTGTCAGATTGAGAAAACAACAAAAATACTTTATGAAAATAACGGCGGAAGTTTTACCGTTAACTATTGAAATACCCGGTGTTAAAAGTACAGTAATACGCGTAGTTGCACAGTAGCACAAGGTATTGATTATTGATGTTTACGTGAGAAGTCACTCAATTTTTTTTAATTATTGCCACGGTATTTGATGTAAATTTTGCCTATTTTATGAACCCCATTTACCCATTTTTAAAATTATCGGTGAGAAGTTATCTCAGTTTTTGTTATATATATATATATATATATATATATATATATATATATATATATATATATATATATATTTGATGATAGTGGATTGTGGTGGAAAAGTATGATTTTTGGTGGAAAAGTGGAATGTTGATAGTTAATGTTGGTTGTTTGTTTTATATAAATTGATTGTAAGTGGGTGTTAGTGGTGGTCCTAGTGGATGAGATTTTTTGGTAGGATGTAAGTTGTTTTTCCAGGCTAGGTTTCATTTTATTTGGCCAAGCCTGTCAATCATGCATTATTATTGTTAACGTATAATTAAGGGTGCATTTTAATTGGTTAAAGCTGCTAATTGACATGTGTTGGTTTTCCTTATTGGTCAGCACTTTGAAAAGAAGATATTGATATGTTGAAAACATAAACTTCGTCCGAATAATTACTGTTGCATCCGTGATTTTTGCAAATAGTATCATTTCCATTCTTCTATAAATAGAAGTTCATTTCTTCATTATTTCTTACGAATTCACTAATGCTTTAAAGAGAGAAATTATAGAGAAACTATAGAAAAGTATTCTGCTACTTTCCTACTCTTATATCCAGTTTCTTTTACGGTAAGGGGTATTATTTCTTTTGTATTCATGAAGAGAACTTCTGTTATTTCATTATTTATTATTCTGTTAGAATAACCTGTATACGAGGGCTACCCTATACTTGGTGAAATTCTTCTGTTATTCCATTCGTTATTATTCTGCTGGAATATCATGTCTGTACGTTTTACGCCAGACCTGATTCCGAATTTAATATTCTGTTGGAATATCCTGTCTGTGCGTTTTACGCCGGACCTGATTCCGTCTTTATTATTCTGTTGGACTATCATGTCAGTGCGTTTTACGCCGGACCTGATTCTGCCTGTATTATTCTGTTGGAATATCCTGTTTGTGCATTTTACGCCGGACCTGGTTCCGTTAATTATTATTGTGTTGGAATAGCCTGTCTGTGCGGTCTATCGCATGCCTGATGATTTCTTTTGTTATTCCATTCCTTATTATACTCAGTTGGTTAAAGTTTTGACTTCTATACTCCATGAAATTAGTGGAATATTCTTGATATTTGCGCTTCATCCAGTATCTTTTCATGGAAATATTCTTCTGAGCATTCTTAAATTTTACTGAACAAAGCAGTATCATGTTGACAACTTGGACGTTATTAGTTACTGAATAAATTAATTCTTGAACTTGTTTTATTGAATTCTTATATCATTGTCATCATCCCATGTTTATATTTTTTTGAAAGTCATCTGTGGCCTGTAGTGCATAGATGGACTTGGTATGATTATGACAAGGGATTATTCGGTATAATCATGACCATAATGTTACAAATGATGTGATAAAAGTCCTCATTGACCCGTAGTGCATTGATGGACTGTTGTTGGCATGATCATGACCATTGATGAATACACGAATGTCCTTTGCCCGTAATGCATGGATAATTTGTGGTCGTGATACTAAAGAATATCCTTGGCCGTAGTGCAGGGGTGATTCGGTGATGTGATTGATTTATTAAGCTGAGTCCCAGCGATAAAAGTGATGAAAAATCTTTTAAATCATAAAAGATAGTAGATTTTATTCTCTACTTGACTCTTTTAATGGATTGCTTGTTCCGTTGCAATTAAACTTGATGTTGTTATATGTTATCAGTTTAACACTGTTGAAGGCAAATGATAATTTATTCTGTATTATCTTAGTCATAATATTTCTTACTGGACTAGTTGAGCTCACCCTTTCTTTCACTGTTATCTTCAGGAAATGAGAATGTAGCTGGGACGAGTCGGGGAACGGGGTGATGGACCGGATGATAGGATTAGCTAGTAGTCCTCACTATTCTGTTAAATAGTGTGACAATAAATGTAATGATGTCTTATTCTGAGAGTGGATATTGTCTAGAAGACAGTATTTGTATTTAAACTCACAGCTCTCTTGTTGTATAATTAAGATTGTATTTATATATTCTGTACCATGTATTTGGTCACTCAGAATAGGTGATGTATACCTATTTTGGGGGCGTCACATTTTCATTGTCATATTATTTTGTGAAAAATAGAGTTTGGTACTCGTACTTAAAAAATATACGCATATATAGTATATATAGTTCAATGAAAAGTGAGCTTAATTTTTGTGTTGTGTCTATAGCTTCTAAAGTTTTATTCGTATCCGAGTATCCAAATTTATCATGAAATGGGTAGAATAATATGAATGCTTTCAACATATACAAAATCTCATGCCACAATAATTTAATAAAATAATGAGATTTCCTCTAGTTCATAAAAAAAGAGGGAGTTACTTTACACATGGGCTAATTAACAAATAATATAAACTGCAAGATATATTAGAAGTATACAAAATTTTAACAAAATCTTGGTAAAAAGTCTATTAAAGCTTGTCACTTATTTTATGGAGTCTATAAAAGTCATTTTAAAAAAGTATTTAAAGTCTTTAAAAGTCATTAAAATTTACACTCTATAAAAGTCTGTCACTTAAAAAAAGTCTTTAAAAATTTTAATTTAATACACCCCCCTTAAGAGATTCCTTTGCAGATAGAAGTTATGTGTGATATGGTGGGTTAAATGTTTTTTTGGTCACTGTACTTTATGTCAACTTACAAGTAAGTCACTCAACCGTTTTTTCTTACAGTCAACTCACTATACTTTTGTTTACTTACAAACCGTTAGAAAATCCGTTAAATCACGTAAACTTTAAACGTTTGTTACGTCTGATGCCACATAAGAGAGAGAAATCTGACATGGCAAGAGAGAGAAAGCTAACATTATGATGTGTCCACTCTTAAGTGGAAATGAAAGTTTTTTTAAATAAAATAAAATCAGAAAAAATGTCGACAAAAAATTAAAAAATAAAAAATTAACGAAAATTGTTGTTAAAACATCAAATTGTGGCCACTTTCATTGCTTAGTTCATTATGATGTGATAATGAAATTGTTTTGTATAGAGCATATGAGATTATACCTTTAATGGTAAGAAAATAAGTTTATAGATAATTAGTAGCAAGTATAATTATTTTAAAAAAAACATCATCATCGTCGTTCCGATGGCTTTTAGATCTGCAACATCGTCGTTTTTTTGTCTAAAGAGTAGCAAAGATGTATAATTTTGGGTTTATGGATAAAATGAATGTCCAAAGAAGGAAATAAAATCAAAAAACAAACCTCACTCATTTAGATTGATTTTAGGGACAGATGATGGTGATGAGCCTGAAATTTGACGATGTAGTGATCGTCATACGCAGCACGTAAAATATTCAACAACTTTTTCCAAAGGATTCCTAGGGATATATTGAATGCTCAAATTAATCACAACTTTGACTTTATTTGGCTTGAACAAACACACGTTCCAGCCAATATTTGCACCCCAATCATGTCCCACTACAAACACCTTATTATCTTCCTACTCCAGTGTGATTGCATCCAGCAACGCCATCAGGTCATCGACGACATGGAGGAAAGAGAACTTGGTGGCGTCTTTGGTGGGTGCGCCGGTGGTGTCGCCATAGCTGCAGAGATAGGGTGCCACCGCACGATAGCCATGGGAAGCCATGAAGCTGGTCTGGTGGTGCCATGAGTACCAGAGCTGGGGGAAGCCGTGGATGATTTTGGTTGGAGAGAAGATGATGATGAACAGTGGGGAGTTATTTTGGTTAGAAACTCAGATGAAAACTATGGAGGCTTAATTGAAAATATTTTCAATAATTTCTTCAATCTTCTATTCAACAAATTAACCGTTCATTCAAGTCTGTGGTTGCTTCTGATTATCGATTTTGATCTCATTTTGCATTTGACTGTTCTTTGACGAGAGAGAAAAGTGTATGATATTTAATAAATATAAAAAATTCATTTCAAATAATATTTAAGGTTTACCTAAATTTTTTTTTATTAATTACAAAAATAAGTAAAAAAAATATTTTTTTCATGTTTTTTTCTTAAATTTTTGATTTTATTTTTACAAAAATTCTTTCATACTTCCCTTAATTTTAATTAGCATATTTTTAGTTTTTATGTGTTATAATTTTCTTAATTATATTTATCTGTCACTTGATTAAATAAAAAATCATTTAATATTAATTACAAAAATAATTAAATATATTTTTTCATTTTTTACCAACTTTTCTAATTTATATTATACTTTAAAATATTTTTTTTTCTTCATAAATTTTTCCCTCCAAATCCACATAGTGAAGGCCACGTAGGATAATCTTTAACATATAAGCTTCATCTTTTTTACAACTCAGCAGTTTACGTGTATTTCCGTTTAAAGTCAACATAATTTAATGGATTTTTAATTGTTTGTAAGTAAAAAAAAAGTATAGTGAGTTGACTGTAAAAAAAAAAGATTGAATGACTCACTTGTAAGTTGACATAAAGTACAATGACTAAAAAAACAATTAACCCATGATGCGGCCCACATTATAATTTGTGATACAATTTTTGTAAAGTTTGTAAACCCCTAAAACTGAATATCATGACCATGTGAAAATACATTGAACATTCACAACCACAAAGGGTCTTAATTTTTAGTTGGCTTTTATTTTACGAATATTAAATTTTGCACGGTCACATTTACTCGATCTTTCTCATAGGCTTGGGAGTTTAAAATACTCTCTCTATTCGACTTTACTTGTCTTAATTAATTTTTTAAGGTTAATCTAATCAGTTTTAAAATTAATAATTAAATAAATTTTATGAGCACAAGAACTTGAACTCGTCCTCTTCGATTTTGTTCCTCCAATTTAATTTATAAAGTGTTTCTACAAAATAATATTGTGCTTAACTAGCAAAATAAGGAGGGAATGTCAATGATTTTGTATTTGATCGTATGTCTATTGATGTGATAAAACTATGTAACTTCAAGTACACAGTATTGAATTAAAAAACTAGTAAGTACAGATCGAACTCATAGATACTAGATTAATTTTAATATTTTTTTAATATCTACTTTAGGAGAATTAGAAATAAAGATGGAGAATTGATCAACTAGAATATGAAAACGAATAATGAGAAAACAATCTAGGAATCCGAATATATTAAATAATAAACATAACATATAATTTAATCTCTTCTATTTTTATAACTCAACTATGATTTTGATCTCCCTTCCTTATAATTTAGTAATTTTACAATTAACGTGGACAATCATAGACATGAAAAATAATTAAACTAACTAAAATAAAGAAAAGAAGAAGAAGATTAAAAATAAAAAAGAAAACTCTCTTTAATTAACGATCATCCCACGAGCGTACAATGAAGAAGTAATTTAATCTACTCATAAACTAAACATATACAATACCTAATACTTATTCTCTCTAAAACAAGATCTATTTATAGAAAAAATAAATGTGTGACCTAATTTAGATTCATTGAACTTGGACACTTTAATTTGTTCCTTTTTTCCTTTTTCCTTCTTGACTTCAATCTCTATATGATAATTCTCCAAGAGTCTTTTTCCATCTTTAAAAGTTGGATATAAATCCTTTTTTTTGCTTCCCAAGAAAAATAAATGTTATTTCCTACAAAATAAAATAAAATGTATTAGTTAAATAAAATAAGCACGTATAATAATAAATATGAGAATATTAAAATGTATTAATTATGTGTTTATCAAATACCCACATACTTAGCTTTTGCTCGTCCTCGAGTAAAATAAAAATAAAATAAAAATTATATTACCCCATTTTCGTAGGAAACACGATTGCACTTAGCATGTGCAACAGGCCTTTAAAGCTCGAGGTTATCTCAAGTGGACGAGTTATGTCTCGTGAGAGTTTGTAGTGAATATATCCACAAAATTCAAAAATATTTTTTTGGTTCAACAAGTTATGAAATTGAAAAAACCCTTCTAAATATCTATGGGCATTATACATAAAGGAAGATTAAATTCAAAATCACACTTTCATCTTATCAAAAATACTTAATCTTCATTTTAGATATCATCCTTCATAAAATTAATTTCATATGGTGCATGCATATGAATATGATATAACTCTTAGTAGGAATTTTTACCATGAAAAATAAGCGCACTCATTTTTCTTTTTCTTCTTTTTTTTTGACTTGTGCAATGTCCCATTTTCTTAGGCTTTTCAAAGTTACTCATGTAGCGAGTGTTGGACTAATAACTCCCAAACCAGTTGACTGTAGGGCACTAGGTGTAGAGACACCCCTAAGGGCTTACTAACTCGAGTAACAAAGGCCACAAAATTATACTAGTTAAGATGCTTTTATCCATCATATTTTTAAGCGTGAATATCGATGCTTTTTGAGGCTTGGATACCATGTTATTTCGTTCAATGAACAATGAAGCAGTTAATTATTTGTTTTTTCAATTTTTTTTCTTCTTTTTTTTCAAATTTTTTTCTTAAAATTGCTCGAATCATAGTTTATATCCACAACTAAGAGTTTGTGTAAATGTAGTGCAAAAATGCATAGGAATTCAATTTAATTTCAAATGGTGTTTCAAACTAAGATTTTGTATTCAATCAAAGGTACAAGAGTTCTAAATTTTTTTATCTTACTCATGAATTTTTACTCCACAAACACTTATTAGAATTAATCAAACTCATAAAAAGTCAAACAAAATTTTTATTTTTTTTATTTTTTTTACTATATTTTCCTTAAAAAATATAATACAACAATACAAACAAACTCCCCCATACCTAAATCATGCATTGTCCTCACTGTATTTAATGAAGAAAAGTGAACAAAGATGTGAAAGAATTATACCTTGTATGTGGGGCATTTATTCTTCAAGAAAATATGGTGAGAAGGAAAACAAATGTATATACATACGAATTTCATATATCCTAAAAATTATGTGACTAAAAATGAATGATACAAATGGGTAAGTGAGTGTGAACTTTTAATTATTCTTAGAAAGTCTAAGAAATTGAAAATAGTCAGAATTTTTATCAGAACTATGCTTAAAATCTACCTCAAGAAAACTTTCACTAATATATTCAAAGGATGGAAGAATTGGTTTAAATACATGTTCTAGTTTAGTTGAATTATTTATACTGGATCTCAACAGCTCATTGACCTTATCTAAATATTCGGATTAATTCCAATTTTGGTCAAGGTGATTTAAGAAAAAATTAATTGGATCTTTTTTAATCAAAAGTCTATTTTCAAATATTTATTGGGTCATTGCCAACTCTTGTATCATGTTTACTTTAATGGACTGGTCCAAAAAATCACAAGGTGAGCTTTTAGGAATAAGTCTTTCAGGTTATAGAACTTTAGGCTTATTGTGACGCCCCGAAAATAGGTCCACACAACTCATTCTGAGTTGTCAAATACATGGTACATAATTTAAATACAAACGTCAATTGTACAACTATTAATTATCGTGTAAAATACAACAAAGCATGAGTTGTGAGTTTCAATATAAAAATTATCTCGTACACAATATCCAAACTCAAATACAGTCCTCATTACAATTATTGTCACAATATTTTACAAAATAACGAGGAAGACTATAATAACCATCTTGGACCATTACTCCACTCCTCTACTAGTCACAACTACATTCTCGCCTCCTGAGAAGAACAATGGAACCAAAAGGAAAAGGTTAAGCTCGACTAGCCTAGTAAATATTATTATGACTAAGATAATGTAGAATAAATTATCATTAGTCCTCAACAGGGAAAAATCTGATATAGTACAATAGACAATAAGTTTTAGATTAACAACTGCAGCAGAAACAACAATCCATTAGAAGAGTCAAGTAAAGCATGATATCTACTATCTTCTATGATTTAAAAGTTCATCATCAATATTTTATCCATGTAACATCAATCAATAATTATTTCCAATCAACAAATTATCTAGGCACTACGAGCCAAAGATAATCGTTTGTATCACTAGTGGTCATGATCATGTCAAACACTTGTCCATCTATGCACTACGGGTCAAAGATGACTTTCACCACAAACCTTATCTGTTACATTAAAGGTTATGATTATACCAATACATAATTCCTGGTCATAATTCTAAGACCCCAAATTTTATGAAATGAAAGTATTCAATTTTCTTATAATTATTATTCTATTTACTAAATGGTTAAATTGATAAAAGGTTAAAGTTAAGGGTGATATGCGAAAATTTTACAAAGTAAGCAAATTGTCATAAAATATTTGTTTGGTCGGTGAATATTATTTTTATCGGGGAATATCCGTACGACGGCACAATCATTAGTGGACCCCACACAGGAATAATTGTCGAAATTAGAAAGTGACATAAATAACCTTTTTATTCAAATAGCGACAAGACTTTTACCGTTAAACTGTTGAAATACACGGTGATAAAATACATTAATACGCGTGGTTGCACAGTAGCACACGGTATTGTACATTATTTTTTTGATTATTGATGCTTACGTGAGAAGTCACTCAGTTATACTCAATTATTGCCATAATAAATACATAGTATCTCATATTATTGATTCAATTATTGTCACAGTATCATCTGCGCAATATTTTATATTATTAAATTAATAATTGAGACGAAAAAGTTATTCATATTATTATTTACATTATTGAAAATGTCTAGAAAGTTCTGTCGATGAAAGGGGCTTGGTCACCAAATTGCGCGCCAATAAAGAGAAATCGTTATCGGAAAGCTCCCTTTTTCCTGAGAATGATCTGGTTGTTAATATTGCGAGTTATAATATTAATGATGAATAAATATTATTAAAAATGTGTTTAGTAAAGCCAAGTGAATTGAGATAAATAGAGGGGTTTATTACGTGGACCTCCACTTACTCATTTTTCAAAATCTCCGATAGCTAGAAAGTTATCTCAATTTTTTTTATTACTTATATATATATATATCACGTGTGCATAGTAATATATATTATATAAATTTTGTTTTTATTATTATTATAATAGTAATAATATAGAAAACTTATTATATAAAATATAATATATTATATTTTATTATATGCATAGTACTGCATATTGTTGGCATAGTACTGCATATTGCAGTATAGTGTTGCATAGTGAAATAAAAAAAATCAGTCGGTGCGCCCGTGAATTCGTTTGAATCTTACTATGCATCCCGTGATTATTTTTCTTAAATAGTATCATGTCATTCTCCTATAAATAGGATGCTCAATTTAGAAATAAAAATTACACCAGAATTAGAGAATTCTTCATCTATAATATTGAGTGTATTTCTTTTGAGTTAAAGAAACTTTGAGTGTAGCAAATAGTGTAAGTTTTTCTTCAAGAATATATGCGTTATATCAGTCAAAATTACTCTCCTTTTGAGGTAATGGGTATTATTTATTTCATATTCGTGAACGATATTATTTTTCGTATTCGTGAGGAATTTTATTTTTATTCAATATTCGTAAGAAATATTATTTTCATTCAATATTCGTAATTAAGGAATATTATTTTCGTTGAATATTCGTAAGGAATATTATTTTTGTCTAACAGCCGTAATGGATATTATTTTTGTTCAATATTCGTAAGAAATAGTATTTTCTTCCATACTACGTAGTATGTAAGTAATATTATTTCCTTTCAGATTTCGAATTCTACACTCATTTTGTTAAATATTGCTTCTATACTCCTTAAAATTAGTATAATATTATTGAAATTTGCGCTTCATCGAGTATCTTTTTACAAAAATATTTTTTCAAATATTCTTGTTAAATTTTAATCTTTTTATGTCAGAGTACTATTCACAGGATACTATTCACGAAGTACTATTCACCCAGGGTACTATTCACGACAAAAATTGATTTTTTTAATGTCCAAATTATTCTTGAATTTTACTTCACAAAACAGTTATCATGTTGACAATTTAGATATTTTTAAACTTTGGATAAATTATAAATCTTTAAAATTTATCCTTGATCTCACTTAATTGAATTTTTATATAATTGTCATCATCCTCATGCTTATATTGTGATAAAAGTCATCTTTGGCCCATAGTTCATAGGTGGACTGTTAATTTGTATGATTATGACAAGGAATTATGTATCAGTATAATCATGACCTGTAATGTTATAAATGATGTGCTAAAAGTCCTCATTGGCCCGTAGTACATTGATCAACAGTTATTTGGTATGATCATGACCATTGGTGATAATAACGAATATCATTCGCCCGTAGTGCACAGATAATTCGTGGATGTGATAATAACAAATATCATTGGCCTGTAGTGCATGTATAATTCGTGAATGTGATAATAACGAATATCCTTGGCTCGTAGTGCATTGATAATTTATAGATGTAATAATAACGAACATTCTTGGCATGTGGTGCATGGATAATTCGTGGATGTGATACTAACGAATATCCTTGGCCCGTAGTGCATAGATAATTCGGTGATGTGGATTATTTAGTTTACAGACAAATGATGTGGTAAAAATTCTATTTGGCTTACGTGCAAATATGGACTGTGGATTATTGGATTTACAGTTGTATATCTTTGGCTTACGTGCAAAGATGAACTATTGCTTTTTGGTTTTACAGTTGTATATCTTTGGTGTGACGCCCCCGAAACAGGTATACATCACCCATCTTGGGTCGCCAGATACAAGGTACTGAATACAAATACAACTTAATTATACAACATTCGTGTAAAATACGACAAAACATATGCTGTAAGTTTTAATACAAATATTGTCATCTAGAAAATATCCACACTAAATGGAGTCCTTATTACATTTACTATCACACTATTTCACAGAATAGTGAGGACTACTAATGCACCATCTAGGACCATCACTCTGATCCCCGACTAGTCCCAGCTACGTTCTCATTTCCTGAAGAGAACAGTGAAAAAAAGGTGAGCTCAACTAGCCCAGTAAAAAATATTATGACTAAGATAATGCAGAATAAATTATCATTAGCCTTCAATAATGTTAAACTGATAGAATAATATAATAGACAACAAGTTTAACTGCAGCGGATCAAACAATCCATTAGAAGAGTCAAGTAAGGTATAAAATCTACTATCTTCTATGATTTAAAAAGTTTTTCATCAACTTTATCGCTGAGACTCAGCTTAATAAATAAAATTGAATCATCCCTGCTCCACGGCCAAAAATATTCATGTAATCATTAATGGTCATGACTATACCGATTAATCCCTGGTCATGATTATACCGAATAATTCCTGATTATAATTATACCAAGTACATCTATGCACGTAAGCCAAAGATGACTTTCATCACAATATAAGCATGAGGATGATGACAATGACATAATAATTCAATAAAACAAGTTCAAGAATAAATTTTAAAGATTTATAAATTAATTTATCCAGGAACCAATAACGTCCAATTTGTCAACATGATACTGCTTTGTAGAGTAAAATTCAAGAATGCTCAGAAGAATATTTCTATGAAAAGATACTGGATGAAGCGCAAATATCAAGGATATTCCACTAATTTCATGGAGTATAGAAGCTAAAGCTTTAACCAACTGAGTATAATAGAATATATGAAACTGCAAATGGATTTTTGCCCGTCATGCGGTAATCCACGTAGACAGATCATTTCCACAATTTAATAAGGAATGAATACGAAGGATCATTCACCATGCATGTGGTAATCCACATAGACAGGTTATTCCAACAGAATAATAAAGAATGGAATAACAGAAGGATTTACCATGTGTGCGATAGACTGCACAGACAGGTTATTTCCAACAGAATAATAAATAATGGAACCAGGTCCAGCGTAAATGCACAGACAGGATATTCTGACAGAATAATAAATAATGGAACAAGGTCCGGCGTAAATGCACAGATAGGATATTTCGACAGAATAATAAAGAACGGAATATTAGAAGAATTTCACCATGCATGTTGTACTTCGCATAAACAGGTTATTCCAACAGAATAATAAGAATGTAATAACAACAGAATTCACCATGCATGCGATAGACCGCAAAAACAGGTTATTCCAACAGAATAATAAAGTATGGAATAACAGAAGAATTTCACCATGTATGCGATACTTCGCATAAATAGGTTATTCCAACATAATAATAAAGAATGGAATAACAGAAGTTCTCTTCATGAATAAGAAAGAAAGAATAATCCTTACGAGTACAATAAATAATATCCCCTACTTTAGAAGAAACTGGATATTGGAGTAGTAAAGTAGCAGAACACTTTTCTTCTTTCTCTCTACAGTTTCTCTCTCTAGAGTTTCAGTGAATTCGTAAGAAATAATGAAGGAATGTGTAACGCCCCCAAAATAGGTCCAATCCAACCCACTTATTTTGAGTCGCCAAAAACATGGTACATAAAATAACTATAACTTTATTACTACAATTGTCGTGCAAAATATAACAACACATATATTGTGAGTTTTAATACCAACTATGACTCATGTCCCAACTATGGACAACACCTCACAATGATACCTTACATAAAGGTACAATCTAGAACTGTTTTAGAAATTTAAATCTTTGGGAAGTGCTCAAGAAAACCTTCGTACATGGGAGGCCATGCGTCTAGGTTATGACAGATATCATATGCCCACAGAATTATCCTTGGTTGACCCAATAGACCACAAAGAAAAATGAGAAGATTACGATCATCTTCTTTCCAATGGTGAGTCTTCGGTTGACATATAAATATCTCTACCGTCTACAATTGAACATTATGTTTCAAATAAACTCCAAGATCATATAGGTAGTGCTCGTAGATATACTCAACGAGTGGATCTGCACAACCCTGTCTTATGATAACGCGAGGTTGTATGTCATTAGACATTTTGTGTGATAGTGATAAAACACCATTCCAAAGTTGGGTTCGCCTCACCCTATTTAATTCACCAAATATAACTACTAAATGATGTATAGAATACAACACACTTTTATAAACTATTTAGGGAGAACCTCCACAGCTAGAGACCACCGTTCTATTCCCCTGTTACCCCCGTTCGACCCAGCTACACTCTTATTACCTGAAAGGAATTATGAAGCAAAAGGGTGAACACATCTAGCTTAGTAAAGAATATTATGACTAAAGATAATTAAATTATCAATAGTCTTCATCAGTAATAAATCAGAGATTTAGAACATATGGTAAATGATAAAACTTTTCAACCATAGTTGCAGCGGAACGAGCAATCCATTAGAAGAGTCAAATAGACCATAAAGTCTATTATCTTCTCCATGTTAAAAGCCCACCAACAATATTTTATCCCTGTAACATCAATCAACAATTCCTATCCACAATCACATGTATAACTCATAATCTTAATTTTTGTTCTAAATTTCTTTTTTCATTCAGGACAAAGATAATTTTCAGCACCTGAAACATCAAAGATCATAGTTATACCAAATCACAATTCATGTTCATAATCATACTAATAAATTCATCTTTTCACTACGGACCAAAGATATTCATCAACAGACCATCTTTGCGCTACATGCCAAAGATATTCATCAATAATTCATCTTTGCACTACGGGCCAAAGATATTCATCAATAAGTCATCTTTGTACTATGGGCCAAAGATATTAATATCTCAAAGAAATATATAATCATTTCAGAATTTATATAAAAAATAATTATAACCATGTTGATCAATTCACCTTTGCACTTAAGCTAAAGATATTCAATTATAAATTCAATGGTCATGATCATATCAGTCATAATTCAACTTTTCACTACTGGCCCAAGAGAACCCTAGTCATGATCATACCAATAATCTATCCATCTTTACACTCCAGTGAAAGAGAATTTCAATATCAGGGTTATAAATATGTTATATATGATAATAAAATCAATATAATCAATACATAGTTTTAATCTCCAGAGTAATATTCATAAATCAACTATAATTTGGTTAGAAAAAGAAACCAATTTTGTAGTGAATAGTATCTGTGAATAGTAACTCGTGAATAGTAACTCATGAATAGTAACTCTAGAATAATAACCCGTGGTGAATAGTAACTCATGAATAGTAACCCCGACATGAAAAAGTTTCAAATTTGATAAAAAGTTCCAACCAATATTTCGGCATAATGATATTGAAGAAATAATATCACTTACGAAGAAAATAACATCCCTTACAATCTCTTAAAATCTCTTACTATCCCTTACCTCAAAAGAGCAGTACTTCTGAATGGAATAACGTTGAACGAACTTGCACCGTATAGAAACACTCAAGATATCAAAATAGTCACAAGAATACACTCGATAATATAGAGAGAGAAATAGAGAGAAAACTTCAGTTTCTCGTGTGTTTTTCAATTATAACTTAAGCACCCTATTTATAAGAAAATGCTTAGAACACCAAAGCAGAAAATTTAATAAAATATTAATATTATTTACTAAATTTCCTACGCACATAAAAGACATCTGAATTCAGCATCCAATAATGACAAAAACAAAAAAAAACGTTTTTGTTATTAAAAATAATTAAAACTTTCAAAAATTAATTATTTCAGAACTACGGAACTTCTATAATTCATAATAAATAGCCCTTTTATTAGAAAATTTGAATCTCGAGTCTTTTTATAGGAAATTCAATTCTCTACAACTTTACAGAAGAAAGTTTTTCCAAATTCTAAACAGAAATTGACCGAAATCCACATACGGACGATTTTACAGGCTATAATCAAATTTCAGTCAAAATTTGTGTCCACCAACATGTTTAACATGTTTTAAACATTTATTGTAACAAAAATACTCCTCCTCCTCATTTACTCATATATCACACATTCATTGTAAAAATATCATCATTATTATATTATAATAATATAATAAAATATTATTTTATCAGAAAAGATAAAATATCAATTTTCAACAATTGTCACTTTAAAAATTTTCTCCATCTATATCCACATAAAATGAATATTTTTCTTATCATATAAATCAATAATTAATTATTCACAAATAATATTACATAATCACAATAATGACAACCAGGCAGTTCCCATGAAAGAGGGGGCTTTCCAATAAGGATCTCTCCTTACTGGCGCGCAATTAGGTGACCAAACCTCTCCTTGACAGAACTTTCTAGACATTGCCAATAATATTTTCTAATAATATTATTCAGATAATATGAATTATTGCTTCGATAATGGAAAATACTGTGTACTGACAATTATTGAAACAACAGTAATATAAAAAATCAACGCAGCAATTATTGAATCAATAAAATAAAATACTGAACAGTAATTACTATAAAAATTATTGAGTAGTGCCTTCTTACGTAAGAATCAATAATTGGTGCAATACCGTGTGCTACTGTGCAACAACGCGTATTATTGTGTTTTAAGCACCGGGTATTCCAACAATATTAACGGTAACAACTACGCCATTATTTATAAACAACTTATACTTGTCATTTTCTTCATCCAATCGCTTTCTGTTATGGGCCCACAAAAGGCTGCGCCGTCGTATGAATATTCCCTGACATGAAGAATATTCCACGACCAAATAAATATTCCCCGACAACAATGAGTATTTTATAACTACTTGCTTATTTTGAAAAAAAATTCACATCTCACCCTTAAATTTAAACTTTTATCAATTTAACCATTTACTGAATAGTAATTATAAGAAAAAAAATTGAATACTTTTATTTTATTAAATTTGGGGTCTTACAGAATGAACTTTTATTTATAGGAGATCGGACTGAATAGTAACTAATTCATGAACGGTCCAAATTGGTTTACTATTAAAACTTAAAGCAACGGTCCATACTGATTTACTATTATAACTTTCCACTAGCGGTCCATATTGATTTACTATTATATCTTCAACCAACGGTCTGAAAAATTAGCACATCTCCTCATGGAATAATATTGTACCCAAAAATAATTTGGACCGAAAAGAAATATATCTTACGGGTAAATAGTACCCCGTAAATAGTAACTCGTGAATAGTATTCTGACTCAAAAAGTGCCCTGAATACCCGTTTGAACAATATAACCTTCAGACATCAATTATACTAACACAAATAAGTCCAACACAATGGAACTATAAAATTCATCTTTAATCATCACGAACTTATTCATCATTAATATTATAATTCACAATATTTAACAACCAGTTCGTTCCCATGAAAGAGAGGGCTTTCCGATAAGGATTTCTCTTTATTGGCGCACAATTAGGTGACCAAACCTCTTCTTGACAGAATTTCTAGGCATTGTCAATATTAAAAATAATAATATGAATAACTTTGTCGTCTCAATTATTGATTTAATAATATAACATATTATGCAGATGATACTGTAACAATAATTGAATCAATAATATGAGAGATATGATGCAACAATTACTGTAGCAATAATTGAGTATAACTGAGTGACTTCTCACGTAAGCATCAATAATCAATACCGTATGCTACAATGCAACCACGCATATTACTGTACTTTTACTACCGGGTAGTTCAACTATTTTAACGGTAACACCTCCGCCGTTATTTTTATAGAAAGATAGTTTTGTCGTTTTCTAACTACGACAATACTTCCGTTGTGGGGTCCACCAATGATTGTGTCGTCGTACGAATATTCCCTGTTAAAACGAATATTCCCCAACCAATCGAATATTATATAACCACTTGCTTACTTTGTAAAATTTGTAAATATTTCCCATAACTATAACATTATATCAAATCCACACCATAATATTCAAAAATATAGTTCGAGAAAATTATTCTTTATTCATAAAAGTTGGGGTCTTACATTTGGCTTACGTGTAAATATGGACTGTTGATTATTGGTTTTACAGTTGTATGTGTTTGGCTCGTAGTGCAAAGATGGACTGTTGATTTACCGGATTATAAATATGAATTGTGAATTTAACTATAATCTTTGGTGGTTCAGGTGAAGACAAGTGATGAGAGTTCTCTTTGTCTCGGGTACAACAAAGAACTGAGTATTACAAAAATTAAATATTAACAATGGAATTTTATATTGGAGGAGATAACAGACATTATGTTCTACTTGATTCTTCTAATGGATTGTTGATTCCGCTGCAATTATGGTTGAAAACTTTTATTATCTACCATATGTTCTAAATATCTAATTTAGTACTGATGAAGGCTATTGATAAATTAATTATCTTAGTTATAATATTCTTTACTGGGCTATTTGTGCTCACCCTTTTGCTTCACAATTCCTATCAGGTATAAAGAGTGTAGCTGGGTCGAGCGGGGATAACAAGGGAATAGTGTGATGGTCCGAGACTATAGAAGTTTTTCAATGCATTATAAAACTGCATGACATGCAATATATAATTGTATTGAGGACCTAAGATGGGTGTGTCGTATATTATATGTCACTTAATAATTGATTTTGGTGAAAAACAATAGGGTGATGAGAACCCAACTTTGGAAGCGTCAAAAATGCACTCCATTAGAATGAGGAGGACATAAATCTTCTTCTGTCCCTTTGGAGACTTGAAATATTTGTTGTTGTACTTTATATAAAAATGTAATAATTTGAGTATGAATATTGTCATATTATGTGACGCCCCCAAAATCAGGTCCATTCCATCCAACCCATTCTGAGTCGCCAAATACATGGTACAGAAAATAACTACAACTTTACAAAATACAACAACACATATGATGTGAGTTTGGATACAAATATATACCAAATGTGACACATGTCCCAACTGTGGACAACACCTCACAGTGACACCTTACATAAAGGTATAGTCAAAAACTGTTTTAGAAATTAAAATCTTTGGGAAGTGCTCAAGGAAACCTTCGTACATGGGAGGCCATGCGTCTAGGTTATGATAGATATCATATGGCCACAGAATTATCCTTGGTTGACCCAATAAACCCCAAAGAAAAATAAGAAGATTACTATCGTATTCTTCCCAATGGTAAGTCTTCTCTTGACATATCATTATCTCCACTGTCTCTAATTAAAAATTATACTTCAAACAAACACCAAGATTATATAGGTAGTGCTCGTATATATACTCAGCAAGTGGATGAGCACATCTCTGTCTTATGATGATACGAGGTTGTATGTCATTAGATATCTTGTATGATAGTGACAAAACACCCTTCTAACGTTGGGTTCGCCTCACCCTCAACAGCTATAGACCATCGTTCTATTCCCCTGTTATCCCCCACTCGACCTAGCTACACTTTTATTACCTGAAAGGAATTATGAAGCAAAAGGGTGAGCACAACTAGCTCAGTAAAGAATATCATGACTAACGATAATTAAATTATCAATAGCCTTCATCAGTAATAAATCAGAGATTTAGAACATATGGTAGATGATAAAACTTTTCAACCATAGTTGCAGCAGAACGAGCAATCCATTAGAAGAGTCAAATAGACCATAAAATCTATTATCTTCTCCATGTTAAAAGTCCACCAACTATGTTTTATCCCTGTAACATCAATCAAGAATTCCTATCCACAATCACATTTATAACTCATAATCGTAATTATAGTTCTAAATTCCTTTTCTCATTCAGAACAAAGATAATTTTCATCACCTGAAACATCAAAGATCATGGTTATACCAAATCACAGTTCATGTTCATAATCATAGTAATAAATTTTTCTTTGCACTACGGGCCAAAGATATTCATCAACAAGTCATCTTTGCACTACAGGACAAAGATATTCATCAACAGTTCATCTTTGCACTACAGGCCAAAGATATTCAACAACAGTTCATCTTTGCACTACGGGCCAAAGATATTCATCAACAGTTCATATTTGCACTACAGGCCAAAGATATTCTATATCTCAAAGAAATATATAATTATTTCAAAATCTATATAAACCATAATTATAACCATGTTGATCAATTCACCTTTGCACTTAAGCTAAAAATATTCAATTTTAAATTCAATGGTCATGATCATACTAGTCACAATTCATCTTTGCACTACTAGCCAAAGAGAACCCATAATCATGATCATACTAATAATCTACCCATCTTTACACTCAAGTTAAAGAGAAATTTCTTCACCAGGATTATAGAAATGTTATATATGATAACAAAAACAATATCATCAAAACATGGATTTAATTTCAAGAGTAAGATTCATAAATCAACGATAATTTGGTTAGAAAAAGAAACCAATTTTTTCGTGAATAGTACCCGTGAATAGTAACTCATAAATAGTAACTCATGAATAGTAACTCGTATTCGTACATAGTGCCATATACGTGAATAGTGCCGTATACGTGAATAGTAACCCCGACTCAAAAAGTTCCAAATTTGATAAAAAATACAGACCAATATTTCGGCATAATGATATTGAAGAAAATAATATCATTTATGAAGAATATAACATCCCTTAATATCCCTTATTATCCCATACAATCCCTTACTATCCCTTACCTCAAAAGAATAGCACTTCTGACTGAATATCGGATATGACGTTGAAGGAAACTTGCACTGATGAATAGCAACTCACCAAGTATTTAAATAATTACAAAATACACTCGATAATCTAGAGAGAGACGGAGAGAAAACTTGTTTCTGGTGTGATTTTCAATTCTAACTTAACCCTCTATTTATAGGAAAATGTTAGCACGCCGAAGCAGACATGATCTGCTACCTGATGGCTTTACCTACTACTATTCCACCCACCAAAAATCAGCCATCTTCCCAAACAACCAAAAGTGGGGCCCACCCATTCCTAGAATTTTCCACCAAAATCATGTATAAACCTAATTTCTGAATCAGTAACCTCTTAAAATTCATAACAAATCATTCGTTCATTTTTAACGGTTCAAAATTTATGAACATATACTCAACTTATATATGTATAACATATCCAAAAATCACAACGATCTAACGGTCAAATTAAAAATTATAACTCGCACAATAAAGCTGTAAGAACAGTGATTTGATCTTTTAATACCTCCAATCCGACAAAATATTGATAAAATACCTCAACATTAATTCCTTCATTTATAACCACATAAATAAATCCATCATTTATATCCACATCAAATAAATATATTATTATCATATAAATCAATAATTAATTATTCATAAATAATATTACAGAATCACAATAATGACAATCAGGTAGTTCCCAGGAAAGAGGGGGCTTTTCGATAAGGATTTCTCCTTGCTGGCGCGCAATTAGGTGACCAAACCTCTCCTTGACAGAACTTTATAGACATTGCCAATAATGTTATCTAATAATATTATTCAAATAATATGAATTATTGATCTAATAATGGAGATATTGTGTAGTGACAATTATTGAAACAACAATAATATAAAATATCAACGCAACAATTATTGATTCAATAAAATATTAAACAGTAATTACTGTAACAATTATTGAGTAGTGCCTTCTCGCGTAAGAATCAATAATTGAAAAAATACTGTGCAATACCGTGTGCTACTGTGTAACTATGCGTATTATTATATTTTAACCACCGGGTATTCCAACAGTGTTAACGGTAACAACTACGTCGTTATTTATAAAAACTCAAACTTGTCGTTTTCTTCATCTGACATTTATTCTGTTATGGGGCCCACAAATGTCTGCGCCGTCGTATGAATATTCCCTGATAGAAAGAATATTCCACGACTAAATGAATATTCCCCGACAACAATGAGTATTTTATAACCACTTGCGTATATAAAAAAAAATTCATATATCACCCTTAACTTTAACTTTTATCAATTTAACCATTTACTAAATAGGAAGATTGAATACTTTTATTTCATAAAATTCGGGGTCTTATAATATCCCTAAGCTCTAATACCATTTATGACATCCCCAAAATAGGTATACACAACCCATTCTAAGTCGCCAGGTACACGGTATAGAATTCAAATACAAACTTCATTTATACAGCTGTTGAATTGTCGTGAAAAATACGACAACACATAAGTTGTGAGTTTCAATACAAATATTGTTACGTATATAATACAATAATATTCATACTCAAATTATTACAATGACATATAAAGTACAACAACAAATATTTCAAGTCTCCAAATTAACACGAGAAGATTTATGTTAATGATATAAGAATTCAATTAAGTGAGATCAAGGATAAATTTTAAAGATTTATAATTTATACAAAGTTTAAAAATGTCCAAACTGTCAACATGATAACTGCTTTGTGGAGTAAAATTCAAGAATATTTTGGATAAAAAAATCAATTTTTATCGTGAATAGTACCCCGGGTAAATTGTACTTCGTGAATAATACCCAGTGAATAGTACTTCGTGAATAGTATTCCGGCATAAAAAGATTAAAATTTAATATGAATGTTCAGAAAAAATGTCGGATGAAGAAAACGACAAGTTTGAGTTTTTATAAATAACGACGTAGTTGTTACCGTTAACACTATTGAAATACCTGGTGGTTAAAATACAATAATACGCATAGTTACACAGTAGCACACGGTATTGCACAGTATTTTTTCAATTATTGATTCTTACGTGAGAAGGCACTACTCAATAATTGTTACAGTAATTACTGTTTAATATTTTATTGAATCAATAACTGTTGCGTTAATATTTTATATTATTGTTGTTTCAATAATTGTCACCGCACAGTATCTCTATTATCATATCAATAATTCATATTATTTGAATAATATTATTAGATAACATTATTGGCAATGTCTATAAAGTTCTGTCAAGGAGAGGTTTGGTCACCTAATTGCGCGCCAGTAAGGAGAAATCCTTATCGGAAAGCCCCCTCTTTCCTGGGAACTACCTGGTTGTCATTATTGTGATTCTGTAATATTATTTATGAATAATTAATTATTGATTTATATGATAATGAAATATTTATTTGATGTGGATATAAATGATGAATTTATTTATGTGGTTATAAATGAAGGAATTAATGTTGAGGTATTTTATCAGTATTTTGTCGAATTGGAGGTATTAAAAGATCAAATCAGTGTTCTTAAAGCTTTATTGCGTGAGTTATAATTTTTAATCTGACCGTTGGATCGTTGTGATTTTTGAATATGTTATATATATATAAGCTGATTATATGTTCACAAATTTTGAACCGTTAAAAATGAACGAATGATTTGTTATGAATTTTAAGAGGTGGCTGATTCGGAAATTAGGTTTATAAATGATTTTGGTGGAAAATTCTAGAAATGGGTTGGCCCCACTTTTGGTTGTTAGGGAAGATGGCTGATTTTTGGTGGGTGGAATAGCAGCAGGTAAAGCCATCTGGTAGCAGGTCAAGTCTGCATCGGCGTGCTAACATTTTCCTATAAATAGAGGGCTAAGTTAGAATTGAAAATCACACCAGAATTCATAAGTTTTCTCTCTTTCTCTCTTTATATTATCGAGCGTATTTTGTGAGTATTTAGATACTTGGTGAGTTTCTATTCATCAGTGCAAGTTTCCTTCAGCGTCATATCTGATATCCAGTCAGAAGTATTGCTCTTTTGAGTTAGGGGATTGTAAGGGATATTAAGGGATGCTATATTCTTCATAATGATGTTATTCTTTCAATATCATTATACTGAAATATTGGTATAGATTTTATTGTGGAATTTTTACCTTTTTGAGTCGGGATTACTATTCACATATACGGCACTATTCATGTATACAACACTATTTACGTATATGACATTATTTATGTATACGGTACTATGTACGAATATGGAGGATTATTCACGAGTTACTATTCATGAATTACTATTCACGAGTACTATTCATGACAAAAATTAGTTTCTTTTTCTGACCAAATTATCGTTGATTTATGATTGTTGCTCTTGAAAATAAATGCAGTTGTTGATCATATTATTTTTATTATCATATATAACATTTTTATAACCCTGATGTTGAATTTCTCTTTCACTTGAGTGTAAAGATGGGTAAATTATTGGTATGATTGTGACTATGGGTTCTCTTTGGCCAGTAGTGCAAAGATGAATTGTGACTAGTATGATCATGACCATTGAATTTACAATTGAATATTTTTAGCTTAAGTGCAAAGGTGAATTGATCAACATGGTTATAATTATGATTTATTTAGATTTTGAAATGATTATATATTTCTTTGAGATGTGAATATTTTTGGCCCGTAGTGCAAAGATGAATTATTGTTGAATATCTTTGGCCCGTAGTGCAAAGATTATCTGTTGTTGAATATCTTTGGCCTGTAGTGCAAAGATGACTTGTTGATGAATATCTTTGGCCTGTAGTGCAAAGATGAATTTAATAGTATGATTATGAACATGAACTGTGATTTGGTATAACCATGATCTTTGATGTTTCAGGTGATAAAAATTGTCTTTATCCTGGATGAGAAAAGAAATTTAGAACTACAATTACGATTATGAGTTATACACGTGATTGTGGAAATGAATTGTTGATTGATGTTACAGGGATAAAACATTGGTTATGGACTTTTAACATGGAGAAGATATAGATTTTATGGTCTATTTGACTCTTCTAATGGATTGCTCGTTCCGCTGCAACTATGGTTGAAAATTTTTATCATCTACCATATGTTTTAAATCTCTGATTTATTACTGATGAAGGCTATTGATAATTTAATTATCTTTAGTCATGATATTCTTTACTGAGCTAGTTGTGCTCACCCTTTTGCTTCACAATTTCTTTAAGGTAATAAAAGTGTAACTGGGTCGAACGGGGGATAACAGGGGAATAGAACGGTGGTCTCTAGATGTGGAGATTCTCCCTAAACAGCATATAAAAGTGTGTTGTATACATCATTTAGTAGTTATATTTGGTGAATCAACTAGGGTAAGGCGAACCCAACGTTGGAAGGGTGTTTTGCCACTATCATACAAGATGTCATGGTGACGTGCTATCCAAGGTTGGGATGTGAGTCACAGTTGGTATATATTTGTATCAAAACTCACATCATATGCGTTGTTGTATTTTGCACAACAATTATTGTAATAAAGTTGTAGTTATTTTCTTTACCATGTATTTGGCGACTCAGAATAGGTTGGGTGGAATGGACCTGTTTTGGGGTTGTCACAGATATGGTCTCTGGCAGAGATCCGAGATTAGAACTAGGAGGGGAGAGACGAGTAATATCATTCGCTAGTGTGTGTCCTACCTAAGATGAATTTTCGTACTTAAGTTGATAAATTGTGATATGTCAATTAACCTATGTTTTGAAGCTATATTCTGGAATGATATCTGAAATCCAAGAGATGAGCAAGGGAGAAATCATGATACAGAGGAAATAATCGGGAAGGTTCAAACCGAAAAGAAAGCAAGGTATTCTCATCTCTTCGAACTACCATGTACGTAAATTTCGAGGGCAAAATTTCATAAGGAGGGGAGATTGTAAGACCCCGAATTTTATGAAATGAAAGTATTCAATTTTCTTATAAATAATATTCTATTTACTAAATGGTTAAATTGATAAAAGGTTAAAGTTAAGGGTGATATGCGAAAATTTTACAAAGTAAGCAGGTTGTCATAAAATATTCGTTTGGTCGGATAATATTCTTTTTGTCGGAGAATATCCGTACAACGACACAATCATTGGTGGACCCCACAACAGAATAATTATCAGATTTTGAATGTGGCAGAAATAACTTTTTTATAAAAATAACGACAAGACTTTTACCATTAAACTGTTGAAATACCCGGTGATAAAATACAATAATAAGTGTGGTTGCACAATAGCACATGGTATTTGTGACGCCCTCAAAACAGAAATACATCACCTATTCTGAGTCACCAAATACATGGTACATAATACAAATACAATCTTAAATATATAACATGAGCTGTGAGTTTAAATATAAATATTGTCTACTAGAGATTATACAAACTCAAAAGGAGTCCTCATTACAATTATTATCACACTATTTCACAGAATAGTGAGGACTACTAATGTACCATCTAGGACCATCACTCTGTTCCCCGACTAGTCCCAGCTACATTCTCATTTCCTGAAGAGAACAGTGAAAGAAAGGGTGAGCTCAACTAGCCCAGTAAGAAATATTAAGACTAAGATAACGCAGAATAATTTATCGTTAGCCTTCAATAGTGTTAAACTGATAAAATATAACAAACATCAAGTTTAACTACAGCGGAACAAACAATCCATTAGAAGAGTCAAGTAGGGAATAAAATCTACTATCTTCTATGATTTAAAAGGTTTTTCATCACTTTTATCGCTGGGACTCAGCTTAATAAATAATCCACATCATCGAATCACCCCTGCACTACGGCCAAGGATATTCTTTAGTATCACGACCACGAATTATCCATGCACTACAACTTAAGATAATCATATTTTCATCAATGGTCCTGATCATGCCATAAAACAATTCATCTTTGCACTACGGCCAAAGAGAATCCATAGCCATAATCATACCAAAAACTGTCCATCAATGCACTACGGGCCAATGAGGACTTTTTCCAAATCATTTGTAACATTACGGTTATGATTATACTGAATAATCCCTGGTCATAATCATACCAAGTCCATCTATGCACTACAGGCCACAGATGACTTTCAACATAATATAAACATGAAGATGATAACAATGATATAAGAATTTAATAAAACAAGTTCAAGAATTAGTTTATCCAGGAACTGATAACGTTCAAATTGTCAACATGAAACTGCTTTGTAGAGTAAAATTCAAGAATGCTTAGAAGAATATTTCTATGAAAAGATACTGGATGAAGCGCAAATATCAAGGATATTCCACTAATTTCATGGAGTATAGAAGTCAAAACTTTAACATACTGAGTATAATAACGAATGAAATAACAAAAGAAATCACAATGCATGCGGTACTTCGCATAGACGGGTTATTCCAACAGAATAATAAGTAACGGAACCAGGTCAGGCTAAATTCGCACCGACAGGATGTTCCAACAGAATAATAAAGATGGAACCAGGTCCGGCGTAAACGCACAGACAGGATATTCCAACAGAACAATAATAAAGATGGAACCAGGTCCGGCATAAACGTACAGACATGATATTCCAACAAAATAATAAAGATGGAATCAGGTCCGGCGTAAAATGCACAGACAGGATATTCCAACAGAATAATAAAGAAGGAATAATAGAAGAATATCACCAAGTATAGGGTAGCCCGCGTATACAGGTTATTCCAATAGAATAATAAAGAATGGAATAACAGAAGTTCTCTTCTTGAATACAAAAGAAATAACACCCCTTACCGTAAAAAAACTGGATATAAGAGTAGTGAAGTAGCAGGCTTCTCTTCTTCTATAGATTTTCTCTATATAGCTTCTCTCTATAATTTCTCTCTATAATGAGTGCTCTATAGCTTTAGTGAATTGGTGAGAAATGAAGGAAGAATGAGCTTCTATTTATAGAAAAATATAGTTTCGATAATTGCACATTTTGGGACTCAAAAAATTACAGAACAATACCTCCAACTTTTTTTTCATTTTTAATTTAGTCCTGCAAGTATAATCAAACTTACACCACCTCCCCTAATAGTAAATCATGTGAATCAATAGTAAATCATGTGAATCAATAGTTCTAGACATGTGAAAATACGAATTACAGTATAGTACCTCCATCTATACCTCCATTTTTAACTTAGTCATGTAAGTATTATCAATCTTGCACCAACTCCCATAATAGTAACAAGAATGTGAAATAATAGTATACACATATGAACAAATAGTTATAATCATGTGAAATAATAGCAATCAATTGCTCATTTATCCGGTTAAATACCCGATTGGTCAAAATAACCTCCAGACATAAATTTTTATTGAAATAAATTTCGATTTTCACTAACACAAATAATTCCAACATAATGAAACTATTTTTGTCAAAAATATAAATTTTGAAATTTCAAAGTTTGACTTTTCCTAAAAAAAAGTCAACTGTTGACTTTTTGACTAAATAGTAAAAACTGGCAAATTTTGTGTTTATAGTCTATTTTTACTAATTTCATAATTCCGGACTCAAATATCACGTCCGCGTCTCCAAATTCAACTCCGAGCACAACATCAATATTAATAACATTCATCATTAATATTATAACTCATAATATTTTTCAACCAGGTCGTTCCCAGGAAAGAGGGGGCTTTCCAATAAGGATTTCTCCCTATTGGCGCTCAATTAGGTAATCAAACCTCTCCTTGACAGAACTTCTAGACATTGTAAATATTGCAATTTAATAATATGAATAACTTTGTCATCTCAATTATTGACTTTATAATATATTATATAATGCAGATGATATTGTGACAATAATCGAATCAATAATATGAAAGATATGATGCAACAATTACTATAGCAATAATTGAGTATAACTGAGTGACTTCTCACGTAAGCATCAATAATCAATACCGTGTACTACTATGCAACCACGCGTATTACTGTACTTTTACTACCGAGTAGTTCAACAGTATTAACGGTAAAACTTCCACCGTTATTTTCAGTAAAATACTTTTGTCGTTTTCTCAATCCGACAATAATTCCGTTGTGGAGTCCACCAATGATTATGTCGTCGTACGGATATTCCCCGACAAAAAGAATATTTTCCGACCAATCGAATATTATATCACAACTTGCATACTTTGCAAAATTTATAAATACAATCACAACTATAATATTATCTCAAATTCACACCATAATATTAAAAAAAATATTTCTAAAAAATTAAATCTTTATTCGTAAAATTTTGGATTTTACAGTATTGTACACTATTTTTTTGATTATTGGTGATTACGTGAGAAGTCACTCAGTTATACTTGATTATTGTCAAGGTAGTTGATGCATAGTATTTTATATTATTGATTCAATTATTGTCACAGTATAATCTGTACAATATTTTATATTACTAAATTAATAATTAAGACAACAAAGTTATTCATATTATTATTTGCATTATTGACAATGTCTAGAAAGTTCTGTCGAGGAAAGGGGTTTGGTCACCTAATTGCGCGCCAATAAGGAGAAATCCTTATCGGAAAGTCGCATATTTCCTGAGAATAATCTGGTTGTTAATATTGCGAGTTATAATATTAATGATGAATAAATGTTATTAAAAATGTGTTTAGTGAAACCAAGTGAATTGAGATAAATAGAGGTTTTTTTTATGAAGTATTTATTATAAATTTGACTTATTATATGGACCCCCACTTACTCATTTTTCAAAATCACCTGTAAAAAGTTATCTCAGTTTTGTTTTATTACTTATATATATATATATATATATATATATATATAATATAAATTTTGTTTTTATTATTATTATAATAGTAATAAAATAAAAAACTATTTATATAAAATATAATATATTTTATTTTATTTTATTGTATGCATAGTATTACATAATATTTGCATAGTACTGCATAGTGCAGCATAGTGCTGCACAGTAAAATCAAAAAAATTCGGTCAGGGCGCCTGTGAATTTGTTCGAATCTTAATGTGCAGTCTGTGATTATTTTTCTTAAATAGTATCATGTCATTCTCCTATAAATAAGATGCTCAGTTTAGAAATGAAAATCACACCAGAATCAGAGAATTATTCTACTATAATATTGAGCGTATTTCTTTTGAGTTAAGGAAACTTTGAGTGTAGTAAATAGTACAAGTTTTTCTTCAAAAATATCTCTGCTATACCAGTCAGAATTGCTCTCCTTTTGAGGTAAGGGGTATTATTTATTTCATATTCGCTTACGATATTGTTTTTCGTATTCATAAGGAATTTTATTTTCGTTCAATATTCGTAAGGAATATTATTTTCATTCAATATTCATAAGAAATATTATCTTTGTTCAATATTCATAAGTAATATTATTTTCGTTCAATAGTCGTAAGTAATATTCGTATTCGTATTCGTAAGTAATATTCGTAAGGAAATTATTTTTGTTCAATATTCATAAGAAATAATATTTTCTTCTGTACACTATAGTATGTAAGTAATATTATTTTGTTTCAGATTCCGAATTCTACACTCATTTTGTTAAATATTGCTTCTATACTCCTTGAAATTAGTAGAATATCCTTGAAATTTGTGCTTCAACGAGTATCTTTTCACGGAGATATTTTTTCGAACATTCTTGTTAAATTTTATTCTTTTCATGTCGGGATACTATTCACGAAGTACTATTCACGACAAAAATTGATTTCTTTTTTGTCCAAATTATTCTTGAATTTTACTTCACAAAGTAGTTATCATGTTGACAATTTGGACATTTTTAAACTCTGAATAAATTATAAATCTTTAAAATTTATCCTTGATTTCACATAATTAAATTCTTATATCATTGTCATCATCATCATGTTTATATTGTAATGAAAGTCATCTTTGGTCCGTAGTGCATAGATGGAATGTTAATAGGTATGATTATGACCAGAAATTATGTATCAGTATAATCATGACCTGTAATGTTACAAATGATGTGGTAATATTTATAAATTTTGTAAAGTATGCAAGTTGTTATAAAATATTTATTTGGTCGGGGAATATTCTTTTTGTCGGGGAATATTCATATGACGGCACAATTATTGGTGGACGCCACAACGGAAGTATTGTTGTAGTTAGAAAATGACAGAATTATCTTTTTATAAAAATAACGGCAAAAGTGTTACCGTTAAAACTGTTGAACTACCCGGTAGTAAAAGTAAAGTAATACGCGTGGTTGCTTAGTAGCACACAGTATTGATTATTGATGCTTACGTAACAAGTCACTCAGTTATACTCAATTATTGCTACAGTAATTGCTGCATCATATCTCTTATATTGTTGATTCAATTATTGTTACAGTATCATCTGCATAATATGATATATTATTAAATCAATAATTGAGACGACAAAGTTATTCATATTATCATTTGCAATATTGACAAAGTCTAGAAGTTCTGTCAATGAGAGGTTTGGTCACCTAATTGCGCGCCAATAAGGAGAAATCCTTATCGAAAAGCCCCCTATTTCCTGAGAACGACTTGGTTGTTAAATATTATGAATTATAATATTAATGATGAATAAGTTCGTATTGATTAAAGATGAATTTTATAGTTCCATTGTGTTTGAATTATTTGTGTTAGTAGAAATTGACATTTGTTTCGCTAATAATTGATGTCTGGAGGTTATATTGTTCAATCGAGTATTCGGGGCACTTTTTGTGTCGGAGTACTATTCATGAGTTATTATTCACAAGTTACTATTCATGAGTTACTATTCACAGTGTACTATTCACCTGTAAGATATATTTTTTTCGGTCCAAATCATTTTTGGGTACAATATTATTCCATGAGGAGATGTGCTAATTTTTCAGACCGTTGGTTGAAGATATAATAGTAAATCAATATGGACCGCTGATGGAAAGTTATAATAGTAAATCAATATGTATCATTGGTTTAAAGTTTTAATAGTAAATCAATATGGACCGTTTGCTTTAAGTTTTAATAGTAAACCAATATGAACCGTCCGTTTAAAAGTAAATCAATCTGGATCGTTCATGAATTAGTTACTATTCAGCCATTCTCTTATAAATAGAAGCTCATTCCTTCATTATTTCTTACGAATTCACTGAAACTCTAGAGAGAGAAACTATAAAGAGAAACAAGAAAAGTATTATGCTACTTCACTACTCCAATATCCAGTTTCTTCTAAGGTAGGGGATATTATTTGTTATACTCGTAAGGAGAATTCTTTCTTTCTTATTCATTAAGAGAACTTTTTTTATTCTATTCTTTATTATTCTGTTGGAATAACCTGTATACGCGGGATACCCTATACTTGGTGAAATCCTTCTATTATTCCATTCATTATTATAATGTTGGAATAACCTGTCTATGCAAAGTACTGCATACATGGTGAAATTCTTCTGTTATTTCATTCTTATTATTCTGTTGGAATAGCCTGTCTATGCAAAGTACTGCATACATAGTGAAATTCTTCTGTTATTCCATTATTATTATTCTGTTGGAATAACCTGTTTATGCGAAGTACCGCATACATGGTGAAATTCTTCTAATATTCCGTTCTTTATTATTCTGTCGGAATATCCTGTCTGTGCATTTACGCTGGACCTGGTTCCATTATTTATTATTCTGTCAGAATATCCTGTCTCTGCGTTTACGCCGGACCTAGTTCCATTATTTATTATTCTATCGGATTATCTTGTCTGTGCGTTTATGCCGGACCTGGTTCCATTATTTATTATTTTGTCGGAATATCATGTCTGTGTGTTTACGCCGGACCTGGTTCCATTATTTATTATTCTATTGGGAATAACCTGTCGGTGCAGTCTATCGCACGCGTGGTGAATCCTTCTGTTATTCCATTCTTTATTATTATGTTGGAATAACCTATCTATGTGGATTACCACATGCATAGTGAATGATTCTTCGTATTCATTTCTTATTAAATTGTGGAAATGATATGTGGATTAGACACATCACTATATTTAATTTATTTATTTCCTTTAAATTAAACAATTCATTTAATTTAATTAATTTCTTAAATATTAAGTATTTGATTTATTTTAATTATCTCCTTAAATTAAATCCAATAAATAAATTTATCATACTCGATTCAATTAACATTAATTAATTTAGCTACTAAATTAATTCATGACAATTCATCAAATATTTATTTTTCTCAATAAATACATTATTTTAAATATTTATTTAATTCCATAAATATTTAAATTAAATTATAAATTTCTCGATCGTTACATCCTTCTCTCCGAAAAAGGATTCTATCCCCAGAATCACAACTCGAAAAATTCATTCATTACATTCTTCCCTTTTAACAAGATTCTGTCCCCAGAATCACTATACAAAATCAAGAAAACAACTGAGGATAATTCTTCATCATAACATTTTCAAATTCCCACGAGCTTCCTTAGCATTGTGGTTCTCCAGATTACCTTAACAGAAGGTATTTGTAAGGCCCCAACTTTTTATAAATAAAGATTTAATTTCTCTAATTATTATTTTAAAATAGTAAGGGGTTGATTTGATTAATGTGGTTAGTTATGGATAAAATGCGCAAATATTTTAAAAAAGCCAGTGGTTATAAAATATTCATTGTTGTCGGGGAATATTCGTTTGGTCGTGGAATATTCTTACTGTCGGGGAATATTAGTACGACGGCGCAGCCTTGTATGGGCCCCATAACGGAAAGCGATTGGATGAAGAAAATGACAAGTATAAGTTGTTTACAAATAACGGCGTAGTTGATACCGTTAACACTGTTAGAATACTCGGTGGTTAAAATACAGTAATACGCATTGTTGCACAGTAGCACACGGTATTGCACCAATTATTGATTCTTACGTAAGAAGGCACTACTCAATAATTGTTACAGTAATTACTGTTCAATATTTTATTTTATTGATTCAATAATTGCTACGTTGATATTTTATACTACTGTTGTTTCAATAATTGTCACAACACAATATTTTCCATTATCGAAACAATAATTCGTATTATCTGAATAATATTATTAGAAAATATTATTAGCAATGTCTAGAAAGTTCTGTCTAATGAAAGGTTTGGTCACCTAATTGCGCGCCAGTAAGGAGCAATTCTTATTGGAAAGCCCCCTCTTTCCTAGGAACTGCCTGGTTGTCAATATTATGATTCTGTAATATTATTTGTGAATATTTAATTATTGATTTATATGATAAGGAAAATATTCATTTTATGTGGATATAGATGGAGAAAAATTTTAAAGCGACAATTGTTGAAAATTGATATATATATATTTTTGATAAAATAATATTTTATTATATTATTATAATATAATAATGATGATATTTTTACAATGAATGTGTGATATATGAGTATATGAGGAGAAAGAGTATTTTTATTGCATTAAATGATTAACACATGTTTTATGTGTCGGTGGACCCCATTTCTAGACTGAAATTTGATTATAGCCTGTAAAATCGTCCGTATGTGGATTTCGGTCAATTTTATGTTTGGAATTTGAAAAAACTTTTTTCTACAAAGTTGTAGAGAATTGAATTTCCTATAAAAAGTCGCGAGATTCAAATTTTCTGATAAAAGGGCTATTTATTATAAATTATTGAAGTTCCGAAGTTCTGAAATAATTGATTTTTGGAAGTTTAAATATTTTATTTATGAAAAACATTTTTCTTATTTTTTTTTGAGTGGGTGGTTGATGTCTGAATTCAGCTGGTGTGCGTAGGAAAATATAATATATATATATATATATATATATATATATATATATATATATATATATATATATATATATATATTAATATTTTTTATAAATTTTCTGCTTTGGTATTCTAAGCAATTTCCTATAAATAAGGTGTTTAGGTTAGAATTGAAAATCACACCAGAAACTAAAGATTTCTCTCTATTTCTCTCTCTATATTATCGAGCGTATTTTTGTGAGTATTTTAGTACTTTGAGTATTGCTATACGGTGTAAGTTCTTTCAGCACTATATCCAGTATTTCAGTCAGAAGTACTATCCTTTTGAGGTAAGGAATGTTATTTTATTCGAAAATGATATTATTTCTTCAATATCATTATGCCGAAATATTTGTTAGAAATTTTTAATTAAATTTGGAACTTTTTCATGTCGGGGTTACTATTCATGAGTTACTATTTATGAATTACTATTCACGAGTTATTATTTATGAATTACTATTCACGAGTTACTATTCACGAGTACTATTAACGAAGCATGATATTTTTTTGTGAAATTTCTATCTTTTAGTGTCGGAGTTACTATTCACGAATACGACACTATTCACAGAAAAATAAAAAAAAAATTCTGTGTCCAAGATTGTCTGTTATGATTCCTATCTTTGATTGGATCTATGTTTTGGTCTTCATTCTTGAATTTTACTCCTCTATGATTATTTATGAAGTATTTTTGAACTTGAATTGTGTAAAGTACGAATCCTTTATATTTGTTCTTTTGTTTCACTGGATTCGTTTTCTTTAAAATATTTTTCATCATCCTCAGTCCTAAATGATGATATAACTGAATATCTTTGGCCTGTAGTGCAAAGATGAATGATTTTATGATGAATATCTTTGGCCCGTAGTGCAAAGATGAACAGGTGTTTAGATGAACATGGCCAACTAGTGAATATCTTTGGCCTGTAGTGCAAAGATGAATATTTGATTTATGATGTATATTGATTGATGTTACAGGGATAAAATATCGATGATGAAATTTTAAATTCATAGATGATAGTAGATTTCATTCTCTACTTAACTCTTCTAATGAATTGTTGTTTCCGTTGCAGTTGTTGATCTAAAACTTGTTGTCTATTGTATTCTATCAGATTTTTCCCTGTTGAAGACTAAGGATAATTTGTTATACATTATCTTAGTCATAATATTCTTTACTGGGCTAGTTGAGCTCACCCTTTTCCTTTTTGTTCCATTTTTCTTCTCAGGAGACGAGAATATAGCGAGAACTAGTCGGGGTGTGGAGTAATGGTTCAAGACAGTTATTTTAGTAGTCCTCACTATTTTGTAAAATAGTGTATCAATACTTGTAATGAGGACTTATTTGAGTCTGAATATTGTCTAGAAGACAATATTTGTATTTAAACTCACAGTTTATGTGTTGTCGTATTTTGCACGACAATTGTATTAATGAAGTTGTAGTTGTTTATGTACCATATATTTGGCGACTAAGAATGGGTGATGTATACCTATTTTGGGGGCGTCACAGTATCACCTCATTCCTCAGTACTTGCTCTTTTCTGTCAACAATTTGAACAAAGACTTCTTCATATGTTAAGCCTTTCTCAAACTGTAAGGGCTCATATTCTATAACATGCCTATAATCAGGCTTATATGGTCTCAATACTGAGATGTGGAAAACATTATGGATATGCATTAACTCTGGAGGTAAGGCTACCTCGTACGCCACTTCGCCAACTCATTGAAGCACTTCGAAAGGTCCTATAAATCTAGGGCTCAACTTCCTTTTCTTGCCAAATCGAATTTTCCCCTTCCAGGGAGATATTTTCAAGAAAACATAACTACCAACATCGAATTCCCAATTTTGTCAGTGCTGATCGGCATATTTCTTCTGTCTATCTTGTGCAGCTATCAATCTTGGTCGAATCACCTTGATGATTGTGACGGTTTGTTACACCAACTCTGGACCCAATAGCTGACGTTCTCTTACCTCATCCCAGCATAACGGATTTCTGCATTTTCTGTCGTATAACGCTTCGTAAGGAGGCATGCCAATACTCGCGTGATAACTATTATTATATGAAAATTCAACCAATGGTAAATGATCATCCCAATTTCCCTTGAAATTCATAATACATGCTCTGAGCATATCTTCTAGTGTTTGGATGGTTCTCTCGCTTTGTCCGTCAGTTTGAGGATGGTATGATGTGCTCATTCTCAGCTGTGTTCCCAAATATTCTTGTTGTCGTTTCCAGAAATTAGATGTGAAATGTAGATCTCTGTCTGACACAATGGACACAGGTACACCGTGTCTTGACACAATTTCCTTTACTTTTGCTACACGATCTAGGGTAAATCGAATCTTGATTGGCAAAAAGTGAGCTGAATTCGTCAATCGATCAACAATTACCCAAACGGCGTCATACCCTTGCTGAGTCATTGGAAGTCCTACCACAAAATCCATTGTGATATGCTCCCATTTCCATTCTGGTATCTCTAATGGTTGTAACAATTCGCTTGGCCTTTGATGTTCAGCTTTAACTTTCTGACACGTCTTAAGCATTTCGCCACACTTAGCCACATCCCTCTTCATTTTCGGCCACCAAAAATGATGTCTAAGATCTTGGTACATTTTCGTACTTTCAGGGTGAATCGAATATCTAGAGTTGTGAGCTTCACTCAGAATTTCTTCTTTAATTTCTGGTACTTGCAGTACCCAAATTCTCCCTTCAACCCGAAGTAACCCTTCTGAATCGATTTTGAATTTTTTTTCCTCACCTTCAGTTATTTTCTGTTTTATCTTGTCGCTGTCTTCATCCTGAAGTTGTGCATTCTTCACTTTATCTACCAACGTTGAATCATTTCCTATCTGGAACAACTTTTCATCGGATTCTGTCTGATATTTAATTTCCAACTCCATCTTAGTCATTTTCGACACTAGCTTCTCCTGGGCTGCTAACAACATTAACTTCTCTCGTTCCTTCCTACTTAAGGCATCAGCAACAACATTCGCCTTTCCGGGATGATAGAAGATCTCGCAATCATAATCTTTGATTTGTTTCAATCATCTTCTTTGTCGCATGTTTAAGTCTTTTTGTGTAAAGATATACTTCAGACTTTTATGGTCAGTATATATCTCACACCTCTCTCCGTAAAGATAATGTCTCCAAATCTTCAGGGCAAACACTATCGCAGCCAACTCTAAGTCATGAGTCGGATACCCCTTTTCGTAATCTTTTAATTGACGTGATGCATACGCAATAACTCTGCCGTTCTGCATAATCACAAACCTAGTTCTTTATGTGATGCGTCACTATACACCACAAAATTTTTTGTATCATCAGGCAATGACAACACAGGTGCTGAGCTCAATCTCTTCTTCAATTCGTGAAAACTTTCCTCACACTTCTCCGTCCAAACAAACTTAACAGCCTTTCTGGTTAAATTCGTCAACGGGGTCGCGATCTTGGAAAAATCTTGAATAAAACGCCTATAGTAACCTGCCAACCCTAAGAAATTCCTTATCTCTGACGGTGTCTTCGGCTAATCCCAGTTTACTACAGCTTCAACTTTTGATGGATCCACCGAAATTTCATCTTTATCAATAACATGCCCGAGAAACTGTACACGTTCCATCCAAAACTAACATTTTAAAAATTTTGCGTACAAATTCTCCTTTATCAATGTCTCCAATGTCACTTTTAAGTGTTCAACATGTTCTTCCTTGGTCTTAGAATACACCAAGATATCGTCAATAAACACTACCACAAATTTATCTAAGAATGGTTTAAACACCCTGTTCATCAAATCCATGAACGCTGCAAGTGCATTAGTTAAACCAAATGACATAACCAGACACTCGTAATGACCATATCGAGTTCTGAATGCTGTCTTCGGTACGTCTTCTGGCCTTACCTTCAACTGATGATAACCACTCCTTAAGTCTATCTTTGAAAAATATCTCGCACCCTTCAGTTGATCAAATAGGTTGTCGATTATTGTAACGGATACTTATTTTTAATCTTAACCTTATTCAATTCTCGATAGTCAATGCAGAGCCGCATCGATCCATCTTTCTTCTTCACAAATAACACTGGTGCTCCCCATTGCGATACGCTTGGCTGGATATACTTCTTGTCGAGCAATTCTTGCAGTTGCACCATCAACTCTTTCATCTATACCGGGGCCATTCTGTATGGTGCCTTAGATATCGGACCTATTCCTGGTACTAAATCAATCATGAACTCAATTTGTCGATTTGGCGGAAGACCCGACAAATCATCTGCAAAATCTCTTATAATTGGTATCTCTTCTAACTTCGTACTTTTCTTTTGTGTATCAACTATGTAGGCTAAGTATCCTACACATCATTGTCTTAATAACTTCTTGGCTTACATCACCGTCAAACAACTTGCTTGTCGAGGTGATTTGCTGCCATAGAACACAACCTTTGACGGAGTCATAAGGTTAACACATTTTCTTTGACAATCAATCACTGCTCCGTGATTGAATAACCAATCCATTCCCATTATAACATCAAACTCCCCCAGTCTAATTGGTATCAAGTCTACCCTCATCTCTTGACCCTTTATAACCACTTTATAATTCTTATATACAAATCTAACAGGAATCACTTCCTTATTCTCAATCTCTATACTTAAGGGAAATTCTAATTATTCCTGGGGCAATTCTAATTTCTGAGCAAATTCATCGGATATAAATGAACAAGTAGCACCCGAATCAAATAGTACATAAGCATTAATACCATTAATCGGAATGATACCTGACACCACATCCTTAGACTGAACAGCATCCTGCAAGGTCATATTGAAAGTTCTTGTAGTAGGTCTGCTTGACTGAGCTGGTCCAATGATAGTCAACTCACCACCACCATTCTTGTTTCATTTTCCTCCATTTGCACTCCCCACTGGCTTTTTAGAACAATCACGAGCCATGTGATCTTTTGAACCGCAGGTAAAACATGCTCCTTTCTTCAGACTAAAAAAGTTTGGTGCAACGTGACCCTCCTAACCACAGTTGAAACACACTCGATTTCCCTTCAAACATACCCCATTATGATTCTTTCCACACGTGGCACAAGCTTCAAACTTTTTCTTCAACTGACTTCCCTGCTGTCCTCCCGTAGTCGAATTCTCATTCCATTTCCTCTTCTGATGGTTACTTCCATTATTACTTCCATCTGCCTTATTGTCTTTATCATTCTTCCTTTTCTGATGATCTTGGTTATACTTGGTCAAGGCATCGCTTCCACCTTTCGCGATGATTGCCTTTTCCAGTACAACCGCAAATGTATTTAACTGAAACATTGAAACCTTGCTATACAGCCAGGGTTTCAATCCTTGTTTGAACCTTCTCGCCTTACACTCATCCGAATTGACTTGATAAGTGGCAAACCTTACCAACTCGTTAAATTTCGCAGCATATTCTGGCACCGTCATAGTTTCATGCTTAATCTCAAGAAATTGCACTTCCAACTGATTCCGAGAACTCGCTGGAAAGTACATTTCAAAGAACATCTCCTTAAATCTATCCCATACTATCACTCCTTGTCCTCCACGAACTTTATTTGCTTGCCACCAGTAGCTAGCTTCGGACTTAAGCATAAACGTCGTGAACGCAGTCTTCTGATCTTCGCTAACTCTAGCAACATCAAACACCTTCTTCATTTCAATGATCCAGGTTTGGGCTTCCACTGGATTCATAGTCCCTTGAAACTCTGGCGGTCCAACTGCTTTGAATTCCTTGAAAGCCGTAACTTGAGCTTGTGGTTGATTTGCAAGTGCTCCCGTCAACAAAGCTACCAACTGCTGAACTGGATTCACGTTGGTCTCATTGTTATTGTTAGTAGATCCCTCAGGAGGTACTTGCTAATGTGGTTGTCTTCTTCTAGGAGGCATTTTCTGTTAAAATATACGCTTATTAGTCCATTACTCAAATTCTTGGGTATTCAAGGTTTAACTTAAACATTCCAGGATTAAAGCTATAACATATAACATTCCAAAAAAACTCTAATATTTATTCATTCATAAAGTTTTAAACATACTAAAGATAACATATCTGCTATAAACATCCACTTTTCTGAACTAAACCAGTTTCAAGATTACACACTCATAATATCCCTTTATTAATCTCAAAATAAGGGATTCATAATCTATTTACTCGCACAATTAACCACATATTATTATCACTCTTATTTTCTATCTATTCATATTAATACGTCGTATGGCCTCTCGACGCTCTTCCTCCATGATACGATACGCAGTCCTACGATCCATCACAAACCACGGTGAGTCTTCAAACTGAGGTGGGTAATAATGGACTCGATCGTGGGCCCTATCAATCGCCGAATTAAAAGCATAATCCTTCTCCTTCATCTTGGCTTTCTTCACTTGGACCTTAGCCTCAGCATGATCTGCATGTTGAGTCGCCTTCATACAAGCATCCTCTGCTCTTACACGCTTAGTTAATTCCTCTTTGAAGTCATCTTTCATCTTCTCCATGTCAGTATTCATCTTCTCGTTCACTGCCAACAGGTCTTCATGTTGACCCTTGGTATGAACTAGCTCCCATCCCGTGTTTCCAAGTTTTGAGTCAAGTTCCTGAATCTCTAACTCCTTCTGTTCCAATGCAACGTGATGCATCTCTAACATCTCATTCAGCTTCTTAATATTATCCTATAACTCTATGTTACGGTCATATAGAGCATCATACATCTCAGCCGATACAGAGTTTGGTGGAAACTCCTCATGATCCTCCTCATCATCATCCTCCTCAGGAATATCCTCCTCGGGATCGGCCATAGGCTCATCCTCTTGGATCAACTATTCCCGCACTACGTGAATATCCCGGGGTTCATCATCTCTAGGTACCTGAGGTATCACCTCTCTAGCTGAACTGGACCCTCCTTCGTTAGAAATCATGTCAACAAAATATTTTAAGTTTTACTTAACATTATCGATACTCGCGAGCACATAAGTTGTTAACACATAGCACATAATGTCTTTTATTGTTTAGTTTCAATGGATGCCTTAATCCATTCCTTAAAACCCGATAAGAGTTAATCACCTCTATGTTTTCTGACTTCTTAAAGGCTACTTCCTAAGGTTTCCCCACCTAAGGTTCATAACCTAAAGCTTTGATACCAACCTGTGACACCCCCAAATCCGGGTACTTCATTTCCACCGAATTTGGTGCTCACTTATCAAATCTATTATATCTAACTACCCATAATTGAAGGATAAAGACATAATTTAAATAACTTAAACAATAATCTCTCTCATTAAAGGGTTACATCATAATCTCAAAACAAATCCCAGGTAATCTAACCTTAAAATTATTACATCAGTTTGCGAAATAAATTATAAAATAAAACAAGACTTAAGACATCAATTATTTAAATAAACTTTAAACAATTCTTCATCACTTAGACATCTTGCCATTTCCCTTGCTAGTAGATGGATCGTCACCTCTTTCAACTTTAGCTGCATTGTTTAATTGCAAGAGTGAGCAACCAATTGCTCACTGACATAAAGAGAGTATAATAACAACATGAGAGTGAACAACGAATACTGAATGATAAAGAACTTGTTCTACTAATCAAAATAGAAAATAAGTTTGAACTTTAATTATCTGAGGGTCTTAAGACCACGAACTATGTCCACGGTGTTTGGGTATTATTACCTAAACCTCAATAGTCGTTATACTGTACAGAATCTTCTTAACGTACTCAGGGGAATCAGCTCTTTGTACCATGTATTGTGCACAAACATATAAACGTTACACGTACAAATTCCCCTATGTTAGGGTTGTTCGTCTCAATTTGAATTTAGAATTTTCACACTAAAGAAAGTTTAGTTTGGAACTAGCTTATCAGTGTTTCTAGAATTTTAGAACACTTATTCAATTTCCATAAATAAAGATTTAATACAAGAATGTATAACTGGACAAGGCTATCAAAGTCAAAGATCGAATATCAACAATATATAACTGAATAAGCATGATATATATGCAAAGTATTATATTTCAAGGAATTAAAACAATCTCCTTTGAATCAATGTGTTAGAACAATATATGTTTTGAATACTAATAACAAGAAAAGAGAATGTGAAACTCATTCGATGTAACGAATTAGGTTACATGAGCTTATTCAATCATTTATCAGTATAGAATCAATAGTCTTGCTCAATGACAAATATAAGATTTAGAAACTTACACATTTATGAAAGTAGAGTTAGAGAACTTGCATAATAATAATTTAGGAATGGGAACTTGCATTCAATATGAAAAGAATGAAGTTAGAAAGATTTGCTCAATGTAAAGAGTTAAGATTTAAGAACTTGCTCAATAATAACAAGGTAGAGTTAGAAAAACTTGCATAACCATAACAAACTAACTCAATGAAAGTATGGAGTTAGAAGACTTGCCTTGTTTGTAAGCTAAACAAATGAAATAATCTCCAATTACCCTACACATATCATCGAAATCGCAACAACAATTAATTGTATGAATATTAACTTTAGGGTTTAAACCATCATTTAGGTCATAACCCTAACCTAGCACCTAACCATTTAGGTTAACATACTTAACGCTTCTGAAATTACACATTGATCAACATAACTTAGTCGTTCAACTCTATCTTTCGAAAACATCTCATTTGGTTTCATTTTATAACTTATTTAAATAATTATTTCAAATCTTTGTACTTTGCATTTCAACACATTAACATTTATTATTATAGTTTATAACATGTTTTAACATCATTAACATACTCACTAAACTAACACAAGTCCGACAAGCCTGACCTGCAAACAAGCAGACCTCACTATCTCAGTTCAAGGTGTGGCGCAGCTGCGCCACACATAGACTTGGAACCGGCGCAGCTGCGCAGTTTTTTGCCTTGGCACCAGCGCAGCTGCGCTGGTGCACAGACAGCCGTAGACTCGGCAGTGAACAGTAGCCATTTTTAGCCCAACAAACACAAATTTCACCCATCAAACGGTGATAACAACATGTAAAATAAACATAAACTGTGACGCCCACAAAACAGGTATACATCACTCATCTTCAGTTTCCAGATACAAGGTACTGAATGCAAATACAACATAATTATACAACAGTCATGTAAAATACGACAAAATATAGGCTTTGAGTTTTAATACAAATATTGTCATCTAGACAATATCCACACTCAATGGAGTCCTCATTACATTTATTATCACACAATTTCACAGAATAGTGAGGACTACTAATGCACCATCTAGGATCATCACTCTGTTCCCCGACTAGTCCCAGCTACGTTCTCATTTCCTGAAGAGAACAGTGAAAGAAAGGGTGAGCTCAACTATCCCAGTAAGAAATATTATGACTAAGATAATGCAGAATAAATTATCATTAGCCTTCAATAATGTTAAACTGATAGAATATAATAGACAACAAGTTTTAGATCAAAAACTACAGTGGAATAAGCAATCCATTAGAAGAGTCAAGTAAGGTATAAAATCTACTATCTTCTATGATTTAAAAAGTTTTTCATCAACTTTATCGCTGAGGCTCAGCTTAATAAATAAAATCGAATCATCCCTGCTCCACGGCCAAGGATATTCATGTAATCATCAATGGTCATGACTATACCGAATAATCCATAGTCATAATCATACCAACAATTGTCCACCAATGAACTACAGGCCAATGAGGACTTTTACCACATCATTCGTCACATTACGGTCATGATTATACCGAATAATCCCTGGTCATAATCATACCAAGTCTATCTATGCACGTAAGCCAAAGATGACTTTCAACATAATATAAGCATAAGGATTATGACAATTCAATAAAACAAGTTCAAGAATAAATTTTAAAGATTTATAAATTAATTTATCCTGAACTCAATAACGTCCAAATTGTCAACATGATACTAATTTGTAGAGTAAAATTCAAGAATGCCCAGAAGAATATTTTCATGAAAAGATACTGGTTGAAGCGCAAATATCAAGGATATTCCACTAATTTCATGGAGTATAGAAGCCAAAGCTTTAACCAAATGAGTATAATAGAATATATGAAACTGCAAATGGATTTTCACCCGCCATGCGGTAATCCACGTAGATATATCATTTCCACAATTTAATAAGAAATGAATACGAAGGATCATTCACCATGCATGTGGTAATCCACATAGACAGGTTATTCCAACAGAATAATAAAGAATGGAATAACAGAAGGATTCACCATGCGTGCGATAGACTGCACAGATAGGTTATTCCCAACAGAATAATAAATAATGGAACCAGGTCCGGCGTAAACGCACAGACAGAATATTCCAACAGAATAATAAATAATGGAACCAGGTCCGGCGTAAACGCACAGACAGGATATTCCGATAGAATAATAAATAATGGAACCAGGTCCAGCGTAAACGCACAGACAGGATATTCCGACAGAATAATAAATAATGGAACCAGGTCCGGCGTAAATGCACAGACAGGATATTCCGACAGAATAATAAAGAACGGAATATTAGAAGAATTTCACCATGTATGCGGTACTTCGCATAAACAGGTTATTCCAACAGAATAATACGAATAGAAAAATAGAAGAATTTCACCATGTATGCAGTACTTTTCATAGACAGGTTATTCCAACAGAATAATAAGAATGGAATAACAGAAGAATTTCACCATGTATGTAGTACTTTGCATAGACAGGTTATTCCAAAATAATAATAAAGAATGGAATAACAGAATAATTTCACCAAGTATAGGGTATCCCGCGTATACAGGTTATTCCAACAGAATAATAAAAAATGGAATAACAAAAGTTCTCTTCATGAATAAGAAAGAAAGAATTCCCCTTACGAGTACAACAAATAATATCCCCTACCTTAGAAGAAACTTGATATTGGTTAGTAAAGTAGCAGAATACTTTTCTTCTTTCTCTCTATAGTTTCTCTCTCTAGAGTTTCAGTGAATTCGTAAGAAATAATGAAGGAATGAGCTTCTATTTATAGGAGAATGGACTGAATAGTAATTAATTAATGAACGGTCCAGATTGATTTACTTTTAAACGGACGGTCCATATTGGTTTACTATTAAAACTTAAAGTAATGGTCCATACTAATTTACTATTAAAACTTTAAACCATCGATCCATATTGATTCACTATTATAACTTTCCACCAACGGTCCGTATTGATTTATTATTATATCTTCAACCAACGGCCTGAAAAATTAGCACATCTCCTCATGGAATAATATTGTACCCAAAAATGATTTGGACCGAAAAGAAATATATCTTACGGGTGAATAGTACCCCGTAAATAGTAACTCATGAATAGTAACTCATGAGTAGTAACTCGTGAATAGTAACCCGTGTATAGTAACTCGTGAATAGTACTCCGACACGAAAAGTGCCCCGAATACCCGATTGAACAATATAACTTCCAGACATCAATTATTATCGAAACAAATGTCGATTTCCACTGACACAAATAATTCCAACACAATGGAACTATAAAATTCATCTTTAATCAACACAAACTTATTCATCATAAATATTATAATTCACAATAATTAACAACCAGGTCGTTCCCAGGAAAGATGGGGCTTCCCGATAAGGATTTCTCCTTATTGGCGCGCAATTAGGTGACCAAACCTCTCCTTGACAGAACTTCTAGACATTGTCAATATTGCAAATGATAATATGAATAACTTTGTCGTCGCAGTTATTGATTTAATAATATATCATATTATACAGATGATACTGTAACAATAATTGAATCAATAATATGAGAGATATAATGCAACAATTATTGTTGCAATAATTGAGTATAACTGAGTGACTTCTTACGTAAGCATCAATAATCAATACCGTGTGCTACTATGCAACCACGCGTATTACTGTACTTTTACTACCGGGTAGTTCAAAAGTTTTAACGGTAACACTTTCGTCATTATTTTTATAAAAAGATAATTCTTTCGTTTTCTAACTACGACAATACTTCCGTTGTGGGGTCCACCAATGATTGTGCCGTCGTACGGATATTCCCCGACCAAACGAATATTTTATAACAACTTGCATACTTTGCAAAATTTATAAATATTACCCACAACTATAACCTTATATCAATCCACACCATAATATTAAAAAATATTTCGAGAAATTTAAATCTTTATTCATAAAATTTGGGGTCTCACATAAACTATCCTAAACATGATTGCTAACATATTCAACCACTTTGCACAATTTAACAACAACTACAACTATTTTAATTCCTTAATTTTTATGTTTTCTCATGAAAACTCCATTTTTTATAGTCTGTCCAGAAATCGTCACTGTGAACTCATTTCTTGACCAAATCATTCCATTTAATTTACGTTATGATCATATCTCAATGAACTATAATGTGCAAGCATCAATTTATAGTTTTATACACAAATTGGACAAGAAATTTGGTACATTCTATGGCTATATTATAGGAACACAAAACACTGTGATTTTCCGTTTCTTCCTCAACCCAATTTCTCATGAATTTGATCACTGATACAACACGCATACAAGATAATTAACAGATTCTACAACATAATACACACCACTTACATGACGCTTGAATAACAAATCCACAAAAACCAGTTTACAGAGAATAGAAAATCACAAGTCTGAGAATTAGAATTAGTTATACCTTAATCTTCTTGATTATAGACTAGCAAGATGGTGAGTCTTCTCCTTCTCTTGGCAAACTCACAGAGATTATTCTCTCAATTCCTCACTCTCAACACTCTGTAATTCTCTCTTCCTCCGTTATCTAGCAAGCCTTAGAAAATAAAATAGACGCGTAGGAATAATATAACTGGCCTCCCACAAACGTCAGGTTGAAAAACAAAAAGGTAGCGTCAGTTGAATAATGCCAAAGGCCATAAAGCCTTGTTTGGCTACCACAATACTCCCAAACTAGTTTATTATTATATTATTTATATTATATAGTTTTATGTCACACTTTTAGTAGATTAATTTAAATAACTTAGTCTAGCTAATTTAAATAACTCATAATAATAATAAAATTCTTATTATCATATACCTTATAATTAATTAATAATTATATATCTAATTTAATTAATAAATTAGACACATCACTATATTTAATTTATTTATTTTCTTTAAATTAAACAATTTATTTAATTTAATTAATTTCTTAAATATTAAGCATTTGATTTAATTTAATTATCTCCTTAAATTAAATCCAACAAATAAATTTATCATACTCGATTCAATTAACATTAATTAATTTAGCTACTAAATTAATTCATGACAATTCATCAAATATTTATTTTTCTCAATAAATACATTATTTTAAATATTTATTTAATTCCATAAATATTTAAATTAAATTACAAATTTCTCGATCGTTACATACGATGTACCGGACATACCCACCATGAGAATTATATGTGGAGCATTATACGAAGTTTCATTTGCAATTCTCATAGTGACAATAATGTAATGATCCTCTGACCTGAAATCACTATATTACTACACAAGAATTTATGTACTTTGATATCATCAAAGGTCACCTTTAATATAGTGGACTATAAAGGTGATTATTAGGTACATCGTGAATCGTGTGAAGAATATGAGTGATCTAGATGGAATTTAACCCTCCTATATAATAGGGGTGATATACATAGGCCTCTTGATTGAGTAGGACTATAAAATGCATGGTCATGCTCAAATAGTGATTTGTTTCATATAGTCTACTCATTGATCAAGAAAATTCAGATTAAATTATGAAGAGTATGTCACATTCCATGACTCGAGTTTAATCTAGGATGTTAAGGTTAAAATGATTAAATTACATTGAAACATTGGTCACGAAAAAGGTTGCATTGAATCATCGATCTTATTATTACTTGGGTAGCAGTGATGCATTACTAGATGTCGCTCACTATTTATAATTTTATAATATAATTTAAAATTATTGACAACGTAATAATAATCTATAGGGTCATATACATAGAACGTAATTTAAAATGGAATTAATTTAAATTGTAAGGACGATTTAAATATATCAATATGACTGCTAGTATTTAAATCACGAATTTAAATGAAAAGGATAATATATATATATATATATATATATATATGGATTTTAATTAGATTAGGTTTTGATTAATTCCTTCTAACTGCTATATATAAGATATATCAGCCATTTAGGAAGGATAATCATAACCTAAAACCCTAACCACTCTTAGAGAGAGACTAGAGAGAAATAATTTTGAGATCCTCATCCTTGATGGCTAGTACCGCGGTTCCATTTACTGCAGATCATATGACGATTCGCGGGGCGTTCGTGTGGATACCATAGAGGCGCGGTTCGTTTGGATTGCGCTGGAGATTCGATCGTATTAATTTCACCTTCAATAATCGGTATAAATTTCTAACCACTGAATTAATATGGGTTTCGCATGGATCCTATTTTAGGGTTTTGAAATTGCACTTTAAATAGTTTAATTTTTACTGCGTTTTATGTGCCGAAACCCAACAAATCTTGCACTAAAAGCTACACTCAAAGTATTCTTATACTCAAGAGAAATACTCACAATACTATAGAATAAGAAATTTTGATATTGTAATGGTGTGTTTAGGAAGGAGGGGTAACCTTCCTTTTATAGTGCAATGGAGGGAGAAAAATTAAGCAGGTTGCCTAATTCCAGCCTAACTTATTCGTATAACTTCTCATTTTCTTCCTTGCCTAACCTATCAATTCTCAATTGGCGAGGCCCACCATTTGGAACAAAATCTGCAGGAAAGATGGCCATTCACCAAAAAAAGGACAAAGCATATATATGTAGGAAACTTTTTCCATCCACCTATTAGTATGGAAAAAGAGAAGTACACGAGAAATTTTCCAATTTAAATTGCTAACCTCCACTCCACTTTTATTCATATGCTAAAAATTATATATTATTATAATAATATTACCAAAAAATTATACTATTATATTATCACATTATACTATTATAATGTAATTTTATAATAATATATTTGAATGAATATTTTATTGGAGATGATAATTTCCAAACTTTCAACAAATACTTCATGCTAAATTCCTTCATTTATATCAAAATTGAACCAATATCCACCACATAATAATTATTCACAATTAATATTATAAGCTCACAATATTAACAACCATATCATTCCCAAGAAAGAATGGGTTTTCCAATAAGGATTTATCCTTATTGGCGCGCAATTATATAACCTAACCCATTTTCTCAACAAAATTTTTTAGACATTGCCAATAATGCTAACTAATAATATGAATAATTATTTCATGTTAATTATTGATTTAATAATATAAAATATTATGCAGATGATAATGTGACAAAAATTGAATCAAAAATATGAGGTACTATGCAACAATTATTGTGGCAATTATTGAATGAAACTGAGTAACTTCTTACGTAAGAATCAATAATCATAGATATTGTGCAATACAGTGTGCTACTGTGCAACCACGCGTATTACTGTACTTTTATCACCGGATATTTCAACAGTTAACGATAAAATTTTTGTCGTTATTTTTATAAAAAGGTTATTTCTGTCGCTTTCTATATCCGACAGTTATTCTGTTATGTGGTCCACCAATGATTGCGCCGTCGTACATATATTCCCTGACAAACAGAATATTCCCCGACCAAATTAATATTATATGACAACTTGCTTACTTTACAAAATTTGCACATTTCACTCATAACTAAAGCATAATATCAAATCAACACCTTATTATTCAAAATAATAATTAGAGAAATTAAATATTTATTCATAAAATGTTGGGGTCTTACACTTATAGACTTTTTCAACAGACTCGTCAAATGCAACATGATTAATTTTAAGTATAGACTCATACTTTTTAGACTCCTCACATTGGCTTGACTCAAATTGTGAAGAATTGAATACATATTTTTCATTTTCCTCATCATTTTCATAACCATCAAGATTTTCAAAATTAACATCAAAGTTACTAGAAAATTCACCCACTTCTTGTTCATTTATTATGGTGGTTAATCGACTTATTTGAATTTCTAGACGAGATATAATGCTAAATTGATTTTCCTTCCATAGTTTTCTCTAAGGCACTAAGTCTTTCCTCTTCTTCATTTGATTATTTTTGTGGATATTGAGGTTCTGCATCCAAATATGGATATGGATATGGATATAAACTTAGATAAGGATTTTCATAAGTTGGAAAATTTTGATTTACTTAGTGTGCATTAAAATTTTTATAAGGTTCTTGAGACCAAGCAAAATTATTATTTCAACTATAATAAAAATCCATCTTTTCACCAATCTCACAAAATAAATATGCAACTAACCACGAAAGTCACAAAAAAATATAAATAAAAAACTATAAATTAAAATTCTAATTCTAATTCTACGGTTAACCTAAATAAAATCTAGACAGCTCATAACTGTTCCAAGTTACACCGCAAGGTTCACCAAATTTGAAATTAATCGCACCACTAGCCAGGTAAGCGTAAGAAAGGTGGGAGTCTCTCCGTAGGTACGGTGACTAATTGAATAACCACACGTTCTTTAGGCGTTTGCCTTTTGAACCACTTGCCTAGAAACCAGTAATTTGATTAATTTAAAATTTAGACTTCTCTTGAAGTTTCTTGTCCTAATTGAGCTCGAGAGTACTAAGGGCCAACGTATACTTGATTTTATTAAGGCAATGTTATGCAAGTTGGGTTGTTTGTGGGCTAAGGAAGGGAGATGAAATCCCCACCTTATCTTGTTACAAGTTGTACCCTTAATGTTATATAAAATATGAAAATGCACAAATAAAATAAAATAAAACTATAAACAAATAAAATGTCCTCAAATATGTGAATTACGAAAGAAAAAGATATTTTGACGCATCTCAATCTTCCAGCGATCACCACAGTTTATATTTGACAAAAAATAAAAAAATAAAAACCTAAACAGGATGTACTCTACGTGAGTGAGTGCATGAATGCGACAATTTATTTTCTAACTAGGAAAAAAAAGTAAGCTAATATTTTTTTTGAGTTAAAATACAAAATACCAAGAAAAGCGCAGCAATAATCATGTCTTTCCGCACCGTTGATCCTCTTCGATAATCCTGAAAAATAAAATAAAAATATTATTAAAAAAAACTAATCTGAATAAATAAAAATTAAGGAATATAAAATTAAGTCTAGTCCCCAGCAACGGCGCCAAAAACATGATATGATAAAAATATGTATGTTGAGATTTCGGCACATAAAACACAGTGGAATTTAAAATTTTCAAACACAATTCCGACACCCTAAAACAGGATCCATGCTAAAACATATTAATTCAGTGGTTATGATTATATACCAATTATAGAATATTTTGAAACGGCTTCGAATCTCCAACGCAATCCAAAATAACTGCATCTCTACGGTATACACACGAACGCCCCACGAATCGTCACACGATCTACAATAAAAGGAGCCGCAGTAATAGCCACCGAGGATCAAGATTTTTGAAACTTTTTCTCTCTAGTCTCTCTCTAAGAGAGGCTAGGGTTTTTAGGTTTATGATAACATCCACAAAATGACTGATATATTGTATATATAGAAGTCCAAAAGAATTAATCAAAACCTAATTCAATTATAAAATCCGAATTTATATATATTATATCTTAATTAAGTCTTACTTAATTAATATACATATATACAAATTATCCTATTAATTTAAATTCGAAATTTAAATACTATCAATTATATTGACATATTTAATCCTTACAATTTAAATTAATTCTCTTTAAATTATGTTCTAAGTGTGTGATCATATAGGTTATTATTACGTTGGCAATAATTTTAAAATCATATTATAAAATTATAAACAGTGAGTGACATCTAGTAATACATCACTGCTACCCAAGTAATAATAAGATCGGTGATTCGATGCAACCTTTTCGTGACCAATGTTTAAATGTAATTTAATCATTTTAACATTGACATCCTAGTTTAAACTCGAGTAATGGAATGTGTCATATTCTTCATAATTTAATATGAGTTTTCTTGATCAATTAGTAGACTATATGAAACAAATCACAATTTGAGTATGGAGATACATTTCATAGTCTTACTCGATCAAGAGGCCTATGGATATCACCCCGTTAAATTCCATCTAGATCAATCATATTCCTCAAACGATTCATAATGTACCCAATAATCACCTTTTTTATTCACCCTATTAAATGTGACTTTTGATGATAAATTCCACTGTAGTTATATAGTGATGATAGATATTTCTACCGTTTGTTGTTAATTTTAATATTGAATTCTAAATTCCAATAAATTTTATTCAACTAAAAACGAATCTTTCAGTTGAAACAGTTTCACCTTCTTCTTTTTTTGATCTTTCTTTAAAACACACACAACTTACAAAATTGAAGAACACAAATTAGAGCAAATCAGAGCTACAAGTATACGAAAAATCAAATCATTAAATCACAAACATGTAATTCTTAAAGATAAAAATCAAAATTCAATTAATTTCTACTCAAATTCAACAAAATCAAACAAACCTTCAATAATCACAGCATAAATTTTCACGTCAAAGGCAGAAACAAATTCGCAAGTGAGAAAATTATCTGTGAATAACAAGGGAACAAGTAGATAAGATTTGGAGCCAAATCCCCATTATAAATACCCCACATAATTACATCTCCTTCGTACCTTCAATCAATCATTAATATTCTCTCCGTTTTGCTTTTTTATACATATACAATATACATATATACTCACACATACATCGGCAGCTGCCTTCTGTTGATTTTTTTTTTACGAAATTAAATTGGTTTTTTTAAAAATAAATAAAATTAAGATCTTCTTTATGATTTTATGCAAAATAACAAATATATATATACCATATATCTAAATTAGGTTTGAAAATATAATATTCAAAATAAATATTAATTATAATTAATTTGACTAAATAATTATAATTGCACTTCAGTCCAGAAATTAATTAAATAAACTATTTACTAATAAATTGCAAATATTTCCTTTATAAATGTACATAAATATTTCAAAATCAATTAATATAATTTCGATAAATTTAAACTAATTTCGTAAGTTCGTAATTTATCTCTATTTGATCATAAATTGATTTAATAATTAAATCAATCCTTTTAATAATTATTATTAAAAGACACGGCCAAGATTTTATGTTCAGTGATATATTATATAATGAAAAATGAAATAGATTTTTTGACAATAATAATGTTCATAATATTAATTAAATATATTAATTAACATTTCAATTTATTAATTAACACAATGTAATCTCACAAATAACAATATTAAGTCCATTATTATTTCAAAATTATAAAATTTCACAAAATACTAGTATTTATGTAAAAATATTTTATAAATCAAATATTATCACATTATCTGTTTAATGCTCACCATTAATGCACTAGTACTTTAACTAAAATCCTACTTTCATGATCAAGATAAATCATCTCTATTAAAGTATTATAACTTACATGATAATATCTCCAAATCATCCTAGGTTATAAACCATTATTTCTTTATTTATATATTATATATAATTTATATCTTTTGTGTATAACATTTATTTATACACAATATAAACCATAACATATATAACTTGGAGATTTATATAAACAAACTAAATGCCCATTTAATGAATGATGTATTTTTATTAATAAATAAATGTCGAACATAAATAAAAAAAATATATTACATAAATAGATAAATATGATTTTTATAGCAAAATTTCAACACCCTCATGATCAGGATTACAATATGACTCATTGATTAGTTACATGTGCAAGGAGGGAACGAACCTAGAATTGTTAATTGGGAGAAAAATTCGAGGGTGTTTATGGCCGGTTAATTCTCTCCACGCTTCCATCTCCAGAAATATAATTTCTCTTAATTTTGGTCGGAATCTGAATTTGAGAACTATATTGTATAAAATCAAATACTTTAGTAGATTATAAGTCAAAATATTTTAGGGGTCGAATTATAAATTTAATAATATTTAATGTAAAGAAATGTAACATTTATTCTTCATAATAGAGCCCCTCCTCACATCCTTCAAGTAATGACATATTCACACTCCAAAAATAAAATCGGATAGAGAGGAGTAGAATTTAGTCTTACTCCAATATCTTAACATAAAATTTAATAAACTTAAAAAGCACCCAAATTCTAAATTAATTAATATAGTAAAAGAAAAATAGAAATCTAACATGGTAGGTATGATATTTATATTTCATACACATGTCAACAATTGTGACTTTATAATGAAAGTTGGTGGGTTTAGAAAAGGCGGATTTGATGACACTTTTGTTTTGCATGTTTAGTCTACGTTCCGTTGATACGTTTCCCATTGCATGACAAAACTCCTATAACATATACTCTCACTTTTAAAATTAATGATATAATTTAATTTTTGAGATTAAACGATGATATTAAATTTTAAATTAATATAAATTTATTTAATTTTAAGTGATATAATTATTGTATAGTATATAAAAAAATTATTAATCATAAAATGTATTTCATTTTAAACTATTATAAGTCATACCAATTTTAAAATTTAATATGTCATTGTTTGATCTTAAAGGTCAAATTATATCTCTAATTTTAGAACGGACAAAGTATATTTCTTACGTGAAGAGTGTACTTTCTACATAATTGTTATTTTAAAAATCCACATTTTTTAAATTAGTACTAATACTTTCGTGACTAAAAAATAGTTATTAAGAATGCACACAAAATGACATGATCGGTTGTGATTGATCATAATTGTAATTCTGTAATTAAGCACACCTAGAGGGGGGTGAATAGGTGTAAATACTTAGAAGTGATCTACAACGACCAATTTTCAAAGTTAACTATAGCAGACTGTAATCGGACGGTCTTACCCTGTCCGTATTAGTTATATTCTTAACTGTTAAAAACGGACAGCTAATACCTGTCCGTATTAGTATAAAATTTCTCCAACTAAAACCAAAATCGGTAGAATATAAAGCTTAAAAACAGAAACACGAAAAATAAAGCACACCGAGATTTTTTACGTGGTTCAGCCCCTATCCTCTAGTCTAGTAGCCTAATCCACGTCCAATCCCAACTAGGATTGGAGACTCTTTTTATTAAACTTAATTTTTAATTAAATACAATAAAAAGACTCCCTGTTCAAATAAGCTTTCCGCTGTAATGGACACCTCTGCCCCATTTGCACTACTGCAACCTTTCTCACCACTGAGACCTTTGCACCTCTGCAACCTTGAAAACTTCCTTTGAACAGATCCTATCTACTTCGAGATAGACCAAGCCACACACGGCTTACACTCGGAATAAAGATTTTGTTTACACGAAGTATCAATGTTCCAGCACTAAACAATTTAAGAACAATACAAATATATCGCTGGAAAAACTTAGAAATGCTATTGGATAAATAATATAAGATTGATTGAAGCTTTTCCAAGTCGTGTCTTCAAATGCCGTGAAGGATGAAATATATAGTAGAGCTTCCAACGGCTATGTGAAAAACTGATCCTATTAATTTCTCAATCACAGATCATAAAATCAGCAACTAATATTTAAAGCAACGGATATATTGTTTTCCTTGATAAGCTCATTTAGAAGATATGATATTATACTAAGCAGCTGATATGAAGGGATAAAAGATATGCAAGATAAGGTTGTTAGCAATTTAGAACAGTTACCTTTTTAAGCTTCTAATTCAAATTTGAATTAACTTAACAGTTAATCAAATTTATTCTCACTGAGATGAGAGATTCCAGCAATCACGTAATTTAGATGGACTAATATATTTGAATATTATAACCACCCATAATCCATGCATATTATATAATATTATATCCTGGCCATTAAGTTATGTTCACATATACAACCATATAATATTATTCAAATGCCCATAATATAATTCTCATGCAAAATATATTATTTCCATGCAAAACATATTATTTCCATGCAAAACATATTATCATCATTAAAACATAAACATATAAACCAACAATAATCACTAGGCCAACACTGATAAATTATTAACTAATTATATTTTGTTTCATCATTTTGTATGATTATTTTGTTGCCATACATACACACACATTGGCGCGATTTCGGTTTTATGCGTGCGATTTTGGTTAGTAACCAAATCGAAACTGTAAATTTAGTTTTTCAACTCACCTAAAATCGTCATATACGCCGAAACCGTTAGTACAATTTTAATTGGTACGGTTTGTACTGTTTTTAGTGCGATTTCGATTTTAATTTGATTCATTGCTCAGTCTTAAGTAGTTATTAGATATTAAACCGAATTTAGACCCATGATGCCCATTAATGTTTAGGGTCCCGTACTGTCCGGTGCGCCCCGACTCCCATTTAAAATATATAACTGGGGCCATGAGTGGGCTTGTATATACAAAATCGGTCAGTCTTTAAAGCGAACCTTAAAGAGCGAACCAAAGACGAACCATCGTATTTGGTGTCTATGACGACGGTTCGATCCGTCGCCATAGCCATGTAGTCTTTGGCGACGGGTCGAACCGTCGCCATAGACACCAAAGACGACGGTTCGTCTTTGGTTCGTTTTTTAAAATTCGCTTTAGAGCCTCTCTGTATACAAAGTAACTTTATAATTTTAAAATAAAAATATATTTATAATTTTAAAATGAATAATAACTCTAATTGTGATATGGAGGGAGAATATATTTTCTTACCACCGCATCTCACAGTAAGAGTTTTATTTGAATCTTAATATTTATAACTAGAATTTATTTGCTCTAATGTGGTGCCATGGCCTTGAAATCTTTGTGATGATCATATGCAGGCAGTGAGTAGTGGAGTAAGAAATCAGTGCCACTTATCATCAGAGAAAATTTGTGATCTTCACCATATACTCCCGAGCTCTAAAGAGAGCCATAATTCCTCCTACTTTATAGATAATTTATAATTTTAAAAACTAAGTACAGATATACTAAATAAAATAAAAAATAGTTGTCAACTCTATTGTCAAAATTTTAAACCTTATATTTATTTTTATATGAATAAAATAACAAGTGCTAGCAAAAAAAATTGAAAAGTCCCAAAATATAAACTAGAAAATGATTTTCCACATCATTTTTTTATATTTCCACACGTAGAGCCCACGTATTAGCTGACGTGTCAAATTTGTATTAGTATTACGGGCCCTACGTGTGGAAATATAAAAAAATGATGTGAAAATATAAGTTCCGTATTTTAATTAGATATATATATATATATATATATTTTTCTTTTAATTTGTTCTAAAATTAGAAAAATATTTTTATTTCAAGACGATAAAATGACATGATATTTTTAATTTATCACGAAATATGTATTATTATTATATCTAGTATCAGACTCATAATCATCAAGGATAGATTTGAGGAAATAAAATTATTCTAAATAACAACAAATAGTACATCAACAACAACAAATAGTTTATTTTTATTCCTCGTATTTTTTAAATAATTTATAATTTTAAAAACTAAGTAGAGATATACTAAATAACAACAAATAGTACAGAGATATTGAGTACAGAAATGTCAAAATTTTAAACCTTATATTTATTTTTATATTAATAAAATACCATGTGAATTAGAAAAAAATATATAAACTAGAAAACTTTCATTATAGTACAAAATGATTAAAAATATATATTATAGTCACATTTTTGTGTAAGTACAAAGAGATCTAATTAGTCTGTATATACTTTCGCGTTTTAAAATTAGATATACATTTTTTTTATTTAATTTATTTTAAAATTAGAGAAATATTTTTATTGTAAGACAATAAAATAATATAATATTCTTAATTTGTCATTATATATTTATTAACCAAATAAAAAAATTCTTACAAATCATCGATACATCTATAATTTTAAAAGACGATGTAATAATTTTTGGAAGTAAATTTTCAAGGATGTAGTTCTTATTATTGGTAAAATTCTACATTGTCTATTATGAAAAATGAACTATGTTACTTATTTCAATAATGTGGTAATGCTAGCTTATGGGCTGAAATTAATTTATTACTCTTAAATAACATATAATTAAATATGCATTTTTTTCTAGCCTTTATATGCTTACTTGTAGGCTAAAAGTCACCCCAACCTTAAACCCAAATAGCTATATTAAAGATAAAAATTTGACACAATTAATATTATTTATTAATTTAACATGTTTCAAACAATAATATAGGTTACAATTTGCGTGAAATACAAAAAAATTGGGCGGTTAGGGCATCAAATTAAGTTCAATTTATTATATATATATATACATATATATATATATATATATATATATATATATATATAGTCCGGATCCAATCCGGGATCCCGGGCTCTATAAAATCCGGACCATTTTTTTTTTTTGCTTTTTTTTTGAAATAACTAAAAAAAATTATGGAATTGGAATTTTTACATAATACAGTGTTTTTGGTGTGATTTGGATGCCTATACCAAAACATTTCTGTACAGTTTGGGCAGACTGTACATACATTGGTTGGTATAGGTATTAAAAACACACCCAAAACACTGTATTATGTAAAAATTTCAATTCCATAATTTATTTATTTTTAGTTGTTTCAAAAAAAAAGCAAAAAAAAAAAAGAGAGGTTCTTAGGGAGGTTCTCTGACGTCCTCTTGGGGAGCCTCCGATCCTTCTCTGCCGACTACATATCGTACCAGCTGTCCATTCTGCACGTTCTTTTCAATCAGATCTTTCAAGTTGATGCATTCGTTGGTCGTGTGGCCTCGACTCTGGTGGTACGCACAGTACTTGTCCCGACCTCTTTTCCCCGGTTTGGTGACTGTTTGGCATGGTTCGAAAAAGGGCTTGCTACGTATCTCCTCCAGTATCTTGGCCCGATCTGTAGTGAGTGCAGTGTACACTTTGTTGACATTTTTGTTTGGGAAGGGTGGCCTTCCACTGCCAGACCCTCCTCCATTATAATTCCTCTTACTATAGCTGTCCGACCTGCCTTGGACGTCGGACTTCTGATAATTCTGTTTGTCCCGATCTCTGGATTTGTCGTATGATTGGGACTTTGGTTTGAAGTTCCCCATTGCTTCCTCAACTGCTATATGACCCTCGGCCCTGTGGAATGCCTCTGTTAAGTCCGCCGGAGGGTTAATCACCAGATCCTTCATCAGCTTTTTAGATTTTCCGATGTCTAGCCCGGTTGTGAAGAATCCCAAGGCCTGTGGGGAGTTCAACTCTGCCACCGACCCCACAGCCTCTCGGAACCTTTTAACATACTGCCCCAGGCTCTCATCGGGTTTCTGCCTGACCTGCATGAGGGATGCTGTGATCTTTCCCCGTCTCTTGTTACTCCCGAACCGAGCATGAAACTTTTCTCGAAGGTCCCTCCACGAGCTTATTGACCCTGATGCCAGGGTTCCCATCCATTCTCGGGCACTCTTCTTCAGGGTGGTGGCGAACATGTGACACTTGGCCGCATCAGAATGGCCGTAGTATGTCATTAACCTATCATATCCATCGGAGTGGTCATAAGGATCTCCCAGCCCGTCGTAAGTCTCCATTGGGGGCATCTTCTTTTTGGGGTCGGCGATCTCCCGATTAATTTTCGCAGAAAAGGGGGACCCTACACAGGTCGAAGGTTCTCCTGTCGAGCTTTTTGCCATTAGAAGTTTTTCCAGCTCAGCCACCCTTCGGACGAGGGGGTCGGACTCTCCTTCATGAGGGGACGATCGGGGTCTGTCCCTCTCACGTTCGGGTATCTCGTCTCCCTTCTTTCCCGAATGGCCTGGGTGTTCTGATCGGCGTCCTGCTGAACGGCTCCTCCTCCGGCTCCGGCCGTCCCTCGAACGACTCCGGTGTCTGCTCCTCTCCGTACCAGCCCCTCGCCTACGGGGAGACCGCGACCTGCTATGGTGCCTAAGCCTCTTGGAGGATGCCTCCTGTTCCCCGGCCATGTTAGCCATCTGTAGTTCGAGTTCCTCCTGTTGGAGACGTAGGGCCGTCATGGCATCTTTGTTTTGCTGCATCTTTTTCTGCAGGATGAATTCTCTTTGATCTCGACTACCTAATGTACGACTCTTTTCATGCACCTCCAACGCCTGTGGGTTAGCTTCGCCCATCCGACTAGCCTGGTTGGGGGTATGTTGGCTTTCATGAAAGAGCCGCCTCCGAGGGGAGCCAGCCGACTCCCTATGATCGTCCTGGATTCTGGAACCCAGTCTGTCCTTCACCAACCCTCTCACCTGAGTGGTCTGGTGCGACTTGGCCTTTTCCCGGTCGGAAACTGCATATTCCACACTCGTCATCGTTTCTCGCCGGAAAAGAATCTGATTGTGATTGTTTACGCACTAAAGCCCTCCTTCTAGCGCCAATGTTAACGCCAAGTTTCGCCGGCACGTCCAATCACAGAATCCACGCGCTAGAACCTGCACAGTAACAGATCACACAGAAGCTTGACGGCTTGTGCCGCCGGGGGATAGCTCCGGTGTGAGAATGAGTACAGGCCGTTACAAGGGTAAACAATGGAGGCTAAGTGTTTAGTGCTCAAAAGTAGGTATTACCTCATAATGTTAACATAGGCCTTGTATTTATAGAGCTCACCACCTTAGAATCCTTCTCCCAGTCGGATTAGGACTCCTAGTGCATGGTAGTTACCATAACTTGGGTCCAACACAATCTCCTTAAAAGGTGCAAGTAGAATCCAATCTTACCACTACCTTTGGATTCACCGTATTATACATATGAATAGATGCTCGGACTCTGCACGCAGGAGAGCCCACTGCGCAGGCCCAAACGGTCCTATTATCTGGTCTGGGCTTCGGCCCAAAGGACTCGAAGGCCCGACCCCTCATCATCACAAGAATGGGTTCGGCCCTGACCCCGAAGGACTCATATGCCGACCCGAACACCTATAACACCTTCATGGGCTTCATCCTATCGGTCTATCAAACCCTTCTGCCAGAAAGCCTTCGGTCCAGATGGAGGTCGGTAAAACGCTCCCGAACAACTCTTATTGTGATATGGAGGGAGAATATATTTTCTTACCACCGCATCTCACAGTAAGAGTTTTATTTGAATCTTAATATTTATAACTAGAATTTATTTGCTCTAATGTGGTGTCATGGCCTTGAAATCCTTGTGATGATCATATGTAGGCAGTGAGTAGTGGAGTAAGAAATCAGTGCCACTTATCATCAGAGAAAATTTGTGATCTTCACCATATACTCGAACCCATCCACCATAACTCCCGAGCTCTAAAGAGAGCCATAATTCCTCCTACTTTATAGATAACTAGCTGGGTCCCGTGTCTCCGGCACTGTATGGACGGTGGAATTTATCTCAAACTTTGAACGGCCCAGATGATTTATTAATTATTTGTATTTTATTAGATAGATGGACGGTGAGATTTATCTCAAACTTTGAACGGCCCAGATGATTTATTGAGTGAGCGGAAAATTCAAAATCATTTGTATTTTATTAGATAGATTTATAATTTTAAAAACTAAGTACAGATATACTAAATTAAAAAAAAATAGTTGTCAACTCTATTAGCTGATATACTAAATTTTAAAAACTAAGTACAGATATACTAAATTGAAAAGTCCCAAAATATAAACTAGAAAATGATTTTCCACATCATTTTTTTATATTTTCACACGTAGAGCCCACGTATTAGCTGATGTTTCAAATTTTTATTAGTATTACGGGCCCTACGTGTGGAAATATAAAAAAATGATGTGAAAATATAAGTTCCGTATTTTAATTAGATATATATATTTTTCTTTTAATTTGTTCTAAAATTAGAAAAATATTTTTATTTCAAGACGATAAAATGACATGATATTTTTAATTTATCACGATATATGTATTATTATTATATCTAGTAACAGACTCATAATCATCAAGGATAGATTTGAGTAAATAAAATTATTCTAAATAACAACAAATAGTTTATTTTTATTCCTCGTATTTTTTAAATAATTTATAATTTTAATTTTAAATAGTACAGAGATATTGAGTACAGAAATGTCAAAATTTTAAACCTTATATTTATTTTTATATTAATAAAATATCATGTGAATTAGCAAAAAATATATAAACTAGAAAACTTTCATTATAGTACAAAATGATTAAAAATATATATTATAGTCACATTTTTGTGCAAGTACAAAGAGATCTAATTAGTATGTATATACTTTCGCGTTTTAAAATTAGATATACATTTTTTTATTAAATTTATTTTAAAATTAGAAAAATATTTTTATTGTAAGACAGTAAAATAATATGATATTCTTAATTTATCATTATATATTTATTAACCAAATAAAAAAAATTCTTACAAATCATCGATACATCTATAATTTTAAAAGACGATGTAATAATTTTTGGAAGTAAATTTTCAAGGATGTAGTTCTTATTATTGGTAAAATTCTACATTGTCTATTATGAAAAATGAACTATGTTACTTATTTCAATAATGTGGTAATGCTAGCTCATGGGCTGAAATTAATTTATTACTCTTAAATAACATATAATTAAATATGAATTTTTTTCTAGCCTTTATATGCTTACTTGTAGGCTAAAAGTCACCCCAACCTTAAACCCAAATAGCTATATTAAAGATAAAAATTTGACACAATTAATATTATTTATTAATTTAACATGTTTCAAACAATAATATAGGCTACAATTTGCGTGAAATACAAAAAAATTGGGCGGCTAGGGCATCAAATTAAGTTCAATTTATTTTATATATATATATATATATATATATATATATATATATATATATATATATATATATATATATAATGGCATTAGGATTGTTGTGCATGAAAACTGAAGATATGAGAGAATTGAGAAAGGAAGGTTCGAAGAAGGGGGTCATCAATTATTATTGAATTATTTGAATGATTGTATGTGTTATTACAATATTAGCCCTTTCTATGTAATTGAAAATAGGGGTGTAAGTCGAGCCAAGTAGTTCGGTACTCCACTTGAGATCGGCTCGAAAATATGATTTAAAACTCGAATTCGAAGTTGATCCGAGTCGAATATGATCCATACTCGTTTTCTGTTTATTGATACACGAGTCGAATTCGAGCATATCAGTGTTCGCTCAAATTAGGGTTCGAGTATTTTATTTTATTTTGAATCATACTCGATACCTACTCGATGGATCATATTCGAATATTGGTCTGATCCATGCTAGTAAACTAAATATGTGATATTTGTATCAATCTTTGTAATTTATAAAGTGTAGTATGAAATTATGTAAACTTGTAATTGAATAAATCAATGAATTAAATGCCAATTTTTATTATATTCTTTATAATTTTAATACATAAATAAAAGTGAAAAAGTTTTATATATAAATATTAGTTAAGTAACCAATTTAGTATGTAGTGGTTCAGTTTTAAGTGAAATGGTTCATATTCAAAACTCGATTTGAAGACTCGTGAGTAACTCGCTTTGTAAACGAGTCGAGTACTTACGAGTCGAGTAGGTCCGAGTAATGATCCGAATCGAATCTGGCACAAAATTATAAATCCCTTATTAAATCCGAGTCAAATTCGAGCTCAATTTTTTTGAGTCGAGCCAAATCTGAGCATGAAGGTTTTCACTGATATTCGACTCGTTTACATCCCTAATTGAAAGTGGGGAATAGCAAATTGGGAACAAATTGTGAGGGAGTGGTTAGCATGAAATGAATTTCATGGTAAGTTCACTTCATGCCCAATGCAGTGCTGACACGCAGGCGGGAGGGTGATCTCTCCGCCTGCGTGTCAATATTGTATTAGTCATAAAGTGAATTTACCATGAAGTTCACTTCACGTTAATCGGATCTAATTAAATTGTTCACAAAGTCTATCTCTATTCTAGTCATGATATGTTCCTCTTTGCTTCGGCCTCTATCTGATTCGGTATTTGCTTAATGTTGCTCGTACTCCGATATCTCAACATATAATAAAAAAAATTTATCAAACTTAGAAAGCGTATAAATTCTATAGTTTGCTCATACTCCAATATCTCTACATATAATAATAAGAATTTTTTTTATCAAACTTAAAAAGCCTATAAATTCTGTAGTTTTATCAAACTTAAAAACCTATAAATTCTACAGGTAATAAAAGAGAAGTAGAGATGCTAATTGATAAGTATGATAGGTAATAAAAGATAAATAAAAATACTACTACCTCCGTCTCCTAAACGATTGTCGTTTTAGAAGAAAAAATTTATTTCAATTTATTTTTATTACAACTTTCTAGGAGAATAAATTATTTATTTTTCTATATCACCCTTACCTTCTCTCATTGTCTCAAGAAATTCTCTTTCTTGTATTAATAGTTTTCAACTTCTTATAAAAGGATTGTGATGAAATTTCAAATAAATTTTAATTATTAAATGATAGTATTAAATGACTTTTTTAATTTGTATACAAAATTTTAAACGGCAATCTTTTAGTATCGGAGGTAGTAATCGGTTGGTATGATATTTATAATTCATTCGCGAGTGTATCATGAAAGTTGTTGGAAGTGGTTAGTATAAAGTTTATTTTTGGATAAGTAGGTCAATTGACTGTACTGACACCCAAACAAGATTTTATGTATGTCAGTATTCTATTGGTCAATTGATCAATTTATTATAAAATAAATTTCATGTTAACCGAATTTAAAGTTGTTGAATAAAAACACAGTGGAAATTGATGACACTTTTGCTTTGCATGTTTAGTCTACATCCAATTTAGCTTTACATGTTTAAGTATATATATATATATTTAATTAGTTGATTCGCTTGCTACTGTTTATATAATAAAGTTGTTAGGCAACATCATAAGTGCCCAAGATAATATATATATATATATATATATATATATATATATATATATATATATATATATATATATTTTAAATAATTATTCATTAGATATTAAGAATAATTCGTGAAAAATGATATTTCACGACTGAAATGAATAGTAGATGAGATTCTTATTTATATGGACGAGATCGTGTAAAAATAACAATTCTCGTAGTTTTTCTTTTATGAAAATAATAATTCTCATAATATGTAATCCCGCCGTCCATTATAAGTTATTTTAGACAAGTATTTTTGTCTCTTCTTAATATTTGTCGTTTGAGAATTTTAATTAAGTATTAATTTTTGGCAAAACTATGAATTTAGTCACTATAGTTGGCAAGTTTTACTTAATGCACAACTGAACTTTTAATTTTTTGAATTACCCCATTAAACAAATTAAAATTTATAACTGGATCAGTCTGTTAACTGAAGCTCAGTTCTGTTAAATTGAACGTTAACTTTTTTTTACGTGACTTTTTAAAAGAAAAGAAAAATGACTCAGCCACGATGACCCAATTCAAGGTGGATTACGCTGGAAAAGAAAAGTATTGTTAAACAAACTAAACCTCAAAGTTCAAAGAGAGAGAGAGAGAGCGAGTGAGACGATTGCGGTTCCAACATAGTCGAAGTTCATAGAGAGAGCGAGCAAAGAAGACGAAAGCGCAATTTGATCTGCTAGGGTTTTTTTATGCAAATCTCTGGCAAAGTCGAAGGTATGTATGGATTTGTGTTTAAATTTGGGCTACAAACTAGGGTTCCAACATATGATCGCCTCCCTTCTCTCTCCCGCTGCCTCCGCTCTCTCGCTGCAGCCGATTACGGCGCTGACAGAGTCCATCTCCACATCTTCATCGACCATTTTCGAAATGGGTCTAACGATTTGAATCTCAAACTGAGTGAATTGCGTCCAATCTTGGATTTTGTTGATGGATTTTTGTGGAAATTTGGGGATAAAATGGTTCATTATCGAACTGGAGGAATGTTGGGTTACAGGCGCGGTGGTTGGAGGCTTGGTGGCCGAGCTCCGACAATGAATTTGCCGTCGTTGTTGAGGATGATTTGGAGGTGTCGCCGTTATATTATAAGTTTTTGAAGGATTTGATTGTTAATTATTACTACAATGCTTCGAATTATAGTCCACTGATGTACATGGCATCTTTGCAGCGACCAAGGTTCGTCCCAAGTACCATTTTACTGATCTCTATTTTATATATGTATAATAAACTATGTAAAAATCCCTAATTTTTTCCTTTGATTTTGGCCGAATCAAGAAATCAGTGAGGCGAAAAGGAGTATAACCAGAAAATAATACATACCATATAAATAGAATCTTCTTCCCTTTGATTTTTGATTCTTGTGGAGACTTAAACTGATGCGAAAAAACTAGGATTATTTTCCACCCTTTTTGCAGCAATCAATGACGATCGACTAAGACAAGATGCTATTAACGTTCCTCTGGGTGTTCGAATGCTTTGAAGAGATGAAATTCAGCAATAACCCAAATTTCCCCCTGCTGATTTTGCGCGAATTGATCTCCAAGTTGGTTTTGGAGCACTAGATCCCTTGTTTGCAAAAACCAAATGCGTAAGTTTATAATGAAAGAGATGCTGAGTTGTTTTGCCTGGATAGTGGCTGAGTCATTTTTCTTTTCTTTTAAAAAGTCACGTAGGAAAAAGCTAACGTTCAATTTAACAAAATTGAGCTTCAGTTAACAGACTGATCCAATTGTAAAATTTTAATTTGTTTAATGGGGTAATTCAAAAAATTAAAAATTCAGTTGTGCATTAAGTAAAATTTGCCAACTATAGTGGCTAAATTCATAGTTTTGTCATTAATTTATTAGTTTCTAATATTACCCCATGTATTAAATATAATTTTGGTTCTTTCATTATTTCTTGCCCAATAAATAACACTCTTTTTTTAATACAAGGACAATATAAATAATTGATATTATATTTAATGTTATACAATCATTTTCTTAATACTCGTGCAGACTTTTAAAATGACTTATATGATACAGGCCGGCTAAGCAATTGATACAATGCAAAGGATCTCTTAATTATATATTGATACAATTGGGACTTCAAATTACAATAACTGATTATGATGTCGCGTTTCTTGAAATAGAGTTGTAAATACTCATTAAATAGCATCTCAAAAGACAAAAATTTATTGGGATCTAATTATTTTATACTTCCTCCGTCCCATAATTAGATTATTATTTTTAATTTATTTTAAAATTAAAATTTTATTTTTATTTTAAAATTATAAAGTGACTTGATAATTTTAATGGGAGTTGATTTGTAGCAAATGATGGCTAATGATCTACTACTACAACATCACTACTAACTTATTAACTGCTCTATCTGTTTCAAAATTAAAGATATATTTTGACTTTTTTGAATCAATTTGTGAAATTTTAAAATTCAAATTTGATATTAAATTATTTAGTTTTAATATAAATAAATATAACAATCGTAAACTAACAATAAATTAGTATTATTTAGCATCTTTGTTGATTCCAAAACTTGAACAAAATTATATCAATTTTGAGTTTTAGGATTTCACGAATTGATTTTAAAAAGTCAAAATGTATCTCTAATTTTAGAATGAAGACAGTAATATCAAGAGTACATTTGTGAAAAAGAAATATAATTTTTAAAAATTATCGATATATTTCTAATTTTAAAATACAGACAATCGTGCAATAGTTTTCAATTATTAAGTGCATTAAAGGACATGTATACTTCTTCATCAAGGTCACCATTCAAAAATGCATTGCAGACATCCAATTGATGTAAATGCCAACCACGCAAAGCTGCCACACTAAGTAAAACACGAATGTAACGACCCCAAAATAGGTCCATTCCATCCAACTCATTCTGAGTCGCCAAATACATGGTACGAAAAATAACTACAACTTTATTACAACAATTGTCGTGCAAAATACAACAACACATGCTGTGAGTTTGGATACAAATATATATCAACTGTGACTCATGTCCCAACCGTGGACATCACCTCATAATGACACCTTACATAAAGGTATAGTCGAAAACTGTTTTAGAAATTAGAATCTTTGGGAAGTGCTCAAAGAAACCTTCGTACATGGGAGGCCATGCATATAGGTTATGGTAGATATCATATGGCCACAGAATTATACTTGGTTGACCCAATAGACCCCAAAGAAAAATGAGAAGATTACTATTATATTCTTTCCGATGACGAGTCTTCTCTTGATATATCATTATCTCTATTGTCCCTAATTGGGAATTAAACTCCAAACAAATACCAAGATTATATAGGTAGTGCTTGTAAATATACTCAGCAAATGGATGAGCACAACCCTGTCTTATGATGACACGAGGTTGTATGTCATTAGACATCTTGTATGATAGTGGCAAAACACCCTTCCAAGTTAAATTCACCTCACCCTCAACATCTATAGACCACCGTTCTATTCCCTTGTTATCCCTCGCTCGACTCAGCTACACTTTTATTACCTGAAAGGAATTATGAAGCAAAATGGTGAGCACAACTAACTCAGTAAAGAATATCAAGACTAAAGATAAATAAATTATCAATAGCCTTCAACAGTAATAAATCAGAGATTTCAAACATATGGTAGATGATAAAGCTTTTCAACCATAGTTGCAGCAGAATGAGCAATCCATTAGAAGAGTCAAATAGACTATAAAGTCTATTATCTTCTCCATGTTAAAAGTCCACCAACAATGTTTTATTCCTGTAACATCAATCAACAATTCTTGTCCACAATCACATGTATAACTCATAATCGTAATTGTAGTTCTAAATTCCTTTTCTCATCCAGGACAAAGATAATTTTCATCACCTGAAACATCAAAGATCATGGTTATACTAAATCACAATTCATGTTCATAATCCTACTAATAAGTTCATCTTTGCACTACAGCCAAAGATATTCATCAACAAGTTATCTTTGCACTACAGGCCAAAGATATTCATCAACAAGTCATCTTTGTACTACAGGCCAAAGATATTTATCAGTTGGTCATGTTCTTCTAAACACATGTTCATCTTTGCACTACGGGCCAAAGATATTCATCAGAAATCATTCATCTTTGCACTATAGGCCAAAGATTTTCAGTTATATCATCATTTATGACTGAGGATGATGAAAAATATTTTTTAAAAAACGAATCCAGTGAAACAAAAGAACAAATATTAAGGATTCGTACTTTAAACAATTTCCGTTCAAAAATACTTCATAAATAACCAGAGTGGAGTAAAACTCAAGAATGAAGACCAAAACATAGATCCAATCAAAGATAGTATCCAGAATAGATATTTTGGACAAAAAGAAGAAATTTTATTTTTCGGTGAATAGTGCCGTATTCGTGAATAGTGCCGTATACGTGAATAGTAACTTTGACACCAAAAGATAGAAATTTCACAAAAAATATCATCACGTTTCGTGAATAGTACTCGTGAATAGTAACTCGTGAATAGTAACTCATAAATAGTAACTCGTGAATAGTAACTCCTAAATAGTAACTCGTGAATAGTAACTCATGAATAGTAACTCCGACATGAAAAAGTTCCAAATTTGATAAAAAGTTCAAACCTATATTTCAGCATAATGATATTGAAGAAATAATATCATTTATGAAGAAAATAATCTCCCTTACCTCAGAGAGAATAGTACTTCTGACTGGAATACTGGATATAGTGCTAAAAGAACTTGCACCGTATAGCAATACTCGAAGTACTAAAATACTCACAAAAATACGCTCGATATAATAAAGAGAGAAAGAGAAAGAAATCTTTAGTTTCTTGTGTGATTTTCAATTCTAACCTAAGCACCCTATTTATAGGAAAATGCTTAAAACACCAAAGCAGAAAATTTAATAGAATATTAATATATATATATATATATATATATATATATATATATATATATATTAAATTCCTACACACACTTGACTTCTGAATTTCAGCATCTAACAACACATGGGCCAACAATAAAAATGTTTTTCTAACAAAAAATATTTAAAACTTTCAAAAAAATGATAATCAATTAATCCGAAACTTTAATAATTCATAATAAATAGTCATTTTATCAGAAAATTCAAATCACGTGCCTTTTTATAGGAAATTCAATTCTCTACAACTTTACAGAAGAAAGTTTTTCCAAATTCCAAACAGAAATTGATCGAAATTCATAAATGGACGATTTTACAGGCTATAATCAAATTTCAGTCAAGAAATGGGTCCACCAACATGTTTAACATGTTTTAAACAACTTTTACAATAAAAATACTCCTCCTCATATACTCATATATCCCACATTCACTGTAAAAATATCACCATTATTATATTATAATAATATAATAAAATATTATTTTATCAGAAAAGATAAAATATCGATTTTCAACAATTGTCACTTTAAAAATTTTCTCCATCTATATCCACATAAAATGAATATTTTCCTTATCATATAAATCAATAATTAATTATTCATAAATAATATTACAGAATCACAATAATGACAACTAGGTCGTTCCTAGGAAAGAGGGGGCTTTCCAATAAAAATTTCTCCTTACTGGCGCGTAATTAGGTGACCAAACATCTCCTTAGACAGAACTTTCTAGACATTGTCAATAATATTTTCTAATAATATTATTAAGATAATATAAATTATTGCTTCGATAATAGAAAATATTGTGTAGTGACAATTATTGAAACAACAGTAATATAAAATATGAACGCAACAATTATTGAATAAATAAAATAAAATACTGAATAGTAACTACTATAACAATTATTGAGTAGTGCCTTCTTACGTAAGAATCAATAATTGGTGCAATACCGTGTGCTACTATGCAACAACGCGTATTACTGTGTTTTAACCACCGGGTATTCCAACAGTATTAACGGTAACAACTACGCTGTTATTTGTAAAAACTCAAATTTATCGCTTTCTTCATCCGACAGTTATCCGTTATGGGGCCCACAAATGGCTGCGCCGTCGTACAAATATTCCCCGACAAAAAGAATATTCCACGACCAAACGAATATTCCCCGACAACAATGAATATTTTTATAACCACTTGTGTATTTTGAAAAAAAATTCATATATCACCCTTAACTTTAACTTTTTTATCAATTTAACCATTTACTGAATAGTAATTATAAGAAAAAATTGAATACTTTTATTTCTTACTCTTACGTAAGAAGGCACTACTCAATCATTGTTACAGTAGTTACTGTTCAGTATTTTATTTTATTAATTCAATAATTGTTGCGTTGATCTTTTATATTACTGTTATTTCAATAATTGTCACTACACAATATTTTTCATTATCGAAACAATAATTCATATTATTTGAATAATATTATTAGAAAACATTATTGGCAATGTCTAAAAAATTCTGTCTAAGGAGAGGTTTGGTCACCTAATTGCGCGCCAGTAAGGAGAAATTATTATTAGAAAGCCCCATTTTTCCTAAGAACGGTCTGGTTGTCATTATTGTGATTCTGTAATATTATTTGTGAATAATTAATTATTGATTTATATGATAAGAAAAATATTCATTTTATGTGGATATAGATGGAGAAAATTTTTAAAGTAACAATTGTTGAAAATCTATATTTTATCTTTTCTGATAAAATAATATTTTATTATATTATTATAATATAATAATGGTGATATTTTTATAATGAATGTGGGATATATGAGTATATGAGGAGAAGTATTTTTATTGCAAAAGTTGTTTAAAACATGTTAAACATGTTGGTGGACCCATTTCTTGACTGAAATTTGATTATAGCCTGTAAAATCGTCCGTTTATGAATTTCGGTCAATTTCTGTTTGGAATTTGGAAAAACTTTCTTTTGCAAAGTTGTAGAGAATTGAATTTTCTATAAAAAAATACGAGATTCAAATTTTTTGGATAAAAGGGCTATTTATTATGAATTATTGAAGTTCCGGATTAATTGATTATCATTTTTTTGAAAGTTTTAAATATTTTTTGTTAGAAAAACGTTTTTATTGTAGGCCCATGTGTTGTTAGATGCTGAAATTTAGAAGTCAAGTTTGCGTACGAATTTAATATATATATATATATATATATATATATATTAATAATTTATTAAATTTTCTGTTTTGGTGTTCTAAGTATTTTCCTATAAATAGGGTGCTTAGGTTAGAATTGAAAATCACACCAGAAACTAAAGATTTCTCTCTCTTTCTCTCTCTATTATATCGAGCGTATTTTTGTGAGTATTTTAGTACTTCGAGTATTGCTATACGGTGCAAGTTCTTTTAGCACTATATCCAGTATTCCAGTCAGAAGTCCTATTCTTTCTGAGGTAAGAGAGATTATTTTCTTCATAAATGATATTATTTATTCAATATCATTATGCTGAAATATTGGTTTGAACTGTTTATCAAATTTAGAACTTTTTCATGTCGGGGTTACTATTCATGAGTTACTATTCACGAGTTACTATTCATGAGTTACTATTCACGAGTTACTATTCACGAGTACTATTCACGAAACGTGATGATATTTTTTGTGAAATATCTATCTTTTGGTGTCGGAATTACTATTCACATATACGACACTATTCACGAATACGGCACTATTCACCGATAAATGAAATTTCTTCTTTTTGTCCAAAATATCTATTCTGAATACTATCTTTGATTGGATCTATGTTTTGGTCTTCATTCTTGAATTTTACTCCACTCTGGTTATTTATGAAGTATTTTTGAACGGGAATTGTTTAAAGTATGAATCCTTAATATTTGTTCTTTTGTTTAACTGGATTCGTTTTCTTTAAAATATTTTTCATCATCCTCAGTCCTAAATGATGATATAACTGAATATCTTTGGCCTGTAGTGAAAAGATGAATGATTTCTGATGAATATCTTTGGCCCGTAGTGCAAAGATGAACAGGTGTTTAGATGAACATGGGCAACTGATAAATATCTTTGGCCTGTAGTGCAAAGATGACTTGTTGATGAATATCTTTGACCTGAAGTGCAAAGATGACTTGTTGATGAATATCTTTGGCCGTAGTGCAAAGATGAATTTATTAGTAGGATTATGAACATGAATTGTGATTTGGTATAACCATGATCTTTGATGTTTCGGGTGATGAAAATTATCTTTGTCCTGGATGAGAAAAGGAATTTAGAACTACAATTACGATTATGAGTTATACATGTGATTGTGCACAGGAATTGTTGATTGATGTTACAGGGATAAAATATTGTTGGTGGACTTTTAACATGGAGAAGATAATAGACTTTATAGTCTATTTGACTCTTCTAAAGGATTGCTCATTCCGCTGCAACTATGGTTGAAAAGCTTTATCATCTACCATATGTTCTAAATCTCTGATTTATTATTGTTGAAGGCTATTGATAATTTATTTATCTTTAGTCATGATATTCTTTACTGAGCTAGTTTATCCTTTTGCTTCACAATTCCTTTCAGGTAATAAAAGTGTAGCTGGGTCGAGCGGGGGATAACAAGGGAATAGAACGGTGGTCTATAGATGTTTAGGGTGAGGTGAATTTAACTTGGAAGGGTGTTTTGCCACTATCATACATGATATCTAATGACATACAACCTCGTGTCATCATAAGACATGGTTGTGCTCATCCACTTGCTGAGTTTATTTACAAGCACTACCTATATAATCTTGGTGTTTGTTTGGAGTTTAATTCCCAATTAGGGACAGTGGAGATAATGATATATCAAGAGAAGACTCATCATTGGGAAGAATATGATAGTAATCTTCTCATTTTTCTTTGGGGTTTATTGGGTCAACCAAGGATAATTTTGTGGCCATATGATATCTACCATAACCTATACGCATGGCCTCCCATGTACGAAGGTTTCCTTGAGCACTTCCCAAGGATTCTAATTTCTAAAACAGTTTTCGACTATACCTTTATGTAAGGTGTCATTATGAGGTGATGTCCACGGTTAGGACATGAGTCATAGTTCATATATATTTGTATCCAAACTCACAGCATATGTGTTGTTGTATTTTGCACGACAATTGTTGTAATAAAGTTGTAGTTGTTTTCCGTACCATGTATTTGGCGACTCAGAATGGGCTGGATGGAATGGACCTATTTTGGGGTCGTTACATTTTGTGTTCTTATGCTAGAGTGGGCTGCTCATATGGGATGGTAAGAATGGAAGGGCTATTTTGGGTGGCAGTGGGTCCATGAAAAGAAGATGGAGAAATGGGCTCCGACAAGGAGTTCATGTCAAAGTTTAAAAATGGTGAATTATTTAGCACTGAAATTTGTGGTGTGTCAGAGGTAATTGATGGTGCAGCGAATTGTGAGTGATGATGAAAAGGGAATAAGTCTTCAAAGAAGACAACATCCCGTGACACCATGCCCTTTTTCTGAGCAATGTCATAAACACGATACCCTTTTTGTCCATAAGGATATCCAAGGAAAATGCACTGAGATGCTCGATGATCAAACTTAGAAGGGTGTTGTGCATGAGTGGAAACAAAATATAAACAACCAATTATTCGTAGGTGTGAATAATTGGGAACTTTGTTGAACAACTTTTCATATGGAGTTTTTCCTTGGAAAAGAGGAGTGGGTGTTCGATTTATGAGGTATGCAGAAATGAGAATAGCATCCCCCCCAAAATCATTTAGGAAGACCAGCTTGAATGAGTAATGCACGTGCTATATTTAACAAATGCCTGTTTCCGTTCGGCGACTCCATTTTGTTGTGGTGTGTCCACACAACTAGTTTGATGAACAATGCCCTTGAGAGCATAGAAATTTTCAAGTTTAAATTCTAGCCCATTATCACTACGAAATTATTTTGACCTTGGAATTAAATTGGGTTTCAGCCATGTTAACAAACTTGACCAGAAATTCTCTGGTATCATATTTATGTTTCATGAGATAAATCCATGTGCATCTAGTATGATCATCAACAATAGTAAAGAAGTACTTTGCACCCGAAATTGAAGCAACCTTATAACCACCCCAAATGTCAACATGAATTAAATCAAAAAAAGATGCAGTAGAAGTAGAACTTGAATGAAATGGAAGTCTTGTTTGTTTAGCCAATGGACAAATTAAGCACTTGTTGATATCACAAGATTTATTTTTGAATTCTGAAAAAGAAAATAACAAAGAAACTTTAGACGAAGGATGCCCAAGATGTTGATGCCAAAGATTCGGATATGGTTGCATGTTCCTTTCTTGGATTGGACAAAATAGTAGAGACCCTCCCGTTTAATTCTTGTCCCAATCATATTCCCCGAGCGTAGGTCCTGAATAACACAAAATTGGCTTAAAAAATAATAATGCAAGATGAATCAAGGGCCAATTTGCTAATTGAGATTAAATTCAAACGGAAGTATGGGACACACAAAACATTGTCAAGAGTCAGATCGGGAGAGAGAATAATTTTGTCTATATGGGTTACTTGTGCTACTGAACCATTTGGCAATTCCACAGTGTGATTAGTAACGGGTTTTGAATGTGTGGATAAATTAGGACTACAAACCATATGATCAGTGCATCCACTGTCCAAAATTCATATATTTTTCTTGCCATCAGAAATAAGCATGAAAGCTTTACCTGAAAGATCATCATAAGTCAAACAATTACCAGCTGAGTTAGCAGACGAAGATTTATTCTTCAGCATACTTAGAATCTGTTAGCACTCGTCTGGTGTGAAGGGAAAGTTCAGCCCCTACCTGTCAATTGTGTGGGAAGCAACTTGATTCCCTTTGGGCATTGTTGTGTGGAACTCACCCTCCGTAGCCTTCCTTTTGCGACAGTAGTCGACTGTGTGCCCATTACGACCGCAAAAAGTGCATTTATGATGAGCACGACAATTTCTGGCAATGTGGTTTGATTTTTTGCATTTGTAACATTTAAGTTCACCCCTTTCTTTTTCATATTCGCGACTCGAATTTTTCACAGCAAAAACAGCAGCATCCGGTTGAGCATGACTTTTTCCGGTCGTCACCTCCGACTGTTTCTCATGACGAAGAACCAGTGAATAAGCTTTATTCACAGTGGGTAGTGGTTCCTGTTAAAGGGCATTGCTGCGAACACCCGTGTAAGATTCATTAAGTCTCATAAGGAACTTCATGGTTTTTTGTTTCTTTAGATACGCAGCCACTTCTTTGATTGTTCCGCAAGTAAAGGTTGGGAAGGTGCACAACGCATCCCTCTCATCCCATAGACTTTTCAGCTTTGTGAAATAGGATCCCACAGACATGTCACCTTGCTTGCAATCGTGGATCTCGTTCTCGACATGGAACAATTGAACGACGTTCACGTGTGAGAATCGTTCATGCAAATCGAACCACATCTGTCTGGCATCCTTACAATTGATGACGCTGCTAGCAATCTCTTTGGACATTGACCCCAACAACCAAGTCTTGACTAAGTTGTTGCAGCAATTCCATTGCTACGATTCTTCTGGATTTTTATCATCAGGCTTTTTAATTGAACCATCTATAAATCCAAATTTTTTTTTTGACTGTTAAGGCCATAGTCATGGATTGACTCCATGTGCTATAGTTATCTTCGACCAAAGGTTGCGGGACAAGTACAACGCCAGGCTGATCTGAATGGTGGAGATAGAGTTGATCATTGGGGTTTTCCCATTTGGTACCTAAAGTTGCGCCTTTTGGTTTGTCGTCACCCATGATGGTCGGCTAAGATTTGGTGCTAGTGTTTTGTTTGATGCACGGGTCAATGTTGGAGCTTTGATACCATGAAAATAAACAGAGAGTGAATTTATTTTCTTGTATGTCAAACAGGAATAGATGGCTATAACTTTATACTAATAATAATACATAAAGATCTTAATCTATTGCCTATAATCAAGCCTAATTATTTACAAAGATATAGAAGAAAATAACTAGTGATTATTGTACAATATTTGACAACCTATTCTGATTATTATTGTTTCCTTTTAACAGTAGCGGCAAGTAATTTTTCTTAAACAACTAACGCCTTTAGATCATTAATTCTGCAATGCCTCGTGCCTCCGTTCCAAATTAGTGATACATATTTAATACAATTTTCAAGAATAATTATATGTTCTCAAGTAGGGGTGGGGTGTAAACGAGTCGAATCTCAGCAAACACCTTCATGCTCAGATTCGGCTCGACTCGAAAAAATTGAGCTCGAATTCGACTCGGATTCGATAAGGGATTTATAATTTTGCGCCAAATTCGACTCAGATCATTACTCGGACCTACTCGGCTCGTAAACACTCGACTCGTTTACAAAGCGAGTTACTCATGAGCCTTCAAATCGAGTTTTCAATATGAACCATTTCACTTAAAACTGAACCACTACATATTAAATTGGTTACTTAACTAATATTTATATATAAAAAAAATTCAATTTTTTTTATGTATTGAAATTATAAAGAATGTAATAAAAATTGGCATTCAATTCATTGATTTATTCAAGTACAAGTTTACACAATTTCATACTACACTTTATAAATTACAAAGACTTTTACAAATATCACATATTTAGCTTACTAGCATGGATCAGACCAATATTTGAATATGATTCATCGAGTAGGTATCGAGTATGATTCGGAAAAAAATAATATACTCAAACCCTAATTTGAGCGAACACTGGTATATTCGAATTCGACTCGTGTATCAATAAACAGAAAACGAGTCAGATTCGACTCGGATCAACTTCGAATTCGAGTTTTGGATCATATTTTCGAACCGATCTCGAGTCGAGTACCAAACTACTTGGCTCAACTTACACCCCTATTCTCAAGTGTGCTTCTAAAACTAACTAAGAATTTTTTTTTTTTCTTGGTGCGGTATATAAACTAACGCGACTTTATATTCATAAAATGGAAATATATGTCTAAATTAGAGGAAACTAAAAAAATATATAATTCTAATTTTAAGACGGAGAGAAAGCATTTTATTAGTACTTCGTCTTGAGATAAGAGTTTTATTAGTACTTTGATTTTCCTTGCACGTTATTCTTCCATTTAAAATAATAATTTGTAAGTTTAGTAGTTATGGTAAAATAAAAATAAAAATTATGATATAAACTTGAGTACATTGCTTATTTTGCATGAGACTTTTTATGTGAAAAAGAGAGTTTAAGGTCTAAAATATCAGCTTTTAAACACTTATGCTGGATTGGGATTGAAGAATTAAAGTATAAATGAAATGACTCATTTATATGAAATAAAAATAATTGTGCTTAAAATTGTTATATTAGAATGAAATGAACAGCTCATTCAAGCCAAATTAATGAAATTTTAATTTTATTCCTTGAAATAGGACAGAAGAGTATTGTTACACTTATAAAAAAAAACCCTTGCAAGAAATAGCTTACAAAATAATTTGTCAAAGTATAATTAGTAGATAATCAACTAAACATGAATGCGTCCAATAATTGTAGTCAATTATAATCATACACAACAGTTTGTATCTCATTAAGTGTATTTTTTATTCATTTCTCTATTTCACTCATTATTATAAATCAACTTTAGAACAGTCAAAGTATACGTTTAGAATTTCTTTTTCCATGTCAAGTGTCAAATATTGCCTCAACCATTCAGACAGAAAGAGTTGGTGGCATCCAACTAAAGGACCCACCTATGCAAGTGGGTAATATCAATATCTGCAAGAAAGTTTGTTGTCCAACCTCATCCAATGCAATTATTGACCACAGCTTGTCGCCTTGTTTCCTGTCGAGAAAACAGACCAACTTGTAGAAATTATCAGTACAAAATCATGAACATAAAAGGTTAAAAAAAAGAGATTCTCTCAAGTTTTCTTTTTTAGTTTCCCTAGGAAGAACTAGCAAGGAAAAAGATGAAAACAAAGGAAAATAAGATGATTTGAATAAATTAGTAGCTGACATCTGCAGCCACCTCCCTTACCATTGTTGTGACAGATTATTTCTGTATTTCCATCAAATTCAACAAATACAAAGCTGCTTAAATAGTACAAGCATCTAAAAACTTCCTGACCAAAAAAACAAAACCTACACTATCATTTGTTAAAATTAAAGTTACAAAAACTATTATACAGGGCTGCAAAAAAAGATATTTTGCTGCCTTAAAGGCCTTCTACTACCTGCCTACATCCCCATTACTTCTCCAAGATTCCTCCTCCCTTATGATGCTCCCAGGCTGCCCGCCGTATTGTTCAGTTTTGGCATAGTGCATTTTGATAGCCGCAACAGGGTCTGAAACACCAACACCTGTGCATGGCCCTCCGCCGAGACGGATCGCCCCTCTACCCACCACATTTATCCCCACCATTCCCCTTGCTTGCTGTTGTATACTCGACACTGCATCAAACTCATTTCCTCGTATCTGCATCTCAGAGAGAAACATATCTTGACATTGCTTCAAATCTAATGTGTATGGCTGAAGTTTGGTACAATCTCGGCTCCTGTAAGCCTGAAAGTCAGTGACCCCTTTGCTGCCACTTATTTCTCTAGTTGGGAAAAGTGTTGCACCATTCAAATTGCAATCATTACTCCTCACAATGGATGAATGTAAATGTTGCTGCTCTACCTTTGATGAAGACATTGGGTAATTACTGAATGCAGCAGGATATTTAGCCAGCAACATGGCAGAATCAGGCAAAGAAGGAAAGCCAGTTTGTATTCTATTTCCATCCCAAAAGCCAAAGCTCCTCCTCACAGGAAGATTTTCAAGACCCAAGTAACTGTTCCGATCAAACTTGGCTGAAGCAAAAATTCCATCTAGATTCTGATTGCCAGTGAATTTCAAGTTAAAGGAATTGTCACTTAACTTGGCATGTTGAGAACCCCTATCTTCCTTCTCCTGCACTCTAGAATTTGGTTTCTGTTGGGTTGGAGGGTGACTTAGAATCTGGCCAAAGAGTTTCACATCACCATTGCGGGTCGGTTTATCTGAATTCAACTGGTCTTGGGAGAGAGAATGTTCAGCCCCTGCATCATAATGTTTTGAACCATTACACTTTTCAAGATGCAAGTCCTTGGGTAAAAAGCGACCGGAATGGAAATTTCTATCAACTTCTGAGATAGTATGAAGCGAAGCTGGTTTATTGCAACCAATGTCACCATTAGTCCCATTCTTCGTTGTCATGGACACTGGATAACCCCTAAGAATCTTGGAAGGGTCCACATGATCCAATAAAGCATGTCCACATATATGCTGGTGACTATCATCTGAAATAGCAGAATTCTGAAACAGCTTATTTCTAATCTTTTCAGAATGAATTTTCGATTCCACATCATGGTTTAGATTCTTTTCATGCTGCACTGCAGCAGGATCTTGGAGCATGAAACTTGTAGGCACATAGCCGTTACACTCTTTCCCCGGGTCAACATGAGGGTTTTGCACATGATCCAACTTCACCACGTTTCTATGCTCATACGCAGGGAGAACACCAATTCCCAAAGAATCTGTATCAACTGAAACAGAAGCATTTCCAGCAGGTAAGGACACCGTTCTCGTACCTTGTACAGAACAATTAATGCCACTCAAGTCATTCAAGTTGACATCAGCGATTCCAACCCGTTTATCATTCAAACTACTTATGCCTAACAGAAGTTCATGTCCTGCTTTTTCAGTTCTAGAATTATCAGTATAAACCTCACCCTCGGATTTACTCTCAACCTCAGCAACTGACGCAGAAGATTTCCCATCGTCATTATCCTCTTGACCAATTACTGATTCCTCCAAAGTGCAATGTTCAATAGCTTGATTTTGTCCAGATTTTGTATCAGAGATTGCAAATCCATTCTCAATAACATTCAGTGAAAGAGACTCTCTACAAACACAATTTTCGATGTTGCTGTAACCTTCCAAGTCTAGGTCCACCTTATCCTCTGCACATTCATCAGAAACAATGTTCTCTGAGCTAAGCTCAGTATCTTGAACATCCAATTCCCCTTTTCTATTATCTTCCTCTAACTGGTCAAGTTCAGGATGCACATGTATGGCCCCTGCTGCAGGATAAATTTCATCACGACTTGCCTTCAAATTAGATGAGGGCAGATCTTCTTCCTTCTTAGACCCTTGCTTGTCATTACAAATCACTGACCCATTCTCCACAAAACAAGCATCCTCAGTGTCGCTCCCACCACCTCCATTAGCATCGTCACTTGCTGCTGTTCCTTCATTGCAAGGCCCAGGATGCATCACATCCAGCCCGAGGCACTTCCGAGCCTTGCTAAAGAAGACCTTGCACTGATCCCTTGACCTTGTTCTAACACACCGAGAGATCATTGTGAAATCCTTACCATAGGACACTACAGCCTGAATGAAAATAGACTTTTCCTCGTCAGTCCAATCACTAGGGTCCATCTCCCCGCAACTCTCATCCGAACAAGTCTCATCACCAACATTTTGTGTGACCTCAGGTGTCAAAGGCCGCCTTACTAAAGAACCCACAATTTGGCTCTTCCCCTCTTGGTATCCGTCTCCAAGGTCAATAGAACTTGTAATGCACGAACTCATAGCTTCTAATGATAAGGAACCGCATATACCAGCCAACACATCAGCAGCTACAGTTTCTCTGTCATTAACCAAGATGTCAAAACTACTTGACCTCTCTAACATGCCAGCGTTACCCCATGTTGTTTTGGAATCACATGATGACCCAAAGAAAAACCTTGTTGCACATTTCTGCTGATCTTTTAAGCCATCGTCAACATTAGCTGCTATTGCTGAAGCTGCACCCAATATATCAAGAGAGGCAGCACTATTGTCGCGATTCCATCTCTTACTGGACGTTACCAGGTAGGTATTTGTAGAATAAGATTTTCCTTGCTTTGCAAACTTTGGCTTCTTCGTTTTCTGAAAACAATCTGACTTGTGGTTCTTGTAGTAAAACTCAACGCAATCTGCAGTTGTTTTATGATCAAGAAAGGAAGCAATTTTCCTGAAGTCTTTCCCAAAGGTAGCAAGCTTATCCAAGAAAACTTCCTTCTCAATCGATGTCCAAGGGTTGATCATACACCTTTCCTTCTCAGCAGCACAGGGATCTTCCACTAACCCGTTGGTTGAAGTGAACTTGGAAATCTTCATCTCTTTCTTGTCCAGGATTAGAGCAGGCATCTTCAAAGCACTCCTGTACATCTTCACATGGGAATCTGAAAGCAGCTTGCTTGCAAAATTAATTACTTCCGTAGTGGGAACCAAGCTCAAATTTCCGGCTGCAAAGATAACAGCAAATAATGTATACGATTTTGAGAATGGATTCGCAAAGTTTTAAATATGAATTGATCTCACTAAATATCAACCAACAGAAACCAACAAATATACCGACAACTTCAAGGGTAAAACAAGCCAGAACAATAGCTCTAAAAAAATATATCTACCATCTAGATCTCCTTGAACCAACAAACTGAAATTCAGTAATTATTAAAAAGTGAAACAACCAGGATAGGCAAATTAAAATACAAAGAAACCAATTTATCAAATCATAACCATTGTATATACTTGGTTCCTCGCCTAAAAGGATCACTTCAATACATCGAACTTCCTAGAACCCCTAGTTTTCTCATTAATCAAGGCTTAGAGACATCTCAAAACTGAGAATACAAGTTGCACAATAAATATATATATATATATATATATATATATATATAGAATGGATCCTGTCCGGGAGTCAGGACGTCCGGGAGTCCGGACAGGTCCTAAAATGCGGACCAAATTTTTTTTTCTTTTTTTTGCTTTTTTTTTTTTGAAACTAAAAAAAAAAAAATTATGAAACTGAAATTTTTCTATAATACAGTGTTTCGGGTGTGTTTTTAATACTTATACCAACCAATGTATGTACAGTCTGCCCAGACTGTACAGAAATGTTTTGGTATAGGCATCCAAATCACGCCCAAAACACTGTATTATGGAAAAATTTCAGTTCCATAAATTTATTTATTTTTTTTATTAGTTGTTTCAAAAAAAAAGCAAAAAAAAAAAAAAACAGGTCCGGATTTTGTTAAAATCCGGAAGTCCGGACCTGATCCGGACTCTCTCTCTCTCTCTCTCTCTCTCTATATATATATATATATATATATATATATATATATTAATTTTCTGCCAAGGACCCGTCTCCTAATGCAGTGGTAGAAGGAGATGCATTTTCAAGAAAAATATACTACAATACCTTTAAAACAAGAAATATAATAAAAAGAAGTGTAAATAAACACATATACGCATATAAATGCACATGCATGTTTGTTTAAGCACAATCGCATATTTCCTTCTATGCCCCTCGAGTCGCAAATATTTACGGCTACTATCTCTATATCATAATTCAAAATACTGCAATAATTTTAACAAGAAAAATAATAAAAAGAACCCTAAATAAACACATATACACACATATAAATGCACATACATGTTTGTTTAAGCACAATGCGCATATTTCCTTCTGTGCCCCTCGAGTCACAAATATTTACCGTTACTATCTTTATATCATAATTAATTAATTACAAATAATCTGAGCACCTCAGGCTTTCACGCAACCTAGAGCAACACAAGGATTAATTAAACATGTAATGATCATATACCATTCTGAGATAAATGGATAATGATATTTATTACTCCAAACAAGCCAAGTAACTCCCCATATCATGAAACAAGACTACACTCACATTATTTAAAAAATGTGAAAGGGAAGACAAATGCAGGTGGACATGATATTCATTACCAAGATTCTGTGTTTAGAGCTACATTAACTAAAAAATCCTTTTGGTGGTGTTGAGTACGGTAGTGAAGTGAAACTAGCCTTGAGAGGTAAAAACACAAGTTGTCAGTGAGTAAAAATCCTTCATAAATTTTGAAACAATCAGCAAAGCCTAGCTGTCATTAGGTTTATATTCTCTGAGTCTCAAAAAGCTTACATTCAGAACGAACAATGAACCAATTGACAGCAGCTGCTACCTCAAAGATACAGGATAAGCTCATTTTTTGTGCAACAGCAGATAACCTCCATATCACCAGAAAGCCAAAAACTCAAAAGTAGCATGGCTTGGAAGCTCATACATATTGTTATTCTTGTTGTTAGGCAATTCTTCCCTGCTTTTGTTTTTTTTTAGTTTAATGCATGTACAGCAGAAATCAAGTTGCTCAAAAACTATCACCAACAAGAGAGAGATCAATTCAAGTGAGATGGTTTTTGTGACTGAATATACCCAGCTCAAACACGTGGAACACTTTCTGGACCTACAAGGAAGATCGTATATATGTATGCATCTGCCAGTTCTATGTTCAAACACTTGATTTAATTCCAGGATGAAACTCCCACCACCAGATTCATTTGGCATTTTTCTCTTTTGGAACATATGATAAACAGAAAACACAATTCAAACTTAAAGGTTATGGTTTGAACCTGATAAAGAGATGGTGGGAAACAGGGATCATAGTTCGAAATTTCTAATTCAATTCTGAAGGAAAAAAAGGCTAGAGAAAAGAACATACACATTGTCTTGCACTTTCATAATGTAAAGTGTAAGTTTGAGTCATAAGACATCAAGAGGCAAAGAGAAAGATCCAAATTCCAAGTTGACATACCAGGAGACGAGAATCGAGAACGAATAGAAGTCGACCTATGCTTTTGACAGCCACTATGCGACATTCGCAAACTTAGTTCAAACTTCTTCTGGGACTTTGCACGACATCTCCTCATAGAAAGGAGACGCAAATCTTCCTTCCATAGGTGCTGAAATGCTCTAAACTTCAGGGTAATAACTCTTTCCTTGAACATTAAGAAACGCTTCCTCATTACAAATTTCTCCTTAACAAGAGGTTTATTTTTCCAGGAGGGACTACTATCAAACCTTGAAATATCCACGCAAGATAAGTTGGCTGGTAATGCCTTATTGAATACTTCAGAAGCTCTATGTGCAGAATCTTTGTTGGAAGCCATTATTAAATCACATAATATATTTTCTCTACGTAAACCAACATCAGTAGAAAGAATACGACAACTATTACTTGCAATATGTTTACCAGATGTAACACCTGTGCTTTCCTCATTGTCGGTATATACTGTAGATTTCACTTCAATATCTTTAGTTCCACTTGTATCCACATTCCCTAAACACTCATCATGTTTCAGTATATCTTCCTCAGAGACTGGCTTCCCCAAAGAAAGAGGTTCGGCAAACTTAGATGTTGCGGTTCCAGGACTATCAATGTCCTCATCTTTAGTTTCAGCAAGTTCTCCTTCCAAGGTACCAAGTATCGTCTCCATAATCATGTCTCCAGAAGAATGCAGTTGCAAAGGAGCCGGTCTAGGAATTAAACTGGAGGCAGCACATGGTTCTTCAGAAGGCTTCCAGATGCACACCACAGGCAGAGAACTGGAAGAAGCTGGACATGGACAGGCAGTACCAGTCTCAGAGATCAACGACTTCAGTTCATTTTCAAGAGAATCAATCTCAGATTCAGTGACTTCCAGTTTCTTTGAAATGTCAGCTTTCAACACCAGCAACTTGTTCATTGCAGTAGATCTTACAAAACCAGAGTCCAAAGAGCATGGGTTATCAGATTGAAGCAATTCACTAAGTGAAGAGCTTAAATTAGCAACTGTTGTCACCACCAAATTCTCTAAATTAAAAGTTAAACCATTAGATTGATTTTGAGACTCTGGACAGGGAGAACCGCATAAATTAGCAGCGTCAACATTCACCGTCTTGATGGATGTTTTGTCCTCCACACCTGAAACAAGAAAGACAGCTTAAAATCAGATTCATTCCTCCTGTAATTAATAACCTTACAAAAAGGAAGAGATTTTCAGAAAGAAAATGAAGATTTATTGTTTTTTCAAGAAAAGAGGGAAAGGAGCTGATTTAAGCACACAAACTTTAACTGGCCAACAGCTAATGAGAATTAGTTTGTGTAGGTCCAAGGTTTATAAGAGTGTAATAACCCTCTAAACTTGTCTAGTGATATGTCCTTTGTTATTTCAAGTATATTATCCTTTTAAATAATAGATACAGGCTTCCCAAACTAACATAACCCTAGAGGTGCTGATACACTTTTCGGTATTAAAAACAAATGAGGTAATCAAACATCAAAATGGTAAAAGCAGCAAAATAACAAAATATTTTATGATTATTTGATAATAAACATCCAAAGAGGCAACACCAATTTTATTACAACCGAACCACGAGTAGAAGAGAGAACCAGAATTTTGTATCAATAAATGTAGAATGGGGCAACATACCAAAACAAAAAAGAAACTGAAATGGTAACCTAATGCACTAGAACGTTCAACAGGGTCAAATTTTACCAACCTAAAATACTTTTTAGTTTTAAACACCTAATGAGGTAATTAAACAACGTTAGTGCATGTAACATAGGTCCGATGATGAGCCAAGTGTACAACGCTAGTAGGTTCATATTGTTTATCTAAATTAAAGCTATTTTCTGCAAAAAAAAAACTAATGTAAATACTTTTATTTTTAAACACCTAATGAGGTAATCAAACAACCTAAGCATGGATAAAAGTAGGAGAATAACATGTTAATCGGCAAAACTAATGATTTAGCCACCGAAGTTGGCACGTTTTATTGAATACCTAATTGAACTTTTAATTTTTCAAATTAACTCACTGAACTAATTCTTATTTTCAAATTGGGCATTCCGTTAAAAAAAATTGACAAACGTTAATTTGTTATCTATGTGGCGCTGACGTGGACGTAAAAAAAATGAAAAAAAGAAAGAATATGACATGGAAAATAAAAACAAAAAAATCAAAACAACTTTTTACAAAACAAATCGAACCATATTCATCAAAACAGATCTTCAACAAAACAAAAAGAAAAATTTAGGGTTTTCTTCATTTTATTATCTTTCCCAATTTTAGGATTTTCTTCCTCTTCCCCAAATTTCGCCCCCTCTACACAACCTCATTTTTGTCCTCCCCTTGACTCTGAATTTGAGCCCCTTAACCAGTCACAGTGTGACCAAGCCTTTACCATCTTCCTTCAATTTGATCGCCTTGAGAATCCCTTCCCGCACCCCGACTCTCACAGCTTTAATAATATGTGCAACTGCTTCTCCGAGCCCAAACAACAGCTCGATTCCCGCCTTCGTAAGTCCCGCTCTAGGATCCTGCTCTAGGATCCGACTAGTTCGCCGTGGCACTTCTGGCTGCGCCATTTGTTTAATTGGAACTGTTGTTGGTGTTGCTATATCTGCTGCAGAAAATGAAATTTGGGGTCTGCCCTGCGAGGCAGAGCGGTCCATGGTAAGCTGATTACATCTGGGTTTCATCCAGATGTTTATATAAACAATCATTTGATCTCAATGTATTCTAAATTTGGGCGTATCAATGATGGTCGTAAGGTGTTCGATGGAATGCCTGAAAGAAATCTTATTTCGTGGACGAATCGTATTCACAAATGGGTTTGGCAGAAGAAAGTTTGTATTGCTTTAGATTAATGGTTGGTGATGGTTTTGATCCGAATCATTACACATATGTCAGTGCTTTATCTGCACGTGTTAGTTTAGAGGCTGCAAGAACGGGTAAAGAAATCCATGGAAGGATTATTCGGTTTCAGCAAGGTTTGAATAGCTTTGTTTATAATTGTTTGGTGAATTTTTATGGGAAACGAAGAAAATCCTAAAATTTGGGGAAGTTGAATAAAATGAAGAAAACCCTAATTTTTTTCTTTTGTTTTGATGAAGATCTGTTTTGATGAATATGGTTAGATCTGTTTTGCAAAGAGTTATTTTGATTTTTTTGTTTTTTTTCCATGTCATTTTCTTTTCTTTCCTTTTTTTCACGTCAGCGCCATGAAGATAAAAGTGCCACGTAGATAAAAAATTAACACCTGTCAACTTTTTTTAACGGAATGACCTAATTTGAAAATAAAAATTAGTTCAGTGAGTTAATTTGAAAAATTAAAAGTTCAATCAGGTATTCAATAAAACGTGTCAACTTCAGTGGCTAAATCATTAGTTTTGCCCATGTTAATATTAAACAAACAATTATGGGCACAAAACCAATTAGAACATCCAAAAGTTAACATTGGCCTCGGCATAACAATATCGTCAACAATATCATTAAAGAACATAAATTTGAATCAACAAAGCCATAAAGGTGGTGAAATACAAGAAAATTTTGAAACACTGATAAGTTAACGCAAGCATTAAATAATATAGTTAACCTCAGAAGCAAGTATTTAGATTTTAGATTCAAGGTCACAGATTGGGTTCGCCATACGAGGATTTGGCAAGTTCAGCAAATTTCAAAAAATAAGGATACAGGGATTCAGCACATATTTAAGTATAAAATAAATTTACATATATACATACAAAAAATAAGTATATGCAGATATAAATTAATATTTCAATACCAACAAATAATATATCATGATAAATGTCCAAAAAATAAAGAAAACAATTTTTATAAAATAAAACTATTTAGGGATTTAGGAAATATATAGTATTATTATATAAAACATTATATTAATAAGTTTTTTAGTATGTAATATTACTATACTAGTAACATATTCAATTCCTATCATTTAAAATAAATAACTACATAAGAATCCCTCAAAAGAATCTTACCGCATCTAGAAGAATCCAAGAATTCCTGAATCTAGAGTCGGGTATTCACCAATCTATTAAAAAATCCCTAACTTCTTAGGTTCAGAAAAGAAATATAACTTCCACGTCTAGGGTTAAATTTGATCTAAATTCAGTTAGTAACTAAACAGATTGAAACCACAAAAATAAAAACAGAAAGGATAACCATGCTCTTCAAAGTTCTCACACTCCAGCACTTCACCAGATACTATTGAGAGAGCAGAAACTATTGGACTAAAACAGACACCAGTGAAGAATTTCATACAGATCATAGCTTACTCAGAACAATCACAATAGAGGGTAATGGTTCTAACAAAACAGATACAGTAGGACACAACAAGGCAGCCTGTAACATAAAAGGGGAGTCTGTTGCTGACTAATAATAAATCTTAGCTAAACAGTTGATACACACGCTCTGCAACAAACACCTATAGCAACCACAACAGTAGCATTGTATATCACAGTAAAATAAGAAATAAAACCAAATAACTCGGTGATGCCTTTATGCTAACAGATTAAGTCTACCAATATTGGCATTGGATAGCGCTACTACATTACTGACATTGGACATCACAGGAAAATAAGAATGAAACAAAGTAACTGGCAATGCTCTATAATGTTATATAGATTAAGTTTCTAAAGTGTAAGACCAAACAAAGTGTATGTAAAGGACAATCTAGAAATAGTTGTTCCCAGAACCTAGAACTTTCTATCAAAGACTGAACTAAGCAAATGCAAAGTGACAGATAAGAGAATATGTCCAGTAAATAGGTGGGATAATTCAACCTAACTAATGAAAAGCGATGTCACATTCGACAAGGTAACCGTTCTTTTAGTCATTTAATTGCCTTCTCAGCCTAATTATTAAGAGTGAGTACTGAGAATGAATGCTCCAAACCATCAAAGTATTCTAAACAATGCAAGCAGAAGCAGAAGCAGAAGCAGCAGCAGCAGCAGCAGCAGAAGAAACGGAAAAGACACATAAATTGCAAATAGAACACTGACTGCTAAAATTTGACACTACGATCTAAAATCTAGGTAACTTTTGCCTATCGCAATGCTGTTGTAAGGGATCTAATAGTACATAGTTTATGCTAGAATTTGAGCCCCCCACCGCACAATAGTTTCTCAGTTGCCATCCCAATCATTTATCTATGGACAACTTCTATGAGGAAGTTCATAGAAAAAATCGTGAGATAATTAATACCATCTTCAGCTAATGTATAGACCTATTAAAACTTAACCATAATGCCATGATATCAATCCATCCAACAAAAAAAGGAGAAACAATCAAATAGACCAATAGCAAAGGATAAATAAAATCTAAACTCTTCACTTTACCTGGTGAGGAACTGCAAGCAACCGAGGAGGGAGTAGCAGGAGATGCACATTCCAAAAAACCTTGGATTCTAGGACTTCTATCTAACACATTTGAGATGTGACAATGTACAGGTTCTATATTGCTTTCACAAATGACTACTCCATTTTTCTCTGCAGTTTCATCAGGGACATCGACTTTCTTCTTCTCATACTTTGCAAGCCCCTCACCCCATCCAAGGCGTGGCTTCTTCCAACTTGTCTCTTCAGAAGGAGCAGCAGAAGTCACACAAGCAGCAGCATCATTCCCTGAAGGAGACTGTAAAGGTGACACATTTTGAGGATGCCCCTGAACCTTAGTTTCAGTAGAATCTACTCCCATGCTCTTGGAACTACTAGAGTGGCTAAAACCGGAACCCCGTGAAGACAAGCTCCCAGAACGAGTCCATTTCAGAGGCTTCCAGTCGATTGAGCACAACGAATTCTCTCTCTCAAATCTCTGACCTGTGGACGAGTCATTAACACCACCAGTTTTATCATTCTGGTCTTTGAACTGTAATTGATCCCAATTGTTTCCAAAGTCTGAATGATTATGAGAGTTATATGTTAGCATGTCATCCACTGACCTCCTCTCATTCACATCAGCCTGCATCCTGGCAGATTCATTCGGAGGAGCAGTACCTGCACCATCCCAACAGTGTCCTTTCCACTCCCTCTGACTAACGGGCCCAGGACCACCCCTATTCTCCCTGCTGCTGCTTCTCCCATATTTTCCAAATGGCCGACCTCGCTCGTCATCCAGGATCTTGTCATTGGACCTAGTAGGTCCAGACCCATGAAAAAAATCTTCAGGAAACATATGCCAACCACCCTGCTTACCATAACCTTCAGTTTTAAAAGTCAAGGACAATCACAAAATATTAATATCAACTTAGAAATCACCAGATCCACAGAGTAGCCACAGTCAACAATAAGTAAAGATAACTGTAAATAGCACATCACATCAGATCTGCCACCACTATATACGTACATATATAGTGAAAATAAATAATTAAATTCAAACAAATAGAGGAAATAGAGTAAAAAGAAGTCCTGCAATTTCCCTAAGCCAAACATTAAAATGACGCCCAAAAAACCTAGATTTGAGGAAAAATTTAACCTATTGCTAAAACTAAGAGAACATCAGAAACTAACCAGGAGGTCTGCGAAACTCGGCGGATCCCCATCGATGATGATGGGAAGGAGTATCTCTCCATCTGGACGAGCCCCCTCCTCCTAGGTTTTCCGACAAAGACCTCTCGTTCTTCCTCTCCCTGAAGAAGTCCTTCCGATCCCACGGCAATGGCTCCAGCGGCATGAAACTTCACCTCTCAATAACATCGACCAAAAACTCCCCAAACACTAAAAACAACACACCAATACAAAAACATCCACTCCAAACCTTCCCCCAAAACTCCCAAAGAGCTCAAAATGCAGCCTTTTAATACCAAAATCCGAAATTCCACAGAAAAAACAACACTGCAGAAAACCCAAAAAAACAGAGCTGAAACCTAAAGGGCGTGTAAAAATTTCAGAACCAGATCGACACAGAAGAAAATCTTAATTTACCTGCTCGTCTCAAAAATTAGGGCTTGAAACAGAAACCAAACCCCCCGTCCGTCCGTCCGTCCGTCAGCTTGGGAATTTTCTCTCTCTTCGGGAAAATCTTCTCAAATACACACAAGAAGGAAGAAGAACAGAAAGTGAGACCGTGAGCCGATAAGGGACAAAGAGAGCTTACACTACATTTTCATATGAAAGAGAAAAGGCTCAACGGCGGAATTAAACCACAATTTATTTTCCTTTTGCGTCCGTATAATAGTACTAGTATAGATTTATTAAAATATAAACATTCTCCGGTCCCTTTTTTTCTTTTTCTTTTTTTCTTTTGTCCTCATGGTAAATGCCCTTGGATTGATATGAATTTACATTAAATTTTCTTGCGTCATATTTACTGCTGTTATTTTGGTTATTTAGTAGTACAACTTGTATTTTTTTTTCTTTTTCTAAATTTGAATCCCTTGGAATCTTTTCGAATTCGGAAGAAAAATAAGTTGTTTCTAATTAGTCATAAATATGAATTAATATCCTGAATTTTTAATATTTTTTTACTTTGGAAATTGTTTTTTCAATTTTTTTATTTAGGGGATTAAATTTTTAATTTTTTTTTACTTTAAAGATTGTCTTCTACATTTTTTCAATTAGGAAATTAAACTTTTAATTTGTTTCCACATTGGATATTGTCTCCTCAATTTTTTTCATTTGAAGATTAAACTTTTAAAAAAAATTATTTTGTCTAAATTGATGAAATGACAGCCACAGTGACTAAAACATACTTATGTGTAATATTAAGTCTCATTTTAATATTTATTCAATTAATTTTTTGTACCAAATGGATAAATATAAGACCATTATTAATTTTACTTTAAAAATTGTCATTAAATTTACTTTGAAAAATTAAATTTCAAAAAATTAATAATTTACCAAAAAATTATAATTAAATTACTTTAAAAAAATTAATAATGGTTTTATATTAAAATAATAATAATAATAATTTATCTTAAATTTAATAATGGTCCTATATTTACTTTTTTGATAAAAAAAAAAGTAATTGAATAAATATTAAAATGAGACTCAATATTATACATAAATATTTTTTAGTCATATGACATTGTCATGTCATCAATTTTCTAACGTGACAATATCAATTAGACGTAATCATAAAAAATTAAAAGTTTAATCCCGTAATGAAAAAAATTGAGAAGACTGTTTGTGACGCCCCCAAAATAGGTCCACACAACCCATTTTGAGTCGCCAAAATACATGGTACATAATCCAAATACAAACCTCATTTATACAACTGTCATGCAAAATAGGACAACACATAAGCTGTGAGTTTGAATACAAATATTGCACCGTACATAATACAACAATATCCATACTCAACTTAAGTCTTCATTACAATTATTATCACACTATTTTACAACATAATGAAGACTGTTATAATGACTATCTCGGACAGTCACTCCATTCCCCGGCTAGTCTCACTATACTCTCATTCCCTGAAGAGAACAATGAAAGAAAAGGGTGAGCTCAACTAGCCCAATAAAGAATATTATGACTAGACAACAAGGAAATATCTAATAGAATACAATAGACAACAAGTTTTAGATCAACAACTGCAACGGAAATAGTAATCCATTAGAAGAGTCAAGTAGAGCATGATGTCTACTATCTTCTATGATTTAAAAGTCCATCATCAATATTTTATCCCTGTAACACCAATCAACGAATTATCTATGCACTACAGGCCAAAGATAATTGTTTCCATCACCAGTGGTCATGATCATGTCAAACACCTGTACATCTATGCATTACGGGCCAAAGAGGACTTTCATCATAAACCTTTATCTGTAACATTAAAGGTTATAATTATACCAATACACAATTCATGGTCATAATCATACCAATCAACAGTCCATCTTTGCACTACGGGCCAAAGATAATCGTTTTTATCTCCAGTGGTCATGATCATGCCAAACACCTGTCCATCTATGCACTACGGGTCAAAGAGGACTTTCATCACAAACATTTATTTGTAACATTAAAGGTTATGATTATACCAATACACAATTCCTGGTCATAATCATAAAAATCAACAGTCCATCTTTGCATCCCTTTCTTATGAAATTTCGTCCTCGAAATTGATGTACGTACCTGGTATGCCGAAGAGGTGAGGATACCTTGATTTTATTTCAGATTCTAACTCCCAGGTCATTTACTCAACATCGTGGTTTCTTCACAAAACTTTGACTTGAGTTATAACCTTTGAGCGTAGAATTTGTTCATTCTTATCCAAGATTTTAACAAGTACCTCTTCATACGATAAATCTTCCGCTATCTCGTCTGGTTTTAATTCAATAATGTGGTTCGGGTCTTCCACATATTTACGTAACATAAATATGTGAAAAATATTATGAACACGAGACATACTTGGCGGTAAGGTGAGTCTATAGGCCACAGTTCCTACTCGGTTAAGGATTTCAAATGGACCAATGAATCGAGGATTGAGGTTTCCTCTCTTTCCAAATCTCGTAACTCCTTTCCATGGAGCAACACGTAATAATACATGATCTCCAACATTGAATTTCATGTCTCTTCGATGAAGATCAACATAACTCTTTTGTCGATCTTGTGAGGTTTGTATACGTTGCCGGATCATTTGAATCTTTTCTGTAGTCATACGTACCAATTCTGTTTCCAACAACGTTGCTTCACCTACCTCGTCCCAGCATACTGGAGAACGACACTTTCATCCATACAACGCCTCGAATGGAGTCATGTCTATACTTGTTTGATAACTGTTGTTGTAAAAGAATTCCATTAATGGCAAGAACATGTCCCAACTTCCTTTGAAGTCTAGGACACAGAGTCTTAATAGATCTTCAAGAGTTTGAATAGTCCTCTCCGACTGCCCATCCGTCTGAGGATGATATGCAGAACTGAATTGTAAATCCGTGCCCATAGCTTTCTAAAAACTAACCCAAAATTGTGAAGTGAATCTTGAATCGCGATCAGAAACTATGGATACTAGCATACCATGCAGTCTTACAATCTCATTTATGTATATACGAGCAAGACGTTCAAGTGAATAAGTTTCTCGTATATGTAAGAAATGAGCAAACTTGGATAATCTATCGAAAATGACTCAAATTGCATCTATGCCTTGAGAAACCTTGGGAAGACCAGTAACAAAATCCATGTTAATGTGCTCCCACTTCCATTCTGGAATTTTAAGTGGTTGTAATGGACCTTTTGGCACTTGATGCTCCGCCTTGACACGTTGACAAGATAAACACCTTGAGATAAACTCCGCAATCTCTCTCTTCATATTGCTCCACCAAAATGTATGTCGAAGATCACGATACATTTTAGTACTCCCAGGATGGATTGCAAACGGTGTGTTGTGCGCCTCCATCATGATTTTATACTTCAAATCAGAGTCGTTAGGAACACAAAGTCTGGAGTTGACTCGAAGTATTCCTTCTTCATCGATTCTTGCTTCCGGAATAACACCTTCTTGTACTTTCTTCCTTATACGCATCATCTCAAGATCTGTAACTTGATCAACTTTAACTTTATCGATTAAATTCAGTTTTACTTGTATATTTGACATCATCACGTAGGTCCGTGGAGTCTTTAACTCTATCTCCATCCTTTGAAAGTCATACAAAATGGGCCTTTGCGTTGACAATATCGTACTCGTACCCGCATATGATCTTCTACTCAACGCGTCAGCTACCACGTTCGCTTTTCTAAGATGGTATTGAATGGTATGATCGTAATCTTTTAACAGCTCGAGCCAACGTCGTTGTTGCATGTTGAGTTCCTTTTGGGTGAAAAAATATTTGAGGATTTTATGATCCGTATAGATCTCCAATTTTTCCCCATACAGGTAATGTGTAAAATCCTGAATTTTACAAAATGAAAGTATTCAATTTTCTGATAATTGTTATTCTATTTAATAAATGGTTAAATTTTTAAAAGGTTAAAGTTAAGGGTGATATTTGAAAATTTTGCAAAGTAAGCAAGTTGATATAAAATATTCGTTGTGTCGGGAAATATTCTTTTTGTCAGGGAATATCCGTACGACGACACCATTATTACTGGCCACGGACTGCCAGTGCAAGCTGGTGCGCAAGCCCAAAGGGTGGTGTCCGGCCCGGGTGATTAGTCTGACCTGCGGGTTGGGAAACACCTCGTTAGCAAAAAATAAAAAAAAAAAAAAAAAAAAAAAATAACGGCGAAAGTTTTACCGTTAAACTGTTGAAATGCCCGATGGTAAAAATACAGTAATATGTGTGGTTGCATAGTAGCACATGGTATTGATTATTGGTGCTTACGTAAGAAGCCACTCAGTTTACTCAATTATTGCTACAGTAATTGTTGCATAGTATCTCACGTTATTTGATTCAATTATTGTCACAGTATCATCTGCATAATATTTTATATTATTAAATCAATATTTGAGACAACAAAGTTATTCATATTATTATTTGCAATATTGACAATGTCTAGAAAGTTCTGTCGAGGAGAGATTTGGTCACCTAATTGCGCGCCAATGGAGAGAAATCCTTATTGAAAAGCCCCCTCTTTCCTGGGAATGATCTGGTTGTTAAATATTGTGAGTTATAATATTAGTGATGAATAATTATTGAAGTATTAAGAATGTATTTATTGAAGATAAACGAATTACAAAAGTTAGAGGGGGAATAATGCAAACTTGGAAAACTTTAGGGGTACCAAAGTGTAATAATTAAATCAATATGGACCATTGATGGTGGTTTTAATATTAAATTAATCTGGACCGTTGATGGTGGTTTTAAAAGTAATCAATCTGGACCGTCGGTGGTGGTTTAAAAAGTAAATCAATCTAGACCGTCGGTGGTGGTTTAAAATGTAAATCAATCTGGACCGTCCGTTCTAATAGTAAATTAATCTGGAGCGTTCATGAATAAGTTGCTATTTAGTCCATTCTCCTATAAATAGAAGCTTAATTCTTCTTTCATTCTCACCAATTCACTGATATTCACAAGAGAAGCTATAGAGAGAGAAACTATAGAGAGATAGAAGAAGAGTATTATGCTACTTCACTATTGTAGTATCCGGTCTTCTACTAAGGTAAGGGATATTATTTTCGGTTGGTAAGGGATATTATTTGTTGTATTCGTAAGGGGTATTATTTCTTTCGTATTCATAAGTAATACTATTTTTCGTATTCATCCTTTAGTGTAAGACCCCAAATTATTAATAAATGAAATTTAATTTTCTCTATTTTGAAATAGTAAGGGTTGATTTGATTAATGTGGATAGTTATGGGTAAAATATGCAAATATTTCAAAATAAGCAAATGATTATAAAATATTCATTGTTGTAGGGGAATATTCGTTTGGTCGTGGAATGTTCGTAGTGTCGGGGAATATCCGTACGACGGCGCAGCCATGTGTGGGCCCCATAACGGAAAGCGATTGGATGAAGAAAACGACAAATATAAGTTGTTTAAAAATAACGGCGTAGTTGTTACCGTTAATACTGTTAAAATACTCGGTGGTTAAAACACAGTAGCACACGGTATTGCACCAATTATTGATTCTTACGTAAGAAGGCACTACTCAATAATTGTTACAGTAATTACTGTTCAGTATTTTATTGATTCAATAATTGCTGTGTTGATATTTTATATTACTGTTGTTTCAATAATTGTCATTACACAGTATTTTTCATTATCGAAGCAATAATTCAAATTATCTGAATAATATTATTAGATAACATTATTGGCAATTTCTAGAAAGTTCTGTCTAAGGAGAGGTTTGGTCACCTAATTACGCGCTAGTAAGGATAAATTCTTATCGGAAAGCCCCCTCTTTCCTGGGAACGGCCTGGTTGCCAGTACTGTGATTCTGTAATATTATTTGTGAATAATTAATTATTGATTTATATGATGAGGAAAATATTAATTTTATCTGGATATAGATGGAGAAAATTTTTAATGTGACGATTGTTAAAAATTAATATTTTATCTTTTTCTGATAAAATAATTTATTTAAATATATTATTTTAATAATATATTAACGGTGATATTTTTATAATGAATGTGGGATATATGAGTATATGAGGAGGAAGAATATTTTTGTGGCATTAAATGTTTAACACATATTTTGTGTGTTGGTGGACACAATTATTGACCGAAATTTGATTATAGCCTGTAAAATCACCCGTTTATGGATTTCGATTAATTTATGTTTGGAATTTGGAAAAACTTTCTTCTGTAAAGTTGTAGAGAATTGAATTTCCTATCAAAACTCGCGAGATTCGAATTTTCTGACAAAAGGGCTATTTATTATGAATTATTGAAGTTCCGAAGCTCCGAAATAATTAATTTTTGGAAGTTTTAAATATTTTTTTAATAAAAACGTTTTTCTCACTTTTTCTAGAAGATGAGCATGTGGGATATGTTAGAAATCTGATTTTCCAAGGAGGCATATGAAATTTATTATTAATAATATATTTTAATAAATTTTCTGCTTTGGTGTTCTAAGCATTTTTCTATAAATAGGGTGCTTAGGTTAGAATTGAAAATCACACCAGAAACTGAAGTTTTCTCTCTCTATATTATCGAGCGTATTCTTGTGAGTATTTTGAGTATACTTTGAATATTGTTATACGGTGCAAGTCAAGTCATAGCCTATATCCGGTGTTTCAGCTAGAAGTACTGATCTTTCGAGGTAAGGGATATTATTTTTTTTTCGTAATGATATTATTTTTTCAATATCATTATGCTGAAATATTGATCTGAAGTTTTTATCAAATTTGGAACTTTTGGTGTCGAAGTTACTATTCACGTATACGACACTATTCACGAATACGGCACTATTCATCGAAAAATGAAATTTTTTCTTTTAATCTAAAATATCTATTGTGGATACTAGCTTTGATTGTATCCATATTTTGATCATTCTTGAATTTTATACCACTATGATTATTTTTGAGGTATTTTTGGACATGGTTAAAACAAAGTACGAATCCTTAATCCTTAATCCTTGTCATTTTGTTTCACTGGATTCGTTTCTTTAAAAATATTTTTCATCATCCTCAATCTTAAATGATGATATTATTTAATATCTTTGGCCTGTAGTGCAAAGATGAATGATTTCTGATGAATATCTTTCGCCCGTAGTGCAAAGATGAACAAATGTTTAGATGAACATGACCAACTGATGAATATCTTTGGCCTGTAGTGCAAAGATGAATATTTGATTCTAGATATATATTGATTGATGTTACAGGAATAAAAGATAGACGATGAACTTTTAAATTCATACATAGAAGATAGTAGTTACATTCTCTACTTAACTCTTCTAATGAATTATTATTTCCGCTGCGAATATTGATTTAAAACTTGTTGTCTATTGTATTCTATTATATTTTTCCCTGTTGAAGACTAACGATAATTTTTTGTATATTATCTTAGTCATAATATTCTTTACTGGGCTAGTTGAGCTCACCCTTTTCCTTTTTGTTCCATTTTTCTTCTCAGGAGGTGAGAATATAGCGAGTACGAGTCGGGGTATGGAATGAAGGTTCTAGAGAAAGTTGTTTAGTAGTCCTCACCATTTTTGTAAAATAATGTATCAATAAATGTGATGAGGATATATTTGAGTATAAATATTGTCTAGAAGATAATGTTTGTATTCAAACTCACAGTTTTACTGTTGTAATAATAAAGTTGTAGTTATTTTTGTACCATGTATTGACAACTCAGAATGGGTGATGTATACCTATTTTGGGGGCGTCACATTTAGTATGTCGGAATAACTTGTCTACGCGGATTACGTACCGTATGATAGGTGAAAATCCATTTGCAGTTTTCGTATGTTAATTCTTTTCATATTCTTAAATCTAAACTTATTATGGTACGTATTGCTTCTATAATCCTTGAAATTAGTGGAATATCTGTGAGTTTTGTGCTTCATCCAGTATCTTTTTATTAGAATATTGATCTGAACTTTCTTATTAAATATCAATATTTTCACCCCGGGTACTATTCACGGGTTACTATTCACTATAATACTATTCACTCGGATATTTGGGGCACTTTTCATGCCGGAGTACTATTCACAGGTTACTATTCACCCGATTACTATTCACTCTAGTATTATTCACTCGGGTATTCGGGGCACTTTTTATGTCGGAGTTACTATTCACGGGATACTATTCCTGAAGTATTATTCACGGGATACTATTCACCCGAAAAATTTATTCCTTTTCTGTCCAAATTATTTTGACACATGGATATTATTCTTGAATGTTACTCCACAAAGCAGTATCATGTTGACAATTTGGATATTTTTAAACTCTGGATAAATTTAATGTGATGCCCCCAAAACAGGTATACATCACCTATCTTGAGTTGTCAAATATATGGTACAAAATTCAAATACAACTTAATTATACAACAGTCGTGTAAAATACGACATAACATAATGTAAGAGTTTTAATATGAATATTGTCATCTAGACAATATCCACATTCAATGGAGTCCTTATTACATTTATTGTCACATTATTTTATAGAATAGTGAGGACTACTAAAACAACCATCTGGACCGTCAATCCGTTCCCCGACTCGTCCCAGCTATATTCTCATTTCCTGAAGAGAACAGTGAAAGAAAAGGTGAGCTCAAATGTGACGCCCCCAAAACAGGTATACATCACCCATCCCGGGTCGCTAAATACAAGGTACTGAATACAAATACAACTTAATTATACAATAGTTGTGTAAAATACGACTAAATATATGCTGTGAGTTTTAATACAAATATTGTCATCTAGACAATATACAAACTCAATGGAGTCCTCATTACATTTATCATCACACTATTTCACAGAATAGTGAGGACTACTAATGCACCATCTAGGACCATCACTCTGTTCCCCGACTAGTCCCAGCTACGTTCTCATTTCCTGAAGAGAACAACGAAAGAAAGGGTGAGCTCAACTAGCCCAGTAAGAAATATTATGACTAAGATAATGCAGAATAAATTATCATTAGCCTTCAATAATGTTAAACTAATAGAATAATATAATAGACAACAAGTTTAACTGTAGCGGATCAAGCAATCCATTAGAAGAGTCAAATAAAGTATAAAATCTACTATCTTCTATGATTTAAAAAGTTTTTCCATCAACTTTATCGCTGAGACCCAGCTTAATAAATAAAATCGAATCATCCCTGCTCCACGGCCAAGGATATTCATGTAATCATCAATGGTCATGACTATACCGAATAATCCCTGGTCATAATCATACCAACAACTGTCCACCAATGAACTATAGGCCAATGAGGACTTTTACCACATCATTCGTCACATTACGGTTATGATTATACTGAATAATCCCTGGTCATAATCACACCAAGTCCATCTATGCACGTAAGCCAAAGATAACTTTCAATATTATATAAGCATGAGGATGATGACAATTCAATAAAACAAGTTAAAGAATAAATTTTAAAGAATTATAAGTTAATTTTATCCTGAACTCAATAACGTCCAAATTGTCAACATGATACTGCATTGTGCAGTAAAATTCAAGAATGCTCAGAAGAATATTTCCATGAAAAGATACTAGATGAAGCGTAAATATCAAGGATATTCCACAAATTTCATGGAGTATAGAAGCCAAAACTTTAACCAACTGAGTATAATAAAATATATGAAACTGCAAATGGATTTTCAGCAGTCATGCGGTAATCCACGTATACAGATCATTTTCACAATTTAATAAGGAATGAATACAAAGGATCATTCACCATGCATGTGGTAATCAACATAGACAGGTTATTCCAACAGAATAATAAAGAATGAAATAACATAAGGATTCACCATGCGTGCGATAGACTGCACAAACAGGTTATTCCCAATAGAATAATAAATAATAGAACCAGGTCCGGCGTAAATGCACAGTCAGGATATTCTGACAGAATAATAAATAATGGAACCAGGTCCGGCGTAAACGCACAGACAGGATATTCTGACAGAATAATAAAGAACGCTATATTAGAAGAATTTCACCATGTATGCGGTACTTCGCATAAACAGGTTATTCTAACAGAATAATAAGAATGGAATAACAGAAGAATTTCACCATGTATGCAATACTTTGCATAGATAGGTTATTCCAACATAATAATAAAGAATGGAATAACAGAAGAATTTCACCAAGTATAGGGTATCCTGCGTATACAGGTTATTCCAACAGAATAATAAAGAATGGAATAACAGAAGTTCTATTCATGAATATGAAAGAAAGAATACCCCTTACGAGTACAACGAATAATATCCCCTACATTTGAAAGAAATTGGATATTGGAAAAGTGAAGTAGTAGAATACTTTTCTTCTTTCTCTCTATAGTTTCTCTCTCTAGAGTTTCAGTGAATTCGTAAGAAATAATAAAGGAATGAGCTTCTATTTATAGGAGAATGGACTGAATAGTAACTAATTTATGAACGGGCTAGATTGATTTACTTTTAAACGGACGGTCCATATTGATTTACTATTAAAACTTTAAAACAGCGATCCATATTGATTTACTACTATACCTTTCCACCAGCGGTCCATATTGATTTACTATTATATCTTCAACCAACGGTCTGAAAAATTAGCACATCTCCTCATGGAATAATATTGTACCCAAAAAATAATTTGGACCGAAAAGAAATATATCTTACGGGTGAATAGTACAATGTGAATAGTAACTCGTGAATAGTAACTCGACACGAAAAGTGCCCCGAATACCCGATTAAACAGTATAACCTCCAGACATCAATTATACTAACATAAATAAGTCCAACACAAAGGAACTAATAAATTCATCTTTAATCAACATGAACTTATTCATCATTAATATTATAATTCACAATATTTAACAACCAGGTCGTTCCCAGGAAAGAGGGGGCTTTTCGATAAGGATTTCTCCTTATTGGCACACAATTAGGTGACCAAACCTCTCCTTGACAGAACTTCTAGATATTGTCAATATTGCAAATGATAATATGAATAACTTTGCCGTCTCAATTATTGATTTAATAATATATCATATAATGCAGATGATACTGCAACAATAATTGAATCAATAATATGAGAGATATGATGCAGCAATTACTGTAGCAATAATTGAGTATAACTGAGTGACTTCTCACGTAAGTATCAATAATCAATACTGTGTGCTACTATGCAACCACGCGTATTACTGTACTTTTACTACCGGGTAGTTCAACAGTTTTAATGGTAACACCACCGCCATTATTAGAAAGATAATTTTGTCGTTTTCTAACTATGACAATACTTCCGTTGTGGGGTCCACCAATGATTGTGCCGTCGTACAATATTCCCTATTAAAACGAATATTCCCCGACCAATCGAATATTATATAACCACTTGCTTACTTTGCAAAATTTATAAATACTATCCACAACTATAACAATATATCAAATCCACACCATAATATTCACAGAATTATTTCGAGAAAATTAAATATTTATTCATAAAATCTGGGGTCTCACAATCTCCCATCCTTATGGAATTTCGCCCTCAAAATTTACGTACGTACCTGGTATGCTGAAGAGGTGAGGGTATCTTGACTTCATTTCAGATTCTAACTCTCTTGAGGTATAACCTTTGAGTGTCGAATATAATCCTTCTTGTCCAAGATTTTAACACGTATCTCCTCATACGTTAAATCATCCACTATCTCGTTCGGTTCTAAATTAATAATGTGGTTTGGGTCATCCCCATATTTACGTAACGTCGATACGTTAAAAACGTTATGAACACGCTACATACTTGGCGGTAAAACGAGTCTATAAGCCACAGTTCCTACTTCATCGAGGATTTCAAATGGGCCAATTAAATCGAGGGTTGAGATTTTCTCTTTTCGTCGATTCTTGCTTCTAGAATAACGCTATCTTGAGCCTTCTTCTTCGTATTCATCAAATTCGGGTGTGTAGCTTGAACGGCTTTAACTTTATCGATTAAAGTCGATTCTACTCGTATATTTATTATCTTCACGTGGGTCACTAGAGTCGTTCATCATTTGTAAGTTATACGAAATGGGTTTTTATGTTAACAACATCGCACTCGTAAACGCATATGATCTTCTACTCAACGCGTCAACTACCACGTTCGTTTTTCCATAATGATATTGAATGGTACGATCGTAATCTTCAACAGCTCAAGCCAACGTCTTTGGCATATGTTACGTTCGTTTTAGGTGAAGAAAATATTTGAGCATTTAAGAAATGAGTTTTGTACTGGGGTCAATACAAAATTCAATTTCATGCTCTAGGGGTAGGCTAAGAAGTCTTTAAGAATACGTCAGGAAATTTATTAACAATAGAAATATCATTCAAAACTGTGACCCTCATCCAAGACTTGGATAGTAGGTCACAATGATACCTATCAACTTACCACCGTTACTCACGGCGTCCCCTACGGAAAGTCTGGCTTCGGTGCATTTCACACAAGGAAGTCAACAACGAAAAGACCGAGGCTCTTTACTTATGGCTTGATATGACAATGATTGACTTTAGTGGTTTGGTTGCTTGGATTCACATAACAGGTTGGTTAGGAATATGAAAGCTAATAACCTTACGAAAAACATGATGAGTAGTTAACCAATCGATTCCTAAAATCGCATCAAAGACAAGTATTTTCAAAGAGATAAGATCGACAGGTAACTTGAAAGTGTCGATTTAAATTAAACAAAATTTATAAATAGTAGATGTAACGAAGGTTTCTCCCAACTGAGTTTCAACAGATAAATCAAAATATAACTTCTCCGGAGTTAAATTCAAACATTGAACACAACTAGGTGAAATAAAAGAGTGCGTAAAACCGATATCTAACACGGTATAGACTTCGCAAGAGTTTTTGATTAACTTACCCGTGATAATTTTATTCAGGTTCCTCGTCAAAAAAAATGCTCTCTCTTAAACTACCGGCTTTGGCTTGTCTGGGAAATCCTTTGGCATCACTATCCCAGTTGGACTTGGCTTTGGTGCATGACAAAATCGGTCTAGGTGACCTTCCTTTCCACGATTGTAACATGTTTTGGACTGCATCACGCAATTTGGACTGATATGTCCCTCCCCTCTGCATTTGAAGCATACGACCGATGGTCGTTCTCCTTCCTTAACAGGTGTTGGTGCTGTTGTCTTTCCATCATTATTGAACCTTCTCTTCTTGAAATTTTCACTTCTATTATCTTGGCCATGATTACCACTGAAGTGGTTACCATTCTTGGTGTGATAATTTCTCCCACGATGGTTATCATTGTTCTGATGGTCGTTGCCACCGGTACGATTATTATCGTGTTGTTGGTTGTTGCCTTTTGGTTGTGCTGAATCATTATTGCGCTCCAATAACTGAGCCCTATTTACAACATCTGAATATAAACAAATTTTATGAGAAATAAGGTATTGACGTATATCGGGTTTCAAATCTCTTAGAAACATTCGCATCATTCGCTCCTCATTATCGACCAAATGGGATGCAAATCGGGATAACTCGGCAAACTTAGCCTCGTACTGCGACACGGTCATATTATTTTGTTCCAACTTGATAAACTCCATCTCCTTCATGTGACGAATACTTTCGGGAAAGTACTTGTCGTTGAACAGCTCTTGGAACTTCTCTTAAGACATCTTGAGTGCGTTAGGCTAGGTACGTTTTACAGATTCCCACCAATAATCTGCTTCTTCACGCAACATAAAGGTGGCAAAGGGAACCTTTTGCTCCTCGGAGCATCCCAAGACATCAAATATCTTGGTGATCTGCTTTAACCACATCTCCGCCTTAAGTGGTTCTGGCTTTCCCAAAAACTCCGGTGGTCCCAACTCTTTGAACTGTTTAGCGGTGACCGACCGTGTGTTGCCATTATTTTTACCTGCATTATGAACAGGAGTCCCTCTCGCCTGATGTTGCATGAATTGCATAAAGCCTCTGAACATCGCATTGTTCATCATTTCATCGATGTTATTGTTTACCTAAGGATTATTGTCTTCCTGTTGCACATTATCCTGGATATTGATCGTTGGTGACTCAACGGTCTCATGTGCTTCATTGCTTATCCCAACATTTTCGGATGCCATTTTCAAATACTACCACAAAACAAGGGTTAATTAACATGTCACATATTATCCATATACTCTAACTGACCAATTAAATAACAAATAAACTTAGGTTGGTCATACTAGCGAAGGAATTCCCCGTCTCTCCCCTCATAGTTCTTGTCTCACATCTCAGTCAGGGATCATATCCCTAAGCTTTGATACCAACTGTGACGCCCCTAAAACAAGTATACATCACCCATCTTGGGTCGCCAGATACAAGGTACTGAATACAAATACAACTTAATTATACAATAGTCGTGTAAAATACAACTAAACATATGCTGTGAGTTTTAATACAAATATTGTCATCTAGATAATATACAAACTCAATGGAGTCCTCATTACATTTATTATCACACTATTTCACAGAATAGTGAGGACTACTAATGCACCATCTATGACCATCACTCTGTTCCCCGACTAGTTTCAGCTACGTTCTCATTTCCTTAAGAGAACAGCGAAAGAAAGGGTGAGCTCAACTAGCCCAGTAAGAAATATTATGACTAAGATAATGCATAATAAATTATCATTAGCCTTCAATAATGTTAAACTAATAGAATAATATAATAGACAACAAGTTTAACTGCAACGGATCAAACAATCCATTAGAAGAGTCATGTAAAATATAAAATCTACTATCTTCTATGATTTAAAAAGTTTTTCATCAACTTTATTGCTGAGACTCAGCTTAATAAATAAAATCGAACCATCCATGCTCCACGGCCAATGATATTCATGTAATCATCAATGGTCATGACTATACCGAATAATCCCTGGTCATAATCATACCAACAACTGTCCACCAATGAACTACAGGCCAATGAGGACTTTTACCACATCATTCGTCACATTATGGTCATGATTATACCGAATAATCCCTGGTCATAATCATACCAAGTCCATCTATGCACGTAAGCCAAAGATGAATTTCAACATAATATAAGCATGAGGATGATGACAATTCAATAAAACAAGTTCAAGAATAAATTTTAAAAATTTATAAGTTAATTATATCCTGAACTCAATAACGTCCAAATTGTCAACATGATACTGTTTTGTGCAGTAAAATTCAAGAGAAGAATATTTTCATGAAAAGATACTGGATGAAGTGCAAATATCAAGGATATTCCATTAATTTCATGGAGTATATAAGCCAAAACTTTAACTAACTGAGTATAATAAAATATATGAAACTGCAAATGGATTTTCAACCGCCATGCGGTAATCCATGTATACATATCATTTCCACAATTTAATAAGGAATGAATACAAAGGATCATTCACCATGCATGTGGTAATCCACATAGACAGGTTATTCCAACAAAATAATAAAGAATGGAATAACAGAAAGATTCACTATGCGTGTGATAGACTGCACAGATAGGTTATTCCCAATAGAATAATAAATAATGGAACTAGGTCCGGTGTAAATGCACAGATAGGATATTCTGACAGGGTAATAAATAATGGAACCAAGTCCGGCATAAACGCACAGACAAGATATTGCGATAGAATAATAAATAATGGAACCAGGTCCGGCGTAAACGCACAGACAGGATATTCCGACAGAATAATAAAGAACGCTATATTAGAAGAATTTCACCATGTATGCGGTACTTCGCATAAACAGGTTATTCCAACAGAATAATAAGAATAAAATAACAGAAGAATTTCACCATGTATGCGGTATTTTACATAGATAGGTTATTCCAACATAATAATAAAGAATGTAATAATAGAAGAATTTCACCAAGTATAGGGTATCCCGCGTATACAGGTTATTCCAACAAAATAATAAAGAATGAAATAACAGAAATTCTCTTCATGAATATGAAAGAAAGAATACCATTTACGAGTACAACAAATAATATCCCCTACCTTTGAAAAAAACTAGATATTGGAAAAGTAAAGTAGCAGAATACTTTTCTTCTTTCTCTCTATAGTTTCTCTCTCTAGAGTTTCAGTGAATTCATAAGAAATAATGAAGTAATGAGCTTCTATTTATAGGAGAATGGACTGAATAGTAACTAATTCATGAACGGTCCAGATTAATTACTTGTAAACGGACGGTTCATATTTATTTACTATTAAAACTTTAAATCGGCGGTCCATATTGATTTACTATTATATCTTCAACCAACGGTTTGAAAAATTAGCACATCTCCTCATGGAATAATATTGTACCCAAAAAATGATTTGGACCGAAAAGAAATATATCTTACGGGTGAATAGTACCCCGTGAATAGTAACTCATGAATAGTAACTCGTGAATAATAACTCGTGAATAATAACTCGTGAATAGTAACTCGTGAATAATAACTCGACACAAAAAGTGCCCCGAATACCCGATTGAACAATATAACCTTCAGACATCAATTATACTAACACAAATAAGTCCAACACAAAGGAACTATAAAATTCATCTTTAATCAACACGAACTTATTCATCATTAATATTATAATTCATAATATTTAACAACCAGGTCGTTCCCAGAAAAGAGGGGGCTTTCCGATAAGGATTTCTCCTTATTGGCGCGCAATTAGGTGACCAAACCTCTCCTTGACAGAACTTCTAGACATTGTCAATATTGCAAATGATAATATGAATAACTTTGTCGTCTCAATTATTGATTTAATAATATATCATATAATGCAGATGATACTGTAACAATAATTAAATAAATAATATGAGAGATATGATGCAACAATTACTGTCGCAATAATTGAGTATAACTGAGTGACTTCTCACGTAAGTATCAATATTCAATACGGTGTGCTACTATGCAACCACGCGTATTACTGTACTTTTACTACCGAGTAGTTCAATAGTTTTAACGGTAACACCTCCGCCATTATTAGAAAGATAATTTTGTCATTTTCTAACTACGATAATACTTCCGTTATGGGGTCCACCAATGATTGTGCCGTCGTACAATATTCCCTGTTAAAACGAATATCCCCCAACCAATCGAATATTATATAACCACTTGCTTACTTTGTAAAATTTATAAATACTATCCACAACTATAACATTATATCAAATCCACACCATAATATTCACAAAATTATTTCGAGAAAATTTAATATTTATTCATAAAATCTGGGGTCTCACAATCTCCCCTCCTTATGGAATTTCGCCCTCGAAATTTACGTACGTACCTAGTATGCTGAAGAGGTGAGGGTATCTTGACTTCATTTCAGATTCTAACTCTCTTGAGGTATAACCTTTGAGTGTCAAATATAATCCTTCTTATCCAAGATTTTAACACGTATCTCCTCATACGTTAAATCATCCGCTATCACGTCCGGTTCTAAATTAATAATGTGATTCGGGTCGTCCCCATATTTATGTAACGTCGATACGTTAAAAACGTTATGAACACGCGACATACTTGGCGGTAAAACTAGTATATATGCCACAGTTCCTACTTCATCGAGGATTTCAAATGGGCCAATTAAATCGAGGGTTGAGATTTCCTCTCTTCGTCGCTTCTTGCTTCTAGAATAACGCCATCTTGAGCCTTCTTCTTCGTATTCATCAGATTCGGGTGTGTAGCTTGAGCGGCTTAAATTTATCGATTAAATTCGATTCTACTCGTATATTTGTTATCTTCACGTGGGTCACTAGAGTCTTTCATCATTTGTAAGTTATACGAAATGGGTTTTTATGTTAACAACATCACACTCGTAAACACATACGATCTTCTACTCAACGCGTCAGCTACCACGTTCGCTTTTCGTTTTAGGTGAAGAAAATATTTGAGGGTTTAAGAAATGAGATTTGTACTGGGGTCAATACAAAATTCAATTTCACGCTCTAGGGGTAGGCTAAGAAGTCTTCAAGAATACGTCAGAAAATTTATTAACAATAGAAATATCATTCAAAACTGTGACCCTCATCCAAGACTTGGATAGTACGTCACAATGATACCTATCAACTTGCCACCGTTACTCACGACGTCCCCTACGGAAAGTCTGGCTTCGGTGCATTTCACACAAGGAAGTCAACAACAAAAGGACCGGGGCACTTTGCTTATGGCTTGATAAGACAATGATTGACTTTAGTGATTTGGTTGCTTGGATTCACATAAAAGGTTGGTAAGAAATATGAAAGCTAACAACCTTACAAAAAGCATGATGAATAGTTAACCAATTGATTTCTAAAATCGCATCAAAGGCAAGTATTTTCAAAGAGATAAGATCGACAGGTAACGTGAAAGTGTTGATTTGAATTAAACAAAATTTATAAATAGTAGATGTAACGAAGGTTTCTCCCAACTGATTTTCAACAGATAAATCAAATCTAACTTCTCCGGAGTTAAATTCAAACTTTGAACACAACTAGGTGAAATAAAAGAGTGCGTAGAACCAGTATCTAACACGGTATAGACTTCGCAAGAGTTTTTGATTAACTTACCCGTGATAATTTTATTCAGGTTCCTCGTCAAAAAAATGCTCTCTCTTAAACTACCGGCTTTGGCTTGTCTAGGACATCCTTTGGCATCACTATCCCAGCTGGACTTGACTTTGGTGGATGACAAAATCGGGCTAGGTGACCTTCCTTTCCACGATTGTAACATGCTTTGGACTGCATCACGCAGTTTGGACTGATATGTCCCTCCCCTCTGCATTTGAAGCATACGACCGACGGTCGTTCTCCTTCCTTAACAGGTGTTGGTGCTGTTGTCTTTCCATCATTATTGAACCTTCTCTTCTTGAAATTTTCACTTCTATTATCTTGGCCATGATTACCACCGAAGTGGTTACCATTCTAGGTGTGATAATTTCTCCCACGATGATTATCATTGTTCCGATGGCCGTTGCCACCGGTAAGATTATTATCGTGTTGTTGGTTGTTGCCTTTTGGTTGTGCTGAATCATTATCGCGCTCCAATAACTGAGCCCTATTTACAACATCTGAATATAAACAAAGTTTATGAGAAATGAGGTATTGACGTATATCGGGTTTCAAACCTCTTAGAAACATTCGCGTCATTCACTCCTCATTATCGACCAAATGGGATGCAAATTAGGATAACTAGGCAAACTTAGCCTCGTACTGCGACACGGTCATATTATTTTGTTCCAACTTGATAAACTCCATCTCCTTCATGTGACGAATACTTTCGGGAAAGTACTTTTCGTTGAACAGCTCTTGGAACTTCTCTCAAGACATCTTGAGTGCGTTAGGCTTGGTACGTTTTATAGATTCCCACCAATAATCTGCTTCTTCACGCAACATAAAGGTGGCAAAGGGAACCTTTTGCTCCTCGGAGCATCCCAAGACATCAAATATCTTAGTGATCTGCTTTAACCACATCTCCGCCTTAAGTGGTTCTGGCTTTCCCAAAAACTCCGGTGGTCCCAACTCTTTGAACTGTTTAGCGGTGACCGACCGTGTGTTGCCATTGTTTCTACCTGCATTATTAACAGGAGTCTCTCTCACCTAATGTTGCATGAATTGCATAAAGCCTCTGAACATCGCATTGTTCATCATTTCATCGGTGTTATTGTTTACCTAAGGATTATTGTCTTCCTGTTGCACATTATCCTGGATATTGATCGTTGGTGACTCAACGGTCTCATGTGCTTCATTGTTTATCCCAACATTTTCGGATGCCATTTTTAAATACTACCACAAAACAAGGGTTAATTAACATGTCACATATTATCCATATACTCTGACCGACCAATTAAATAACAAATAAACTTAGGTTGGTCATACTAGCGAAGGAATTCCCCGTCTTTCCCCTCCTAGTTCTTGTCTCACATCTCAGTCAGGGATCATATCCCTAAGCTTTGATACCAACTGTGACGCCCCCAAAACAGGTATACATCACCCATCTTGGGTCGCCAGATACAAGGTACTGAATACACATACAACTTAATTATACAATAGTCGTGTAAAATACGACTAAACATATGCTGTGAGTTTTAATATAAATATTGTTATCTAGACAATATACAAACTCAATGGAGTCCTCATTACATTTATTATCACACTATTTCACAGAATAGTGAGGACTACTAATGCACCATCTAGGACCATCACTCTGTTCCCCGACTAGTCCCAGCTACGTTCTCATTTATTGAAGAGAACAGCGAAAGAGAGGGTGAGCTCAACTAGCCCAGTAAGAAATATTATGACTAAGATAATGCATAATAAATTATCATTAGCCTTCAATAATGTTAAACTAATAGAATAATATAATAGACAACAAGTTTAACTGCAGCGGATCAAGCAATCCATTAGAAGAGTCAAGTAAAGTATAAAATCTACTATCTTCTATGATTTAAAAAGTTTTTCATCAACTTTATCGCTGAGACTCAGCTTAATAAATAAAATTGAATCATCAATGCTCCACAGCCAATGATATTCATGTAATCATCAATGGTCATGACTATACCGAATTATCCCTGGTCATAATCATACCAACAACTGTCCACCAATGAACTACAGGCCAATGATGACTTTTACCACATCATTTGTCACATTACGGTCATGATTATACCGAATAATCCCTGGTCATAATCATACCAAGTCCATCTATGCACGTAAGCCAAAGATGACTTTCAACATAATATAAGCATGAGGATGATGACAATTCAATAAAACAAGTTCAAGAATAAATTTTAAAGATTTATAAGTTAATTATATCCTGAACTCAATAACGTCCAAATTGTCAACATGATACTGCTTTGTGCAGTAAAATTCAAGAGAAGAATATTTCTATGAAAAGATACTGTATGACACGCAAATATCAAGGATATTCCACTAATTTCATGGAGTATATAAGCCAAAACTTTAACCAACTGAGTATAATAAAATATATGAAACTGCAAATGAATTTTCACCCGCCATACGATAATCCATGTATACAGATCATTTCCACAATTTAATAAGGAATGAATACAAAGGATCATTCACCATGCCTGTGGTAATCCACATAGACAGGTTATTCCAACAGAATTATAAAGAATTGAATAACAGAAGGATTCACCATGCGTGCGATAGACTGCACAGACAGGATATTCCGACAGAATAATAAAGAACAAAATATTAGAAGAATTTCATCATGTATGCGGTACTTCGCATAAACAGGTTATTCCAACAGAATAATAAGAATGGAATAACAGAAGAATTTCACCATGTATGCAGTACTTTGCATCGACGGGTTATTCCAACATAATAATAAAGAATGGAATAATAGAAGAATTTCACCAAGTATAGGGTATCCCGCGTATACAAGTTATTCCAACAGAATAATAAAGAATGGAATAACAAAAGTTCTCTTCATGAATATGAAAGAAAGAATACCACTTACGAGTACAACAAATAATATCCCCTACCTTTGAAAGAAACTGGATATTGGAAAAGTGAAGTAGCAGAATACTTTTCTTCTTTCTCTCTATAGTTTCTATGAGACCCCAGATTTTATGAATAAATATTTTATTTTCTCGAAATAATTTTTTGAATATTATGGTGTGGCTTTGATATAATAATATAGTTGTGGGTAGTATTTATAAATTTTGCAAAGTACGCAAGTTGTTATATAATATTCTTTTTATCAGAGAATATTCTTACGACCACATAATCATTGGTGGACCCCACAACGGAAGTACTATCGTATTTAGAAAACGACAAAAATATTTTATGAAAATAACGGCGAAGGTTTTACCGTTAATACTGTTGAACTATCTGGTAGTAAAAGTACAGTAATACGCGTGGTTGCATAGTAGCACACAATATTGATTATTAATGTTTACGTGAGAAGTCACTCAGTTATACTCAATTATTGCTACATTAATTATTGCATCATATCTGTCATATTATTGATTCGATTATTGTCACAATATCATCTGCATAATATATATGTTATTTTATTAAATCAATAATTGAGACGACAAATTTATTCATATTATAAATTGTAATATTTACAATGTCTAGAAGTTCTGTCAATGAGAGGTTAGATAATCTAATTGCGCGCCAATAGGGAGAAATCCTTATTGGAAAACTCCTCTTTCCTGGGAACGACCTGGTTGATAAATATTGTGAGTTATAATATTAATGATGAATGTTATTAAAATTGAAGTTGTGTTCGGAGTTGAATTTGGAGACGCGGACGTGATATTTGAGTCCGGAACGATGAAATTAGTAAAAATAGTCTATAAACACAAAATTTTCCGGGATTAACTTTTTGGTCAAAAAGTCAATAGTTGACTTTTTCGAGAAAAGTCAAACTTTGAAATTTCAAAATTTATATTGTTGATAAAAATAGTTTCATTGTGTTGGAATTATTTATGTTAGTGAAAATCGACATTTATTTCAATAATAATTGATGTCTGGAGGTTATATTGGCCAATCGGGTATTTTACCGAATAAATGAGCAATTGATTGCTATTAATTCACATGATTATAACTATTTGTTCACATGTGTGTACTATTGATTCACTTTCTTGTTACTATTAGGGGAGTTGGTGCAAGATTGATAATACTTGCATGACTAAGTTAAAAATAGAGGTATAGATGGAGGTACTATACTGTAATTATTTTTATCACATGATTAGAACTATTGAGTCACATGATTTACTATTGATTCACATTATTTACTATTAGGGGAGGTGGTGTAAGTTTGATAATACTTGCAGGAATAAATTAAAAATAAAAGAAAAGTTGGAGGTATTGTACTGTAATTTTTCGAGCCCCAAAACGTGCAATTATCGAAACTATATGAAACAACCCGGGTCAAATCTCGAGTTCGGACCAAATCTTGGGTCAAATCCCAAGTCCGAATCGAATCAAATCCATCCAAATAAGGCCTCAAACCACTGGTCCAATAGTATCTTCTTGGGTCATCTTAGCCCACCACAGGCTCCCAAAAGGTCATGACTTGAAGGTACTATTGGTAGTTACTTAATTCCTTATATGCACAAAAATATTTCCCCTATCTTTCGATGTGGGACTGGGGTGTTACAAACTCCCCCACTTAAAATTCTGACGTCCCCGTCAGAACCGATCACACACACGGCCCAAAGATCTTTGTCTCTCTAGCCATTGTGGGATAATACCGGCTGGATTCGTGTCCCCACCTCCGGACCTTCATCTCTCCATTATGGGATAATACCACCAGCCTTCGTGTCCCCACCTCTGACAACCCGATCGGATGACCCGACCCGAGCTTTCGAGAGTCGGCTCTGATACCAACTCTGTAACACCCCCTTTTCAAAATAGAAAGAGAGGCTATTCAAAACACAACAGAACTAAGGAAGATCACAAGGCTCTAAACCACAAAAGAGTAATCTCATAATAATTTAATATCATAAGACAAACCATAATAAATGCCACACTGGCTCAAACCACAATCTAAATAATTTATTACAATTCTAAATAAATGACATATCAAGTCTAAACAGAACATTTCTAAACCATTGGATTAAAGGAAGCTCTCGTCACACTTGCCCTTGATCCCCCTGATTATCTGCCGGAAGAAAAACACAGCATGAGCCAAATTCCCAGTACGGATATAGAATACAAGAAATGAACCGAAATAACTAACTCAATTAAATGAATTGAACAAAACGAACTGAAACGAAACGAATAAAACTAACACAATAAAATGGTAGGCTGAATCAAATGTTTGGGTGTTATTTCATACCGAGCTCAAAATAAATACTAATATACCTTGCCACACAGGCAAGTCAAATAATGCCACACAGGCAATCAAAATAATGCCACACAGGCAATCACACATCGGACTGCGCAATCCAGATGCATGCAAAATCGAAAGGTGTGTTTGGCACAAACATCACCAATCCGCAGAACAGAACAGAACAGAAAACTAGGGTCGACCCATACGCCTCCCACAACAAAATACCAAATGGCCAACTCCCACCGGAGTACAAAACGGAGACGCTGTGGACTGATCACACCGCCACGGAAGGTGTCATGCCTCGGTGTCAAGAGGACATGCCTATGGTACCCCCACAGGTGGTTATAGCTCAGGTATACCCTACGGTATTCTAACAAAATATAATGTCACAACACATGCGACAAAATATCAACACAAAGGGGTTCTAACATGTACATGTTAAATCGAACGAATCGTCAACACAAGTCTCTAAAATATACTAACATGTACATCACTATAAATATAAAAATAAAATTTAGACATGATACACTAGTCTAAAGAGTACAATGTGACTTCTAATACAACGCCAAAATAAATTTATCACAATAAATTGACAAGGAATAATTATGAGAGACAATACTAAATTTCGAAACGAATAACGAAACGAACGAATTAAAAACAAAAGAGTCTTGCTGAAATAGTACGGAATCCGTACCTGGATTAAGCAATGTAATACCCAAAATTTAAATTTCTATTTGCCTCGTTAAATTTCTTCCGTCCGATCTAATAAAATAAAATAAAATTTTATTACAAATTAACCATTACTAACATAATATTATTTAATTTGTGTATAAAATTTTTAATTTAATTTAAAAACATAACATCTGTTAGCTAAAATAATATAAACAATATAATATATATTTATATATATATATATATATATATATATATATATATATATATATATATATCTAACTGAACCATATATATATGTATTTAGCAACTGACATGAAGTTATATAATATATTCGAATATATATAAACTACACTATCAGTGTAATATGTGATATGTTAATTAACCCTTGTTTTGGAATAATATGTGATATGTTAATTAACCCTTGTTTTGTGGCAGTGTTTGAAAATGACATTCGAGAATGTTGAGAATAACAATGGAGCACAGGAGACCGTTGAGTCTCCACAGATCAATAATCAGGAGAATGTGCAACAGGATGTCGATAATCCTCCTGTAAATAACAAAATTGATCAATTGATGAACGACGGTATGTTTAGGAGCTTTTTAGAATTTATGCAACATCAGGCGAAGGCGGCTCCTGTTCATAATGCAGGAGGAAATAATGGCAACCCACGGTTGGACACCGCTAAGCAGTTCAAGGAGCTGGGACCACCGGAGTTTTTAGGAAAGCTAGAACTGTAAGACCCCGAATTTTATAAAATAAAAATATTTAAATTTTCTTATAATTACTATTCATGAGTTACTATTCATGTGTTACTATTCACGAGTTACTATTCACGAGTACTATTCACGAAGTATTATATTTTTTTACGTAAAAAGGCACTACTCAATAATTGTTACAGTAATTACTGTTCAATATTTTATTTTATTGATTCAATAATTACTACGTTGATATTTTATATTATTGTTGTTTTAATTGTCACTACACAATATTTCCCATAATCAGATCAATGATTCATATTATTTTAATAATATTACTAGATAACATTATTGGTAATGTCTAGAAAGTTCTGTCTAAAGATAGGTTTGGTCACCTAATTGCGCGCTAGTAAGGAGAAATCCTTATTGAAAAGTCCCCTCTTTCTTGGGAACGGTCTGGTTGTCATTATTGTGATTCTGTAATATTATTTGTGAATAATTAATTATTGATTTATATGATAAAGAAAATATTCATTTTTTGTGGATATAGATGGAGAAAATTTTTAATGTGAAAATTGTTGAAAATAAATATTTTATCTTTTTCTGATAAAATAATTCATTTAAATATATTATTATATTTTAATAATATAATAATGGTGATATTTTACGATGAATGTGGGATATATGAATAAATGAGGAGAAAGAGTATTTTTGTTACAAAAATTGTTGAAAACATGTTAAACATGTTTGTGGGCCCATTTCTTGACTGAAATTTGATTATATCCTGTAAAATCGTCCGTTTGTGGATTTCGGTCAATTTCTGTTTGGAATTTGTAAAAACTTTCTTCTGTAAAGTTGTAGATAAAGTAATTTCCTATGAAAAAGGCACGTGGTTCGAATTTTTCTGATAAAAGGTTATTTATTATGAATTATTGAAGTTCTGTAGGTCTGAAATAATTAATTTTTGAAAGTTTTAATTATTTTTAATTATGAAAATGTTTTTTTTTGGTTTTTGTCATTATTTGGTGGCTAAATTCAGATGATCAAGGTGGGTTAAAGAAAATAATATAAATATATTAATATTTTAATAAATTTTCTGCTTTGGTGTTCTAAGCAATTTCCTATAAATAGGTGCTTAGGTTAGAATTGAAAATCACACCAGAAACTGAAGTTTTCTCTCTATATTATCGAGCTTATTTTGTGAGTATTTAGATATCTTGAGTGTTGCTATACGGTGCAAGTTCGTTCAGCGTTATATCCGACATTCCAGTACTGCTCTTTTGAGGTAAGGATAGTAAGGGATATTGTCGTTAGTATGTAAGGGTTATTATGTTTTTTAATTTCGAAAATTTTCTAAATATTCAAAAATTCTGAAAAAATTTAAAATGATAATTTGATGAGTTTTGTTGATTGTGTCCAAAAATGACGATTTTTGAATATATAGATTAAGAGTTATGGTTTTTATGAGAAAAAACTATTTTAAAAGTAAACACTTATAACTCCTTATGATTAACTCCAAAATTGATGAAATTTTTATTGGGAGTACATCTATATAATATCAGTATACTCTGTAAATTTTGGAATTTTGGATAAAAGTACAATTTATGATAAATGTCTGAATATTCGGTGGTTTTGGCCATGTGAAAATAGTAAATGAATTTTAAAATTTCAAAAAAAAATATATGTTCAATATGGGACTATATTATGCTAAATCCCAGAAAAGAAATATTTTTAGAACAGATTTGGTATTTTTCATGAAAATGTTCTAGTTGTGAGTAAATGAATTAAATATGTTATGTGAAGTAAGAAAATTGAAAAATATGATTTTATGGCTTGAGAATCATATATGAGGTATATGCATATTTTTGATGAGGGTTTTAGTTATTGGTGATGAAATCTTATAGGTTTGGCATTTTAGGATGATTAAATGCATTTATTAGCTAGTAAAGTGTAAACAATTAAAATAAATTGTTTATAAGTTTAAGAAATGATTAAAATATTGTGATAATATTAATAATATTAGATTATGAGATTATTAAGTGATTTATAACATTTTGATTAAGGTGTTATAAGATCATTGATTTATGAATCTTACTCTTGAGATTAAATCTATATGTGATTATATTGTTTTTATTATCATATATAACATTCTTATAACGCTAATGATGATATTTCTCTTTGACTTGAGTGTAAAGATGGGTAGATTATTGGTATGATCGTGACTATAGGTTCTCTTTGGCCAGTAGTACAAAGTTGAATTGTTGATTGGTATGATCATGACCATTGAATTTATAATTGAATATTTTTAGCTTAAGTGCAAAGGTGAATTGATCAACATATATTGTTATAATTATAGTTTATATAAATTCTGAAATGATTATGTATTTCTTTGAGATATGAATATCTTTGGCATGTAGTGCAAAGATAAATTATTGATGAATAACTTTGGCTCGTAGTGAAAAGATGACATATTGTTGAATATCTTTGGCCGTAGTGCAAAGATGACCTATTATTGAATATCTTTGGCATGTATTGCAAAGATGAACTGTTGATGAATATCTTTGGCCCGTGGTGCAAAGATGAATTTATTAGTATGATTATGAACAGGAACTGTGATTTGGTATAACCATGATCTTTGATGTTTTAGGTAAAAACAGGTGATGAAAATTATCTTCGTCCTGAATGCAAAAAGGAATTTAGAACTACAATTATGATTTTGAGTTATTCACATGATTGTGGAAAAGAACTGTTGATTGATATTACAGGGATAAAACATTGTTGGTGGACTTTTAATAAGGAGAAGATAATAGACTTTATGGTCTATTTGACTCTTCTAATGAATTGCTCGTTCCGCTGTAACTATGGTTGAAAAGTTTTATCATCTACCATATGTTATAAATCTCTATTTATTACTGATGAAGGCTATTGATAACTTAATTATCTTTAGTCATAATATTCTTTACTGAGCTAGTTGTGCTCACCCTTTTGCTTCACAATTCCTTTCAGGTAATAGGAGTGTTGCTGGGTCGAGCAAGGATAACAGTGGAATAGAACCGTGGTCTATAGTTGTTAAGGTTCTCCCTAAATAGTATGAAAATAATTTTATTGAGATCTTTAGATAACTGTGTCATATTTTATACGCCATTTGATATTTAATTTTGTTGAACTGAATAGGGTGAGGTGAACCCAACTTTGGAAGGGTGTTTTGTCACTATCATACAAGATGTCTAATGACATACAACCTCGTGTTATCATAAGACAGGGTTGTGCACATCCACTTGCTGAGTATATCTACGAGCACTACCTATATGATATTGGAGTATATTTGAAATATAATTTTCACTTGGAGACAACGGAGATAATTATATGTGAAGAGAAGACTCACCATTTGAAAGAATATGATAGTAATCTTCTCATTTTTCTTTGGGGTCTATTGGGTCAACCAAGGATAATTCTATGGACATATGATATCTATCATAATCTAGACGCATGACCTCCCATGTACGAAGGTTTTCTTGAGCACTTTCCAAAGATTCTGATTTTAAAACTGTTTTTGACTGTACCTTTATGTAAGGTGTCATTGCGACGTAATACCCAAGTTGGTGTCAAGAGTCACAGTTGATATATATATTTGTATCAAAACTCACAGCATATGTGTTGTTTTATTTTGCACGACAATTGTTGTAATAAAGTTGTAGTTGTTTCTGTACCATGTTTTTGACGACTCAGAATAAGTTGGTTGGATTGGACCTATTTTGGGGGCGTTACATTTGGTATCAGAGCTTAGGGATATGGTCTCTGGCGGAGATCGGGGAATAGAACTAGGAGGGGAGAGATGAGTAAATCCTTCGCTAGTGTGTCCTACCTAAGCTTATTTGTTGGTCAGTCATAATATCGGGATATTATGTGATATGTTAATTTATTCAATTAACCCTTGTTTTGAAGCTGTATTCTAGAATGATATCTGAAAATACAGGAGATGAGCAATGGAGAAATTATGAGGACATGGAAGATGGAATCTGAGATGAAAGTAAGGTATTCTCAACTCTTTGAAATACCAGATACGTTAATTTCGAGGACGAAATTTCATAAGGAGGGGAGATTGTAAGATCCCGAATTTTATGAAATAAAAATATTTATTTTTTCTTATAATTATTATTCATGAGTTACTATTCATGAGTTACTATTCACGAGTACTATTCACGAAATATGATATTTTTTTTACGTAAGAAGGCACTACTCAATAATTATTACAGTAATTACTGTTCAATATTTTATTTTATTGATTCAATAATTGCTACGTTGATATTTTATATTATTGTTGTTTTAATTATCACTACATAGTATTTTCCATTATCAGATCAATGATTCATATTATTTTAAAAATATTACTAGATAACATTATTGGTAATGTCTAGAAAGTTCTGTCTAAGGAGAGGTTTGATCACCTAATTGCACGCCAGTAAGGAGAAATCCTTATTGGAAAGCCCCCTCTTTATTGGGAACGGCTTGGTTGTCATTATTGTGATTCTGTAATATTATTTGTGAATAATTAATTATTGATTTATATGATAAGGAAATTATTTATTTTTTGTGAATATAGATGGAGAAAATTTTTAATGTGAAAATTGTTGAAAAATAAATATTTTATCTTTTTCTTATAAAATAATTCATTTAAATATATTATTATATTTTAATAATATAATAATGGTGATATTTTATAATGAATGTGAGATATATGAATAAATAAGGAGGAAGAGTATTTTTGTTACAAAAATTGTTTAAAACATGTTAAACATGTTTGTGGACCCATTTCTTGACTGAAATTTGATAATAGCCTGTAAAATCGCCCATTTTTGGATTTCGGTCAATTACTGTTTGGAATTTAGAAAAACTTTTTTTTCAAAGTTGTAGATAATGAAATTTCCTATGGAAAAGGCATGTGGTTCGAATTTTTCTGATAAAAGGCTATTTATTATGAATTATTGAAGTTCCGTAGTTCCGAATTAATTGGTTTTTGAAAGTTTTAATTATTTTTAATTACAAAAACATTTTTTTGGTTTTTGTCATTATTTGGTGGCTGAATTCAGATGGTCAAGGTGGGCTAAGGAAAATAATATAAATATATTAATATTTTAATAAATTTTCTGTTTTGGCGTTCTAAGCAATTTCCTATAAATAGGTGCTTAGGTTATAATTGAAAATCACACCAGAAACTGAAGTTTTTTATCTCTATATTATAGAGCATATTTTGTGAGTATTTAGATATCTTGAGTGTTGTTATACGGTGCAAGTTCGTTCAGCGTTATATCCGACATTCCAATACTTCTTTTTTGAGGTAAGAGATAGTAATGGATATTGTCGTTAGTATGTAAGGGTTATTATGTTTTTCAATTTCAAAATTTTTCTGAATATTCAAAAATTTTAAAAAAATTTAAAATGATAATTTAATGAGTTTTGTTGATTGTGTCCAAAAATGTCGATTTTTGGATATATAGATTAAGAGTTATGGATTTTATGAGAAAAGACTATTTTAAAAGTAAACGCTTATAACTCCTTGTGATTAACTCCAAAATTGATAAAATTTTTATTGGAAGTACATCTATATAATATCAGTATACTCTGTAAATTTTGGAAATTTTGGATAAAAGTATAATTTATGATAAATGTCTTAATATTCGGTGGTTTTGGCCATGTAAAAATAGTAAATGAATTTTAAAAATTCCGAGAAAAATATATGTTCAATATGGGACTATATTATGCTAAATCCCAGAAAAGAAATATTTTTGGAACTGATTTGGTATTTTTTATGAAAATGTTCTAGTTGTGAGTAAATGAATTAAATATGTTATGTGAAGTAAGAAAATTGGAAAATATGATTTTATGGCTTGAGAATCATATATGAGTGATATGCAGATTTTTGATGAGGGTTTTGGTTATTGGTGATGAAATCTTATGAGTTTGGCATTTTAGGATGATTAAATACATTTATTAGCTAGTAAAGTGTAAATAATTAAAATAAATTGTTTATAAGTTTAAGAAATGATTAAAATATTGTGATAATATTAATAATATTAGATTATGAGATTATTAAGTGATTTATAACATTTGATTAAGGTATTATGAGATCATTGATTTATGAATATTACTCTTGAGATTAAATCTATATGTGATTATATTGTTTTTATTATTATATATAACATTTTTATAACCCTAATGATGATATTTCTTTTTGACTTGAATGTAAAGATGGTTAGATTATTGGTATGATCGCGACTATAGGTTCTCTTTGGCCAGTAGTACAAAGTTGAATTGTTGACTGGTATGATCATGACCATTGAATTTATAATTGAATATTTTTAGCTTAAGTGCAAAGGTGAATTGATCAACATATATGGTTATAATTATGGTTTATATAAATTCTGAAATGATTATGTATTTCTTTGAGATATGAATATCTTTGGCATGTAGTGCAAAGATGAATTATTGATAAATATCTTTGGCCCGTAGTGCAAAGATGACATGTTGTTGAATATCTTTGACCGTAATGCAAAGATGACCTGTTGTTGAATATCTTTGGCCGTAGTGCAAAGATGACCTGTTGTTGAATATCTTTGGCCTGTAGTGCAAAGATGAACTGTTGATGAATATCTTTGGCCCGTGGTGCAAAGATGAATTTATTAGTATGATTATGAACAGGAACTGTGATTTGGTATAACCATGATCTTTAATGTTTCAGGTAAAGACAGGTGATGAAAATTATCTTCGTCCTGAATGCGAAAAGGAATTTAGAACTACAATTATGATTTTGAGTTATTCACATGATTGTGGAAAAGAACTGTTGATTGATATTACAGGGATAAAACATTGGTTGTGGACTTTTAATAAGGAGAAGATAATAGACTTTATGGTCTATTTGACTCTTCTAATGAATTGCTCGTTCCGCTGTAACTATGGTTGAAAAGTTTTATCATCTACCATATGTTATAAATCTCTAATTTATTACTGATGAAGGCTATTGATAACTTAATTATCTTTAGTCATAATATTCTTTACTGAGCTAGTTGTGCTCACCCTTTTGCTTCATAATTCATTTCAGGTAATAAAAGTGTTGCCGGGTCGAGCGGGGATAACAGTGGAATAGAACGGTGGTATATAGCTGTTGAGGTTCTCCCTAAATAGTATGAAAATAATTTTATTGAGAACTTTAGATAACTGTGTCATATTATATACGCCATTTGATATTTAATTTTGGTGAACCGAATAGGGTGAGGTGAACCCAACTTTGGAAGGGTGTTTTGTCACTATCATACAAGATGTCTAATGATATACAACCCCGTGTTATCATAAGACAGGGTTGTGCACATCCACTTGCTGAGTATATCTACGAGCACTACCTATATGATCTTGGTGTATATTTGAAATATAATTTTCACTTAGAGATAACAGAGATAATTATATGTCAAGAGAAGACTCACCATTGGAAAGAATATGATAGTAATCTTCTCATTTTTCTTTGGGGTCTATTGGGTAAACCAAGGATAATTTTATGGACATATGATATTTATCATAATCTAGACGCATGACCTCCCATGTACGAAGGTTTTCTTGAGCACTTTTCAAAAATTCTGATTTTTAAAAGTGTTTTTGACTCTACCTTTATGTAAGGTGTCATTGCGACGTACTACCCAAGTTGGTGTCAAGAGTCACAGTTGATATATATATTTGTATCAAAACTCACAGCATATGTGTTGTTGTATTTTGCACGACAATTGTTGTAATAAAGTTGTAGTTGTTTCTGTACCATATTTTTGACGACTCAAAATAGTTTGGTTGGATTGGACCTATTTTGGGGGCGTTATATTTGGTATCAGAGCTTAGGGATATGGTCTCTAGCGGAAATCGGGGAATAGAACTAGGAGGGGAGAGATGAGTAAATCCTTCGCTAGTGTGTCCTACCTAAGCTTATTTGTTGGTCAGTCATAATATCGGGATATTATGTGATATGTTAATTTGTTCAATTAACCCTTGTTTTGAAGATGTATTCTAGAATGATATCTGAAATACAGGAGATGAGCAATGGAGAAATCATGAGGACATGGAAGATGGAATCTGAGATGAAAGTAAGGTATTCTCAACTCTTTGAAATACCAGATACGTTAATTTCGAGGACGAAATTTCATAAGGAGGGGAGATTGTAAGATCCTGAATTTTATGAAATAAAAATATTTAATTTTTCTTATAATTACTATTCATGAGTTACTATTCATCAGTTACTATTCACGAGTTACTATTCACGAGTACTATTCACGAAGCATGATATTTTTTTTACGTAAGAATGCACTACTCAATAATTGTTACTGTAATTACTGTTCAATATTTTATTTTATTGATTCAATAATTGCTACGTTGATATTTTATATTATTGCTGTTTTAATTATCACTACACAGTATTTCCCATTATCAGATCAATGATTCATATTATTTTAAAAATATTACTAGATAACATTATTGGCAATGTCTAGAATGTTCTGTCTAAGGAGATGTTTGGTCACCTAATTGCGCGCCAGTAAGGAGAAATCCTTATTAGAAAGCTCCATCTTTCTTGGGAACGGCTTCGTTGTCATTATTGTGATTCTGTAATATTATTTGTGAATAATTAATTATTGATTTAGATGATATGGAAAATATTCATTTTTTGTGGATATAGATGGAGAAAATTTTTAATGTAAAAATTGTTGAAAAATAAATATTTTATCTTTTTCTGATAAAATAATTCATTTAAATATATTATTATATTTTAATAATATAATAATGGTGATATTTTACAATGAATGTGGGATATATGAATAAATAAGGATGAAGAGTATTTTTGTTACAAAAATTGTTTAAAACATGTTAAACATGTTTGTGGGCCCATTTCTTGACTGAAATTTGATTATAGCCTGTAAAATCGTCCGTTTTTGAATTTCGGTCAATTACTGTTTGGAATTTGGAAAAACTTTTTCTGCAAAGTTGTAGATAATGAATTTTCCTATGGAAAAGGCATGTGGTTCTAATTTTTATGATAAAAGGGCTATTTATTATGAATTATTGAAGATCCATAGTTCCGAATTAATTGGTTTTTGAAAGTTTTAATTATTTTTAATTACAAAAACATTTTTTTTGGTTTTTGTCATTATTTGGTGGCTGAATTCAGATGGTCAAGGTGGGCTAAGGAAAATAATATAAATATATTAATATTTTAATAAATTTTCTGCTTTGGCGTTCTAAGCAATTTCCTATAAATAGGTGCTTAGGTTAGAATTGAAAATCACACCAGAAACTGAAGTTTTTTATCTCTATATTATCGAGCATATTTTGTGAGCATTTAGATATCTTGAGTATTGTTATACGGTGCAAGTTCGTTCAGCGTTATATCCGACATTCCAGTACTGCTTTTTTGAGGTAAGAGATAGTAATGGATATTATCGTTAGTATGTAAGGTTTATTATGTTTTTCAATTTCGAAATTTTTTTGAATATTCAAAAATTCTGAAAAAATTTAAAATGATAATTTGATGAGTTTTGTTGATTGTGTCCAAAAATGGCGATTTTTGGATATATAGATTAAGAGTTATGGATTTTATGAGAAAAGACTATTTTAAAAGTAAACGCTTATAACTCATTGTGATTAACTCCAAAATTGATAAAATTTTTATTGGGAGTTCATCTATATAATATCAGTATACTCTGTAAATTTTGGATAAAAGTATAATTTATGATAAATGTCTTAATATTCGGTGGTTTTGGCCATGTAAAAATAGTAAATAAATTTTAAAAATTCTGAGAAAAATATATGTTCAATATAGGACTATATTATGCTAAATCCCAGAAAAGAAATATTTTTGGAACTGATTTGGTATTTTTATGAAAATGTTCTAGTTGTGAGTAAATGAATTAAATATGTTATGTGAAGTAAGAAAATTGGAAAATATGATTTTATGGCTTGAGAATCATATATGAGTGATATGCAGATTTTTGATGAGGGTTTTGGTTATTGGTGATGAAATCTTATGAGTTTGGCATTTTAGGATGATTAAATACATTTATTAGCTAGTAAAGTGTAAACAATTAAAATAAATTATTTATAAGTTTAAGAAATGATTAAAATATTGTGATAATATTAATAATATTAGATTATGAGATTATTAAGTGATTTATAACATTTTGATTAAGGTGTTATGAGATCATTGATTTATGAATATTACTCTTGAGATTAAATCTATATGTGATTATATTGTTTTTATTATCATATATAACATTCTTATAACCCTAATGATGATATTTCTCTTTGACTTGAGTGTAAAGATGGGTAGATTATTGGTATGATCATGATTATAGGTTCTATTTGGCCAGTAGTACAAAGTTGAATTGTTGATTGATATGATTATGACCATTGAATTTATAATTGAATATCTTTAGCTTAAGTGCAAAGGTGAATTGATCAACATATATGGTTATAATTATGGTTTAAATAATTTCTGAAATGATTATGTATTTCTTTGAGATATGAATATCTTTGGCATGTAGTGCAAAGATGAATTATTGATGAATATCTTTGGCCCGTAGTGCAAAGATGACATGGCGGCGATGTCGGAGACGTTTGGTACGTATCCAATATTCCGTCGTTAGGACCTGCCCAGCCGTTCTCGCCTCTACCAGTTTGCTCAGGACATTGCAGCTGGTGCGATCGCCGAGAGTACAGGTATCTCTTTGGAGCAGTTCATCGCAATACGCGACGAGATTGTTCCGATGGTGGTTACTTTACTCATGGACGCTTTTAGGCCGATGTTGAGTCAACCCTCGACTACTCAGGTATACTATTCATTTAAAATTCTCGTATTCTGTATGTTATTTAATTTTCATTTATTTTCATATTTAATTGTATCATATGGACTAATGAGTTATCACTACAACAAAAAGGTTAATACCGGTCGCTGTTAAAGTTATTAGCGACCGAAATGTGTTGTCGCGGATATTTTTTAGTCGTTGTTAGACATTTTTCTGGTAGTGTATTTTTAATTGTATCAACAGGGTGTTCATTCCAATCACGAGCATAGGGAAAACATCGATGACGATTTTCATACGCCAAAGCAGCAGCATCGACGCTCACACGATGATCATCCTCACACCGGGGGTAATACTACTCGATGACTTAGTTTTGTAGATACATTTATACATATTTTATTTATCTTTACTTTAGTTTAGCTTAATGTGATTTAAATTCGTCAAGTTTAGTATATATTTGATGTATTGTAGTTTAAACCTTGTAATTACATGTCCTTTTTGTATATCTTATGAAAAATTAGACTATTTTCATTATTGTTGACCTTGGTAATTCATATTGGACTTGTATGTGTACAAAAGTTAGTTATTATTTTATGTATATGTTGTAGGAAGGTTATTATTATGTTGCATGTGTTGTTAGGAAAATAAACAAGTTTACAGGTACAAAAATGCGGGTTATAACCCTGGATGTTGCCAAAACAAAAAAAAATAAACTTTATTCTCGACGGAATAAGATATCCTCGATGGAATTCCTTCGGAACTAATCCTTTGCACACGTCAGCTGGCTATGCCACGTGGCAGATTAACTTCGACTGAATAAAGTCAACGGACTAAATTTCATCGAGGATATACTAACTCCAACCAAATAGTCAGTCAAAGTTGTTCCGTCGGCGTTAGTTATCCCCGACTGAAATCTGGATGGATTTAATTTTTGTGTGCCTATATCCGATCGAATATTCAACGGAATATTTCGTCGGGATTAGTATATCCTCGAAGGATTAACCTTAATCTCGATGGAATATTCCATCGGGAATAAACCTTTTTGTTGTAGTAAACTTTGAATAAAATTTAGAGTATTTATATTTAATATATGCTTTATATTCGTCCACGCGCCACAACCACCAAAAGTACAGGTTAAATAAGGTTTAACCATGGAGGCTTTATGCAAAAGTGTTGTAAAATAATAATGAATTGTGTGTATCCTTCCCCGTATAGAATTCCTCATTAGGTAGGTACCTTAATGAGATTGAACACAATCTCCTTAAGGAAAGGAAGTCGAATCATATCCTGACACTATCCTTAGGAGTTGGAATTTAAATATAATTAGTAATCTTAGATTCCTTAAAGTACTCTACTGTATAATCGAATTCCTACGTGGAAAAATTCCACCACGTAGACTATGGCCCACCGTATTATTCGGACCTAAATATCTATGCCCTAACAATATTCATAAATAAGATGACATATGAAACGATTAGGTAGCCTAGCTGTTTAATTTCCTACAGTGCCATTTAGAATAACATTTTGTTATCTCATTTTCACTCATATGAGCAATATGATTTTAAGTGTTTGTTGTCATTTTTGCAATTTATTAGTTTTTTTTTTGGAATATACAAAAGCAGATTTTTTTTTCAACATATGAAAATTGTTAGAGTGAAAACTCAATATTAAGAAAGATTAAGATAAGGGGGTTGTCTCCATTTTGTTAAATTCAATAGTTCTTTAAAAAATAAAATTCTGAAAAACAGAATTTGAAAAATCATATAACTATGTACTTTGTTTGATTATTTTGTCACAATACATTCAAAAACAAAATTTTATTCTTTTTCTTTCTATTATATTTTTAGAAGAACTTATACTAAATTAACTCAAACTTAGTATAGTATCTGGAATTAAGGTTGTAAACTAGTCGAATTGAAGCGAATAAAAAACTGATCGAATATTCGATTCTAAATGTTAAATTCATAATCGAATTCAACTCGAATTCGAATTGTATTTGAAAAATTCTACTCAGATTTAACTCAAATCGACTCGAATATTTATTACTCGAATTCGATCCGACTCAGATCAAATTATATTCAAACTACTCACGAGCTTCAAATTAAAGCTCGAATTCGAGTCTCCACATAATAACTAGATTAATTATAAATTAATTTGTTATTTTACTTAAATATGAGTAAATATATTTACTATTTCACTTTACAAATATAAAATCACAATTAAAATTTAAAACAAAATAAAATAATAATAATTAATTATCCAAATTTGACTTAATTTTGTATATATTATAAGAGAATGTATCAAATATATAATCGAATCTGTATCAATTGAGTATGTATCAAATCACAATAGATAATTTGAGTAATTTGAATATTAAACGAGTCGAGTATAATCTTGCTCAGATTCAACTCATATTTTTATTCAAACTATTTTTATGTTCATATTTGAATCATATTATTAACGAATCCGAGTCTCGCTCTTATTTTTTCGAATCGAGCCCGAATCGAACTTGAACCGTTTGACTCGTTTACAACATTATCTATAATGAAATAATTTGAGTCAAAACGGATAAAAAATGTGTATTATGAAAGTAGTATGCATGAAAACCAATCATATTTGATATGATATTGCATATACTTTGTAACATTTTTCGTTTATTAAAGGCATTTTACTTTATCTACGTGGTGCTGTTATATTAAATGTGATAAACCCATAGTTTAGAGCAATGTTTTTAAATTTATGATGATGATCATGCTAATGAGATCTAAATTCAAGATAGCTCACAAACTAAAATAGTTCCCAATCATTAGATTACTAAAAAAAGGATTAATGAATCTGGATAGATTGGTACACATGTTGCTTGCTCTTGGAAAGAGAATGATTAATCTCATAATCATTTGTGTGAAGACACTAAAATAAGTATGTAGGTATTGGAGAATAATTTCATTGATCGTGGCTCGCTAAGGAATACCTAATAAAGTTTTACTCATCTGTCAATAGAAGTTTCTATAGTGACAGTAGTACAAGTGATCTTTAGACTTGAAATCATCATAGTATCTTGTGTATGATGAGTTCTGTATTGACATGTCCCTTAAAATGTTTAGTGTATATCAAAGGGTATGGTTGGATATAATAGTTGTATATGGAGATAATGAATGATCAACAAAAAAATTCTACCACTTCTAGTAAAAGGAGTGAATGTCCTATGTGATTCGATAAATGATAACTCAATAGTCTTTGGCCAAAGCATAATGAAATTAGAAATGTGTTTCTAATTTGCATTATCTCGAGTTATGCAATTTAGAATCGAAATACATATAATTAAATAAAATAAGTCTTGACAGTAATTTTATGTCTTATATTTAATTTAGACATTGTAAGGTAGAATGATTGAATTGTAAGATAAATATTTACTCAAAAGTTCTTTTATGATTAATGTTGAAATCTATATTTTCTTGAAAGTCGTTGATCGCTAAGGAGGCTTACCCTTATTGTAGAATGCATATAATTTATTTAAATGAATTAAATAGTTTAATTTATTTATTTAAGTGATATTATAATTGTTCTAATTGATTTTTTCACAATCGATTTAATATAGAGAACCTAAAGGGTAACACCATAAAAGAAAAATATTTGTTTAAGAAATAAATGACATAATCATAATAATATGTGAAGTATATTTTAATTTAATCTATGGTGATAAAATAAATTAAAGAGATCAGTATTTATTATTTAATATTTTGAAAATATTAAATATAAATTAATAAGAAAAGTCTTATTAATATTATTACTATTATTATTATTTAGATCCCAAAAGAGTTTAGGAATTAACTAATAAAAGTACTCTCATTATTTCTTAATTGGATTAGGAGCATATTTAATTGAAAGAGTTTAAAAGTAAAACCCTATTCCTAAATAGTTTAGGAGAGTTGTCTACATCTATAAATAAGAGAAGTCTTATTATGGGTGAGGGTTACATGGTTAGACCATATTCCAAGAGTTGGGAGAGTACTGACATATTCTCTAGAGAGAGAAAACTATGATTTTTCCAAATATTCATCTTCTTAAATACTTGTTATTCCTTGTTAGATCACCTCTAAAGGCCAAACACTTGGGTGGAATTCAAAGAGAACACGAAGGAATTAGAGGTGAACTTGTACCCGAGAAAACTTTGATCTACGAGGTTATGATTTTATATCTCAGTCTCTTTCGTTTAATTAATAATTGTGCACAAGGATGATCATGGTGATGGTATGTATAAAAATTTTAAAATATAGTTTTATCGCGCTTCCGTGCTATTTACGTAATTTGATTGCATGTCCGCGCTATATACAACTCTAACATATGATTACTCATTTGGACAAATGCACCATTCCGATGGATAAAAAAATTTCATTCTATTATTTTGATTTTCATTACGTGAGAGAAAATATAATGCAATTCATTGTAATAGAATAACTGAATTTCTCAGTTGTACTCTCATATTATATTGCCAATTCCACCACCACTACTACCATCGATTGTTGTTGGACTTTTTTTTAAAAAAATTATTGGTATAGGGACAGGGGTAAATATGTAAACTAATAAACTCAAGGGGCGGATTAATGAAAAAGTTAAATTTGGAGGAGTAAAAAAAATCATTCATATTCTAATACAAGTATAGACTCTATAGCTTTTCATTCTGCTTCGGCTTTTCATTATGCTTTTGCTTGCTAGTTGCTTCTGTCTTCTACATCTCCGCGGCTCTGCCACTAGGCCCACTACTTCTTCTACATCTCCAATACGACACTATCTCTTGTGCATATCAGAGTAATCAGACTTAAAAGGTAACTAAATTAGAGTTTATTTGTTTGATAATTTGTTTGAATTTGTTGTTGGTTTAGGACTTGGGGTTAAAACTAATTCAATTTATTTGATGTATTTGTTATATTTTGGACTTAAGAGGTAACTAATTAGGGTTTTTTGTTTAATAGTTTAAAGTTTAAATTTATTTGAATTTGTTGTGCGTTGGGGACTTCTGGTGAGTACAATTATCAATATTTCGATTATTTCACTATTATTTCTTTGTAATTTATTGATTTCTAGTAGTTTTTGATTTGAATAAGTTCAATATAGTTTCTAATTTCACCTTACAGCATTGAATCTCAGAGGTTTTTAATTTAGAAGATAACCCTTTTAAATTTAATATTGATTATTATCTGATTAATTGAAGTGGTTGTTGGAATTATAAATTTTTACATTTTATTTTTCTCACTCAGAGTTTGCTCTAATTGAATCATGAAAGTTGTAACTTGGTCTTTGTTGTTTAAATTTGAGTCTACTGTAATTTGAACCAGATGAAGTTCGAAAGGAATATGGCTTGATATTATAAAATATTACGCAAGTTCATGTTAGTTGACAGATGTTATGACCTTAGAAGCAAATGATAAGTAAGAATGCATCTAACTAATGTACTCTGTATAATTTTTAGTGCTCTGAGTATAAATTTTGGATGGTTTGTTTCTCTTATTTCAAGTAAAGGTTATTTGAAACTTATAAAAAGATACCAAAACTGATTTGAAATTAATTCATGATTTTGTTTGAATATAGAAAAAAAAATTGGTTTGAAGCTTAATTGAACTATGACAAGTAACTAAAGTAAGTTTCTAAATTGTATCTAAATGTGTTTTATTTTAAAATTCTTTTTTTTAGTTTGGATTATGAATATTTATTTGTTGTATATTATAGAATTCTATTTATTATGCATTAAGTAATTTTTTATTTGGGATTGTTGTATACATGTATTTTGATTGATTTAGGCATTTATTGATTGAACAATCTTTCATATTATTGATGTAATAATTGTTACAGTGATAATTGAATAATATTTTATATTATTGATTCAATAATTATCACGACACAGTAACTCATATTATTGAAATGATATTATTAGATAATACTATTGACAATGTTTAGAAAGTTCTTTTGAGCAAAGGGGTTAGCTAATATAATTGCGCGCCAGTAAGGAGAAATCCTTATCGGAAAGCTCCCTCTCTCTTGGGAACGACCTGGTTGTCAATATTATGATTCAGTAATATTAATTATGAATAATAATTGATGAATAAAAAAAAGATAATTAATGTATGGTAAATATTGGTTCAATTTTGATATAAATGGAGGAATTTAGCGTGTGGCATTTGTTGAAAATTTGACATATTTTTCTATGAAACCATAATTACCTTCTCCGATAAAATATTTATTCAAATATATTATTATAATAGTATAATTTTATAATTTGTAATTGATTAAATAATAATATTATTATAATATATATATAAACATCTGATAAAAAGGACGGAGGTGAACAAATTGTATTTGAATGCTTTGTTTTCAAAATTGGTTGGTTGAAAATGTGACGCCCCCAAAACAGGTATACAACACCTATTCTGAGTCGCCAAATACGTGGTACATAAAGCGAACTACAACTTCAATAATACAAATATCGTGTGAAATACGACAATACATACTGTGAGTTTAAATACAAATATTGTCTTCTAGACAATATCCACACGCAAATAAGTTCTCATTACAATTATTCAAACACTATTTTACATAAATAGTGAGGACTGCTAAAACATCTTCCTAGAAATCTCACTCCATACCCTGACTCGATACTGCTATGTTCTCACCTCCTGAGAAGAAAAATGGAACAAAAAGGAAAAGGGTGAGCTCAACTATCCCAGTAAAGAACATTATGACTAAGATAATATACAACAAATTATCGTTAGTCTTCAACAGGGAAAAATTTGATAGAATACAATAGACAACAAGTTTTAGATCAACAACTACAGCGGAAACAGTAATCCATTAGAAGAGTCACGTAGAGGATGAATTCTACTATCTTCTAATATTTAAGAGTCCATCATCAATATTTTATCCTTGTAACAACAATCAATATTCATCTTTAATCATCTTTGCACTACAGGCCAAAGATATTCATTTATATCACCGGTTGGTAATGTTCATCTCAACACCTGTTCATCTTTGCACTACGGGCCAAAGATATTCATCAGTAATCATTTATCTTTGCACTACAGGCCAAAGATATTCAATAGTATCATCATTTAGGACTGAGGATGATAAAAAATATTTTTAACAGAAACGAATCCAGTGAAACAAAATGATAAGAATTAAGGATTAAGGATTCGTACTTTAGTTTGTCCAAATTCAAAAATACTCCATAATAAACAATTATGAGCCAAACTTCAAGAATGAAGATCAAAACATGGATACAATCAAAGCTAGTAACCATAATAGACATTTTGGACAAAAAGGAGAATTTTCATTTTTCGGTGAATAGTGTCGTATTCGTGAATAGTGCCGTATACGTGAATAGTAACCCCGACACAACAAGTTCCAAATTTGATTAAAAAGTTCACCAATATTTCGGCATAATGATATTGAAGAAAATAATATCATTTAAGAAGAAAATAACATCCCTTACCTCAAAATAACCGTACTTCTGACTGAATTTCGGTATAGTGCTGACAGAAACTCGCACCGTATAGCAACACTCAAAGTATACTCACAAGAATACGCTCGATAATATAGAGAGAGAAAGAGAGAAAACTTGTTTCAGGTGTGATTTTCAATTCTAACCTAGCCCTCTATTTATAGGAAAATGCTAGAACGCCAAAGGAGACTAAATAAATATAATAATAATATTCTTATTTTCTTCCTACGCAACCTAAGTTACCAACAAAGACCAGACACCCCAAAAATCAGTAGCCCACATGTTCAAACAAGAGTGGGTCCCACCCATAAATTAATAAAAATCATTTTATTTTCCGAAATTTCAATAATTCATAGAAAATAGACCGTTTATCAAAAAAATACGAATTTTATGTCCATTCTGCCTGAAATCGAATTCTCTACAACTTTGTAAAAGAAGGTTTTTCCAAATTCCCAACCAAAAATATCCGAAATCCACAAACGGATGATTTTTAATACCTCTACACCGACAAAATACTGATAAAACACCTCAGAATTAATTCCTTCATTTTTATCCATATAAAAAAAAATATCCATCAATTATATTCACGTCAAATAAATATTTCCTTATCATATGAATCAATAATTAATTATTCTTAAATAATATTACAGAATCACAATTATGACAACCAGGCCGTTCCCAGGAAATAGGGGGCTTTCCAATAAGGATTTCTCCTTACTGGCGCGCAATTAGATGACCTAACCTCTCCTTGACAGAACTTTCTAGACATTGTCAATAATGCTATCTAATAATATTATTCAAATAATATGAATTATTGATCTGATCATGAGAAATACTGTGCAGTGACAATTATTGAAACAATAATAATATTAACTAACAATGCATTAATTATTGAATCAATATAATAAAATAATGAAAAGTAACTACTGTAACAATTATTGAGTAGTGCCTTCTTACGTACGAATCAATAATTCAATCATACTGTGCAATACCGTGTGCTACTGTGCAACTACGCGTATTACTGTATTTTAACCACAAGGTAACCCAACAGTGTTAACGGTAACAATTTACACCGCTATTTATAAAACTCAATCTTTGTCGTTTTCTTTCATCCAACCGTTTTCCGTTATGGGGCCCACAATTGACTGCGCCGTCGTACGAATATTCTCGACAAAAATAATATTCCACGACCAAACGAATATTCCCCGACAACAATGATTATTTTATAACCACTTGTTTATTTTGTAAAATTTTTCACATTTCACCCATAACCAAAGTATTTTATTAAATTAACCCTTATTAATTTAGAATAATGAATAAAGGAAAATTCAATTTTATTTATAATAAGTTGGGGTCTTACAACCTCCTCTCCTTATAAAATTTCGTCCTCGAAATTGACGTACGTACCTGGTGTATCGAAAAGGTGAGGGTACCTCACTTTCATTTCTGACTCCAACTCCCATGTCATTTCTTCAATAGCATGGTTTCTCCACAAAACCTTATCTTGTGGTATAATCTTGGTACGTAGGACATGCTCTTTCCTATCCAAGATCTTAACAGGTAGCTCTTCGTACGTTAAATCTTCAGCTATCTCGTCTGGTTCTAACGCAATAATGTGGTTCGGGTCTTTCACATATTTACGAAGCATAGATATGTGGAATACATTGTGAACACGAGACATACTTGGAGGTAACGCGAGTCTATAGGCCACGTTTCCTATTCGGTCAAGAATCTCATATGGACCAACAAATCTTGGATTGAGCTTTCCTCTTTTTTCAAATCTTGTAACTCCCTTCCATGGAGCAACACGTAACAGTACATGATCCCCAATATTAAATTTCACGTCCTTTCGATGAAGATCAACATAACTTTTTTGTCGATCTTGTGAAGTGTGAATACGTTGTCGAATCATTTTGATCTTTTCTGTAGTCATGCGTACTAACTCTAGTCCCAACAACGTTGCTTCTCCCACCTCGTCCCAGCATACTGGAGATCGACACTTTTGTCTATACAATGCCTCAAATGGAGCCATGCCTATACTTGCTTGATAACTGTTGTTGTAGGAGAATTCCACCAGTGGCAAGTACTTATTCCAACTTCCTTTAAAATCTAGGACACAAAGTCTTAATAGATCTTTGAGGGTTTGAATAGTCCTCTCTGATTGTCCGTCCGTTTGAGGATGGTATGCCGAACTGAATCATAAATTCGTGCCCATAGCTTTCTGCAAGCTAACCCAAAATCGTGAAGTGAATCTTGGGTCACGATCCGAAACTATGGATACTGGTATGCCATGCAATCTCATAATCTCATTCACGTACATACGAACAAGACGTTCAAGGGAATAAGTCTCACGTATCGGCAAGAAATGGGCAGACTTGGTTAATCTATCAACAATAACCCAAATCGCATCTATACCTTGAGAAACCTTGGGAAGACCCGTAACGAAATCCATAGTAATGTGTTCCCACTTCCATTATGGAATCTCAAGTGGTTGTAATGGACCTTTTGATATTTGATGCTCCGCCTTTACACATTGACAAGTTAAACACCTCGAGGTAAACTCCGCAATCTCTTTCTTCATATTGTTCCACCAAAATGTGTGTCGAATATCATGATACATTTTGGTACTCCCAGAATGGATTGCAAACGGGGTGTTGTGTGCCTCCATCATGATTCTATGCTTCATGTCAGAATCGTTAGGAACGCAAAGTCTAGAGTTTACTCGAAGTATTCCTTCTTCATCGATTCTTGCTTCTGGAATAACACCTTCTTGCACTTTCTTCTTCATTTGTATCAGCTACAGGTCCGTAGCTTGAGCAACTTTAACTTTATCAATTAAAGTTGGTTCTACTCGTATATTCGCCATCATCATGTGGGTCCTTGGAGTCTTTAATTCTACCTCCATCCTTTGCAAGTCATACAAAATGGGCCTTTGCGTTGACAATATTGCACTCGTACTCGCATATGATCTTCTACTCAATGCGTCAGCTACTACGTTCGCTTTTCCAGGATGATATTGAATAGTGTGATCGTAATCTTTCAACAGCTCAAGCCAACGTCGTTGCCGCATGTTGAGTTCTTTTTGGGTGAAGAAATATTTGAGGCTTTTATAGTCTATATAAATCTCCACTTTCTCCTCGTACAAGTAGTGTCTCCATATCTTCAACGCGAATACGACTGCTGCCAACTCCAGATCATGAGTATGATAATTCCTCTCATATTCTTTGAGTTTTCGTGAGGCATAGGCTATGACTTTACCATGTTGCATGAGAACACATCCTAACCCCTTGCTAGAAGCATCACTGTAGATAACAAATCCATCCGAATCAGATGGTATTGTCAGAACAGGTGCCGAAATGAGTCTCATCTTGAGCTTTTGGAAGCTCTTCTCACATTCCTCGCTCCATACGAATTTTGCATCCTTCCGAGTCAGCTGAGTTTACAGAGTAGCGATTCGAGAAAATCCTTCCACGAATCTCTGATAATAACCAGCTAAGCCCAGAAAACTACGCACTTCGGTCACCGACTTTGGCTGCTCCCAACTTTGTATTGCTTCAATCTTCGCCGGGTCCACAGATACTCCATATTTTGACACCACGTGCCCAAGGAATGCTACTTCCTCAAGCCAGAACTCGCATTTCTTTAGCTTGGCATAAAGCTTGTGTTCACGAAGTCCTTGAAGTACTAGCTTCAAATGGTGCTCATGATCTTCACGGCTTTTGGAATAGATGAGGATGTCATCAATCAACGAATTGATCCAAATATTCCTTGAATACTCGGTTCATCATATCCATGAAGGCAGCAAGGGCATTAGTCAATCCGAAAGACATCACTAAGAATTCATAATGCCCGTACTGAGTTCTGAAAGCAGTCTTTGGAATATCCTCAGTTTTAATCTTCAGCTGATGATATCCAGAACGAAGATCGATCTTTGAAAAGAATTATGCTCCTTGCAACTGGTCAAACAGGTCATCAATGCGAGGTAGTGGATACCTATTCTTGATGGTGACATGGTTTAATTCTCGGTAGTCAATACAAAGTTGCATACTCCCGTCTTTCTTCTTTACGAATAAAACAGGAGCACCCCAAGGAGATGTACTAGGACGAATGAAACTGATATCTAACAATTCCTGTAGTTGGACTTTTAACTCCTTAAGTTCAATAGGAGCCATTCGATATGGGGTTTTAGAAATGGGTTTTGTACCCGGTTCAAGATCAGTAAAGAATTCAACTTCACGTTCCGGGGGTAGACCGGGAAGTTCTTCGGGAAATACATCAGGAAATTCTTTAACAACAGAAATATTATCCAAATCTGACTTGTCTCAGTTCAAATCCATAACATGGGCTAAGAAAGCTTGGCATCCGTTTTTCAATAAACGAATAGCTTTGTAGCTTGATATGACAGTGACTGATTTTAGTGGTTTAGTGGTTTGAATTCGTATGACGGGTTGGTTAGGAATATGAAAACTAACAACCTTACGAAAAACAATCAATTTTGGCATGATGAGTGGTTAACCAATCAATTCCTAAAATCACATCAAAAGCAAGTATCTTTAAAGAGATAAGATCAACATGTAATGTGATAGTGCCAACTTGGATCATGCAAGATTTATAAACTGTAGATGTAACGAAGGTTTCACCCAATAGAGTTTCAACAGATAAATCAAAATCTAATTTCCCTGGAGTCAAGTTTAAACGTTGAGCACAAGCAGGAGAGATAAAAGAATGGGTAGAATCGGTATCTAGTAAGGTATAAACTTCGCGAGAATTCAAGATTAGCTTACCCGTGATCACTTCGTTTGGGTTCCTCATGTTTTGGCCAGTCACGACAAATGCTCTTCCAGGAACCGCTGATTTTGACTTATCCGGGACAGCCCTTAGAATCACCACTCCCACTGAACTTAGTTTCACTATAGTAAAATCTCGAGCGATGTGGCCTTCCTTTCCACAGTTGTAACATACCTTGGATTGTTGTGGACAGTTTGGGCTGATATGTCCCTCCTTCCCGCATTTGTAACATCTAACTGGCGGTCGTTCTCCTCCCCTATAATTTATTGTTGGTGCTGGTGCTGCTGCTGATGTCTTCCCGTCGTTGTTGAATCTTCTCTTTCTGAAATTTCCACTTGATCCACCTCTTCTATTATCATGGCCACGATTACCACCTGAGTGGTTATCGCCTTTGTCCGTATTCTTCCTTCCTCGCTGGTTATCATCGTTCTGATGACTGTTGTCACCGATATGACCCTGGTTGTGGTCTCTCGGTTGAGTATACTCACTATCTCGATCTAACAACTGAGCCCTGTTTACAACATCTGAATATAAAGAAAATTTATGAGATATAAGGTATTGACGAATCTCGGGTTTTAAACCTCTCAGAAACATCCGCGTCATACGTTCCTCATTCTCCACCAAATGAGGTGCAAACCTGGATAACTCTGCGAACTTTGCCTCGTACTGAGACACCGTCATGTTGTTCTGTTCGAGTCTAATAAACTCTACCTCTTTCATATGACGAATACTTTCAGGAAAGTACTTGTCATTGAAAAGTTTCTGAAATCTTTCCCAGGACATGTTGTGTGCATCTGGTTGGGTACGCTTCACAGATTCCCACCAGTAATCTGCTTCACCACAAAACATAAGGTAGCGAATGGAACCTTCTGTTCCTCCGTGCATCCCAAGACATCGAATATCTTGGTAATTTGCTTGACCCATGTTTCTGTCATGATCGGATCCAATTTTCCCTTAAATTCTGGTGGTCCCAACTCCTTAAATTGCTTGGCTATGACCGAGCGCGTGTTGCCATCATTTCTACCCGTATTTTGTACACGAGTCTCCCTCGTCTGATTTTGCATGAACTGCAAAAAGCTCCTAAACATTCCATCGTTCATTGTTTGCTCGGTAGTTTTGTTTACAGGATTAATATTGCCTTCCTGTTGCACGTTCTCCTGGTTTGTGACTAAAGGTTGCTCCACAGTCTCGTACACTCCATTGTTAACGTTCTCAACAGCCATTCTTAAATACTGCCATAAAACAAGGGTTAATTAAACATATCACATAATATCCCTATATTATGACCAACCAACAAATAAGCTTAGTAGGACACACTAGCAAAGGATTTACTCATCTCTCCCCTCCTAGTTCTATTCCCTGATCTCTGCCAGAGACCATATCCCTAAGCTTTGATACCAACTGTGACGCCCCCAAAACAGGTATACAACACCCATTCTGAGTCGCCAAATACATGGTACATAAGGCGAACTACAACTTCAATAATACAAATATCATGTGAAATATGACAATACATACTGTGAGTTTAAATACAAATATTATCTTCTAGACAATATCCACACGCAAATAAGTCCTCATTACAATTATTCAAACACTATTTTACAGAAATAGTGAGGACTGCTAAAACATCTTCCTAGAAACCTCACTCCATACCCCGACTCGATCCTGCTATGTTCTCACCTCCTGAGAAGAAAAATGGAACAAAAAGGAAAAGGGTGAGCTCAACTAGCCCAGTAAAGAACATTATGACTTAGATAATATACAACAAATTATCGTTAGTCTTCAACAGGGAAAAATTTGATAGAATACAATAAACAATAAGTTTTAGATCAATAACTACAGCGGAAACATCAATCCATTAGAAGAGTCACGTAGAGGATGAATTCTATTATCTTCTAATATTTCAGAGTCCATCATCAATATTTTATCCATGTAACAACAATCAATATACATCTTTAATCATTTTTGCACTACAGGCCAAAGATATTCATTTATATCACCGGTTGGTCATGTTCATCTCAACACCTGTTCATCTTTGCACTACGGGCCAAAAATATTCATCAGTAATCATTTATCTTTGCACTGCAGGCCAAAGATATTCAATAGTATCATCATTTAGGACTGAGGATGATGAAAAATATTTTTAACAGAAACGAATCCAGTGAAACAAAATGAAAAGGATTACGGATTCATACTTTAGTTTGTTCAAATTCAAAAATACTCCATAATAAACAATTATGAGCCAAACTTCAAGAATGAAGATCAAAACATGGATACAATCAAAGCTAGTAACCATAATAGACATTTTGGACAAAAAGGAGAATTTTCATTTTTCGGTGAATAGTGCCGTATTCGTGAATAGTGTCGTATACGTGAATAGTAACCCTGACACAACAAGTTCCAAATTTGATTAAAAAGTTCACCAATATTTCGGCATAATGATATTGAAGAAAATAATATCATTTAAGAAGAAAATAGCATCCCTTACCTCAAAATAACCGTACTTCTGACTGAATTTCGGTATAGTGCTGACAGAAACTCGCACCGTATAGCAACACTCAAAGTATACTCACAGATAATATAGAGAGAGAAAGAGAGAAAACTTGTCTCAGGTGTGATTTTCAATTCTAACTTAGCCCTCTATTTATAGGAAAATACTAGAACGCCAAAGGAGACTAAATAAATATAATAAAAATATTCTTATTTTCTTCTTACGCAACCTAAGTTTCCAACAAAGACCAGCCACCCCAAAAATCAGCAGCCCACATGTTCAAACAAGAGTGGGTCCCACCCATAAATTAATAAAAATTATTTTATTTTCTGAAACTTCTATAATTCATAGAAAATAGAATGTTTATCAGAAAAATACGAATTTTATGTCTATTCTGCCTGAAATCGAATTCTCTACAACTTTGTAAAAGAAAGTTTTTCCAAATTCCCAACAGAAAATATCCGAAATCCACAAACGAATGATTTTTAATACATCTACACCGACAAAATACTGATAAAACACCTCAGCATTAATTCTTTCATTTTTATCCACATAAAAATAAATATATCCATCAATTATATCCACGTCAAATAAATATTTCCTTATCATATGAATCAATAATTAATTATTCTTAAATAATATTACAGAATCACAATTTTGACAACCAGACCGTTCCCAAGAAAGAGGGGGCTTTCCAATAAGGATTTCTCCTTACTGGCGCGCAATTAGATGACCTAACCTCTCCTTGACAGAACTTTCTAGACATTGCCAATAATGCTATCTAATAATATTATTCAAATAATATGAATTATTGATCCGATCATGAGAAATACTGTGCAGTGACAATTATTGAAACAATAATAATATAAACTAACAATGCAGTAATTATTGAATCAATATAATAAAATAATAAACAGTAACTACTGTAACAATTATTGAGTAGTGCCTTCTTACGTACGAATCAATAATTCAACCATACTGTGCAATACCGTATGCTACTGTGCAACCACGCGTATTACTGTATTTTAACCACCAGGTAACCCAACAGTGTTAACGGTAACAATTTACGCCGTTATTTATAAAACTCAATCTTTGTCATTTTCTTTCATCCAATCATTTTCCGTTATGGGCCCACAATTGACTGCTCCGTCGTACGAATATTCCCAACAAAAAGAATATTCCACGACCAAACGAATATTTCCCGACAACAATGATTATTTTATAACCACTTGTTTATTTTATAAAAATTTTCACATTTCAATCATAACCAAAGTATTATATCAAATTAACCCTTATTAATTTAGAATAATGAATAAAGAAAAATTCAATTTTATTTATAATAAGTTGGGGTCTTACAGAAAATTCCTCCTGCAATTCATCTTCCAAAATGTGACCCTCAACCAATAAAAAAGTGTGAGTTAGACAAGTTAGGCAGAGAAAGAAAAAAAATTAGGTAGGAAAGTTTATCTTTTCCCTTTGAATTTCACTATAAAAGGAAGGTAACCCCTTCATCCTAAACATACCAAAAAATATAAGTGTTTATACTATAATATTCTGAGTATTTCTTTTGAGTATAAGAATATTTTGAGTGTAGATTATAGTGTAAGATTTTTTCAGGATAATATTTGTTATGCCAGTCAGATCTAGTTTTCTACTAAGGTAAATGATATTATTTTCTTTCAATACTCGTAAGGGATATCATTTTCTTTCATACTTCATATTATGTAAGTGATATTATTTCATTTCATATTCCTAAATTTACACTTACTATGGTAAGTATTGCTTCTATAATTCCTGAAATGATTAAAAATTCCTTGAGGTTTGCGCTTCATCTAATATCATTTTATTAGAATATTGGTCTAAACTTTTTTTATTAAATTTTAATCTTTTCATTTCGGGGTACTATTCATCCGTTGTACTATTCATACCAAAATACTATTCATTCGGGTACTATTCATACCAAAGTACTATTCATCCATATTACTATTTATGTCGAAGTACTATTATTCCCGATGAAATTTAGTTTTTTTCCCTTTGTCTAAATTATCTTTGAAATATGAATATTAAATACCATTCTTGAATTTTACTCCACAATTGGTGATCATATTGACAATTTGGACATTCTTGAACTCTAGATTAATTAAATTATAAATCTCTAATATTTATTATTGATTTCACTTGATTCATTTTTTATATCATTGTCACCATCCTCATTCTTATATTGTGGTAAAAGTCATCTTTGGTCCGTAGTTCAAAGATGGACTGTGATTGGTATTTATGACACAAAATTGTATATTGGTATAATCATGATCTTTAATGTTACAGATAAAGGTTTGTGGTGAAAGTCCTCTTTGGTCCGTAGTGCATAGATGGACATGTGTTTGGCATGATCATGACCACTGGTGATACTGTTAGTTCCCAGTAGGCACGATAGATCTAGAAGGGGGATTGAATAGATCCTTTTTAATTTTAAATACTTTTCTATTTTATTTTGTATTGCTATTAAATTAGCATATGACAAACAAAATAATCTTTTCAAGCACATCAGAAAAGTTAAAGATCCCCTTCATTGATATTGTTGGGCCATGATACTTTTTGTATTGGGCCAGATCGAATGGGCTTCTTCCTTAGACCTTGATATCTTTTACGATTGGACCGGATTAGTTGGGCCCATCTCTTATGTTACCCTTATTGTGCCTTAAACGTGTTGGGCCTATGATTTGGGCTAACCCATTGGACCATTAATAGCTAATTTTTGGGTCTTGACCGGTAATGATGAAAGAATATGACAGTTGACTGTCTTACCTGTAAATCATTAATGTGGATGGAATGATAGTCGGTCGGGGATAGAAAACAGTGACCAAAGGTAGTGGGTGGGATGCATGCAGTCGGCTGAGATCATCAGGGATAAAGGGTTGTGTCAGGATGTAGTGGGTGGCACGGTAAACCGGGCTTGGAGTATATGGGGGCAAAGATCACACAATCTAAAGGTAACAAATCACTTATCCAAATTATTATCTCTCTCATACACTAGACATTTTTCTTCCATTGTAAACCTTGTGATCGCCTGTACTGACTCTCACGCCGGAGCTATCCACCGACGGTCAAGCCGTTAAGCTTTGGGTGTTGACTTGTTGAACTGTGCAGGATATCGGACACGTCTTAGGTGATTGGGACGTGAGGAAAGATCATGGCGTTAACATATATATTCATAATCATACATGTATTGTTCGTAGAGTTAGTTCAGTTGTAAGTAGTTAAAACATACATAGCAGTTATAACAGTTCAAGTTAGAACTTGGTAAGTTTTAAGCACCAAGTAATCACTGCAATTTGGATTCTCGGAATATTTGATTAAATGACTAGTATACAATATTTCATGAGGCGCACTTGGCTGATTTTATTTCATTCATTCTTTTAGCAACTTTAACTTGCTCACGGGTTGCTAAATAATTTTACTGTTCAAAAAGTGTGCAGGTAAAGTGAAAATAAGTAGCTCACCCAAACCCAACCTCTTCCTTCAAAATCTCTTTTCCTCCTAATAAAATTGGTAGATATTAACTTTTTTTCTCATCACAATTGCTTCCTTGGTTTTTCTTTTTGAAATTATATTTTCAAAATTATCTGGAGAATGGAACATACAATTGTAATTTCATGTCTCTAGCTTGGGTCAGACAATATTTTCACAAGATTCACTTCACATCCTTTTTTATATTCATGCAGACAGATTTAGTGGAGTGGAATTGGAAGCTTTGCATTCTACTATGGAAGCTCTAAATGCAAGGTTAAAAAGATATATGCATTCTCTTCGAACCAATGTAACGAGCCAACAGAGGCAAGTAACGAGGAGGAAAGATTATGCTCAAGATGACCAAATCTCCCGCCTTAGGTCTTCAATCACGAAGCTTTCACTAGTCAATAGCGAGAATACAAAAAAGGTTAAACTAGTGGAATCTACACTCAAAAATCGTGAAAGCACCCCCAGTCAAAATCTACATCTGCCAAGTTTTGTTGTATTTGGGAACATATTTGCTTATTGCAGTTAAGCGCAGTTGGCTTATGCACCAGAATTCAAGAAATCAATGCACAGTTATCAAGCCCGGTCGAGGCTCTTACAAGTGCAGGCGTTTTTCTATAGGCAAGGGCGGAACCAGGAATTTTTTTCCTTCTGGGCTATCAAATGCCATTTAGATTTCCCAAATAATAACAATTCCCAAATAATAACAAATCAATGCAGGCTAAACACACCCCCAAACTTGCTCAAAAACTAACTTTTCCCTCTCTTAGGACTTTTATCGAACACCTTAAGGGCGTGACTCCGATGTGAACCGAGACTATACCCATACCGCCCTCGAAGAAAGAGATGATGAAGTGGTTGTTGAGGTCGTCCCATTTGGTGCTCCTTAAGCCAGTCAGTGCTGTGAAATTGGAACATGTGGGAGGTTGATTTGACTGTTTCAAGGGATATGAGGATGCCTATTGGGACGGCTGTGAGGAGTAATATGAGTAAGAAAAACTTGATACAGCAAAAGAAAGCCATGGATATATATATTCTCGAATCGTTACTCCATTAACTCAGCTGACTCGGAAAGATACAAAATTCGGTTGGAGTGATGAATGTGAGAAGAGTTTTCAAGAACTCAAGAGGAGACTCATTTCAGCACCTGTTCTGACAATACCATCTGGCTGGGAGGGATTTGTCGTCTACAGTGATGCTTCGGGCAAAGGGTTAGGATGTGTTCTCATGCAACATGAGAAAGTCATAGCCTATGCCTCAAGACAACTCAAAGAATATGAGAGGAATTATCCTACTCATGATTTAGAGTTGGCAGCTGTTGTCTTCGCACTTAAAATTTGGAGGCATTACTTGTATAGAGAGAAAGTGGAGATCTTTACGGATCATAAAAGCCTCAAATATTTCTTCACTCAAAAGGAACTCAACATGCGACAACGACCTTGGCTTGAACTGTTGAAAGATTATGATCATACCATCCAATACCATCTTGGAAAAATGAACGTGGTAGCTGACGCATTGAGTAGAAGATCATATGCGGGTACGAGTGCGATATTGTCAACGCAAATGCCCATTTTGTGTTACTTGCAAAGGATGGAGATAGAGTTAAAGAATCCGGGGACCCATGTGATGATGGCGAATATACGAGTAGAACCGACTTTAATCGATAAAGTTAAAGTTGCTCAAGCTACAGACCTGGAACTGATGCGTATGAGGAAGAAGGTGCAAGAAGGTGCTATGCCGGAAGCAAGAATTGATGAAGAGGGAATACTTCGAGTCAACTCCAGACTTTGTGTTCCTAATGACCCTGATTTAAAGTATAAAATCATGATGGAGGCGCACAACACACCGTTTGCAATCCATCCTGGGAGTACCAAAATGTATCGTGATCTTCGTCATACATTTTGGAGGAGCAATATGAAGAGAGAGATAGCGCTGTTTATCTCAAGGTGTCTAACTTGTCAACGAGTCAAGGCGGAGCATCAAGTACCAAAAGGTCCATTGCAACCACTTGAAATTACAGAATGGAAGTGGGATCACATTACCATGCGATTTGGGTCATTGTTGATAGATTGACCAAGTCTGCTCATTTCTTACCGATACGAGAAACTTATAAACTTGAACTTCTTGCTCGTATGTACCTAAACGAGATTATAAGATTGCATGGTATGCCAGTATCCATAGTTTATGATCGAGACCCAAGATTCACTTCAAGATTTTGGGTTAGTTTGCAAAAAGCTATGGGCACAGATTTACGATTTAGCTCGACATATCATCCTCAGACGGACGGGCAGTCGGAGAGGACGATTTAAACACTTGAGGATTTATTAAGACTCTGTGTCCTTGACTTCAGGGGAAATTGGGACAAGTTCTTACCATTGGTGGAGTTTTCCTACAACAACGGCTATCAAACAAGTATTTGCATGGATCCATTCGAAGCGTTGTATGGAAGAAAGTGTCGTTCTCCAGTATGCTGGGATAAGGTGGGTGAAGCAATGTTGTTGGGACCGGAGTTGGTACGTATGACTACAGAAAAGATTCAAACGATCCGACAACGTATAAAAACCTCACAAGATCGACAAAAGAGTTATGTTGATCTTCATCGAAAGGACGTGGAATTCGATATATGAGATCATGTGTTGTTACGTGTTGCTCCATAGAAAGGAGTTACAAGATTTAGAAAGAGAGGAAAGCTCAATCCTCGATTCATCGGCCCATTTTTAATCCTCGATCGAGTAGGAACTGTGACCTATAGACTCGCTTTACCGCCAAGTATGTCTCGTGTTCATAACGTTTTTCACATATCCATGTTACATAAATATGTGGAAGACCTGAACCACATTATTGAGTTAGAACCGGACGAAATAGCGGAAGATTTGACGTATGAAGAGGTTCCTGTTCAAATCTTGGATAAGAAGAAATATATTCTACGCTCTAAGGTTATACCTCAAGTCAAAGTTTTGTGGAGAAACCACGATGTCGAGGAAATGACCTGGGAGTTAGAATCTGAAATGAAAACAAGGTATCCTTACCTCTTTGATATACCAGGTACGTACCTTAATTTCGAGGGCGAAATTTCATAAGAAGGGGACATTGTAAGACCCCAACTTTTATAAGTAAAGATGAATTTTCTATAAATATCATTTTGAATATTATGGAGTAAATTTAATATAATGTTATAGTTGTGAGTAATATTTATAAATTTTGCAAAGTACGCAAGTTGTTATATAATATTCGATTGGTCGGGAAATATTCATTTTAACAGGGAATATTAGAAACAATGGTACAATCATTGGTGGACCTCACAACGAAATTATTGTCGAATTGAGAAAATGACAAAAATACTTTATGAAAATAAAGGCGGAAGTTTTTACTGTTAACTGTTGAAACACCCAGTGTTAAAAGTATAGTAACACGCGTGGTTGCATAGTAGCACACGGTATTGATTATTGATGCTTACGTGAGAAGTCACTCAGTTTTGGTCAATTATTACTACAGTAATTGCTGCATAATATCTCACGTTATTTGATTCAATTATTGTCAATATTTTATATATTATTAAATCAATAATTGAGACGACGTATTTATTAATATTATTATTTGTAATATTAACGATGTCTAGAAGTTCTGTCAAGGAGAGGTTTGGTCACCTAATTGCGCGCCAATAGGGAGAAATCCTTATTAGAAAGCCTCCTCTTTCTTGGGAACGATCTGGTCGATTAATATTGTGAATTATAATAATGGTGATAAAGTTTGTTTTATTAGTATTATTAATGTAATAAAACAGAAAAACTTTTTATATAAAACATAATACTTTTATAAAGTTATTCGTTTTATTAGACTATAAATAGAATATATGATATTCTATTATGCATAGTGTTTGCATAGTATTTGCATAGTAAAATCTTTTTATATAAAACAAAATACTTTTATAAAGTTATTTGTTTTATTAGACAATAATTAGAATATATTATATTTTATTATGTATAGTGTTGCATAATGCCTGCATAGTTTTTTGCATAGTAAAATCTTTTTATATAAAACAGAATACTTTTATACAATTATTCGTTTTATTAGATTATAAATAGAATATATTATATTTTATTTAAAAGATTTTGTTTTAAATCTGTACCGTCCGTTTAAAGTAAATCAATCTGGACCGTTCATGAATTAGTTACTATGCAGTCCATTCTTCTATAAATAGAAGCTCATTCCTTTATTATTTCTTACGAATTCACTGAAACTCTAGAGAAAGAAACTATAGAGAGAAAGAAGAAAAGTGTTCTGCTACTTCACTACTTCTATATTCAGTACTATTCTTTCTAAGGTAAGGGGTATTATTTCTTTCGTATTCATGAAGAGAAAGTCTGTTATTCCATTCTTTATTATTCTGTTGGAATAACTTGTATACACGGGCTACCCTATACTTGGTGAAATTCTTCTGTTATTCCATTCTTTATCATTATGTTGGAATAACCTGTCTATGCGAAGTACCGCATGCATGGTGATTTCTGTTATTATTCCGTTCTTTATCATTCTGTTGGAACATCCTTTCTGTGCTTTACGCATGACCTGGTTCCATTCTTTATTATTCTGTTGGAACATCCTGTCTGTGCTTTACGCATGATCTGGTTCCATTATTTATCATTCTGTTGGAACATCCTTTCTGTGCGTTTACGCATAACCTGGTTCCGTTATTCATTATTCTGTTGGAATAACCTGTCTGTGCGGTCTATCGTATGCCTGGTGATTTCTTTTGTTATTCCATTCTTTATTATACTCAGTCGGTTAAAGTTTTGACTTTTATACTCCATGAAATTAGTGGAATATCCTTGATATTTGCGCTTCATCCAGTATCTTTTCATGGAAATATTCTTCTGAGCATTCTTAAATTTTACTCCACAAAGAAGTATCATGTTGACAATTTAGACGTTATTGGTTCCTGGATAAATTAATTCTTGAACTTATTTTATTGAATCCTTATATCATTGTCATCATCCACATGTTTATATTATGTTGAAAGTCATCTGTGGCCTGTAGTGCATAGATGGACTTGGTATGATTATAACCAAGGATTATTCGGTGTAATCATGACCGTAATGTTACAAATGATGTGGTAAAAGTCCTCATTGGCCCGTAGTGCATTGATGGACAGTTGTTGGTATGATCATGACCATTGATGAATACACGAATATCCTTGGCCCGTAGTGCATGGATAATTTGTGGTCGTGATACTAATGAATATCTTTGGTCGTAGTGTAGGGATGATGTGGATTATTTATTAAGCTGAGTCTCAGAGATAAAAGTGATGAAAAACCTTTTAAATTATAAAATATAGTAGATTTTATTTTCTACTTGACTCTTTTAATGAATTGCTTGTTCCGCTGCAGTTAAACTAGATGTTTGTTATATTGTATCAGTTTAACACTATTGAAGACTAAGGATACTTTATTCTGCTTTATCTTAGTCATAATATTTCTTACTGGGCTAGTTGAGCTCACCCTTTCTTTCACTGTTCTCTTCAGAAAATGAGAACGTAGCAGGGACTAGTCGGGGAACGGAGTCACGGTCCAGAGGATAACATTAGTAGTCCTCACTGTTATATGAAATAGTGTGTTAATAAATGTATTGAGGACTTATTTTTAGTTTTAATGATGTCTAGAAGACAATGTTTGTATTAAAATTCACAGCTCATGTTGTATATTTAAGATTGTATTTGAATTTTGTACCATGTATTTGGCGACTCAAGATGGATGATGTATACCTATTTTGGGGGCGTCACAGGATCAACATAACATACTTGATCAATTCATTCTAAGTCCTTGTATACATATTTCTATTATCTATCAAAGGACTTTACAACTTTTCTTAATGCAAGCATACTTGCATGTTATTCATTCATATATATATATATATATATATATATATATATTATATTATAATCAAATCATATGTAATTAGGAATACCATTCACATGCTTATTCCTGACAATGTCCCCCTATTTGATTATGACAAAAACAATAAGTGCATATGCATGTTATGAATGAATCTTATATATAATGAGTAGCTGTATTTCTATAACAGGTAATCATGAATGTCATTTATAAAGATATGGCAAATTATACGTTAAGACACTTTACATCCTGGATCCAGAACATACCTAACAAGTTTGAAATGTACCTCTTTGGCTCCATGTATGTTTCCAGGATGTCTGTTGATCAGCTATTCATCTGTTTGTTCTTCTTGCTCTTGCTCCCCCTGGGAAGATAACCTTTTGTCTTTGCTTAGCTCCCTTTCAGCATCTTTCTGAACATGCTCCCCCTCAGACTCTGTGATCATGTGATCATCATCTTTTGGCTCCCCCTCAGATGATGATTCTTTGTTTGCAACTACTGTATTCTTCTTTGACTTCTTCTCTCTTATCCCTCTGCTATTCTTTGAGTGCCTCTTGCTCTTCTTCTTTCTATGCCTCTTTTTCTTCCCCTTTATGTCATTAATCATTTGAGAGAGCTGCTCCATGTTGGACATAAGATACTCCATTAGGTAGGAGGAGTTGTCAACTTCAAACTTGAGTTCATGTTGGCCTAGCTCAAGTTGCACTGAGAAAGACTGCTTCAGGTCGTCAATCTTGTCAGAGAGGGCTTGGATCTGCTCTTCATTTGCCTTTTGAACTCGTAGAGCTTCTTCCTTTTGATCTTGTATAGCCTTCTGATAGATGTTATCTCTCTCTTGGAGTTTGAGAGATACATCAGCCATAGTAGCTTGAAGTCTGTTCTGAAGTGAGTTATCTCCTGTTGCTGTCAGCTTGTGTGAATCTTCAGTGAGTAGAGATATTTTCTCACTTAATTCTTCAGAACTCTTCAGTAGTTCCTGCTCCATAATAATTTGATCCTCTTGTTGGGCAGCTTCGGGTTGAGTATTGGATTGGACTCTGCGATTTTCATTCTTGGACAGATTTTTGAAAGCTTGGAAAATCTGAACAATCGTTGAGTACCAATTATTGGTTGAGGATGGGGGAATGTCAGAGAGCAGTGACTGGGCTGTTGGAAGCTTCTACCTTTGAATTTGATCAATCTCAGTAGTAGAGTGGCCAGACTCTACGATCATCTCCTTGATCATGTTCCTTCTTCCTTCAGAGTCCACTCTACGATCGTAGGGGATATAGTGATTGCCAGACTATCGATAGACTTTGAAGTGTGGCTGGTCTTTGATCATTTTGGTTGCAAAATTCTTCACCCTTGGGAAGTTCTAAGCCACCAGCTCCATGCTGGGAAAGTAAGAGAAGCACCAGCTGAGATAGCTTCCATCTCCTTCAGTATGGGTCTTTAGCCATGGCATCCACTGGAAGAACTATTTCATCAGCAAATCATCATGATTGTAGAGAATGGTCGAGCAGTCTAGCTCCATATTGTTCCAATTTTTGGCTATGTCAAAGGTAGTCATTCTTACTACCTTGAGCTGCTCATTTCCATAGTTCACCCATCTCTCTGAGTCATTTTGAAGGCTTTCAGGATTGAAAGGGGCTTGTTCCCCTTCTTTAGAATCAGCATTATTTGACCCATTATCTGGGCTTCTTGGGGCAGTTGAAATTGGGGATTGAGTTTGGTCATCTTGAATCTCTTCTTCATTTTCAGAGTGACTATTCTGAGAATTAGCCATGGGGCTTGAGCATTCTTCTTTTTTATCAGCAGATGCTGAACCATCACCTTCACTGTTGGATTTGGTTTGAGAGGACTCAGCCTTGACATCAGTCTCCTTTTCTTCTGCTGACTCTACGTCCTTCTGTTCAGCAGAGGTACTGTTTTGGGAAGCTGAGGCTGGTTTGTTTTCCACCTTAGCTTTCTTGCTAAATGGCCCTTGAAGCGGCCTGTTGCTTCTTCTCTTAGTTGTTTCAGCAGTTAGGACTTTTTCTTCTTTATCCTTGTCCTTGGAGGAGAGACTCCTTGGTGGGGTCTGAGCTTTCTTCACTACACCAGCTTTCTTCACACCTCTGGATTTCTTTCTGGCTGATGTGGTTGATATCGGCACAGAGTCATCAGACTCAGAGTTTTCTGCCTCTTCTGCTTTTCTCTTCTTTACAGAGGCTCTGCTGCTGCTCCCGGTTGTCAGCCTTCAGTTTTCCTTGGGGTTCTTCTTCCAGTTCACAAATAATTGTGGAGACATCACTTTGTGAACATTCAAAGGCTCTCCTTCATTATCCTTGACCTTCCCTCCTAGCTTTTTCTTCATCACAATACTCAACAGTCTACCATGAAACACCTTAGTAAGGGGTTTTTCGGTGGACTTCTTCACCTTAGCTTTCTCTACCCATTTGGAGATTTGATCGAACAAGATAGCTCCAAAGTTGATTTGTTTCTTCAGAACTATTGCTGGCATTATCTTCAACTGTTGGTCAAGTACCGTGTCATGTGCAGTGTCTTTGCACAATATGCATTTTCCAACTATTTCAGCAAGGAACTCATTCTTCTTCATATCTTTCAGACTAGGGTTTCTTTGGTACCCTATGACCTCCATTGCTTGTTCAGTATTGACATCATCAAGGTTCTTCAGCCCTTGATTAGGAAAACGTAGGCATTGATTGAGGTCAGAAGATTTCAACTTTAGATACTGACCTTTGACCTTGGTAGAGAGGGCTCCAGAGTTTATGGAGGCGTTTGAGTAGAATTATTTCACTAGGTCAACATATACTTGAGTGTTAGACTCAAGGCATTCTGAGAATCCAGCTTTCTTTACAAGCTCGAGAATGTCTCTGAATTTCTTTTCGGATTTTACAAATGACTTGGTTCCGAGTTAAATGCCAGTGATTACTCGCCAGTTTTCCATTTGAGCAGTTCGAAGAATACGGGTGTTTGATTCAGGGAGGTTTATAAGAGATGAATGATTGTGATTTGGTAAGGCTCTAGAGTGTTGATCTGTTCTGGCTCTTGAGAGGATTTTAGGGTTTGAAAATAGGAGGGAGAAAGGTTCGATAGCTTTTGATATCTGTCTGCAGATTTGAAAATGTCTTTATGATAGTTCCTTCTAACTTTGCATAACTAGTGATGTGTCAACTGACCATTGGTTGCACGATGCCCAGTAATGAGCTGTAACTCCCCATAACTTTTCAGTTAGATATTTCCTTTTAGAAGAGTAGATGTTTAGACGGCGTGGCTTTGACCCTTGACCTTTTGATTCATAGGGTAGCATGGTAATGCAGCTATGGACTCTAGGATTTCCTTTGTTGACTCAACGATCAACTTTTGAGAGATGCTGCAGTGGATGGCTTTGACATCTATCCTCATTTTGATGTAGCATAGGTTGATCACTGATATACTCGAACTTATCTCCTCATTTTGAATGGTTGAGCAATTATCTCATTTTCCAAGCTCCTTGTGAACTGGAGTACCCTTTGCTAGGAGTACGATCATCGAGTTTTCATCTACGATCGCTGAGGTTGTTCTGCGATCATGGAGTTCTCTTCAACTTCGACTCTACGATCGTTGACTGACTTGGTCCTTGAGATAAATTTGATTAAGTAATTCTTCTAGGACAAGGTAGCTCAGGAAGGGCCAACCTCTTAGAGTGAGCTAAGGGTCAGGTTTATCCCTGAGACGCTTTCCAGATGAAATTCTATAGAAGTGATTTGGAATGACATCTCATTTAACTTTTTCTGGTGGGGAGATCCTCTACCAACTTTAGAGAATTGCTTGCTGAAATCGTGGTATCCTCCTGTTCTAACACTACGATCACATGTTCGATCGTAGGCACTTCATGATGTTGGGTTAAGTGGCTGAGGGGTTATCAGTAATGCGTTTTGAGACGTTCCTACTGACTATGGATCGTCATTTGGTTCATCAGCCACAAGTTTCGGGACTCTGTAGCTGGTATATTTCTACATAGTAAAACTCAGTGTTGTTGTTTCTCAACAGATCACTGCTCCCCATGGTTGATGCTACTTTTTCAGCTGTGATTCCCTTTTCTACATATATATTAGAAGGCATCCTTGCAAATCTCCTTCTGACTGGAATTACCATTATCACTTAGATCTCCTTGTATCATAGGCATATATATTTTCAGGATTGATCACTCTACGATCCTTTGACAGCACTACGAATGTAGTCTCTTTTAACAGTCTTGTGCATGTGAAGTTCTGATTCTGTAATGAAGTCCTCTTGACTGATGCTCGATGATCCTCTGTTATAAGCTCCCTTGAGGATTCTTCTCATATAGCGTGCTTTGCTTGGTTTGAGCATATAGGACTCTTTTCACCTTTGGTTGAATGGCCTGCGTCCATATATAGATTAGCAGCCATGTGAGCTCCATTCTGGTTAGCTCAGAGGGTCTTCAAGGACATGCTTGGACATATAGAAATTTTATCAGAATCTCTTCTGAGCAGTCCATAGCCTTCTTGCTGGTTGAGTCTTCTTGACTGAAGTCTTCTGCTTCAGCATTCCTTAGTGTGGTCAGACTGACCAAGTACTTGGAGGTTTAAATATATTTCTATTTTTGGTACCCATAATTAAATGGTTCCTGCTAGGTTAGTTTTCTAAATCCATGTTCCTCTTATTTGGATAATCATCACATTTATCACCAATATCATATCCATGCATAAGACTAATTTTAGATAATACATTTTGATATGCATGAAGGTAAGTGTGTGTAAGATTTGACATTTAATAACACACTCTTTATCTTTGATGGTTTCATCATTTTCTGGATCATGTTCATAATGTTTGAGTGTTCACAGAGTGAGAGTCAACTTCACAATTTAGGAGTATCTAGTTAATTTATAGAGGTGATCAGTTTCTACACATCATCAAGATACTCTTTTAGAACTGATAATACTGTGTGTGTTATCAAACACTTAGAACAAGGATTTTTATATACATACTAACCCACCAGCAAAGATTACTTCACAAGAATTAATTTGACCTGTGATGCTCTTATGTCCTATTTCAGATTTCCTTCAAGATGTCATCTTCATCCTAAAACTTGGACGGAGAGAAAGCTTATAGACATTTGAGTTTCCATCCTCAAGGTACTTTCTCTCTTCACCTTTTTAGGTAGATTAAGACTTCTTGACAGATTACTGTTATGGTTCATAAGAGGGTGCTTTTATGATGAACACATGTAATAGTGAGGAACCGTACCTTTTAACTGTCAGTCTCTTAACAGTCATTTATCTTTAATGTACTCAATTTAGGCATTGATGTGCATAGCTTCACTTTTGCTCCTGACAGCTTATTGCTCGTGTTGGCCTTTAATCAATCAGTCGTGGTCTCGAAGATGTAGGCCAAGAGAATCTTTGCATTAAAATCTTTGACATCCTTTAGTTTACAAAGTTTGCACCCAGCTGCTGGTTGGCCAGACATAAGTTTGACAAGATCTTCTTTCTTCTCTTGATAAGCATTTCTTAGCATGTATTGCCTTTTCATCTTTTGGGCTGGAGGATGCTTGACTCTTTTTTGTTGATGTCTCTTGAGCTCTCTCGTCTGGTCTTCAGACTACAAGATTGACTGCAGGCTGGGATTGGTCTTGTTGATGTAGCAATTGAGAACATGGACCAATCTGAGCAGCTTCAGGTGTATATACACATTTACCTATACACAGAATTTCCAACGTGTGAGCTCATCTGCATATAACAAGTTACTTACTACTAAACTTAGTTTAGAACAACGTTTGTGCCTGGGATCAGACTCAAAGCGATTAGCTTTTGAATATAGCATGAGAACCTGCTCTGATACCAATTGTTAGTTCCCAGTAGGCATAATAGATCTAGAAGGGGGCAGGTTGAATAGATCCTCTTTAATTTCAAATACTTTTCTCTTTTATTTTGTATTGCTATTAAATTAGCATATGACAAACATAAGAATCTTTTCAAGCACAGTGAAATAAGTAAAAGATCCCCTTCACTGATATATTCATATTCATACATACATTGTTCGTAGAGTTAGTTCAGTTGTAAGTAGTTAAAACATACATAGCAGTTATAGCAGTTAATAGACATAATGTAAATGACATAATGTAAAAGACACAAAGGGTTTTAAGTGGTTTAGAGACTCAAGCTCATAATCCACTCTTCTGCTTTCAACTAGCAGGATTTCCACTAAGGAAGGGCAGTACCTTGAATCACTACGATTCCTTCAAGGCCAGCAGCCTTGGGACTTCAGTTCACTAAGAACTTTTCAAGGCCAGCAGCCTTGGAACTTCTCTAGTTCCCTAGGAACTCTTCAAGCCCAGCAGGCTTGGAACTTCATTTATTCCCTTCGGACAAGGACCCCTCAGGCCCTGGCTTCTTGTTGAGTTGTTTGTTTGTTTGTTGGAGTTGGTGCTGAGCTGCTAAGATGTCTTCATGCTCTGAACATCTTCTTTTCTTAGCAGCTTGGCTTGATCACCCTTGAAGTGCAGTTGAGTGTTGCATGATGCTCAGCTTCTTCAATTACTCAACCACTTTGGATGATCCCTTGATGACTGCCTTGAAGATCATTCATCTTGATACATGATGACTGCACATGATGGGTTTCTAAGATGACTGTAAGCTTTTCTGCTAGGTACTTAGAAACTTTCTCATGCTTGTCACCATGATGACGTTTGTGATCTCCCTTATTGATACTTGATATCTTCTCATGATGGACTTGCTAAGATGACTGTGAGCTCTTCTCTATGTTACTTAGAGTCTTCCCATGATGGACATCAAGATGACATGAGCTCTTCTTTCTCTCGGCAGTTCAGAACATTCTTCATGTAGTAGAACTCTCACTTCTATATTGTAGAACTCTCACTTCTACTTCTTTCTTTGTCTGTCTCTAAGTGTTCTCGGTGGATCGTAGAGTGAGCCTTCGGACTCACTATCTTACATGGTTTAGAGCAGTCCACCGTTACTCCAAAACTCGACAACTCCAGCAACCTTTGATCTTTGAAGCTCTAGCTGATTTATACTCCTTCCCAATCCTTCCGTTGGAAAGTTTTCGTTGAAAGCTATTCAAACATCTTCACATATCTCGAGTGCTTGAGGTAGACTGCTGATGTGACATATCATACTTTATCTGACATTGCAGTCTACTGTTTTACCTACCCCATTAGAGTTGTCACTTTAATGTCTTGGGCAGGTCAAAAAATTTATTTCCTCCTTCTGATTTCTCGATCAGAGGTTGTCCTTTTGCATCGATGCTCTCAATAAGCACTTGTTCGAATATTACCCTTCAGATTGAAATGTTGCCAATGCTTCAGTTTCAGTTATTCAAACTCTACGATTCTAATGCATGTCTTTAAGGACCTGATCGTAGTGTCATTTTGAGTGTTGCTCATTGACTGGTAGATTTAACAATGCGATCTTAAAGAGTGTTGATTGGATCTCCAATGTAGTACACCTCTTCCTTTTATTGTGCAGTGCTTCAACACTTCTATTTGCTTCGACTGTTCTCAGAGACTGATTGCCTAACTCCTTGCTCTGGTTCCCTCTGAATAGCAATACACTTCATATTTGTGGCGCATCCAGCTCGTTTTCTCCTTGAGATCTCCCGTTCACTTATCATCAATGGACTGACCCTATGCTTAATCACTTTAGCCTTGTTCTTCAGAGACTAACTAGTATCTCGGTTCAATTTCCATCAGTTCTTTCTTTGTTTGGCAAGCACTACAATCTCGGTTGCTTCCAATGTCGTTGTCTTCTGTTTACTTGACAGCTACTGCACTTGCTGACTTTCCTTAGTTAGTTACTGAAGTCTTCTTATGATCACCTTGTGGAAGACTTCATCTTGAATGGCTTTACAACTCAATCTTGATGCTGATTGGGTTGGTGCTTAGATCTTATGTTAGCTTGAATGCTATTCGTTGAGTGCTCTCTGGTTCCCTTAAGGTAGGATGTATCTTTACATTGCCAACCAGAGGCTTTGTTCCTTTGGATATTCTGGGAGTGCTCATTAGTTGAGAATCATACTTGCTCTAAGATTCTGCCTATGTATTGTGAGCACTTCTGTTGAGGTCGTAGTTCTGCACTCTACGATTCAGCTTCGGCTGTGCAGACACTACGATCCTGAGATCAGATCTTGACACTCTACGGTTTCTTCCTTGCACTTGTTGTCTTCATCTGATCTTGCTCGACTTCGATCTCTGCATGTAATCAATAGACTCTACGAACTTAGAGTGTAGTCTACGATCCTTGACATGGCTTTGGCATCAGTAAACTCTATGACTCCGAGTGTAGTCTACGTTCCTGACTTGTCTTCAACAGATATTCGGTCGGCTCATAGGCATGCTGTCTCTACGATTCTGAACATGACTTCCTCAGCACACTACGATCCCAAGGAAGCTCTTCTCGATATACCACGATCTTTCATCGTTTCTCCTGGCAGTCTACGAACTCTGAGATCTACTATCTTACAGACTACGATTCTGCCACTATAGCTCTCGAGTTATCCTTGACTCTCCTGGAAGACTACGATCTCTGGTGCAGTACTAGACGATCAGACAAGCCAATCTATTACATCATAAGATCAACCTAACATGCTTGATCTTTCTATATTTATAGTCCTTGTACATCATTTCTTTTTAAGGACTTTACAAAGCTGTTTTGCTTATGTAGGATCAACCTAACATACTTGATCAATTCATTCTAAGTCCTTATATACATATTTCAATTATCTATCAAAGGACTTTACAGCTTTTATTAATGCAAGCATACTTGCATATTATTCATTATTATATATATATATATATATATTATAATCAAATCATATGTAATCAGGAATATCATTCACATGCTTATTCCTGACACAGTCCCCCGTTACTCCAAACTCGACAACTCCAGCAACTCTTGATCTTTGAAGCTCTAGCAGATTTATACTCTTTCCCAATCCTTCCGTTAGAAAGTAGCCGTTGAAAGCTATTCAAATGTCTTCACAGATCTCGAGTTGACAGAGGTAGACTGCTGATGTGACAAGTCATACTTTCTCTGATATTGCAGTCTACTATTTCATCTACCCATCAGAGATGTCACTTTAATGTCTTGGGCAGGTCGAAGATTTTATTTCCTCCTTCTGATTTTTCAATCAGAGGTTGTCCTTTTGCATCAATGCTCTCAATAAGCTCTTGTCCGAATATTACCCTTCAGATTGAATCATTGCCAATGCTTCAGTCTTTAGCTATTCGAACTCTATGATTCTGATGCATGTCTTCAAGGACCTGATCGTAGTGTCATGTTGACTGGTAGAGACAACACTATGATCTTGAAGAGTGTTAATTGGATCTTCAATGTAGAACACCTCTTCCTTCTTTTGTGTAGTGCTTCAACACTTCTGTTTGCTTTGACTGTTCTCAGATGTTGATGGCTTGACTCTTTGCTCTGGTCCCTTCTGAATATCAAGACACTTCAGATTTTTGGCGCGTCCAGCTCACTTTCTCCTTGTGATCTCCCGTTCACTTATCATCAATGGACTGACCCAATGCTTAATCACTTTAGTCTTGTTCTTCAGAAGCTGACTAGTATCTCTATGTGTACTCCATCAGTTCTTTCTTTGTTTAGCAAATACTACGATCCTGAATACTTCCAAGATCGTTGGCATCTTATCACATGACAGCTACTGCACTTGCTAATTTTCTTCAGTCAGTTACTGAAGTCTTCTTATGATCATCTTGTGGAAGACTTCATCTTGAATGGCTTCATAACTCAATCTGGATGCTGATTGGGTTGGTGCTTAGATCTTCTATTAGCATACATGCCATTCGTTGAGTGCTCTTTGGTTCCCTTCAGGTGAGATGTATCTTTGCAGTGCTAACTAGAGGCTTGGTTCCTTTGGATATTCTGGGAGTGCTCATTTGTTAAGAATCATATTTGCTCTATGATTCTACCTTGGCATTGTGAGCACATCTCTTGAGGTCGTAGTTCTATACTCTACGATTCTGCTTTGGCTATGCAGACACTACGACTCCGAGATCAGATCTTGACACTCTACGATTTCAGCCTTGTGCTTGTTGTCTTCATCTGATCTTCCTCGACTATGATCTCTACATGTAATCAATAGACTCTACGACTCAGAGTGTGGTCTACGATCCTTGACTTGACTTCGGCATGAGTAGACTGTATGACTCCGAGTATAGTCTACTTTTCTGGCTTGGCTTCAGCAGAAACTTGGTCGACTCGTAGGCTGGCTGTCTCTACGATTCTGAACATGACTTCCTCAGCAGATTACGACCCTGAGGAAGTTCTCCTCGACACACTACGATCCTTCCTCGTCACTCCTGGCAGTCTACGAACTCTAAGATCTACTATTTTATAGACTACGATTCTGCCTCGATAGCTCTCGAGTTTTCCTTGACTCTCCTGGCAGACTATGATTTCAGGTGCAGTGCTCGACGATCAGACAAGCCTATTTATTACGTCATAAGATCAATCTAACATGCTTTCTCTTTTTATGTTTATAGTCCTTGTACATCATTTCTTTTTAAGGACTTTACAAAGCTATTTTGCTCATGTAGGATCAACCTAACATATTTGATCAATTCATTCTAAGTCCTTGTACACATGTTTCTATTATCTATCAAAGGACTTTAAAACTTTTGTTAATGCAAGCATACTTGCATATTCATTCATATATATATCATAATCAAATCTTGTATAAATAGGAATAACATTCACATGCTTATTCCTGACAATCTCCCCCTATTTGATTATGACAAAAACAATAAGTGCATATGCATGTTATGAATGAATCTTATATACAGTGAGCAACTGTATTTCTAAAATAGATAATCATGAATGTCATTTATAATGATGTGGAATTTAATACACTGACATTTTACATCCTGGATCTAGAACATACCAAACTAGTTAGAGATGTACCTCTTTTGGCTCCATGTATGTTTCCAAGATGTTTGTTGATCAACTAATCATCTTTTTGACCTTCTTGCTCTTGATCCCCCTGGGATGATAACTTTTTGTCTTTGCTTTGCTCCCTTTCATCTTCTTTCTGAACAAGCTCCCCCTCAGACTCTGCGATCATGTTATCATCATCTTCTGGCTCCCCCTCAGATGATGTTTCTTTTTCTGTAGCTGTTGTCTTCTTCTTTAACTTCTTCTCTCCTTTCCTTCTGCTCTTCTTCGAATGCCTCTTGCTCTGCCTCTTTTTCTCCCCCTTTTTGTCATCAATCATTTGGGAGAGCTGTTCCATGTTGGACATGAGTTGCTCCATCAGGTAGAAGGAGTTAGCAACTTCAAACTTGAGTTCCTGTTGGCCTAACTCAAGTTGCACTGAGAAAGATTGCTTCATGTCGTCAATCTTGTCAGAGAGGGCTTGGATTTGCTCTTCGTTGGCCTTTTGTGCTCGTAGAGCTTCTGCCTTTTGATCATGCATGACCTTCAGATAGATGTTATCTCTTTCTTTGAGTTTGAGAGATACATCAGCCATAGTAGCTTGAAGTTTGTTCTGCAATGAATTATCTCCTGCTGCTGTCAGCTTCTGTGACTCTTCAGTGAATAGAGATATTTTCTCACTCAGTTCATTAGAGTTCTTCATCAGCTCCTTTTCCATAGAAATATAATCATCTAGTTGATCAGCTCCTTGTTTAGTATTAGATTGGGCTTTACGATTTTAATCGTTGGACAGATTTTTGAAAGCTTTGAGAATCTAAACAATCGTTGAGTTCCAATTGCTGTTTGAGGATGAGGGAATGTTAGATAGCAGTGCTTGGGCTGATGGAGGCTTCTGTTGTTGAACTTGAGTCTCATCAGTTGTAGAGTGAACAGACTCTATGATCATCTCCTTGTTCTTGATCCTTCTTCCTTCAGAGTCCATTCTACGATCATAGGGAATATAGTGGTTTCCAGCATGTCGATAAACTTTAAAGTGGAGCTGGTCCTTGATAAGTTTGGTGGCAAACTTCTTCACTCTTGGAAAGTTCTGAGACACCAGCTCCATGCTTGAAAACTGAGAGTAGCACCAACTGAAGTAGCATCCATCTCTTTCAGTGTGGGCCTTTAGCCATGGCTTCCATTGGAAGAACCATCTTATCAGCAGATCATCAGGATTGTAGAGAATGGTTGTGCTGTCTAGCTCCATGTTGTTCCAGTTTTTAACTATATCAAAGGTAGTCATTCTTACCACCTTGAGCTGTTCATCTCCATAGTTCACCCATCTGTCTGGTTGTGCTTCTGGTGGTTCATTCGAGACTTCCACCACTATTCTCCGGGTGATTTTTGCTAGAGAGAGGACATGATAGAATTTTGGTTACTCTGATTCCTGATTTCAGAATTGGAATCATTCTTCATTTCTTCTCTTTTAAAGCCTGAACCATTTTGATCATTTCCATCAATGAATCCTTCTTGCTTCATTTCATTTCCAGAACCTTCTTCAGCCAGATTTTCCTTTGATTCATCTTCTTCATCACTGGTCCTATCTTCAGCACCTTTTTCCTGTGACACAGACTCATCATCACTTAATTCAATGACAACATTTGAGTGATCACTTCTCCTTTTGGAGGCAAACTTAGTTTGTAGTCTGTAGCTCTTCCTTCTCCTTGGAGGTTCAGCTATGGGAGAGTCAGACTCCTCTTCCTCTTCAGACTCTGAAGCCTTTGGTTTATCATATGAACTTCCTTGGGGTTCAGCAAGGGCAGGGGCAAACCCTTCTTCTTTGGACTCATCACCTTTTGAGTAATCACAGGGGCTTCCAGGATTGAAAGGGGCATGATCTTCTTCTTTAGGAACAACATCATTTGACCCATCGTCTGGGCTTGTTGGGACATTTGCATTTGGGGATTGAGTGTGGTTATCTTGAATCTCTTCTACATCAGCAGAGTGACTTCTCTGAGGATTAGCCATAGGGCTTGGGCATTCTTCTTTATCAGTAGATGCAACAATTTCTTCCATTACTCCAGCTTCACCTTTATTGCTGGACTCAGCCTTAACATCTGTCTCTTTTTATTCTGCTGAATCCACGTCCTTCTCTTCATCAGATGTACTATTTTGGGAAGTTGGGGCTGGCTTGTTTTCCACCTTAGCTTTCTTTCTTAACGGCTCTTGAAGTAGCATGTTGCTTCTTCGCTTTGTGGTTTCAACAGTCAGGACTTTTTCTTCTTTATCCTTGTCTTTGGAGGAGAGACTTCTTGATGGGGCCTTAGTTTTCTTCACACCTCTGGGTGTCTTCCTTGCTGGTGTGGTTGCTGCTGGTATAGAGTCATTAGAGTCAGAGCTTTCTACTTCTTCTGCTTTTCTCTTCTTTGCAAAGGCCTTGCTGCTGCTTCCAGTTATTAATTTTCTGTTCTCCTTTGGGTTTTTCTTCCAATTTATAAACAATTGTGGAGACATAACTTTGTGAACATTAAGAGGTTCTCCCTCATCATCCTTGATTCTTCCTCCTAGCTTCTTCTTTATCACAATACTCAGCAGTCTTCCATGAAAGACCTTAGTTAGGGGTTTATCTATAGATTTCTTCATCTTAGCCTTTTCCAGCCATTTTGAGATTTGATCTAGTAGGATAAGCCCAAAGTTGATTTGTCTTTTCTGAACTATTGCTGACATAATCTTTAATTGCTAATCAAGCACAGTATCATGTGCAGTATCCTTACTTAATATGCATTTTCCCACTATCTATGCATGAAACTCGAACTCCACTGGAAATTCCTTCTTCTTCATGTCCTTCAAACTAGGGTTTCTTTGGTACCCCATGATCTCCTTTGCTTGTTCCGTATCAATATCATCAAGGCTTTTCAGTCCTTGATCAGGAAAGCCTAAACATTGATTGAGGACAGATGATTTCAGCTTTAGAGATTGACCTTTGACCTTGGTGGAAAGGGTTCCGGACTTCATGAAAGCATTTGAGTAGAACTCTTTAACCAGGTCAACATATACTCGAGTGCTTGCCTCAACACATTCTGAGAATCTAGCTTTCTGTACAAGTTCGAGAATGTCTCTGAACTTCTTTTCAGATTTCTCAAACGACTTAGTTCCGAGCTGAATTCCAGTGATTACTCGCCAGTTTTCCATTTGAGCAGTTCAAAGAATGTGGGTATTTGATTCAGAAGGGTTTATGAGAGATGGTTGATTATGATTTGGGCAAGATTCTAGAAGGTTAATTGATTTTGGCTTTTGAGAGGATTCTAGGGTTTGAAAATGGGAGGGAGAAAGGTTCGATGGTTTTTCATAATTGTTTGCAGATTTGAAATTGTCTTTATGGCAGTTTCTTCTAACTCTGCATAATCAGTGAGGTATCAACCAACCATTGGTTGTACGAAGTCCAGTAATGAGCTATAACTCCCCATAACTTTTCAGTTAGATATTTCCTTTAGGAGAGTAGACTTTTGATTGACGTGGATTGACCGTTGACCTCTTTGGTTCGTAGAGTAGCATGATAAGGCAGCTATGGACTCTACGTTTTCCATTGTTGACTCAACGATCAACTTTTGAGAGAGGCTGCAGTGGATGGCTTTGACACTCATCCTCATTTTGAAACTGTATATCTTGATCACTGATATACTCTAAGCCAGTTTGGGCACTTAAGTTCTGATGTGCGTTTGTACGATGTCTTTCCAAATTGTATTCGAACTTATCTCCTCATAATCTGAGTAGTTTGAGCAATTGTCCAGTTCTTCCAAGCTCCTTGTGAGCTATAATATCCTCAGGCAGGACTGCGATCGTCGAGTCTGCTTCTACAATCATTGAGGTTTCACTACGATCGTGGAGTTCTCTTCAACCTCAACTCTACGATCGTTGATTGACTTGGTCCTTGAGATGAACTTAACTAAGCATTCCTTCTGGGTCAAGGTAGCTCGGGAAGGGCCAACCTCTTAGAGTGAACTAAGGGTCAGGTTTGTCCCTGAGGCGCTTTCCAGATGAAATCCTTTAGAGGTGATTTTTACTGATATCTCAATTGATCTTTTCTGCTAGGGAGGTCCTCTACCAACTTTGGACAATTGCATTTGCTGTAATCGTGGTGTCCTCCTGCTTCTGCACTGCGATCAGATGCTTGATCGTAGGCACTCCACGATTTTGAGTTGGGTGGCTGATAGGTTATCAGTAGTACGTTTTGAGACGTTCCTACTGACTATGGATCTTCATTTGGTTCATCAACCACAAAGTTTTGGGACTCTGTAGCTGGTACTTTTCTTCCTAGTATAACTCAGTGCTGTTGTTTCTTAACAAATTACTGCTCCCCCCCCCATAGTTGATGTTGTCTTCTCGGATAGATGTGATTCCCTTTACTTTAGGTTCATTTGAAGGCAGCCTTGCGTATCTCCTTCTGACTAGAATCACCATTATCACTTAAATCTCCTTGTGTCGTAGGAATGGATATTTTCAGGACTGATCACTCTACGATCACTTGACAGTACTACGAACGTAGTCTCCTTAGACAGTCTTGCGTGTGTGAAGTTCTGCTCCCGTAATGAGCTCCATTTGACTGATGCTCGATGATCCTCTGATGTTAGCTTCTTTGAGGATTCTTCTCATATAGCATGCTTTGCCTGATTTGAGCATATAAGACCCTTTTCATCTTTGATTGTATGGCCTGCTTCCATATACTAATTAGCAGCCATGCGAGCTTCATTCAGGTTAGCTCAACGGGTCTTCAAGGATAGACTTGGGCATATAGGAATTTTATCAGAATCATTTCTAAACAGTCCTTAGCCTTCTGCTGGTTGAGTCTTTTTGACTGAATTCTTCTGCTTCAGCTTTCCTTAGTGTGGTCAGACAGACCAAGTACCTGCAGGTTAAATACATTTCTATTTTTGGTACCCACAATTAAATGGGTCCTTCTAGGTTAGTTTTCTAAACCCATGTTCCTCATATTTGGATAATCATCACATTTATCACCAACAGTCATATTCAATCATGGAACTAGTTTTAGATAATACATTTTGAGATGCATGATTGTGAGTTTGTGTAAGTTTCATCATTTTAAAAACACACTCTTTTTCTTTGATGGTTTCATCATTTGCAGGGTTATGTTCACATGGTTTAAGTGTTCACAGAGTGAGAATAAACTCTACGATTTAGATGTATCTGGTTGATTCATGGAGGTGATCAGTTTCTATCAATCATCAAGATACTCTTGTAGAACTGATCATTCTCTATATGTTGTTAAACACTTAGAACATAGGTTTATACATACATACCAAGCCACTAGCAAAGATTACTTCACATAAAATTAATTTAACTTGTGATGCTCTTATGACCCATTTCAGATCTCCTTCAAGATGTCATCTTCAATCTTAAATTTGGATGGAGAGAAAGTTTATAAGCATTTGAGTTTCCAACCTCAGGGTACTTCCTCTCTTCACCTTTTTAGGTAGATTATGACTCTTTGACAGAATACTGTTATAGTTCATAAGGAGGTGTATTCATGATGTACACATTTATAATAACGAGGAACCGTACCTTTTTACTGTCGGTTACTTAACAGTCATTTATCTTTAATATACTGAGTTTAGGCATTGATGTGCTTCTGACAGCTTATTGCTCTTGTTGGCCTTTAATCAATTAGTCGTGGTCTTGAAGATGCAGGCTAGGAGAATCTCAGCATCTTTGGTTCTTTGACATTCTTCAATTTACAAAGTTTTCACCCAGCTGCTGGTTGGCCAGACACATGTTTGAGAAGACCTTCTTTCTTCTCTGGATAGGCATTTCTTAGCATGTATGGTCTTTTCATCTTTTGGTCCGGAGGATGCTTGACTCTTTATTGTTGATGTCTCTTGAGCTATCTCGTCCGGTCTTCAGATCACAAGATTGACTATAGACAAGGATTGGTCTTGTTGATATAATAATTGAGAGCATGGACCAATCTGAGCAGCTTCAAGTGTATATACACATTTACATGTACACAATATTTTCAACGTGTGAGCTTATCTGCATATAACAAATGACTTACTACTGAACGAAATTTAGAACAATGTTTGTGCCTGGGATCAGACTCAAAGTGATTAGCTTTTGAATATAGCATGAGAACCTTATCTGATACCAATTATTAGTTCCCAGTAGGCACGATAGATCTAGAAGGGGGGGTTGAATAGATCCTTTTTAATTTCAAATACTTTTCTCTTTTATTTTGTATTGCTATTAAATTAGCATATGACAAACATAAGAATCTTTTCAAGCACAACGGAATAAGTAAAAGATCCCCTTCATTGATAAATTCATAATCATACATATATTGTTCACAGAGTTAGTTCAGTTATAAGTAGTTAAAACGTACATAGCAGTTATAGTAGTTAATAGACATAATGTAAATGACGTAATGTAAAAGACACAAGGGGTTTTAAGTGGTTCAGAGACTCAAGCTCCTAATCCACTCTTCTGCTTTCAACTAGCAGGATTTCCACTAAGGAACGACAACACCCTGAATCACTAAGATTCCTTTAAGGCCAGCAGCCTTGGGACTTCAGTTCACTAAGAACACTTCAAGGCCAGCAGCCTTGGAACTCCTCTAGTTCCCTAGGAACTCTTCAAGCCCAGCAGGCTTGGAACTTCATTTAGTCCCTCCGGACAAGGATCCCTCAGGCCCTGGCTTCTTGTTAAGTTATTTGTTTGTTTGTTGAGTTGGTGCTGTGCTGCTAAGATGTCTTTATGCTTTGAACATCTTCTGTACTTAGCAGCTAGGCGTGATCATCCTTGAAGTGTAGTTGAGTGTTACATGATGCTCAGCTTCTTCAGTTACTCAACCTCCTTTGATGATCCCTTGATGAACTACCTTGAAGATCATTCCTCTTGATACGTGATGGCTGCACATGATTGGTTTCTAAGATGAATGTACGCTCTTCTGCTAGGTTCTTAGAAACTTTCTCATGCTTGCCACCATGATGCCGTTTGTGATCTCCCTTTTTAACACTTGATGCCTTCTCATGATGGACTTACTAAGATGACTGTAAGCTCTTCTTTAAGGTACTTAGAGTCTTCCCATGATGGACATCAAGATGACATGACACTCTTCTTTCTTTCGGCAGTTCAGAACACTCTTCATGTAGTAGAACTCTCACTTCTACATTGTAGAACTCTCACTTCTACTTCTTTCTTTGTCTATCTCTAAGTGTTCTGCTCCCGTAATGGTTTAGAACAGTCCACCATTATTCCAAACCCGAAAACTCCAGCAACTCTTGATCTTTGAAGCTCTAGCAGATTTATACTCCTTCCCAATCCTTCTGTTGGAAAGTAGCCGTTGAAAGCTATTCAAATGTCTTCACAGATCTCGAGTTGACAGAGGTAGACTGCTGATGTGACAAGTCATACTTTCTCTGACATTACAGTCTACTATTTCGCCTACCCATCAGAGATGTCACTTTAATGTCTTGGTCAGGTCGAAGACTTTATTTCCTCCTTCTGATTTCTGGATCAGAGGTTGTCCTTTTGTATCAATGCTCTCAATAAGCTCTTATTCGAATATTACCCTTCAGATTGAACCGTTACCAATGCTTCAGTCTTCAGCTATTCGGACTCTACGATTCTGATGCATGTCTTCAAGGACCTGATCGTAGTGTCATGTTGACTGGTAGAGACAACACTACGATCTTGAAGAGTGTTCATTGGATCTTCAATGTAGAACACCTTTTCCTTCTTTTGTGCAGTGCTTCAACACTTCTGTTTACTTCGACTGTTCTTAGATGCTGATGGGTTGACTCTTTGCTTTGGTCCCTTTTGAATATCAAGACAATTAAGATTTGTGGCGCATCCAGCTCGCTTTCTCCTTGTGATCTCCCGTTCACTTATCATCAATATACTGACCCAATGCTTAATCACTTTAGCCTTGTTCTTCAGAAGCTGACCAGTATCTCTGTGTATACTCCGTCAGTTCTTTCTTTGTTTGGAAAACACTATGATCCTAAATACTTCCAAGATCGTTGTCATCTTATCACATGACAGCTACTGCACTTGCTGACTTTCTTCAGTCAGTTACTGAAGTCTTCTTATGATCATCATGTGGAAGACTTCATCTTGAATGGCTTTATAACTCAATCTGAATGCTTATTGGGTTGGTGCTTAGATCTTCTGTTAGCATACATGCCATTCTTTGAGTTCTCTCTGGTTCTCTTTAGGTGAGATGTATCTTTGCAGTGCCAACCAAATGCTTGCTTCCTTTGGATATTCTGGGAGTGCTCATTTATTGAGTATCGTATTTGCTCTACGATTCTACCTTGGCATTGTGAGTACATTTGTTGAGGTCGTAGTTTTGCACTCTACGATTCTGCTTTAGCTGTGCAGACACTACGACTCCGAGATCAGATCTGGACACTCTACGATTTCAGCCTTGTGCTTGTTGTCTTCATCTGATCTTCCTCGACTACGATATCTGCATGTAATCAATAGACTCTATGACTCAGAGTGTGGTCTATGATCCTTGACTTGGCTTCGGCATCAGTAGACTCTATGACTCTGAGTGTAGTCTACTTTTCTGGATTGGCTTCGGCAGAAACTCGGTCGACTCATAGCAGGCTGTCTCTATGATTCTGAACATGACTTCCTCAGCAGATTATGGCCCGGAGGAAGTTCTCCTTGACACACTACGATCCTTCCTCGTCTCTCTTGGCAGTCTACGAACTCTGAGATCTACTATCTTGCAGACTACGATTCTGCCTCGATAGTTCTCGAGTTTTCCTTAACTCTCCTGGCAGACTACGATTTCAAGTGAAGTGCTCGACGATCAGACAAGCCTATCTATTACATCATAAGATCAACCTAACATGCTTGATCTTTCTATGTTTATAGTCCTTGTACATCATTTCTTTTTAAGGACTTTACAAAGCTGTTTTGCTCATATAGGATCAACCTAACATATTTGATCAATTCATTCTAAGTCCTTGTATACATGTTTCTATTATCTATCAAAGGACTTTACAACTTTTGTTAATGCAAGCATACTTGCATATTCATTCATATATATATCATAATCAAATCTTATATAAATAGGAATAGCATTCACATGCTTATTCCTGACAGATACAAACGAATATCTTTGGCCCGTAGCGCATAGATAATTCGTTGATTGGAAATAATTATTGATTGGTGTTACATGGATAAAATATTGATGATGAATTTTTAAATCATAGAAGATAATAGACATCATGTGAAGCCCCCAAAATAGGTATACATCAGCCATCTTGAGTCGCCAAATACATGGTACAAAAATTAAATACAAACTTCTTTAATACAACTGTCGTGTAAAAATACGATAAAACATAGCTGAGTTTTTAAACGAATATTTTCTTCTAGACAATATACACATTCAATGAAGTCCTCATTATAATTATTATCACACTATTTCGCAGAATAGTGAGGACTACTAAAGCCACTTATCCTGGACCATCACTCCATTCCCCGACTCGTCCCAGCTATATTATCATTTCTTGAAGAGAACAATAAAAGCAAAGGGTTAGCTCAACTAGCCCAGTAAGAAATATTATGAATAAGATAATGCAGAATAAATTATCCTTAGCCTTCAACAGTATAAAAACTGATAGAATACAATAGACATCAAGTTTTAGATCAACAACTGCAGAGGAATAAGCAATCCATTAGAAGAGTCAAGTAGAGCATGATATCTACTATCTTCTATGATTTAAGAGTTTATTATCAATTTTATCGCTGAGACTCAGCTTAATAAATAAACCACATCATCGAATCATCCCTGCACTACGGGCCAAGGATATTTATGTAATCATCAATGGTCATAATTATACCGAATAATCCCTGGTCATAATTATATCAATAACTGTCCATCAATACATTACGAGCCAATGAGGACTTTTACCACATCATTTATAACATTACGGGTCATGATTATACCGAATGATCCCTGGTCATAATCATACCAATCAATACTCCATCTATGCACGTAAGCCAAAGATGACTTTCATCACAATATAAGCACGAGGATGATGACAATGATATAAGAATTCAATTAAAAGAAGCAAATGATAAATTTTTAAAGATTTATAATTTAATTTATCCAGAATTCAATAATGATCAAATTGTCAACATGATACTTCTTTGTGGAGTAAAATTCAAGAATAATATTGTATCAAAAATGATTTGGACAACAAAGAAATCAATTTTTTGACATGATTAATTCCCCAGGTGAATAGTACCCAAATGAATAGTACCATATGAATAGTACTTTATAAATAGTACATTGTGAATAGTACCGTATAAATGAATAGTACTCATGGACAGTACTCCGGTATGAAAAGCTTAAAATTTAACAAGAATGTGCAGAAAACGTCCTTGTGAAACGATACTAGATGAAGCGCAAATTTCAAGGATATTCCACTAATTTCACGGAGTATAGAAGCAATACTTTAACAAAATGAGGGTATAATCAGGAACACGAGACGAAATAATATTACTCACATACTACAGAGTATGGAAGAAAATATTATTCCTGTAAGACCCCAACTTTTTAATGACTAAAATCGAATTTTCTCTAATTATTATTGTGAATAATAAGGTGTTAATGTGATATAATGCTTTGGTTATGGGTGAAATATACAAATTTTGTAAAATAAGCAAGTCGTTATAAAAATATGCATTATTGTCGGGAAATATTAGTTTGGTCGTGGAATATTCTTGTTGTTGGGGAATATTCGTACGACGGCGGAGCCATTTGTGGGCCCCATAACAGAAAACGGTTGGATGAAAAAAACGAAAAATTTGAGTTTTTATAAATAACGACGTAGTAGTTACCGTTAACACTGTTGGAATACCCGTTGGTTAAAATACAGTAATACGCGTGTTTGCACAGTAGCACACGGTTTTGCACAGTATTTTTGAATTATTGATTCTTACGTAAGAAGGCACTACTCAATAATTGTTACAGTAATTACTGTTCAATATTTTATTTTATTGATTCAATAATTGATGCATTGATATTTTATATTATTGTTGTTTCAATAATTGTCATTGCACAGTATCTCCATTATCAGATCAATAATTTATATTATTTGAATAATATTATTAGATAGCATTATTGGCAATGTCTAAGGAAGTTTTGTCTAGGAAAGGGGTTTGGTCACCTAATTGCGCGCCAATAAGGAGAAATTCTTATCGGAAAGCCCCCTCTTTCCTAGGAACGACCTGATTGTCATAATTGTGATTCTGTAATATTATTTATGAATAATTAATTATTAATTTATATGATAAGAAAATATTTATTTTATGTGGATATAAATGATGGATTTATTTATTTTATATGGTTATAAATGAAAGAATTAATGTTGGGGTATTTTATCAGTATTTTATCGGAATGAAGGTATTAAAAATCGTCCGTATGTGAATTTTGGGCATTTTTCGTTTGGAATTTGGAAACACTTAGACTTACAAAGTTGTAGAGAATTAAATTTTCTATGGAAGGACATGAGATTTAAATTTTTCTGATAAAAGGGCTATTTATTGTGAATTATTGAAGTTTCAGAAATTAAATATTTTTATTAAAAATATGGTAGGCCCCACTTTTGGTTGGTGAGAAATGAAATGTGCTGAAATTTATTTTCAAAAGTGGTAGGCTTGAATAGTAGCAGGCAAAGCCATTAGGTAGCAGGTTAGTCTGCTATGGCGTTCTAAGCATTTTCCTATAAATAGGGTACTTAGTTAGAATTGAAAATCACTCCATAAACAAGTTTTCTCTCTTTCTCTCTCTATATTATCGAGCGTATTTTGTGAGTATTTAGATACTTTGTGAGTTGTTATTCATCAGTGCAAGTTTCCTTCAGCCTTATACCAGATATTTCAGCTGGAAGTACTGTTATTTTGAGATAAGAGATGTTATTTTCTTCATAATGATGTTATTCTTTCAATATCATTATACCGAAATATTGGTACGGATTTTATTGTGAAATTTTTACCTTTTTGTGTCGGGGTTACTATTCACGTATACGGCACTATTCACTAAAAAAATAAAATTTTCTCCTTTTTGTCCAAGATGTCTATTATGGTTACTATCTTTGATTGTATCCATATTTTTATCTTTATTTTTTAATTTTCCTTCACAATTGGTTATTATGTAGTATTATTGAACTTGGATAAACTATAATACGAATCCCTAATATTTGTTCTTTTATCTCACTGGATTCGTTTTCTTTAAGATATTTTTCATCATCCTCAGTCCTAAATGATGATATTACTGAATATCTTTGGCCTGTAGTGCAAAGATGAATGATTAACTGGTGAATATCTTTGGCTCGTAGTGCAAAGATGAACATGTGTTGAGATGAACATGATCAACTAGTGATACAAATGAATATCTTTGGCTTGTAGTGCAAAGATGAATATTTGATTCAAGATGTATATTGATTGATGTTACAGGGATAAAATATTGATGATGGACTTTTAAATCTTAGAAGATAGTAGAATTCATTCTCTACTTGACTCTTCTAATGGATTGTTGTTTCCGCTGCAGTTGTTAATCTAAAACTTGTTGTCTATTATATTTTATCAGATTTTTCCCTGTTGAAGACTAATGATAATTTGTTGTATATTATCTTAGTCATAATATTTTTTACTGGGCTAGTTGAGCTTACCCTTTTCCTTTTAATTCCATTGTTCTTCTTAGGAGAAGAGAATTTAGCAGGAACTAGCCGGGGTATGGAGTGATGATTCAAGATAGTTGTTTTAGTAGTCCTTATTATTTTGTAAAATAGTGTATCAATAATTGTAATGAGGACTCCTTTTGAGTTTGTATACTGTCTATTAGACAATATTTGTATTCAAATTCACAGTATAGGCGTTGTCGTATTCTGCACAACAATTGTATTACTGAAGTTGTATTTATTTTTGTACCATGTATTTGGTGACTCAGAATGGGTGATGAATACATATATTTGGGGGCGTCACAATTCCTATGAATACTGAACAAAATAATATCCCTTACCTCAGAAGAAGACTGAATACTAGAATAATGAAGTAACAGACTTCTCTTCTTCTATCTCTCTATAGCTTTTCTCTCTATAATTGCTCTTGTGAGTCTTAGTGAATTGGTGAGAATTAAAGAAGAATGAGCTTCTATTTATAGAAAAATATAGTTTCGATAATTGCATGTTTTGGGGCTCGAAATATTACAGTATAATACCTTCATCTTTTCCATCATTTTTAATTTAGTCATGCAAGTATTATCAAACTTGCACCACCTCCCCTAATAGTATATCATGTGAATCAATAGTACAATCATGTGACTCAATAGTTCTATACATGTGAAAAAAATAATTACAGTATAGTACCTTCATCTATACCTCCATTTTTAATTTAGTCATGCAAGTATTATCAATCTTGCACCACCTCCCCTAATAGTACATGCATGTGAATCAATAGTACATACATATGAATACATAGTTATAAGCATGTGAATTAATAGCAATTAATTGCTCATTTATCCGATTAATTACCCGATTGGTCAATATAACCTCCAGACATCAATTATTATCGGAATAGATGTCGATTTCCACTAACACTAATAATTCCAACACAATGGAACTATCAATTTCATCTTTAATCAACACGAACTTATTCATCATTAATATTATAACTCACAATATTTAACAATCAGGTCATTCCCAGGAAAGAGGGGGCTTTCCGATAAGGATTTCTCCTTATTGGCGCGCAATTAGGTGACCAAACCTCTCCTTGACAGAACTTCTAGACATCGTCAATATTGCAAATAATAATATGAATAACTTTTTTGTCTCAATTATTGATTTAATAATATAAAATATTATGCAGATGATATTGTAACAATAATTGAATCAATAATATGAGAGATATGATACAGCAATTACTGTAGCAATAATTGAGTATAACTGAGTGACTTCTTACGTAAACATCAATAATCAATACCGTGTGTTACTATGCAACCACGCGTATTATTGTACTTTTACTACCGGGTAGTTCAACAGTTTTAACGGTAAAACTTTCGCCGTTATTTTTATAAAAAGATAATTCTGTCGTTTTTAACTACGACAATACTTTCGTTGTAGGGTCCACCAATGATTGTGCCGTTGTACGAATATTCTATGTTAAAACGAATATTCCCCGATACAACGAATATTTTATATCAACTTGTTTTCTTTGCAAAATTTTTAACTATCACCCTTAACTTTAATCTTTTATCAATTTAACCATTTACTAAATAGAATAATAATTATAGGAAAATTGAATACTTTCATTTCATAAAATTCGGGGTCTTACACATCATGCTCTACTTGACTCTTCTAATGAATTACTATTTCTGCTGCAGTTGTTGATCTAAAACTTGTTGTCCATTATATTTTATCTGATTTATGATTGTTGAATGCTAAAGATAATTTATTCTTCATTATCTTAGTCATAATATTATTTACTAGGCTAGTTGAGCTTACCATTTTTCTTTTTGTTCCATTGTTCTTCTCAGGAAATGAAAGTGTAGCTGGAACTAGTCGGGGAGTGGAGAAACGGTCCGCGATAGTTATTATAAAAGTCTTCACTATGTTGTGAAATAATGTGATAATAACTGTAATAAAGACTTGATTTGAGTTTGGATATTTTTTTATTATGCACGATGCAATATTTGTATTAAACTCACAGTATGTGTAGTCATATTTTGAACGACAATTTAATAATTATAAATAGAGAAGTTTGTATTGAAATTTTATAGTATGTATTTGACGACTCAAAATGGGTTGTGTAAACTTATTTTAGGGCATCACATTTACCATTATTATATGTATTCTTAATTTTATAATTTTAAAAAACAAAAACTAAAAATAGAAATTAAAATACAAAAAATAGTAAAAGATAAAAAAAAAATTGAACTACTTTTTTTAAAAACAATAAATTTAAAAGATGTGTAAATTTTCATAAAAATAATTAATATTTAAAAAATATTAACTTTAGTTTTTTGAATCTATATTTTGTGAATTATACTCATTTTTGAAAAACAAAAATTTTCTAATATTTTTTCCTTCAAATAATATTTATTTTTAAAACTTTTTAGAATAATATTTTATTTTAAATATAAAATTCATTATTATTTTAAAAATAATATTTTAGTTTAAAATATTAAATATAATTATTATTTTAAAACTATTTAAAAAATATTATTTACTTTTTAAATATCAAATATAAAAATTATTTTTTAAAATTATAAATATAATTAAACATAATTATAAATAAATATAATTAATATTTTAAAAATATTATGTTCTTTTAAAATATTATAAATTTAAAATAATAAATATTTTAAAATTACTTTATTTTAAAATTTTAAAAAATATTATTTTATTTTAAAAAATTAAATATAATTATTATTTTTAAAATAATATTTTATTTTAAAATATTAAAATTTGGGGTTAGGTCAAACATGGTCGGGTTGAGTCAAAATTTGGTCAAAATGGGTCGGGTTGGAGTCAAATCGGGTAAAAAGAACATAATTGACACAAAATGCCACTTTAAGGATGCAATTGACGAAAAATGCACTTTAGGGACTACATTGAAATGAGTGACAACTTGGAGGGTCATAAGTGCAATTCAGCCATATAGGAAATAATGGTCGTACACAGCTGTGTATGTGTTTATTTGTGTATAGTCTGTCAAAACTACGTCATTTTGACAGATTTATTTTTGATTTCTGATTTAGGAGGAGAAGAACTGTTTTAAAAAAAAAAACAAATATGCCAAAACGAGATAGTTTTGACAAACTGCACAAATAAAATATACACAACGGTGCATGACCATATTACCCTTATATATATTGTTTTATTGTTGATTGTATTCTTGAATTCAACAAAACATAAACTTGTAATGTAAAAAAATAATTACATTGCTTAGTCCATTTTATTCATGCCCCAATTTATTATTTCAATACTAGGGGAGGGGTCAACTATCAAGAAGACAACTTAAGGGAAGCCTACGATAAAACCTATAGTTAGTTTGTATATAAAAAAATCTAAATATTATCATGTTAAAATGCATTGAAAAGAAAATTAAATTAGGATTTAATGTTTAGGAATATTGAAATAGTATGAGAAACTAAAATTCATTAATTTTTTCTTAAAACTTACAGGTAGACCCACCATATTAAATGAGTTTTGTTTTCAACCTAATTATAATTTTGTTATGTATTGCGAAAGTTTTCAATATAATTATAATTATGATTTATGTGTATAAATGAGATAGATAAAAATTAAAAATAATTTATTCTATCTTGCCGCATAGCCTTCCATGTTGTCACAATCTAATTTCGTCACATATTTATCGACATGTATATTATTTTTCATATTCATGTTAAAATATTAACAACTACAATTATACATATAATAACTAACAACAAAAAAGTCAACATATAAAGTTGGAAGATAATACTCAATCTGTTCCAAGATTAGATATACAATTTGACTTTTGGGGCCAAACAAAAACATAACAAACTTTAAATTGATGTGAATTTATTTAATTTTAGTTGATATAATTATTATAATTATATAATATATAACAAAAATTATTAATAATTCTAAACTTTATAAGTTATACCTAATTTTGAACAGAAAAGAAAAGAATAGAAAACTTAAATTAGAACAGAAAAGAAAAGAATAGAAAATTTGAAGTTTTCCTTTTTTGTGTTTCTGAGTTTTTAAAAGAAAAGAATAGAAAATTTAAAATTGAGGACATAAATTGTAATTTAAAATTTATTATATTAAAAGTCGAGGATAATATGAAAATTATAAAAATATTACTTATAGTAATTTCTTTTCCATCCAAATCAGGCAAATTTTGGACTGAAACTTTGACATGAAAAGTGATCAAGTTTTCTATTAATTTCTTTTTTTTTTATATTTATTAAAAAACTCAGAAAAATAAGAATTGAAAAGAAAACTTAAATTTTCCGTTCTTTTTTTTTCTGTATATTTTAAAACCCAAAATCAGAGCGTAAATGTATCTTTCATTCGGATTACAATATGCAAAATTTTATGGTTATTGTCTCAGTTCTTCCGTCATCATTCTCCTCTTTAATTAACCCTGTCCTAATCAAATTCATGAGATCCATATCTGTTAAAAGCTGTGGACCTTTTCTTTTAATAACACGTTGAATTTTCGGCGCAGACACTTGAGGGAAAAATATCAGTGCATTTGAATACAAACCAACCCCCATGTGCGCCTCTTACATGTTCAGTAAAATGCCTGAAAGATCCAAACCAAGTAACAACTTGGTTGTTTTTTGCAATGATAAAGAAAGCAGAAAAAACAGCACAGAATGAGTGTGTGTGGGTAGTTTCAATTCACACTTCAAATCACACCTCATTACTACCAATTGCAATCATCAAGTCTTTATGAATGGAAATAAACCAGAATAAAGTTTGTAAGAGTGTCAACCAGTCAACCACTTTCTCTCTACCTCTTCTTTACTACTATATCCAGAATTATACTGGGATTTGTTTTTTATTATGTGGCCATTGTTTATCATATCATTATTCTCTCATTGCGGTAATTTCCTGTGTCGGTTTCACTATATAGGCATATGTGAGTAACTTGTGTAGAAACCTAGAGATGCATAGGGATTTGTGTTTCTGGGCATTGTCAGTTTTTTGTTATTTGTTTATTTCTTGGTTCCTGAGCTCATAATTCTTTAATGTGAAGATAAATTTCCTTGGCAACCCTTTTATTTTTTGGTGATTAGTGGTTGATAATTGATAAATCATACATGGGTGATTCAATGTTGTTTGGACTTTGTTTGTCATTCCTTTTTCTGGGTAGTTGTTATCCTTTGTCTGATCAAGAGAGAGATAGGATAATTGAATTGCCTGGGCAGCCAGCAAATGTTGGATTTGCTCAGTACTCGGGTTATGTGACTGTAAATCAGGAGGCTGGGAGGGCATTATTTTACTGGTTAATTGAGTCACCGACAGCTCGTGGTCCCGAGTCAAGGCCACTTATATTGTGGCTCAATGGAGGTCCTGGTTGTTCTTCTGTAGCTTATGGAGCAGCTGAAGAGATTGGACCTTTACATATTCTTCCTGATGGGAAGAATCTTTACTTGAATCCCTATGCTTGGAACAAGTGTATGCATTTAGTTGATGTGTTCTTTTGTCATAGAATTCTTTCTGTGATCTACATGATATTTTACCTAATTTCATTATCTTTATTTGTTGGCAGTGGCAAATTTGCTTTTCCTTGAATCACCAGCTGGTGTTGGTTTTTCATATTCAAACTCATCGGTGGATTTATACACTGCAGGTGACCAGCGAACAGGTAATACGTCTTGATATTTTGATGTTTTTATGATGCTTTATTCTCAACACTATGTTGTTGTTCCTTAACATGTTCTTGTTTGGTGACTTTCGAGATAGGTTTCTTAAAATATGTTGCTTTAGCTAAGCTTTGTTGATTCTGACTTCTCTTATTTATTTTTGGTACCTGGTGTTGTGAAATTGTAGCTGAAGAATCATATACATTTCTTCTCAATTGGTTGGAAAGATTTCCTCAATACAAGCACAGAGAATTTTACATTACTGGAGAAAGTTATGCAGGTACTTCACTTTTTTATTCTGTTTATGTGTACAACATTCTTGAAGTAATAGCCAAACCGGACTATCAGTAACCTAACTTTTATTTAATCTCTTTTACAGGTCATTATGTTCCCCAGTTGTCTCAGATTATCTACGAAAGAAACAAAGGAATAAAGAATCCAGTTATCAATTTCAAGGGTTTCATGGTATAATTGATAATAATTTAAGTGATATGCTTTAGTTCAGATAACTCCAGTTATCCCTTTAATAAAATGTTCTTTCTAGGTGGGTAATGCTGTTATTGATGATTACCATGATTTCATTGGCACATTTGAGTATTGGTGGACTCACGGACTAATTTCAGATTCTACCTATAAAATCCTTCAATCGACCTGTGACTTTGTATCCAGTCAGCACCCTTCAAGTGATTGCGTCAAGGCTCTCAATCTTGCAGACGTGGAGAATGGAAACATTGATCCCTATAGTATTTACACACGCCCATGCAATACTACTTCAGCATTGCGTCGCAACTTAAGGGGTCACTATGTAAGTGTTCGTCTAACCTTCCTACGTTTTGAAGTTTAAACTAAATTTTGGTGGTTGTATTCTCTGCTTGAAACACTGATTCGTGTAATAATTTTTCAATGCTAAGTATAATTATGCCTTGAAATTTATCTTTGGGAGGATGAGAAAAAAATTGAAAATAAAGAAAGCTAATGATAATTTGAGAAGACAAAAAAAGGATATGTTTTAAAGGGGTTAAAAGAAATTTCACTTTTCTGCCCAAGTTAAGGTTTAAAAATTACCTAAAAGAAAGTTTGGCCTTTTTTGTACCAATTCAAGATGATATTTCAATGTTATTGTAGTTTGCCACTAGAGATGCCCCAGCCTGGCCTTAAATCCACAAGTCCTGCAGTGACATTGAGATAACCCTTCTAAAATGCTTTTAAAATTGAATCACAGTATATATAATGTTGGGTATAAGAGCCCCGGAAGGTTGTGACTTGACTATGCCAGCTTAATTTCTTGGTTTTTCCTATCATTTTCTTTAAAAAAAATCATTGGAATTTGAAATAATAATATAATTTATGGTGGCATATTCTGTATGCCCTTCTTTCTCTTATGGTTATGCCTACTAATGCCCTTCTGAATTCTATCATAATTTTCCAGATTGATTCCATTTCTCAAAGTTTAGCATATATATTTAAGAATTCAATTCACTTCACCAGTAGAAGAAGCTGCCTAGAATTACTTTATCTCTCTGCTTGACATGTTCAATCTTGACATCTGTTATTTTTTTGTATTTCTGATGAGAAGTTCCTTCTAGACTTCAAGTTCTCAAGCATTATCTGCTCTGTTTTGTTTCCTAAAAAACAAGTGGGTTTTGTTTGTGATTAATTAAATTTGTTGAGCTTTTTAATGAAGCCATGGATGACCAGGGCATATGACCCATGCACTGAGAGACATTCAGAAATATACTTCAATATCCCGGAAGTTCAGCAGGCACTCCACGCCAACACAACTAAGATTTCCTATCCATGGAAAACGTGCAGGTAGATTTCACACTTCAAAAGTTTCTGCGTATGTCTTATATACTTTATATTACATTGTCATTGTCTATTTATTTTTCAGCGGCATTGTTGGAGAGTACTGGGCAGATTCTCCAAGATCCATGCTTCCTATATATCGGGAACTGATAGCTGCTGGTCTCAGGATATGGGTATTCAGGTACAAACACCAGTCTTTCTTTGTCCACCAGACCCCTTAATACCCATCTTTTCTGGCAAACAGAAGCAGAAAACATGGATTTATTTATTATTAGAAAAAAAGAATAACTCGTATTAGGCATAATTTGTATTATATAACATCATAATCATGAGGCTTCTGGTACAGTAACCGAATCTGAGTACCTGTACACATATATACTGTTAGATAAACATAGAATTGTATGATCTCTTAATCGCTAAATCAATGTCCAATTAATTCCATTAAACTTAGAAATACATGGCGAGGTTGATTAAGTTTATTGTAACCTTCTAGAATGAGTAGTTTATGTAAACTATTTCATATTTTCATTCTAGAACTTCTATGCAAATTCATTTGGAAGATTCTCCATTTTTTAAAGCCTAATAATATTTCAACATTCTCTCATGAAATGTTTTATAGCTTCCATTTAAAATATGCCTACATGTTCTATTTGTTTCATGATTTAATTACACTTGTCATCTCTTAAGATATATTCATGTGAATCTGTTGCCCAGAAAAAAAAATTGAAAGGAAAAACTCTATGAACAGCAATTTGTGTTCATCTAATCATACATTCTGATTAATTTGTGTAGTGGTGATACTGATTCGGTTGTCCCCTTGACTGCAACGAGATACTCGATTGATGCTTTAAAGCTTCCAACTGTTACTAATTGGTACCCGTGGTATGACAATGGAAAGGTAAGTCATACGGTATAATAGAAATGTTCCTAATAACAGGCAGGTGATGTAGGACATATTTAAGATGAAGAATTAATAAAAAATAAAGTTGGATTTAAACACTAAAAGATGAATAAAATAACTCTACGGTACGAACAAAATAATCAACTTCGATATCAATATTATGTAGTCTAAAATATGATTTGTGGGGATTACATCACTATTAATTAAATAGATACAAAACCCTTATATTATTTGGAGAATAATAAAAGTGCTAAACTACTAAAATACCCTTATTAATAATTCCTAATCACTAATAAATGTCCTAAATCTCCACTAATAAATAAAATGCATAAATCACATCAACTACTTTTATATTAAACATAATAAAAACTCCAACTAATAAATATAAAAAATCTTTCTTTGTTCTTGACTTGGAGTCCCCATCATTCTTCTCTTGTTGAAGAAAACTCGACCTCGAGTTTTATAATATGATAGAATAAGCCACAAACTCCTCTGCAACGGAAGAACATTTTGGAACATCTTTGACAACATCATCACGCGGTAAGGCTCAATTTTTTTTGAAAAGAGAATTGATGATAGTATCGCTTTTGTATTCAAAGGTGTCGAAAATAAGCATTTTGGAACAACGAAGTCAACAATGTCAACTTGGATTGGATCAACTTCTCGAATCGTCCTTTCTTCGGTAACGAACAACTCAAAAACAACTTTAGAGTTTTTCTCATTTTGTTGCTCATACACAATATCTGATTCAACTTTTGGAATTTCAAAAATTTTCATGGACACGGCACAACTGTCTGTAGCCCTAAAATTTAGAACATCGTCTTTTTCTTTCTCTTGCTCTGCTTGAAGATATGCCCGAAGTCAATAAGGCATTCTTTTATAGAAGATATGTCATCTTTTATGAAAAAACATATAGAAACAATATCATGAAGTTCTTTTGCTTTAACTTGTTGACGTTTCCTTGCTTCAACTTTATTTTCTTTGTTCATCTTAATTGGATATTGACGTTACAATTTTTCAAGGTAATCTTGTGCATAAACCATATTCCATCTAAGCTCTTTCTGCTTGTGTTTCAAATATCTATTACCACATATATTAATAAGGTAGTATATTCGGTCACTTTCATCGTCAAGAAACCAAATATACTCCTTTGCTTCAATCAATTCTTTAGTGGCTTGAGACATTGGGGGGTTTGGGACAATGTATTATAAAATAAATAAAAATAAAACTTTTTTGTTGTTGTTGATAACTTAAGAGCCTAATTGAAAAGAAAATAGAAAACATGGCTAAAGTATGAATTCAGAAAAGTGTAAGGGTTGATTTAGAGAGGATGAAAGGGTATAAGTGAAAAGTGTTTAAACTATGGGGTTAAAATTTAAAAGGTGAGAAAATCATGGATTTAAACTGTAATTTTGGAAAAATATTTATAAGATTAGGTTTACCACTCCATCATATCAGCATCCAACAACAAAGAAAATGGGAGTGCCAAAGGGAGCAATAAATGAAGATGATGGTGGTAAGGAGGAGGTTGACCAGGCAACGGCGACGACAAAACAAACAACAATTTATCTCTCTTCTACCTTTCTTCTCCTTTTTTTTCCCTTCGATTCTAGGCTGATTTTGTAGTGTTACAAGGAATGTTTTCTGTGATGAATAGTACTACTGAGGTACAACAAATTGTGAACAGTAGATTTGCGATGAACAATAACTCCGGCGATGATCTTTTTTTGAAGACTCAAGATTTCCCAAAAACTGGAAAATTAATGGAAAAACCTTAAGCTATGATATCAAAGCTCTGATACCAAAAATGATGTAGGACAGATTTAGGATGAAGAATTAATAGAAAATAAATTAGGATTTAAACTCAACATTTAAACACTAGGATCTCTCAAGTGCATTAACTCCACGTATCAACACTAAGATGGATAAAATACCTTTACAGTATGAATTAATCAACTTCAATATCAATATTATTTAAATAGACACAAAACCCTAATATTATTTGTGGAATTATAAAAGTATTAAACGACTAAAATATCTTTATTAATAATTCATAATCACTAATAAATGTCCGAAATCCCCAGTAATAAATAAAATACTTAAATCACGTAAACTACTTTTATATTAAACATAATAAAAACTTTAAATAATAAATATAAAAAATTTCTTTGTTCTGGACTTACTATTTTTGTTCCCCACCTTTTACACAATGAGAGGAGATTATTGGGCGGAGACAATTTCTATTATATTTTTGATGGGTGTAGGGGGTATTCGTAGGATCCTTAAACTAGTAAAAAACAATTATATATGGGTAGCTGGGGGGGGGGTTATTTTATTTTTGACGACTGTAGGGGGTACATATATTATTATGATAACAGGATCCTTAAACTAGTAAAATCTTTAGTGCTATAGATATCAAATAATTCAGTTCACCACAAAAAATGAGCTCACTTTTTTTTGGGGGTCAAATTCACATCAAAATCATCACATACAATAATAACTACTCTAAAGAACAGAATAAAGCTTATTCATCTACATTTTTTGATTCCAAATGGTGCAGAAATAGCTAGAACTGAATGCGAAAAGTTAGAAAACATCACTTAAAAGAATTGTTTGCTGGGCTAACTTCATTCACAGTTTTACTTGCAGTATATGCACACTCGTTTGATTATCTCATCAGTTAAAGTATACTGCTTTTCTGTATAGGTTGGTGGATGGAGCCAAGTATACAAAGGGCTGACCCTTGTAACCGTAACTGGAGCCGGACATGAGGTTCCACTTCATCGCCCTCGACAATCTTTTATACTTTTCAGATCATTCTTGGAGAACAAGCCCATGCCACGCTGAGTAATAAGCAGAAATTTATTTAAAGCTTGAATTTGTTGTGCTGGGAAGACATGCAAGATCAAAGGAGTAATGCGCCTCTCAGGCTTTGCTGCAGACTGGACTCTCTTTGTTTTAGTCTATATCTCATTCCATCATCTATAGTTTGTCTGATTTCAAGCATTGCTCATTATTTATTAACCACATGGATGTGTTACATGTACCTAATACTGGAAACTTCCCCAATAAATAAATAAAAATAGCATGAATTAATACAGTGCTGATGACTGACCTCCAAGGTCAAGTTTTTGTTGATGGGTAAGACGATCCCAACACCTGCAGAGCTACGGAAAGAATCCTGAAATTTCCATTTCTGTTAATTTAGTAACACTCCCAGCACAAGCAAAAATGTGTACCTGCCTGTCTCAACACCTTCAGTGGCAGATCAAAAGAAAGGTCTGCAAAGGCAGTAACAGCAAGGTCACCTCCAAGACTATCCCTTCCCATTGCAGAAGAAGTTTTAGAGCTTTGATCATCATTTGACCACCTAAATTCCCTTCTTGGTTCAGTAGGGCCCAGTCCCATCTATCTGAAACCCAATAGTTAAGGGTGTAAACGAATCGAGTCGAGCCGAGTATTGAGTTGCTCAAATTTGGTTCACAAAATTTATCAAATATAAATAATTCTGAATCGAGCCTGAGCAGTTTGAAAATAATCCCCTTCTTCTAGAATGCAATACTAGCATCTGACACACTTACATTCATGCATGAGAAAAAAGAAAGAAAAGAAAGTAAGAGTACTTATAAAGGAGAGAAGAAGAAGAAGTTATAAAAGAGTGGGCTAGTAAAGATAGGAATAAGAAAGTAGTAAAGAGTGACACATCTCAACCTCCCTCTCCCTTTTATAAATAGATAGATAGATAAGAACCCTAATTAATCACGAAAGTGAAAAAAAAATACTATCCCTGATAATCTAAAATTGGGACACTGCTCCAGAACCCCACCTAACTATTCAGAGCAGTTGAAATAGGCTTCACCGGTACATGGCTATCAAATGCATCAAAATTCATTTAATGAAGTCAAGTCTTCGCATTAGTGCTATATGAATAAATGAAGAGAGAGGAATGAGAAAAATAATGGAAGGCAGTACCATCACTTGTTTTGCTGCACTTATAATTCTCTAAGTTGACAACCCCCACTGCATTAGACACCATCAATTAGAGCAAATCAAACCAAAAAATTGGCAATACCATTGTATCAGCCGATGGAAAATTTGAACTCGGATTTTTTAGCCCATGAGGATAATTTGGTCATCAAATTCGACAAAATCCTTGATGAGTACTAGGCATGCAGAATTATTTGATAAATTGTATGGGTTATAGAAAATGTTGTATTGATAAGTTCCATAGCTTTTTATTGCATTGGCTAATTAATGCAATATTATTTTATAACTCGTGCAATGAAAAACTATATGGATCCATAAATTTTCTTTTGCAGAGTTTTGATTATCCTGGAGATAATTTTCTACCATGCATTAAGTATATATTAGACTTGATAACTGCCTAGACAGGTATTGTATACATATCAAGGAGATGGTGGTTTTTAGAAATAAACAATTCAACTAATTAACCATAGCTGCACATAAAAAACCAGACCAATTGATGACTCGAATGGGAATAGAGTGGACGGTGTGGAAGTGGCGCCGCCAGCAGTGTTTGATTTTGCTGACCTTTTAGGTAAATCGTATTCATAAAGGAGGGTAACAAGAGGGCAGACATACTATTCAAAAGGAAAGTGATTCATTGATCATAGTTAAAGCTGTCAAAAAATAAGTTTGGGTTGATTTTGGTGTAAAATACTTATGGGTCAATTAAGGAACTAAAATTATATTAAGTCTTTCTAGGGGGATATTTTTTTATTGACATTCTAGTGACAATTTTTTTTTTGGTTTTTTTTTGTAATACCTTTTAAAAAAGTATAGTATTTATTCCAACTGGATTTTTTTATAAAAAAAAAATGTTTTATGTGTAATTTGGATACATACAATAAACAGGGTATGTACAGTCTGTACAACACTGTTTCTTATATGTATACAAAATACACCTAAAATACTATTTTCTGTAAAAATTCAAATTGGAATAAATACTATATATTTTTGAGAGGTAATACAAAAAAAAACCAAAAAACCAAAAAAATATATCACTAGAATGTCACTAAAACAATATCCCCCTAGACTTATTGAATCATATTACTTATATTTAATATGGGTTATGTGATATAAATTTAAATAATTTTGGATCGAATCCAGTTTATTTTAAATTATAGTTTCACTAGATATACTTTTTTATTAACCCAACAAATTGATAAAGAAGAATACTCACTATTTTTGATCCAACACTGACAAATTGCAACAAAATTTTATTAACCCAATTCTATTACAAATTGACAAATTGCAATAAACTGATAAAATTTTCTATATAATTTTATGTTTCGCTATTTTTTACAATTTGATAAATCATTGACTAATTAGATCTGAAGTTCTTATTTTCTTAGATTTTAGATATTTTCTGAACAAGATACAGAGCCTTTGGGCCACATGATTTTAGATATTTTCTATACATTATTTTATGTTTTATGTTTAGATATTTCCCGAAAAAGTTAGTACAATTTTATGTTTCGTTATTTTAATATTGACGTGACTCAATTAAGTATTAAAAAATAATTTTTTTATTAAAATTATTTTCAAAATAATTTACATTAAATTATTACAATTTTTTATATTAATTATTTAAATAATTAAACTACATTTATTTTACTTATATTGTTTTTTGCAATGAAGGAATTTTTCCTAAAAAAATTAAAATAGAGCAATAAATATCTTGTGAATTGCCTAAAAAATGTAGAAACAATAACATTAATTTATGGATCCTAAGTTTGTAAGTTTTAATTATTTTAATCGCGAAGTTTGTTCCATTATACTAACAAGGGATCCGGATCCTCTATGAGGATCTTATGAGAATTTTGTTGTGGGGTTGACAACACATCAAAAAGAAGATCCAATGGCTCACAAGTCACAACTCCTTTCTTTGTCTGTGTATTAAAACGACATAGTTTTGACATGAATTTTTTTTACAAGTTGACTTCGTTTGTTTGCTAATTCTTGTTAGTTATGAGTGGCATGACTTTTTTCATGATTGTAATGGGTTGGGTGTTAATCTAGTTGGGACATTTTATTAATCATTTTTTTTGTGCTTTAGAATTGATAGGGTTATTAATTTTTGTCAAATGCTAATAATATTATTCTTTACTCTTCAAAAAAATAAATCCAACGGACAATTTTTATCCTATTAAAAAAATTGAGTTTCTATTGTGATTCTTTAAGCCAATTGAAAAAAATTAAAGAAAAAAAATTGGGGAAAACAATATGGGGAAAATTTGAATAAAGGGAAAAAACCAATTGAAATTTGGCTAATCCTAAACAATGGCGTGCTCTGGGAAGAACAAGAAAAGAAACAAAGAAGAAAAGGAGAAGAAAATAGAAAAACGAAGTAAACGGCGTTTGGTAGCTTCCAATTTTCGGTCAACTTGTAAAAAAAATTTCTATCAAAATGACGTCGTTTTGATACACAGACAAAGAAAGGAATTGTGAATCATTGGATCTCATTTTTGTTGTGTTGTCAATAGACCTGACAAAATATGGTTATGGGTTGGTTTTGGTTTTCAAAATATGGTTAACCAACCATTTAAGAACTAAAACCATATTAACCATTTTTTATATAGATAATATATGTTGGAACCATATGGTTATGGTTAAAAACCATATTAACCATATTAACCATTTTAAGATGTTTGACTTTTAAACAAAATTTTTAAAAAATGAAATTAATATATACTATAGATAGACAGACGGATATAAGGGAGGGGTAGGGGTAGGGTAGAGGGTGGTATATACATAATCACTTAATATTAATTTTTTTGGGGAGTGATGGTGGTGGGGGTGGGGGTAGGGTGGGGTGTGGGGGGTAGGGGGTGGGGTAAGGGTAGAGTAGGGGGTAGGGGTGGGTGGGGTGGGTGGAGTGTATACATAATCACATAATATTATTTTTTTGGTGGGGGTGGGGGTGGGGTGGGTGGGGTAGGGGGTGGGTGGTGTGGGGTGGGGTAAGGGGTGAGTGGGGTGGGGGTGGGGGTGGGGGTAAGGGGTGTATACATAATCACATAATATTTTTTTTGGTGAGGGTAGGGGTGGGTGGGGTGGATTGGGGTAAGGGGTGGCGTGGTGGGGGTGGGTGGGTGGGGTGCGTGGGGGTAGGGTAGGGTTTGGGGTGGGGTGGGTGGGTGGGGTAGGTGGTTGTGACAACCCCAAAATAGGTCCATTCCACCCAACCCATTCTGAGTCGCCAAATACATGGTACAGAAACAAATACAACTTTTACAACCCATAAGCTGTGAGTTTGAATACAAACATTATCATCTAGACAATATTCACATGCAAATAAATCCCCATCATAATTATTGATACATAATTTTACAAAAATGGTGAGGACTACTAAACAACTCTCTCTAGAACCTTCATTCCACACCCCGACTAGTACTCGCTACATTCTCGTCTCCTGAGAAGAAAAATGGAACAACAAGGAAAAGGGTGAGCTCAACTAGCCCAGTAAAGAATATTATGACTAAGATAATATACAACAAATTATCGTTAGTCTTCAACAGGGAAAAATCTGATAGAATACAATAGACAACAAGTTTTAGATCAACAACTGCAGCGGAAACAACAATTCATTAGAAGAGTTAAGTAGAGAATAAAATCTACTAACATCTATGAATTTAAAAGTCCATCATCAATATTTTATCCCTGTAACATCAATCAATATATATCTCAAATCAAATCAAATATTCATCTTTGCACTACAGGCCAAAGATATTCATCAGTTGGTCATGTTCATTTAAATACCTGTTCATCTTTGCACTACGGGCCAAAGATATTCATCAATTGTTCATGTTCATCTCAACACCTGTACATCTTTGCATTACGAGCCAAAGATTTTCATAATAAAATCAACCATCTTTGCACTACAGGCCAAAGATATTCAGTAACACCATCATTTAGGACTGAGGATGATGAAAAATATTTTAAAGGAAACGAATCCAGTGAAACAAAATAACAAGTATTAAGGATTCGTACTTTAAACAATCTGAGTTCAAAAATACTTCATAAATAATCATACTGAAGTAAAATTCAAGAATGATCAAAACATAGATCCAATCAAAACTAGTATCCAGAATAGATATTTTGGACAAAAAGAAGAAATTTCATTTTTCGGTGAATAGTGTCGTATACGTGAATAGTGACGTATACATGAATAGTAACTCCGACACCAAAAGATAGAAATTTCACAAAAAATATCATCATGCTTCGTGAATAGTACTCGTGAATAGTAACTCGTGAATAGTAACTCATGAATAGTAACTCATGAATAGTAACCCCGACATGAAAAAGTTCCAAATTTGATAAAAAGTTCCAACCAACATTTCAGCATAATGATATTGAAGAAATAATATCATTTGAGAAGAAAATAACATCCTTTACCTCGAAAGACAGCACTTCTAGTTAAAACACCGGATATAAGCTATGACTTGAACTTGCACCGTATAGCAATACTCAAAGTATACTCAAAATACTCACAAGAATACGCTCGATAATATAGAGAGAGAAAACTTCAGTTTCTGGTGTGATTTTCAATTCTAACCTAAGCACCTATTTATAGGAAAATGCTTAGAACACCAAAGCAGAAAATTTAATATAATATTATTATATAATTTAAATTTTCCTACGCCATCCTTTGAAGAACTGAAATCAGCCATCTTTGTTGCTCCACAATAATGACAAAAACAAAAAAAACGTTTTTGTTATTAAAAACAATTAAAACTTCCAAAAATCAATTATTTCGGAGCTTCGAAACTTCAATAATTCATAATAAATAGTCCTTTTGTCAGAAAATTCGAATCTCGCGAGTTTTTATAGGAAATTCAATTCTGCACAACTTTGCAGAAGGAAGTTTTTCCAAATTCCAAACAGAAATTGACCGAAATCCACAAACGAGCGATTTTACAGGCTATAATCAAATTTCAGTCAATAAATAGGGTCCACCGACACATAAAATATGCGTTAAACATTTAATGCCACAAAAATACTCTTCCTCCTCATAAACTCATATATCCCACATTCATCGTAAAAATATCACCGTTAATATATTATTAAAATAATATATTTAAATGAATTATTTTATCAGAAAAAGATAAAATATTAATTTTCAATAATTGTCACAATAAAAATTTTCTCCATCTATATCCACATAAATTCAATATTTTCCTCATCATATAAATCAATAATTAATTATTCACAAATAATATTACAGAATCACAGTACTGGCAACCAGGCCGTTCCCAGGAAAGAGGGGGCTTTCCAATAAGAATTTCTCCTTACTGGCGCGCAATTAGGTGACCAAACCTCTCCTTAGACAGAACTTTCTAGACATTGCCAATAATGTTATCAAATAATATTATTCAGATAATATGAATTATTGCTTCGATAATGGAAAATACGGTGTAGTGACAATTATTGAAACAACAGTAATATAAAATATCAATGCAGCAATTATTGAATCAATAACATAAAATAATAATTACTGTAACAATTATTGAGTAGTGCCTTCTTACGTAAGAATCAATAATTGGTGCAATACCGTGTGCTACTGTGCAACAACGCGTATTACTGTGTTTTAACCACTGGGTATTCCAACAGTATTAACGGTAACAACTACGCCGTTATTTATAAACAACTCATTTTTGTCGTTTTCTTCATCCAATCGCTTTCCGTTATGGGACCCACAAAAGACTGCGCCGTCGTACGAATATTCCCCGACAGCAAGAATATTCCACGACCAAACGAATATTCCCCGTCAACAATGAATATTTTATAACCACCTGCTTATTTAAAATATTTGCGCAGTTTACCCATAACTAATCACATTAATCAAATTCACCCTTACTATTTCAAACATAAATAAATAAAGGAAATTCCTTTTTATTTAAAAATTTTCGGGGTCTTACATCCTCCCCTCCTTATGAAATTTCGTCCTCGAAATTGACGTACGTAACTGGTGTTTCAAAAAGGTAAAGATACCTCGCTTTCATTTTCGTTTCCAACTCCAATGTCATTTCCTCTATAGCATGATTTCTCCACAAAACTTTAACTTGTGGTATGACCTTCGTGCGTAGGACATGCTTCTTCCCATCCAACATCTTGACAGGTACCTCTTCGTACGTTAAGTCTTCAGCTATTTCGTCCGATTCTAACTCAATGACGTGGTTCGGGTCGTCCACATATTTACGTAACATCGATACGTGCAAAACGTTATGAACATGCGTCATACTTAGCGGTAAAACGAGTCTATAGGCCACAGTTCCTATTCGATCGAGAATTTTAAATGGATTAATAAATCGAAGGTTTGAGCTTTGCGCACATCGCCAATTCTCGCTTTTGAAATAAAAACTTCTTGTACCTGCTTCTTCATATTCACCAGCTCCGGTGTGTAGCTTGAACATCTTTAACTTTATCGATTAAAGTCGATTATACTCGTATATCATCACGTACGTACTTAGAGTTTTCATCTCCATCTCTATTATGTGTAAATTATACGAAATTAGTCTTTGACAATATCGTACTCGTACTTGTATAAGATCTTCTACTCAACACGTCAGCTACCACGTTCGTTTTTCTAAGACGGTATGGTCAGAACATGTGCCGAAATGAGTCTCCTCTTGAGTTCTTCGAAGTTCTTCCCATATTCTTTGCTCCATTCGAATTTTGTATCTCTACGAGTTAGCTGCGCTAATGGAATAGCGATTCGAGAATATCCTTAAACGAATCTCCGATAATAACCAACTAAGACTAGAAAGCTACGTATTTCGATTATCGACTTAGGTGGTTCTCAACTGTGACTCATATCCCAACCTTGGATAGCACGTTACAATGACACCTATCAGTTTACTATCGCACGAATATGGCATCCCCTACGGAAAGTCTGGCTTCTGTGTATTCCACAAAGGAAGTCACCAGATAAAGGCTCGGGTACAAACTTCTACAGTTGAATTTTTAACTCCTGAAGTTCAATAGGAGCCATTCGATATGAGATTTTAGAAATGGGTTTTGTACCGGGTTCAAAGTCGATACAAAATTCAATATCACGCTCTAGGAGTAGGCCAAGAAATTCTTCAGAAAATACGTCAAAAATTTATTAACAACAGAAATATCATTCAAATCTGATGTACTTTAGTTCAAGTCCATGACATGGGCTGAGAAAACATGACATCCATTTTTCAATAAACGAATGACTTCATGGCTTGATATAAAAATGTTTGACTTCAATGGTTTGATTGCTTGAGTTCGAATATCAGGTTGCTTAGAAATATGAAAACTAACAACCTTACAAAAGCAATTAATTTTGGCATGATAAGTAGTTAACCTTAAAATCACATCAAAAGCAAATATCTCTATAGAAATAAGGTTAACAAGTAATGTGATAGTGCCAACTTGAATCAAGCAAGATTTCTAAACAACGGATGTATTGAAAGTTTCTCCTAATGGAGTCTCCACAGATAGGTCAAAGTCTAATTTCTCCGTAGTCAAGTTCAAACGTTGAGCGCAAGCAAGAGAGATAAAAGAATGGGTAGAACTGGTACCTAGTAAGGTATAAACTTCGCAAGATTTATAATTAACTAACCCGTGCTAACTTCGTTCGGGTTCCTCGCATTTTGACCGGTCACGACAAACGCTCTTCCAGGAATTGTTGACTTTGACTTTTCTGGGACATCCTTTTGAATCACCATCCCCGCTGGAATTGGTTTCGCTACCGTACACTCTCGAGCGATATGTCCTTCCTTTCCACAATTATAGCATACCTTGAACTGTTGTGGGCAGTTTGGGCTGATATGTCCCTCTTTCCCGCATTTGTAACATACGACCGGTGGTCTTTCTCCTCCCTTGGAACCAGTTGCTGCTGGCACTGTCGTCTTCACATGGTCGTTGTTAAATCTCCTCTTTTTAAAATCTCCTCCCGACTCGCTTCTTCTATTTTCATGGCCTTGATTACCACCAGAGTGGTTACCACCTTTGCCCGTATTCTTCTTTCTTCGCAGGTTATCGTTGTTCTGATGACTGCTGTCACCAGTATGATCCTGGTTTTGGTCCCTCGGTTGAACGTACTCGTTATCTCGCTCTAACAACTGAGCCCTGTTGACAACATCTGAATAGATAGAAAATTTATGAGAAATGAGATACTGACGTATACCGGGTTTCAAACCTCTCAGAAACATCCGCGTCATACGTTCCTCATTCTCCACCAAATGAGGTGCAAACCTGGATAACTCCGCGAACTTCGCCTCGTACTGGGACACCGTCATGCTATTCTGCTCTAGTCTAATAAACTCCACTTCCTTCATATGGCGAATACTTTCAGGAAAGTATTTTTCGTTGAAAAGTTTCTGAAACGTCTCCCATGACATGCTGAGTGCGGCTGGATGTGTACGTTTCACAGACTCCCACCAGTAGTCTGCCTCGCCACGGAACATAAAGGTGGCGAATGGAACCTTCTGTTCCTCCGTGCATCCCAAGACATCGAATATCTTGGTAATTTGTTTGACCCACGTTTCCGCCATGATCGGATCCGGCTTTCCCAAAAATTCTGGTGGTCCCAACTCTTTGAACTGCTTGGCTGTGACCACCCGTGAATTGCTATCATTTTCTCCTGTATTTTGAACACGAGTCTCCCTCGTCTGGTTTTGCATGAACTGCAAAAAGCTCCTAAACATCCCGTCGTTCATCGTCTGCTCAGTGGTGTTGTTCATAGGAGGAACATTACCAGCCTGTTGCACGTTCTCCTCATTGGTGAGTACAGGCGTCTCTACGGTCTCATTAACTCCACTGTTAACATTCTCAGTCGACATTCTCAAATACTGTCATAAAACAAGGGTTAATTAAACAAATTAACAAATCACATAATACCCCTATATTATGACCGACCAACAAATAAGCTTAGGTAGGACACACTAGAGAAGGATTTACTCGTCTCTCCCCTCCTAGTTCTATTCCCCGATCTCCGCCAGAGATCATATCCCTAAGCTCTGATACCAACTGTGACAACCCCAAAATAGGTCCATTCCACCCAACCCATTCTGAGTCGCCAAATACATGGTACAGAAACAACTACAACTTTTACAACCCATAAGCTGTGAGTTTGAATACAAACATTATCATCTAGACAATATTCACATGCAAATAAATCCCCATCATAATTATTGATACATAATTTTACAAAAATGGTGAGGACTACTAAACAACTCTCTCTAGAACCTTCATTCCACACCCCGACTAGTACTCGCTACATTCTCGTCTCCTGAGAAGAAAAATGGAACAACAAGGAAAAGGGTGAGCTCAACTAGCCCAGTAAAGAATATTATGACTAAGATAATATACAACAAATTATCGTTAGTCTTCAACAGGGAAAAATCTGATAGAATACAATAGACAACAAGTTTTAGATCAACAACTGCAGCGGAAACAACAATTCATTAGAAGAGTTAAGTAGAGAATAAAATCTACTAACATCTATGAATTTAAAAGTCCATCATCAATATTTTATCCCTGTAACATCAATCAATATATATCTCAAATCAAATCAAATATTCATCTTTGCACTACAGGCCAAAGATATTCATCAGTTGGTCATGTTCATTTAAATACCTGTTCATCTTTGCACTACGGGCCAAAGATATTCATCAATTGTTCATGTTCATCTCAACACCTGTACATCTTTGCATTACGAGCCAAAGATTTTCATAATAAAATCAACCATCTTTGCACTACAGGCCAAAGATATTCAGTAACACCATCATTTAGGACTGAGGATGATGAAAAATATTTTAAAGGAAACGAATCCAGTGAAACAAAATAACAAGTATTAAGGATTCGTACTTTAAACAATCTGAGTTCAAAAATACTTCATAAATAATCATACTGAAGTAAAATTCAAGAATGATCAAAACATAGATCCAATCAAAACTAGTATCCAGAATAGATATTTTGGACAAAAAGAAGAAATTTTATTTTTCGGTGAATAGTGTCGTATACGTGAATAGTGACGTATACATGAATAATAACTCCGACACCAAAAGATAGAAATTTCACAAAAAATATCATCATGCTTCGTGAATAGTACTCGTGAATAGTAACTCGTGAATAGTAACTCATGAATAGTAACTCATGAATAGTAACCCCGACATGAAAAAGTTCCAAATTTGATAAAAAGTTCCAACCAACATTTCAGCATAATGATATTGAAGAAATAATATCATTTGAGAAGAAAATAACATCCTTTACCTCGAAAGACAGCACTTCTAGTTAAAACACCGGATATAAGCTATGACTTGAACTTGCACCGTATAGCAATACTCAAAGTATACTCAAAATACTCACAAGAATACGCTCGATAATATAGAGAGAGAAAACTTCAGTTTCTGGTGTGATTTTCAATTCTAACCTAAGCACCTATTTATAGGAAAATGCTTAGAACACCAAAGCAGAAAATTTAATATAATATTATTATATAATTTAAATTTTCCTACGCCATCCTTTGAAGAACTGAAATCAGCCATCTTTGTTGCTCCACAATAATGACAAAAACAAAAAAAACGTTTTTGTTATTAAAAACAATTAAAACTTCCAAAAATCAATTATTTCGGAGCTTCGAAACTTCAATAATTCATAATAAATAGCCCTTTTGTCAGAAAATTCGAATCTCGCGAGTTTTTATAGGAAATTCAATTCTGCACAACTTTGCAGAAGGAAGTTTTTCCAAATTCCAAACAGAAATTGACCGAAATCCACAAACGAGCGATTTTACAGGCTATAATCAAATTTCAGTCAATAAATAGGGTCCACCGACACATAAAATATGCGTTAAACATTTAATGCCACAAAAATACTCTTCCTCCTCATAAACTCATATATCTCACATTCATCGTAAAAATATCACCGTTAATATATTATTAAAATAATATATTTAAATGAATTATTTTATCAGAAAAAGATAAAATATTAATTTTCAATAATTGTCACAATAAAAATTTTCTCCATCTATATCCACATAAATTCAATATTTTTCTCATCATATAAATCAATAATTAATTATTCACAAATAATATTACAGAATCACAGTACTGGCAACCAGGCCGTTCCCAGGAAAGAGGGGGCTTTCCAATAAGAATTTCTCCTTACTGGCGCGCAATTAGGTGACCAAACCTCTCCTTAGACAGAACTTTCTAGACATTGCCAATAATGTTATCAAATAATATTATTCAGATAATATGAATTATTGCTTCGATAATGGAAAATACGGTGTAGTGACAATTATTGAAACAACAGTAATATAAAATATCAATGCAGCAATTATTGAATCAATAACATAAAATAATAATTACTGTAACAATTATTGAGTAGTGCCTTCTTACGTAAGAATCAATAATTGGTGCAATACCGTGTGCTACTGTGCAACAACGCGTATTACTGTGTTTTAACCACTGGGTATTCCAACAGTATTAACGGTAACAACTACGCCGTTATTTATAAACAACTCATTTTTGTCGTTTTCTTCATCCAATCGCTTTCCGTTATGAGACCCACAAAAGACTGCGCCGTCGTACGAATATTCCCCGACAGCAAGAATATTCCACGACCAAACGAATATTCCCCGTCAACAATGAATATTTTATAACCACCTGCTTATTTAAAATATTTGCGCAGTTTACCCATAACTAATCACATTAATCAAATTCACCCTTACTATTTCAAACATAAATAAATAAAGGAAATTCCTTTTTATTTAAAAATTTTCGGGGTCTTACAGTGGTTGCGCTTCTTGAATCTATCTATCTATCTAATAAAATACAAATGATTTTAAATTTTTCGCTCATTCAATAAATCATCTGGGCCGTTCAAAGTAGAGGTGGCAAACGGGCGGGCAGGCCCGGGCCGAGCGCGGGCGAGCCAACGGCCAAAAGGCTCGGATTTTGGCGGGCCGAAAATGTTAGGCTCGTGGCCCGTGGCGGGCGGGCCCGGCCCGGCCCGTGGGCTTCTTCCTCTATTTTTTTTTGAAAATTTTGCTACACCAAAAATAGTAATAATAATAAATATTAAAAATAATAAAATAATTTATAATAAACAATAATTCTAATTACCTACATTAACTACATACCTCAATCAATTAAAATTTTAATAGTATTATAAATTACTTTCAAAGTATATAATCAAATTTAATTTTTTAAAATTATACTTTAAAATTAATATAATTTATTTAACTTTAAAAAATACATTCATGACTCCACAAATATTGTTCCAAGAGATATCTAATTAATTTCCAAGATATATACAGTTGGAACTTGGAGATGCCGAGATTTTAGCAATTTGAATATTTAAATTGATTTTCAGAAGATTTGCATGACATGATTTTAGGCATTACCCAATATCTCATTATTAACAACCACATCAATTAAGAAATTTTAAACTACAATTATTATTTACTACAACTACAATAATTAAAAATATATTTTTATATTGAAGATTGCATTAAAAATAAATAGTTGTTGTAGCTCAGTTGGTTTGAAGTCTTATTTATTTACTTACAAGTCTTGTGTTCAAGCCCAGATTTTCTGGGCTAAAAAATCACGGCCCAAAGCCCAGCCCGTGGTGAGCGGGCCTGCCCGGCCCGCCGGCCTGTGCCATCTTTGTCAGGTCTAGTTCAAAGTTTGAGATAAATCTCATCGTCCATACAGTGCCGGAGACATGAGACTAAGCTAGTATGTAAATATGGGTGAAAAAACTTTTGATTTTGATTTGGAATAAAATATGGGTCGAAAATGGTTAACCGGGTTGGAACTATATTTCTTTTTAAAAATATGGTTCCAAACTTTAATCAACCTAAATAAATAAAAACAGTTAACCAACCCATTTGATTCCAGTTAATATGGGTTGACCCAGCAGTTAACCAACTATATTGTCAGGTCTAGTTGTCAACCACACATCAAAACCCTTACAAGATCCTCACAAAGAAATCCTCAAGAGGGTACATTGCAAGATTCTGCGGGAGACATGAGACTTTGGAATGAAAAAAATATTGATACTACTATTAGAGTTTTTCAAATTATTATTTAAATCTAAACTATATATTTTTTTTGCAACGGAGAGAATATTTTTTTAAAGAATTATAATAAGAGCAATATATATATATATATATATATATATATATATATATATATATATATATATATATTGTGGAGTGCATATATATTAAGTTATTCTTATTAATTTACCAATAGTAGGTATGTATATATATCTGATGTATAATTAATCCAAATTCAGAAATTCATCAACGTCAATTAGAAGAAAAATATCTAACACGTAATTAATGTAGAAGAGAATTAATGACCTAGCACGTAATTAAGTATTAAGAAATTATTTCTTATTAGAAGCACTTTCAAATTTAGCGAGAAATTTTTTTATTCATCAACGTCAATTAGAAGAAAAATATCTAACATATAATTAAGTATTAAGAAATTATTTTTTTATTAGAAGCACTTTCAAAATAATTTACATTAATAATTTCTATATTAATTAAAATGAAAACATTATTGATAAAAAAATTATTAATTTACATTTATAAATTTTTTTATTAATTAAATTGAAAAAATTTATTGATACTAAAAATATTCTCAAAATTGTTTGTAGTCAGGTTAACATTATTTATTCCTCGGAATAAAATCTCCAGATCTGCTTTTTGTAAATAGCAAAACTATGTTTTAAACCACTATACTTGGCAAGTTTTATTTATTACACCAATGAACTTTTAATTTTTTGTATTATCCCATTAAACTAATTAAAATATTAAAATTGGGTCATTCCGTCCAAAATAGTTGACAGACGTTAAAGTGGCGCTGACGTGGCGCTGATATGGCAAAAAAATAAAAAATAGTACTTATGTGGCAAAAAAATCATTTTTTTTAAAATTAAACTTTTTAAAGTTTTAAAAATAACAAAAAACATACTAAAATAAAACAAATTTTTTTAAAAAAATATATTTTTTTTTAAAACCAGATTTTTTTTAAAACTAGAATTCTATAAAAGATATATTTGTTTAAAAAACAGATTTTAAAAAAAAGAATTCTATAAAAAATGAAATTTTTTTAAAAACAAATTTTTTAAAAAAACATATTTTCTATAAAAAATAGATTTTTTTTTAAAAACAAATTTTTAAAAAAATAGAATTCTAAAAAAAATATACTTTTTTAAAAAAAATAGATTTTTTAAAAAAGTGAATTTTTAAAAAACAATTTTTTTAAAAAAAATGGATTAAAAAACAGATTTTTAAAAAATTGTTTTTTTAAAAAAAACAATTTTTTTTTAAAAAACAATTTTTTTAAAAAAATGACTTTAAAAAAACAGTTTTTTTTAAAACAGAATTTTTAAAAAAATCTGTTTTTTTAAAAAGTATATTTTTAAAAAATTCTATTTTAAAAAAAAATTATAATTTTTTAAAAAAAGTCTGTTTTTAAAAAAAGTATATTTTTTAAAAAAAAATCTATTTTTTTAAAAAAATTTATTTTTAAAAAAGTGCTATTTTTTAAAAAAACCTGTTTTTAAAAAAATTCTATTTTTTTAAAAAAAAAACAGTTTTTTTAAAAAAATTTATTTTGAAAAAAAATATAATTTTTTTTGAAAAATCTGTTTTTTAAAAAGTTCCGTGTTTTAACAAATTCTATTTTTTTTAAAAAATCAGTTTTTTTAAAAAAAATCTGTTTTTTATAAAAAAAATTATATTTTTTAAAAAATCTATTTTTAAAAAAATTCTATTTTTTTAAAAAAAATCTGTTTTAGAAAAATCTATTTTTTTAAAAAAACAATTTTTTAAAAAGTCCCGTTTTTTTACAAATTCTATTTTTTAAAAAAATCTGTTTTTTAAAAAATTCAATTTTTTAAAAAAATTCTATTTTTTAAAAAAACCTTTTTTAAAAAAAAATATTTTTTATAGAATTCTGTTTTTTTAAATATGTTTTTTTAAAAAATCTGTTTTAAAAAAATTCTATTTTAAAAAAATCTTTTTTTTATTTTTATTTTATTTTATTATGTTTTTGTTATTTTTAAAACTTTAAAATGTTAATTTTTTTTTTAAAATCTGTTTTTGATTTTTTTGTCACATAAGCAATATTTTTTTTTATTTTTCTGCCATATCAGCGCCACGTCTGCGCCACTTTAACGTCTGTCAACTATTTTGGACGGAATGACCCAATTTTAATATTTTAATTAGTTTAATGGGGTAATACAAAAAATTATAAGTTCAGTGGTGTAATATGTAAAACTTGCCAAGTATAGTGGTGAAAAACATAATTTTGCCGTTAGAGAACCTCAGGCCCACCACTTTGAGAAAATTGGCCACTTCAAAATTTAATAATCATATATTGACCCTAGGAATTACAAGGGAAGAGGGTCAATATATACTTTTGTTGTTTGCAATTTATGAAGAGCTGTGGACATAAATATTAGACATGCGTGTATTTAAATTTCACCTATTTATATTTTTACCCCCATTGGGGGGTCAAAATATAAATAGATAAAATTCAAATACACTCAAGAGCTCATGCTAAAGAGATCTAAAATTTAGATAGCTCAAAACTAAAATGTTCTTAATCGTTGGATCATTAATGTTGGGTTACTGATTCCGGATAGATTAGTACAAACTAAGCATGTTCTGTTGAATAGGATGATTGATCTCATAATCATTTGTGTGGAGACACTAAAGTAAGTATATAGCACTACAAGAAAAGGGGCTATCAGCAACCGCCTATCAGCGACCGCATGTGGTCGTAGATCCTTATCAGCGACCGACTCCGGTCGCTGATAGTCGTCGCATAAAATATGGCCGCTGAGATGCACATCAGCGACCACTATTAGCGACCGATATATTTGCGACCGATATTAGCGACCGAAATTAAGATTTCGGTCGCTAAGCTGAGTCATCATAGTTCAGGGCCAAAGGCTGACGTGGTCTACGTGTCAGCGACTGGTATCAGCGACCACATGCAGTCGCTGATACCGTCAAATGGTAAGCATTCGTTAATAGTTATCAGCGACCGCATGCGATCGCTGATTTTAAAAACTGAAATCCAGATTTTTGTTTTTTTGCAGAATTTTCGAAAAACTGTACCTGTTTTGTACCTGCTTTATCCCAACACATACACAACAATATAAACAATCTGCACAACAATATAAACATTCATGGTCCACCGACACATACACCAAACTAGTATATAAACTATATAAACCTTTAAAAACCAATATGAATTGAATAATTTAAACCAGAAATCTAATGTTTAAGTTAACAGACATCCAAAGAATGAATATACAAGTACAAGCTTATTAAATAACTACAAAACAACACTAAAGCAGGCACGTCAAGCATCATCGCCTCCTTGATCACCCTGTAATTAAAAAAATAATAAAACAAGTTACAAATATAGTAACTATGTTGATACTGGTATATATTACGACAATATATACAACAAATTGATTACCTCATCGCCATCCCCATGATGTGTTGCTGCTGCTGCCGCTACTGCTTCAGCTAACTCCTCAGAACTCAGAGCCCCCAGATGCCTGCCCAGTATCTTCAGAAGATCTCGATCTCAACATATAGCTCTCACACAGTCAGCCGGAGTATGAACAACTGGATGACTCGATGACTGTGAAGACTTGGTAGCAGAGCAGCTTGAGCCACTGAAGGATGGGCGTCGTCGTTGTCCTTGACCTTTAATGTAGTTCTTCTTCACAACAGACGCCCGCTCCCACAACTCTTGATCAATTGGCGGACGTGGAATGTCTTCAGGATAGCGCTCATTCAATAAACGCTTATAAGTATCATGTCATCATGTTAACAATTAAATAGTTAAAAATAAATTCTGTAAGCATTGATAAACAAGATCAAGTTGTTAAAACTTATTACCGCTAGCTAAATAGCATCAGGCACACCATCACGGGTGGCCACGTACACATCCAGCCAATGTATAGGCTGACCTTGAGACTGAGACCCTGGCAGTGATATGCTACAACTGTGAAATATTGTTGCCCTTGTATGTTCCTTTAGCCTTTTTGCCATCGAGTACACCCGAGGATCTGTTGGTGGCGGCAGTCTTTCGTCTTTTCACCCAGCTCTTAGCTCTCCATTGGGCACACATCTCAGCCCATATGAACTGGGTGCACCACCAAGGGCTATGTTCGTGCATGTAATCCTCTCCCTGGCCCGGATGGTCGATCGATGGATTGTGAAGGACTTTTTGTCGTTCTTTATATAAATTGTCTTTGGTGCGGACCGCGCACTTCTACCAGAATAATGTTTGTATCACTAAAGCCTGAGCGTCCTCCCATCTATACATTTTCTGTAAATAAAACAATAATAATAACATTACTAAACAATTATTCTTAGAATATTATATTATCTGTCATAATTAAAAAAACATAACTGAAATTCAACCCAAACAGCATCCTTGTGGGCGATAGGTGTGTTCGCCCACGTAATCACATGTGTAGGCCAATTTTGTAAACACAGTTGTGATATGCACTTGACGATCTTATTATCTGAAAAATCATTATAATATACAACAATTTACATCAACGATAAGTAGATATATTAAAGCAATTTACATCTAAGTTCTATATATCTTGTATAAATGGAATCTAAAATGTTTATATATAAATGATGTGGGATGTACGTGCTATCAGGAGGAGGGCGAATCTGAATAAGAATCCGATCATCCAAATTAGTAGGGGCCTTGGGCACATGATTAGGCCCCCTACCCAAGCCGCGCTTTTTCTGCGCTGCTTCAGAAGCCATCTGTATATATAAAATGACAATAAACATGACAGTGATATAAACATGTATATATATAAATACAAAATGACAATAAACAAAAATTGCATTTAAATAGTTAAGTACATAAACATGACAATGATATAAAAAACATGTAATGCTAAACATACATTTCATTTGTTCAAGTGTCAATGTCTGATTCAGAATCATCTTGTATACGTGTTGCAGATTCATAACCATCATCTGTTTCAGATTCAGTGTCAGATTCAGTCAATAACTCTTCTTCCTCAGTATCTATGTCATCTGACATAAGTATTGACTCAAGATCTAATTCATGTGGTTCATCTCCACCATCTAACTGGATTACTTCATTTTCGTCCTCTACATTTATTATAGTTTGACTATGAAGCATCTGCTCTTGGTAAATCTACCCATCAACTACTTCTACATGACTACGCGCGGGAGTATGAACTACAACTTGCCAATCTGTAGGCGGTCTATCCCTTTTCCTAACAAGACTAAGAGTGTAGTATACTTGTACTGTTTGAGTTGGTAAAACAAACGGTTCGTTGGAGTACGCAGACCTATGGAGGTCAATATCGACGATTCCATGTTTGTCAACACGTATCCTTTTTTCTGAATCAAACCAACGGCACTTGAACAAGTGAATATGACTGTGAGACCCCAAATTTTATGAATAAAGATTTAAATTTCTCGATTTTTTTTAATATAATGGAATGAATTTGATATAATGTTATAGTTATGGGTAATATTTATAAATTTTGCAAAGTACGCAAGTTGTTATATAATATTCGATTGGTCGGGAAATATTCGTTTTAACAGAGAATATCCGTACGACGGTAAAATCATTGGTGGACCCCATAACAGAATTATTGTCGAATTGAGAAAACGACAAAAATACTTTATGAAAATAACGGCGGAGGTGTTACCGTTAAAACTGTTGAACTACCCGGTAGTAAAAGTACAGTAATACGCGTAGTTGCATAGTAGCACACGATATTGATTATTGAAGCTTACGTAAGAAGTCACTCAGTTTTGTTCAATTATTGCTACAGTAATTGCTGCATAGTATCTCACGTTATTTGATTCAATTATTGTCTATATTTTATATATTATTAAATCAATAATTGAGACAACGAATGTGACGCCCCCAAAATAGGTATACAACACCCATTCTGAATCGCCAAATACATGGTACAGAAAGCAAACTACAACTTTAATAATACAATTGTCGTGAAAAATACGACAACACATACTGTGAGTTTAAATACAAATATTGTCTTCTAGACAATATTCACACTCAGATAAGTCCTCATTACAATTATTCAAACACTATTTTACAGAAATAGTGAGGACTGCTAAAATTTCTTTCTAGAACCATCACTCTGTACCCCGACTAGTTCCTACTATGTTCTCACCTCCTAAGAAAAATGGAACAAAAAGGAAAAGGGTGAGCTCAACTAGCCCAGTAAAGAATATTATGACTAAGATAATATACAACAAATTATCGTTTACAGGAAAAAATCTGATAAAATATAATAGACAACAAGTTTTAGATCAACAACTGCAGCGGAAACAACAATCCATTAGAAGAGTCAAGTAGAGAATGAGTTCTACTATCTTCTAAGATTTAAAAGTCCATCATCAATTTTATCCCTATAACAATAATCAATATACATTTTTAATCAATATGCATCTTTGCACTACATGCCAAAGATATTCATTTGTATCACCAGTTGGTCATGTTCATCTCAACACCTGTTCATATTCGCACTACGGGTCAAAGATATTCATCAGTTAATCATTCATCTTTGCACTACAAGCTAAAGATATTCAGTAATATCATCATTTAGGAATGAGGATGATGAAAAATATTTTAAAGAAAACAAATCCAGTGAGACAGAAGGACAAATAGTAAGGATTCGTATAACAGTTTATCCAAGATCAATAATACTCCATAATAACCAATTTTGAAACAAAATTCAAGAATAAAGATCAAAACATGGATACAATCAAAGATAGTAACCATAATAGACATCTTGGACAAAAAGAAGAAAATTTCATTTTTCGATGAATAGTGCCGTATACGTGAATAGTGTCGTATACGTGAATAGTAATCCCGACACAAAAAGTTCTAAATTTGATAAAAAGTTCATACCAACATTTCGGTATAATGATATTGAAGAAAATATCATTTTAAGAAGAATATAACACCGCTTACCTCAAAATATCAGTACTTCTGATCGGAATATCGGTATAAGGCTGAAGGAAACTTGCACTGATGAATAGAAACTCACAAAGTATCTAAATACTCACAAAATACACTCAATAATCTAGAGAGAGAAAGAGAGAAAGCTTATGTTTCTGGTGTGATTTTCAATTCTAACTTAGCCCTCTATTTATAGAAAAATGTTAGCAGACTTGACCTGCAACCTGATGGCTTTACCTGCTACTATTCCCACCCACCACATTTGAAATAAAATTCAGCACATTTCTTCACCAACCACAAGTGGAGCCCACTCAATTCTAGAATTTTCCACCAAAATGCTAAATTCGAATACTTCAACAATTTCTGAACCAGTCACCTCTTAAAATTCATAACAAATCATACGTTCATTTTTAACGGTTCAAAATTTGTGGACATAAACTCAACTTATATATGTATAACATATCCAAAAATTACAACGATCCAACGGTCGGATTAAAAATTATAACTCACGCAATATATCTCAAAAACACTGGTTTAATTTTTTAATACATTCATTCCGAAAAAAATACTAATAAAACACCTCAACATTAACTCTTTCATTTTTAACCACAATAAATATATCCAACATTTATATCCACATAAAATATATATTTCCTTATCATATGAATCAATAATTAATTGTTCACAAATAATATTACAGAATCACATTTATGACAACCAGACCGTTCCCAGGAAAGAGGGGGCTTTTCAATAAGAAATTCTCCTTACTGGCGCGCAATTAGGTGATCAAACCTCTCCTTGACAGAGCTTTCTAGACATTGCCAATAATGCTATCTAATAATATTATTCAAATAATATGAATTATTGATTTGATAATAAAAATATTGTGCAGTGATAATTATTGAAACAATAATATAAAATATCAACTCAGCAATTATTGAATCAATAAAATAAAATATTATACAGTAACTACTGTAACAATTATTGAGTAGTGGCTTCTTACGTAAGGATTAATAATTCATCAATACTCTGCATCCACGTGTATTATTGGATTTTAACCACCGGGTATTCCAACAGTGTTAACGGTAACTACGCCGTTATTTATAAAAACTCAAACTTGTCGTTTTCTTCATCCGACAATTATTCTGTTATGGGACCCATAAATGACTGCGCCGTCGTACGGATATTCCCCGACAACAAGAATATTCCACGACCAAATAAATATTCCCCGACAACAATGATTATTTTATAACCACTTGCATATTTTGTAAAATTTTCACATTTCACCCATAACCAGAGAATTATATCAAATTAATACCTTATTATTCACAATAATAATTAGAGAAAATTCGATTTTATTTATAATAAGTTGGGGTCTTACAACGAAGTTATTAATATTATTATTTACAATATTAACGATGTCTAGAAGTTCAGTCAAGGAGAGGTTTGGTCACCTAATTACGCGTCAATAAGGATAAATCCTTATTGGAAATCCCCCTCTTTCCTGGGAACGACCTGGTCGATTAATATTGTGAATTATAATAAAGGTGATAAGTTTTGTTTTATTATTATTATAAATGTAATAAAATAAAAAACTTTTTATATAAAATAGAATACTTTTATAAAATTATTTGTTTTATTAGACTATAAATAGAATACATGATATTCTATTATGCATAGTGTTTGCATAGTGTCTGCATAATGTTTGCATAGTAAATTTTTTTTATATAAAACAGAATACTTTTATAAAGTTATTTATTTTATTAGGTAATAATTAGAATATATTATATTTTATTATGCATAGTATTGCATAGTGCCTGCATAGTATTTTGCATAGTAAAATCTGTTTATATAAAATAGAATACTTTTATAAAGTTATTTGTTTTATTAGATTTTAAATAAAATATATAAATATAAATATATATATATATATATATATATATATATATATATATTATATTTTATTGCATAGTATCCTTTCTATTTTCCTATAAATAGGAAGCTTAGTTAGAATTGAAATCACACCAGAAGTTCAGAGAATTCTTCTTCTATAATCTTAAGTGTATTTCTTTATAGTTTAAGAAAGCTTTGAGCGTAAAAAATAGTGTAAGTTTTCTTCAAGAATATCCTCGCCCTACCAGTCGAAATACTCTTCTTTCTAAGGTAAGGGATATTATTTGTTGTACTCGTAAGGGGTATTATTTCTTTCGTCTTCATGAAGAGAACTTCTGTTATTTCATTCTTTATCATTATGTTGGAATAACCTGTCTATGCGAAGTACCGCATACATGGTGAAATTTTTCTGTTATTCCATTCTTTATTATTTTGTTGGAACACCCTGTTTGTGCGTTTATGCATGACCTAGTTCCGTTCTTTATTATTCTGTTGGAACATTCTGTCTGTGCGGTTTACGCATGACCTGGTTCCATTCTTTAATTTTCTTGGAATAACATGTCTGTGCGGTCTATCACATGCATGGTGATTTCTTCTGTTATTTCATTCTTTATTATTCTGTTGGAATAACCTGTCTATGTGGATTATCACATGCATGGTGAATAATCCTTTGTATTCATTCCATATTAAATTGTGAAAATGATCTGTATACGTGGATTACCGCATGGCGGGTGAAACTCCATTTGCAGTTTCATATATTCTATTATACTCAGTTGGTTAAAGTTTTGGTTTCTATACTCCATGTAATTAGTGGAATATCCTTGATATTTGCGCTTCATCCAGTATATTTTCATGAAAATATTCTTTTGAGCATTCTTGAGTTTTACTTCACAAAGCAGTATCATGTTGACAATTTGGACGTTATTGAGTTTAGGATAAATTAACTTATAAATCTTTAAAATTTATTCTTGAACTTGTTTTATTGAATTGTCATCATCTTCATGTTTATAATATGTTGAAAGTCATCGGTTGCCTATAGTGAATAGATGGACTTGGTATGATTATGACCAGGGATTATACGGTATAATCATGACCAGGGATTATACGGTATAATCATGACCGTAATGTTACAAATGATGTGGTAAAAATTCTCATTGGCCGTAGTGCATTGATGGACAGTTGTTGGCATGATCATGACCATTGATGAATACACGAATATCCTTGGCCCGTAGTGCATGGATAATTTATGGTCGTGATACTAATGAATATCCTTGGCTGTAGTGCAGGGATGATGCGGTTTATTTATTAAGCTGAGTCTAAGCGATAAAAGTGATGAAAAACCTTTTAAATCATAGAAGATAGTAGATTTTATTCTCTACTTGACTCTTCTAATGGATTGCTTATTCCGCTGCAGTTAAACTTAATGTTTGTTATATTTTATCAGTTTAACAATGTTGAAGGCTAATGATAATTTATTCTGCATTATCTTAGTCATAATATTTCTTACTGGGCTAGTTGAGCTCACCCTTTCTTTCACTATTCTCTTCAAGAAATGAGAACGTAGCTGGGACGAGTCGGGGACTGGAGTGATGGTCCAGGATAAATGACTTTAGTAGTCCTCACTATTCTGTGAAATAGTGTGATAATAATTGTAATAATATGGGATAAATAACGTTTTGGTCACTGTACTGGGGTCCGATTTTCATTTTGGTAACCGAAACTTTTTTTGTTACAATCGATTTACTGTACTCTCACATTTTACAAAATAGTCACTCCGTCAGATTTTCCGTCCAAAAACCGTTAGCAATGCTGACTGTGCAAGTTGACTCGACTTTTTTGCTTACGTGGAGCACAGAAAAGAGAAGCAAGCAGATTATTATAGCACAAATGATCAAAACTATTAACTACTTCACCTAAACAATTCCAAAACTAATAATAATAATAATAATTTCAAAATAATAATAATAATAATAAATTTTATTAATAGTAATAATTTTAAAATTCTATTTTTAAATTTTCTTTAAAAAAATCTGTTAATTTTAGTAGTCTTTTTTTTAAAAAAAAGCTGTTTTTTTAAAAAAATCTGATTTATAAAATTCAAATTTTTTAAAAAAGTCTGTTTTTAAAAAAAAACGATAATTTTTTATAAAAAAAGATTTTCTTTTCATTTTTTTAAAAAACGTTAATTTTTTTGAACTAAACTAATATTTTTTATAAAAAGTTTATTTTTTTAAAAAAAAGTAAATTTTTTATAAAAACAGAAAATTTTAAATTTTTTTAGCAAATTAACGTTTTTTAAATTTTTTTTTAGAAAAGTAACGTTTTTTAATTTTTTTTTAAAATTAACATTTTTAAATTTTTTTTAAAAATTAACGTTTTTTAAATTTTAAAAAAATCTGTTACTTTTAAAAAAAATCTGTTACTTTAAAAAAAGTTAATTTTTTATAAAAACAGAAAATTTTAAATTTTTTTAGAAAATTAACGTTTTTTAAATTTTTAATAAATCTGTTTTTAAAAAAATCTATTACTTTTAAAAAAAAATCTGTTACTTTAAAAAAAGTTAATTTTTTTATAAAAACATAAAATTTTAAATTTTTTTTAGAAAATTAACGTTTTTTAAATTTTTAAAAAATTTGTTTTAAAAAAAATCTGTTACTTTAAAAAAAGTTAATTTTTTATAAAAACAGAAAATTTTAAATTTTTTTAGAAAATTAACGTTTTTTAAATTTTTAAAAAATCTGTTTTTAAAAAAATCTGTTACTTTTAAAAAAAATCTGTTACTTTAAAATAAGTTAATTTTTTATAAAAACAAAAAAATTTAAATTTTGCAATTTTACTATATAAAATTATACAGTAATAAAAAATTAAAATAACTAATTTAAGCACACCAATCCGTACTTTGCACGGGTTTAAGGGCTAGTGGGAAATAATTTGGGACAATGTTTTGTGGTGTGAGTAACACTGACATGCATGGTGAAAAATTGTATAATAAATTTTACATTAATTCATATCTTTATAAATAATAAAAAAATAATAAGAAAACTCATTTCCTAGAACAAATTATTTTTGCATATAGGAAGGATCGATCAAGAACACTTTCCTTGCAAAATTTAAAATTTTCTGTTTTTATAAAAAATTAACTTTTTTTAAAGTAACAGATTTTTTTAAAAACAGATTTTTTCAAAATTTAAAAAGCGTTAATTTTCTAAAAAAATTTAAAATTTTCTGTTTTTATAAAAAATTAACTTTTTTTAAAGTAACAGATTTTTTAAAAAACAGATTGTTTTAAAATTTAAAAAACGTTAATTTTCTAAAAAAAATTTAAAATTTTCTGTTTTTATAAAAAATTAACTTTTTTTAAAGTAACAGATTTTTTTTAAAAGTAACAGATTTTTTAAAAATTTAAAAAACGTTAATTTTCTAAAAAAAATTAAAATTTTCTGTTTTTTTAAAAAATTAACTTTTTTTAAAGTAACAATTTTTTTTTAAAAGTAACAAATTTTTTTAAAATTTTAAAAACGTTAATTTTAAAAAAAAATTAAAAAACGTTAATTTAAAAAAAAAAATTTAAAAACGTTACTTTTCTAAAAAAAATTTAAAAAACGTTAATTTTCTAAAAAAATTTAAAATTTTCTGTTTTTATAAAAAAATAACTTTTTTTAAAAAAAACAAACTTTTTATAAAAAAATATTAGTTTAGTTCAAAAAAATTAACGTTTTTTAAAAAAATTAAAAGAAAATATGTTTTTATAAAAAATTATCGTTTTTTTAAAAAACAGACTTTTTGAAAAAATTTGAATTTTATAAATCAGATTTTTTTATAAAAACAGCTTTTTAAAAAAAAGACTTTACTAAAATTAACAGATTTTTTTAAAAAAAATTTAAAAATAGAATTTTAAAATTATTACTATTAATAATATTTATTATTATTATTATTATTTTGAAATTATTATTATTATTATTAGTTTTGGAATTGTTTAGGTTAAGTAGTTAATAGTTTTGGTCATTTGTGCTATAATAATCTGCTTGCTTCTCTTTTCTGTGCTCCACGTAAGCAAAAAAGTCAAGTCAACTTGCACGGTCAGCATTGCTAACGGTTTTTGGACGAAAAATCTGACGGAGTGATTATTTTGTAAAATGTGAGAGTACAGTAATTCGATTGTAACAAAAAAAATTTCGGTTACCAAAATGAAAACCGGACCCCAATACAGTGACCTAAACGTTATTTATCCCGTAATAATATTGAATTTGAGTTTGTATATTGTCTAGAAGACAATATTCGTGTTGAAACTCCCAGCTTATATTTTGTCGTACTTTACACGACAGTTGTATAATTAAGTTTGTATTTGAATTTTGTACCATGTATCTAGCGACTCAAGATGGGTGATGTATACCTATTTTGGGGGCGTCACAGTTGGTATCAAAGCTTAGGGATATGATCCCTGGCTGAGATGTGAGACAAGAACTAGGAGGGGAGAGACGGGAAATTCCTTCGCTAGTATGACCTACCTAAGTTTGTTTGGTATTTATTTGGTTGGTTAGAGTATAGGGATAATATAAGATATGTTAATTAACCCTTGTTTTGTGGCAGTATTTGAGAATGACAGCTGAAAATGTTAATGGAGTGAATGAGATCGTGGAGACACCTCTAATCACCAACTACGTTAATGTGATGTCAGACGAAGAAAAAATTAGAGATATCCATGTGGTGAGTGAAGAATTGATAGTTTCACCCTAGATAGTCGCAGAGGTAGCAGCTGAGAGTGATGAAGAAGAGGAAGAAGAAGAACCTAAGGAAAATTTATTAGAAGAACATTATGATCAAAATGTAGAATTGCAAAATCATATTCATGAGTTAGAAGAACAAGTTGAAGAACGGCATGCGGTCGTGGAGCAAAGGGATGCAACAATTCAAAATTGTGTTACTCGATGTGCGATGCTTGAACAGAAACACTCTTTGTCAGAGTTTAAGATATTAGAACTGGAATCTAATAATGCTATGATCAAAGTTTTGATGAAAGAAGAAACAACTAAACGAATGAGAATGGAGGATGCATGGGTAAAAGCCGCACGATGCGTTGATATTGTAGAAAAAGACGTCCGATCCAATAAAGCCAAAATAGATGAAATAGATTTCGCTTTTTGGACAGCACTTGGTAGAATCCAACATCGAGTTCGGAATTACCCTGTGCAGAGCGGTCAACCCCAATTCGATATGGATCAGAGAGTAAAGATTCAAATAATGGATCAGGAATGCGACGAAGCAATTAATGGTGGAATGACCTCTATAGCAAATTCAAGTCTAGCTAGGATGGCGACGCCAAAGAATGTCCCAGACAAGTCAAAATCGATAGTTTAAAAGAGAGCATCTTTTTTTTGTGATGAGGAACACGAATGAAGTTATCACGGGTTAGTTAATTATAAATTCTTGCGAAGTCTATACCTTATTAGATACCAATTCTACCCATTCTTTTATCTCTCTTGGTTGGGCTCAACGTTTAAATTTAACTTAGAAGAAGTTAGATTTTGACTTTTTGGTTGAAACTTCGTTAGTAGAAACCTTCGTTACCTCCACTGTTTATAAATCTTGTTGATTCAAATCGACACTTTCACGTTACCTGTCAATCTTATCTCTTTGAAAATACTTGCCTTTGATGTGATTTTAGGAATCGATTGATTAACTATTCATCCTGCTTTTCGAAAGGTTGTTAGCTTTCATATTCCTAACCAACCTGTTATGCGAATTCAAGCAACCAAACCACTAAAGTCAATCATTGTCATATCAAGTTATAAGTAAAGAGCCTCGAGCCTTTCGCTGGTGACTTTCTTTTGTAGAATGCACCAAAGTCAGACTTTTTGTAGGCGGCGTTGTGAATGACAATCAAGTTGATAGGTATCAATGTGACGTGTTATCCAAGTCTTGGATGAGAGTCATAGTTTTGAATGATATTTATATTGTTAATAAATTTCCTGACGTATTCTTGAAGACTTCTTAGCATACCCCTAGAGCGTGAAATTGAATTTTGTATTGACCCCAATACAAAACCCACTTCTTCAACCCTTAAATATTTCTTCAACCAAAACGAACGTATAATGCGCCAAAGAAGTTGACTCGAGCTGTTGAAGATTACGATTATACCATTCAATATCATCATGGAAGAGCGAACGTGGTAGCTGACGCGTTGAGTAGAAGATCGTATGCGTTTATGAGTGCGAATATACAAACCTACGTGAAGATAACGAATATATGATTAGAACTGACTTTAGTCGATAATGGTAAAACTGCTAAAGCTACAGACCCGGAGCTGATGAATACGAAGAAGAAGGTTCAAGAGGGCGTTATTTTAAAAGCAAGAGTTGCTGAAGAGAGGAAATCTCAACCCTCGATTTAATTGGCCAATTTGAAATCCTTGATCGAGTAGGAACTGTGGCCTATAGACTCGTTTTACCGCCAAGTATGTCGCGTGTTCATAACGTTTTTCACGTATCGATGTTACTTAAATATGTGGGCGACTTGAACCATATTATTGAATTAGAACTAGACGAAATAGCAGAAGATTTAACATATGAGAAGATACGTGTTAAAATCTTGGATAAAAAGGATTATATTCGACACTCAAAGGTTATACCTCAAGAGTTAGAATTTGAAGTGAAGTCAAGGTATCCTCACATATTCGGCATACCAGGTACGTACGTAAATTTCGAGGGCATAATTTCATAAGGAGGGGAGATTGTGAGACCCCAAATTTTATGAATAAAGATTTAAATTTCTCGAAATATTTTTTTTAATATTATGGAATGAATTTGATATAATGTTATAGTTGTGGGTAATATTTATAAATTTTGCAAAGTACGCAACTTGTTATATAATATTCGATTGGTCGGGGAATATTCGTTTTAACAGGGAATATCCGTACGACGGTACAATCATTGGTGGACCCCGCAACGGAATTATTGTCGGATTGAGAAAACGACAAAAATACTTTATGAAAATAACGACGGAGGTGTTACCGTTAAAACTATTGAACAACCCGATAGTAAAAGTACAGTAATTTGCGTGGTTGCATAGTACACACGGTATTGATTATTGATGCTTACGTAAGAAGTCACTCAATTTTGTTCAATTATTGCTACAATAATTGCTGCATAGTATCTCACGTTATTTGATTTAATTATTATCGATATTTTATATATTATTAAATCAATAATTGAGACGACGAAATTATTAATATTATTATTTGTAATATTAAAGATGTCTAGAAGTTCTGCAAAGGAGATGTTTGGTTACCTAATTACGCGCCAATAGAGAGAAATCCTTATTAGAAAGCCCCCTCTTTCTTGAGAACGACCTGGTCGATTAATATTGTGAATTATAATAAAGGTGATAAGTTTTATTTTATTATTATTATAAATGTAATAAAACAAAAAACTTTTTATATAAAACAGAATACTTTTATAAAGTTATGTATTTTATTAGACTATAAATAGAATATATGATATTCTATTATGCATAGTATTTGCATAGTGTTTGCATAGTAAAATCTTTTTATATAAAACAAAATACTTTTATAAAGTTATTTATTTTATTAGACAAATATTAGAATATATTATATTTTATTATGCATAGTGTTGCATAGTGCCTGCATAGTGTTTTGCATAGTAAAATCTTTTTATATAAAACAGAATATTTTTATAAAGTTATTTATTTTATTAGATTTTAAATAATATATATATAAATATATATATATATATATATATATTATATTTTATTGCATAGTATCCTTTCTATTTTCCTATAAATAGGAAGCTTAGTTAGTATTGAAATCACACCAGAAGTTCAGAGAATTCTTCTTCTATAATCTTAAGCGTATTTCTTTAGAGTTTAAGAAAGTTTTGAGCGTAGAAAATAGTGCAAGTTTTCTTCAAGAATATCCTCACCCTATCAGTCAGAATACTCTTCTTTCTAAGGTAAGAGATATTATTTGTTGTACTCATAAAGGGTATTATTTCTTTCGTCTTTATGAAGAGAACTTCTGTTATTCCATTCTTTATCATTATGTTGGAATAACCTGTCTATGCGAAGTACCGCATACATGGTGAAATTCTTCTGTTATTCCATTATTTATTATTCTGTTGGAACATCCTGTCTGTGCGTTTATGCATGACCTGGTTCCGTTCTTTATTATTCTATTGGAACATCCTGTCTTTGCGGTTTACGCATGACTTGGTTCCGTTCTTTATTATTCTGTTGGAACATCCTGTCTGTGCGGATTACGCATGACCTCGTTCACTTCTTTATTATTCTGTTGGAATAATCTGTCTGTGTGGTCTATCGCATGCATGATGATTTCTTCTGTTATTCAATTCTTTATTATTCTGTTGGAATAACCTGTCTATGTGGATTATCACATGCATGGTGAATGATCCTTTGTATTCATTCCTTATTAAATTGTAGAAATGATATATATACGTGGATTACCTCATGGCGGGTGAAAATCCATTTACAGTTTCATATATTCTATTATACTCAGTTGGTTAAAGTTTTGGCTTCTATACTCCATGAAATTAGTGGAATATCCTTAACATTTGCGCTTCATCCAGTATCTTTTCATGGAAATATTCTTCTAAGCATTCTTGAATTTTACTTCACAAAACAGTATTATGTTGACAATTTGGACGTGATTGAGTTCAAGATAAATTAACTTATAAATCTTTAAAATTTATTCTTGAACTTTTTTTATTGAATTGTCATCATCCTCATGTTTATAATATGTTGAAAGTCATCTGTGGCCTGTAGTGCATAGATGGACTTGGTATGATTATGACCAGGGATTATACGGTATAATCATGACCGTAATGTTACAAATGATGTGGTAAAAATCCTCATTGGCCGTAGTGCATTGATGGACAGTTGTTGGCATGATCATGACCATTGATGAATACACGAATATCCTTGGCCCGTAGTGCATGAATAATTTGTGATCGTGATACTAATGAATATCCTTGGCCATAGTGCATGGATGATGTGGTTTATTTATTAAGCTGAGTCTCAGTAATAAAAGTGATGAAAAACCTTTTAATCATAGAAGATAAAAGATTTTATTCTCTACTTGACTTTTCTAATGAATTGCTTATTTCGCTGTAGTTAAACTTGAGGTTTGTTATATTTTATCAGTTTAACACTGTTGAAGGCTAATGATAATTTATTCTGCACTATCTTAGTCATAATATTTCTTACTGGTCTAGTTGAGCTCACCCTTTCTTTCACTGTTCTCTTCAGGAAATGAGAACGTAGCTGGGACGAGTCGGGAACTGGAGTGATGGTCTAGAATAAATGACTTTAGTAGTCCTCACTATTCTATGAAATAGTGTGATAATAATTATAATAATGTTGAATTTGAGTTTGTATATTGTCTAGAAGACAATATTCGTGTTGAAACTCCCAGCTTGTATTTTATCGTATTTTACACGACGGTTGTATAATTAAATTTGTATTTGAATTTTGTACCATGTATCTGGCGACTCAAGATGGGTGATGTATACCTATTTTGGGGGCGTCACAATGACCCCCGTACGTGCCCTTGTACGACAACTCTACGATTTCCTCCAACTCCCCATAAAAGGCACGACCAAGATCATTGTAACAATCTCATTGGACACACACTTCAGAGTTTGTTGTGCTTTTAAGAGCGACTCAAAACACTCATGGCTCATGTTGTGATCATCCTTGATGTTAAGTAATGTCGCCAATGCAGACAATGTCATGTGTTTGCTGCAACCATGCCACAATGGCTCGCTACCCTCGTCTAATAACTTAAAGAAGTCTTTGGCATCAGAATTCATAGGTTGCTCTCTGCCTTGTTCTCAATCAAAATCTGGCCCTGCAATATCATGAACCATTTCATTTATACGATGAGTGCTACTGCCCGAATTGTGTACTTCAGTGATGCCACCATCTCTTCTCTGCCCATGTGCCTACCAGCATTCTTCATAATTTTTTATGAACCCAGAAACAAGTAAATGATAGTTTATCACGTCTCTGTCCATATAATTTACATTCTTACACTTCAAACATGGACATCGTATCTGCGACTGACCATTCATACATTCCGGGTGACTATACGCATAATCCAAAAACACTTGGCAACCAACTCTAAATTCAGCTATATCACATATCTGGGCACTTGACTTTCGTCGTGCCATCCAACTACGGTCTGAATAGAGGTCCATGATACCACGGTACCTATTACAGACAACATTATAAATGTTAACATATGACTTGAGCATACTTGTAACCATATGACTTGAGCATACTTGTAAGCATGAATATAATTAACATTTAAGCATACTTGTAAGCATATGACTTGAGCATACTTGTAACCATATGACTTGAGCATACTTGTAAGTATATAATTAACATTTAAGCATACTTGTAAGCATATGACTTGAGAGCATACTTGTAACCATATGACTTGAGCATACTGCCTAACTAACTATTAAGGACATCTAAATTTGGGTAGCAAGTACTATAAAGAGATCATTAATAGTACGCACATAAAGAGCTCGTTAATATTATAAATGTTCGCAACTACCCGACCAACACAAAACTTTCGCCAGTCTCCCCTATAATATGGACTAGCCACATGCACGACGACATGCATATATGGTCATTTCTTGGCACCCAAGACACAAACCAAGAGAAATATACAAATTTTCAATACAATAAGACCAAAACAATAATGATTAAAAACTAAGTAAATAGAACTTATGAAGATGTTCCCTTTCTATAATCTTTTATGTTTTGGGATATTCACAACTTGGATGCGCAATTTATAGCTTCTATAACATATTGTATCTTTATTCTTGTATACGTAAGTGTTAAATACCCTTGTTTTTTTGTTATAGCTAAAATAATCTCTTTATTGACTAAGTGTGTCTAGTTACCATCTCTGTTGCACTAAGAGTTCCCTAGCAATGCCTATTTTGGCTTAACAGCCTCCCCCAATAGGTGACCATGCCGACAGCCAAGCTTGGCTTGGCCCCGTGAGTCTTGGCTAAGCTTGGAGTCGCCTAGTGTAGCCTCGCGGCCCCAAGCCCAGCCCATCAGCTCCAACAGCCCCTTAATAGGCTCTAGTGGATCACTTAGTTTAATAGTTTCATGTTTACTATTTTTTTAAAGGTAAGCTATTAGGCAAGTCTTACAAATTTAATAAAACATCTCATTATAACAATAATTAAAATGTTCCAAATGAATGACCACTTTGATATAGACTAACTGACTTAACATCTGTTTTGTTACAATGCAGTACACAAACCAATGAATGTCAGATATTGTATGCATAAACATGTAAGAGAAAATCTATCTAATAAAATCAGCTAATTAAGCTACTAATTGTAACACTCATACATAAACTAGTAAAGAGATTTACAATTTTCTGATGATATTTATATGTAGAATTCCAAACCCTCATACAACAATTCATTCAATCAAACATTTGAACCACATAAATTAACAAAGCTAAAGGAAGGCTTCATAGAACTGAAAAACAGACTTTTGTGGACATGTACATTATAATAGAACTATTAACAAATTTAAAATGATTGACATCCTCCTAAAAATTATAGTCAGTCGAGTATCAATAACTGAAAACACGAAAATCAAAATGCAAGCTTGAAATTAAAAACCCTACCTAATTCTCAGTTGAGTTCACAAGCCAGTGAACGGTGGCCGGTGGCAGGTGGCGGCGGCGGACGACCTCCTTCTTCTCCTTCTTCCCTTCTCCCTCTTCTCTTTATTTCTGACCAGTGGTAGCGGATCTGTGGCGGCCGGAGTCTCTTCTCCTTCTTCTCTTCTCCCCCTTTCTCCCACTTCTCTCTGAGCTCCCTCGTTTTTTCTCACCTCTGCTGTGTCGAGCGAATGACTGAAACTGCTAACATTAAGTTTGATGATAACTTAATGTTAGCAGTTTTTGATGACATGGACTTATTAGCGACCGCATGCGGTCACTGATATTAAGTGGTCGCACAAAACCTTGGCGCCAACATTTCGTGCCAATTTTTTCGAGGCAAATTTATGCTAGCGACCTCTCAGCGACCGCATGCGATCGCTGATATTATTGGTCGCTGATAAGAAACAAGATTAAATGACGGTCGCCAATGACGGCCGCTATTACTATTATCAGCGACCGGATTTGCGGTCGCTGATAGTATTGGTCGCTGATAGGCATTTTTCTTATAGTGTAGGTGTTTATTGGAGAATAAGTTCATTGAACGTGACTCGCTTAAGAAACCCCTAATGGAGTTTTACTTGTTTGATAATTAGAGTTCCTATAGTGATAGTAGTACAAGTGATCCTTGGACTTGATATAATCATAGTAACTTGTGTATTCTGAGTTATACTTTGTCATATTACTTAAGACTCTTTAGGTATATCAAAGGGTATATTCAGGTATAATAAAGTGTACATAGAGGTAAGTGAATGATCAACAAATGATCTATCACTTCTAGTAAAGGGAGAGAATGTCATATATGATTCGATAGATGACAACTTAGAAATCCTTGGTCAAGGTGAATGAAAATTAGAAAGGTGTTTCTAATTTATTTTAATTGGAGTTGTGCATTTTAGAATCAGAATACACTTGATCAAATTAAATAAGACTTGTCCAAAATTTCATATTTTATATTTGATCGGGACATTGTATGGTAGAATGGTTGAATTGTACGATAACTATTTATGGAATAGTTCCTTGTCATTAAATGTTGATTTCATATTATCCGGATATTCATGATATGCTGATAGGTGTCGCTCATTATGTAGAATATTATTATTTATTTATATTTGAATTAATGGATTTTAATTCATTACTAATAATATTAGAATGATTCTAATTTATTTATTCTACTTCCGGTATAATATTGAACCTAAAGGGTCACACCATAAAAGAGAAACATTATTTTAGAAGTAATTAGCTTAATAATAATAATTTAGTATTCGGAGAAATACTAATATTTATAATTAAGTATTTGGAGAAATACTAATTATAAATTAATAAGAGGAGTCTTATTATTATTATTATAAATAATTTAGTTCCTAAATAGTTTATGAATTGAATTAAAACCCTAAGTCCTAAAGAGTTTAGGAAGGGGATTGATCTATATAAGGAGATGTCTTATGATAGATTAAAGAAATTGATTTTTTCGCAACACTCTTTGATATTTTCACATAAAAAAATGTTGTTATAGATGTATATCAATGGTGAAAACTGTCGTTATAGGATTTATAGCGACGATTTTCATGTGAAAATATCATTTTCTATTATGAATTTATTAGTTTCCTATATTAAGGGTTGACATAACTGTGAGTATATAGATACTTCAGAATAATATATTCTCTGCAACTAAAGGAGTTAGGAGAGAGAGAATTAGATCTAGCAACCCAAGGTTTTGGTTTACTTCTTCAATCGTAATCTCTTGGTGGATCACCTTTAGAGCATTTCACATATTGAGTAGCTAACGTTTGATATGTGGATTCGAAGAAGCGCGGAGGATCAAAGGATTTGAAATTGCAGATCAAATCAAAGAGTTGATTCATCTTCTTAAGGTATATCTTTTTTCATTCTTCAATTAATAATATCGCATCAAGGTGATCCTGGGATTGTAGATATGATTTATACTATGCTTTCGCTTTTATATAAATGTGATTGTATGTATGTTCTTAATTCTAAAAACCAACACATAAAGCTTACTGGTCGAGAGCGATGTGTCTGCTAAGAAATCGTAAGGCAAATTTAAGTTCGTAAAAAGATCATAGAACAAATTGAAGATTTCAAAGTCTTCCAAAAGAACATAAAGAAAATTGAAGATCACAAAGTCTACTAAGAGATAATAAAGTTAATTAAAGTTCGTAAAGTTTGTTAAAAGATCGTAGAGCTAATGAAAGATCATTGAGTCTACTGAAGATCGTAGAACTTATTGAACGTAGAGCTTACCAATCGTAGAGTCAGTCTATCCAGATACTCTATGACCATCATGAAACTCTACGATTAGGTAATTCGTAGAGTTCAATAGTTTTAACACATTGGACGTACTGACAATGTCAAGACTCGTAGAGTGAATATCCTAATATAGTTATTGAATATCTTAAGTTTAAAAAGATCAGATCGAATTGTGTCTAACAACTAGTTTAGTGAAGTGACAGCACCCACATGATTGTCATTGTAGCAGAAAAATGATCAATATTTAAATTATTGCACAACTCTTAAGAACTCTATTCTACGATCTAGAACATCTTGTTATATTGTTAAGTCATTTATTACTAAAATCAAATCCACTTAGTAGCACCTTCAAATCACTCATTCTATTTTTAATTATTCAGATCTTAGTGACCTTATGTAACCAAGATTAAGTGGCTTGAAGGGTTCTGTGTCAACCAGTCTTAGTGATTTGAAGGAATCTAAATATGTAAATGATTCATCTGTTGTAACAGTTCTTAGTGAACATATTTTAGTGATCACCCCATCCTTAATGGATTATACTTATTAGAAGAGTGGACTAGAAAATCTTTGTACTCCGAACCACTTAAAATTTCATGTGTCTTCTTTAATTTTCGCACTTACATTTCGGCAAAGTCTTTTATATTTAATTGAGACTTAATTCCACTTGTGTGCTAAATTCAAAACTGCGATTCTTTTAAATCTTTGAAAGGGATTTTTAAATTATCATTCCACTATGCATAGTTAAATGGGCTAAATACACTTTCGTTACATTAAGTACCACCATATTCATGATTCGTCTCGCTAAAGAATTTGGGCTTATAATTTACTACATCAAGTACCTAATTTGATACAATTTAGCCCCCAATTTTAGAATTCAGTCAAAATTGGCCGAAATACCTACATTTCTGGCCAGACATGTATTTTATACAGTTTGACCGTATAAAATACAGGTTGACTTAAAAAACATGGTTGTTGCCTTTCCCTTCTTAATGGCATACCCTTTTCCCTCCATTCTATGTTAATAAATCCAGAAGCAACAAAGAAGATGCAACAACAAAGAAGACCAGAAGAAACAAAGAAGAAGAGCAATAAGGAGAAACCACAAGAAGAAAAAAATAAGACCAGAGTAAAGAGAGAAGAACAACCAAAAGAAAACTAGAGTAAGGAGAGAAGAAGAGTAGCAAAGAAGAAACTTACCAATGGCTAGCGTGATTTGTTAATATAGTTTTTTGGCTGCACTTAGGACTGCCAATTACGAACTAAATCGTGGGGAGAAGATTCTTTGTTTGCCAATCCATTGGGGTAATCTTTTATCCATTCCTTAGATAAAAATTTTGCTGCAGTGAAATAGGGCTTATAATTTTCTATCAAACCTTCATGTTTATTATGCCTATTGCAGAAATGGATGTGGATTTTTTCGTTGGAATGATCCCCCAGTTGAAGATGGGTTGCTGTCAACATGCACAACTATGGAAAAGGAAACTAATAAGATTAACAAAATGAACATATGTATTGCCCTCATGGTGCTGACATGGTTCATTATGATAATCCATGATTGAATTATGTAATTCAAGAAATGTAATAGCCATATATACAAGAAATGCAATAGAAGTTTATATGCAAGAAATTTAATGGAGACTTTGTATAATGGCAATAACAGTTTAATGAGATTTTGTTTGTAGATTTGTGTAATGCAAGAAATGTAATGAAGATTTTGTTTAATGAAGAAATTTAATAGTAATATGTAATGAAGATTTTATAAGCAAATACCATAATAAAGCACCAACAAAAGGGAACCAAAGTTTTACCTTGAAACAGGGTCATTTGAGCAGCACCTAATACTGAACCAGCTTGAAACAGAGCCACATGAAACATTGTCCTAAACAGAGCCACATGAAACATCTTCCCAAACAAAGCCACATGAACCAACCAACATGAAACAAAGCAACACCTAACAATGAACCAACACCCAAACATACAAACACAAATATGCAAACACACACACCCATTTTACCTTAATGACGAACCATATATTTCACCAAGAGAATTAAGTTTACATTGTTTAAAAACTCATAGTTACAATCACTTCATAGTAACATCCAAATAGATCAAGCCTACCAAGCAATCATTATTTGACAAAATAATGAACAAAAGCTAAGCTTATAAAGCTATTATTTTCCCTCAAAACCAAGCTTACAGAGCTTATATATTGTTCACAATAAAACTAAATGCTAATAAGCAAAAATAGAGCTCACTGCATGATCACTGTCTACTTATTCTTCCCTTTTGTCTTGGATAACCCTGCACCATCATTGTTAGTCTCTTTGATAATTCCTCTCAGGTTGTTGATGGTCACAAATTTCTTCCCTTTTATATTTAAGATTGGTATACTCCTAAATGTGTGACGCCCCAAAAATTAGGTATACATCACCCATCTTGGGTCGCCAGATACATGGTACAGAATTCAAATACAACTTACTAATACAACTGTCGTGTACAATACGACAAAACATAAACTGTGAGTTCCTTTTGTCGTGTACAATACAGACGATTTATGTTTTGTCAAGCCAACGTTGTTGTCGCATGTTAAGTTCCTTTTGAGTGAAGAAATATTTGAGGCTTTTATGATTCGTAAAGATCTCCACTTTCCCCCCCATACAAGTAATGCCTCCAAATCTTTAGTGCGAAGACAACAGCTGCCAACTCTAGATCATGAGTAAGATAATTTCTCTCATATTCTTTGAGTTGTCGTGAGACATAGGCTATGACTTTCCCATGTTACATGAGAACACATCCTAACCCTTTGTCCGAAGCATAACTGTAGATGATAAATCCTTCCGAACTAGATGGTATTGTCAGAACAGGTGCTGAAATGAGTCTCCTCTTGAGTTCTTGAAAACTCTTCTCACATTCTCGCTCCAACCAAACTTTGTATATTTCCGAGTCAGCTGAGTTAGTGGAGTAGCGATTCGAGAAAACCCTTCTACGAATCTCCGATAATAACCAGCTAAGCCGAGAAAGCTACGTACTTCGGTCACTGATTTAGGTTGCTCCCAGCTTTGAATAACTTCAATCTTTTCTAGGTCAACAGATATTCCATGACTTGATACCACGTGCCCAAGGAATGCTACTTCCTCTAGCCAGAACTCGCATTTCTTCAACTTGACATAAAGCTTATATTCACGAAGCTTTTGGAGTATCAGCCTCAAGTGTTGCTCATGATCTTCATGGCTTTTGGAATAAATAAGGATGTCATCAATAAAGACGACCACAAAGTGATCCAAATATTCCTTGAATACTAGGTTCATCATATCCATGAAGGCAACAGGAGCATTAGTCAATCTAAAGGACATGACTAGGAATTCATAATGACTGTACCGTGTTCTAAAAGCCGTCTTTGGAATGTCATTGGTTCTAATCTTCAATTGGTGATATCCGGAACGAAGATCAATCTTTGAAAAGAATTTGGCTCCTTGCAACTGGTCAAACAAGTCATCAATATGTGGCAATGTGTACCTATTTTTGATGGTGACATGATTCAACTCCCGATAATCAATACAAAGTCGCATACTCCAATCTTTCTTCTTCACGAATAAAACAGGAGCACCCCAAGGAGAAGTACTAGGACGAATAAAGCCAATGTCTAACAATTCCTGTAGTTGAGTCTTTAACTCCTGAAGTTCAATATGAGTCATTCGATATGGGACTTTAGAAATGGGTTTTGTACCGGGTTTAAGGTCGATACAAAATTCAATTTCACGCTCTGGGGGTAGGGCAGGAAGTTCTTTAGGGAATATGTCAGGAAATTCATTAACAATAGAAATATCATTCAAAACTGACGTATTTTTTTAGATCCGTGACATGAGCTAAGAAAGCTTGACATACGTTTTTCAATAAACGAATAGCTTTATGGCTTGAGATGACAGTGATTGATTTTAATGGTTTGGTTATCTAAATTCGGATAATAGGTCCATTAGGAATATGAAAGCTAACAACCTTACGAAAATAATCAATTTTTGCATGATGAGTATTTAACCAATCAATCCCTATAATTACATCAAATGCAAGTATTTTTAATGCATTAAGATCGACAGGTAATGTGTGGGTACCAACTTGAACCAAACAAGACTTATAAATCGTGGATGGAATGAAGTTTTCTCCCAACAGAGTTTCCACAGATAAGTCAAAGTCTAATTTCTCCGGAGTCAAATTTAATCGTTGAGCACAAGTAGGAGAAATAAAAGAATGGGTAGAACCAGTATCAAATAAAGTGTAGACTTCGCTAGAGTTTATGATAAGCTTACCCGTTATGACCTCATTCGGGTTCCTTGCTTTCTGGGAGATCACAACAAACGCTCTCCCTTGCACTACCGGCTTTGACTTTTCTGGGACAGCCTTTGGACCTCCATCCTAGCTGAATTTATCTTCGGTAAACGACAAAATCGGGCTAAGTGACCTTCTCTTTCACAATTATAACATGCTTTGGACGGCATCGCGCAATTTGGACCGATGTGTCCTTCCCCTCCGCGTTTGAAACATATGATATGTTGTCGTTCTCCTTCCTTAACAACGGGTGCTGGTGCTGACGTCTTTCCATCATTGTTGAATCTTCTCTTCTTGAAATGTCCATTCTTATTGTTTTGGCCCTGATTACAACCGAAGTGGTTACCATTTCTGGCATGTTGATTCCCTCAACGCTTGTTGTCACCGCTTAGATGACTGCTCTCACTGGTATTAACATTTTGTCGGCTGCTCTCTTTTGGTTGCGTTGACTCGTTATCGCGTTCCACAAACTGAGCCCTATTTACAACATCTGAATACAAACACAGTTTATGATAACTAAGATGTTGACGTATCTCCGGCTTCAAACCTCTTAAAAATATTCGCATCATTCGCTCCTCATTATCGACCAAATGGGATGCAAACTGGGATAACTCCGTAAATTTAGCCTAGTATTGCGACACGGTCATATTATTTTGTTCAAATTTGATTAACTCCACTTCTTTCATGTGACGAATACTCTCGGGAAAGTACTTGTCGTTGAATAGCTCTTGAAATTTCTCCCAAGACATTTTGAGTGCGTCAAGCTGGGTACGTTTTATAGATTTCCACCAGTAATCTGCCTCTTCACGCAACATGAAGGTGGGGAAGGGAACCTTTTGCTCTTCGGAGCATCCCAAGAAATTAAATATCTTGGTGATCTGCTTTATCCATGCTTCCTCCTTAAGTGATTTTGGCTCTCCTATAAACTCCGGTGGTCCCAGCTCCTTGAACTGTTTAGCAGTGACCATCCGAGAGTTTCCAGTGTTTCCACCTACATTTTGGACAAAAGCCGCTCTCACCTGATGTTGCATGAATTGCATAAAGCCTCTGAACAGTCCATCATTCATCATTTGGTCAGTGTTGTTGTTTGCATGAGGATTGTCGCCTTCCTGATGCATATTCTCCTGATTATTGATATGTGAAGACTCAACGGTCTCTTGTGCTCCATTGCTATTTTCAACATTCTCGGATGTCATTTTTAGATACTGTCAAAAAACAAAGGTTCATTAACTTATAACATATTATCCATATACTTTGACCGACCAATTAAATACCAAATAAACATAGGTAGGTCATACTAGCGAAGGAATTCTCCGTCTCTCCCCTCCTAGTTCTAGTCTCACATCTTAGCCAGAGATCATATCCCTAAGCTTTGATACCAATTGTGACGCCCCCAAAATTAGGTATACATCACCCATATTGGGTCGCCAGATACATGGTACAGAATTCAAATACAACTTACTAATACAACTGTCGTGTACAATACGACAAAATATAAACTGTGAGTTTGAATACAAATATTGTCTACTAGAGATTATACAAACGCAAAAGAAGTCCTCATTACAATTATTATCACACTATTTCACAGAATAGTGAGGACTACTAATGCTATCATCTGGACCATCACTCCGTTCCCCGACTCGTCCCAGCTATATTCTCATTTCCTGAAGAGAAAAGTGAAATGGTGAGCTCAACTAGCCCAATAAGAAATATTATGACTAAGATAATAAGATAATGCAGAATAAATTATCATTAGTCTCCAACAATGTTAAACTGATAAAATATAATAGACATCAAGTTTAACTGCAGTGGAACAAGCAATCCATTAAAAGAGTCAAGTAGAAAATAAAATCTACTATCTTTTATGATTTAAAAGGTTTTTCATCATTATTATCGCTGACACTCAGCTTACTAAATATTCCACATCATTGAATCACCCCTGTACTACGGCCAAGGATATTCTTTAGTATCACGACCACAATTATACATGCACTACGGGCCAATAATAATTGTATATTCATTAATAATCATGATCATGCCAACAACTATCCATCAATACACTACGGGCCAATGAGGACTTTTACCACATCATTTGTAACATTACGGTCATGATTACATCGAATAAGCCATGGTCATAATCATACTAAGTCCATCTATGCACTACAGGCCACAGATGACTTTCAAAAAAATATAAATATGAGGATGATGACAATAATATAAGAATTCAATAAAAGAAGTTCAAGAATTAATTTATTCAGGAACTAATAACGTCCAAATTGTCAACATGATACTGCTTTGAAGAGTAAAATTCAAGAATACTCAGAAGAATATTTTCTTGAAAAGATACTGGATGAAGCACAAATATCAAGAATATTCCACTAATTTCATGGAGTATAGAAGTCTAAACTTTAACCAACTGAGTATAATAGATAATGGAATAACAACAGAAATCACCATGCATGCGGTACTTCGCATAGACAGGTTATTCCAATAGAATAATAATAACGGAACCAGGTCAGGCGAAATTCGCACCGACATGAAGTTCCAACAGAATAATAAAGAATGGAATAACAACAGAAATCACCATGTATGCGATACTTCGCATAGACAGGTTATTCCAACAAAAATACTAATAAGGACGGAATCAGGTCCGGCGTAAAACGCACAGACATGATATTTCAACAGAATAATAATAAAGACGGAACCAGGTCCGGCGTAAAACGTACAGACAGGATATTCCAACAGAATAATAAAGACGGAATAATAGAAGAATGTCACCAAGTACAGGGTAGACCGCATATACAGGTTATTCCAACAGAATAATAAGAAATGGAGTAACAACAGTTCTCTTCATGAATAAGAAAGAATAACACCCCTTACCGTAAAAGAACTGAATATAAGAGTAGTTAAGTAGCAGAAAATTTTTCTTTTTTCTCTAGAGTTTTAGTGAATTCGTAAGAAATAATGAAGAAATGAGCTTCTATTTATAGGAGAATGAAAGTGTATTGTTCATGAACGAAATAATTTTTTCAAAATCATTTTCTTCCATCAACTACAATTAAGTCAAACCATTAACCAATAAGATTACAACACAAATTAAAATATAACACATATATATAAACACATGTTTTCATATTATATATATCAATATTATATATACACCAATTAATTTTTCTCCCCCATAACCAACATCAATCCCCCACCCACCCACCCACCCACCCACCCAATCACCCAATAACCCAATAATCAAATTTACTACACTCTTACACATCACTATCACACTACCACTTTTCTACCATTTTCCACTCACACACACATCACACACTCATCACTTTCATATCTCATTTTCTCCCACCATATACTCAATACACACATAAACTTCCATACGTATACTCTTCCATTCCCAAAATCATTTTTCCAACACATATGGGCCCCACATGTGGCCCCCACCTTTAAATAATTTTTTACCAATTATTTTGAAAAATGGGTAAATAGGAATCCATAAAATAAGCAAACTTCATAAAAATCACCTAAATAATTTTAACAACATTTATCGTCTTTATTACAATTCACAATATTAATCGACCAGGTCGTTCCCAGGAAAGAGGAGGCTTTCCAATAAGAATTTCTCCCTATTGGCGCGCAATTAGGTGACCAAACCTCTCCTTGACAGAACTTCTAAACATCGTTAATATTGTAAATAATAATATTAATAATTTTGTTGTCTCAATTATTGATTTTAACAATATATAAAAATATCGACAATAATTGAATCAAATAACGTGAGATACTATGCAATAATTATTATAGCAATAATTGAACAAAACTGAATGACTTCTCACGTAAGCATCAATAATCAATATCGTGTGCTACTATGCAACCACGCGTATTACTGTACTTTTACTACCGAGTAGTTCAACAGTATCAACGGTAAAACTTCTGCCGTTATTTTTATAAAAATATTTTTGTCATTTTTTTAATCCGACATATTTCTGTTGTGGGGTCCACCAATGATTGCGCCGTTGTATGAATATTCCCTGCTAAAACGAATATTCCCCGACCAATCGAATATAATATAACCACTTGCATACTTTGCAGAATTTATAAATACTACCCACAACTATAACATTATAACAAATTTATTCCATAATATTCAAAAATGATAATTATAGAAAATTCATCTTTATTTATAAAAGTTGGGGTCTTACAAAATGTCTATTATCTTTGAGGCACACTTGCACATAGCTAATTTCTTTCAGGGATTGTGATTCCAGATGGTGGAGCTCAAATGTTAACAGTTTTTTCTTTATGTGGAATTAATGGTGGCCTTGGAATTAATGTAACCTTGGATTTTTTTACCTATACAATAAATAAAACTTCAATTGTCATATATATGAAAATATATGTATAGGACTGTAAAAATCAATAGATAAGTTATTAAGACTTTCTTGAGACGGGGGTACATTATTTGTAGCTGGGGTTGAGATAGGTGCAACTGCATTCACTGTTGGGTCATGATATTTCTCCTATTGGGCCGAATGGATTGAGCCTACTTACTCAGTTAGTCCATTGGGTCTTCACTATTGGGTGTTGACATTATTGGGCCTAATCACTTTATTATCTTTGTTAAGTCCTTATAGTATCGGACCAAATCAGTGGGTCGACCCATCATATATTTAAATATCTTCACTTGGGTTCTGAGCCGGTGATGATGACAAAGATATGGCTGACTGATATCTTACATGGCATTAATAAGGATTGGACAGTTGGCCAGCGGTGGACAGAGGGGATGGGATTAACAGGTGTCAGGAGGGTCAGTGGCACGGTAAATCAGGTCCTGTAGTATATCATAGCAAGGAAGTCTTCAAGAAAAAGGTATGTTAACATTCACATACACACAGACACACAACTGAGAATTATTCTCTCTCAATACACTAGACATTATTATCCTCCATTGTTAACCTTGTGAACACGTATACTGACTCACGCCTGAGCTATCCCCCGGCGGTCCGGCCGTCAAACTTGTGGTGTTTATCGTATTTACTGTGCAGGATCAGGGCATCTTACGTGATTAGGACGTGGCAATGGATCTTGGCGTTAACATTGGCGCTAGAAAGAGGGCTGTTTTCTAGTGTTCTTGAGTTATCAATCATAATATTTCCAGTTGTTCTACATCGGAAGTTATGACGCAAGTCAGGGGGTTCTCGTTCGAGAGCCCACGGTGAAGCCCGAAGATGGTTGGTCTTTGCTGCTGACAAAGAACATGATCATGGCTGAAGGCAAGTAAAAGGCACCCCGCCTAGAACTCGGCACCGAAGTGGTCAGGCTAATGAAGATGGTGGACGAAGCAAATAAAACTTTGGAGGTTCTCTTGGAGCGGAGCGAGGAGGTAGCTGAGCAGAACAATGATATAGTTGTGCAGATTCTTCGGATTGCCAAGCTGAGGGACAAAGCGTTCAATTATGTCCAGTCTGAAAGATGTGGTACGCCTAAAGATGGACAACCATGAGTTGAAAATCAGTCTATACACTTTGAGGACATGTCTCAAGGTGATCCTCATGACCAAAGAAGACCCAACAGCCATTTTCCTAATTGACCGAAGAGGGTACTCCGCCCTATTGGTCTTCGAGATTATGGTCAAAGCAGAGTAGATAAAGACCCAACAACCATTTTCCTGATTGACCGAAGAGGGTACTTCGCCCTATTGGTCTTCGGGATTTTGGTCGAAGCAGAGTAGATGAAGACCCAACAACCATTTTCCTGATTGATAGAAGAAGGGTATTCCGCCCTATTGGTCTTCGGAATTATGGTCGAAGCAGACCCAGAAGCCACTCCTGAGAATCCACTGAGGGCACACCGCCCTGTGGATACTTGTCTTCGGAGATGCCCGTCTAAAGTTGCAGCTTCAGATGAAAAGCAGCTGAAGAGTCCGACAAATCCGTTGCAGTACTTCAGCAAATGCAGAGCTCGTGGACATTGCATGCAGATGGATATTTATTTCAGACATCAATACAGCAGGTTATCAAGGGGTGGATCACAATAACAATTCCATTGCTGATGCATTATCGAAATTGGCTACTACAGATGCTTATAACTTTGATGGCATATGGCATCCTTCCTTCAGATCAAATGCCGGCTAAAGAAGATCAAGTATAAAAGTGTCAATTTTGTTCTCATTAACGAGAATCTTTTTCGAAGGTCCTTTTTCGTCACCATTGCTCAAATATTTAGTTCCGTCCGAAGCAGAGTATGTTCTTCGGAAAGTTCACAAAGACATCTGTGGCGATCATTTGGCTGCAAAGTTATTGGCCTACAAAATACTTCGGCAGGGATATTCTTAAAAGAACTGAAAATTCAGCACAGAAAGACTTCGGTAGCTCATCTACAATTTATACTGATCCTCTTCTTATCTGTCCTAAGTTCACAATGGTGTAAGGAGGTATGGTCGGACTCGCTGGCCATTCGATGATAGCCCATTTATTTGTTGCCCAGCGTGCTAAACAAATCCTATGTTCCTTTATATTGCTTTTACTGAAGGCGGTAAATCAATAGTTCACCGAAGAAAGGAGGACGGGGTGGACTCGCTAACCATTCGATGGTAACCCCTTCGGCAGTAGTGTTCCTATGAATTTGTTATACCCTGCGTGGTAGACAAATTTCGTGATCCTTTTAATTTTGATTTACCGCGAGTGGTAAATAAAATGCACTGGAGTAAGGAGGTATGGTCGGACTTGCTGGCCATTCGATGGCAGCCTTATTGTCAGGAGTGTTCCTATGAATTTGTGACCTAGTGTGGTAGACAAATTCCGTGATCCTTATATCTTGGTTCCTATATAATTGTTTCACCCCGTGTGGTAAAAAAATTCTGTGATCTTTATATCTCGGTTCCTATATATAATTGTTTCACCCCAAGTGGTAAACAAAATTCTGATGGTACAAAGAGGATCAGCCGAATTCACCTTATACATGACCTGTCTCACACTTCGGTAACGATAAGTATGCATTACTTTATTTTGTTCAAGTGTTGAGTTCGGATTATATTATCATTGTTCTTAATTGTTATATAATTTGCTTGATTATTGACTAACGGTTTAAGATAAGAGACACTTGCACAGTTTTCAAGTTGATTGATGATCAATTACAGACAAGAAATGTTCACTCAGAAGTAATAAGGCATGAAGTTGATATTTTAATATTAACTGTTCACAATAAGTTAGAATTTTTACAGAAAGTTCTACAGCTAAAGATAAGGAGAGATCATCTTCAGGCTTCTTCCTTGTCATCGTCACCATCTGAAGAGTCTAGAAGAGATGGATCTACCTTGGCCCGAGCTTTTTCTTGCCTTTGCTTCAGCAGATTTCATCCACTTCGGCATTACATATGGACGATCTCATCGTTCAGATCGGCGGATTTTATGTATTCTGCCTGGATCTCCTTACGAAGATCTTCGGTCAGTGGCGAACCCAAGTTCCTAAGGACCCGAAGTTCTTGGAGTTCCTCTTCAAGGTTTTGACGAAGTGCTATATATCTTGCCTCTTTAGCATGGATATTGTTATTTTGCTTCGTCAGGCTCTGATTAGACTCGGCCAGATCTTCATTTTTCTTCATCAAAATTTTATTTTTCGGAAGCAGGTCGACATTTATATCTGTGATGACTCGATGTGTGGCCCTGGTCGTCTCCAACTCTTTTTTGACCTTGTCGAGGTCCTTCCGAAGGCACTCATTGTTGAGGAGAACAATGTAAAGGTTGTTTCTTTCTTTTGTCAACACAGACTTCAGAATGGCTTTCTCCCTTCGGCTTCGGTATTCTCTTCGGCATTCTCTTCAATATTCTCTTTGGCATTATCTTTAGTATTCTCTTCGGCATTCTCTTCGGTATCTTTTTCGGCTTCTTTGTATTTGAGACAGAGACACACGAATTAGCGTTTGCCAGCAGATGACCATTATTAGTCAATCATTTCAAATTAATGGGCAGCGAAGTGAATGAATAAATCAAAATTGTCGAATTCCTTTATTCCGGTATTTCATTCCTTCGTCCATTAGGTCCTTGATGGAATTATTACCAAACCGGAATTTCATTCTATGGCTTGAGCTTCGGTAGTTAAAAGCTCTTCAATTGGTACTTTTGTAGAGGTCGGCGAAGATGAACCATTTATGTTGCTATTTGATGTTCATCAGATGGACTTCGGTAAACCGTATTTTGGGCCTTTATTAGTCTTATTATAATTCTTTTTGTTCTGAACCGATGCCATTTATAGTTTCCTATTAAACCTCCTGTTTAATAAAAACCTAGGGGGCAATGTTGGGTCGTGATATTTCTCCTATTGGGCCGAATGGATTGAGCCTACTTATTCAGTTAGTCCATTGGTCTTCACTATTGGGTGCTGACATTATTGAGCCTAGTCACTTTATTATCTTTGTTAAGTCTTTATAGTATCGGACCAAATCAGTGGGTCGACCGATCATATATTTAAATATCTTCACTTGAGTTCTGAGCCGGTGATGATGACAAAGATATGGCTGACTGATATCTTACATGGCATTAATAAGGATTGGACAGTTGGCCAGCGGTGGACAGAGGGGATGGATTAACAGGTGTCAGGAGGGTCAGTGGCACAGTAAATCAGGTCCTGTAGTATATCATAGCAAGGAAGTCTTCAAGAAAAAGGTATGTTAACATTCACATACACACAGACACACAACTGAGAATTAATCTCTCTCTCAATATACTAGACATTATTATCCTCCATTGTTAACCTTGTGAACACGTATACTGACTCTCACGCCTGAGCTATCCCCCGGCGGTCCGGCCGTCAAGCTTGTGGTGTTTATCGTGTTTACTGTGTAGGATCAGGGCGTCTTACGTGATTGGGACGTGGCAGCGGATCTTGGCGTTAACATTCATCATACCAGTTCAGCCTCTTTTCACCTATATACAAAATAAATATCAAAAGGACTAATAATTTCACTTCTTTTCATATTAGAAAATGAGGTAAAGTAAAATAATTTACTGGGAGTTTTGCAGGCCTCTCTTCCGGTGGTTCAATTTATGTATCCTGAGTTAGACCATAAGACTGAGTTAAATTAAGCTCTTCATATAGTGTTCCATCCACACTAGTATTACTACCTTCCCTAGCTTCTTTACTTTTAGATGTTTATCTGTTATGGTGTGTCCTTGCATTATAGCCATATTGCCAGCAAACCCTGCACCATAGTGATTATTCATGCGATTTTCCTAAATATCCTTGTCGTGGTTCATTTTGACCCCTCTACCTCAATTTTTTGGCATATCGAGAAGTTTGTTATACTTTGTTTCAGAAATAGATGGCAGATTAGGCCTCTCACATGTTGCTTGAGGTCATTGGAGATATGGAATTTTCATAAACCTTCTTGTAAGTACTGATAAGGTAAAGATCATTTACATAGTCTAGAGGATCCAAACATTTGTAATACATAAAAGAAACAACATGCTTGCAAGGGATTCCTGTGATATGCTTTCTACAATTGCAAGATAAATCTTCCAAATCAACAACATATTTCTCCTCTGATGTTGTCTAACTTGAAACCTAAACTCATCAGATAGCTCATGTATTCATTCTTTGGACATTTTTTTAGAGTCCTCTAGTCTCTTTAGTGTACTAGGTGTTATTTTCCCCACCATTTGTTGCATAAATTTCTCATAAAGTGACACCTATTCATCAGTAATTCTCTAATATCTTCAAGCATTGAATTAATGGGGTGGCTTGTCTTCCAAGCATTTGTGTGCTTCAGGATATGCTTTCCTCAGTTCCTCAAACGCTTCATTAAATTTCCCAACATTTGTTGACTTTTTCACATTCCCATAACAGTTCCCTTAGAGCCTTCCCTATGTGCTCTGCATTTGTAAAATTGGCATGCAAATGTTGCTAACAAAACCTATTCTCATCATTTGGAATCAACTCTTCAATGACCTTAATTAATACCTTTTTCTTGTCTGACATTATGGTCCAACCATTGTCGTTTACAATCTCAACATCTTGAATGATAAATTTAATTAACCACTTCCAAGTCTCATAGTTTTCTCCTCCACAACATCATAATCAACTGGATAGAAATTATTGTTTCCATCAATCCCAACTGCATTCAATAGAACTCCATCATTTGTGCTTTTGAGATGTGTACCATTCAGCCTAATGATTAGTCTGAAGTATTTGAAGCCTCTTCATTGAGACCACCTAAACAACAATAAAATCTTTGGAACACATGTTTACCTTTTAACAATGAACCATCTTCACATTTTATCTCCACTGTAGAACTAGGATTCATCCTTCTTAATTCATCTTAGTAGTGCGACAACTTGTTGTATTGTTCTCTTAAATCACCATTAATGGATGCCACCCCAATTTTCCTTACCCTATAGACTTGAGCCTCAATTATTTTGATAATATAGTCATTCCATATTTTATCAAAAAAATTAGCTGGAGACATCTTAGGATTGATTTTGAAATCATTTATATATATATATATATATATATATATATATATATATATATATATATATATATATATATATATTTGGTAACCATCTTGAATTCACACTAGGAATTTTGAACTGTCTGTCATGTGTGCTCTTTTAGAAGGTATATTTTTAATTGTAGAGTATCTTCTTTTTTCATCTTAGAAGCATATATTTTCCACCCACATGAGTCATTATTACATGTAAATCCCACCTTATCACATTCATTCCTATACCTCTGCAGTACTTTTCCGTGCTTCACAGAGTGTGTGATAGCCTTCTTGAAGATTTTGTTATCTCTGAAAAAGCATTCCTTTTACAAACTATGGGTTGCTCATTTGAGTCTTTGGATCAGACATAGGTCAACTTAGGGTTTCATCATCTTCACTTGTCATAAGGAGGCATGTCATCAGTCATTAGATCAACATCATCATCAAATGTAGTAGAGGATACAGTCAGTTTCCCTTTATCATATGTTTTTGAACCCTTTCTTATTTGTTATAACACCTAACCCTACTGCTTTTCCAAATAACTCAACCTCAGGATCAACATAATTGTCAAACTCAACATCATCTTCTTCATATCCACTATCATCAACCGGTTCAAAATGAGAATCATCAGAATTAGTATCACTAAATTCCTCGGAAACTTGATGCATATGATACTCATTGGCTTTCTAACTAGTTCTAAGTGGGTCAACAACACTCAAAACAATTTTCGCATCCACTCCTTGAATGATAAAAGGCTTAATACCTTGCACTGCCTCATTGTTTTTCAATTCCCTAAAACCTTCATCAAGTATATAGTGAAAAAATTTTAAGATCATCAGCGAACCCCAACTCCATCCCCATTTTACGCAACTCCAACAAACTCAGCTTTTTCCATTCAACATAATCAAAATATCTAAACTTCCCATTATGATAGGCATGTGCACCGAACATTCCATCATACATCATTTTTATAGTAAATACAGTATCCTCTTCAGTTGATTCTGAATAAAAACAAAACACAGTGATCACAAGCAACAACAAATTTTCAAATTTTATGATACTTCTCAAAAACAGAGTACTCATGGATTTGTATATACTATATATATATATATAGTATATATATATATATATATGTTTGTGTGTTCGTGTGGGTGTGTGTGGAATATATATGTATATATAACTACACACTGCAAATGACACTATAATGCACAAATATATTATTATTATGATTATAGAGGAATACACAATGATCATACGCAACAATAAATTTTCAAATTTCATGATACTTCACAACAACATAGTTACCATGGCTCTATTTGTATATACTATACATATATGTATTCTTGTGTTCGTGGATGTGTGTGGAATATATATATATATATATATATATATATATATATATATATATATATATATTACACATTGCAAATGACACTATAATGCACAAATATATAATTTTTGTGTGATTATAGAGGAATACACCATTAAAATACACTTTACACATAAATCAAGATGTTTTTCACACAAAGCCCTATACCCTTTGCACAAAGAAAATGTACGACATACTTCCATATAAAGGGGGTTCCTAAGTCATCAAACACTTCCAATCTCAATGTCCACATGCTACTGATCTACAGAACTGATTGTGTCCCAATCGATCGGTCAAATCTGAAGTTGGGTTCGATAAGGCTGACAATTAAAGGAAAAAGGAAAGGAAAAGTGAAAGGAAGGGGGTTTAAAATTAATGTTTTATAAGGTATTATTTACCTTTTTTTTAAATTAAGTCAAACAATATATTTATACGGTCAACTAGTATTAAATACACAAGACCCGAACAGATTCTTGGGCGGGTCAGGTATTCCAGTCAATTTTGGTCGGATTCTGAAATTGGGGGCTAAATTATATCAAATTAAGCACTTGATGTAGCAAATTGTAAGGCCAAATTCTTTGGGGGCCGAATCATGAATATGACGGTACTTGATGTAGTAAATTGTATTTAGTCCTAGTTAAATTAACTTGCTTAATTTATAAGTTGGTAATAATTCTTTAAAAATAAATTTTTAAAGAATCTATTCAACCCCCTTTAAAATCTCTTAGTGTCTTTAGGAAACAACACATGTTATCACACTCCAACATGTTATTATCTATCCTTAGAGTGAACAAATTCATACACACGCATAGTTACTTCATAAAAGCTATTTTAGGGTTTTCTTTAAGTAGTTTGTGTTTCTTTCTTGTTTTTTTGTTCTTTCAATTTTTCATCCATGGTATTACAACATATATCTTCAATATGATCTCAAATATACATAAAACGTAATTATTTTCATCAAATAAAAAAAAATTAAGCTTTAAAAAAGTTAAGGTTTATACCTAGTTGTGTGTGATTACTTCTCCTTGCTTGGATCTTCTTGCTTCTCCTTGTTAGTTGATGATTTTTCTCACTCTTTTTCTTTCCCTCTCTGGTACGAAATCTATCTCTCATTTCTTCTTTATGGCTTTTGTTTTGTTGCTGAAAAGTGAACAAAAATGAAGAGGGTTTGGTATTTATAGGCAGTTTTGATAACTCTCCCTATTAAAAATATCTTAAGAGGCTTCTCAAGAAGCCTCCCTTCCTTTATATATTTGGCCGACTTTTCAATAGTCCCCTCCCCTCCCCTCCCCTCCCCTCCCCTCATCTCATCTCATTTTTTAGCTTATTTGGCAACTTGGAAGAATTCTCTAAATTTTGACTTATTGACCATTTTGTCTTGTTTGCTTGCTTTATATATATAGAGAGGCCGGATCAGGTCCGGACTCCCGTGCCTGATCAAAATTCGGACATTTTTTTTCTTTTTTTTTTTGAAACAACTAAAAAAAAAATTATGGAACTAAATTTTTTACATAATACAGTATTTTTGACGTGATTTGGATGCCTATACCAAAACATTTATGTACAGTCTGGGCAGACTGTACATACATTGGTTGGTGTAGGTATTAAAAACACACTCAAAACACTGTATTATGGAAAAAATTTAGTTCCATAATTTTATTTTTTTTAGTTGTTCTACAAAAAAAAAATTAGTCCGGATTTTGATCAGGTCCGGGAGTCATTTCTATATATATATATATATATATATATATATATATATATATATGTGTGTGTGTGTGTGTGTATGTGTGTGTGGCACACATATGTATGTATGTACACATGTGATGTGTGTATATTTGTATTAGGGGAATTGATATTTTCACAAGTAAAGGTGTTAGTTCCACAAGATATTCTCTCACATGAGGGTATTCCCCACTTACTATTCATTTGAGGAGTAGTTTGTGGAACTATCAAATTTACTTATGAAAATATCAATTTCCTTGTATTACACTACAATAAAAAGACTTATATGCGACCGCCTGTGGTCACCAATACGTATTAGCGACCGAATACGGCTTCTAATAGAGGTTCCACATAATCTAGTTGCTGAGTGGATGTCAGTGACCACTTTTAGCGATCGACATATCTGCAACCGCCAAATAACGACAGATTCCGTCGCTAAGCTGAGTCACTGTGAGTCGGATCTTATGGGTGACGTGGCGCACATGTCAACGACCAACATTAGCGACCGCCGAGGTCGCTAACATCCTCGAGCCAACAATGGTCGCTGATACTTATTAGCGACCGTATGCGGTCGTTGATTTCTAAATTTTTTTTTACAAATTGCATGTTTTGAGGATTTCCAAAAAAATTAATACCTGTTTGTACCTGCGTTATATCCCAACACACCGTAGTATCTATAAATAAATTAACATCCATACAAATTCATCGATCCATCCATATATTAAAAAAAACCAACACAATATATATAAACATCCACACACGTATAAACATAAACGAATATCATCCGACTAAAATTTATATACAAATTAAATGTCATAATGTACAATATAAACTTCGTACATTCAGTCGATCAAAAAGGAATAATACAAATGTAGAACAAAAGAAGAAAATAATACAAATGTCTTCACGCATCAAATATCGTTCAGATGAGGCTGTAACAAAAGAATAAAACATATTAAATATAAAGTATATATGTTGATACTAATATGATTTATGCAAAACAAAAAACGACCATTTTTGATGTATTACAATAACAGAAAGCTAAACATGTATTATTGAATGTAAAACTAAACTAAACATGCAAAGCTAAACAATAACAAGATTACATCGGAATCATCATCTTGTTGTTGTGCTGCTATTGTCACTGCATAAGCTAACTCCTCAGGACTCAGAGACTGCAAATGCCCGCCAAGTGTAAGAAGAAGATTACGATCTTGATAGTCGGTTGTCGTCGATAAAGTTTGTTGCCAATACTCATTGAGAAGTGTAAGCTAATTGTGGCCCACCTCTCCATGAAATCGAGAAACATCCTCAGTTTTATAGTCATAGGCATTTCAGTTGTTACTTCTGTATTTGCAAAATCAACTACAATAGAGTGAAGGGTTGCTAACTGAAGACATTTTTTACTCATAGCTTTATCTGACTCAAGGTCTACATGTAGTAAATGTGCAGTAGAGATTGTACCTAAGATATCATTGATCAGATAATTAATCAATAAAGAACATTTGAATTTCCTGCAAAATCAGACTTATTGAGAAATATGAGGCAAAAGGAGAGTTTTGACAACATAACTCTCGCAGACTATTATCAGCATAAATAAAATAAAATATATAATTTAAACTACCACTAAGGTCACGTCATGTTCCATCAGTCCTGGTCTGCATCCAGTGTAGTTTATGGGATTTGGGGGGGGGGGAGGTGGGGGTGGGGGGGTACAATTCGACATGGGATGAGATTATCATCCCAACGTATGAAATTGAACTCAACCATTTAGAGTGAGATCTTCCACTTCAAAAACTGTTACTGCATTGTAGTTGAACTAATTAAGGAAGTATCAGTCCAATAGATAGAGAGGTAGAGATGGCCACAACTGGGAACTGGAATGGAACTGATGAGCATACAAAGTCCCACCATTTTTAGACATTTCTTTTGCAATTTCTGTGTATACTTGTATTAATTATATGCAAGTATACTTGCATTTTATTTGGTATGGTTATTTGATTTTATAAAGTGTTACATTTTTTAGTTATTTTTTCTGTTATTAAACTTACTCAAATAATATGTGTAGAATGTATATACATTCTACACATATATTTTTATAATAATTAAGAATTATAATTTAGACTTTAATAATAATTGTATTTATAATCACAAAATTTATTACAAGAATTTTTGAAAGATTACATATAAAGTCAATATTAATCTCATATGTTGGAACGGGAAAAATAAATAATATAAAGTATAAGATGACTAAATAATATACAAAAATTATTATTATCATAACAAAAATATAAATATAAAATATATGAAAAATCCCTATAAAATTAAAAATATAAAAATATTTCAAATTAATCCGTGCTTTGCAGGGCCAGTGTGCTAGTATAATAAATAACACAAATTGATTTCTAAACCCTAAAATTTAGGGATGATCCTTCAAATATAAAATTTAGGAATGGAACCTAAAATTTAGAAAAAGAAACTATTTTTTCATCTTTAATTTGATTTCAGAATATTTTCATGTACATTTTTACTATCATGATTATCTACTTAACGCTATCTCTTATTCTTATACATTTTTTACTTTAGTTAGTTGTTGGGCCATAATCATCCTCCTATTGGACCGAATGAATTAGACCTACTTATTCAGTTAGTCCATCGAGTCTTCACTATTGGGTGTTGACATAACTGGACCTAGTCATCATACTATTTCTATTCAACCCTGTAAGACCGGGTCGGTTCGTTGGATTAACCCATTGGATCATTTAATATCTATTACTTTGACTTGTAATGATGAAAAAGCATGACAGTTAACTAAGGCACCTGCCATGCATTAATGTGGATGGGATTATAGCCGGCCGGCGACGCAAACAGTGATCAAAGGTAGTGAGTAGGCTGCAGGTAGGCGACATGATCCATCAGATCACGGGGGCTGTGTCAGAGGTAGTGGGTGGCACGGTAAACTAGGCAAAGAGAGTATGACCTATCAACTAAGTCTTGACAAACAGGTACGTTCTCATGAACATTGATACTCATATTCACACACAACTGAATGATTATCTCTCTCAATACACTAGACATTACATCCTCCATTGTTAACCTTGTGAACACGTTTACTCACTCTCACGCCTGAGTTATCCTCCGGCGGTCCGGCCGTCAAGCTTGTGGTATTTTTTGTGTTTACTGTGCAGGATCGGGGCGTGTTACGTGATTGGGACGTGGCAGAAGATCTTGACGTTAACATTGGCGCTAGAAGGAGGGCTGAGTTCTAGTGTCCTGAATATTTTTCAATCACAAACTGTGTTTGTTCTACGTTGGTATCCATGGTGAAGAGTAGAACACCTACGCCCGAAGGGCAGCCTATGGCTGCCAGTGAATCGGTACCACGTGTGTCTGTCAAGGATCGTTTGGGACCGACAATAAGTGTTCATGCTAGCACAGCGTCCAAACGATCACATGAAGATTTTCGCCCGAGGGCTGTGGGCAACGTTAAGCGAAAACTAGTTTTCACGGCGGAAAAAGGGTCTGGCCATGGTCGAAAACGAGTAGAAGGCACCTCGCCTAGAACTCGATATCGAGATGACCAAGACGAAAAGGCCTCACGACTGGCTAAGATGGCAGTTGAAGCAGATAGGGCCATGGAGGTACTTGTGAAGCAGCGACATGATATAGCTGAGCAAATGGCTCGAATGGCGGAGTTGAGAGACGAAGAGTTCAGTTATGTTCAGTCCGAAGAGAGAGGGCGTCGAAGTGGGAAGGAACCTGCCCATTCAGAACGTGAATCTCGGGACCAACCTCGAGAAAGAAGAAGATCCCGAAGCCCTACTCCTCAAAGATCGAAGAGGGCACATCACTCTGTCGATTCTAAAGAGCAGGGTCGAAATGAACGAAAAGGCCGATCCAGAGATCGCACTCCTGAGACCGCAAAGAAAGCACTTGTTGTTGCAAATTCTCGCCATAGCGCCCGAGTTCAGAGACAAAGTATATCTAGAGATCATACTTCCGAGAGTCTACTGAGGGCACACCACCCTGTAGACGCTCGCCATCGGAAAAGCTCTTCTAAAGTTGGAGATTATATTGTAAGAAACCGGTCCACTCAGCGGAGGAACGAGTCGCCGGAAAAAGAAGCATCATTTCAACCAGAAGGTGTGGAATATCTGGTTAAAGAACTGAAAGAACTTCGGAAACAGCTTGATGAAGTGCAGAAAATAAAAGATACTTCGGGAAATAAGGCATCTCCTTTTTCCGCGGAGATTTTAAAAGAGAAGGCTGACCCCACCAAGAAGTTGCCCCACATTGAAAGTTATGATGGTTCGGGGGATCCCTACGACCACAGTCAGGCGTTCGACCGACTGATGGATTATTACGACTTTAGCGATGCTGCTAAGTGTCATACTTTTGTTACGACGCTCAGAAAGGATGCCCGGCAGTGGATGGGGACTTTACCCTCGAATTCAATTTCATCTTGGGCAGACATGTGTAATAAATTTCATGCTCGCTTCGGGAGTAACAAAAGAAGGGGAAAACCAACTGGTTCGTTGGCTCAAGTTTATCAGTATTCGAATTAATCTTTGGGCCAATATGTGAAGCGGTTCCGTGAAGCAGTCGGCCAAGTGACAGACCTGAACGATCTACAAGCTGTGGGACTATTTCAGAATGGGTTAGACTTGGTCAAATCAGAAAAGTTGGTGAAGAAATTAATATTTAACCACCCGAAGAGTCTCGCTGAAGCCTTCGACAAGGCTAAAGGCTATATCGTGGTGGAGGAAGCTATGAATAGCCTCAAACGTCCTTCAGACCGGCTTAAGGAGACAGATCGGGACAAAATCGAGGGGGACCAGAAGAAGAATGAAGGGAATAAAGACCGCTATGAGGGCGGGTCTAAGAGGTACAACAATTGGAGATAGGGTGGAGGAAGTTCGTCCGCTCCGGCCCAGAGAGTAAATAGGACGTACACAACACTTAACACCGACAGAGCTGTTATCTTGGATCAGATCAAGGATCTACCTATCTTCGAGCCACTTCGAGATAACATTAAGCCCGGAAAAGGGAATCATCATAAGTATTGTGATTATCATCAAGCCTCGGGCCACGATACGAATAACTGTGCTAGTTTGAAAGATTTCATTGAAAGAAAGGTACAAGGCGGGGCTTTAGTCCAGTATGTGGCCGCCAGAACAAATCTGCAGCAGGATAGGGCACCTAATCCGGCAGCTCAACCAGTTCAGCAAGCGTTGCCTGCTCCGGGACAGCCTGCAAGGCAAGTGATAGATGTCATCACTGGGAGTACTTCTGGCAAACTTGTTGGAAAGAAGCGCCGAAGTCATTTGGATTCGGTCATGTCAGTGGCGGGTGCCCTCCCGAAGACTGATAGACCTTATCCAAATACGGTAATCTCCTTTACTGATGAAGATTATCCTTCGGAAACCATCGAACCGCACGAGGGATCATTGGTGCTGACTGCGCAAGTGGGTTCGGTGGATATGAAGCGAATGATGGAAGATAATGGGTCTTCTGTAGATATTTTGTACGCCCACGCTTATCAAAGGATGCACCTAGACGGGCGGAAGATGGAGATAGGGCAGGAAGCTCCTTTGTACGGTTTTAGTAATGATCCGGTCAAGGTGGCTGGAACCATTGAACTACCGGTTATCTTCGGAACAGCCCCTCAACAGGTAGAAATTATTTGCAAATTTTATGTTGTGCATATAGATTCTGCCTATAATGCTATTTTGGGGAGACCTACTTTAATTGCTTTACAAGCTGTGACCTCGATCCCTCATTTCAAAATCAAATTTCCTACACCTCATGGGGTTGGTGAGATAAAAGGTGACTTGGATCTAGCCAGAAGATGTTATAGAAATGATGTGATCACTTCGGGAGTGGGGGTATCAAAGCAAAAGCAAACCATGACGATAGAGATCGAACCCTTCACTAAGAGTAAGCTCGATCCGTTATGCTCAATCTGAAAGATGTAGTACGCCTAAAGATGGACAACCGTGATTTGGAAAGCAGTCTATACACTTTGAGGACATGTCTGAAGGTGATCCTCATGACCCAAGAAGACCAACAGCCATTTTCCTGATTGACCGAAGAAGGGTATTCCGCCTTTTTGGTCTTCGAGATTATGGTCGAAGCAGACTCAGAAGCCACACTCCTGAGAATCCACTGAGGGCACACCGCCCTGTGGATACTTGTCTTCGGAGATGCCCGTCTAAAGTTGCAACTTCAAATGGAAAGCAGCTGAAGAGTCCAATAAAGCCGTTGCAGTACTTCAGCAGAAGTAGAGCTCGTGGACATTGCATGCAGATGGATGTTCTATTTCGGACATCAGTACATCAGGTTATCAAGGGGGCAATGTTGGGCTACTACGGATGCTTATAACTTTGATGGCATATGGTGTCCTTCCCTCAGATCAGATGCCGGCTAAAGAAGACCAAGTATAAAGAGTGTCAATTCTGTCCTCATTAATGAGAATCTTTTTCGAAGGTCCTTTTTCGTCACCATTGCTCAAATATTTGGTTCTGTCCGAAGCAGAGTATGTTCCTCGGGAAGTTCACAAAAATATCTGTGGCGATCATTTGGCTGCAAAGTTATTGGCCTACAAAATACTTCGGTAGAGATATTCTTAAAAGAACTGAGGATCCAGCACAGAAAGACTTCAGTGGCTCATCCTCAGTCAAACGGGTCAGTCGGAGTGACCAATAGAACGTTGCTGAATGGGATCAAACGCAGATTGGATGAAGCCAAGGGAAGATGGCCAGAAGAGCTGCTCAGTGTACTATGGGCCTTTCAAACTGTCCTATGGTACTGATGCCTTAGTCTCAGTTGAAATCGGATCTCCAAGTCTTCGAGTTAGTCAATTCAAAGAGATCTACAATGAAGGACTAAAGGCCAATCTCAATTTGATTGAAGAAGTCAGAGAAACAGCCTCAATCAAATTGGCGGCCTATCGGCGAAGAGTGGCCAAACATTATAATAAGAGAGTAAAGCTTCACAGATTCGAAGTAGGAGACTTTGTCCTCAGAGAAGCCGAAGCGTCTACACCTCAGGATCTGGGAAAGCTAATGCCGAACTGGAAAGGACCGTATGAAGTCATTGAAGTGCCGAAGCCGGGGACTTATCAGCTGAAGGCATTGGACGGGTCAGCAATTAAAAACACTTGGCACACCGGCAGACTTAGGAAATACTTTCAGTAAATATAATGCCAGTACATCGGAGGTCTGTAAATATTTACGTCATCATCATTAAAAGTCCTCTTTTTCCTCAAACGAATCCAGTCTTCGTTCCTGTTCAGTTCAGTGGTGTAAGGAGGTTTGGGTGAACTTACTGACCATTCGATGGCAGCCTCAATGGCAGGTGGACCTTATGGGTTTGTCAGGCCCTTCGTGGTAGGCAAACGCCATCCTTAAGACGTTGTCAGGCCCTGCGTGGTAGGCAATTGTCGACACTTAGACCTTGTCAGGCCCTTCGTGGTAGGCAAGTGTCATCCTTAAGACGTTGTCAGGCCCTGCGTGATAGGCAATTGTAGACACTTAGACCTTGTCAGGCCCTTCGTGGTAGGCAAGTGTCATCCTTAAGACGTTGTCAGGCCCTGCGTGGTAGGCAATTGTCAACACTTAGACCTTGTCAGGCCCTTCGTGGTAGGCAAGTGTCATCCTTAAGACGTTGTCAGGCCCTGCGTGGTAGGCAATTGTCGACACTTAGACCTTGTCCTTCGTGGTAGGCAAGTGTCACCCTTAAGACGTTGTCAGGCCCTGCGTGGTAGGCAATTGTCGACACTTAGATCTTGTCAGGCCCTTCGTGGTAGGCGAACGTTCTTTAGACTTTGTCAGGCCCTTCGTGGTAAGCAAATGTCATCTCTTGATTTTGTTAGGCCTTTCGGGGTAAACAAATTCTTAATGAAGCAGATATATCTCACACTTCGGTAACTAATAAGTATCCCTTTACTTTATTACCTAAATTTTTTCTAAGTGTCGAGTTCGGAATGCCTCCCTCTTTAACTTCATCTTATCTGTCATATGACATGCTTAGTTGTTAATTAACGGTTCGAGTTGAGTCCATGAAGGAGTTCGTACATATTTCCAGTTGAATTAATATTGAAGTATTGGCAGAAAGTAAATGCACCGAAGTCATAAGGGAGGAGACCACTTTTCATTAATATTTAATTTGATTACAAAATTAGGAACTTTTTACACAAGTCCTATAAATTAAAGAAAGTAAAATTATCTTCAGACAGCAGCTTCATCTCCGGAGTCTAGCAAGGACGGATCCAGTTGGGCCACCACTAGCTTTTCCTTGCCCCGACTTCGGCAATCTTCGTACCCTTCATAGTATACTTTCAGAATTTCTGCGCCGAGCTCGTCAGATGTACGATAATCTGCCTGTATCTGCTTGACCAATTCTTCGGTCAGGGGAGGGTCCCGTTCTTGAAGTACCTTTATCTTGCCACGAAGCTTACGACGCTTGGCCTTATGGACTTTCCTATCAGACCGAGCCTTCGTCTGAACTTCGCTAAGTTGTGTTGATAAGTTTTGATTGGCTACAGCAAGCCCCTCTTTGGTAGTCTTCAAAGCTTCGGTCTCTGCAACAAAACGAACATTCATGGTAGCTAATTTTTGTTCGCTGGCTTTTGTCGTCTTCAGTTCTTCTCTGTCTGAGCTCAACACGTCATAAGTTTCCTTCATATCCTTCTTGGTTTGGGCCAATTCCCTCTGAAGACTTTCATTGGCATGGAGAACAGATTCACGTTCCTCTCTTTCTCGAGCCAATATAGCCTTTAACATGTTGTTCTCCCTCCTCAGAGTCTCCTCATCGGACTCGGCATTTATATGTTTGGGACGTAAACGCCCGAAGAATGCGTTTGCCTACACATATTCGACAGTATCCGGTCAATTTCAAATATTTAGGCAAGTAAAGAAATGTTCAACTGATAAAACCCTCACTTACCTTTGCCAGATAACTCATGCCTTCATCAAGGAAATTCCCGTTTGTATGATTATCAAATTGGTGATCATCATTTTCCCGAACGAAGGCATCAAAGAGCTGGAAGGGAAAGTTAACGTTGTACCGAGGCCACAAAGTCGGCGCCCCAGTGGCCTCATCATGGAATTTCTGTGATGAAGGCCTTGGGGGGAAGGCATCGGTTGGTCATGAATGGGAGAAGGATCCATATAGATATTTTCGGGGGAAGAAGATTGAGCTGGAGTAGGATCTCGAACTGGTAGAATTACAGGCGTTGAACTGGGGTGGCTGTCGGATGGTTGTTTTCTCTTTCGAGATGGTACTGTAACAGGCTCAGTTCTTTCTTCTTCATTTACAGTTAAAATCTCCACATGGTTTTTTGGAGGGTGAACAGTTGAAGAAGTTACTCTAAGCTCATCGGGAGTTAAAGGAATGACTTTGGCTCTCAACTTTTTATTCGAAGAAGTCGCCTATGATCATTTGCAGGTAGATCTAATAAACTTGTTCGAACTAATACTGGATTGGCGTCTGGTGGTGCTGGATCAACAGTTGGCGATATCAGGTCGGCAGTTGACGGTGTTGGATCGATAGTTGGGGGTATCGGATCAACAGTTGGTTCAGATTCAGAAAGGGCTTCGGAGTCTGACGGGATGGAAATTAGTCGAGGCCTTCAGATGGCTCTTTTCTTTCGTCGAAGCTGGAGGACTCTTTCCGAAAGAAGGGGTTCGTCATCTACGGGTGCATGGGTGGGAGGCTCATCAGTTGGTGCTTCAGTAGGTGGTTTGAATTTGGAGGAGGCTTCCGGTTGTGAAGGTTCAACATCGACAGTTGCAGATTTTCCGGCTGCATTGTCTTCGGATGGGACTTCATGTTGTGAAGAATCGACGGTGGCTTCTACTGATTTTCCAGCTAGCAAATCTTCTAAGTCTTTCATCTCCGAAGGCGACGGTTTGATCAAAGTTACTACAGAAGATTAACAATTCTACATCAGAATCCATATCACAAAATTTTCAAATATTCATAAAATGAATTTGTGCTTACATTTGTGATTATACAACCACGCTTGATTGGAAAGAAATCTATAGTTCCATTCCTCCCTCGGAAAATTATCCAAAAGCTCTATCATCTCGGCGTCACGTTCTTCAAAGACGTCTCCGAAATCCGTAGAAATCTTATCATCAGTGGCCCAGTCCGGTAAAGAGATGATTTCGAGTCCTTTGACGAAAAACCATCTTTCATGTCATCCTTTGTTGCTTGAAGGAGTATTCACTAACGAGCGTCTCTCGAACCTCTCTCCTGTTTTTGAAGAATGCTTGCTTATAGTCTTAAATCCTTTCTCTCTGGACTGGCCGACCTTGTATACAGTAAAGAAGAAGTCGAGCGCAGGTTCGACACCAAGTTCGTGGCACAAAGCTATGAATGCTAAAATATGAATATAAGAGTTTGACATTAATTGGGCGAGCCCAACACCCAGAAACCCTAACAAAGTTACTACGAAAGCGTGAAGGGGGAATCGGATCCCTTTCTCCAGGCTGGTCGTCGTAACAGCCATCCATCCTTCGGGGCGTTGGTACATCTGTTCTCCAGACTTGGGAGCTCTCACCAAATGGGTATCCGAAATATGGCAACGAGTTCGAAGCTTCTCCAAATCAACCTCTGTAACTTTCGAGAGAGTGTTGGCATGGAGATACTGTTCTTTATTCCTATAGAATACGGAAGGGCTGGGAGAAGATTTCATTATTGGTTTCTTCTTAGTAGTTGCAGCGGTCTTATCAGAACTTGAAGCATTTTTGGTAAAGTTTAGGTTTCGAGGAGCGAAGCAGATTGGTGTCACTAGCAGGGGACGACCTTGCTCAGAATCTTGAGAAGCCATTGTTAACAATTTGCAGAGAATACAGAGAGGGCTCGAGAGATAGAAAGAAAGTTTGAAAGTCTGAAATTCAAATTGGCATGTATATAAAACTGTCGAAATTGGTAAAGTTTACCTTTTATATCGACGGTTACACGACAATCGAGGGCGGCACATTTAATTCACAGCAATGATGGTGAATTGGAAGAGGTATCGTCCGATTTTGGGTCTAAATATCTTAACCAAAATGGACTTATGTCTATTGGGCCTCCCATTTCCGTCTTTGATATCAATTTGGACCGATTTTGTTGGGCTTTAGTGAGTTTCACTTTGGAACTCTTGTGACTTATCATAATTCGTTATATCATGGGTCTATATTGTTTATAGTCTTCTATTAAATACCATGTTTAATAAAAGACTAGGGGGCAATGTTGGGCCATAATCCTCCTCCTATTGGGCCGAATGGATTAGGCCTACTTATTCAGTTAGTCCATCGAGTCTGCACTATTGGGTGTTGACATAACTGGACCTAGTCATCATACTATTTCTATTCAACCCTGTAAGACCGGGTCGGTTCGTTGGATTAACCCATTGGATCATTTAATATCTATTACTTTGACTTGTAATGATGAAAAAGCATGACAGTTGACTAAGGCACCTGCCATGCATTAATGTGGATGTGATTATAGCCGACCGGCGACGCAAACAGTGATCAAAGGTAGTGAGTAGGCTGCAGGTAGGGGGCAGGACCCATCAGATCATGGGGGCTGTGTCAGAGGTAGTGGGTGGCACGGTAAACCAGGCAAAGAGAGTATGACCTATCAACTAAGTCTTGACAAACAGGTACGTTCTCATTAACATTGATACTCATATTCACACACAACTGAATGATTATCTCTCTCAATACACTAGACATTACATCCTCCATTGTTAACCTTGTGAACACGTTTACTCACTCTCACGCCTGAGCTATCCTCCGGCGGTCCGGCCGTCAAGCTTGTGGTGTTTTTTGTATTTACTGTGCAGAATCAGGGCGTCTTACGTGATTGGGACGTGGCAGAAGATCTTGGCGTTAACATTAGTGTTATTTAGAATTCATATTCTTGATAATTATAATATTTAATTTATATAATGATTGGTTTTATTAACTTATATAAGTATAACTATATGAGTTTAAAAAAGATTTTACTATTACATAAATAGATGAATATATGAATAAATCAACAAATAAATCATTAATTTGTATATGTATCCAAATTACACCTAAAACATTATATTTTGTAAAAATTCTTGTTCAAATAAATACTATATATTTTTTGAGTCACCAGAAAAAAAAAAAAAGAAAAAAAAAACATCACCGGTCCAATTTTCCTGTCCAATATTCCGGTCTGTGTAGCAAGACTCTACTACTATATGAATACCTGATGATATGGAAATGAGCATAATATTGGAAGGCATTACCATCATATTGTTTTGCTCCACTTTATTCTCTTATACCTTGATAACTTTCACCGCAGTAGATACCATCAGACCAAATCAAACCAAAGAGATGGCGGCGACGCCACTATTCAGCCGGTGGAGAATTCAAACTCAGATTTTCCAGCCCTGGTAGCTCCACAAATGGATACCTGTGTATATGGTACAACCGTACAAGAATATATCAAATGGGACAGACGTATAGTTCCACCTGCGTGGCAAAGGTCAAAATGACCCAATGTCAAGGGAATTATATTGTTTACTACACATTATGGAGAAATGCTTATAACTTCCTTTTTCAATTAAGAAAATGATGATTTCAGCAAATTCAACAATAACTTTACTTTAAGAAACCAGGCCATTTGATTAACAAAAGTGCACACAATTCAAAAGAAATTTATTGATTATTTATAATGTATATCAAGCCCCCACTTTTTGAACAGACTGTTTAGTTCAATAATATATATATATATATATGTCGACTCTTGGATAATACAGGGAACTAAGTCAATAGGTTGGAAATTTAGCAACCTACATGTCTATCAAATGCATCACTATTCACTCAATCAAATCAAGTCTTTACATTACTATTATATGAACACATGATGAGAGAAAAATGAGCAAATCAATGGAAGGATTTACCATAATTTTGTTTTGCTCCACTTTATTCTCAACCTTGATAACTTCCACTGCAGTAGACATCATCAGACAAAATCAAACCATTAGAGATGGCGACAGCCGCGACACAATTGTATCAGCAGGTGGAGAATTTGAACTTGGATTTTTCAGCCCCGGTAGCTCCACGAATCGATACCTGGGAATATGGTACAAGAAAATATCAACTACAACAGTTGTATGGGTAGCTAATCGAGAGACTCCACTTACTAATACGTCAGGCATAGTAATGGTCAATAGCAAGGGAATTAGAGTGCTTACTAATGATAGTGAAAGGATAATTTGGTCATCAAATTTGTCGAGGTCTGTGATGAATCCTATGGCACAACTATTAGATACAGGGAATCTTGTTTTCCTGGATGAGAAAGACAGTGACCCGGTCAATTTTCTTTGGCAGAGTTTTGATTATCCTGGAGATTCTTTGCTACCAGGAATGAAGTATGGATTGGACTTGGTTACTGGCCTAAACAGGTACTTCACATCATGGAAAAGTGCTGATGATCCATCTCCAGGTAGTTTTACGAACCGGGTTGATCCCAGTGGCATTCCACAGTTATTTTGGTGGAAAGGGTCAACGCTACGGTCTAGGTCTGGACCATGGGTTGGTTGTCAAGTTAGTGGAAATCCTAATAGTATACCAAATGGAATCTATAAAGAGGAGTTTGTTTTCAATGAGAAGGAAATATATTATAAATTTGATCTTCTCAATAAAAGTTCTTCTCCTACTACAAGGTTTATAGTGAATCCGAATGGAGATGCACAAACTCTGTTATGGAATGATCGAAATCAATATTGGATAGTTTATGTTACTATACATGTTAGTGATTGTGACCGTTATGGATTGTGTGGTGCATATGGTAGCTGTAACATTAACAATTCCCCTAGATGTGAATGCTTCAGAGGATTTGTTCCAAAGTTCCCAGAAAATTGGGAAGCAGCAGATTGGTCTGACGGGTGTGTCCGCAAAACCCTACTGGACTGTGGAAATGGAGATGGTTTTACTAAGTATTCGGTTGTGAAATTGCCAGACACACGATATTCATGGTATAACATGAGCATGAACCTTGAGGAATGTGAGAGGGTGTGCTTGAAGAACTGCTCTTGTACAGCTTATGCAAATGCAGATATCAGAGGAGGTGGAAGTGGGTGTTACCTATGGTTTAATGAGCTGATAGATACCAGTGGCTACACAGCAGATGGGCAAGATCTTTATGTAAGAATGTCTGCCTCTGAATTAGGTAAGACTACTTTATCCACACATTAAAGGTTTTACTCAACATATCTGCCTCAGTTTTTTTTTGCTTTTCTAGGATTCTGTATTTATATTTTGAAATTATTAGGCTACGCGGAGGAAAGCAAGAGATTCAGACTAAAGAGGCGAATGCAGATCATAGTCATTCCTGTAGTACCAACAGTATTACTTGCCTTTTTCTTGTTTGTATTCAAGAAGAGAATTCTGAAGAGAGGAGGTAAATATGACTGAATTTTACATTGAAACAAAAACTGTATTTATTAACCAAAGACAACTATTACGACCACAAATAGAAGAAAAGTCCAAATAGAATTGTAAAGAAAACTAATACCGACTCTTTGAAGAATTGGTTCAGAATTTTGGAAGTATATAATATTTCTATTCCTTGTCTAGGCATTTGAAACACTTGTTCACTTGTGCTTTGATTTCACTTCTCATTTCACAGGATGGTTGAAATTTAGTTCAGAAAGAATTTTTCCGTACAAAAATGAGGGCGAAGATTTTCAGTTACCATTATTTGACTTCAAAAAAATTGCAAGTGCTACAAATAACTTCTCCCACAACAATAAGCTTGGAGAGGGCGGCTTTGGACCTGTTTACAAGGTGATTATATTGATACATATCATTTGCATAATTATGCAAAAATAGTTCGCTAAACACCGTATATGCACTATAAGGCATCAAAAGAGTATTCGTTTGTATTTTACTCACAAAAAAAATTTCAACTTAAAGCACAACACTACATTATAGTTAACGTTTACTTACCGACTCAAAACTAGTAGAAATGTCTCTACCTCGACATAACTATTATTAATAAAACGAAAAATATATGTTTAAACGATTAAAATTATACTTTCATGTGTGAAGTGCATGTAACAAATGAAATATTGATACACATCATGTTTGGCTCCAATGGAGTTGTTACTGTAATATGGAAGTTATCAGGTGTATGAAATGTGCATCTTCTATAATGTAGCCGACTTAGTCAAATGATTTGAGTCAAATTTAAACATAGGATAGCATTATAATGGTGATGAAATAGAGAAAGGAATAATGCTCACTTCTGGAAGCATCAAATGGAATTACCACAATGATTTATTTTCAGGGCATGTTGGATGATGGACAAGAAATAGCAGTGAAAAGACTATCAGATAATTCGAGTCAAGGAGTAGATGAATTCAAGAACGAAGTTTCATTTATTGCCAAACTACAACACCGAAATCTTGTGGTGCTTCTCGGGTGCTGCACTGATAAAGGGGAAAGAATATTGATCTATGAATACATGCCCAATAAAAGTTTAGATTATTTTATTTTCGGTATGGCCCTCCTCCAAATACTGATATGTTTTCTTAACTTTCTTATAATCTAAAATATTAAATTAGTGTAATCGTCTTATTTCCCTTAGAAACTATAACGTACATCACCCAAATATAGAGAAGTATGTATTTATGGATTAATTTGATGACAAATGAATAGATGAAAAATTAAGCAAGTCACTGGACTAGTCAAGGCGCTACAACATTATAAATGGCATTGCTAAGGGACTTCTCTATCTTCACCATGACTCTAAATTAAGAATCATTCATAGAGATCTCAAAGCTAGTAATATTTTACTTGATCACGAGATGAATCCAAAAATTTCAGACTTTGGCTTGGCACGAAGTTTTGAAGGAAGTCAAACTGAAGCAAATACATCAAGAGTTGTGGGGACATAGTAAGAATTTCTACAACACTGCAAATATTTTTGTCTCTTTTGCTTAGAAACTGACATCATTTTGTTTTACCTCCCGCAGTGGTTACATGCCTCCTGAGTATGCTATTGATGGACTATTCTCAGTTAAATCTGATGTTTATAGTTTTGGTGTTTTACTGATCGAGATAGTGAGTGGGAAGAAAAATAGATTATTCAATCATCCTGATCACAGCTATAACCTTCTTGGACATGTAAGTGCATATGAATATATTCTAACGCTCTTATCCTACACACTTAACTACTTTGGATAAATTATAAAATCAATCTTTTTAGGCATGGAAAAGTTATAAAGAAGATGAGCTTTTAGGACTAATCGATGGGGTGCTCTTGGAGTCAAGTAACCATAATGAAGTATTTCGAGTTATCCAAATTGGATTAATATGCGTTCAACAATATCCAGAAGACAGACCGAGTATGTCATACGTGGTTCTTATGTTGAGTAGTAATATTGCATTGCCTCATCCTAAACAACCAGGTTTTTTCACCGAGAGAAAACTGCATGAAGCATATTATTCATTGAGCAAACCAATATTGTCTTCATCCAACCAATTAACTATTACGGTTCTTTCACCTCGATTGTAATGCTTAGTGCCTTTGGTACCTCAATTTTATTATAAATAGTTGTACATGATGTAATCAATCAAGAGTTATATTTTTCTATAAGATGGAAGCAATCATACTGCCAAGCAAGAGCTTTGAAGCTGAATTTTTTTATTATTTTGTTAGCATCAAAAACAAAAAAGATATACATACTACATGTGCATACTTGCAAGCCAGGAATACACTGAAACGTAGATAATGGTCTCAACTGCCAAACTGTATAAAAATTGATTCTGAAGGATCAAAAGACTTTCATAAGTCACTGCTATAGTAGTATGATAACAATCTGCCTATATTCATAGTCTTTGATAATTATATTTTTTGAGCTCGATAGAATTTTTGACCATGATTTTTTGCACATTCGAGAAGTTGACCCCAATTAAAAAAAAACGTTTTACAAACTGAACATTTAAGTACATGGATTTCTAGAACAATATCTTTACTTTTGATGAGAAATAGCCATGTGCATTAGGCAGGCAATCATAAGGGTATTTGGGTAATTTTGGAATTTTCATTCTTCATATCTTTGTTCTCATTTTTTATAACCATTGCCACCACCGCCACCAGAGAAGGAAACGATGGCAATAACGGCCATTAGGCAGTCTTGTTTTGCAATTCTATGGTGCATCTGCAGTTTTTACCCCTTCCAGTTATACAAACTTGTTTACATTCATGATGAATAGAGAAATTAGATTTACACAGCTTTGGTTATTCAGTCATCTACAGGGCATTCAACATTAAGTTTCTCTCTCTCAATCATCCATGAGTTTGTTAGATATTAGAGGTAGAGAGTTTCGTTGAAAGATTAATTTGGTCTGCCAAAGTTAATGGGTTGATTTTAGCAGATTAACTAATGAATCGGACCTATTACCGACCAAGTATGCTCATTGAACTCTTGTTGTACTATACTACTCATATAATAAGCAATCCATTGAAGAAACAGAATCAAACATCATATATCATTGAATAAACATTAATTAGTGAATTCCAAGTAATGGTATTTCTCTCAAGCATTTCATCAAACATACATTATGCATAATCCATTCCACTAAAATTTGCATAAGTTAATGAATTTATTACCTGGGAAGGCGTCAATTTGAATACCCAATTTGGCTAAGAACCTATGGACTAACACATCATTAGATCTTCAGAAATCTTTTCCGTGTATGAGGTATAATTTCCTAGCACGCCATTTTCAAATATGGACTCAGTCCAAGTCCAGCATTTGGAAATTGAACAACCTTGTAAACCTGAAAAACAAGCGACTGCCACCGTGCACTCTGTTAGGAATCCTGTTATGAGAGGAATCATATTTTTTTGTAAGAATATTAATTTTGGAAGTGGTCATACTATTTGTAGTAGGTTTATTTATTGTGTGAGATTGTCCTGATTAGATTAGGAAATTAGAAATTGTGGGTACTCTGATTAGACAGAGGTAGGACACAACCAAGATGTTGTAACATCTAGAGTGAAGAGGGAGTGTAATTGGGTCTTGGGTTGTTGTTTGATTGATGGATTTTTGAGCTTTTTTCTGTGTAAAAAGTTGTACCGTGAAAATTAATGGCAAAATTATGAATTTAGCCATTATAGTTGGCAAGTTTTACTTAATGCACAACTGAACTTTTAATTTTTTGAATTAACTCATTAAACAAATTAAAATTTTACTATTGGATCAGTTGGTTAACTAAAGCTCAGTTCTGTTAAATTGAACGTTAGTTTTTTCCTACGTTGCTTTTTAAAAGAAAAGAAAAATGACTCAGATGGCCCAATCCAAGGTGGATTACGCGGCAAAAGAAAGTACTGTTATACAAACCAAACCAAACGAAGCCTGAGTCGAAGTTCAGAGAGAGAGAGAGCAGTGAGTGAGACGATTGCTACAAACTAGGGTTCCAACATAGTCTAAGTTCACAGAGAAAGAGAGCGAGCGGCGAAGAAGAAGGCGTGATTTGATCTGCTAGGGTTTTTTTATGCAAATCTCTGGCGAAGTCGAATGTATGTATGGGTTTGTGTTTAAATTTTTTTCCCTTTGTCGAGATTCTTCTGCAAATATCTAAGTTAGAGTTTTTTTCCACTGATTATTGTTCGATTTGTGTTTAAATGTAACGCCCTTAGAATATCTCCTACAAATATCTAAACAAGGTGTTTTTTCCACTGATTGGTTTTTGATTTGGGTTTATATGTCGATTTGGGTTTAAATGTTGTTCCATTATGTGTTTTTCTGGACTTTTCATGGCACATGCTTAGAATAACTGATGTAAATATTCAAATTAGTTTTTTTTTCTTCCACCATTATTCTTTGATTTGGGTTTATATGTCGATTTGGGTTTAAGTTATGACTCATATTTGGTACATGATTGTTCGATGATTTGGGTTTAAATGTAATAGCCTTATTTGTTCTAGTATGTATAATTTGGGTTTATATGTTGATTTCTTCCACTGATTGTTCAATTTTACAATGTTTATTATCTAATGTTGTGTCATATACCTATTACTAGGGGTGCTCATCGGTAAAAAAATCGAACCGATACCGAAAATACTGAATCGGTACCGATCCGAAATTACCAAAAAAATAAGAAGCGAAACCGGTACCGAATTACCGATTTCGGTACCGATTCGGTACAAAATTGGTACCAGTTTTTTTGGTTCGCTTTTCAGTTATACCGCATGGTAATATATATAATTATTAATAATAATTAAATAATTTTTTTTATATATTAATACTTTTTTAAAAAAACTAAGAAATCATTAACTATTAATAATAATTAATATATAAAATAAAACTACAAAACATTATTAATATATATAAAAAAATTAATAAAACTACTATTATATAGAAATTATTAATATATAAAAAAATTTATTTAATATATAAAATTAAAAAAACATTAACTATTAATTATTAAATTTTGGTATTTTCGGTATTTCGGTTTTTACCGAATTCAAAAAAGTCATTACCGCTACCGGTACCGAAAAGTGTTAAAATACCGAAAAACTGGTACCAAAAAAATCGATACCGAAAAAACCAGTAAAAACCCAAAAAAACCAAAAATTTTGAGCACCCCTACCTATTGCAGCATGAGTTTGTTTTCTGTGGAGTTTAATCATGGTTGTAGGTTCATTGAAAACCAATATACCACTATAGAGGAGGTTTTGTAGAATTGCTTCATGACGTTGATGGTGACTGACTGAATGTTGACAAAATATACAACTTACCTAAGAAGTATGGTTACAAAAAGAATACTGCAGTGTATTTCAAAGTTGGTCGTATTGATATTCGTTATGGTTTAGAGTTGATACATGATGACCATAATATTTGGTTACTAGTTGAGGAGGGTGAACAATCTAGTCTACTTGATCTATAGTGTGACCACTCTACTGATGAAGTCTTACCATTTGAGATAGAAGTTGGTCAGGTAGGTGAGAGGGAAGTTGAGCAGCTACTGCAGAAGGAAGTTGATGTTGTTGATGTGCAAATTGATGCACCAAATGGAGATGATGATGAATCTATAGATGAAGAAACAGAGTGAAGACAATGATGATGATGGGAATGAGGAGTTGATCAATGTTAGGTTGCATAAGGAAGAGATTATAAAATCAAAGATTAAAGAGTTGGAAGTTGTTTGTGAAGTTCAATTGGATGATGAAGTTCAATTGGATGATGAAGTTGAATTGGAGTGTAGTGAAGTACCTGAAGGCCAAGTGCTTGAACCTATAGGGACTCAAGCTTCTAGCTCAGTACATGCTAATAAGGCATCAGATAATCATGAGACAACTGAGAAAAAAGGTAGGATAAAGAGAAGGGCAGGCCTGAACAAGGTAAACAAGAAGCAAAAAATTGTTGATGAAGATTATGTTGAGCCTACTTTTTCATCTGATGATGAGGTCATCACCAAATTTGGTACAAGGGGCATGAAACCATGGGAGGAAATATATGAAGATTCTAACTTTGAAGTTCCTGCAACTCCTCCTTCAAATAGTGATAGTGAGTGGGAAGGTGAAGAGCCAATGATTAAACTGAAGAGAGTTGTTCCTGTGTATAATCCAAACACTACAATTAAAGACATTGAATTTGAGTTATACATGACTTTCACTGGGTTGACCAACTAAGGGAAGCAATAAAAAATTATGCAGTTGGGAAGGGGAAATGAATTTGGTTTAAAGTTAATGAAGCTACCAGAGTTCAAGCTAAGTGTGCATCAGGATGTCCATGGAAGCTTTGGGCAAGCTATGTTCCTAAGGGAAAATGGTTTCAAATTAAGGCTTACCCTACTAAGTTCCATAATTGTATTAGGGCCAACAAGATAAAGATTATTATATGTAGGTGGTTGGTAGATAAGTTTGGAGGGACAATTAGAACAAAGTCAAGGATCAAGTTGAGGGAATTACAAGAGGCAATAAAGCAAATGTATGGATTGAAATATTCTATTACACAGTGTTTACAACTTAAAAAATTGGTCATATCTGAGATAGAAAAAACACTGGCAGAGCATTATAAAGGTGTTTGGGACTATAGACAAGAGATCCTTAATACCCATCCAGGTAGCACTGAAAAAATTAGGACTGATCAGGGCACTCCAAAAAAAGGTTTCAAGGGGTGTATATTTGTTTTGATGTTGTGAAGAAGACATGGTTGGAGAGCTGCAGGCCTATTATTGGGCTTGATGGTTGTTTTCTAAAGACATATTGTAGAGGGGACCTGTTAACTGCAATAGGTGGAGATGCTAACAACCAGGTGTTCCCAATAGCTTGGGTTGTGGTGGAAAGTGAAAATAAAGACAGCTGGAGCTGGTTTTTAAATTTATTATGCAATGATGTTGGATTAGAACAAGGCAGAGGATGGACATTAATTACTGATCAACAAAAGGTGCACTTTGATTTTATTTTTATTACATCTTAACAATAATTTGTATTACACATTTATGTCATTATACTAACAATCCTGCTTATTTGCATAGGGTTTGGTACCTAGTATTCAAAAATTACTACCCCAAGCAGAGCATAAATATTGTGCAAGACACATATATTCAAATTGGAGAAAAATGTTCCCTGGGGCAGCTTTGAAGGTGATGTTCTAGAAGGCATCGAAGGCCAACAATCCTATTAATTTTCAAAAGGCAATGAAGGACATCAGGAAGGAGTCAAAGGATGAACACACTGCCTTGATAGGTATCCGTCCTAAACTTTGGAGTAATGTTTACTTTGATACCACCACCAAATGTGATGTAGTGACAAACAATATGTCAGAGTGTTTTAACAGTTGGATCCTAGAGGCTAGGTATAAACCTATCTTAACAATGTTTAAAGACGTAAAAACTCAGGTAATGGAGAGAATCCATATCAAGAGAGATCAAATGCTAAAAAGAGATGGAAAATTATGTCCTATGATACTAACTAAAGTGAATAGGTCTATTGAATTAATTGACAAGGTACTGTAATCACCATTGGGATGGGGGGCATATGTATGAGGTGAGTGACAGGTGAAAGTAGTATGCACACAAGCCAATCATGTTTGATGATAAAGCATATACTTTGTAACAATCTTATTCATTTATTAATAAAAAGTATTAATTTATTAAAGGCTTTTAATTATCTACATGATGTTGTTATATAATATGTGATAAACTCATAGTTTTAAGCAATGCTTTTAGAATAATGATGATGATTATTCTAATGAGATCTAAATTCTTAGAAAGCTTAAAACTAAAATAGTTCCCAATCGTTGGATTACTAAATTTGGGATTAGTGAATCCGGATAGATTGGTACATACGTTGCTTGCTCATTGGATGAGGATGATTGATCTCATGATCATTTGTGGGGAGACACTAAAGCAAGTATGTAGGTGCTTATTGGAGAATAAGTTCACTGAACGTGACTCGCTAAGGAATACCTAATGGAGTTTTACTTGCTTGTCAATAAGAATTCCTGTAGTGATAGTAGTACAAATGATCCTTGGACTTGAGATCATCATAGTATCTTGTGTATGATGAGTTATACTTTGACTTATTCCTTAAGACCCTTAGGGTATATCAAAGGGTATGCTTGTGTATAATAAGTTATACATGAAGATAATGTATGATCAATAAAGAATCTACCATTTCTAGTAAAAGAAGAAAAATGTCCTATGTGATTCGATAAATGACAACTCAGTAGTCCTTGGCCAAGGCAGAATGAAATTAGAAAGGAGTTTCAAATTTGCATTATTTGGAGTTGTGCATTTAAGAGTCGAAATACATATAATTAAATAAAATAAGACTTGATAGTAATTACATGTCTTATATTTAATTGAGACATTGTATGGTGGAAGGATTGAATTGTACGGTAACTATTTACTCAAAGGTTCTTTTATGATTAATGTTGAAATCTATATTATCTGGAAAGTCGTTGATTGCTAGGGAGACTTATCCCTATTGTAGAATAAATATTATTTATTTAAATAAATTAATAGTTTAATTTATTTATTTAAATAAGATTAGAATTGTTCTAATTGATTTATTCACAACCGGTTTAATATGGAGAACCTAAAGGGTCACACCATAAAAGGAAAAATAATTATTTAAGAAGTTAATGGCATAATCGTAATAATATGTTAAGTATATTTAATTTAATATATGGTGATAGGATAAATTAAATAGCTTAATATTTATTATTTAATATTTTAGAAATATTAAATATAAATTAATAAGAGTAGTCTTATTAATATTATTACAATTATTATTATTATTTTAATTTCTAAAAGAGTTTAGGAATTAATTTAATATAAGTACTCTCATTTATTCCTAATAGAATTAGGAGGGAAAATTAGTTAAAGGAGTTTAATTAATTATCCCTAATAAGATTAGGGAGCACATTTAATTAAAAGAGTTTAATTAAATAAATAATACCTTTTTTTAATTAAATAGGGTTACCTGATATCTTTATAAGAGGAGTCTTATATCAGATATCAAAATATACGTAATTCCAATAGTTGGGAGAATCAAACACCCATCTTCTTAGATATTTCTTCTTCCTTGGTGGATCACCTCTAGAGGCCAAACATTTGGGTGGCTAACGTTGATCAAAGGAAGGAACCAAACCCGGTGGATTCAAGTTGAACGCGAAAAGGATTGGAGGTGAACTTGTACCTGAGGAAGCTCGAATCTTCAAGGGTATGATTCTTGTTCTTCATATCTTTTCGTTTAATTAATAATTGTTCATAAAGGGTGATCCGGGTATATGGTTTGTAAAATTTTTAAAACTCTGATTTTTACACGTTTTCGCTTATTTATGCAATTTGATTGCGTTCATGAATATTACAAACCTAACAGTGGCATCAGAGCCAAACCTTTATGCAAATTATTAATTATTTTAAATTTGATATATATATTGATATGTGTTTAGAACAATTTATTTGGGCATAATTTATTGTATAAAATTTAATAATAATAATAATAAAAATATCGCAAAACTGGTATTGTGATTGGCAAATCTGCATATTCTTTTTTGTTTTCCGTGTAGGACTAAAGAATATGTGAAGACTTTCTTTCCGTGTTTTCCGTGAATTACTTACAAGGAATAAAGTGAAGTCTTGCTTTTATTCTGACATGGTGGCAGGAAGTTTATATATATAATATATTATATTAACGTAATATATATTTATATATAATAATTTTATAATTAAAATAAAATTTTAATTTTAATTTTAAAATAAAAAGTTTACTTTAATTTTAAAATAAAAAGTTTATGCTAACTAATTAGAATTGAAATTGGATTCCATGATAACTAATTGGAGTTGAAATTAGATTCTATATTTCCTTAAATAAAGGAGTTTATTTAAATATGAAATAAGATTTCATATTATTCAAAATAAAGGAGTTTATTTGTGTATAGGAAAGAGAATCCATATTTCCTTAAATAAAGGAGTTTATTTAGATATGAAATAAGATTTCATATTATTCAAAATAAAAGAGTTTATTTGTGAATAAGAAATAGAATCCGTGTTTCCTTTAATAATTTTTTTTATATGAAATTGGATTCCATATTTAATTAAAATAAAGGAGTTTATTTTGATTAAAGATTTTGATTAAAATAAAATAGTTTATTTTATTCAAAATTGGATAAATTAAAACAAAATAGTTTTATTTTAATTTAAATTTGGATTAAAATAAAGGAGTTTATTTTGATTCAAAATTAGATTTTATACTAACTAAATTTGCCCATTAAATGATATCAATATATATATTGAATGTTTATTATTCATGAGATGAATATTATTTATTGATGCATATGGTGATGTGTATGATAATAAATGGGATTGATTATGGACTATTGACCAATGCGATTGGATTTTATTTTAGTTGGATGTATGAATGTATGAGTTTTATTAAATGGGGTCTGCGTACCTCGTCTTCTCTAATTTTTCTTAATGTAAATTCTATCTCCCTCCTATGTACTTCCCCTTGACTGCTGATCAAGGTTTCTATTTATTTTAAATAGTTTTGTAATAGGAATAGTTAGAATTATTTTGAAAAATTGGAGATCAAGGAGTAAGGAGCACTTGAAGACCCGTTTGTAATGGAGCCCGGATTTAAATGTAATAGTTATATTTAAATATTAATTCTTACACCCCTAGGGTTTGACCTCTTGGTTCATTTGGTGGCTCTAGTGAACCAAACTAGAATAAAGTCCATAATTAGAATATAGTATTCTATATGTGCATGCTTATACTATATATATTATGTATTATGTATTATGCAAACATGTTTCGCATGTTCATTAATATGACGCATATTATATATATATATATATATATATATGTGTGTGTGTGTGTGTGTGCGTGTATGCGCGCTAAAAAAGAAGATGAGACAAAGTAATAACAAACCCCTCAAATATTTTATATTAAGTCCTAAGCGTTCAAAGATATTTGGAATATCGAACGTCGCCTTCTAGCATGATAAAAAAATAATAGAGTATCAATTAATTATTATAAGTTTATTGTGTCTCCACAAGACTTATCTTAATTCTTTGAGATGTTAATTTTATCACATTTGATGCTTATAAAGAAAATTGAACAATATTGTTTTGTTGTGTCACCACAAGGACAATGTTTTTCTTTTTTGAATATATGGAGTGCTAGGTTAAACTTAACTTGGATAATTTTGATTCGGATGTGCCACCACTTGATCAAAATAATCTAAGAGGCAAAATACAAGGAGTTGCATAGTTGATGTAATTGACAAGAGTTGTCTACCTATTTATTTATATATAGTTTGTTGTGTCACCACAAGGCTATATACATTTGAAATGGGATCCTTATTCTCACTAGCAAATCTTTAATTAGATTTTGCCGAACTATATAATTGAGGGTAATATAGATTAAAGAAAATAGTGGGAGATACCAATTTAAAACAAGACCTAATTTATTTTGGTAATTAATAAAAGAATGTATGTTAAAATGTTGTTAATTACAAATTCATTTACATAATTTTACAATGTTTAAATTACTATCACTGCGTAGCATATTATATGCTAAATTAATCGGACCGAATTACTAGGATTGGTTAAGAAATTTGAGAATAGTTCTCATGGCTGAAAAGCTATCTTATGTCCTTAATACGCCTATCCCTACAATGGTTGCAGACAATGCCTCTGAGGAAGAGATTGCTGCTTTTAGAAAGTGGCAAGATGATGCACGGTTGGCTCAATGCATCATGCTCGTATCCATGAGTAACAAGCTTTAGCGTCAGCGTCAGCCTGAAACTATGGATACTCCTACTATACCTCTGCACGTCAAGTAGTTGATGGTGAGGAAAGTAGGACTGATAGATATCAGATATCTAAGGAGCTCTTCCGATCTAGAATGGCCAATGGCACTATAGTACAGACAAAAGTCTTTAACATAATCAATTTGATTGATGAATTAGGACAACTGGTTTTGTCATGGATGGAGAGTTGAGCTAAGATTTGATCTTGCACTCACTCCCGGACTCCTTTCATAATTGTTGTGAATTTTTCATATGAACAAGCTAGATATCAGCTTTGCTGATTTGCTTAACATGTTGAAAAATGTTGAGAGTCACTTTCCAACCAAGAAAGACCATGTCTTACTGGTAGGGGCCAAAGGATCTTCTGAAAAGAAAAACGATTCAAAGAAGGTAAACAGAAAGGTGTAAACAAAGGTTAATAAGAACAAAACTGATACGGATAGCAAAAGAGTTTGCTTCCACTGCAATAAACCTGGACACTGGAAAGAAACTGCGAGAAACATCTTGCAGAGGCTAACCAAAGAAACTTAGTGAAGTTTCAGTTACAATACAATTTTTGTTCATGATTGAAATAAATTTTTCTTTAAGTCAAGGTTCTACTTGGGTATTGGATACCGACTTTGGTTATAATAAATATAGATTTATGAAGGGACCAAGCAGAAGTAGAAAGCTAAACAAATATAAGTAATCCTATGTGCGGGAAATGTAGCAAAGGTTGCCATATTAGCCATAGAAACTTATAGTTTAGCAATGCCTACGGGCAAATCTATTAAGTCAATAAGTTGTTATTGTATTCCAATTCTTGTTAAAAATATTATTTCCATTTTATTGTTGGACAATGAAATCTTTGGTATTATAAGTAAGAACAATTGTTGTTCTATTTATAATAATAATGTTTTGTATAGAACTGGAATATTACTTAATAAATTTTGTATACTTGATTTACATGAAAATAATTTTGCATATTGAACAAATTAGTATAAGAAAAGGAGATGATCATTCAAAGAGTTGAATGTGTGTATTTGCTGAAATACAAGTACGAATTATTTGAAAGGTTCAAAGAATTCAGAAGTGAAACAAATTGACAATGTATTAAGATTCTTTGATTAGATCAAGGAATAAATACTTGTGCAATAAGTTTCTAGATCATCTTAAATGGTTTTCTCATAATGGACGCCTCCTGATACGCAATAATTGATTGATGTATTTGAATGGAAAAATTGTACCTTGTTGGACATGGTGCGGTCCATAATGATTTTACCGACATTTCAGTATCCCTTTAGGGTCATGTCCTAGAAATGGCTGCATATCTACAAAAAGGTAACCTCAAAATCCAACCCCAAGACTCCATAAAAGTTATGGATAGGGAGGATTCCTAATCTTAAGTATGTTAAGATAAGGGGTTGTCCAACTTATGTGAAAAGGTTTCAAAGGATAAGCTTGGGACAAGATTTGACAAGTGTAGATTTATGGGACATCCTAAAGTAAGTTTAGGGTATATGTTCTATAATCCTACTTAGCAAAAGGTGTTTGTTGTGAAACACACTACCTTCTAAGATAAAGGTGTTTATCATTGAAGGGGCTAGTGGGAGGATAATAGATCTTGAAGAGTTCAAGAACCACAAAACACTATAAGTCAAATAAGAGAAACCTGTAGATAGACCTATTATACCACAACCGAATCGTAAATCTGGAATAGTACCAAAGATACCTAGGAGGTATGAATTCATTATGGATGATGATGATGAGGTACACATCATAGAAGATGATGATCCAGTTACATACGATGAGGTAAGAGTTGTAGACACTCAGAGAAATGGATTGAAGTAAGCTTCTCAAATATGGAACATTCGTTTTGATGAGACAATCAAAAGAGTTTGATTTTATCAAAAACAAGAATGAACCTAGTGTGTACAAAAGGGTCAGTGGGAGCGTCGTGAAATTTCTAGTATTATATGTTGATATACTACGGATGAGGAATAACATACTAATGCTACAATCAGTAAATATAAAGTTGTCTAAACATTCCTCCATGAATGATTTGGGAAGAGTATCTTAATTGGGGATACAAATCTATATAGATAGATTTAAAAAGATGCTCGACTTAACCCAAGGAACGTATATTCATTTGATGCTAAAGTTGTTTAGCATGACAAACTCCAAGAGTTGTCTCATGTTGATGAGCTATGGAGTGTATCTCTCTTAATAGTCCCCAAAGACTCAAAAAAAGAGATCACATGAGTAACTATCATGTATGCAATGAAATATACGAGACCTGATGTTGATCAGTCATATTCTGGAGAAGTTCACTGTGAGTCAGTGAAAAGCATCTTAAAGTTCTTAACCAGCACTAAGGATGTGATAATACATGGTGAGTATGAATTAAAACTAGAAGGCTTAACAGACTCAAGTTTTTCAGACAGACCAAGACGACAGAAAATCCACTTTAAGGTAAAGTGTTACCTTGAATGGTGGTGCAGTGAATTGGAAAGGTTCCAAACAGCAAAGAGTTGTTGGTTTAGTGATAAAGACAAAGTATATAGCTATAAATGAAGTTGCAAGTTGATTGTTTGGATAAAAGTTCATTACAGAACTAGGAATAGTTTCTAAGTGTCATCTTGGATCTAAACATGTGTTGTGGTATTTTCATTTGATTATAAGAATCATTGAAAGATGAGAAATCACTATAGAGATAGTAGACTCTCAAGAACAACATTGCATATCCATTTACTGAAGCTTATCCAACAGCAGGATAATCGTCACTTAGAGAAGAAGAGTATGAGATACCATGACGATTGGCTTTAGTGCAAGTGTGAGATTGAAAGTAGTATGCACACAAGCCAATCATGTTTGATGATAAAGCATATACTTTGTAACAATCTTATTCATTTATTAATAAAAAGTATTAATTTATTAAAGGCTTTTAATTATCTACATGATGTTGTTATATAATATGTGATAAACTCATAGTTTTAAGCAATGCTTTTAGAATAATGATGATGATCATTCTAATGAGATCTAAATTCTTAGAAAGCTTAAAACTAAAATAGTTCCCAATCGTTAGATTACTAAATTTGGGATTAGTGAATCCGGATAGATTGGTACATACGTTGCTTGCTCATTGGATGAAGATGATTGATCTCATGATCATTTGTGTGGAGACACTAAAGCAAGTATGTAGGTGCTTATTGGAGAATAAGTTCACTGAACGTGACTATTTAAGGAATACCTAATGGAGTTTTACTTGCCTGTCAATAGGAATTCCTGTAGTGATAGTAGTACAAGTGATCCTTGGACTTGAGATCATCATAGTATCTTGTGTATGATGAGTTATACTTTGACTTATTCTTTAAGACCCTTAGGGTATATCAAAGGGTATGCTTGGGTATAATAAGTTATACATGGAGATAATGTATGATCAATAAATAATCTACCATTTCTAGTAAAAGAAGAGAAATGTCCTATGTGATTCGATAAATGACAACTCAGTAGTCCTTGGCCAAGGTAGAATGAAATTAGAAAGGAGTTTATAATTTGCATTATTTGGAGTTGTGCATTTAAGAGTCGAAATACATATAATTAAATAAAATAAGACTTGACAGTAATTCCATGTCTTATATTTAATTGGGACATTGTATGGTGGAAGGATTGAATTGTACGGTAACTATTTACTCAAAGGTTCTTTTATGATTAATGTTGAAATCTATATTATCTAGAAAGTCGTTGATTGCTAGGGAGGCTTATCTTTATTATAGAATAAATATTATTTATTTAAATAAATTAATAGTTTAATTTATTTATTTAAATAAGATTAGAATTGTTCTAATTGATTTATTCACAACCGGTTTAATATGGAGAACCTAAAGGGTCACACCATAAAAGGAAAAATAATTATTTAAGAAGTTAATGACATAATCTTAATAATTTGTTAAGTATATTTAATTTAATCTATGGTGATAGAATAAATTAAATAGCTTAATATTTATTATTTAATATTTTAGAAATATTAAATATAAATTAATAAGAGCAGTCTTGTTAATATTATTACAATTATTATTATTTTAATTTCTAAAAGAGTTTAGAAATTAATTTAATATAAGTACTCTCATTTATTTCTAATAGGATTGGAAGGGAAAATTAGTTAAATGAGTTTAATTAATTATCCCTAATAAGATTAGGGAGCCCATTTAATTAAAAGAGTTTAATTAAATAAATAATACTTTTTTTAATTAAATAGGGTTACCTGATATCTTTATAAGAGGAGTCTTTAATCAAATATCAAAATATATGTAATTCCAATAGTTGGGAGAGTACACTCTTTTTCTATGAGAGATAGAAAAACTAGGGTTTTGCCAAATACCCATCTTCTTGGATCTTTCTTCTTTCTTGGTGGATCACCTCTAGAGGCCAAACATTTGGGTGGCTAACGTTGATCAAAGGAAGGAACCAAACCCGGTCGATTCAAGTTGAACGCAAAAAGGATTGGAGGTGAACTTGTACCTGAGGAAGCTCGAATCTTCAAGGGTATGATTCTTGTTCTTCATATCTTTTCGTTTAATTAATAATTGTGCATAAAGGGTGATCCGGGTATATGGTTTGTAAAATTTTTAAAACTCTGATTTTTACATGTTTTCGCTTATTTATGCAATTTGATTGCGTTCATGAATATTACAAACCTAACAACAGGTATGGTAAATATGTGGTAGATATAGTGAAACAAATCTGATCTTGTGGGGTGTGTCAATTATCTGGAATACCTTGCCATCATGCTGCTACTGGGATACTTCATCAAGAGAGACCTGTTGAGGATTTTGTGGACCCTTATTACTATATTTAAACCTATCTTAAGTCATATAACCACCTGTTAAAGCCCATGAGTGGTAGCAATGGTTGGCCTACCACTGACTTACCAATCTTGTTGCTTCCATTGACTAAAAGATTGGCTGGAAGGCCAAAGAGATGTAGAAGGAAAGATCTAACTGAAGAACCAAAACAGACTGGTAAAGTTTCAAGGAAAGGGACTCCAATGATGTTCCAAATGCAAGCAATATGAACATAATAAAGCAGGTTGTAAGAACACACCTGCCCAAACAAAACATGGTCCAGAAACATAACATACTGCCAAAAGGCCAAAGCTTAGTGTGAGTTATTTAATTTTTAAATTTGTATCATTTATATGTTTCCTTCAATTATGAAATGTACATACTAACATATACTCAAATAATAGGTGAAAAGAAAACAAGGTGGTACAGTTGGGGAGAGGACTGGAACTGTGAGGCAGAGATCAATCAATGGTGGAGAACACAGTCTGCAAGTAGCACTGCTGCAGATGAGGGGCAATGAAGGCTCTTCAATTGAGATCTGTTTTAGTTTTAGTATATTTTTGGGATTTTTTTAGAATGTTTTGTCATGATTGTAACCTTTTGATTAATACTGCAGTTTTAGTATATTTTTGGGGCTGATTTAGAATACTTTTGTCATGGTTGTAACTTTGGATATTTAACTTTGGTTGTAACTTTGGATACTTTTGTCATGGTTTGGTATGTAATGGTATTGGCAGTTTATATGCAATTGTTTGGTTTGGTATGCAATGATACATAGCAGTTTAATATGCAATGGTTTGGTTTGGCAGGGCATTAACAGGGCAATTATAATTTTTTTTTAAACTGCATGTGCAGGGCAAGGAAGGGCATTAACAGGGAATTTGGAACATAGCTATTGGAACAGGGCATTTGGAGTTTACTTATTTTTTAGAACTGCATGTGCAGTTTAGATGTCATAGTACATTGTAGTTGATTTTGAATTCTAGCCATTTGGGTTGCTCATCATTAACTACCCTATAAGTTTGTCTAAACATTTGATCACCCTCTTCCTCTTTTACTTTAAAACGGAATTTGGAACAGGGCTTGCAATGAATATGGCATTCCACTGTTCCACATTTCCCTGCCTCCTCTATTGAGCATTTTCCTGTTGTTCTTCCTTATTGCTTACATTATTATCAAACAATTGATCAACAAAAAGCATCCTAAATGAGGAGGGACTTTTCACAATACACAATAGATAATAGATTGCATTAACATGGCATACATAAAATGAAAACATAACTTTGAATGCTTAAAATTCCATGAATACATAACTTAGTACAACACAAGTCACCATCCATGACAATATCACATACAATTATACTTTCTTATTTGCCTCTCCTAGTATAATAGTTTCCAACTCCAAATTTAAGGCCTCCCTTTTCAAATTATTCAACTTCTCTTTCAATTTTCTTGTTTTGTTCCTCAGCAAATCGAGTCCATCTTCATTCATTGAAACAGAACCCATTTCACTGCAACCACTATCATGAACTTCATTTTGGGAACTTATGTCCAACCATTGAAAAAATCCACAATATTTATTAACATCCTGTAAAAGAAAAAAAAATTCAACCAACTTAAATCCAATATACATTACAATAATAATATTAAGACACAATTATTATTTGAACATAAGAACTCAATGACAAGGAGCAAAAACTAACTGTTTAGAGGAATGAATCATGAACATTTGAGTTTGTCTTCATGATATAATGGTGCTTAAAAATCATTTGTGAATACCCTCACACCCTTTAACAGTCATAAATTACAACAACTGGGCATGCTTATTTTTTTCATATAAAAGAAGAATCAAATATGAATTTATGTACTTACTGAGTAAAAACGATATACATAGAATCTTCGTTCCTTTGATTTGTTCTTTGTGGAGACACAAATTGATGCAGATACACCACAGAAACATTCTACCCTCTTTTTAATAACTGACGAGGATCTACTATGTGAAGATGCCATTAACAACCTTTTAGATGTTCAAATGGTTTGAGAAGATGAAAACCCCTAATTTTTCCCTTTGATTTTATCCGAATCAATCTCCTTATTTGACATAGACTGAGTTGGAACCCTAGTTTGCAGTATTAAACGAATAAAGAAATCAGTGAGGCGAAGAGGAGTATAACTAGAAAATAATACATACCTTATAAATATAATCTTCTTCTCTTTGATTTTTGATTCTTGTGGAGACTTAAACTGATGCGGAAAAACTAGGGTTATTTTCCACCCTTTTTGCAGCAATCAATGACGATCGACTAAGACAAGATGCCATTAACATTCTTCTGGGTGTTCGAATGCTTTGAAGAGATGAAATATAGCAATAACCCAAATTTCCCCTGCTGATTTTGGGCGAATTGATCTCCAAGTTGGTTTTGAAGCACTAGATCCCTTGTTTGCAAAAACCTAATGCATTAGTTTATAATGAAAGAGAAGTTGAGTTGTTTTGCCTGGATAGTGGTTGAGTCATTTTTCTTTTCTTTTAAAAAGCCACGTAGAAAAAAGCTAACGTTCAATTTAACAGAACTGAGCTTCAGTTAACAGACTGATCCAATTGTTAAATTTTAATTTGTTTAATGAGGTAATTCAAAAAATTAAAAGTTCAGTTGTGCATTAAGTAAAACTTGCCAACTATAATGGCTAAATTCATAGTTTTATCAGAAATTAATATATTGAAGTTGGTTTAGACCACGTTAAACATTGTGTTTTTTTTTCTCAAGTGTTATTATATATTTTACGCAACTTAATTCCAAACAAGTGACATTAGAGTTAGGTTGATTGGATCCAAGGTAGAGTGAATTATTTTTCATTATATAATGGCGGTAAATTAGAGTTTCCAATCTTTGATGGGAAAACAAAATTCACACTGTGAATTATCAGGTGAAAGATGCAAATTGACAGACATTTCGCAAGAAGACGGTAAACACAATACATTCGTTGTTAGCACTTGAGATAAAGTATGATATGTTGAAAGAGACTAATTCAAAAAAAATTATGGGAAAAACTAGAGCAGAGTTATGTTTCGAAGTTGCTAACCAACAAATTATGCTTGAAGATGTAATTATACTCCTTGACGATGGATAGTGATGAATCGCCATGCTCATCTATATATTTTTAATAGGTTAATATCTCAATTGTTGAATACAGATAAAAAATGAAAGATGAGAAGTCATATCTCTTATTCTTATTTTTGTCAAAGTCCTACAAGTCGATGGTGCAAACACTGTTGGTAGGAAAATCAACTTGGTCCCAATTTTGATCGTGAGAAATTATTTTTATTTACACTCTCAATTATAAAATCACTTTGTGGGTAAAAATAGGAATCTCAAAATAAAGAAAGATAGAAAAACTCATAATAATGAGCACCGATCCAGGACCATAGCATCTCATGACCTCAATCATATAAATAACGCTAAAATATGAATAGAATGATGAATAGAATGAGTCATGTGTTGTTCTATTGTTATGTTGTTCATCTAAACACATTTTTTGGTATATTTAGTAGAGCTTTTTATTTTCATTTTCTAAAAACATCTTACGATTTCGAAACTGTTGGATATTGGGTATCCAAATGGGCCACCCATGGAGGGTTCGACCCAGTAGGTTTACTTAACTGACTTCCCACTTGACTTAATTAACGTGGAGAGAACGTAGGGGAATGGTTCAACCACTTCCGTATTAAATACTCATCCGTCATCTATCAATCAATTAACATTCCATTCATTCATTTGGCCTATAGACAGAACGGTCCCAATACGAAGACCAAACCCAATGGCTATGAACTATGATATAGCATTCCGTTCTCGATCGTAGTTCGGAGACGTCCGCTGGGTTTTAGTAATAGCAGGAGGATTTTCGTATCAAAGGATTAATTACGCTTCAAGAGTTATGCATTTGATCCTTCTATTATGTGTAGATATGAATAACATGTGTATTTAAATCCCTACATTGGCATCAGAGCATGGTTTGTGATCTATTGTATGCTATGTATGTTATATTTACACGTTGTGCCATGATTGCATGTTTAAAAAGCTTGGAAAACATCATTAATGGCAATCTTAGTTACACTAATTGTTAGGGGCTAATATTGTAGTATGTTGTAGCATAAACCTAGTGTATATGATCTGCAAATTTTGGGTTTGATTGGATATGTAATTTACAATTAATTTGAAATCCTAGTTTGTAAACTGCCTACTTTGACCATCCATAACTCTTTGTGGTTGTCTGATTCAATTGATTTTTGTATGTATGCGTAGCACTCGTTGTAATTTTTCCAACGATATATTATGTGTAAGACCCCAACTTTCATGAATAAAGATGAATTTTTCTTTGAATATATTTTAGAATATTATGGTGTGGATTTGATATAATGTTATAGTTGTGGGTAGTATTTATAAATTTTGCAAAGTATGCAAGTTGCTATAAAATATTCGATTAGTCGGGGAATATTCGTTTTAACAAGAAATATTCGTATGACGGCACAATCATTGGTGGACCCCACAACGGAATTATTGTTGGAGTTAAGAAATGACAGAAATATCTTTTTAAAAAATAATGGTAAAAGTTTTATCGTTAACTTTTGGAATACCCGGTGGTAAAAATACAGTAATACGCGTGGTTGCATAGTAGCACACGATATTGATTATTGGTGCTTACGTGAGAAGTCACTCAGTTTTACTCAATTACTGCTACAGTAATTACTGCATAATATCTCACATTATTTGATTCAATTATTGTTACAATATTTTATATTATTAAATCAATAATTGAGATGACAAGTTATTCATATTATTATTTGCATAATTAACAATGTCTAGAAAGTTCTGTCGAGAAAAGGGGGTTGGTCACCTAATTGCGCGCCAATAGGGAGAAATCCTTATCGGAAAGCCCCCTCTTTCTTGAGAACGATCTGGTTGTTAATATTGCGAGTTATAATAATGATGAATAAATATTATTAAAATATATTGAGGGAATTTTTATGATGTATTTGTTGTAAATTTTGCTTATTATTTGGCCCTCAATTTATCCATTTTTTAAAATAATTAGTATAAAATTATTCAGTATATATATATATATATATATATATATATATATATAATATGTGTGCGAAAGTGACATGTGGGGTGGGGACCACATGTGGGATGAAAAAAGGAAAGTGGGGGGGGGGGGGAATCTTGATTAACGGGAGGGAGTATAATGATTGGTATTATATATATATATATATATATATATAATAAATGTGTGTGTGTGTGTGTTTGAATATTGATGGGTGGAGTGGTATACCTTTACCGTAAGGCAAAGGTTATATATATATATAAGTTATATTTTTTTTATGAAAAATAGAATATATTATATTTTATTATGCAAAGTGTTTGCATAGTAAATCATTAAAAAAAAATTCGCCAGAATGAAATTTCCCGTGACCATTTCCCTGTGCAGTCCGTGATTTCTAAATTCAAATAGTATCCTTACATTTTCCAATAAATAGGATGCTTAGTTTAGAATTGAAAATCGCACCAGAATTAGAGAATTCTTCTTCTATAATATTGAGCGTATTTCTTTAGAGTTTTAAGAATCTTTGAGCGTAGAAAATAGTGAAAGTTTTTTTCAAGAATATCTCCGCTATTCTAGTTGGAATACTCTTCTTTTTAAGGTAAGGGATATTTTTTTTAATACTCGTAAGAAATAATATTTTCTTCCATATTCTGTAGTTTGTAAGTAATATTATTTCATTTCAGATTTTGAATTCTACACTTATTTTGTTAAGTTTTGGCTTCTATACTCCATGAAATTAGTAGAATATCCTTAAAATTTGCGCTTCATCCAGTATCTTTTCATGGAAATATTACTCTGAATATTCTTGATAGGTTTTAACTTTTTCATGCCGAAGTACTATTCACGAGGTACTATTCTCGAAGTACTATTCACGGGATACTATTCACTCAGGTACTATTCTCCTGGGGTACTATTCATGATAAAAAAAATTGATTTCTTTTTGGTCCAAATCATTTTTGGTACAATATTATTCTTGAATCTTACTCCATAAAGTAGTATCATTTTGACAATTTGGACATTATTGAATTATGGAAAAATTGAATTATAAATCTTTAAAATTTATCCTTTTGCTTTTATTTAATTGAATTCTTATATCATTGTCATCATCCTCATGTTTATATTGTGATGAAAGTCATCTTTGGCCGTAGTGCATAGATGGATTATTGATTAGTATGATTATGACCAGGGATTATTCGGTATAATCATGACCGTAATGTTACAAATAATGTTGTAAATGTCCTCATTGGCCCATTGTGGATTGATGGACAGTTGTTGGCATGATTACACGAATATCCTTGGCCCGTAGTGCATAGATAACTCGTGGACATGATACTAATGAATATCCTTGGCCCGTAGTGCAGGGATGATTCGATGATGTGGATTATTTATTAAACTGAGTCTCAGCGATAAAATTGATGATAAACTTTTTAAATCATAGAAAATAGTAGATATCATGCTCTACTTGACTCTTCTAATGTATTACTTGTTCCGCTGCAGTTAAACTTGACGTTTATTATATTTTATCAGTTTAACATTGTTGAAGGCTAACGATAATTTATTCTGCATTATCTTAGTCATTATATTTCTTACTGGGCTAGTTGAGCTCACCCTTTAGCTTTCATTGTTCTCTTCAAGAAATGAGAACGTAGCCGAGACTAGTCGGGGAATAGAGTGACGGTCCGAGATGGTTGTTTTAGTAGTCCTCACTATCTAGTGTGATAATAAATGTAATAAGGATTGAATTTGAGTTTGGATATTGTCTATAAGACAATATTCTTGTTAAAACTCTCAGCTATGTTTTGTCGTATTTTACACGACAGTTGTATAATTAAGTTTGTATTTGAATTATGTACCATGTATTTGGCGACTCAAGATGGGTTATGTATACCTATTTTGGGGGCGTCACATTATGTGACTAAATCGTAGTTATATGGAGTGATATATGGCTTCTCAAAATTTTAGTCGCGAAATGACATTTCTATAAATTTTGGTGGCTGGAGGTTGAAGATGACTCGTGCGCCCTACCCGCGCGCCTGACTCACGGTTCTGACCCGCTTTGACAGATTTTTCCTATTTAATTTCCAGAAAATGATTTATTAATTATTTTTAGCATTAAAATTAATTTAAAAATAGTAATTGTGACTATTAATTTTTTGAAAAATTAACAAATATTAATTATTAGTATATAATTAATATTTGTATTGGAATTTTAAAATATTAATAGCTTTTGATATCTTGTGATATTTTGTGGGTAAAAATAGGAATCTCGAAATAAAGAAAGATAGAAAAACTCATAATAATGAGCACCGAGCCAGGACCATAGCATCTCATGACCTTAATCATATAAATAACGCTAAAAGATGAATAAAATGATGAATAGAATGAGTCATGTGTTGTTCTATTGTTATGTTGTTCATCTAAGCACATTTTTGGTATATTTAGTAGAGCTTTTCATTCTCATTTTCTAAAAAAAGCTTCCGAATTCAAAATTGTTGGATATTGGATATTCAAATCGGTTACCCATGGAGGGTCCGACCCAATAGGTTTACTTCCCACTTGACTTAACGTGGAGAGAACGTGGGGAAGTGGTTCAACCACTTCCGTATTAAATTACCATTCATCTTCTATCAATCAATTAACATTCGATTCATTCGTTTGACCTATAGACATAGTGCTCCCAATACAAAGACCAAACCCAATGGCTACGAACTATGATATAGCGTTCTGTTCTCGATCGTAGTTCGGAGACGTTCGCTGGGTTTCAGTAATAGCAGGAGATTTCTGCATCAAAGGATTAATTATGCTTCAAGAGGTATGCCTTTTATCCTCCTATTATGTGTAGATATGAATAACATGTGTATTTAAAATCCCTACATTGGCATCAGATCATGATTTGTGATTTATTGTATGCTATGTATGTTATATTTACACGTTGTGCCATGATTGCATGTTCAAAAAGCTTGGAAAACATTATTAATGGAAATCTTAGTTACACTAATTGTTAGGGGCTAATATTGCAGTATGTTGTAGCCTAAACCTAGTGTATATGATCTGCAAATTTTGGGTTTGATTGGATATGTAATTTACAATTAATTTGAAACCCTAGTTTGCAAACTAACTACTTTGACCGTCCATAACTATTTATGTGACTCCCCCAAAATAGGTATACATCACCTATTCTGAGTCGCCAAATACATGGTACAGAATTCAAATACAACTTAATAATACAACTGTAGTGTAAAATACAACAAAACGTAAACTGAGAGTTTTAATAAGAATATTATCATCTAGACAATATCTACACTCAAAAGAGTCCTCATTACATTTATTTTCACACTATTTAACAAAATAGCGAGGACTACTAATACTATCATCTTGACCATCAGTCTGTTCCCCGATTAGTCCCGGCTACGTTCTCATTTCCTGAAGAGAACAGTGAATGAAAGGGTGAGCTCAACTTGCCCAGTAAGAAATATTATGACTAAAATAATGCAGAATAAATTATCGTTAGCCTTCAACGGTGTTAAACTGATAAAATATAACAAACATCAAGATTAACTGCAGCGGAACAAACAATCAATTAAAAGAGTCAAGTAGAGAATAAAATCTATTATCTTTTATGATTTAAAAGGTTTTTCATCACTTTTATCGCTGATACTCATCTTAATAAATAATCCACATTATCCCTGCACTACGGCCAAGGATATTCATTAGTATCACGACCACAAATTATCCATACACTACGGGCCAATGATATTCATGTATTCATCAATGGTCATGATCATGCCAACAACTGTCCATCAATGCACTACGGGCCAATGAGGACTTTTACCACATCATTTGTAATATTACGGTAATGATTATATCGATTAATTCCTGGTCATAATCATACTAAGTCCATCTATGCTTTAGAGACCACATATGACTTTTAACATAATATAAACATGAAGATGATGACAATGATATAAGAATTCAATAAACAAGTTCAAGAATTAATTTATCCAGGAACTAATAACGTCCAAAATTGTCAACATGATACTTCTTTGTGGAGTAAAATTCAAGAATGCTCAGAAGAATATTTCCATGAAAAGATATAGGATGAAGCGCAAATATCAAGGATATTCTCACTAATTTCATGGAGTATAGAAATCAAAACTTTAACCAATTGAGTATAATAAAGAATGGAATAACAAAAGAAATCACCAGGCATGCGATAGACCGCACAGACAGGTTATTCCAACAGAATAATAAATAACGGAACCAGGTCATGCGTAAACGCACAGACAGGATATTCCAACAGAATAATAAACAACGGAACCAGGTCATACGTAAACGCACAGACAGGATGTTTCAACAGAATAATAAATAACGAAACCAGGTCATGCGTAACACACAGACATGATGTTCTAACAGAATAATAAAAATGGAATAACAGAATAATTTCACCATGTATGCGGTACTTTGCATAGACAGGTTATTCCAACATAATGATAAAGAATGGAATAACAGAAGAATTTCACCAAGTATAGGGTAGCCCGCGTATATAGGTTATTTGAACAGAACAATAGAGAATGGAATAACAGAAGTTATCTTCATGAATAAATAAGAAATATTACCCCTTACCTTAAAAAGAAAAGTATTCCGACTGGTAGGGCGATGATATACTTGAAGAAAACTTGCACTAATTTCTATGCTCAAAGCTTTCTTAAACTCTAAAGAAATATGCTCAAGATTATAGAAGGAGAATTCTCTGAAATTCTGGTGTCATTTTCAATTCTAACTAAGCATCTTATTTATAAAAGAATGGAAAGAATACTATGCTGCACTATGCAATAAAATATAATATATTCTATTTATAATCAAATAAAACAAAACTTTATAAAAAGTATTCCGTTTTATATAAAAAGTTTTTTACTATGCAAATACTATGCAGGCACTATGCAACACTATGCATAATAAAATATAATATATTCTATTTATAGTCTAATAAAACAAATAACTTTATAAAAGGATACTGTTTTATATAAAAAGATTTTACTATGCAAAACACTATGCATAATAGAATATAATATATTCTATTTATAGTCTAATAAAACAGATAACTTTATAAAAGTATTCTATTTTATATAAAAAGTTTTTCTGTTTTATTATATTAATAATACAAATAAAACAAAATTTATCATCATTATTATAATTCACCATATTAATCGACCAGGTCATTCCCAGGAAAGAGGGGGCTTTCCAATAAGGATTTCTCCCCATTGGCTCTTAATTAGGTGACCAAATCTCTCCTTAACAGAACTTCTAGACATCGTTAATATTGCAAATAATAATATTAATAACTTTGTCATCTCAATTATTGATTTAATAATATATGAAATATTGACAATAATTGAATCAAATAATGTGAGATACTATGCAGCAATTACTGTAGAAATAATTGAACAAAACTGAGTGACTTCTCACGTAAGCATCAATAATCAATACCGTGTGCTATTATACAACCACACATATTACTGTACTTTTAACACCAGGTGTTTCAACAGTTAACGGTAAAAACAAACGCCGTTATTTTCATAAAGTATTTTTTCGTTTTCTCACTCCGATAATAATTCCGTTGTGGGGTCCACCAATGATTGTGCCGTTGTACGAATATTCCCTATTAAAACGAATATTCTCCGACCAATCGAATATTATATAACAACTTGCGTACTTTGTAAAATTTATAAATATTACCTACAACTATAACATTATATCAAATTCATTCCATAATATTCAAAAATGATATTTATAGAAAAATCATCTTTATTAAAAAGTTGGGGTCTTACAACCTCCCCTTCTTATGAAATTTCGCCCTCGAAATTAGGGTACGTTCCTGGTATGTCGAAGAGGTAAGGACACCTTGATTTTATTTCAGATTCTAACTCCCAGGTCATTTCCTCAACATTATGGTTTCTCCACAAAACTTTGACTTGAGGTATAACATTGGAGCGTAGAATATGTTCCTTCTTATCCAAGATTTGAACAGGAACCTCTTCATACGTCAAATCTTCCGCTATTTCATCCGGTTATAACTCAATAATGTGGTTCGGGTCTTCCACATATTTACGTAACATGGATATGTAAAAAACGTTATGAACACGCGACATACTTGGCGGTAAAACAAGTCTATACGCCACAGTTCCTACTCGATCGAGGATTAAAAATGGGCCAATGAATCGAGGATTGAGCTTTTTTCTCTTTCCAAATCTCGTAACTCCTTTCCATGGAGCAACACGTAACAACACATTGTCTCCAATATCGAATTCCACGTCCTTTTGATGAAGATCAACATAACTCTTTTGTCGATCTTATGAGGTTTTAATACGTTGTCGGATCGTTTGAATCTTTTCCGTAGTCATACGTACTAACTCCGGTCCCAACAACGTTGCTTCACCCACCTCATCCCAGCATACTGGAGAACGACACTTTCTTCCATACAACGCTTCGAATGGAGCCATGCCAATACTTGTTTGATAGTTGTTGTTGTAGGAAAACTCCACCAATGGTAAGAACTTGTCCCAACTTTCCTTGAAGTCAAGGACACAGAGTCTTACTAAATCTTCAAGAGTTTGAATAGTCCTCTCTAATTGTCTGTCCGTCTGAGGATGATATGCCGAACTAAATCGTAAATCTGTGCCCATAGCTTTTTGCAAACTAATCCAAAATCGTGAAGTGAATCTTGTGTCTCGATCAGAAACTATGGATACTGGCATACCATGCAATCTTACAATCTCGTTTATGTACATACGAGCAAGACGTTCAAGTGTATAAGTTTCTCGTATAGGTAAGAAGTGAGCAGACTTGGTCAATCTATCAACAATGACCCAAATTACATCTATGCCTTGAGAAACCTTGGGAAGACTAGTAACGAAATCCATGGTAATGTGCTCCCACTTCCATTCTGTAATTTCTAGTGGTTACAATGGACCTTTTGGTACTTGATGCTCCACCTTGACTCGTTGACAAGTTAGACAACTTGAGATAAATAGCGCTACCTCTCTCTTCATATTGCTCCACCAAAATGTATGACGAAGATCACGATACATTTTGGTACTCCCAGGATGGATTGTAAACGGTGTGTTGTGCGCCTCCATCATGATTTTATACTTTAAATCAGGGTCGTTAGGAATACAAAGTCTGGAGTTGACTCGAAGTATTCCTTCTTCATCGATTCTTGCTTCTGGCATAGCATTTTCTTGCACTTTCTTCCTCATACGCATCAGCTCCAGGTCTGTAGCTTGAGCAGCTTTAACTTTATCAATTAAAGTCGGTTCTACTCGTATATTCGCCATCATTACATGGGTCCATGGAGTCTTTAACTCTATCTCCATCCTTTGTATGTCACACAAAATGGGCCTTTACGTTGACAATATCGCACTCGTACTTGCATATGATCTTCCACTCAATGCGTCAGCTACCATATTTGTGACAACCCCAAAATAGGTCCATTTCACCCAACCTATTCTGAGTCGCCAAATACATGGTACAGAAAACAACTACAACTTTATTACAACAATTGTCGTACAAAATACAACAACACATATGCTGTGAGTTTGGATACAAATATATACAAACTGTGACTCGTGTCCCAACCGTAATGTGACAAATGTCCCATCAGTGGACAGCACCTCACAGTGATACCTACATAAAGGTATAGTCAAAAACTGTTTTAAAAATTAGAATCTTTAGGAAGTTCTCAAGGAAACCTTCGTACATGGGAGGCCATGCTTCCAGGTTATGATAGATATCACATATCCACAGAATTATCCTTGGTTGACCTAATAGATCCCAAAGAAAAACAAGAAGATTACTATCATATTCTTTCCAATAGCGAGTCTTCTCTTGATATATCATTATCTCCACTGTCTCTAATCGTTAATTATACTTCAAACAAACACCAAGATTGTATAGGTAGTGCTCGTAAATATACTCAGCAAGTGGATGTGCACAACCCTGTCTTATAATGACACGAGGTTGTATGATATTAAACATCTTGTATGATAGTGGCAAAACACCCTTCCAACGTTGGGTTCGCCTCACCCTATTGGATTCATCAAATATAACTACTAAATGATGACCACCGTTCTATTCCCCTGTTACCCCCGCTCGACCTAGCTACACTCGTATTACCTGAAAGGAATTTTGAAACAGAAGGGTGAGCACAACTAGCTCAGTAAAGAATATCATGACTAAAGATAAATAAATTATTAATAGCCTTCAATAGTAATAAATCAGAAATTTAGAACATATGGTAGATGATAAAAATTTTCAACCATAGTTGCAGCGGAACGAGCAATCCATTAGAAGTGTCAAATAGACCATAAAGTCTATTATCTTCTCCACATTAAAAGTCCACCAACAATATTTTATCCCTGTAACATTAATCAACAGTTCATTTCCACAATTTTATGAATAACTCATAATCATAATTATAATTCTAAATTCCTCTTCGCATCCAGGACGAAGATAATTTTCATCACATGTCTTTACCTGAAACATCAAAGATTATGGTTATACCAAATCACAGTTCCTGTTTATAATCATACTAACAATTTCATCTTTGCACTACGGCCAAAGATATTCATCAACAGACCTTTGCACTACAGGCCAAAGATATTCAACAACAGGTCATCTTTGCACTACGGGCCAAAGATATTCATCAATATTTCATCTTTGCACTACAGGCCAAATATATTCATCAACAGTTCATATTTGCACTACATGCCAAATATATTAATATCTCAAAGAAATATATAATCATTTAAGAATTTATATAAACAATAATTATAACCATGTTGATCATTTCACCTTTGCACTTAAGCTAAAGATATTCAATTATAAATTCAATTGTCATGATCATACCAGTCAACAATTCAACTTTACACTACTGGCCAAAGGGAAGCCATAGTAATGATCATACCAAAAATCTACCCATCTTTACACTCAAGTCAAAGAGAAATATCATCATTAGGGTTATAAAAATGTTATATATAATAGTAAAATCAATATAATCAAAATATCTAGATTTAATCTCAAGAGTAATATTCATAAATCAACTATAATTTGGTTAGAAAAAGACACCAATTTTGTCATGAATAGTAACTCATGAATAGTAACTTCGTGAATAGTAACTCATGAATAATAAACCCGACACAAAAAGATAGAAATTCCACAATAAAATCCATACCAATATTTGGGTATAATGATATTGAAATAACATTTCTTAAACTTATAAACAATTTATTTTAATTATTTACACTTTACTAAATAATGCATTTAATCATCCTAAAATTCCAAACTCATAAGATTTCATCACCAATAACCAAAATCCTCGTCAAAAATCTGAATATACCTCATATAGGATTCTCAAGCCATAAAATCCTATTTTCTAATTTTCTTACTTCACATAACATATTTAATTCATTTACTCATAACTAGTCCATTTTCATAAAAAATACCAAATCAATTCCAAAAATATTTCTTTTCTGGAATTTAGCAGAATATAATCCCATATTGAACATATATTTTTCCCGAAATTTTTAAAATTCATTTACTATTTTTCATATGGCCAAAACAGCCGAATATTTAGACATTTATCCTAAATTATAATTTTATCCAAAAATTCTGAAATTTATAGAGTATACTTCTATTATATACATGTACTCTCAATAAATTTTTTACCAATTTTGGAGTTAACCACAAGGAGTTATAAGCGGTTACTTTTAAAATAGTATTTTCTCATAAAATTCACAACTCTTAATCTATACATCCAAAAATCGCCATTTTTGGACACAATCAAGAAAACTCATCAAATTATCATTTCAAATTTTCCCAGAATTTTTGAAGGGCAGAAAAATTATGAAACTGAAAAACATAACAACCCTTAAAATCCCTTACTATCCCTTACCTCAAAAGAGCAGCACTTCTGACTGGATATCGGATATGACGCTGAAGGAAACTTGCACCGATGAATAGCAACTCACCATGTATCTAAATACTCACAAAATACACTCGATAATCTAGAAAGAAAAAGAGAGAAAACTTATGAATTCTGGTGTGATTTTCAATTCTAACTTAGCCCTCTATTTATAGGAAAATGTTAGCACGCCAAAGAAGACTTGACCTGCTACCTGACGGCTTTACTTGCTACTATTCCACCCACCAAAAATCAGCCATCTTCCCCAACAACCAAAAGTGGGGCCCACCCATTTCTAGAATTTTCTACCAAAATCATTTATAAACCTAATTTCCGAATCAGTCACCTCTTAAAATTCATAACAAATCATTCGTTCATTTCTAACGGTTCAAAATTTGTGAACATATACTCAACTTATATATGTATAACATATCCAAAAATCACAACGATCCAACGGTCAGATTAAAAATTATAACTCACACAATAAAGCTGTAAGAACACTGATTTGATCTTTTAATACCTCCAATCCGACAAAATACTGATAAAATACCTCAACATTAATTCCTTCATTTATAACCACATAAATAAATCCATCATTTATATCTACATCAAATAAATATTTTATTATCATATAAATCAATAATTAATTATTCACAAATAATATTACAGAATCACAATAATGACAACTAGGCAGTTCCCAGGAAAGAGGGGGCTTTCCGAGAAGGAATTCTCCTTATTGGCGCGCAATTAGGTGACCAAACCTCTCATTGACAGAACTTTCTAGACATTGCCAATAATGCTATCTAATAATATTATTCAAATAATATGAATTATTGATCTGATAATGGAGATACTGTGCAGTGACAATTATTGAAACAACAATAATATAAAATATCAACGCAGCAATTATTGATTCAATAAAATAAAATATTGAACAGTAATTGTTGTAACAATTATTGAGTAGTGCCTTCTCACGTAAGAATCAATAAAAAAATACTGTGCAATACCGTGTGCTATTGTGCAACTACGCATATACTGTATTTTAACCACCAGGTATTCCAACAGTGTTAACGGTAACAACTACGTCGTTATTTATAAAAACTCAAATTTGTCGTTTTCTTCATCCGACAGTTATTCTGTTATGGGGCCCACAAATGGCTGCGCCGTCGTACGAATATTCCCCGACAGAAAGAATATTCCACGACTAAACGAATATTCCCTGACAACAATGAATATTTTATAACCACTTGTATATTTTGAAAAAAAATTCATATATCACCATTAACTTTAACTTTTATCAATTTAACCATTTACTGAATAGTAATTATAAGAAAAATTGAATACTTTTATTTCATAAAATTCGGGGACTTACAATGTTCGCTTTTTTAGGATGGTATTGGATGGTATGATCATAATCTTTCAACAGTTCAAGCCAATGTCGTTGTCGCATGTTGAGTTCTTTTTGAGTGAAAAAATATTTGAGGCTTTTATGATCCGTAAAGATCTCCACCTTCTCCCCATACAAGTAATGCCTCAAAATTTTAAGTGCAAAGACAACAGCTGCCAACTCTAGATCATGAGTAGGATATTTCCTGTCATATTCTTTAAGTTGCCGAGAGGCATAGGCTATGACTTTCCCATGTTGCATGAGAACACATCCTAACCCTTTGCCCGATGCATCACTGTAGATAATAAATCCCTCCGAGCCAGATGGAATTGTCAGAACAGGTACTGAAATGAGTCTCCTCTTGAGTTCTTGAAAACTCTTCTCACATTCCACGCTCCAACCAAATTTTATATCTTTTCGAGTCAGCTAAGTTAATGGAGTAGCAATTCGAGAAAACCCTTCCACAAATCTCCGATAATAACCATCTAATCCGAGAAAGCTACGTACTTCGGTCACTTATTTAGGTTGCTCCCAGCTTTGAATAGCTTCAATCTTTGCCGGGTCAACAGATATTTCATGACTTGATACTACGTGCCCAAGGAATGCCACTTCTTCAAGCCAGAACTCGCATTTCTTTAACTTGGCATAAAGCTTGTTTTCACGAAGCTTTTGGAGTATCAGCCTCAAGTGTTGCTCATGATCTTCACGACTTTTGGAATATATGAGGATGTCATCAATAAAGACGACCACAAAGTGATCTAAATTTTTCTTGAATACTCGGTTCATCATATCCATGAAGGCAGCAGGAGCATTAGTCAATCCAAAAGACATGACTAAAAATTCATAGTGCTCGTACAGAGTTCTGAAGGCAGTCTTTGGAATATCCTCAGTTTTAACCTTCAGCTGATGATATCCAGAACGAAGATCGATCTTTGAAAAGAATTTGGCGCCTTGCAACTGGTCAAATAGGTCATCAATACGTGGCAATGGGTGTCTATTTTTGATGGTGACATGATTCAACTCCCGATAATCAATACAAAGTCGCATACTCCCATCTTTCTTCTTCACGAATAGAACAGGAGCACCCCAAGGAGAAGTACTAGGGCGAATAAAGCCAATGTCTAACAATTCCTGCAGTTGGGTCTTTAACTCCTGAAGTTCAATAGGAGCCATTCGATATGGGGCTTTGAAAATGGATTTTGTACCAGGTTCAAGGTCGATACAAAATTCAATTTCACGCTTTGGGGGTAGGCCAGGAAGTTCTTCAGGGAATACGTCAGAAAATTTACTTACAATAGAAATATCATTCAAAACTGACGTATTTTTGTTTAGATCCGTGACATGAGCTAAGAAAGCTTGACATCCATTTTTTAATAAATGAATAGCTTTATGGCTTGAGATTACAGTGATTGATTTTAATGGTTTGGTTACTTGAATTCGCATAATAGGTTGGTTAGGAATATGAAAGCTAACAACCTTATGAAAACAATCAATTTTTGCATGAAGAGTAGTTAACCAATCAATCCCTAGAATCACATCAAATGCAAGTATTTTCAAAGAAATAAGACCGACAGGTAACGTGCGGTTGCCGATTTGAACTAAACAAGACTTATAAACAGTGGATGTAATGAAGGTTTCTCCCAACGGAGTTTCCATAGATAAGTCAAAGTCTAATTTCTCCGGAGTCAAATTTAATCGTTGAGCGCAAGTAGGAGAAATAAAAGAATGGGTAGAACCGGTATCAAATAAGGTATATACTTCGCTAGAGTTTATGATAAGCTTACCCGTGATGACCTCGTTCGGGTTCCTTGCTTTCTAGGAGGTCACAACAAAAGCTCTCCCTTGAACTACTAGTTTTGACTTATCTCCGGTGCACGACAAAATCAGGCTAGGTGACCTTCTCTTCCACAATTATAACACGCTTTGGATGGCATCACACAGTTTGGACTGATATGTCCCTCCCCTCCGTATTTGAAGCAAATAATAGGTGGTCGTTCTCCTTCCTTAACAACGGGTGCTGGTGCTGACGTCTTTCCATCATTGTTGAATCTCCTCTTCTTGAAATGTCCATTCTTATTGTCTTGGCCATGATTACCACCGAAGTGGTTACCATTTCTGGCATGTTGATTCCCTCCACGTTTGTTGTCACCGCTTCGATGACTGCTATCACTGGTATTATCATTTTGCCGGCTGCTTTCTCTTAGTTGCGTTGACTCGTTATCGCGCTCCAATAACTGAGCCCTATTTACAACATCTGAATACAAACACAGTTTATGAGAAATTAGATATTAACGTATCTCGGGTTTCAAACCTCTTTGAAACATCCGCGTCATTCTCTCCTCATTGTCAACCAAGTGAAACGCAAGCCGGGACAACTCGACAAACTTAGCTTCGTACTGTGACACGGTTATATTGTTCTGCTCCAACTTGATGAACTCCACCTGTTTCATGTGACGAATACTTTCGGGAAAGTACTTGTCGTTGAATAGTTCTTGGAACTTCTCCCAAGACATCTTCAGTGCGGCAGGTTGAGTACGCTTTACCGATTCCCACCAGTAATCTGCCTCTCCTCGCAACATAAAGGTGGCAAATGGAACCTTTTGCTCCTCGGAGCATCCCAAGACATCAAATATCTTGGTGATCTGCTTTATCCACGTGTTCGCCTTAAGTGGTTTTGGTTCTCCAATAAACTCCGGTGGTCCCAGCTCCTTGAACTGTTTAGCGGTGACCGTCCGAGAGTTGGCAGTGTTTCCACCTGCATTTTGGACAGGAGTCTCTTTTACCTGATGTTATACGAATTGCAGAAAGCTCCTAAACATTCCGTCATTTGCCATTTGGTCGATGTTGTTGTTCACCTGAGGATTATTGCCTTCCTGATGCACATTATCCTGGGTGTTGATTTGTGGTGACTCAACGGTCTCCTGTGCTACATTGATATTCTCAATATTTTCGGATGTCATTTTCAGATACTGCCATAAAACAAGGGTTAATTGACATGTAACATATTATCACTATACTCTGACCGACCAATTAAATACCAAATAAACTTAGGTAGGTCATACTAGCGAAGGAATTTCCTGACTCTCCCCTCCTAGTTCTAGTCTCACATCTTAGCCAGGGATCATATCCCTAAGCTTTGATACCAACTGCGACGCCCCTAAAATAGATATACATCACCTATTCTGAGTTGACAAATACATGGTATAGAATTCAAATATAACTTAATAATACAGCTGTCGTGTAAAATACAACAAAATGTAAACTGAGAGTTTTAATAAAAATATTGTCATCTAGACAATATCTACACTCAAAAGACTCCTCATTACATTTATTTTCACACTATTTAACAGAATAGTGAGGACTACTAATACTATCATCTGAACCGTCACTCCGTTCCCCGACTAGTCCCAGCTACGTTCTCATTTCCTGAAGAGAACAGTGAAAGAAAGGGTGAGCTCAACTAGCCCAGTAAGAAATATTATGACTAAGATAATGCAGAATAAATTATCTTTAGCCTTCAACAGTGTTAAACTGATAAAATATAACAAACATCAAGTTTAAGTGCAGCGGAACAAGCAATCCATTAAAAGAGTAAATTAAAGAATAAAATCTACTATCTTTTATGATTTAAAAGGTTTTTCATCACTTTTATCGCTAAGACTCAGCTTAATAAATAATTCACATCATCCCTGCACTACGACCAAGGATATTCATTAGTATCATGACCATAAATTATCCATACACTACGGGCCAAGGATATTCGTGTATTCATCAATGGTCATTATCATGCCAATAACTGTCCATCAATGCACTACGGGCCAATGAAGACTTTTACCACATTATTTGTAACATTACGATCATGATTATACCGATTAATCCCTGGTCATAATCATACCAAGTCCATCTATGCTTTACAGGCCACATATGACTTTCAACATAATATAAACATGAGGATGATGACAATGATATAAGAATTCAATAAAAACAAGTTCAAGAATTAATTTATCCAGGAACCAATAACGTCCAAAATTGTCAACATGATACTTCTTTGTGGAGTAAAATTTAAGAATGCTCAGAAGAATATTTCTATGAAACGATACAGGATGAAGCGCAAATATCAAGGATATTCCACTAATTTCATGGAGTATAGAAGTCAAAACTTTAACCAACTGAATATAATATAGAATGGAATAACAAAAGAAATCATCAGGCATGCGATAGACCGCACAGACAGGTTATTCCAACAAAATAATAAATAACGGAACCAGGTCATGTGTAAACGCACAGACAGGATATTCCAACAGAATAATAAACAACGGAACCAGGTCATGCGTAAACGCACAGACAGGATGTTCCAACAGAATAATAAATAACGGAACCAGGTCATGCGTAACACACAGACAAGATGTTCCAACAGAATAATAAAAATAGAATAACAGAAGAATTTCACCATGTATGCGGTACTTCGCATAGACAGGTTATTCCAACATAATGATAAAGATTGGAATAACATAAGAATTTCACCAAGTATAGGGTAGCCCGCGTATACAGGTTATTCCAACAGAATAATAGAGAATGGAATAACAGAAGTTCTCTTCATGAATAAGAAAGAAATAATACCCCTTACCTTAAAAAGAAAAGTATTCCGACTGGTAGGGCGATGATATACTTGAAGAAAACTTGCACTAACTTCTATGCTCAAAGCTTTCTTAAACTCTAAAGAAATACGCTCAAGATTATAGAAGGAGAATTCTCTGAACTTTTGGTGTGATTTTCAATTCTAACTAAGCATCCTATTTATAGAAGAATGGAAAGGATACTATTCTGCACTATGCAATAAAATATAATATATTCTATTTATAATCAAATAAAACAAAACTTTATAAAAAGTATTCTGTTTTATATAAAAAGTTTTTTTACTATGAAAACACTATGCAGGCACTATGCAACACTATGCATAATAAAACATAATATATTCTATTTATAGTCTAATAAAACAAATAACTTTATAGAAGTATTCTGTTTTATATAAAAAAAATTTACTATGCAAAACACTATGCATAATAGAATATAATATATTCTATTTATAGTCTAATAAAATAGATAACTTTATAAAAGTATTCTGTTTTATATAAAAAGATTTTCTTTTTATTACATTAATAATACTAATAAAACAAAATTTATCATTATTATTATAATTCACAATATTAATCGACCAGGTAGTTCCCAGGAAAGAGTAGGCTTTCCAATAAGGATTTCTTCCCATTGGCGCACAATTAGGTGACTAAACCTCTCCTTGATAGAACTTCTAGACATCGTTAATATTGCAAATAATAATATTAATAACTTTGTCATCTCAATTATTAATTTAATAATATATAAAATATTGACAATAATTGAATCAAATAACGTGAGATACTATGCAGCAATTACTGTAGCAATAATTGAACAAAACTGAGTGACTTCTCACGTTAGCATCAATAATCAATACCGTGTGCTACTATGCAATCACGCGTATTACTGTACTTTTAATACCGGGTGTTTCAACAGTTAATGGTAAAAACTTCCGCCGTTATTTTCATAAAGTATTTTTGTCGTTTTCTAACTCCGACAATAATTCCGTTGTGGGGTCCACCAATGATTGTACCGTTGTACGAATATTCCCTGTTAAAACGAATATTCCTCAACCAATCGAATATTATATAACAACTTGCGTACTTTGCAAAATTTATAAATATTACCCACAACTATAACATTATATCAAATTCATTCCATAATATTCATAAATGATATTTATAGAAAAATCATCTTTATTAAAAAGTTGGGGTCTTACAATTTATGTGGTTGTTTGATTCAATTGATTTTTGTATGTATGCGTAGTACTCGTTGTAAGTTTTCCAACGATATATTATGGGACTAAATCGGAGTTATATGGAGTGAGATATGGCTTATGTAAATTTTAGTCGCGAAATGACATTTCTATAAATTTTGGTGGCTAGAGGTTGAAGATGACCCGCGCGCCATACCCGTGGTTTTGACCCGCTTTGACTGATTTTTCCTATTTAATTTCTAGAAAATTATTTATTAATTTTTTTAGCATGAGAATTAATTTAAAAATAGTAATTGTGACTATTAAATTTTTGAAAAATTAACAGATATTAATTATTAGTATATAATTAATATTTGTACTGGAATTTTAAAATATTAACAGCTTTTAATATTTTTGGTTAATTTTTTATCTATTAATTAATGGTTTATTAATTATGAAAATTAGCAAAGATATCATAAAAATTCCAGGAAAATTACAATGACTATTTTGTGATATTAAGTTATTGTTGTAATTTTTTCAGAGGGAAATTATCTATTTTGGATAGTTTTGGTTAATTTCCAATTAATTATGCAATAGTTAATTAATTATGATAATTAGCATGATTATCAGAAAATTTTAGAAAATTACAGTAACCTTTTTATGATAATAAGCTACTGTTATAAATTTTTTTTGGAAGAGATTAACAGATTTGGATATCTTTGGTTAATTTCCAACTATTTATGTATTGATTAATTAATTGTGATAATTAGCAAAATTATCAAAATAAATTCTAGAAAATTACAATAATGTTTTGTGATGCTAATATACTGTAGAAATTGTTTTGGATGCATTTCAAAGTTTTTATAGCACTTGGTATATTAATCGAGTAATAATGCCTATTATTTAATTCCATTTGTTAATATTTTTGGAATATTAATTGTTGGTACTTGGAATTAAATTACTATGCTGTAATTATATATATACCCCTTTTCCTAGTGGGAGTGATTTAGGTTGTAGTAATTTAATTAAATTATTTCCTAAATTATATGTCTTGTGTGTTGAAAAATTAAATTTAAATAATTAGACATTTATATGGATTGTGATTCCTAAGCTTAGTCAAGTCTCCCTTATATATTTTCGTCTCATTATTTTTATGTTAATTTGGTTCATGCGGCAAAGATATCTTATAGACTGTGGTGAACACTGAATATCTCTAATAAATCCTCATATTTAAATCAAAGCAAAAAATGGCTTCAAAACACATTATCGCAGACCTTAACCAAGGAAATAAACTAGACGGAGAAAACTATGACGTGCGGCACCAGAAAGTCAGGATAGTTTTGGAGGAGAAAGATGTTGAAGAAACACTGCTATCCAAAATGGCTAAACCAGAGGGTGAAAATGCAAAGGATCCGATCAAGGTTGCTGCCTTCGAAAGTTGGCGTAAAAAGGATCGTATCTCTCGTATAACGTTGTTGAGCTGCATGAACAATGACTTGCTTTTTTAGTATGAACAGTACTCTACTGCACACGATATATGGGAAGCTCTCAAAACTAAGTTTGGTGGCACCTCGTTGACAAGGATGAGGGAATTAGCCATAAGGTTCGATGGTTACAAAAATAAAGCTAACCACACTATGAAACAACACCTTCGAATCATGACTAATATGATCCAGGAGTTGAAATTCGGAGGTACTCAATTGTCAGGCGAATAATAGATTTCAGTGGTGGTTCACTCCCTTCCCGATAATTGGGAACACATTCGGGTCAACATGACTCATAACGCTAATATCAAGACCTTTGATGTTATTCGTCGTCACTTGGAGCTCGAGGCTGAGCGTCTTGATTTTGTCAAGACCTCCAGGGCATATGTGGCTGAATTAAACTCTCGTAGAGGGTTCAAGCCTAAGAAGGGGAAGAAAACTGCTCATCCTATTACGCCTAAAGAGGTTGCGAGTGGGGGTGATATCAAGCGTAAGAGAGGCAACTGAGGTTCTGGTAAAAAGGACAAAACCAAGATGACATGCTACAACCGTGGTAAGGCGGGACACTTCGCTCGTGAGTGCACTTAGCCGAGGAAGGTAATTCTTAGTCCTAATCTATCTATGTGCTTAGTATCAAGTACTGTTTTTGTTGCTCATTGTAAGACCCCGAATTTTATGAAATAAAAGTATTCAATTTTTCTATAATTATTATTCTATTTAGTAAATGGTTAAATTGATAACAAGTTAAAGTTAAGGGTGACATTTGAAAATTTTTCAAAGTAAGCAAGTTGATATAAAATATTCGTTGTGTCGGGAAATATTCGTTTTAATAGGGAATATTCGTACGACGAAACAATCATTGGTGGATTCCACAACGGAGGTACTGTCGTAGTTAGAAAACGACTGAAATATTTTTTAAAAATAACGGCGAAAGTTTTACCGTTAAACTATTGAACTACCTGGTAGTAAAAGTACAGTAATACGAGTGGTTGCATAGTAGCACACGGTATTGATTATTGATGCTTATGTAAGAAATCACTCATTTATACTCAGTTATTGCTACAGTAATTGTTGCATAATATCTCTCATATTATTGATTCAATTATTGTTACAATATCATCTGCATAATATGTTATATTATTAAATCATTAATTGAGACGATAAAATTATTCATATTATTAATTGCAATATTGACGATGTCTAGAAAGTTCTGGCGAGGAGAGGTTTAGTCGCCTAATTACGCGCCAATAGGGAGAAATCCTTATCGGAAAGCCCCCTCTTTCCTAGGAACGATCTGGTTGTTAATATTGTGAGTTATAATATTAATGATGAATAAGTTCGTATTGATTAAAGATGAAATTGATATTTTTATTGTGTTAGGATTATTAGTGTTAGTGGAAATCGACATCTATTCCGATAATAATTGATGTCTGGAGGTTATATTGACCAATCGAGTAATTAATTGGCTAAATGAGCAATTAATTGCACTTAATTCACATGCTTATAACTATTTGTTCACATGTTTGTACTATTGATTCACATGCATGTACTATTAGGGGAGGTGGTGCAAGATTGATAATATTTGCATGATTAAATTAAATATGAAGGTATATATGAAGGCACAATATACTGTAATTATTTTTTTCACATGATTGTACTATTGATTCACATGATATATTATTAGGGGAGATGGTGCAAGTTTGATAATACTTGCAGGACTAGATTAAAAATGAAGGAAAAGCTGAAGGTATTATACTATAATATTTTGAGTCCCAAAACGTGCAATTATCGAAAATATATTTTCCTATAAATAGAAGATCATTCTTCCTTTATTCTCACCAATTCACTAAGACTCACAAGAGTAATTATAGGGAGAGAAGCTATAGAGAGAAAAGTTATAAAGAGAAAAAAGAAGAGTAGTCTGCTACTTTATTATTCCAGTATTCAGTCTTCTTCTAAGGTAAGGAGTACTATTTATTTCATATTCTAAAGAGATATTATTTTTCGTATTCGTATGAATATTATTTTCGTTCAATATTCATAAAGAATATTATCTTCGTTAAATATTCGTAGGAATATTATCTTCGTTAAATATTCGTTGGAATATTATTTTCGTTCAACAGTTGTAAGGGATATTATTTTGTTCAGTATTCATAACGAATAATATTTTCTTCTATACTCTATAGTATGTGAGTAATATTATTTTGTCATGTAATCCTGATTTTACCCTCAGTTTGTTAAAATATTGCTTCTATACTTCATGAAATTAGTAGAATATCCTTGAAATTTGCACTTCATCTAGTATCGTTTCACAATGATATTTTCTACACATTCATGTTAAATTTTAAGCTTTTCATGCCGGAGTACTGTCCATGAGTATTATTCATTTATACGGTACTATTCACAAAAGTACTATTCACGAGAACTATTCATAAAGTACTATTCACGGGGTACTATTCCTGAAGTACTATTCACTCGGAGTACTATTCAAAAAAAATTGATTTCTTTTCGGTCCAAATCATTTTTAATACAGTATCATCCTTGAATTTTACTCCACAAACAGTATCATGTTGATAATTTGGACAATATTGAATTCTAGATAAATTAAATTATAAATCTTTAAATATTTATCATTTGCTTGTTTTTAATTGAATTCTTATATCATTGTCATCATCCTCATGCTTATATTATGATAAAAGTCATCTGTGGCTTACGTGCATAGATGTACTATTGATTGGTATGGTTATGATTAGGGATCATTCGGTATAATCATGACCCGTAATGTTACAAATGATGTGGTAAAAGTTCCCATTGGCCTGTAGTGCATTGATGGACAGTTGTTGGTATGATTATAACCAGGGATTATTCAGTATAATTATGACCATTGATGATTACATGAATATCCTTGGCCCGTAGTGCATGGATGATTCGATGATGTGGTTTATTTATTAAGCTGAGTCTCAGTGATAAAATTGATGATAAACTTTTTAAATCATAGGAGATAGTAGATATCATGCTCTACTTGACTCTTCTAATGGTTTGCTTGTTCCGCTGCAGTTAAATTTGATGTTTATTGTATTTTATCAGTTTAACACTGTTGAAGGCTAATGATAATTTATTCTGGATTATCTTAGTCATAATATTTCTTACTGGGCTATTTGAACTCACCCTTTTTCTTTCATTGTCCTCTTCAGGAAATGAGAATATAGATGGGACTAGTCGGGGAACGGAGTGATTATCCAAATGATAACACTAGTAGTCCTCAGTATTCTATGAAATAGTGTGATAATAAATGTAATGAGGACTTTATTTGAGTTTGGATACTTTCTAGAAAACAATATTCGTGTTGAAACTCTCAGTTTATGTTTTGTCGTATTTTACATGACAGTTGTATTATAAAGTTGTATTTGAATTTTGTACCATGTATTTGGTGACTCAAGATTGGTGATGTATACCTATTTTGGGGGCGTCACAGTTGGTATCAAAGCTTAGGGATATGATCCTTGGCTGAGATGTGTGACAAGAACTAGGAGGGGAGAGACGGGGAATTCCTTCGCTAGTATGACCTACCTAAGTTTATTTGGTATCTAATTGGTCGGTCAGAGTATAGGGATAATATGTCACATGTCAATTAACCCTTATTTTGTGACAGTGTTTGAAAATGACATCTGAAAATGTTGAGATAAGCAATGAAGCACATGAGACCGTTGAGTCACCAACGATCAATACCAAGGATAATGTGCATCAAGATGGCAATAATCCTCAGGAAAACAACAACGCTGACTAAGTAATGAACGATGGGATGTTCAGAGGCTTTATGCAATTCATGCAACATCAGGCGAGAATAACTCCTGTTCAAAATGCAGGTGGGAACACTGGAAACTCTCGGATGGTCACCGCTAAACAGTTCAAGGAGTTGGGACCACCGGAGTTTATTGGAGAGCCAAAACCACTTAAGGCAGAGACGTGGATAAAGCAGATCACTAAGATATTTAATGTCTTGGGATGCTCCGAGGAGCAAAAGGTTTCCTTTTCCACCTTTATGTTACGAGGAGAGGCAGATTACTGGTGGGAATCGGTAAAGCGTACGCAGCCTTCCGCACTCAAAATGTCTTAGGAGAAGTTCCAAGAACTGTTCAACGACAAGTACTTTCCCGAAGGTATTTGTCACATGAAGGAGGTGGAGTTTATCAAGTTGGAGCAAAATAATATGACCATGTCGTAGTACGAGGCTAAGTTTGCCGAGTTGTCCCGGTTTGCGTCCCACTTGGTTGATAATGAGAAGAGAATGACGCGGATGTTTCTAAGAGGTTTGAAACCCGAGATACGTCAATACTTAATTTCTCACAAATTGTGTTTGTATTCAGATGTAGTGAATATGGCTCAGTTATTAGAGCGTAATAATGAGCCAGCCCAACCGAAAAATAACGAGTAACAACACGATAATAATTGTACCGATGGCAACAGTCATTGGAACAATGATAACCATCGTGGAGGAAATTATCATGCCAGAAATGGTAACCACTTCAGTGGTAATCATGACCAAGATAATAGAAGAAATGATTCAAGTGGAAAATTCAAGAATAGAAGATTTAACGATGATTGGAAGACGTCGGCAGCAACACCAGCACTAGCAAAAAATTCTAGGGGAGGAGAACGACCGTCAGTTAGATGCTACAGATGCGGAGAGGAGGGACACATAAGTCCAAACTGTTCACAGCCTTCCAAGGTATGTTTTAGTTGTGGAAAAGACGGTCACATAGCTCGATTTTGTCCTGTAGCAAAATCAAATCCAGCTAGAACGGTGGCACAAAAAGCGGATATGGACAAAATAAAGTATGTGGTTTCAGGAAGAGCATTTTTCGTGACTTATCAAAAAGCGAGTAACCCGAATGAAGTTAGCACGGGTTAGTTAATTATAAATTCTTGTGAAGTCTATACCTTATTAGATACCGGTTCTACCCATTCTTTTATCTCTCTTAGTTGCGCTCAACGTTTGAACTTGACCCCTAAGAAATTAGACTTTGACTTATCTATTGAAACTCCGTTATGAGAAACCTTCGTTACCTCCACTATTTATAAATCTTGTTTGATTCAAATCGACACTTTCACGTTACCTGTCGATCTTATCTCTTTGAAAATACTTCCATTTGATGTGATTTTAGAAATCGATTGGTTAACTACTCATCATGCTTTTCGTAAGGTTGTTAGCTTTCATATTCCTAACCAGCCTGCTATGAGAATTCAAGCAACCAAACCACTAAAGTTAATCACTGTCATATCAAGCCATAAATAAAGAGCCCCGATCCCTTCGATGTTGACTTCCTTGTGTGGAATGCACCGAAGCCAGGCTTTCTGTAGGGGAAGCCGTGAATAACGGTGGCAAGTTGATAGGTATCAATGTGGCGTGTTATCCAAGTCTTGGGATGACAGTCACAGTTTTGAATGATATTTCTATTGTTAATAAATTTCCTGACGTATTCCTGAAGACTTCTCAGCCTACCCCAGAGCGTGAAATCGAACTTTGTATTGACCCCAGTACAAAACCCATCTCTAAAACCCTCAACTATTTTCTTCACCTAAAATGAACGTATCATGCGCCAAAGACGTTGGCTCGAGCTGTTTAAGATTAAATAAAACCATTCAATATCATCGTGGAAGAGCGAACGTGGTAGCTGACGCGTTGAGTAGAAGATCGTATGCGTTTACGAGTGCGATGTTGTTAACACAAAAACCCTTTTTGTATAACTTACAAATGATGAAGATAGAGTTAAAGACTCTAGGGACCCACATGGTGATATCAAATATACGATTAGAATCAACTTTAATCGATAAAGTTAAAAGTCGCTCAAGCTACAGACTCAGAGTTGATAAATGTAAAGAAGAAGGTTCAAGAGGGCGTTATTCTAGAAGCAAGAGTCGATGAAGAAAGGAAATCTCAACCCTTGATTTAATTGGCTCATTTGAAATCCTGGATCGAGTAGGAACTTTGGCCTTTAGATGCCGCCAAGTATGTCGCGTGTTCATAACGTTTTTCACGTATCAATGTTACGTAAATATGTGGATGACCCAAACCACATTATTGAATTAGAACTAGACGAGATAGCATAAGATTTAATGTATGAGGAGATACGTGTTAAAATCTTGGATACGAAGGATATATTCTACACTCAAAGGTTATACCTCAAGAGTTAGAATTTGACGAGGTATCCTCACCTCTTTGGCATACCAGGTACGTACGTAAATTTCGAGGGCAAAATTTCATAAGGAGGGGAGATTGTAAGACCCCGAATTTTATGAAATGAAAGTATTCAATTTTCCTATAATTATTATTCTATTTAGTAAATGGTTAAATTGATAACAGGTTAAAGTTAAGGGTGACATTTAAAAATTTTGCAAAGTAAGCAAGTTGATATAAAATATTCATTGTGTCAGGGAATATTCGTTTTAACAGGGAATATTCGTACGAAGACACAATCATTGGTGGACCCCACAACGGAGGTACAATCGTAGTTAGAAAATGACTGAAATATTTTTAAAAATAACGACAAAAGTTTTACCGTTAAACTGTTGAACTACCTGGTAGTAAAAGTACAGTAATACGTGTGGTTGCATAGTAACACACGATATTGATTATTGATGTTTTTGTGAGAAGTCACTCAATTATACTCAATTATTGCTACAGTAATTGCTGCATAATATCTCTCATATTATTGATTCAATTATTGTTACAATATTATCTGCATAATATGTTATATTATTAAATCAATAATTGAGACGACAAAATTATTCATATTATTAATTGTAATATTGACGAGGTCTAGAAAGTTCTGTCGAGGAGAGGTCTGGTCACCTAATTGCGCGCCAATAGGGAGAAATCCTTATCGGAAAGCCCCCTCTTTCGTAGGAACGATATGGTTGTTAATATTGTGAGTTATAATATTAATGATGAATAAGTTCGTATTGATTAAAGATAAAATTGATATTTCCATTGTGTTAGGATTATTAGTGTTAGTGGAAATCGACATCTATTCCAATAATAATTGATGTCTGGAGGTTATATTGACCAATCGGGTAATTAATTAGATAAATAAGCAATTAATTGCTATTAATTCACATGTTTATAATTATTTGTTCACTTGTGTGTACTATTGATTCAAATGCATGTACTATTAGGGGAGGTGGTGCAAGATTGATAATAATTGCATGACTAAATTAAAAATGAAGGTATAGATGAAGGTACTATACTGTAATTATTTTTTTTACAGGATTGTACTATTGAGTCACATGAATGTACTATTGATTTATATGATATACTATTAGGAGAGGTGGTGCAATTTTTATAATACTTGCAGGGCTAAATTAAAAATGAAGGAAAAGATGAAGGTATTATACTGTAATATTTCGAGCCCCAAAACGTGCAATTATCTAAACTATATTTTCTTATAAATAGAAGCTCATTCTTCCTTCATTCTCACCAATTCACTAAGACTCACAAGATCAATTATAGAGAGAGAAGCTATAGAGAGAGAAGCCATAGAGAGAAAGAAGAAGAGTAGTCTGCTACTTCACTATTTCAGTATCCAGTCTTCTTCTGAGGTAAGGGGTATTATTTATTTCATATTCTAAAGAGATATTATTTTTCGTATTCGTATGAATATTATTTTTTTTCAATATTCATAAAGAATATTATCTTCGTTAAATATTCGTAGGAATATTATCTTCGTTAAATATTCGTTGGAATATTATTTTCGTTCAACAGCTGTAAGGGATATTATTTTGTTCAGTATTCATAAGGAATAATATTTTCTTCCATACTCTGTAGTATATGAGTAATATTATTTTATCTCGTATTCTGGATTATACCCTCATTTTGTTAAAGTATTTCTTGTATACTCCATGAAATTAGTAGAATATCCTTAAAATTTGCGCTTCATCTAGTATCGTTTCACAATGATATTTTCTACACATTCTTGTTAAATTTTAAGCTTTTCATGCCGGAGTAATGTCCATGAGTACTATTCATTTATACAGTACTATTCACAAAAGTACTATTCACAGGTACTATTTATAAAGTATTATTCACGGGGTACTATTCTCGAAGTACTATTTACGGGGTACTATTCTCGAAGTACTATTCACAGGGTACTATTCACTCGGGTACTATTCACCCAGAGTACTATTCATAAAAAAAATTGATTTCTTTTCGGTCCAAATCATTTTTGATACAGTATAATTCTTGAATTTTACTCCACAAAGCAGTATCATGTTGACAATTTGGACAATATTGAATTCTTGATAAATTAAATTATAAATCTTTAAATATTTATCATTTGCTTGCTTTTAATTGAATTCTTATATCATTGTCATCATCCTCATGCTTATATTATGATAAAAATCATATGTGGCTTACGTGCATAGATGTACTATTGATTGGTATGGTTATGATCAGGGATCATTCGGTATAATCATGACCCGTAATGTTAAAAATGATGTGGTAAAAGTCCCCATTGGCCTGTAGTGCATTGATGGACAGTTGTTGGTATGATTATAACCTGGGATTATTCGGTATAATCATGACCATTGATGATTACATGAATATCCTTGGACCGTAGTGCATGGATGATTCGATGATGTGGTTTATTTATTAAGCTGAGTCTCAGCGATAAAATTGATGACAAACTTTTTAAATCATAGAAGATAGTAGATATCATGCTCTACTTGACTCTTGTAATGGTTTGCTTGTTCCGCTACAGTTAAACTTGATGTTTATTATATTTTATCAGTTTAACACTGTTGAAGGCTAACGATAATTTATTCTGGATTATCTTAGTCATAATATTTCTTACTGGGCTAGTTTAGCTCACCCTTTTGCTTTCATTTTCCTCTTCAGGAAATGAGAATATAGTTGGGACTAGTCGGGGAACGGAGTGACGGTGCAGATGATAGCATTAGTAGTCCTCACTATTCTATGAAATAGTGTGATAATAAATGTAATGAGGACTTTATTTGAGTTTGGATACTCTCTAGAAGACAATATCCGTGTTGAATCTCCCAGTTTATGTTTTGTCGTATTTTACACGATAGTTGTATTATTAAGTTGTATTTGAATTTTGTACCATGTATTTGGCGACTCAAGATGGGTGATGTATACCTATTTTGGGGGCGTCACACTCATTCTCTCCATATGTGGATTGTAGACTCCGGAATAACGAACCATATAGCTAGAGATCATAGTGGATACGTGGAATACCACCGAGTTCCGACTGGCAGAAAAGTATACATGGGGAACGATTCCAGTGTGGATGTGCTAGGCATTGACACCTACAAACTGGAAATGCGATGATGCTCAACATTGATCCTTTATGATGTACTTTATGCACCGGATGTCCTACATAATTTATTTTCTATTTTATCAGTACTTCGTTTAGGCTATTCTGTTAGTCTTGATAATAATTTTGTAATAATTTCGCGTGGGACGAATGTTTTTGGACTTTGTTTTATGATTTTGGATACTATTGATTCTAGCAGTAATAGTAGTGATTATTATTCCTTGTTGAAAATGATCATGATGGTTCAATTCAATGGCATGCAGATTAGACCATATTGGACAAGATAGAATGGCCAAGTTAGCTCCAGCAGGTCTTTTAGACCCACTTGCTAAGGTCAATCTGCTCATATGTGAACACTGTTTGGCAGGGAAATCAACTAGAAAACCATTCGTTAAAGCCACTAGGGCAGAAACACCATTGTAACTTATTCACTCAAATATATGTGGCCCTATGAATGTAAAAGAAAGGAGTAGACATTACTATTTTCTCACAATGATAGATGACTATACGCGCTTTGGGTACAATTTCGTGATCTCTCACAAGTTTGAGGCGTTAGATTGCTTTAGACGTTATTTGATTGAGGTTGAGAATCAGTTAGAGAAAAGTGTTAAGGCACTTTGAACTGACCGAGGTCGTGAGTATCTGTCCGATCAGTTTAAAGAACTTTGTGAGGAAAAAGGGATAATCAGGAAACTGATAATCCCTAGAACTCTGCAGCAAAATGGTGTGGCGGAGAGGAGGAACCGAACATTATTAAACATGGTTAGGTCTGTGATGACGCAAGAAAATTTGCCTATCTCCTATTGGGATAATGCATTGTTGACTGCGACATACATACTTAATCGTGTTCGTTCAAAATCAATCCATTCCACCCCATATGAAATGTGGATCGGCAGAAAGCCCGAATTGGGTGAAATACGACCTTGGGGATCGGCAGCTTACGTGCACAACACTTCTCATCCGCATGGGAAGTTAGGCCCGAGGGGTAAGAAATGTATCTTTGTAAGATGTTCTGAACAATCCAAAGGCTATGTGTTTATAGAAGAGCAGCCTGATGGGACTGTATCTGAGATAGATTCACGAGATGTGGATTTCCTTGAGATGGATTTCCCGAATAGAGGTGATGTGAAAAATGAGATGAACCTTATGAGATGGAGGAAGATTTAGGCGCCCCAACTCGTACAGTAGAAGTCGATATCCTTAGGCTCCTGTAGATAGTGGGAGCGACATGCCTTCGAGCAGTTCTCTTCCATCGAATGAAGAGTCTCCTGTTCCTTAAATGCGTAGAACTCAATAAGGTAACATTCCATGTCGTCTCTTCGAGATTGAGGGGAATGCCTTTATGGCTGATGCGCAGGACGATGAGGAACCTCGATCTTATCGAGTTGCTCTATCATCTGCTATGAAAGATAAGTGGATGATTGCAATGGAAGAAGAAATAGAGTCCATGAGGACTAATCAAGTTTGGGACTTGGTTGACCTTCCACCAAGGTGAAAGGCTATTGGGAACAAATGGGTTCTTAAAGTCAAATGCAAGGCGGATGGTTCCATTGAAAGGTACAAAGCCTGTCTTGTAGACAAGAGCTACACCCAGTAAGAGGGAATTGATTATGAGAAAACCTTCTCACCATTTTAGAGGTTTGCCTCAATTCACCTCATCCTAATAATTGTCGCTCATTCAGATTTGGAGTTATATCAAATGGACGTTAAGATAAATTTTCTCAATGGAGATTTAGCTGAGGAGATATACATGGATTAGGCAGAGGGTTTCGTCATGGAAGGATAAAAGCGTAAAGTATGCAAATTCAAACGTTCTATCTATGGTTTGAAACAAGCGTCCAGACAATGGTATTTGAGATTCCATCGAGCCGTCATTAGTGATGGGTTTATGATGATCGAGGAAGACCATTGTGTATATATCAAATGTTCCAAAGATAAATTCCTTATCTTATCTATGTATGTCGATGACATCTTTCTAGCTGGGAACGATAAGGAGATGATTGTCGCCACCAAAGGGTGGTTGTTATCTAACTTTGAGATGAAGGATATGGGGGAAGAAACTTATGTTCTTGGAGTTAAGATCTACAGAGATCGCTCAAGAAAGCTTCTTGGTTTGTCTCAAGAGACTTACCTTAAGAAGGTTCTCTAGAAATTCCAGATGAACAACTGTAAACCGATAGACACTCCTATCGCTAAAGGCAACACCATTGGACCTGAACAATGCCTTACTTCTCCTGAGGAAATTAAGAAGATGTCCCATTAACCGTATGCCAATGCTATAGGAAAGCTAATGTATACAGTTGTGTGTACTCGGCCTGATATAGTATATACAGTTGGTTATCTCGGTCGGTATCAATCAAACCCTGGGATCGCTCATTAGAAGGCAATCAAGAGGATCTTGTGATATTTGAAGGGTACTTTGGACTACAAGTTGTGCTATGGAAGACCGAACTGCGATTGATTGGTTACTCTGATGCAAGTTGGGGAGGTAACCGGGATGTGCAAGTTAACCTCAGGATATGCATTCTTTTTACATGGTGGTGTCATCACTTAGTGTAGCAAGAAACAGACTTGTGTTGCTCTTTCTATGACAAAGTCGGAGTTTGTGGCTTGTACGTCAGCTATTCAGGAAGCCATGTGGCTGAGGAGATTCTTCGAGGATCTTGGTGTCGTCTCTCATGCTTCAGATCCCGTGACTGTTTACTGTGATAGCATGGCGGCCCTAGATTACACTAAGGACCCTAAGTATCACGGGAGGACGAAGCACATTGACTTGAGAATGAACTTCATCAAAGATATCATAGCAAATAATGAGGTGATATTGGAGTACATTCCCACCTGACTTATAGTATTTGATCTTTTGATGAAGCCAATTCCTAAAGATGCCTTTTTTAGGCATGTTAGTTCTTTAGGGATTCGTAAGGTTTGATGTACTTTCATATTTATTTGTATATCACTCATTATTTTGCTTGTATTAGAAATATTCATTGTTATTTTGAGATATTTATCATTTATGCGAGATTCATTTGTTTCCACTTATGATTGTGTTCTCTTAGCGCGTATAATAAATTTTAAATATTCACACAATTTATTATGCATATTAGATATGCACACACTAAATATATAATAAGTTGATTGGTTCACTCATACTAGCAACCACCCTTGGCACTTCGAAAAACGAATAAGGTTGAGACAGTTCATTTATTGGCGCTTTGAGTAGCGAGTTGTTGATGCTTTAGATATTAATCAATTAACGCTTAGTAGCGAGCAAAATGAACATGATGTCGCCTTGACATGAGCTAAGATGAGGTTAACTTGGATTAACCGAATATAGTATGCCCCAAATTCTATATTAACCTGTACTGATAATCGGATACAAAATTTCAGGTTTGGCACTTAGAAAGTGAGCAATCTAAAAATTTGAGTTAGACACTTATGAAGCGACTGAACTAAGATTCGTACGGCATGACCATAGGACATATGCTCATGTAGATGAGATTGTCTGTCGTAACATGATAACTGGACGCGAAATTTCAATTTTGGAGCTTGGTAAACGAGCAATTTGAAATGTTATAAGGTCCGTACAACAATGCTATTGAATAGCATGTTATGAGTGAGTTACATGTGCTTAGCGACCATGTAAAGAAGGTGAGGGAATGAATTCCTATTTCCTCATTGTGTGAGATCTGTAGGATAAGTTTTGTTCCTACATCAAGTGCTCTTTGTGATCTTTGACTATACTGCAAAGACATGGGTTAATGTTGCTACTTTGGTTTCGATTCCTAAGGTCAGGATTGATGAGACTATAAAGATCGATTCTGGGAAAACAGTTGATTCATTTTTTTATTAGTATTAGGGAAAAGGGAAGATAATTTTGTTTCACCTCGTTCTGCACTTATTGTCAACAACTATAGCGTTTTGATAGCGATATAGTAATAAATGAGATACGAAATGGACTTGGGTCCAAAGGTGGTTAAGTGAGACTCTTTGAGGGGATTAGAGATACTTAACCTAGTGAAAATTCAAATGTGTCTGGGGTACTATGAGTTTATGGGTAGTAGCTTCTACACAAACTAATTGAGTTTGGCGTGAGCGCTCCTATTTTTTTTCTCTTTAAAAGGGTAGATGTCTCTATGTTTGCCCTAACAAGTATTGCAGATGAACTCAACAGTTGCATGATTCGGCAGTTAGAGGTTTACATGCTTTGGTTTGAGCTAGTTTTGGCAGATATGAGGATTACATCATCCCCGCTATGGGTGAGTGGGAGATGTTGGATATTGGGTATCCAAATGGGTCACCCATGGAGGGTCTGACCCAGTAGGTTTACTTAACATTTGATTCATTCGTTTAGCCTGTAGACATAGCGCTTCTAATACAGAGACCAAGACCAAAACAATGCCTACGAACTATGATATAACGTTCCATTCTCGATCGTAATTCGGAGACGTCCGCTGGGTTTCAGTAATAGCAGGAGGATTTATGCATCAAAGAATTAATTACGCTTCAAGAGGTATGCCTTTGATCCTCCTATTATGTGTAAATATGAATAACATGTGTATTTAAAATCCCCACAGAAACCTACAACAATAATGGAGCCGACAATGCTTCATAAGTTCTCCCTTATACTATGTTTGGTTCCATTCCTTGGTAGGTATAGAATTAAATGACTTGAGGATTGAGATGGTTTAAGGAATGGAATGGAATGCCTATGGCAATGGAATGATCATTCTCATTTTCATGTTTGGTTTGTCTATTCATTCCGTCATGAATAAAATCACCATTCTATTTTTAATTGTTCAGTTTATATGAATTACATTATGAATAGAATGTGAAATGATCTTTTTTGTTTTTTATATACTACAAACTTATAAAATGAAAGAAAATTATTTTTTTACTAGAAAAAGAATTTTTTTATATTTTTATGCATTTAAAATTCAAATAAACACCTTCATGAAAATAAACCTTAAAGCCAACACAAATCATATATAGAAATAAACAAAAAGTAATATAGCATGCACTAACAAACAATTACTCAACCTAAAGTATACATATAATTTTGAACCAAACACCACACTTTTGAGACAATGGTTTTTGAAGTATTCATGTAATAATAGATTCTATATAATACCAAGATTCTATATAATACCATGATTCTATATAATACCATGACATGATATGTCCTATGAGAGGAAAACAATTATTATCATTCAAATAATAGGACTAAAAGTTTAAATTCACTACATTTTCAAATGTCTCCACGAAGTAAAGCTTGTATAAAATCATCCTTTTCCTCACTTGGTGCAACAAAGAACAATATCATGAGATTCTCATTATCAGCCATCTTCTTCGTAGCTTGATACCTTTGCACTTTGAAAATTCCAGAAATATTGGAAAGCTCCTCATTGAGTTTCTTTTTTTGCTCCATCAAATTTTACTCACAAATTGCTTGACTAAACATTTTGGCAGTTTTATGAAGTTGAGTAGCTATCATCCTTGAAGCACTATAAACAGCCTCTGCAACTGGATCCATACTTCTATTTCTTTTCTGTCAAGATTTCTATTGCTCTGTCATCATCTTCTTTATCAAGATTTTTACATGTCTAAGTTCTAATAAAATAAACATTACTCTAATAATTCTAGCAACATGATAGTGTCTGGTCTGGCAAGCACAATACATCACAAAGATACTGAGAACTCAGCGCATTCTCAGCCACTCATCCAATTAGCAAGAAGAACTCTGTAATTGGGCAGTACTCAAATGGGTTTAGACTCATTTCCACCATTAAAGTTGCAGAGCAAAGCTCTGTTGTAGTAGGAGATGATGATGAGATGAAACAAGAACCACCATATTATAATAAGACAATTGTCCAAGTCAAAGCAGAGCTTTATAATGCATTACAAGGTACATAGTATTTTGAGCTCCCCGGTTTTTCACTTGCAAGCTAACAAGAAATCTGAGCATGGAAAAACAATTATTTTTTGCAGGAATACTGTGCAATAAGGCTGGAAAAAAACCAAGTGTATGATGATCGAATTACAAACATTATGCCTTAACAAATTTAACATGCAAAAGAATATGCTAAATAAATGATATAATTAAATATATGTAGTATATTTATAAAATATACAGTTACATCCAAAATAATATTTCTATTAGTTACAGATAGATCATCCAGTGGCGGAACCAGAACACTTTTATAGGGGTGTCAAAATATATCAATAAAAAAAATTATTTATTAATGCTAGGAGTGCTTCTTTTAAATTCATTTTGCACAATTATAATTGTCTAGCCTAATTACATAATACTGCACATCTTAAGGCTAGACAAATAAAAATGTAAGACCCTAATTTTTTTAATAAAGATGAATTTTTTATAAACATCAAAAACAAGTGAGCCCATTATAGGTCAGCCCACATATGGGCCCAACAACCGGAATGAGCCCACATTGAGCAGCCCACAAGTGGCAACCAAATCTGTAAATTAAAAAAAAAACAAGAACAGTACTAAAGCAACTATTGTTGCATAACCGTGTGGACCCTAGCCCAATACTCAGTCAAATAGATAAAGGAACAAGCCCACGTGAAACAAGCTGATCTCATCAGATATTAGGCTTAGCCTAATCCCAAACGCCCCAGGGGTGAGAATGCAGCACGCACAACCGCACAATTGGAGAAGATGAGCCAATCCATATTCCGGCAAGACATGAAAATAGAGTTTCGGTAAAAAATCAGAAACAACAAACACCAAAGTCAATCAAAGAAACACAATCGAAAAATCAATGGGGGCAAGTGCCCCCCTGCCCCAGGCATAGATCCGCCGCTGCCCAGCCTCCTCCAAATTCTCTCTCGCTGCCGGAGATTTCAGGGGGGTCATATGCCCCCCCTCGACCCCCCTGGTTCCGCCTCTGAGATCATCTAGGTTAAATCTTGCAATGCTTACTGTTAGGATAAAATTCTTTGGATTAACTTATGCTATTCTGTGTCTGCAGTTACAGTGAGTGAAGTAGAGGCCTTGTACGAGCTATTTAAGTAGTTTACTCTCCTTTTTCACATTCATTTTCATGCTCTCATTCTAAATACTGATTACTTAATGCCTTTAAAACAGACATTTAGGGCCGTTCTTGAGATTTTGGTATCCCTGGGCGAAAAATGAAAACGAGACCGTCCTCGAAATATTGCCTTCACAAAAAATGTAAAATAAATAAATAAAAAGTACAAGTTATATAAAAAAGAGCCTTTCTGGAGCTTAAAATATAATAGTTAGAATAAAACAAAATATATGAGAACTTCGACTACAACAAAATATATGTAAAGTTCGACTACAACAAAATATATGAGAATACATTCATTAAAAGATGTTAGTTTTATGTTTAACTTAGTGGTCAAGTGGTTAGTTATCGCCACGTCAGTAATGTCCTTTTATTTTGGTATTTGTTAGATTTTTGATATAGTCTTACTACTAAGATATAACAGTTGTAAAATGTGGCCAATGTTTATGCTTATTTCAGTTTCCTTTGTAAGGCTATTTAATAGCCAAGTCTGTTATTCAATGAAGTATTGTATGTGTGTGATTTCCTCCATCTCCTCTATTTTCAGTCTATAGTTTTCTAACAATTGGTATCAGAGCCTCATAACAGGGGCCTGATTAAATAGAAGCATCAGTCTTCTACGAGTGATCTCCAAATGGCGACAGAGAGTTAGTTTGTATAGGCAGCCATTCCAAAGTTTGATGGGTATTATGATCATTGGGCGATGCTCATTGAGAACTTCTTGCGATCAAAGGAGTATTGGGGGCTGGTAGAAAGTGGAGTTCCTGCAGCAGCAAAAGATGTTGTTCTCACTAATGGACAGAAGTAACATATTAAAGACCAGCAGTTGAAAGATTTAAAAGAAAAGAACTACCTATTTTAGGCATTAGATCGTTCTATCCTAGAGATAATCCTTAACAAAAAGACTTCGAAGCATATCTGGGACTCTTTGAAGTAGAAATATCAAGGTACATCACGAGTAAAATGTGGAAATCAGCAAGCTCTTCGAAAGGAGTTCGAAGTTCTTCATATAAAGACAGGAGAAATTATGATTGAGTTTTTTTCTCGCACTCTTACCATCGCCAACAAGATGAAAGAAAATGGTGAGGATAGGAGTAGTACCGCTATTGTTGAGAAAATTTTAAGGTCCATGACTCCTAAGTTTAATTATGTTGTGTGCTCCATTGAAGAATCTAAAGATATTGATACTTTAACCATTGATGAGTGGCAAAGTAGCCTAATTGTGCATGAACAATACATGAGTTCCCATGTTGAGTAAGAACATGCCTTGAAGATTACTCATGGTGATCACGCAGTAGAAAGAGGTCGTCGTCGTCGCAACTATAGAAGAAGAGGTCAAAATAGGAGGTTTATTGATAAGGCTATAGTGGAATGCTATAGTTTTCACAAGCTAAGACATTTTGCATGGGAATGTCCAAGTAAAGAAATAGAGGCAAATTATGCAGAGAATCAAGAAGAGATGCTGTTAATGATATACGTGGATCTGAACAAGGCTAATAGAGAAGATATATGGTTTTTAGACTTTAGATGCAACAATCACATGGAAATAAGGAATATTTCTTAGATCTTGATGGAAATTTTCGAGATTCTGAGAAGCTTGGCAACAACATAAGTATAGCTTTTCTATGAAAATGAAATGTTAGGCTGCAAATGAATGGCATAACTCAAATCATTACAAGTGTGTTCTATGTACCCGAGCTAAAGAATAATCTACTAAGTATTAGACAGTTGCAGGAAAATGGTCTTACTATTTTATTTCAGCATGACAAGTGTAAGGTGTTCCATTCACATAAAGGTTTGATTATGGATTTGAAAATATCCTCAAATCGAATGTTTGTCTTGCAAGCTTTATCTCAGCCTAAAGTATCATCTTGTTTCAACACAATCACAAAAGATAGTAAGCAGCTTTGGTATTGTCGGTATGTACATTTGAGTTTTAAAGGTTTAAAGACTTTAACAAAGCAAATGGTAAATGTATTACCACAACTTCAACCTCCCTCCAAGTTATGCAAGGATTCCTTAGTAGGGAAACAACACACGGATTCATTTCCAAAAAGCAGTACCTGGCGAGCTGCAGAGATTATTCAGTTGATGCATGCAGACATTTGTGGACCCATTACACCCATCTCTAACATCAACAAAAGGTACATACTTACTTTCACTTATGATTTTTGTAGAAAAACATGGGTTTAGTTTTTGGTAGAAAAAAATCAGAAGCCTTTATTGTTTTAAAGAATTTTAAGACTCGTCTTGAGAAGGAAACTAGTTCTTTTCTGAAAAGCCTGCGAACTAATCGAGTAGGTGAGTTTACATCCCATGAATTTGTAATTTTTTGTGATGTAAATGGCATACAATGACAATTAATGGCAGCATATACACCACAATAGAATGGTGTTGTCGAATGCAAGAATAGAACTATCATGAATATGGTTTGAAGAATGTTGGCAGCAAAGAAAATTACCAAGACTCTTTGGCCTGAAGCAGTAAATTGGACGGTGCATGTTCTGAATAGAAACTATAGAAATGGAAAGGATTGAAGCTATGTAGGTGGAGAGAGCAGAAGAGCAAAGAAGAGAAATGGAGATGATTGATGTGGTGGAAATTTCAAATGAAGACCGGGAAGAAGAAGAGGATGACGAAGTTGAAATTATAGCAGTAGGCTGGGATGGATATAGGAGAGCTAACTACAATCAATTGATTGTTCTCCTATTTACCTATGATGCCCTTTCATAAAGCCCAAATCCTCAACTCTTGGGATCCCATGTTCTGGAACTTCAAAGCTTATCCAACAATCTCTGTGCTAGCTCATGGATTCCCAGGCAACCTCACTTTTACCCAAAAGCTGATCGCTAACGGTCCCTCTTCAGAAAATGGGTGTGAGGTACAATCTATTCCCATTTCATTCAGGGTTAGTCACTGTCCACCATCAACCTTCAACCAATTCTACAAATTGTCAAGATGGTTGGAAGTGATACTTCATCAACTAAATCAATTTCCAGTTACAGAATCCCAACATTCTGTAACTGATGAACCAAATATGCCTAATTTTGTATTGATCCAGTCTCCTATCATCTCTCATTCTACGAATGTTGATCATACTCCAATCGTAGAGTACACCTACTCTCATCGTAGAGTCAAATCCTCCTGAAACTCAACCTCACACACCTATCCCTCCTTCAGACATTCCCTCATCATCCACCAATATTTATTTCGATCTTGATCTTGCTCTCTACAATCTGCAAGATCAATATACTAGAGCTTCTCCTCCAAATACTCAGCAACTCCTTGAGCTTATCTCAGATCTTCCTACCAAAACGGAGTTGTCTAATGCTTCCCAGAAGGTGACCAAGGATATTTAAGAAGATCTTGAAGTTCACTCAGACCTTGTTCATATGCGGCTGACTCATTTGATTGATGCTGCCAACACCCTCCCCAGCAATCTGAGTACTGAACTTACAAAGATGCTTAGGGAGATCATCAAAGAAATGATTCAGAGTATTAATGAAAGGGATCAAATTCATTTTTAGGCTGCCAAGAAGCATAAAGAAGCAGTTCTCTTTCTGCAGAAGACTCAAGAATCCCAAAATACTCTTATGATGGAAAGTCTCACAAGTCTACGAACCTCAATGAAAGAATTCTAAGCATTTTCCATGGGTCAAATGCAACAAACAGAAACTGTCTTGGCCATTCTACAAAAGAAGGAATCTCGAACTGATTCTCTTGTACAAGAAAATTGAGAAGACATTGCTCAATCCAGGAATCAGCTCCACGAGCTCATCCAAGGCATGCATCGACTGTCTGAAGACATTCGAACCCTTGATGCTGACATAAAGGGGGAGAATAAAGGGGAAGGAAAGAAAGGCAAGGGCAGAGGAAAACTCATTGCTCAATCTTCAAGGATCCCTCACTCAAGACATCCTCGCCATTAGACTCCACGATCCGCAACAGCACTAACCGATTCTAATGGCGCAACCACTAAGGAGTTGAGGGCCATCTCCTAGCTCACAAGGAGTAACCACTACTAGCCTAAATATGCCAGCTGGATATCCTTCATTCATGAACAGACACAATCATGGAGAACGACTAAGTTAAAGCGAGATGGTAGACATTGCATGGAGAGACGAAGTCAGCAGGAGAAAGAGAGCTGCAGAGTATGCCAATCCTCCAAGGAATAAAAGGCAGAAGAAATAGAGATAAGTTGTAACTCATTTCTTATTGATGTAACTAAGCTTTATTGTAATATCTGTCATTACAAACATCAATATAGTCATGCTTATTCTCTAGAGATTTCAGCTACTCAATTAAACACTAAGTCATATTTACTTTCTAGCAAATACATCTAGAAATTGATGATCATGATACAAATCTCCTTGGTTATGTCAACATCAAATAGGGGGAAATTATTGGGAAATTGCATAATTAAATTTGATGTTGAAAGTAAATATTCATGTTTATATGTAAGGTCCTTCAAGGAATACATGTACAAGGACTTAGTGATAGATCAAACTTGTTAGGTTGATCTGAGCTTAAATGTTTATCATTCTGTAAATGAATGTATAGAAGAAAAGATCAAAGTTGTTAGGTTGATCTATGTCTTGAGATGTAATAGATAAGCTTCAACAGAATCGTAGTCTATCGAGCTGATCTAAAGATTGCAGAAGCCAAGGCAGAATCGTAGAGCATCGAGAATCGTAGTCTGTCTGCTTTGAAGGGCCTCTCCCGAACTCGTAGAGTGGTCCAAACGGCTGTCGAGTCAAACTCAGGGATCGTAGAGTGCTATGGGAATCATAGAGTCTGCAAGTCAAGTAAGCTAAGATCGTAGTGTACCAGTACTTAAGAGAAATTGTAGTGTTCTCATCTACGAGTGCCGGATCAAGCCCTAATGTTGCAAGACACCATGATCGTAGTGTATCATCTGTATGCATTAGAAGCATCTAGCCTTGTCCATTTATTTAAGAATAAAAGTCAACAAATGTGGAATGGATTATAGACGTTGAGACTATCGGGAATCCTAATGACACAACACTCATCCTTAGTATATAACAAAGAGACGTATTAAAGAAGCTAAGGAAAGTACTGCATGTCAGCCAAAAACACCTTTTCAGGTGTTAGGTGAGATAACAGTCTGTTGTGTCAGTGGGCTAATCAGCGAAACAGAAGATTTGCAGAAAGTCTCCATCAATGCTCAGAGATGTCAAATACAATTAATGCTCCAACGGATGCCTTCAAACAGATACATTTTAAAGGCACCTTATATGCAACACAAAAGCAGATGCAAGAACCAAGTAAGTACACAACAAAACGCTGAAGAACACTCAACGCTCAACTCTACGATCTAAAAAAAAGCTTGCTCAATTACTCAGTTATTTCGAACACAAGCTTAACGCCAACTGACTAGCACCATTCAAGAACTCAACTATTATCAAGTGAAGTAAGAAGTTCCAAGTTAGTTGGACTTGAAGAGTTCTGAGTGAACTAAGAAGTGCCAAGTTAGTTGGACTTGAAGAGTTCTGAGTGAACTAAGAAGTGCCAAGTCAGTTGGACTTGAAGAGTTCTAAAGTGAACTAAGAAGTTCCAAGACTACTGGTCTTGAATGAATCTGTGAGATTCAAATATTATAAAGATATCTTTAGTGGATTTCCTACTCAAGTAGTAGAAGAGTGGACTAAGAGCCTTAAGTGCTCTGAACCACTTAAAAACACTATGTCCCTTATATTCTTGCCATAACTGCTTATCTCTTATTAACCTATTTTATCTTAAAGGGAAAACAAACAAATATTAAATTCCGCTTTGATTAAATCATTATCAAAACTGACAAGTATTTTGTAAAAGAAATTTTAAAATATCTATTCAACCCCCCTACTAGATAACTATTGTGCCTATTGGGAACTAAAAATCATGTTTTAAATAAATCCAATAATAATATTAGAATAATTAATAGGGAACCAATGCATAAACTACTTTATTATTCATCATTTGTTACTTGCAAAGAAATGTGGTTTTAAAGGTCATTTTGATTCTAATTGTAATAAAATTAGAAAAAAAAACAAATTTAGGTAAAGATATGTGATTTATATGTTACTAACCCAAAAGGACCCAAAAAAATTTGGGTATCAAAAAAGGCAGAGACTATTTATTTGTCTTGAAGATGTTTCAAGGTCAAAAAAGAGATGGAGGGTACTTTACTTTGAGAGAGTAAGCTGCCAATAAATTATTTGGGAGAATTTGTAAATACATCATTTATTCTCAAGTTTTTATTGTGATAAAGGCTCCATATTTTATACTCATGATAATCTTGATAAATTTAATGAGGAATCAGTGCACATGTTATTTTTGATGATCTTAACTATAACCCGTCAAAAGAAGATAATGTAGTTTATGTAGAAAAACCTAATCTGGAAATTTGAAATCGATTAGTTGTAGCTAGATGCTGCTTCAAAAGTCAGAATAGACATTCTTGAGCATGAACCAAATGAACATATGACTAAAGTTAGGCTTCCATGAACAACCAAAATAGTGAAAACTCATCTTCCTAACTTGAGCATTAAAGATTTTAATAATGGGATGGCCACAAGAAGAGCTTTCGAAGAGGCTTGGTTATGAAAATAAAAAATTCAAAGCTACACTAAGGAGATCAATTATCAAGCTTTCTACTGGTAAAATGTTGGTGTATGTATGTAACAAAACACAAAGGTATGATCATTTTGGTTACTTGTTATATATGCTATTGTTATAAGTGTGCACCCATTTCTTTATTTTTGCGCTTATTTTTTAATGACGTTAAAAGGGGAGAGATATCTAAATAACTAAATTGATATGAATTATTTTTTTTATGACAAAGGTGGGGAGATATATCTAAATTGATATGCATATGCTATAATTCATGAAGAGCTAAATAAATCAATTAACTTGTGCTTAATGAGTAAATGCATGGTTTTAGGTGGAACCATATATTTAAGGGAGTTATATATTGTAGGTAGTCGTCATCAAAAAGTAGGAGAAAGTTGATTTATATATTTTTGGTTTAAATGATGTTAAGTTGCTTTGTAGAGTAATATTTTGCCTTCATCAAAAAGGTAGAAAATGTTGATTTATGAGTTTTTATATATTTTAATGATGATAACATATATTTTGTATGGAGATGTGACGCCCCCAAAATAGGTATACATCACCCATTCTGAGTCGTCAAATATATGGTATAAAATTCAAATACAACTTAATTATACAACTGTCATGTAAAATACGACAAAACATAAGCTGAAAGTTTTAATACGAATATTGTCTTCTAGACAGTATTCAAACTCAAATGGAGTCCTCAATACATTTATTATCACACTATTTCACTGAATAGTTAGGACTACTAATGCAAACATCTGGAGCATCACTCCTTTCCCCGACTAGTCCCAGCTATATTCTCATTTCCTAAAGAGAACAATGAAAACAAAGGGTGAGCTCAACTAGCCAGTAAGAAATATTATGACTAACATAATGCAGAATAAATTATCGTTAGCTTTCAACAGTGTTAAACTGATAAAATATAATAAACAGCAAGTTTAACTATAGCGGAACAAGCAATCCATTAGAAGAGTCAAGTAGAGCATGATATCTACCATCTTCTATGATTTAAAAAGTTTATCATCAATTTTATCGCTGTGACTCAGCTTAATAAATAAACCACATCATCGAATTATCCTTGCACTACAGGCCAAGGATATTCATGTAATCATTAATGGTCATGATTATACCGAATAATTCCTGGTTATAATCATACCAACAACTGTCCATCAATGCATTACAGGCCAATGAGGACTTTTACCATATCATTTTTAACATTATGAGTCATGATTATACCGAATGATCCCTGGTCATAATCATACCAATCAATAGTACATCTATGCACGTAAGCCACATATAACTTTTATCATAATATAAACATGAGGATGATGACAATGATATAAGAATTCAATTAAAAGAAAGCAAAGGATAAATATTTAAAGATTTATAATTTATTTTATCCAGAATTCAATATTGTCCAAATTGTCAACATGATACTGTTTTGTGGAGTAAAATTCAAGAATGATATTGTATCAAAAATGATTTGGAACGAAAAGAAATCAATTTTTGTTATGAATAGTACTCTGGGTGAATAGTACCCCGTGAATAGTACTCTGTAAATAGTACTTTATGAATAGTACTCGTGAATAGTACTTTATAAATAGTACCCATGAATAGTACTTTTGTGAATAGTACCGTATAAATAAATAGTACTCATGGACAGTACTCCGGCATAAAAAACTTAAAATTTAACAAGAATGTGCAGAAAATATCCTTGTGAAGCGATACTAGATGAATCGCAAATTTTAAGGATATTCTACTAATTTCACAGAGTACAGAAGCAATACTTCAACAGAATGATGGTATAATCAAGAATACGAGACGAAATAATATTACTCACATACTACAGAGTATGAAAGAAAATATTATTTCTTATGAATACTGAACAAAAATAATATCACTTACCTCAGAAGTAGACTGGATACTGGAATAGTGAAGTAGCAGACTTCTCTTCTACTTTCTCTTTAAAGCTTCTCTTTCTATAGCTTTTATTTCTATAATTGCTCTTGTGAGTCTTAGTGAATTGGTGAGAATGAAAGAAGAATGAGCTTCTATTTATAGAAAAGCATAGTTTCGATAATTGCACGTTTTGGGGCTCGAAATATTTTAGTATAATACCTTCATCTTTTCCTTCATTTTTAATTTAGTTATGCAAGTATTATCAAACTTGCACCACCTCCCCTAATAGTACATCTTGTGAATCAATAGTACAATCATGTGAAAAAATAATTACAGTATAATACCTTCATCTATACCTCCATTTTTAATTTAGTCATACAAGTATTATCAATCTTGCACCACCTCCCCTAATAGTACATGAATGTGAATCAATAGTGCACACATGTGAACAAATAGTTATAAACATATGAATTAATAGCAATTAAATGCTCATTTATCCGATTAATTACCTGATTGACCAATATAACTTTCAGACATCAATTATCATCGAAATAGATGTCGATTTCCACTAACACTAATAATCCCAACATAATAGAAATATTAATTTCATCTTTAATCAACACGAACTTATTCATCATTAATATTATAACTCACAATATTTAACAACCAGATTATTCCCAAGAAGGAGGAGGCTTTCCGATAAGGATTTCTCCCTATTGGCGCGCAATTAGGTGACCAAACCTCTCCTTGATAGAACTTTCTAGACATTGTCAATATTGTAAATAATAATATGAATAACTTTGTCATCTCAATTATTGATTTAATAATATAAAATATTATGCAGATGATACTGTGACAATAATTGAATCAATAATATGAAAGATATTATGCAGCAATTACTGTAGTAATAATTGAGTATAACTGAGTGACTTCTCACGTAAGCATCAATAATCAATACCGTGTGCTACTATACAATCACGCGTATTACTGTACTTTTACCACAGAGTAGTTCAACAGTTTAACAGTAAAACTTTCGCCGTTATTTTTATAAAAAGATAATTCTGTCATTTTCTAACTACGATAATACTTTCGTTGTGGGGTCCACCAATGATTGTGCCGTCGTACGAATATTCCCTATTAAAATGAATATTCCCCGATGAATCGAATATTATATAACCACTTGTTTACTTTACAAAATTTGTAAATATTACCCACAACTATAACATTATATCAAATCCACACCATAATATTCAAAAATATATTTCGAGAAGAATTAATCTTTATTCATAAAAGTTGGGGATCTTACAACCTCCCCTTCTTATGAAATTTCGTCCTTGAAATTAGGGTGCGTACCTGGTATGTCAAAGAGGTGAGGATACCTTGACTTCATTTCATATTCTAACTCCCAGGTCATTTCCTCAATATCGTGGTTTCTCCACAAAACTTTGACTTGAGGTATAACCTTGGAGCGTAGAATATGATCCTTCTTATCCAAGATTTTAACAGGTACCTCTTCATATGTTAAATCTTCCGTTATCTCGTTCGATTCTAATTCAATAATGTGGTTCGGGTCTTTCACATATTTATGTAACATAGATATGTGAAAAACGTTATGAACACGAGACATACTTAGTGGTAAGGCGAGTCTATAGGCCACAGTTCCTACTCGATCGAGGATTAAAAATGGGCCAATGAATCGAGGATTGAGCTTTCCTCTCTTTCCAAATCTCGTAACTTCTTTCCATGGAGTAACACGTAATAACATATGATCTCCAATATTGAATTCCACGTCCTTTCGATGAAGATCAGCATAACTCTTTTGTCGATCTTGTGAGGTTTTTATACGTTGTCGGATCATTTGAATCTTTTCCGTAGTCATACGTACCAACTCCGGTCCCAACAGCATTGCTTAACCCACCTCATCCCAGCATACTGGAGAACGACACTTTCTTCCATATAACACCTCAAATGGAGCCATGCCAATACTTGCTTGATAACTATTATTGTAGGAAAACTCCACCAATGGTAAGAAATTGTACCAACTTCCTTTGAAGTCAAGGACACATAGTCTTAATAAATCTTCAAGAGTTTGAATAGTCCTCTCCGACTGCCCATCCGTTTGAGGATGATATGCCTAACTAAATCGTAAATTTGTGCCCATAGATTTTTGCAAACTAACCCAAAATCGTGAAGTGAATCTTGGGTCTTGATCATAAACTATGGATATTGGCATACCATGCAATCTTATAATCTCGTTTATGTACATACGAGCAAGACGTTCAAGTGTATAAGTTTCTCGTATTAGTAAGAAATGAGCAGACTTGGTCAATCTATCAACAATAACCCAAATCGCATCTATGCCTTGAGAAACCTTGGGAAGACCAGTGATGAAATCCATGGTAATGTGCTCCCACTTCCATTCTGGAATTTCAAGTGGTTGCAATGGACCTTTTATCACTTGATGCTCCACCTAGACTCGTTGACAAGTTAGACACCTTGAGATAAACCCCGCTATCTCTCTCTTCATATTGCTCCACCAAAATGTATGTCGAAGATCACGATACATTTTGGTACTCCCAGGATGGATTGAAAATGGTGTGTTGTGCGTCTCCATCATGATTTTATACTTTAAGTCAGAATCATTAGGAACACAAAGTCTGAAGTTGACTCGAAGTATTCCTTCTTCATCGATTCTTGCTTCCGGAATAACACCTTCTTGCACTTTCTTCCTCATACGCGTCAGCTCCAGGTCTGTAGCTTGAGAAGCTTTAACTTTATCGATTAAAGTTGGTTCTACTCGTATATTCGCCATCATCACATGGGTCCCTGGAGTCTTTAACTCTATCTCCATCCTTTGTAAGTCATACAAAATGGGCCTTTTCGTTGACAATAACGCACTCGTACCCGCATATGATCTACTACTCAATGCGTCAGCTACTACGTTCGCTTTTCCAGGATGGTATTGAATAGTATGATCATAATCTTTCAATAGCTCAAGCCATCGTCATTGCCGCATGTTGAGTTCCTTTTGTGTGAAGAAATATTTGAGGCTTTTATGATATGTATAGATCTCCACCTTCTCTCCATACAGGTAATGCCTCCAAATCTTAAGCGCAAAAAGACAGATGCCAACTCTAGATCATGGGTAGGATAATTCCTCTTATATTCTTTGAGTTGTTGTGAGGCATAGGCTATGACTTTCCCATGTTGCATGAGAAAACATCCTAACCCTTTGCCTAAAGCATCACTGTAGATGACAAATCCCTCCGAGCTAGATGGTATTGTCAGAACAGGTGCTGAAATGAGTCTCCTCTTGAGTTCTTAAAACTCTTCTCACATTCCTTGCTCCAACCGAATTTTGTATCTTTCTGAGTCAGCTGAGTTAATGGAGTAGTGATTCAAGAAAACCCTTCTACGAATCTCCGATAATAACCAGCTAAGCCAAGAAAGCTACGTACTTCGGTCACTGACTTAGGTTTCTTCCAGCTTTGAATTGCTTTAATCTTTGTCGGGTTAACAAATATTCCATGATTTGATATCACGTGGCCAAGAAATGCTACTTCCTCAAGCCAGAACTCGTATTTCTTCAACTTGGCATATAACTTATTTTCACGAAGCTTTTGGAGTATCAGCCTCAAGTGTTGCTCATGATCTTCACGACTTTTGGAGTAAATGAGGATGTCATCAATAAAGATGACCACAAAGTGATCCAAATATTCCTTGAATACTCCGTTCATCATATCCATGAAGGCATCATGAGCATTAGTCAATCCAAAAGACATGACTAGGAATTCGTAATGCCCGTACCGAGTTCTAAAAGCAGTCTTTGGAATGTCTTCAGTTTTAATCTTCAACTGATGATATCCAGAACGAAGATCGATCTTTGAAAAGAATTTGGCACCATGCAACTGGTCAAAAAGGTCATCAATGTGAGGCAACAGGTACTTATTTTTTATGGTGACATGATTCAACTCCCGATAATCAATACAAAGTCGCATACTTCCATCTTTCTTCTTCATGAATAGAATAGGAGCACCCCAAGGAGACGTACTAGGTCGAATGAAACCGATGTCTAACAATTCATGTAGTTAGGTTTTTAACTCCTGAAGTTCAATAGGAATCATTCGATATGAGGCTTTGGAAATGGGTTTTGTACCGGATTTTTAAGGTGGATACAAAATTCAATTTCACGCTCTGGGGGTAGGCCAAGAAGTTCTTCAGGGAATACGTAAGGAAATTTATTAACAATAGAAATATCATTCAAATCTGACGTATTTTTGTTTAGATCCGTGACATGAGCTAAGAAAGCTTGACATCCATTTTTCAATAAACGAATAGCTTTATGGCTTGATATGACAGTGATTGACTTTAGTGGTTTGGTTGTTTGAATTCGCATAATAGGTTGGTTAGGAATATGAAAGCTAACAACCTTACGAAAACAATCGATTTTAACATGATGAGTAGTTAACCAATCAATCCCTAAAATCACATCAAATGCAAGTATTTTCAAAGAGATAAGATCGACAGGTAACGTGCGATTACCGATTTGAATCAAACAAGACTTATAAACAGTGGACGTAATGAATGTGAGACCCCAGATTTTATAAATAAATATTTAATTTTTTCGAAATAATTTTTTTAATATTATGGTGTGGATTTGATATAATGTTATAGTCGTGGATAGTATTTAAAAATTTTGCAAAGTAAGAAAGTGGTTATATAATATTCGATTGGTCAGAGAATATTCGTTTTAACAGGGAATATTCGTACAACGGTACAATCATTGGTGGACCCCACAACAGAAGTATTGTCGTAGTTAGAAAACGACAAAACTATCTTTCTATAAAAATAACGGCGAAAGTGTTACCTTTAAAACTGTTGAACTGCTCGGTAATAAAAGTACAGTAATACGCGTGGTTACATAGTAGCACACGGTATTGATTATGGATGCTTACGTAAGAAGTCACTCAGTTATACTCAATTACTGCTACAGTAATTGATGCATCATATCTCTCATATTATTGATTCAATTATTGTCACAGTGTCATCTGTATAATATGTTATATTATTAAATCAATAATTGAGACGGCAAAGTTATTCATATTATTATTTGCAATATTGACAATGTCTAGAAGTTCTGTCAAGGAGAGGTTTGGTCACCTAATTGCGCACCAATAAGAAAAAATCCTTATCGGAAAGCCTCCTTTTTCCTGGGAACGACCTGGTTGTTATATATTGTGAATTATAATATTAATGATGAATAAGTTCGTGTTGATTAAAGATGAATTTTATAGTTTCATTGTGTTAGAATTATTTGTGTTAGTAGAAATCGACATTTATTTAGATAATAATTGATGTCTGAAGGTTATATTGTTCAATCGGGTATTCGGGGCACTTTTCGTGTCGAGTTACTATTCACGAGTTATTATTCACGAGTTACAATTCATGAGTTACTATTCATGAGTTACTATTCACGAGTTATTATTCATGAGTTACTATTCACGAGTTAATATTCATGGGATACTATTCACCCGTAAGATATATTTCTTTTCGGTCCAAATCATTTTTGGGTACAATATTATTCCATGAGGAGATATGCTAATTTTTCAGACCGTTGGTTGAAGATATAATAGTAAATCAATATGGACCGCAGGTGGAAAGTTATAATAGTGAATCAATATGGATCGCTGGTTTAAAGTTTTAATAGTAAATCAGTATGGACCATTGCTTTAAGTTTTAATTGTAAACCAATATGGACCGTACGTTTAAAAGTAAATCAATCTGGACCGTTCATGAATTAGTTACTATTCAGTCCATTCTCCTATAATTAGAAGCTCATTCCTTCATTATTTCTTACGAATTCACTGAAACTCTAGAGAGAGAAACTATAGAGAGAAAGAAGAAAAGTATTTTGCTACTTCACTACTCCAGTATTCAGTTTTTCTAAGGTAAGGGATATTATTTGTTGTACTCGTAAGGGATATTATTTGTTGTACTCGTAAGGGGTATTCTTTCTTTCTTATTCATGAAGAGAACTTATGTTATTCCATTCTTTATTATTATGTTGGAATAACCTGTATACGCGGGATACCCTATACTTGGTGAAATTCTTCTGTTATTCCATTCTTTATTATTCTATTGGAATAACCTGTCTATGCAAAGTACTGCATACATGGTGAAATTCTTCTGTTATTCCATTCTTATTATTCTGTTGAAATAACCTGTTTATGCGAAGTACCGCATACATGGTGAAATTCTTCTAATATTCCGTTCTTTATTATTCTGTCGGAATATCTTGTCTGTGCGTTTACGCCGGACCTGGTTCCATTATTTATTATTCTGTTGGGAATAACCTGTCTGTGCAGTCTATCGCACGCATGTTGAATCCTTCTGTTATCCCATTCTTTATTAGTATATTGGAATAACCTGTCTTTGTGGATTACCACATGCATGGTGAATGATCCTTCGTATCCATTCCTTATTAAATTATGGAAATGATCTGTCTACGTGGATTATCGCATGGCGGGCGAAAATCTATTTGCAGTTTCATATATTCTATTATACTCAGTTGGTTAATGCTTTGGCTTCTATACTACATGAAATTAGTGGAATATCCTTGATATTTGCGCTTCATCCAGTATCTTTTTATGGAAATATTCTTCTGAGCATTCTTGAATTTTACTCCACAAAGCAGTATCATGTTAACAATTTGGACGTTATTAAGTTCAGGATAAATTAATTTATAAATCTTTAAAATTTATTCTTGAACTTGTTTTATTGAATTATTATGTCATTGTCATCATCCTCATGTTTATATTATGTAATAAGTCATCTTTGGCTTACGTGCATAGATGGATTTAGTATGATTATGACCAGGGATTATTCGGTATAATCATGACCGTAATGTGATGAATGATGTGGTAAAAGTCCTCATTGGCCTGTAGTTTATTGGTGGACAATTGTTGGTATGATTATGACCAGGGATTATTCGGTATAGTCTTAACCATTGATGATTACATGAATATCCTTGGCCGTGGAGCAAGAATGATTTGATTTTATTTATTAAGCTGAGTCTCAGCGATAAAGTTGATGAAAAACTTTTGAAATCATAGAAGATAGTAGATTTTATACCTTACTTAACTCTTCTAATGGATTGCTTGATCTGGTGCAGTTAAACTTGTTATCTATTATATTATTCTATCAGTTTAACATTATTGAAGGTTAATGATAATTTATTCTGCATTATCTTAGTCATAATATTTCTTACTGGGCTAGTTGAGCTTACCCTTTCTTTCACTATTCTCTTTAGGAAATGAGAACGTAGCTGGGACTAGTCGGGGAACAGAGTGATGGTCCTATATGGTGCATTAGTAGTCATCACTATTCTGTGATAATAAATATAATGAAGACTCCATTGAGTGTGGATATTATCTAGATGACAATATTTGTATTAAAACTCACAGCCTATGTTTTGTCGTATTTTACACGACTGTTGTATAATTAAGTTGTATTTGTATTTAGTACCTTGTATCTGGCGACCCAAGATGGGTGATGTATACCTGTTTTGGGGGCATCACAGTTGGTATCAAAGCTTAGGGATATGATCCTTGGCTGAGATGTGTAACAAGAACTAGGAGGGGAGAGACGGGGAATTCCTTCGCTAGTATGACATACCTAAGTTTATTTGGTATTTAATTGGTCGGTCAGAGTATAGGGATAATATGTGATATGTTAATTAACCCTTGTTTTGTGGCAGTATTTGAAAATGACATCCGAGAATGTTGAGAATAGCAATGAAGCACACGAGACCGTTGAGTTAGCTCAACCAAAAGGTAACGACCAATAACACGATAATAATCATACCGGTGGCAACGGCCATCGGAACAATGATAAGCATCATGGGGGAAATTATCATGCCAAGAATGGTAACCACTTCGGTGGTAATCATGGCCAAGATAATAGAAGTGGAAATTTCAAGAAGAAAATGTCATTTAGCTCGATTTTGTCGTATAGTGAAGTCAAGTCCAGTTGGAACGGTGGCACCAAAGGCGGATACGGACAAAACAAAGTCGGTGGTTTCAGGGAGAGCGTTTTTTTGACTTCTCAAAAAGCGAGTAACCCGAACGAAGTTAGCACGGGTTAGTTAATTATAAATTCTTGCAAAGTCTATACCTTATTTGATACCGGTTTTACCCATTCTTTTATCTCTCTTGCTTGCGCTCAACGTTTAAATTTGACTTCAGAGAAATTAGACTTTGAATTATTGGTTGAAACTTCGTTAGTAGAAACCTTCGTTACCTCCACTGTTTAGAAATCTTGTTGATTCAAATCAACACTTTCACGTTACTTGTTGATCTTATCTCTTTGAAAATACTTGCCTTTAATGTGATTTTAGGAATCGATTGGTTAACTACTCATCAAGCTTTTTGTAAGGTTGTTAACTTTTATATTCCTCACCAACCTATTATGCGAATTTAAGCAACCAAACCAATCATTGTCATATCAAGTCATAAGTAAAGATCCTCGAGCCTTTCGATGGTGACTTCCTTATGTGGAATGCACCGAAGCCAGACTTTTTGTAGGCGACGTCGTGAATGACGATGGCAAGTTGATAGGTATCAATGTGACGTGTTATCCAAGTCTTGGATGAGATTCACAGTTTTGAATGATATTTCTGTTGTTAATAAATTTCCTGACGTATTCTTGAAGACTTACTAGCCTACATGTAAGACCCCGAATTTTTTTTAATAAAATGGAATTTCCTCTATTTATTATTTTGAAATAGTAAGGGTTGAATTGATTAATGTGGTTAGTTATGAGTAAAATGCGCGAATATTTTAAAATAAACAGGTGGTTATAAAATATTCATTGTTGTCGGGAAATATTCGTTTGGTCATGGAATATTCTTGTTGTCGGGGAATATTCGTACGACGGCGTAGTCTTTTATGGTCCCCATAACGGAAAGCGATTGGATAAAGAAAAAGACAAGTATGAGTTGTTTATAAATAACGGCGTAGTTGTTACCGTTAACACTGTTGGAATATCCGGTGGGTAAAGTAAAGTAATACGTGTTGTTAAACAGTAGCACACGGTGTTTTACACAGTAATGTTGAATTATTGATTCTTACGTAAGAAGGCACTACTCAATAATTGTTACAGTAATTATTATTCAGTATTTTATTTTATTGATTCAATAATTGCTGCGTTGATATTTTATATTACTGTTGTTTCAATAATTGTCACTACACAGTATTTTCCATTATCGAAGCAATAATTCATATTATATGAATAATATTATTACATAACATTATTGGCAATGTCTAGAAAGTTTTGTCTAAGGAGAGGTTTGGTCACCTAATTTCGCGCCAGTAAGGAGAAATTCTTATTGGAAAGCCCTCTCTTTCCTAGGAACAGCTTGGTTGTCAGTACTGTGATTCTGTAATATTATTTGTGAATAATTAATTATTAATTTATATGATGAGGGAAATATTGATTTTATGTGGATATAGATGGAGAAAATTTTTAAAGTGACAATTGTTAAAAATTGATATTTTAACTTTTTCTGATAAAAAATATTTTATTATATTATTATAATATAATAATGATAATATTTTTACAATGAATGTGGGATATATGAGTATATGAGGAGGAAGAGTATTTTTATTGCAAAAGTTGTTTAACACAAGTTTTGTGTGTCGGTGGACCACATTTCTTGACTGAAATTTGATTATAGCCTGTAAAATCATCTGTATGTGGATTTCGGTCAATTTCTATTTGGAATTTGGAAAAACTTTCTTCTGTAAAGTTGTAGAGAATTGAATTTCCTATATCGGATTGCAAGATTCGAATTTTCTGACAAAAGGGCTATTTATTGTAAATTATTAAAGTTTCGGTATTTCGGGTGTGAATTAATTTTTAGAGTTTAAATGATTTTTGTTAGAAAAACGTTTTGTACTTTGGTGGCCCTCACTTGCACATGTTAATGGTTGAATTCAAGTATCTAGAGGTGGGATTGAATATTTTGTAATTATATTAATATTATATTAAATTTTCTATTTTGGTGTTCTAAGCAATTTCCTATAAATAGGGTGCTTAGGTTAGAATTGAAAATCACACTAGAAACTGAAATCTTCTCTCTCTTTCTCTCTTGATATATTGAGCGTATTTTGTGAGTATTTTAGTACTTTGAGTATTGCTATACGGTGCAAGTTGTTTCAGCACTATATCCAGTCAGAAGTACTATCTTTTTGAGGTAAGGGATGTTATTTTATTCGAAAATGATATTATTTCTTCAATATCATTATGCCGAAATATTGGTTGAAAATTTTTATCAAATTTGAAACTTTTTCATGTCAGAGTTACTATTCATGAGTTACTATTCATGAGTTACTATTCACGAGTACTATTCACGAAGCATGATGATTTTTTTGTGAAATTTCTATCTTTTAGTGTCGGAGTTACTATTCACGTATACGACACTATTCACGAATACGACACTATTCATAGAAAAATTAAATTTTCTTTTTTGTGTCCAAGATCATTTGTTATGATTCCTATCTTGGATTGGATCTATGTTTTGGTCTTCATTCTTGAATTTTACTCCACTCTGATTATTTATGAAGTGTTTTTGAACTTGGATTGTGTAAAGTACGAATCCTTAATATTTGTTCTTTTGTTTCACTGGATTCATTTCCTTTAAAATATTTTTCATCATCCTCAGTCCTAAATGATGATATAACTGAATATCTTTGGCCTTTAGTGCAAAGATGAATAATTTTATAATGAATATCTTTGGCCTGTAGTGCAAAGATGAACATGTGTTTAAATGAACATGACCAACTGACGAATATATTTGGCCCGTAGTACAAAGATGAACAGGTGTTGAGATAAACATGACCAACCGATGAATATCTTTGGCCTGTAGTGCAAAGATGACTATTTGATTCAAGATGTATATTGATTGATGTTACAGGGATAAAATATCGATGATGGACTTTTAAATTCATATATAGAAGATAGTAGATTGCATTCTCTACTTAACTCTTCTAATGAATTGTTGTTTCCGCTGCAGTTGTTGATCTAAAATTTGTTGTCTATTGTATTCTATCAGATTTTCCCTGTTGAAGAATAAGGATAATTTGTTGTACATTATCTTAGTCATAATATTCTTTACTGGGCTAGTTGAGCTCATCCTTTTCCTTTTTGTTCCATTTTTTTTATCAGGAGACGAGAATATAGCGGGAACTAGTCGGGGTGTGGAGTGATGGTTCAAGACAGTTGTTTTATTAGTCCTCACTATTTTCTAAAATAGTGTATCAATAATTGTAATGAGGACTTATTTGAGTGTGGATATTGTCTAGAAGACAATATTTGTATTTAAACTCAGAGTTTATGTTTTGTCGTATTCTACACGACAATTGTATTAATGAAGTTGTAGTTATTTCTGTATCATGTATTTGGCGACTCAGAATGGGTTGGGTGGAATGGACCTATTTTGGGGGCGTCACAGTTGGTATCAGAGCTTAGAGATATAGTCTCTGGCGGAGATCGGGGAATAGTACTAGGAGGGGAGAGATGAGTAATCCTTCGCTAGTATGTCATACCTAAGCTTATTTGTTGGTCGGTCATAATATAGGGGTATTATGTGATTTGTTAATTTATTTAATTAACCCTTGTTTTATGGCTGTATTTGAGAATGGCAACTGAGAACGTTAACAATAGAGTGAATGAGATTGTGGAGACACCTTTAGTCACCAACCAGGCTAACGTGATGTCAGGCGAAGAAGGAATTAGAGATATCCATGTGGTGAGTGAAGAATTGATAGTTGCACCCGAGATAGTCGCAGAGGTAACAGCTGAGATTGAGGAAGAAGAGGTACCTGAGGAGAATTTATTAGAGGTATTTTATGAACAAAATATAAAATTACAAAATTGTATCCATGAGTTAGAAGAGCAGGCTGAAGAACGGCAGTCGGTCGTGGAGCAAAAGGATGCAACGATTCAAGCTTGTGTTACCCGATATGTGATGCTTGAACAAAAGTACTCTTTGGCAGAGTATAAGATGATAAAGCTAGAATCTGAGCTGAAAGAAGAAATAACTGAACGAGTGAGAATGAGTGATGCATGGGTAAAAGCCGCACGACGCGTTGATATTGTGGAAAGAGATGTCCGATCTAAGATGAGAAGATTTAACGATGACGGGAAGACGTCGGCAGCAGCACCAGCACCAGCAACAAATTCTAGGGGAAAAGAACAACCGCCAGTTAGATGTTACAAATGCGGAGAGGAGGGACATATAAGTCCAAACTGTTCACAGCCTTCCAAGGTATGTTTTAGTTATTGAAAAGATGGTCACATAGCTCGATTTTCTCCTATAGCGAAATCAAGTCCAGCTGGAACGGTGGCACCAAAGGCGGATACTGAAAAGACAAAGTCAACGGTTCCTGGAAGAGCGTTTGTCGTGACCGGTCAGAATGCAAAGAACCTAAACGAAGTTAGCACGGGTTAGTTAATTATAAATTTTTGCGAAGTTTATACCTTACTCGATATCGGTTCTACCCATTCTTTTATCTCTCTTATTTGTGCTCAACGTTTAAATTTGACTCCGTAGAGATTATACTTTGACTTATCGTTTGAGACTCTATTATGAGAAACTTTCATTATATCTACTGTTTATAAATCTTTTTTTATCCAAGTTGGAACCATCACATTACATGTTGACCTTATTTCTTTAAAGATACTTGCTTTTGATGTGATTTGGGGATTGATTGATTAACTACTCATCATGCCAAAATTGATTGCTTTCGTAAGGTTGTTAGTTTTCATATTCCTAAGCAACCCATTATTCGAATTCAAGTAAGCAAACCATTGAAGTCAAACACTTTCATATCAAGTTATAAAGCTATTCGTTTATTGAAAAACGGATGTCAAGCTTTCTTAGCCCATGTTATGGATTTGAATAAAGACACGTCAGATTTGAATAATATTCCTGTTGTTATTGACTTTCCTGACGTATTTCCTGAAGAATTTCTTGGCTTACTCCCAAAGTGTGATATTGAATTTTGTATCGACTTTGAACCAAGTACAAAACCCATTTCTAAAAATCTCATAGCTCCTATTAAACTTCAGGAGTTAAAAATTCAACTATAGAACTTGGTACCCGAGCCTTTATCTAGTGACTTCCTTTGTGGAATGCACCGAAGCCAGACTCTTCGTAGGGGACGCCATATTCGTGCAGTAGTAAACTGATAGGTGTCATTGTGATGTGCTATCCAGGATTGGGATATGAGTCACAGTTGAGAGCAACCTAAGTCAGTAATCGAAATACGTAGCTTTCTATGCTTAGCTGGTTATTATCGAAGATTTTGTGAAAAGATTTTCTTGAATTGCTACTCCATTAACTCAGTTGACTCATAGAGATACAAAATTTGAATTGAGCAAGGAATGTGGGAAGAGCTTTGAAGAACTCAAGGGGAGACTCATTTTTGTACATGTTCTGACCATACCATCCTGAAAAGCGAACGTGGTAGCTGACGTGTTGAGTAAAACATCGTATATGAGTACAAGTACGATATTATCAAAGACCCATTTTGTATGACTTACAAATGATAGAGTTGAAGACTCTAGGTACCCATGTGATGATATACGAGTAGAATCGACTTTAATCGATAAAGTTAAAACCGTTCAAGCTACACACCGGAGCTGATGAATATCAAGAAGGAGGTACAAGAAGTCGTTATTCCAAAAGCGAGAATCAGCGATGTGAGGAAAGCTCAAACCTTCGATTTATTAGTCCATTTGAAATCCTCGATCGAATAGGAACTGTGGCCTATAGACTCGTTTTACAGCCAAGTATGACACGTGTTCATAACATTTTTCATGTATCAAAGTTACGAAATTATGTGGATGACCCGAACCATGTCATTGAGTTAGAACCAGACGAGATAGTTGAAGACTTAACGTACAAGGAGGTACCTGCCAACATTTTTGATAGGAAGGAGAATGTCCTACGCACAAAGGTCATACCACAAGTCAAAGTTTTGTGGAGGAACCATGCTATTGAAGAAATGACATGGGAGTTGGAAACAGAAATGAAAGCGAGGTATCCTCATCTTTTCGAAACACTAGGTACGTACGTCAATTTCGAGGAAAAAAATTTCATAAGGAGGGGAGGTTGTAAGTGCCCGAATTTTTTTTTAATAAAATGGAATTTCCTCTATTTATTATTTTGAAATAGTTAGGGTTGAATTGATTAATGTGGTCAGTTATGAGTAAAATGCGCGAATATTTTAAAATAAACAAGTGGTTATAAAATATTCATTGTTGTCGGGGAATATTTGTTTTGTCGTGGAATATTCTTGCTGTCGGGGAATATTCGTACGACGGCGCAGTCTTTTGTGGTCCCCATAACGGAAAACGATTGGATGAAGAAAAAGACAGGTATGAGTTGTTTATAAATAACGACGTAGTTGTTACCATTAACACTGTTGGAATACCCGGTGGGTTAAGTAAAGTAATACGTGTTGTTGCACAGTAGCACACGGTTTTACACAGTATTGTTGAATTATTGATTCTTACATAAGAAGGCACTACTCAATAATTGCTACAGTAATTACTGTTCAGTATTTTATTTTATTGATTCAATAATTATTGCGTTGATATTTTATACTCCCTCCGTCTCAGGATAAAAGTCCTTATTACTATTTTGGGTTGTCCCATGTTAAATGTCCACTTTATTTTAATAACCAAACTTTTACACATTTTTTCCTATTATGCCCGTAGCATTAAATATCTCATACTTTTCTTATTCTAATTCTCTCTCCATATTTAATGACATTATTATGGATAATTTTGTCATTTTATTCCTCTTCTTAATATGCGTGAAAAGTCCACCAGGACTTTTATCCTGGGACGGAGGGAGTATTACTGTTGTTTCAATAATTGTCACTACACAGTATTTTCCATTATCGAAGCAATAATTCATATTATATGAATAATATTATTAGATAACATTATTGGCAATGTCTAGAAAGTTCTGTCTAAGAAGAGGTTTGGACACCTAATTGCGCGCCAGTAAGGAGAAATTCTTATTGGAAAGCCCCCTCATTCCTGGAAACAGTTGTTTTTAAGTGGTTCAGAGCACTCAAAGCTCCTAGTACACTCTTCTACTCAACGAGTAGGATATCCACTAAGGATGTCTTTTACAATCTTCTGAATCACACAGATTCCTTCTAGACCAGCAGTCTAGGAACTTCTCTAGTTCACTCTTGAACTCTTCAAGTCCAGCAGACTTGGCTTTCTTACAGTTCACTACGAACTCTTCAAGTCCAGCAGACTTGGTACTCTTCTTCAGTTGATTGATGGTTGTCGTTGTTGCGTTCTGAAGGTTGCTACTCAGTTTGCTGTGTAAGCACTGGTTCGTTAAGAACTGAGTAGCTGAGCAAGCTTTTCAATATCTCAGATCGTAGAGTTGAGCCTTAGAGAATTCTTCACGTTGAATGTTTGATTGCTTGCTTAGTTTTTTTCTCTCTCATTTGTCTGATCTGTATATATGTGATGTTGAAAATTATCCGCTGGATCCATCCGTTGTGGCATTAAATGCTTCTGAACTTTCTGTGCTGCGATTGAGACATTTCTGCACATTTCTGAATTCTGCATTCTGGCTCACTGACACTACAGGCTGCTTTCTCACCTACCACCTGAAAAGGTGTTTTGTCCCTCTTATCCATAGTACTATCCTTAGCTTCTTCAATACGCTTCTATGTTGTATACTAAGGATATTTCATTTATTCTGGGACTGATGAGCACTGCAGCATTTGGGATCCATTCCTCGTATGTTGAATTAACAACTCATGAGGCTTGACGTTTTCTGACATGAGACAGATGATGCTCTACGATTTGATCGTGATGTTCTATGGTTAAGATCGTAGTGGCTTTGACTTGCATACTATGATGCTATCAGTCGAGAAACTACGATTTCTCTTAAACTTTCATGCACTACGATCTTCTTTTGCTCGTGTTGTTGACTCTACGTTCCCGAGAGCACAATACGATCATTGACTTATAAACTTCACGTTTCCTTCAGCACACTACGATCGTGGAGTTAGCTTGGTGAACGTTGGGACCACTCTACGATTTCCGAAGAGTCCCCTTTCAAGGCAGGCACACTACGATCTTCAGGCTCTACGTTTTCTGCCTTGACTTCTACAATGTTGATCAGATTGATGCACTACGATTTCTTCAAGACTAATCTATTACATCTCAAGATCAACCTAACAGTTTTGATCTTTCTATCTATACATTCTAGAACAGAATGATACACGTTGAAAGCTTAGATCAACCTAACAATTTTGATCTATCACTAAGTCCTTGTACATATATTCTTTAAAGGACCTTACAAATAATCATGAACACAAGCATTAAAACATCAAATCATAATATGCATTCTCCCAACAAAATCTCCCTATTTGATGTTGACATAACCAAGGAGATTTGTTGTCATGATTATTAGTGACTAGATGCATTTGCAAGAATTTAAACATGACCTAGTATTTCAGTGAGCAGCTAAAATTTTTAGAGAATAAGTATGAATTTATTGATGATCAGAAGATATTACAATATAGCATTACATCAATAAAACATTAAACTCTTAACTTATCTCTATTTTCTTGGTCTCTTATGTGGAGGTGGATTTGCATACTCCTCAGCCCTTCTCTTCCTTTGAGCTTCCTCATTTCTTGCTAACTCTTCCAGCTCACTTAGACTTAGAACTGGATTCTCTTCATATTTGCGCATGAATGCAGGATCTCCAGTTGGCATTCAGATGCGTACAGTAGTCACGTCTTGCGAGCTAGGAGTTGGCTCCTGATGACTTAGAGGAATAGCTGATACAATTGTCTGCTGACCAGATTGTTGAGTCTGATGATGTGATGGTCTTGCAGGAGGGCTTCCCCTTTCTTGAATTGCATGACCTCCTCTGCCTCTGCCTTGGCTTCCTTGAACTCCTTTCCTTTTCTTATTCTCCCCCTTTATGTCAGCATCAAGGGTTCGAATATCGGCAGATAGCTTATTTACTCCTTGGACAAGCTCGTTGAGTTGGCTTTGAGTTTGAGCAATGTCCTCCCTATTCTCCTTGATCTATTTTTCAGCTCTAGCTTCTTTGTTTTGGAGGACTGTAAGAATCGTATCATTATGCTTCTCCTGATTGGCATAAGATTTCTGGAAGTCATAAATAGAAGCTTTAAGGTTGAGAATATTGTCCAGCATAATTTGATGTTGACGATCTTGGTTTTTCTGTATCTCAAGCATAGCCTCTCTTTGTTTGGCAGCAACCTGGAAATGGATTTCATCTCTGTCTGATATACTCTTCATAATTTCTTTAATAATTTCCCTTAGCTTCGTAGTGAGCTCAGTATTCATTGTACTAGGGAATTTGTTTGCAGCTTGTATCATTTGCTTCAGTCGGATGTTCAGAAGGTCAGAGTGAGATTCCAGGCTTGCTTCGATGGACTTGATCATTTGGTCAGAAGTTTCTTTCAGATCATCCTTGGTGGGCAGGCTGGGGAAAGTATCAGTTGATTGAGGATTGTCCATTTGAGGGGTTCTTGGTGGAGATTGAGCTTGCAAGTTGTACAAAGCAAGATCAAGACTGAAATAGTCGTGCGATGAGGAGGATGGTATATCAGTTGGAGGAGCTTGGGTTTGGACAATTGGGATTGGTGACTCTACGATTTCAATGTTTGACTCTACGATTTGGCTTGAGTCTGGAATCGTAGAGTTGGTTATTTGAGAGAGCAGGGTAAGGTTGATTTCTTCTGGTTCTCCAGTTACGGAATTTTAGGATTCTGCAACTGGAAACTGATTTAATGGGTTAAGAATCACTTCCAGCCATTTAGGAAATTCATAGAATTGGCTAAACGAAGATGATGGCAGGTGATTAACTCTAAAGCTTGTAGGGATAGTCAATACCTCAGGTTTGGCATTCGATGAGGAATGGTCTGTAATCAGCTTTTTGGCGAAGATGACTTCCCCTGGAAATCCGTGAGCCAGAACTGTGATTGCTGGATATTCCTTGAAGCTCCAGAACATGTGGTCCCATAATTTCAGAATTTGAGCTTGATGGTATGCCATCATGGGTAGGTAAGAGAATATCTGATTGTAAAGATAACTTCTATATCCATCCTTGCCCTCATAAATGATTTGTAGGTCATCATCATCTTCTTCCTCTTCACTATTTCCATTTAAGGATTCCATTATCTCAATGGCCTCTGGAATGTTTGGCATTGGTTCATCTTCATCTTGAACAAGGACCTCTTCTTCAGCTATTGGGATATTGTGAGGCTCCCCCTCAATATGATCATCTTCTTGGAGGTTTAGAAACTCCCCCTCAGCTGGTACATCTTCTTCTATGTTCAGAAAGTCCCTTTCAGCTAGAACCTCTTCTTCATCAGTAGGCTTCTCCCCCTCAGCTGGTGTATACTCAATCATGAGAATTTCAGAGTTCTCCCCCTCAGCTGGAGCATTTTCCTCTTCGGTTACTTGGGGAAGTTCTACTTTTGCAGCCATGCTCTTGGCTTCCTTCTTTAGTACTTCCTCATTCTCAAAAATATACTTCTTGACCAGCCTTCTCTTTGCTTTGCTGGTTTTAGTCACCACTTCTGGACTCTCTTGAGTCTTTGTTTTGCCTCGTTGATCAGTCACTTTCCTTGAAGCAGCTTCCTCCATTTCTGCCACACTTGGCCTGTTTTCAGAGAACAGCAGAGTCTCTACGATCAAAGACACTGTTGGTCTTTTGGACTTATGACCAGTCTTTTTCTTCTTTACGATTTGTGAAATGGTGGTTTGATCTTCTTCAGCTTCTTCTTGCTGTTGCATCTTCCTTAGCCTCCTTAGAGTCTCTATGTTAGAGGACTCTGCAGGAATGTTAGTTGTTGATCCTTGAGGCTCTTCAACTTGTCTTGCTCTCAGCTTCCTTTTGCCCTTGCTTTTTCTGGAAAGGGTAGAGGGTTCTCCCTTGTCTGCTTCTCCTTCTTCTTAAACTTCTCTGACAACAGACATTCCTCCTTGAAAGCTTGCTTTCTTTTGTTCCTCAGATCTCCCACTTGACTCTGTCATCATTCGAACGAACTCAGCAGGGTTCCTTTCCCAGTTTTTGAATAACTGATGTGTCATTCTTCGGTTTGGATTGATGGCTTCTCCTTCATTATCCCCAATTTTGTCACCCAATGCAGATTGCAGAATGATACTAATGAACCTCCCAAACAACATCTTTGGGGTGCTCTTTGATTTCTTCGAGCTTACGATCCACTTGTTGATCCATTCGAGCAATACAGTCCCATAGTTGAGTTGAGTTCCATATACTATAGCTGTCATGAGCTTAAGCTGAGCCTCATTTACTGAGTCATGACCTGAGCTCTTGTAGTAGATGCATTTCCCAATAATGTCAGCCAAAAATTCATACCTCTGAGGGAACTCCTTCTTTTTGTAGCCTTTCACAGAGCGGTTCTTCTTGTGATGCATCTTCTTCAGTCCCTCTTGAAATCTTATGCTATTTAGAAATGGATGCCCCACATTCTTGAAACCTAGGGCCAGATTGACGTCTTCTTCCCTTAGGTTTATTTCAACTCCTCTAACTCGTGTGGTGATGGTGTTGTTTTCGTACACCATTTTTGTAGAACTCCTTCACCAATTTAGGATAGATGAGTGTATCAGTACTGAGCGCCTCTTCGAGACCTACCTTCTTTAGTAAGGTTAAGATCTTGTGAAACTTTGGTGGAGCGGTTTTGAATTCGTCAAAACAGAGTCTGTAGTTCGAAATCACATTAGAAGCAGCCATTGATTCTTTAGTTGAGAAGAGAGATACTGCTGAGCTTTTGTCTGAGTTAGGGTTTTGCTTTGAGAGAGAGAGAGAATGAGAGATAATCTTTTGAACTTCAGATTTCAAAATCACGGTTCCAATTTGTACTTGTAGCTTCCCTCTCTCTTTTTGACTTAGTGGGATAGGTGTTGCATTTTGCTTGGCTCTACGATTTTGACTGTTTAGGAATGTACTGATTTGCCCTTTGAGTCTTCAGTGCTGAGATGTCCTCAGGATGACTACGATCTTAGAGATAGTCTTCTGATTGTTGAGTCTGTTCTCCATTCGTAGAGTCTGTCCTACGATCGTCGAGTCTGTCCGGCAGTTGTTGAGTCTGATCAGCATTCGTAGAGTTTGTCCTGCAATCGTCAAGTCTGTCCTATGATCGTTGAGTCTGTCCTACGATCGTCGAGTCTCTTGGTGTGTTTCAAGGGTTAGGTTTGTCCCTGAGGCACCTCTTGGAGAGATTGCTTTGTTATAAAGCTTGTTATCACAGGATTCACTTTGCTTGTTGAAAGGGCTTTTGGTCATCGTCGAGTCTGCACTTATAAAAGTTGAGTCTTAGCTGCGATCGTTGAGGTAGTTGACTTTTCAGCTCTACGATCGTGATCTTTCCTTTATCATGTCTACGATTTTGAGTGTATCCTTTATATCTGTCATGGTTAGCACAATCTAGAGCATAGATTCAAGGTTGAAGATTTAGCATGCCTAGCTCACTTATTAACTTATTAAATCTGGATTCATCTAATGGTTTAGTAAAAACATCAGTAAGTTAATTTTCAGTAGGGATATATTGTAAAGAAATATTTCCATTTTGCACATGATCCCTAATGAAGTGATACCTTATCTCTATATGCTTGGTTCTAGAATGCATAACAGGATTATTAGTTATTGCTATGGCACTTGTATTATCACAGTGTATAGGTATAGACTTGAAATCAAACTCATAGTCAGCTAGCTGATTTCTCATCCAAAGGATCTGAGCACAGCAGTTTCCAGCAGCAATGTATTCAGCTTCTGCAGTTGAAGTGGACACTGAGTTTTGCTTTTTGCTGAACCAAGACACAAGTATGTTCCCTAGTATTTGACAAGTGCCACTGGTACTCTTTCTATCTTTTTTGCATCCTGCAAAGTCAGCATTTGTGTATCCTATTAGTTCAAAAGAGGATTCCTTGGGATACCACAGCCCCAAGTAGGGTGTACCCTTAAGATACCTGAAGATCCTCTTTACAGCAGACAAATGTGACTCTTTAGGGTTAGCCTAAAATCTAGCACATATGCATGTTGCAAACATTATATTTGGTCTACTGGCAGTTAGGTATAAAAGAGAACCTATCATACCTCTGTATTGAGTTATATCAACACGTTTACCATTCTCATCCTTGGCAAGCTTGGTTGCAGGAGCAATTCGAGTTTTCATGGGAGAGGCTGATTCCATGCCATACTTCTTTAATAACTCTTTGATGTATTTGGCTTGGTTGATGAATATTCCTTCATCAGTCTGTTTCACTTGCAGTCCAAGGAAGAAATTCAGCTCACCCATCAATCTCATTTCAAACTTGCTCTGCATTAGCTTAGAGAATCTCTTACATAACTTTTCGTCAGTAGAACCAAAAATGATATCATCAACATATATTTAAACTAATAAGACTTTGTCCTTATGCTTTCTAAGAAATAATGTGGTCTCTACTCTACCTCTAGTGAACCCATTTTCTATTAAGAAGTAAGTCAGTATTTCATACCATGCTCTAGGTGCTTGTTTAAGACCATATAAAGCTTTATCTAATCTATAGACATAATTGGAAAGAGATGGATTGGTGAAACCTGGAGGTTGTTCTACGTAGACTTCTTCTTGAAGCTCTCCATTTAGGAATGCACTCTTGACATCCATCTGAAAGACTTTGAATTTCATGTGAGCAGCAAAGGCAAGAAAGATTCTGATAACTTCTAGTTTGGCAACAGGTGCAAATGTATCATCATAGTTAATGCATTCTTCTTGAGAATAGCCCTTTTCCACTAATCTTGCCTTGTTTCTTGTAATGACCCCATCTTCATCCATTTTGTTCCTGAAGACCCACTTGGTTCCTATGATAGGATGACTCTTTGGTCTTGGTACCAATCTCCACACTTTGCTTCGTTCAAATTGGTTGAGTTCTTCCTGCATGGCTTCTATCCAACTGGAGTCTTCCATAGCATCTTCTATCTTCTTTGGCTCTATCTGTGACAGGAAGCTTAGGTAGAAGCATTCATTTTGAGTATCAGCTCTTGTTTTGACTCTTGCACTCGGATCTCCAATGATTAGATCATGAGTGTGATCTCTTACCCATCTGTTCCCGGTTGGAACATCTGTTCTAATGCCTTCCTGGCTTAAGTCTTCAAAGTCTATCTCTTCTTCTTGGAGTGGAGGCTCGATGTCTTGAATGGACCTCTCTATGAGCTCATTATCACGCTCTACGATTTCACTATCTGGCACTACAATCGTAGTGTTTAGCTCGATGACTTCATTTGTAGTGTATGCACTATCGGTCGTAATGTCTTGAGGCACTGTTTTGTCTAAGTCTATTTCATCAAAGATGGTATGTATTGAGACTTCGACACTCAGTGTCTTCTTGTTGAACACTTTGTAAGCTTTGTTGTCTGTGGCATATCCAAGAAAGATCCCTTCATCTGACTTGGGCTGGAATTTTGTCAGATATTGCTTTCCGTTGTTGAGAATATAGCATGCACAGCAAAAGACATGAAAATAGCTGACACTTGGCTTTCTTCCTTTCCACAGTTTGTAGGGTGTCTTCTTGATCGTAGAGTGAATTAATGATCTGTTCTGTGTGTAGCATGCAATGTTGACAGCTTCTACCCAGAAGTATTCAGGCAGATGGGCTGCTGCTAGTAGAGTCCTTCCAGCCTCTATCAGGGTTCTGTTCTTTCTTTCAGCAACTCCATTTTGTTGAGGAGTTCGTGGAGCTGAGAAGTTATGACTGATGTCATTGTCTGTGCAGAACTGATTCATTTCTAAGAAATCGAATTCTCTGCCATGATCACTCCTTATGGCCTTGATTTTCTCTCCTTTTTCGTCCATCACCAGTCTGAACATCTTGGTTAATTCAGAGCTTGTCTCATCCTTTGAAGTTAGAAAGAATACCCATGTGAATCTGGTGTAGTCGTCGACTACGACAAGAGAGTATCTTTTTCCTCCAAGACTGGTTGTTGGAATTGGCCCAAAGAGATCCATGTAGAGCAACTGCAGGGGTTTGTCAATGGAGTTAGCAGTCTTGCTCTTGAATAAGCTTCTGGTTTGCTTTCTAAGTTGGCAGGCATTGCATGGTCTTTCCTTCACAAAGTTGAACTTGGGTAGACCAGCTACGAGATCCTTTGATGCCAGTTTGGACATGCTTTTGAAGTTTAAGTGGGACAGTCTTCTATGCCATAGCCAGCTCATTTCCTCATATGCTTTTGTCAGAAAACATATTGTTTCATTAGAGCTTAGTTGACCAAGGTCTATAGTATAAACATTTCCTTCTCTTGTTCCGATTAGCTTTATGGCAGATGTCTTCAGATCTCTGACTTGACATTGATTGTTGAGAAATGTTACTTGATGACCCTTGTCGCAGAGTTGGCTGATGCTTAGAAGGTTGTGTTGAAGTCCTTCCACATAGGCTACTTTGCTGGAAGATATTGCACCATTGCTAGCAGAGCCATATCCTTTTGTCTTGCCCGAGCCGTTATCTCCAAAGATGACTGAGGGACCCTCCTTTTCTACATAGTTAGATAGCAGAGCTTTGTTCCCTGTCATATGCCTTGAGCATCCACTGTCTAGATACCATGTTGAGGTCGTGGAGCTCTTTTCTTGTCAAAACATTTTAACCTTCATTTTGGTACTCATATTTGCATGGGTCCTTCTGTGTTAGTGCCTTTGGGAACCCAAACTTGTCTAGTCTTGGGTCTCATATGCATGGAGTTATAATAACACTTTGTAGCTTTATGACCATACTTATCACATATGACACATCTATTATGATGCATGCCTGTGTGTGTGTGATTCATCCTCCACTTGGACTTGTGTGGTTCCTTAGTTAGCCTTCTGTTGAACTGATTCTCTTTCTTTCACGTGTCCTTAGGTTTCATAAATAGTGATGAGTGAGCCTTACCTCTACTGTACCTTCCCAGTAGATTCGTAGAGTTAGTTTTGCTTGACTCTACGATTCTTCGAGGTTGGTAGGTAGAGGTTGGGTTACTCTTCTCCTTTATGAAACCCAGACCAACGTGTGATCCTTTACTTCTTTGAGTATAACTAGAATCAGTAGAACAAGGTTGAGCTAGTTCTTCCAACTGTGAGGATTTAACAAAAGCAATACCTCTACTAAAGCCTGAGACATTACCAGAGCTAGTTTCCATTATCTTTTTCACACTTAGCTCTAAGATGGATTCCCCAAAGCCTAAGCATGTTCTGTCGAATGTGCTTCTCTGACTAGAGAGCAGGCAGTCCATGGATGATGAGGATTTATTCCATGCAGAGATAATCTTCTTTAGATCCTCAATTTTAGAGGTTAGCTTAGACTCTCTTTGTAATACCCGGAAAAAAAAAATTAAATATTGAAAAAAACAAATAAATAAATTATTATTTTATTTTAAAAACATATTAATTGGACTTTGTCATTTATTTGGGTCAAAGTAGTCATTTAAATTGTGTGGGCTTATAAATATTAATAAATAATAGATAATATTATGTGATTAAAATTTGGGCCTTAATATTAAATTAACCCAATTAGAAGTTTATTAGGGCAAGACTCTTTTTATTAAACAACTAAACCCTTTTTTTTTCTTCTTCACTCTTTAGGCCTAAAAACCTCTCTCTTCCTGAGCTGCAACAACAATGGCGTCCAATTACGAATTTGAAGACGGGAAGCACCCAGATTCAGCTAGCTACGACCCGAATTTCATACCCGAATCAGTGAAATCCTTTGTAGTTCATCTCTACCGCCATATCAGAGAGAAAAATGGGTACGAGATCCATCAGATGTACGAAATTTCATTCCAAACCCTAAGCGAGCGCATGTTCAAAGACACTCCTTGGCCTTCCATTGACGCCGTTGCTCAGTACGTTGATAATGATCATGTTTTCTGTTTGCTCTATCGCGAGATGTGGTTTCGGCACCTTTACGCCAGAAGATTATAGTCCTCTCTTAAGTAGAGGATTGATTCGTGGGACAATTACTGCAGTCTCTTTCAGGTGATTTTGCATGGGGTGGTGAATATGCAGTTACCAAACCAGTGGTTATGGGACATGGTGGATGAGTTTGTGTATCAGTTTCAGCCATTTTGTCACTACAGAACAAAGATGAAGAGTAAGACTGAACAGGAGATTTCACTTCTTAAGCAGTTTGATCAGGCTTGGAATGTATGTGGAGTGCTCAACTTCTTGCAAGCACTAGTGGAGAAATATATGATTATTCAGATTCTAGAGTAGGAGAAGGAAGGGCTTGAGCAGTTTACAGCCACTGATGGATATGATTATATTGGTGGAAGTAATGCTTTGAAGGTCTTGGGTTATTTCAATATGGTTGGCTTGCTAAGAATCCATTGTTTATTAGGTGATTATCACACTGGCCTGAAGTGTTTACTTCTATTTGACATAAGTCAATAGGGTGTTTACACCAGTGTAAGTGGCAGTCACATAGCCACCATATATCATTATGGGTTTGCCAATCTTATGCTGCGGAGGTTGCGAATAACGTTTCGTATTTGATATCGTTGGCAATTGAGGAGGTCTAGCAGTGTGATATTTGTGTTCAGTGAATTATTTCAGTATTATATTCAGGTACGGATTCCGTACTCTTTCAGCGATACTTTTGTTACATTTGATTTATTCGTTTTGTTTCTCGTTTCAAATTCTGTTATTATTTCACATAATTATTTCTTGTGAAATTCATATAATTGTTTCATTTTGGAGTTGACACATTGTACTCGTAATTGTACTCTTTGAATTAGGATATCATGTTTAGTATTTATTTTTGATAATTGTAGAGCGGTACATGTTGTTACCTTCTTTTGAGACCTTTTGACCATAATTTGATTTGGTTCAACATGTACATATAGAACCCTTTTGTTGGTATTATGTCGCATGTGTTGTGACATGGTATTTTTATTAGAATATACCGTAGGGTATACCTGAGCTATAACCACCTGTGGGGGTACTACAGGCATGTCGTCTTGGCACGAGAGGCATGACACTCTCCGTGGCGGTGTGATTATTCCACGGCGTCTCCGTTTTGGGCTCCGGAGTAAGTGGGCCGTTTGGTGTTTTGTTGTGGGAGGCGTATGGGTTAACCCTAGTTTTCTGTTCTGCGGATTGGTGATGTTGTGTCAAACACACCTATCCGATTTGCATACATTTGGATTCGCGATCCAATGTGTGATTGTCTGTGTGGCATTATATATTTTGACTTGCCTGTGTGGCATTGTTTTGATGTGCCTGTGTGGCATTATTTTGGTTGCCTATGTGGCATCATTTGACTTGCCTGTGTGGCATTAGTTTGACTTGCCTGTGTGGCAAGGTATATTTCTGAGCTCATTCGGTATGAAATAACTCCAGCCGTTTGTTTCAGCCTATTATTTTATTGAATTAGTTTTGTTGGTTTTTGTTCAGTTCAAGTCATTGAGTTAGTTATTTCAGTTTGCTATTTCTTTATTCTTTTATTGGTTTCATCAATTATGTTGATTCATATATATTCCATTCAGATCCTTGGATATTATATTTTCGTTCGTACTTGCACTTGAGGCTTTTTCAGTAATTTGTCTCAACTGTTTTCGTATATCAGTTGTATATCTTTTGTATATCTGTATCCGTACTGGGCAATTGGCTCATGTTGTGTTTTTCTTCCGGCAGGTTTGCAGGGGTGTTTCAGGGCTAGTGTGATGAGAGAGTTATCTTTGACCATCGATCTAGGTTGTTTCGATTTTTAAGTTTTGATTATTTTGACTCTAGTTGGAGAATTGTAATTAGTACTTCATTGATAGATAACACTATTAATATTTTGAGGTTGTTAGTGCTCTGTTTTCTTATTTTTGAGGTTTATTATGCTTTGCACGTGACCTCCCTTTCCTTTTCGGGAAGGGGGTGTTACACTCTTTGTGCATGATGTGTGTTTGTCTGCTTTAAAGTTTTATTCTCAGCTTCAAGCTTGGAGAGAAGATTAGTACTTAGAAGGGCTGTTTCAAGCTCTTCTTAAACTTTCCTCTTCTCCTCTTGAAGAAGTGAATGATCCTTGGACAACACTCTGAACCACTTCATGTATTGATGTAGATCATTGGTTATGACACGCAGTGCAGTTCTTAAGTCATTCATATCTACATCAGGAGAGTTGAAATCAAATACATCATCGAGATTTATATTTTGAATGTTGAGGCTTTGTTTGTCCTTTGCATGTTTGGCCATTAAGCACAGATTAGCCATTTATGGTTCTTCTTCATCTCCAGAGTCAGCATTTGAATCATTATCTGAATCACTCCATGATCCTCCAGCTACCAGGCCTTTGTCTCTTTTATGAGGCCTCTTGTTTCCTTTGTATTCCTTCTTTCCATGCTGTTTCTTCTTTAGTTCTTCTCTTAGGGGTTTGTTGCAGTTGGCAATGAAATGCCCAGGCTTCTTGCAGTTGTAGCATAGATCATTTACTTGCTCCTGGCTATTGTAGTTTCTGACCTTCTTTTGCTTGCCGGCTTTGCCTTGACGCATGAACCTTCTTAGTTTTCTTACCATCATGGCAAGATTGTCATCATCGTCTTCATCATCGTCAGATTCAATCTCAGTGATGAATTTTGATACACTTTCAGTTGCTTTGAGAGCAACACCCTTTTCCTTCCTTCTTCCTTCTGAAAGGGTTTCAGCACGTTAGGTCAGCTCCAGCTCGTATGTCAAGAGATTGCCATATAGTTGTTGAACTGTCATCTCGTTAAGATTCTTTGACTCTCTTATTGCAGTGGTCTTGGCATCCCACTTGCTCGGTAGGGCTCCCATGAACTTTATGGTCAGATCTTTGTTACGATAGATCTTTCCATATGCTCGTAGAGAGTTGAGCAGAATGTTGAATCTTTCATAAGTGGCAGTTACATTTTCGCCTTACACATGAGCAAACATCTCATACTGCTGTGTTAGAAGAGACTGTTTGTTCTCTCTAACTTCTTCAGCAGTGCTTCCCAGACTTCCTTGGCTGTTTTACAGTTTACAACATTGTCAAACAGATCGTCTTCCAAGGATTGGAACAGGATGTTCTTAGCCTTTTTGTCAAGTTGGACGGCTTTCTTCTCTGTGTCTGTCCATTCTTCTTTCACTTTGATTTGTACTTTGGTTGGCTCGTCAATGGATGGTGCAAGCTTTGTTGGTATATAGGGCCCATTAAGAACAGTCTCAAATAGATCTTCATCTATTGAGTCCATGTAAGCTTGCATTCTAACTTTCCAGTTAGCAAATTTATCCTTGTTGCACATTGGTGGCTTGCTACCTCCCCCGATCCTGGATTCGCTTGGTACGAGTGCCATTTGGATCTACTAAAGCGTGTAAGCTATAAAATAGAACCTGCTTTGATACCAATTGTTAGTTCTTAGTAGGCACAAGTTATCTAGAAGGGGGGTTGAATAGATATTTGAAAATCTTTTCTATTTTAAACTTGTTCTTAGATAGTGATTAAAACTTAGCGGAATTAGTATTTGTTTTAATCTTCTTAACCAAGCAATGGAGTTATGACCGAGTAAAGCAGTTATAGCAGATATAGATGACACGGTTGTTTTTAAGTGGTTCAGAGCACTCAAAGCTCCTAGTCCACTCTTCTACTCAATGAGTGGGATATCCACTAAGGATGTCTTTTACAATCTTCTGAATCACACAGATTCCTTCTAGACCAGCAGTCTAGGAACTTCTCTAGTTCACTCTTGAACTCTTCAAGTCTAGCAGACTTGGCTTTCTTACAGTTCACTACGAACTCTTCAAGTCCAGCAGACTTGGTACTCTTCTTCAGTTGATTGATGGTTGTCGTTGTTGCGTTCTGAAGGTTGCTACTCAGTTTGCTGTGTAAGCACTGGTTCGTTAAGAACTGAGTAGCTGAGCAAGCTTTTCAATATCTCAGATCGTAGAGTTGAGCCTTAGAGAATTCTTCACGTTGAATGTTTGATTGCTTGCTTAGTTTTTTTTTCTCTCATTTGTCTGATCTGTATATATGTGATGTTGAAAATTATCCGCTGGATCCATCCGTTGTGGCATTAAATGCTTCTAAACTTTCTGTGCTGCGATGGAGACATTTCTGCACATTTTTGAATTCTGCATTCTGGCTCACTGACACTGCAGGCTGCTTTCTCACCTACCACCTGAAAAGGTGTTTTGTCCCTCTTATCCATAGTACTATCCTTAGCTTCTTCAATACGCTTCTATGTTGCATACTAAGGATATTTCATTTATTCTGGGACTGATGAGCACTGCAGCATCTGGGATCCATTCCTCATATGTTGAATTAACAACTCATGAGGCTTGACGTTTTCTGACATGAGACAGATGATGCTCTACGATTTGATCGTGATGTTCTATGGTTAAGATCGTAGTGGCTTTGACTTGTATACTACGATGCTATCAGTCGAGAACACTACGATTTCTCTTAAACTTTCATGCACTACGATCTTCTCTTGCTCGTGTTGTTGACTCTACATTCCCGAGAGCACACTACGATCGTTGACTTATAAACTTCACGTTTCCTTCAGCACACTACGGTCGTGGAGTTAGCTTGGTGAACGTTGGGACCACTCTACGATTTTCGAAGAGTCCCCTTTTAAGGAAGGCACACTACGATCTTCAGGCTCTACGTTTTCTGCCTTGACTTCTACAATGTTGATCAGATTGATGCACTACGATTTCTTCAAGACTAATCTATTACATCTCAAGATCAACCTAACAGTTTTGATCTTTCTATCTATACATTCTAGAACAGAATGATACACGTTGAAAGCTTAGATCAACCTAACAATTTTGATCTATCACTAAGTCCTTGTACATATATTCTTTAAAGGACCTTACAAATAATCATGAACACAAGCATTAAAACATCAAATCATAATATGCATTCTCCCAACAAAATATCTAACAAATAAATTTAAAAGTTTTTTTTTCTGGGTATTACATTACTTACCCCTTAAAAAAGATTCCGTCCCCGGAATCAAAAGAATGAACGTAGCTAATTATCAAAAAGATGTGGATACTCCGCTTGAATAGAGTTCTCTATCTCCCAAGTAGCTTCTCGCTCTGAATGATTTTACCACAAGACCTTAACAAACGAAATAGTCTTCCTCCTCATAATCCGCTTTTGACAATCTAAAATTATCTCAAGTTGCTTACTTCTTCAAAATTGTAGCGGACGAAAAACTGAAGGAACCTGATTTGGATTCACTCAATTCCGACATCAGATGAATTAATTATAATTTTTCTAATGGACTGCAGCGCGTATAAGTATATATTCTACTCGAAAATTCAACTAATCAAATTAGAATAGGATTAAAGTTACAACTTCACTCTTTAAATATAAATATAGCTCAATATAGAAGCTACCAAAACTTTAATTGACTTCCCATTTTTAATTTAATCGATTATTTAATTATCTACTAAAACAATTTAACTTTCCAAACAAAACAAAGAAAAAAATAGTCACTTACCTTTTCTAATTTGATTACAATTGTATAAAATAAAATTAATTAATATTTAATTAAAAAATATGGGTTATTATATTTTTCACCCCTTAAAAATAATTCCGTCCTCGGAATTCAAATAAGCTACAAAAAAAATTATTTATGACGTAGCGCCGCCATTTGTAACGTCAACGCGGATAAGTCATCGTTCCACGTAATTATCAATGTATTTGTAAAAGATTCGTCAGCTACCGTGCCAAGCCTTGGTAAAGTTCTTCGCGTTGCATCAAATTAGATGACATGATCCACCGTTGGTGCGGGTCGTCGCTAATATCTTTGAGTTTAATTCTTGTAAACGTACTCTTCGGAACATAATTTAAAATCACAAAAATTTTTCTTCATCCAAATACGATTCAAATACCCAAAATATTTAAAATTATTTTTAATTCGTAAAACGTTTATGTTCCACACATGACAAAGATTTAACAAATTATTTTTATTTAATTTACATAAAATCATACAAAAGTCCAAGAATATCGGATAAACCAAACAACTCTACAAATTATATCAACTTTTCGTAAATCCTCAAGAGCTTCAAAATATTCAAACCTCAATTCGAACTAGCTAGTTCTTAAATATTATTACACCAAAGAAATATACTACTAAGATCTTTTTATTATCATATCAACTCTAAGTCAAATATTCTACTATCTGCATAAACAAACTATAAATATTCAAGATCTCTCAAAATTAATTGAATTTCATCACTTATTATCTAATCATATAATAAATCAATCATCCCTTATTGCAAACCTTAATCCAATAAATTTCAATGTCTCCTCAAACTATCACAAAGAAAGTTCATAGAACATAACTCCAATATCCTACTAGAAAATAATCACAAAATTCATTTACTCCAAAAGATTAATCTAATTACCTCGAATCTCTACAACTCAAATTTACAAAAGATCTTTTATGCTTAATAACTTTCATTTTATCATAGTATGCCATCAATACACAAACCTTAAATTATCCACAAGCAGAGCCGGCCCTGGGTAAGGGCTACCAGGACGACCGCCCAGGGCCCACAGTCGAGGAGGGCACAATTTTTTTTAATAAGTTTATGTATTTATGTGTATAAAAAAATAAAAAATTAGCGATATTATGCATTGAAAATAATGTTAGAAAACATTAAATATGATAGTATAATTGATGCTTTTGCATCTAAAAGTGCAATAAGAAGACATTTTAAAAGATGTTTTGTGGTTTAGATTTCATTGGGCAACACTAAATAAATACCCACTTTAGTTGGTATGTTTTACTAATTGCATCATTGAACTTTTAATTTTTCAAATTACATCACTAAAATAATTATTATTTTGAAATTGGGTCATTCCGTTAAAAAAATAAACGATCGTTAATTTTTATCTACAAAACTAATGAATTACTCACTATAGTTGACACATTTTACTGATTATACCATTGCACTTTTAATTTTTCAAATTATCCCATCACACTAATTAAAATTATTATTTTAAATATTTTTAAAAATAATTATTATTTTAAGTAAAAAATATTAGAAACTTTTTTTTCTTCATAAAATGAGTAGAGTTTCATAAAATATATATTCAAAAAAATTAAAGTGATTTTAAATTAAATTAATGTCTACTTAATTTTTTAACAGAATGACCCATGGAATTTTTTAAAAAAACTAAAAATAGAAATTAAAATAAAAAAAATAATAAAAGATAAATAAAAAACTGATTCATTTTTTTCAAAAAAGAAAATAATAATTTTTATAAATAAATATTATTTTTAAGAAAAATAATTGGAAAATTCTTCATATTTTAAAAAAATGAGTAAAATTTTATAAAATATAGATTCAAAAAAATAAACTTTATTTTCAAAAGAAAAAAAAGTTTTTTTAAAATCAGTAAGATTTCATAAAAAATTAATTTTTTTTAAATCTATATTTTATGAAATTTTACTCATTTTATGGAAAAAAAATTAAAGTTTCTAATATTTTTTACTGAAAATAATAATAATTGTTAAAAATATTTAAAATAATCATTTTTTAATTAGTTTAATGGGTTAATCTGAAAAATGAAAAATTCAATGGTGTAATCATTAAAACGTGTCAACTACAGTGGGTAATTCATTAGTTTTGTAGATAAAAAATTAACGTCCGTTTATTTTTATTAACGGAATAACTCAATTTCAAAATAATAATTAGTTTAATGGAGTAATTTAAAAAATTAAAAGTTTAATTGTGTAAGCAGTAAAATTTGCCAACTACAGTGGGTATTTCATTAGTTTTACCGATTTCATTTATATTTTTATTTTGTAGGTACATGTGATGATTCTTTGCTTCGATGATATTTTAAAGTGTTCTTCCTTATCTTTTGTAAATTCTTATAATTTTAATAAAATTAATTAGTTGATAATTTATTTATTTATTTAAATCGTATAAAGGGGTACATTTAAAAATTTTTGCCCCGGGCCTTAAAAAACTTAGGACCGGCTCTGCCCACAAGCTTACCATAAATCAAAACATAACTTAAATCAAAATCTTCAATTCAACGATTATAATAATTGTCACACAAAAAATAACTAACAAATAATTTTCCAAAATTAAATACTCGTCGATACAAATACTCACATCATAATCGCATCTCGTATAAGATCATTTCTTATCTGTACAAAGTATAACTTTATTCACCTCAATGATTAAATCACAATTCTTAACTAATATCATTGCTCCAATGCATACCAATAATAATCTTAACAAATTATCTCGCCTCTCTCAAATCAATTACAACTCAAAGAGCTAAAAATACTTGGTCAAAATCAAGACCAACCAAACAGAGAACAAAATCGAATCAAACTCCTACGTTTACCCAGTAATTTACCCACAACTCACAGATCAAACCTAAATAGATTTTCTACAAGAAAGAACCTAAGCTCTGATACCATCTCTGTAACACCCCCTTCCCGAAAAGGAAAGGGAGGTCACGTGCAAAACACAACAAACCTCAAAATAAGTAAACAGAGCACTAATGACTTCACATATGCAATAATGATATCCATCAATAAAGTATTAAATGAAATTCTCCACATAGAGTCGAAATAATCAAAACCTAACATTTGAATCAACCTAGATGGTCAAAGGTAACACTCTCATCACACTAGCCCTGAATCACCCCTGTAAACCTGCCGGAAGAAAAACACAACATGAGTCAATTGCCCAGTACGGATACAGATATACAAAAGATATACAACTGATATACAAAAACAACTGAGACAAAATATTGAACCAAACCTCAAGTGTAAATACTGAAGAAAATATATTCTCCAAAGATCTTAATGGAATATATCTGAATCAACAGAATTGACAAAACCAATAGAATAATAAAGAAATAACGAACTGAAGTAAATAACTCAATGAATTGAACTGAACAGAAACAAACAAATAAAACTAATATAATGAAATAATAGGCTGAATCAAATGGTTGAATTTTATTTCATACCGAGTGAGCTCAGAAATATACATTGACACACAAGCAAGTCAAAACAATGTCACATAGCCAAGTCAAAATAATGCCACACAGGCAAGTCAAATGATGCCACACAGGCAACCAAAATAATGCCACCAGGCAAATCACACATTGGACTGCGAATCCAAATATATGCAAATCGGATAGGTGTGTTTGGCACAACATCACAAATCCGCAGAACAGAAGCTAGGGTTAACCCATACTCCTCACATAACAAAACACCAAATGACCCACTTCCTCCGGAGCCCAAAACGGAGACGCCGTGGACTAATCACACTGTCACGGAAAGTGTCATGCCTCTCGTGCCAAGACGACATGCCTGTGGTACCCCCACAGGTGGTTATAGCTCAGTTATACCCTACAGTATATTCTAGCAAAAATACTATGTCACGCCACATGCGACATAATACCAACAAAAGGGTTCTATATGTACATGTTGAATCAAATCAAATTATAGTCACAAGGTCTCAAAAAGAAGGTAGAAACATGTACCGCTCTACAATTATCAAAATAAATATTAGACATGATAACCTGATTCAAAGAGTACAAGTACGAGTCCAATGTGTCACTCCAAAATAAAATAAATATATCAATTTCACAAGAAATAATTATATGAAATAATAACAAAAATTTAAAATGAGGAACAAAACGAACAAATCAAATTTAACAAAAGTATCGTCGAAAGAGTACGGAATCCGTACCTGAATTGAACAACGTAATACCCAAAATTTATATTCCAAATATAACTCGTTAAGTTTCTTCCGTTCAAGCTGATCAAAAAGAATAAATTAATAAATAATTTAACCGCTTAGTAAAGTTTTAATCGTAAATCCAATAATCTTTCAATTTTATATATATTTTTTGTTTATATATAAACAATATCCTACTGTTCAAATTTTTTTTATTACCGCCTAATCTAACTCACGCGTAAAGTAATAAAATAAATTTCACTACCATCATTCCTTGCCTTGATAAAATAATTTTCTGTTGGATTTATTATTATTTTAACCAATAATGTTCCAACACCTAATGGAAGAATGAGTAATAACAAAACAAAAGTAATACTCCTGCAAACTATATATATATATATATATATATATATATATATATATATATATATATATATATATATATATATATATATATATATATATATATATTGAAAAGATGCATATGAATTCTATTACTAATGAATGCATCATCATTTGTTTACTTGTTAAATATCTACTGCCCGCATCAATTAATGAAAAATTTAGCATCATCATTCAAAGAAGCAATACTTACATGTCTTATTGTTTTTTTTACTATGACGAAACGAAATTCAATACCAAAGATCTTTATGTGTTATTCTTTCCTCTTCATTCACCAGAAACGCCGCCCCTCTTCTTTCTCTCTTCCTTTTAACAGGAAAATAAAAATACCGTACATTAAATAGGGTTTTAAGTTTTTTTTTAATTATTATTATTATGAATTCTCTTAATTTTAAAAGGATTTAAAATTAGCCAAATACCAATTAGACCCAAGTAGTTTAAAAGCTCAAATTAATGTAATCTTTTACTTATTATAGTCCATATAATTTAAATACCATTTGACCCAAACATAATAAAAGCCCAATTAAAATATCTAACAAATAAATTTAATAAAAAATTTTGGGTATTACAACAGCTCTCTATTTGCTTCTGTTCAACTTGTTTACACCATTAATTATAACTATATGAATTCATGATGAGAGAGGAATAATAAATATAATAGAAGGAAATACCTCCATCGCAGTAAACACCAGCAGAACAAATCAAACATAAGAGATGGTTGTATCAGCCTGTGGAGAAATTCGAACTTGGATTTTTCAGCCCCGATAGTTCCCACGAATCGATACCTGTGTATATGGTTCATTAAATTATCAACCGGAAAAGTTGTAAGAACGATGACTAATAGAGAGACTCAGGCTGTGTTTGATAAACCTGAGAATTAAAATCTGAATGATTATGATGTCTTAATAAATTAGATCATCTGAATGGTTATGAGGTCTAAATCTAAAAAATGGCAAAAAGCACCTTTTGGTCATTGTGGTTATAGTGATTTAACGAATTAGTCACTGTATTTTTAAAATATTCAATTAGCCCACTGAACTTTTTAAAAATGTTCAATAAGCCCATTCCGTCTAATTTTTCCGACGGACGTTAGAAAATATCATACGTGGCATTGAAAAAAAAATAAAAAAAAATTATTTTCTGACGTGGCATCCATCGTTACACTCTTTCTCATCCATAGATAATCTGTTTGAACAAGAAAATCTCATAGGTAATCTACCCAAACAAGAAAATCTTATAGGAAATTAGAATGATGAGGACCAAGTCAGTATTAGAGATAATATACTTGACCATAACGATCTTATAGTTGACAATGGTATTGACGAACAACAATATCAACTAGCGGAATCTTTACAACTAGGTCAGGAACAAGTAGAAAGTGTACCTGAGCTGGAGGATGGCGGTAAAGAGATTTGTGTGCAAGAGATGACTGAACTAAAACAACCCATAGATGATGCATTTGAAGTGGAGAATTGTTTAGTATGCCAGGTAATTTTTTTTGGTAATTTGTTAATGTATATTGTATCTTTTATTTGTTAAACTTGGTTGTTTGTCTAAACAAAGAAATGAAATTGGGTACAAATGCTTCCCAAAACTTTTTCCGAATTAAGAGTAATCATGTCATTATATTCAAATTAGCTTTAGTCTTGGTTATTGATTGTCTTGAATTTATTTTTTAGTTCAGAAGTTTGACTTTCATATGTGGACTCAAATTATGGGATTGAGTTAGTAGACAAAATGATTTTGTTAACTAATAGGGAATTCGTCAGTTATGTGCTTGTATTTAATCATCAGGATGACTACTAGGTTTCAATAAGAAAATAAATTGGGCAAAAGAGTATGGTGGTACCGTTGGGTGATTTTCATAATATTTATTGATACTACAAAATTACTGGCAGGTTATGGTCTCAATCTAGCACACAATGCAAGACGTTTTGTGCTTCAGACATAACTAGTATCGTAAGTGTGTTGATCTCAAGGTCTTCCTTTGGGCTATCTATAGGATTTGAAGATTATCATTGTTCGTTGGAGTTTCATATATTATTTATTGTGCTAATATTTTCTATTTTTTTTTCAAACAGTTTCAAACACAATATCATTCCGTATTATATTAGGTCCTAGGTTATTATTACTAATTAACTTATCTGATTACATCTATATTTGAGGCATTTAAGATCCCTAACATTACTAACTATTAAACAAAATATAGGTTTCTTTAAAAAGGCTTTTAGAGTATTCTAAGATTTCAGAAAAATTGACAGCTGATTAAACTACTGACAAAGCAAACTCCCAAATGGATGTCTTACTTTTGATTAATATCTTTCTTTCTTCTTTTTGTTGTGCTTTTTTTCCTTGCTAATTTTAGTTCAATGGATTTGGACCATGGGCAAAGTAGCTAAATATGACTTTTGATTTAGAAATTCATAGCTATGCTAATACAACCTGGTAATTCTCCTATTTGGTTTCATGAATAATTGATGTTTGATTTGATCTTGTAGCCGTTTGATTTGATCTTATAGCCATTTGATTCTTCTGCCCAAGTATTCGTTGAAAATTTGCCCAAGAGTTGTTCCACCGACCAGAATTACTGGATCCTCTCTCTACTGTTCTATGTTCTTCCAGAAAGCTATAACACTCAGCACTGTAATTTTAAATGTTTTTTTGCAGAACATGCCATTGAATGCATTTTTATGTATTCATCATGGCTTAGGGGCTTTGTTCACATCAAATCTCTCAAGAAATTAAAGATATAATTCAAATGTATGATGGACAAATCATATATAATTGACATCTGGTATCAGCAACTCGTAGAATAAATTTTCCTTCTCGAAATTTTTGTGCTGATGCAGTGCTTCACTTTCTGTTATAGTATACTCCCTTTAATATTAAAAACTTTAGTGAAATAATGCAATGCAAACCATATTTATGAGTATTTCATCACACCATTTCAAAGAGGTATTAATTTTGTTGATTCATATTTAGCAGGTAGCAAGAAATAGTTTTTGTTTATCTTTTTATCTATCCATGGCTTGGTTCTAGGTTCTGTAGTTATTATTTTGAGTTTATTTTGATAACTCTTATAATATAATTGGAACCATGTGTGTCAACTTCCTAAAACTATCCTTCTCCAATAGGTTGGACACGACAATTTCAGGATCAGCAAAACAAGAAAGTAATGAAGGAAGCCGTCTTTTCAAGATTATGACTAAATCTTTCTCCAAGAGTTGGCAAAATGGAGAAATCAGCAATTTCCAGTACGTTGTGCACCTCAACACTCTTGCAGGACGTGTATACAGTGATCTGACCCAGTATCCAGTGTTTCCGTGGGTTCTATCAGACTGAGAGTGAAAATCTTGATTTGTCAGATTCCACAGAGCATTCCATCGACTTGACAGGCCAATGGGCTGTCAAACTAGAGGGGGAAGAGGAATTTAAGAGGAGTTTTAGGCCTCTTTTCTCTTCACTTGGGAGTTGGGACTCTTTTCCTGTTCTACATCTTTCTCTTCTATTTTACCATGACTTTCTTCAGTGTGAATTACTTTAAATTTGGTTTGTGACTTTTTTTCTTTGTAATTTTCTCATTTATCTCAGATACGAGAGCTGGGATGATCCAGAGGTTCCCAAATTTCGGTATGGAAATCGTCAGGTGGCCTAGATCAGACAGAATTATAGAAACTAAATTATCACAGAGGAAGCCGCCTTTTCAAGATTATGGCTAAATCTTCACAAAATTTGTTTTCTGAAGTCTATCATTGTTGTGCTTCTTGATGAGTTCTATTTTCACAAAGCTGTCTTGTAAGCGAGATTCTGTGATAGTAATGATTGTAAACAGGTCAAGTGTTTCAATGCTTCATTAAAACCTTTTGAAATAGTGGGTGTCAAGATGGTTGTGCAAGAAAAATTTTCAGAAGTTGTCAACGATCGTGCAGCCAACTCCAGTTTATGTAATTGCTGCTAGAGAAAGTAGTTGTGCAACAGTTTCATGGTGAGTTCTCTGTACTAGTTTAGGATCATTATCTGTTGCCAAAAAAGGTTTTTATTTTATTTTATTTTTTTAATTTAAGTTCACCAGTTTCATCTTTTCGTATACCTTGTCTTATTGAAATTGAATTTTGGTGTTTATTGCAGGATGAAGTTTACATGCCCAACCTTGATTTTCTTGAAGAAAATGATAATGAAGTGTATCGAACATGTCACACTTTATTCCTTCTAGTTCATTGTTATTCTTTCAGTTTTCTTATGTTAGTTAATAAATTTTGTAGGTACTATGGTCCTTGTGAGACCAAGATACAATAACAAATTTTGTAGTTATTATGATTCGAGTATTATGATCTATTTATATGAGAAGTTTTGATTTTATTAGGTTTTTATGTATTAGCTTATCAATTAGTTTGAAAAAAGTATGGCAATATTTATATTTACTTGAAAAATAAATTTTATATTTCTTATAGAGATTAATAATAATAATACATATGAAATCAATGATTTAAAAATCAATTATAATTTTCAATGAAATTTGATTATTTAGCAATTAATTTTTTATTTATAAATTTATAATTTGTGAAGGAATTTTTTTCTCACTAATTTGAAGAAAGATTCTCAATTTATAATTAGTGAAGAAAAATATTATCTCGTTAAATAAATTTGTTCCTCACAATTTATTATTTGTGAGTGAATCAAGTTATTCACTAATTTCAAATAATCATTCTTAAAATATTATTTGTGAAGGAAATCAATCTTTCACTAAATAATAATATTCCATTACTAAATACAATTTGTGAATAAAAAAGTTATTCACAATATATCCTTCACAAAAAATATTTAGTTACTACTTAGTGAAGGATACCCAATTGCGAGGAGGTCTAATGCGAGCACTCGTGTGAAAAAATATTTCTTCGCAATAAATCACTTGTGAGTGATATAGGACCTCTAGTGAAGAATTTGTCATTTACTAGAGGCCATTTTTGGTGTAGTGTTTCACCTCTTGCGCTGTACTTCCTTTAATACAAACATCCTTGAAATCTTCAATGGATACAACATCCTCAACTTCAGCCACTTTAAGATCATCTCGAGTCTCAACAAGTCGAAGTTCTTGTTTTTGAGGAGTCTCACTAACTCCTTCTATTTTATTTTTAGCGCTTGACATCATAGCATTGACATTTGTGTTGATTCCTTGACCACATGTTGGAATTGTGGCGATAAATGATATAGTATATCTATTTTCTTTTGCCCGACCAACACTTTTTTTGCTCTAGGGGCTTTGGTGCAAAAAGTATAAAGAAAAAGGGACTGATTTGAACTTTTCTTAAACTTTAGGAGTTGAATTGAAAATTTCAAAAACATAGGGGGTTGAATTACAAATTTCAAAAACTTAGGGGGTTGAATTAAAAATTTCAAAAACTAAAGGGGGCTGAATTAAAAATTTTAGAAACTCGAGAGTACCAAAATATAATTTGGCAGAAGAAACAACATACCTTTGGTGAACAGTGTCGTGCACTGTAGCAATGAAAAGAGGTGGGCAATAAATTCAGTTTTTTTGATTTTTTGGCTAACCAAATTTGCTGGTTCGGGACAAAATGAAACCGGTTCGGCATCAATACATGTAACCAGTATATACCGGTTATTCGATACTGGGTTTGGAAAAGTATTTTGGAGGTTCGATACTTATCGTACCGAATGGTTTTACCAAACAACAATACATTATGTATAAAAATTAAGTTATTGTAAGGTGCTCCCTCCTCTTCTCTCAACTTCTTCCACTTCACTCAACGATCAATGCATTTATAACACTTAATGAATTCAAAAAATCAGTTGAGACTTTCAAGAATTCTTGAAACGGTGAGGGCCGAGGGGAATAATGTAGTTATACCCTCTCCGAGGACAAATTATCCATTTAATTCAACATGAAATCGCAATTTTTGATTCCGTAGTTATGAGTTATGGGTTCTGTATAATTTGAGAAATTTAAACTATTTTATACTATTTCTTTAAAAATGGGAGGGAAAATAACATATATTTTTGGTTGGTAGATACTGGGATGGTGCACATATCATGTTTGCTGAAATGCCATAAAGAGGGGTTACATCTATTTGCTATGCACATTTTGTGTTTGCTGAAATATCACAAAGAACTAAGGGGTTGCATCCATTTGGTAAGAGTATAATGCACATTATGTGTTTACTAGTTGATAAGTGTAATTATTTTGTCCTCGTTGTTTCTTTTAGTTCTTGATTATATATCTACTCTATTTGGTATGGTTAAATAATCCAACTTTTACTAAATAAAATCTTAGCGTTAGAAGTTGTGTCCAACAATCTCAATATCATGCCTTCTTCTATCCTATGCCATAACTCAAGAACACTTAACACTCTTAACAAATGAATCTTACGTGTCTAGCAATATTAGAAATAAAATCATGTTTTTCTTTAACATGTATTGATGACCGGTACAAATATAGACAAAAATTGGTACTGTTCCGGTACCGAACCGGCTAACAGGTTAGGGATACCGATCCAACCAGTACCAAAATCGGTACGTAGTTTTGGGTACTTTCGATAACTTGTTCGGTACAATATGTTAGTTCCCAGTAGGCAGATAATAGATCTAGAAGGGGGGCGGTTGAATAGATCCTTTTTAATTTCAAATACTTTTCTCGTTTATTTTGTATTGCTAATGAATTAACATATGACAAATATAAGAATCTTTTCAAGCACAACGAAATAAGTAAAAGATCCCCTTCATTGATATATCGTAAACATACATACATTGTTCTTTGAGTTAGTTAAGTTGTAAGCAGTTAATACATACATAACATTTATAGCAGTTAGGTACATAATGTAAATGACAGAAAGTAAATGACTGAATGTAAAAGACACAAGGGATTTTAAGTGGTTCAGAGACTCAAGTTCCTAATCCACTCTTCTACTTTAACTAGCAGGAATTCCACTAAGGAAGGGCAACGCCCTGAATCACTAAGATTCCTTCAAGGCCAGCAGCCTTGGAACTTCAGTTCACTAAGAACTCTTCAAGCCCAGCAGGCTTGGAACTTCATTTAGTCCCTCCGGACAAGGACCCCTCAGGCCCTAGCTACTTGTTGTTGTAGTTGTTGTTGGTGTTGAGCTGCTAAGATATCTTTAAGCTTGGACATCTTCTGTACTTAGAAGCTTGGCGTGGTTCTCTTTGCATTCTTCATAGAGTCTGGGCCACATCTTCTCTGGTGCAGCTGATCTTCAGTCTGTTCTGCTAATCTTCATCCGATGTCAGCTGTGCACCATCACCATTTAGGTTTGTTAAGTGTTTGAGCTTTTGATAGAATTCGTCTGACACTTAGTATTCCATGAACCCTTCTTGAATGGTTTGCAGACATGGTTCTGTATTTTTTTTGTTTCATCTTTTGGTTCATGATGATTCGTGGAGTGGCTCTCTGGATCTTCTTTGTGCTTTGCCACTTTTCTGAATGCTATCTTCTTGGCCTTCTCGGCTCTCAGCTTAGCTGTCATCTTCAGTGCATTCTCATCCTCGATGAGTGAATCTTTAGTCAGTTTACGTCCTTCTTTAAATCTGCTTCACTTCCACATTCGTAGTCTCACTATCACTGAGACTTGTTCTGTTTAGCTCTGGTGGAACTCGTAGAGTCAACAATATATCATTCCAATTAACAACTCAACGATTCTGCAACTTCAGTAACTCTTGATCTGTGAAGCTCTGGCTGATTTACACTCCTTCCCAATCTTCCCGTTGAAAGTTATTTGAATTATTTCGCAGATCTCGAGTTATTTGGTGTAGACTGCAGATGTGACATGACATCTCCTTTTTCCTCTTTCTGACACTTTAGTCTACTGTTTCAGCTACCCCGTCAGAGATTTCACTTTGGTATCTCGGCCATGTAGTCAAATTTATTTCTCCTTTTTGATTTCTCGATTAGAACGTCAGGAGGTGTCCTTTTTCATTGATGCTCTCAACTAGCAATGTTCGAATATCAGTCTTCAGATTGAACTGTTTCCAAATTCTTCAATCTTCAGATGACCGAACTCTACGATTCTGATGCATATATTTTTGGACCTGATCGTAGTGTGTCTTGTTAAATATTGCTCATTGACAGGTTGAGACAACACTATGATCCTGAAGAAGTGTTCATTGGATCTTCAATATAGAACACCCATTCCTTCTCTTGTGCAGTGCTTCATCACTTCTATTTGCCTTTACATACATCAGGTACTGACAACTCGTCTGATTATTCTGGTCCTCCTCAACTTTAATACTTATCAGATTAGGCATACTCAATCTCTTTCTCCTTGTGATCTCTCGTTCACCTATCATCAATGGTCTGACCAATGCTTCATATTCTTTGTCTGTTCTGTATAGGTTGGATAACGTTTATGTGTAAACTACATCAGTTTCTGCTTTGTTTGGCAAACACTACGATCCTGGTTGACCCCAAGATCGTTGTCTTCTGTTCTCTTGACAACTACTTCACTTGCTGACTTTCCTTAATCAGTTACTTTTACTGAAGTCTTCTTCTGATAAACTTGTGGAAGACTTCATCTTGAATGGCTTCATACCTCAATCTGGATGTTGATTGGGTTGGTGCTTAGATCTTCTGTTAGCTTGCATGCCATTCATTGAGTGCTCTCTGGTTTTCTTCAGGTGGAATGTATCTTTGCAACTTAGACCAGAGGCTTCATACTTTCGATATTCTGGGAGTGCTCATTTGTTGAGAATCGTGGTTACTCTACGATTCTGCCTTGGCGCTATGAGCACCTCTATTGAAGCCTTAATTCTACACACTACGATTTAGCTTTGGTTCTGCAGACACTACGACTCCGAGATCAGATCTTGACACTCTACGATTTCTGTCTTTATGCTTGTTGTCCTCGTATGATCTGGCTTGACTACGATCTCTGCCTCTGATATGATCAGTAGACTCCACGACTTCAAGTTTAGTCTACGATTCTTGACTTAACTCTGACAGATGCTCGGTCGACTCTTAGACAGGCTGACTCTACGATTCTGAACATGACTTCCTCAGCAGACTACGGCTCTGAGGAAGTTCTTCTCGACACACTACGATCATTCCTCGTCTCTCCCCTGGAAGTCTACGAACTCCAAGATCTAATATCTTGCAGACTACGATTCCGCCTTGATAGTTCTCGAGTTTTCCTTAACTCTCCTGGTGCAGTGCTTGACGATCAGACATGCCTATCTATTAGATTATAAGATCAACCTAACAAGCTTGATCTTTTTATATTTATAGTCCTTGTACATCATTTCTTTTTAAGGACTTTACAAAGTTGTTTTGCTTATGTTGGATTAACCTAACATATTTGATCAATTCATTCTAAGTCCTTGTACATATGTTCCTATTATCTATCAAAGGATTTTATAGCTTTTCTTAATGCAAACATACTTGCATATTCATTCATTTATATTATAATCAAATCATATATAAATAGGAATAACATTCTCATGTATATTCCTAACAAACTCCCCCTATTTGGTTATGACAAAAACAATTAGTGCATATGCATGAGATGAATGAATCTTATATATAGTGAGTAGCTGTATTTCTAAAACAGATAAGCATGAATGTCATTAATGATAATATGAAATTACATAAATAAGACAACCTACATCCTGGATCCAGAACATATCTAACTAGATAAGGATGTACCTTTTTTGCTCCATGTATGTCTCCAGGATGTCTGTTGATCAACTACTCATCTTTTTCTTCTTTTCTCTGCTCCCCCTCAGATGTATGCTCCATTGTTCCATCTTGATCTTGGTTTGGTTCTGGTGCTTGCTCTTCTTCTTTGTCTGGCTCCCCCTCAGATTCTGTGTTCATGGGATCATCCTTTGGCTCCCCCTTGGATGATGATTCCTCTTCTTCTGTTGCTGTCTTCTTCTTCTCTTTCTTTGTCTTTCTGCTATTGGCCTTACTCCTCCTTGAGTGCTTCTTTTTATGTCTCTTTTTTTCCTCTTTTTGTCATTAATCACTTGTGAAAGCTTCTCCACGTTTGACATAAGCTGCTCCATCAGGTAAGATGAATTACTAACCTCAATCTTGAGTTCTTGTTGGCTTAGCTCAAGTTGTAGGGAAAGAGACTGATTCAGATTGTCAATCTTGTCAGAGAGAGATATAATTTTCTCTTCATTAGCTTTCTGTGCTCATAGAGCTTATTCTTTCTGATCATTCATAGCCATCAGATAGATTTGATCTCTTTCTTTGATTTTGAGAGATATATCAGACATAGTGGCTTGGAGTCTGTCTTGAAGGACATTATCTCCTTCTTCTGACAACATCTTTGCCTCTTCAGTGATGATAGATATCTTCTAAACCAACTCGTCAGAAATCTTTAGTAACTCCTTCTCCATAGGAGTTTGGTCATTTGGTTGGGCAGACTCTTGTTGAACACCATATTTGACTCCACGATTTTCATTCTTGGACAGTTTTTTGAAAATAATGAAAATCTGATAAACCGTTGAGTGCCAATCACTGTTAGAGGATGAAGGAATATCAGACACTTCTACTTAAGCAATGTAGAGCTTCTCAGACTGAGCTTGATCATTTTCAATGGAGCGAAAGGACTCTACAATTATATACTTAGGTATACACCTTTTGCCATCTATTCCTACTCTGCAATCGTAGGGAATGTAGTGGTTACCAGTATGTTGATAGATTTTGAAGTGAGACTGGTCCTTGATCAATTTTGTTGCAAAATTGTTTACTCTTGGAAAGTTTTGAGACACCAGCTCCAAGTTCTGAAACTGTGAGTAACACCAGCTGAAGTAACTCCCATCTTTATCAGTATATGCCTTTAACCAGGGCATCCATGGGAAGAACCATCTCATCAGAAGATCATCAAGATTGTACAGTATTTTTGTGCAATCTAACTCCATGTTTTTACAGTTGTTAAACACATCGTCTGTAGTCATCCTTACCACTTTGAGTTGTTCGTTTCCATATAGCTTACCCATCTTTCTGGTGGTACATCTGGTGGTTCATCAAAGACTTCCACCACTATTCTTCTGCGAACACTTGTTGGAGAGAGAACATGATAGTCTGTTGATTCCTCTGAGTCCTAACTTGTAGAACTAGAATCTTTTTCCATCTCTTCACCTTCTGAGCTTGAATTATGCTAAATTCTTTCATCTGATTTATCAGTGAATCGTTCATGCTTATTTTCATCATCAGTACCTTCTTTAGCATCTTCTCCCTTAGGTTCAGACTTATCATCACTCAATTCAATGATAGTAGTAGAAGATTCTCCTTTCTTCTTTAGAACAGATCTAGCAAGCAATCTGTTGCTCTTTCTTCTCCTTGTAGGTTTAGCTTCAAGAGTTTCAGACTCTTTTCCTTCTTTAGAATATGAAGCCTCTGAATCATCAGATAAGCTTCCTTGATGTTCAGCAACAGTAGGAGATCCAATTGTTTCATCCTTTAAGCTTTCTTCATCAGCAGAGTGGCTACTCTGAGTGTTAGTCATAGGAATTATACATTCTTCTTCATTACCAGATTTAGCTATTTCTTTTATAGGTTCAACTTTCTCCTTCTTGGATTCAACTTCTTCTTTACTAGTGGACTTGCTCCCTGAGGATTCATCCTTGAAGCTCTCAATTCCCCTCTCATTTTCTGACTCTACGTTTTCTCTTTATTCTTGAGTAGATAGACTTCTTTGGGAAACCGGTTTGGATTTCTTTATCACCTTAGTTTTCTTCTTTGATGGCCTCGCATATTTGGACTAAGGGATGTCTGAATGTTCAGTGAATGACACCTCCTCCTCATTCATAGCACTTGCCTTCCTTTTCTTCGTAGTTCTTTTACTGGTGCTGCCATATATCAGTAGCTTTTTGTTCTCCATTGGGTTTTTCTTCCAATTTACAAATAGCTGAGTAGTCATCACTTTATGGATATTAAGGACTTCACCTTCATCTTCCTTAATTTTATTCTTCAGCTTCTTCTTCAAAATGATACTCAAGAACCTTCCATGGAAAACCTTCGTGAGGGGGTTTCCTGTTAATCTTTTCTTCTCTTCCTTATCCAGCCATTTTGATATTTGATCGAGCAGGATAAATCCAAGGTTGATATGCTTTTTCAGAACTATTGCAGACATGATATTTAGTTGTTGATCACTCACCGTGTCATGTGAAGTGTCCTTGCATAGGATACATTTGCCTACTATCTTTGCAAGGAACTTGAATTCTTTAAAAAACTCATTTTTCTTCATGTCCTTTAGACTAGGGTTTTTTCTATACTGCATAATCTTCTTAGCTTGTTCAGTGTTGATCTCATCAAGGCTTCTCAGACCTAGGTTAGGAAAACCTAAGCATTGATTGATGTCAGACGATTTCAGCTTCAGAATCTGGCCTGTAACCTTGGTAGAAAGGATTCCATAATTTAAGGTTGCGTTGGAGCAAAATTCTTTAACCAGGTTAACATATATGCGAGTGTTTGACTCAAGACATTCTGAGAATCCAGCCTTCTTTACAAGTTCAAGAATATCTTTGAACTTCTTCTCAGATTTTTCAAATGTCTTGGTTCCGAGCTGAATGCCAGTGATTACTCGCCAATCTGCCATTTGAATAGTTCGAAGTATATAGGTTTTTAATCTCAGAAGTCTTGTGAGAGATATTTGAATGTGATTTGGGTGAAGCTTGAGGTTTGATGGATTCAGGCTTTGAAGAGGGTTTTAGGGTTTAAAAAAGGGAGGGAGAGAGGTTCGATAGCTTTTGATAACTGTTTGAAGATTTTGAATTTGTCTTTATGATAGTTCCTTCTGACTCTGCATAAGCTGCGATGTGTTAGCCATCCATTAGTTGAACGATGCCCAGTAATAAATTTTAACTCCCCATAAACTGAATAATTTTTCAGTTTTAATTTTTTTCTAAGAAAATGAGCATTACTGATGTAGTCTGACCATTGACTTTTTCAGTACATAGAGTAGCTTGATGAGATAGCTACATACTCTACGATTTTAGTAACTCAACGATCGTCTTCTGAGAGATGTTTCAGTGAGCGTTTTGAATTTAATCCTTATCTTGAAGTTGCATGACTTAAGCACTGATGCGCCCCAAGAGAGTTCGGGCATTGAAATTATGAAGTGAATTTGCAAGACGTCTTTCCCAACTATATTCGTAACTTTCATCCACACGATCTGAATAGTTTGGTATGTGCCGAGTTCTTTCGGGCTCCCCATGAGCTAGTGTATCCTTTGGGAAGACTGCGATCGTCGATGCTACTCTATGATAGTTGAGGTTGTACTACGATCGTCGAGTTCACCGCAAAATCTACTCTACGAATGTTGTCTGTCCTGATCCTTGAGATTAAATTGACTTATCATTCCTTCTAGGTTAAGGTAGTTCAGGAAGGGGAAACCTCTTATAGTGAACTAAGGGTCAAGTTTGTCCCTGAGGCGCTTACCAGATGAAGAGCTTTAGATGTGATTAGTATTGATATCTCATTTTGATCTTTTCTGCCGGGAACTTCATCTACCAACTTTAGACATTTGCATTGGCTGTAATCGTGGTGTCCTCCTACTCTTACACTACGATCAGATGTTTGATCGTAGGCACTCCACGATTTTGAGTTGGGTGGTTGACAAGTTTATTAGTGGCACATTTTGAGACATTCCTACTGACTATGGATCTTCATTTGGTTCATCAGCCACAAAGTTTTGGGACTTTGTAATTGGTATATTGCTTCATAATGCACTTCTGATACTTTTAGTGTTGTCATTCTTTAACAGATCACTGCTCCCCCATAGTTGATACTATCTTCTAATAGAGGTGTGAGTTCTTCTTTTTCATATGCATTAGAAGGCAGCCTTGTATATCTCCTTCTGACTTGAATCATCACTATCATTTAAACCTCATTCGATCATAGAAATAGTTATCTTCAAGACTGATCACTCTGCGATTGTTTGACAGAACTACGAACGTAGTCTTCTTTGACAGATTGTACTTGTAGAGTTCTGCTTCTATAATGAGTTCCTCATGATTAATGCTCGATGATCCTCTAATGTGAACTTTCTCGAGGATTCTTCTCAGATGATACGCTTTACATGAATGAGCATATAAGACCCTTTTCATCTTAGCGTGAATGGTCTGCTTCCATAAGGATATCAGTAACCATGTGAGCTTTATTCATGTTAGCTCAGTAAGTGTTCAAGAACAGGCTTTGACAGAGAATGATTTTGTCTTGAACATTTCTGAAATGTCTTTAGTCTCCAGCTGGTTGAATCTTCTTGACTGAAGTCATCTGCTTCAGCATTCCTTAGTGTGGTCCGATAGACCAAGTACCTACAGGTTAGATATTTTTCTATTTTTGGTACCCATGGTTAAATGGGTCCTACTAGGTTAGTTTCCAAAACCCATATTCCTCATATATTTGAATTTTCATCACATTGGTCATCAACAATCATTCGCATGCATCCAATTTAGATATAACATTTTAAAATGCATGATGATGAGTGTGTGTAAGATTAACCATTTTAATAAGACACTCTTTTTCTTTGATAGTTTCATCACTTGCTTGATTATATTCACAGATTTTAAATGTTCACAGAGTGAGAATCAACTCTATCACATATTTGTATCTGGTTGATTCATGGAGATGATAAGTTTCTACAAATATTCAAGATACTTCTTGTAGAATTGATCATACTCTATGTATTATAAAAAACTTAGAACATAGGGTTGTACATACATACTAACCCTTCAACAAGGATTACTCCATTTAAGATTAATTAAATCTTAATAAGCTTATGACCTATTTCAGACTTCTTTCAAGATGTTATCTTCAACCTAAAATTTGGATGAAGAGAAAGTTTATTAGCAGTTGAGTTTCCTACCTTAGTGTACTTTCTCTCTTCCCTTTTTTAGGAAGAATAAGGTCTCTTGATAGAATACTGTTGTAGTACATAAGGTGATGCAATATGATGTATACATTTATATTAATGAGGAATCGTACCTTTCTAATGTCAGTTTCTTGATAGTCATTTATCTTGATATAATGAGGTCAGACATTGATGTGCATATTGTTATATTTGTTTTTGACAACTTGTTGCTTGTGTTGTCCTTTGATCAATCAGTCATAGTCTTGAAGATGTAAGGTAGAGAAATCTTGGCATCCTTGATTCTTTGACAGCCTTGAACCTCAAGGTTCACATCCAGCTGTTGGTTAGCCAAACACATATTTGAGAAATTCTTTTTTCTCATCTGGATAAGTATTTCTTAGCATATATGACCTTTCATCTTTCAGACTGGTGGATGTTTGACTCTTTGCTGTTGATGCCTCTTGACCTCCCATCTCTGGTCTTCATACTACAAGATTGACTGTGGACAAGGATTGGTCTTGTTGCTATGGCATTTAAGAACATGGACCAATTTGAGCAGCTTCAAGTGTATATACACATTTACCTGTACACAATATTTCCAACGTGTGAGCTCATCTGCATTTACAAGTGACTTACTACTAAACTAAGTTTAGAACAATGTTTGTGCCTAGAATCAGACTTAAAGCGATTAGCTTTCGAATATAGCATGAGAACCTACTTTGATACCAATTATTAGTTCCCAGTAGGCACACAATAAATCTAGAAAGGGGGGGGGGGGTTGAATAGATCTTTTTTAATTTCAAATACTTTTCTCGTTTATTTTATATTGCTAATGAATTAGCATATGACAAACATAAGGATTTGTTCAAGCACAGCGGAATAAGTAAAAGATCCCCTTCATTGATATATCGTAAACATACATACATTGTTCTTTGAGTTAGTTAAGTTGTAAACAGTTAATACAAACATAACATTTATAGCAGTTAGGTACATAATGTATATGACAGAAAGTAAATGACTGAATGTAAAAGACACAAGGGATTTTAAGTGGTTCAGAGACTCAAGCTCATAATCCACTCTTTTGCTTTAACTAGCAGGAATTCCACTAAGGAAGGGCAACGCCCTGAATCACTAAGATTTCTTTAAGGCCAGCAGCCTTGGAACTTCAGTTCACTAAGAACTCTTCAAGCCCAGCAGGCTTGGAACTCTTCTAGTTCCCTAGGAACTCATCAAGCCTAGCAGGCTTGGAACTTTATTTAGTCCATCTAGGATAATAATCCCTCAGGCTCTGGCTACTTGTTGTAGTTGTTGTTGGTACTGAGCTGCTAAGATGTCTTTAAGCTTGAATATCTTCTGTAGTTAACAATTTGGCGTGGTCCTCTTTGCATTCTGCGTAGAGTTTGGACCACATCTTCTCTAGTAGAGCTGATCTTTATTCTGTTCTAAGCGTTTTGTTCAATGTTTGTTTGCTTCTCTCATCTGTATATGTTATGTATATATGTGATCCTTGAAATCTATCCGTTGAAGCCTTTTGTTGAAGCATTAAATACGTTTGACATTTCTGATCTTTGATAGAGACTTTTCTGCACATCTCCTGACTTGCATTCTGGCCCACTGACACAGCAGACTGCTTTCTCACCTAACACCTGAAAAGGTGTCTTCCTCTGTCCTATGGTCCTTTCATTAGCTTCTTGAATACGTTTCTTTTGTTATATACTAAGGATAACTATTGTACCGCTGGGACTGGTGAGGACTTCAACATTTAAAACTCATTCCACATTGGTTGCAATTTGTCTTTCATTCAGATGGTAGGTGTAAAACCCCAACTTTTTGAATAAAGATGAATTTTCTATAAATATTATTTTTGAATATTATGGAGTGAAATTGATATAATAGTTGTGGGTAATATTTATAAATTTTGCAAAGTACGCAAGTTATTATATAATATTCAATTGGTCAGGGAATAGTCGTTTTAACAGGGAATATTAGTACAACGACACAATCATTGGTAGACCCCACAACCAAATTATTATCGGATTGAGAAAACGACAAAAATACTTTATGAAAATAACGGCGGAAGTTTTACCGTTAACTGTTGAAACACTCGGTGTTAAAAGTACAGTAATACGCGTGGTTGCATAGTAGCACACGGTATTGATTATTGATTCTTACGTGATAAGTCACTCAGTTTTGTTGGTATTATTAATGTAATAATACAGAAAATCTTTTTATATAAAACAGAATACTTTTATAAAGTTATTCTATAAATAGAATATATTATATTCTATTATGCATAGTGTTGTATAGTGTCTGTATAGTATTTTGCATAGTAAAATCTTTTTATATAAAACAGAATACTTTTATAAAGCTATCTGTTTTATTAGACTATAATTAGAATATATTATATTTTATTATGCATAGTATTTGTATAGTGCCTGCATAGTGTTTGCATAGTAAAATCTTTTATAAAGTTATTCGTTTAATTAGAATATAAATAGAATATATTATATTTTATTTAAAAGATTTTGCTTTAAATATGGACCGTCAGATTAAAGTAAATCAATCTGGACCGTTCACGAGTTAGTTACTATGCAGTCCATTTTCTATAAATAAAAGCTCATTCCTTCATTATTTTCTTACGAATTCACTGAAACTCTAGAGAGAGAAAATTATAGAGAGAAAGAAGAAAAGATTTCTGCTACTTAACTACTCTTATATTTAGGTATTTTACGGTAAGGGGTGTTATTCTTTCTTATTCATGAAGAGAACTGTTGTTATTCTATTGCTTATTATTCTGTTGGAATAACTTGTATACGCGGTCTACCCTATACTCGGTGACATTCTTCTATTATTTCCTCTTTACTATTCTGTTGGAATATCCTGTCTGTGCATTTTATGCCTGATCTGATTCCGTCTTTATTATTCTGTTGGAATATCCTATCTGTGCGTTTTACGCCGGACCTGATTTCGTCTTTATTATTCTGTTGGAATATCCTGTCTGTGCGTTTTACGCCGGACCTGATTCCGTCCTTATTAGTATTCTGTTGGAATAACCTGTCTATGCGAAGTACCGCATGCATGGTGATTTCTGTTGTTATTACATTCTTTATTATTCTGTTGGAACATCCTGTCGGTGTGAATTTCGCCTGACCTAGTTCCGTTATTATTATTCTGTTGGAATAACCTGTCTATGAGAAGTACCGCATGCATGGTGATTTCTTTTTTTATTCCATTTTTATTATACTCATTTGGTTAAAGTTTTGACTTCTATACTCCATGAAATTAGTACAATATCCTTGATATTTGCGCTTCATCCAGTATCTTTTCATGAAAATATTCTTCTGATCATTCTTGAATTTTACTCTACAAAACAGTATCATGTTGACAATTTGGACGTTAATAATTCCTGGATAAAATATCTCTTGAACTTGTTTTTATTGAATTCTTATATCATTGTCATCATCCTCATGTTTATATTATGTTGAAAGTCATCTGTGGCCTGTAGTGCATAGATGGACTTGGTATGATTATGACCAGAGATTATTCGGTGTAATCATGACTGTAATGTTACAAATAACGTGGTAAAAGTCCTCATTGGCCCGTAGTGCATTGATGGAGTGTTGTTGGCATGATTATGACCATTAATGAATACACAAATATTCTTGGCACGTAGTGCATGGATAATTGTGGTCATGATACTAAAGAATATCCTTGGCCGTAGTGCAGGGGTGATTCGATGATGTGGAATATTTATTAAGTTGAGTCTCAGCGATAACAGTGATGAAAAACCTTTTTAATCATAAAAGATAGTAGATTTTATTTTCTACTTGACTCTTTTAATGGATTGCTTGTTCCGCTGCAGTTAAACTTGATGTCTATTATATTTTATCAGTTTTATTATATTTTATCAGTTTTAATATTTTTGGAGACTAATGATAATTTATTCTGCATTATCTTAGTCATAATATTTCTTACTGGGCTAGTTGAGCTCACCCTTTCTTTCATTGTTCTCTTCAGGAAATGAGAATATAGCTGGGACGAGTCAGAGAACGGAGTGATGGACCAGAGGATAGCATTAGCAGTCCTCACTATTATGTGAAATAGTGTGATAATAATTGTAATGAGGACTCCGTTTGAGTTTGTATAATCTCTAGTAGATAATATTTGTATTCAAATTCACAGTTTATGTTTTGTCGTATTGTACACGACAGTTGTATTAGTAAGTTGTGTTTGAATTCTGTACCATGTATCTGGCGACCCAAGATGGGTGATGTATACCTAATTTTGGGGGCGTCACAGTTGGTATCAAAACTTTGGGATATGATCCCTGGCTAAGATGTGAGACTAGAACTAGGAGGGGAGAGACGGGGAATTCCTTCGCTAGTATGACCTACTTAAATTTATTTTGTATTTAAATTGGTTGGTCAGAGTTTAGAGATATTATGTTACATGTCAATTAACCTTTGTTTTGTGACAGTATCTGAAAATGATATCCGAAAATGTTGAGAATAGCAATGGAGCACAAGAGACTGTTGAGTCTCCACATATCAATAATCAGGAGAATGTGCATCAGGAAGGCAACAATCCTCATGCAAACAACAACACTGACCAAATGATGAATGATGGATTGTTCAGAGGCTTTATGCAATTCATGCAACAGTAGGCGAGAGCGGCTCCTGTCCAAAATATAGGTGGAAACACTGGAAACTCTCGGGCGGTCACCGCTAAACAGTTCAAGGAGCTGGGACCACCGGAGTTTAAGGGAGAGCCAAAACCACTTATGGCGGAAGCATGGATAAAGCAGATCACCCAGATATTTGATGTCTTGGGATGCTCCGAGGAGCAAAAGGTTCCCTTTGCCGCCTTTATGTTGCGTGGAGAGGCAGATTACTGGTGGGAATCGGTAAAACGTACTCAACCTGCTGTACTAAGGATGTCTAGGTGAATTTCCAAGAGCTGTTCAACGACAAATACTTTCCCGAAAGTATTCGTCACATGAAGGAGGTGGATTTTATCAAATTGGAGCAAAACAATATGACTGTGTCGCAATACGAGGCAAAATTTACGGAGTTATCCCGGTTTGCGTCCCACTTGGTGGATAATGAAGAGAGAATGGCGCGAATGTTTTTAAGAGGTTCAAAGCCGGAGATACGTCAACATCTTATTTCTCATAAACTGTGTTTGTATTTAGATGTTGTAAATAGGGCTCAGTTGGTGGATCGCGATAACGTGTCAACGCAACCAAAAGAGAGCAGTCGGCAAAATGATAATACCAGTGAGAGCAGTCATCGAAGCAGTGACAACAAGCGTGGAGGGAATCAACAGGCCAGAAATGGTAACCACTTCGGTGGTAATCAGGGCCAAAATAATAAAAATGGACATTTCAAGAAGAAGAGATTCAACAATGATGGAAAGACGTCAGCACCAGCACCCGTTGTTAAGGAATGAGAAAGACCACATATCATATGCTTCAAATGCTGAGGGGAGGGACACATCAGTCCAAATTATGCGATGCCGTCCAAAGCATGTTATAATTGTGGAAGAGAAGGTCACTTAGCCCGATTTTGTCTTTCACCGAAGACAAATTCAGCTAGGATGGAGGCACCAAAGGATGTCCCAGAAAAGTCAAAGCCGGTAGTGCAAGAGATAGCGTTTGTTGTGACCTTCTAGAAAGAAAGGAACCCGAATGAGGTCATCACGGGTAAGCTTATCATAAACTCTAGCGAAGTCTATACTTTATTTGATACCGGTTCTACCCATTCTTTTATTTCTCCTACTTGTGCTCAACGATTAAATTTGACTCCGGAGAAATTAGACTTTGACTTATTTGTTGAAACTCCGTTGGGAGAAACCTTTACTACATCCATAGTTTATAAGTCTTGTTTGGTTCAAGTTGGTACCCACACATTACCTGTCGATCTTATTGCATTAAAAATTCTTGCATTTGATGTAATTCTAGGGATTGATTGGTTAACTACTCATCATGCAAAAATTTATTATTTTCGTAAGGTTGTTAGCTTTCATATTCCTAATCGACTTATTATGCGAATTCAAGCAACCAAACCATTAAAATCAATCACTGTCATCTCAAGCCATAAAGCTATTCGTTTATTAAAAAATGGATGTCAAGCTTTCTTAGCTCATGTCACAGATCTAAATAAAAATACGTCAGTTTTGAATAATATTTCTATTGTTAATGAATTTCCTGACGTATTCCCTGAAGAACTTCTTGGCCTACCCCCAGAGCGTGAAATTGAATTTTGTATCGACCTTGAACTCGGTACAAAACCCATTTCTAAATCTCCATATCGAATGGCTCATATTGAACTTCAGGAGTTAAAAACTCAACTGCAGGAATTGTTAGACATTGGCTTTATTCGTCCTAATACTTCTCCTTGGGGTGCTCCTGTTTTATTCGTGAAGAAGAAAGATGGGAGTATGCGACTTTGTATTTATTATCGGGAGTTGAATCATGTCACCATCAAAAATAGGTACCCATTGCAACGTATTGATGACCTGTTTGACCAGTTGCAAGGAGCCAAATTCTTTTCAAAGATTGATCTTCGTTCCGGATATCACCAATTGAAGATTAGAACCGATGACATTCCAAAGATGGCTTTCAGAACTCGGTATGGGCATTATGAATTCTTAGTCATGTCCTTTGGATTGACTAATGCTCCTGCTGCCTTCATGGATATGATAAACCGAGTATTCAAGGAATATTTGGATCACTTTGTGGTCGTCTTTATTGATGACATCCTCATATATTCCAAAACCCGTGAAGATCATGAGCAACAGTTGAGGTTGATACTCCAAAAGCTTCGTGAATATAAGCTTTATGCCAAGTTGAAGAAATGCGAGTTCTGGCTTGAGGAAGTAGCATTCCTTGCACATGTGGTATCAAGTCATGGAATATCTGTTGACCCAGCAAAGATTGAAGCTATTCAAAGCTGGGAGCAACCTAAATCAGTGACCGAAATACGTAGCTTTCTCGTCTTAGCTGGTTATTATCGGAGATTTGTAGAAGGGTTTTCTCGAATCCCTACTCCACTAACTCAGCTGACTCGGAAAGATACAAAGTTCGATTGGAGCATGGAATGTGAGAAGAGTTTTCAAGAACTCAAGAGGAGACTTATTTCAGCACCTGTTCTGACAATACCATCTGGTTCGGAGGGATTTGTCATCTACAGTTATGCTTCGGGCAAAGGGTTAGGATGTGTTTTCATGCAACATGGGAAAGTCATAGCCTATGCCTCACGACAACTCAAAGAATATGAGAGGAGTTATCCTACTCATGATCTAGAGTTAGCAGCTGTTGTCTTCGCACTAAAGATTTGGAGGCATTACTTGTATGGGGAGAAAGTGGAGATCTTTAAGGATCATAAAAGCCTCAAATATTTCTTCACTCAAAAGGAACTCAACATGCGACAACGACGTTGGCTTGAACTATTGAAAGATTACGATCATACTATCCAATACCATCCTGGAAAAGCGAACGTGGCAGCTGACGCATTGAGTAGAAGGTTATATGCGGGTACGAGTGCAATATTGTCAACGCAAATACCCATTTTGTATGACTTATAAAGGATGGAGATAGAGATAAAGACTCCAGGGACCCACGTGATGATGGAAAATATATAAGTAGAACCGACTTTAATTGATAAAATTAAAGCTGCTCAAGTTACAGATCCGGAGCTGATGCGTATGAGGAAGAAAGTGCAAGAAGGTGTGATGCCGGAAGCAAGAATCGATGAAGAAGGAATACTTCGAGTCAACTCCAGACTTTGTGTTCGTAACAACCCTGATTTAAAGTATAAAATCATGATGGAGGCACACAATACACCGTTTGCAATACATCCTAGGAGTTCCAAAATGTATAATGATATTCTTCATACATTTTGGTGGAGCAATATGAAGAGAGAGATAACGCTGTTTATCTCAAGGTGTCTAACGTGTCAACGAGTCAAGGCGAAGCATCAAGTACCAAAAGGTCCATTGCAACCATTTGAAATTACAGAATGGAAGTGGGAGCACATTACCATGAATTTCGTTACTTGTCTTCCCAAAGTTTCTCAAGGCATAAATGTTATTTGGGTCATTGTTGATAGATTGACTAAGTCTGCTCATTTCTTACCGATACGAGAAACTTATACACTTGAACGTCTTGCTCGTATGTACATAAACAAGGTTGTAAGATTGCATGGTATGCCAGTATCCATAGTTTCTGATCGAGACCCAAGATTCACTTCGCGATTTTGGGTTAGTTTACAAAATGCTATGGGCACAGATTTACGATTTAGCTCGGCATATCATCCTCAAACGGACGGACAGTCGGAGAGGACTATTCAAACTCTTGAAGATCTATTAAGACTCTGTGTCCTTAATTTCAAGGGAAGTTGGGACAAGTTCTTACCATTGGTGGAGTTTTCCTACAACAATAGTTATCAAGCAAGTATTGGCATGGCTCCATTCGAAGCGTTGTATGGAAGAAAGTGTCGTTGTCCAGTATGCTGGGATGAGGTTGGTGGAGCAACGTTGTTGGGACCAGAGTTGGTACGTATGACTACGGAAAAGATTCAAACAATCCGACAACGTATAAAAACCTCACAAGATCGACAAAAGAGTTATGCTGATCTTCATCGAAAGGACGTGGAATTCGATATAGGAGATCATGTGTTGTTACGTGTTGCTCCATGGAAAGGAGTTACGAGATTTGGAAAGAGAGAAAAGCTCAATGCTCGATTCATCGGCCCATTTTTAATCCTTGATCGAGTATGAACTGTGGCCTATATACTCGCTTTACCGCCAAGTATATCTCGTGTTCATAATATTTTTCACATATCCATGTTACGTAAATATGTGGAAGACCCGAACCACATTATTGAGTTGGAACCGAATGAAATAGCGAAAGATTTGACGTATGAAGAGGTTCCTGTTCAAATCTTGGATAAGAAGGAACATATTCTATGCACCAAGGTTATACCTTAAGTCAAAGTTTTGTGGAGAAACCACGATGTTGAGTAAATGACTTGGGAGTTAGAATCTAAAATGAAATCATGGTATCCTTACTTCTTCGACATACCAGGTACATACCCTAATTTCGAGGGAGAAATTTCATAAGAAGGGGAGATTGTAAAACCCCAACTTTTTGAATAAAGATGAATTTTCTATAAATATTATGGAGTGAAATTGATATAATAGTTGTGGGTAATATTTATAAATTTTGCAAAGTACGCAAGTTGTTATATAATATTCGATTGGTCGGGGAATATTCCTTTTAACATGGAATATTAGTACAACAGCACAATCATTGGTAGACCCCACAACGGAATTATTGTCATATTGAGAAAACGAAAAAAATACATTATGAAAATAATGGCGGAAGTTTTACCGTTAACTGTTGAAACACCCGGTATTAAAAGTACTGTAATACGCATGGTTGCATAGTAGCACACAGTATTAATTATTGATGCTTACGTGATAAGTCACTCAGTTTTGTTGGTATTATTAATGTAATAATACAGAAAATCTTTTTATATAAAACAGAATACTTTTATAAAGTTATTCTATAAATAGAATATATTATATTCTATTATGCATAGTGTTGCATAGTGTCTGCATAGTAAAATCTTTTTATATAAAATAAAATACTTTTATAAAGCTATCTATTTTATTAGACAATAATTAGAGTATATTATATTTTATTATGCATAGTGTTTACATAGTGCCTGCATAGTGTTTGCATAGTAAAAACTTTTATAAAGTTATTCGTTTTATTAGATTATAAATAGAATATATTATATTTTATTTAAAAGATTTTGCTTTAAATATGGACTGTCAGATTAAAGTAAATCAATCTGGACCGTTCATGAGTTAGTTACTATGCAGTCCATTTTCTATAAATAGAAGCTCATTCCTTCATTATTTTCTTACGAATTCACTGAAACTCTAGAGAGAGAAAATTATAGAGAGAAAGAAGAAAAGATTTCTGCTACTTAACTACTCTTATGTTCAGTTCTTTTACGGTAAGGGGTGTTATTCTTTCTTATTCATGAAGAGATCTGTTGTTATTCCATTGCTTATTATTCTGTTAGAATAACCTGTATACGCGGTCTACCCTATACTTGGTGACATTCTTCTATTATTTCGTCTTTACTATTCTGTTGGAATATCCTATCTGTGCGTTTTATGCCTGATCTGATTCCTTCTTTATTATTCTGTTGGAATATCCTGTCTGTGCGTTTTACGCCGGACCTGATTTCGTCTTTATTATTCTGTTGGAATATCCTGTCTGTGCGTTTTACACCGGACCTGATTCTGTCCTTATTAGTATTCTGTTGGAATAACCTATCTATGCGAAGTACCGCATGAATGGTGATTTCTGTTGTTATTCCATTCTTTATTATTCTGTTAGAACATCCTGTCGGTGTGAATTTCGCCTGAACTGGTTCCGTTATTATTATTCTGTTGGAATAACCTGTCTATGAGAAGTACCGCATGCATGGTGATTTTTTTTGTTATTCCATTCTTTATTATACTCAGTTGGTTAAAGTTTTGACTTCTATACTCCATGAAATTAGTACAATATCCTTGATATTTGCGCTTCATCCAGTATCTTTTCATGGAAATATTCTTCTGATCATTCTTGAATTTTACTCTACAAAACAGTATCATGTTGACAATTTGGACGCTAATAATTCCTGGATAAAATAATTCTTGAACTTGATTTATTGAATTCTTATATCATTGTCATCATCCTCATGTTTATATTATGTTGAAAGTCATCCGTGGCCTGTAGTGCATAGATGGACTTGGTATGATTGTGACCAGGGATTATTCGGTGTAATCATGACCGTAATGTTACAAATGATGTGGTAAAAGTCCTCATTGGTCCGTAGTGCATTGATGGACAGTTGTTGGCATGATCATGACCATTAATGAATACACAAATATTCTTGGCCCGTAGTGCATGGATAATTGTGGTCGTGATACTAAAGAATATCCTTGGCCGTAGTGCAGGGGTGATTCGATGATGTGGAATATTTATTAAGTTGAGTCTCAGTGATAACAGTGATGAAAAACCTTTTTAATCATAAAAGATAGTAGATTTTATTTTCTACTTGACTCTTTTAATGGATTGCTTGTTCCGCTGCAGTTAAACTTGATGTCTATTATATTTTATCAGTTTAACATTGTTGGAGACTAATGATAATTTATTCTGCATTATCTTAGTCATAATATTTCTTACTGGGCTAGTTGAGCTCACCCTTTCTTTCAATGTTCTCTTTAGGAAATAAGAATATAGCTGGGACGAGTCGGGGAACGGAGTGATGGACCTGAGGATAGCATTAGTAGTCCTCACTATTCTGTGAAATATTGTGATAATAATTGTAATGAGGACTCCTTTTGAGTTTGTATAATCTCTAGTAGATAATATTTGTATTCAAACTCACAGTTTATGTTTTGTCGTATTGTACACGACAGTTGTATTAGTAAGTTGTATTTGAATTCTGTACCATGTATCTGGCGACCCAAGATGGGTGATGTATACCTAATTTTGGGGGCGTCACAGTAGGGCTCGATGCTTCTAACACACGACAGATGATACTCTACAATCCAGATCGTGGTGTCTTGTTACCTTGGTGCTTGGTCTGATGTTATCAAGTAAGAGCACTACGATTTCTCTTAAAGACCTGCATACTACGATCTTCACTTGCTAGTTTTGCAGGCTCTACATTTTCGAGAGCACACTACGATCTTCGAGTTGGCTCGGCAAACGTTGGGACCACTCTGCGATTTTCGACGAAGTCCTTCAAGGCAGGCACGCTACAATCCTCGATGCTCTACTTTTCTGCCTTGGCTTTTGTAATCTTGATCAGCTAGATACACTAGGATCTCTTCGAAGTCTATCTATTGCATCTCAAGATCAACCTAACAAGTTTGATCTTCTTTTTTATACATTCATTTACTGAATGATACACATTAAGAGTTTAGATCAACCTAACAAATTTGATCTATCACTAAGTCCTTGTACAAATATTCCTTCAAGGACTTTACAAATAATCATGAGCATTTATATTTAAACATCAAATCAAAATATGCACTCTCCCAACAGTTTTGATTAACACCCAAACAAACCAACAATCTTTTAGAGTTCTAGCAGAGAATCAACTTGATTGTTCTTGTTTTTGTTAGTTAGATTTGAAATCTCCTTGCTCTTATATAGACATCTTGAGATTTTCTCGTTGCAAAGTTCCCGTTGTGCGTTTAATGCTTAGATACTCCAAGATCCTTGATGTTGACTTCTTAAGTTTGTTGTGTTTGCTTGCTTTGTGACTTTGACCTATCACATCAGTCGCAACTTCACCTGCCGCATGGGTGTTATCATTGTCATCAAACTAGTTGTTAGACACAACAAACTCTGATCTTCGATTTCACTAAGGATGTTTGGTGAGTGCATCGAGTTCTTCAATCTGTAGAGCTCCTATTGTCGATTTTCTAACAGTCTTAACTTACTCTACGAAATGTGTCAAGTGTAGAGTTTGATGAGGAATGTAAAGTCTATTCTTGTCTTTGTTAGACGACTTGAGTTTTGTTTTTTGCTCTACGATCGATTACTCTACGATTATAGAGGCACTCTACGATTATGCTATCTAAGATCTGCTCTATGAATTTGATCTTTATGATTCTCGAGCAAGACTCTGCGAACTTCCCTTTATTATACAATCTTGGGTGAACTATGCGATCTGATCTTCACTATATGATCCTATATTCACTCTACGATCTGGTGTTGCCTATATGATCTTGTATTCACTATGCGAACAGATCTTCACTGTACGATCCTGAGTGAACTCTGCGATCTGATAACATGTTCTGCGATCTTAACTTTACTCTACAAGGTTTTGTGATCAAATGCTAGATGCTCTACGAACTCAAGGCTCACTCTACGATCATCATTTACATATTGAAATATTAGAGTAGCCTTATGATTGTTTAACAATACAATATGATCGATCTTATCCTATTATCTATACAACAATTTAGCTCTTAAGATCAACCTAACAAATTTGATCTTTTCTACTCTAAGTCCTTGTACATCTCGTTCTCATTAAGGATTTTATGAAAGCTACTAATACAAATATACATTAATCATATCATCATCAAATTTATCATGCAGACTCTAACACACCTTTTCTCTAATTCCATCCAATAAACTAATTATTTGATCTTAATAATTTTGTTTGTAATGATCAAAATATATTAATAGATAATTAATGATATTAAGATCAATACTATTAAAATTAGAATCATAAAAAAATATTTCAACCATTAAAAGTTTTAAAGAATTTTCAATAATTAAAATTTTAATGAAAAATTCATATGTTCATCAAATGGTGAAAAAGTATCAGATTACATTTATTTTTAGAACAATTATATTATTCAATATAATAAATTAGTTAACCGGTGTTGATTTCAAATATATTATCCACTACTATAAAAATTTAGTGCATTAGATGGAATTAGAGAGAAGTTGTAATGGGGGATCCAAGTCCGATTATATTGTTTCTAAAAGTAAAGAACTATATATCAATTTTAAGTTTAGAAATGTCTCACATATAAAAAGTCAATATTAATCTCATATGTTGGAACGAAGAAAGCACATAATATACATAAATTATTATTATCATAACAAAAATATATACAAAATCCCTATAAAATTAGAAATATAAAATATAAAAAAAATATTTTAAATATAACCCATGGTTTGCACGGGGCCAATGTGTTAGTATAATAAATAGTACAAATGGTCTCTCATCCCTGAAATTTATGGATGATCCTTCAAATCTAAAATTTAGGAATGGAAACTAAAATTTAGGAAAAGCAACAATTTTTTGGATCTTTAATTTAATTTCAAATATTTTCATTTATATTTTTACTATCATAATTATCAACTTACGCCATTTTTGATTCTCACACTTTTTTAAATTTAGTTAGTGTTCTTTAAAATTCATATTCTTGATAATTATAATAATAATTGGTTTTATTAACTTATATAAGTATAACTATATGAATTTAAAAAAGATTTTACTATTACATAAATATATGAATAAATCAACAAATAAATCATTAATTTAAAGATGAATACTATCATTTATACGATATAAATAGATGAACTATTATTACAAAATTTTAAATTTATTCAATTTTATTATTAATAATTAGTTATACATTATTAGTTAAATAATATATTTTGTAAGAAAAAAAAAATTCTTACAAAAATAACATACACAATATAATAATTTATAAACAATATAATAATTTTGGAACAAAGTTCGTGGTTCGCAGGGGATGATGAGCTAGACAAAGCACACTTTAACCTAACTCAACAACCCGTGTTTCACACAGAATTATTAGCTAGTTGTTATTAAGAATCAAACAATTTTTAGTCATATCATATCACAATTTTATTATATTTAAATTTATAAGAATAAAATAAATATATTATTAATAATATATATTTTGTGTTCATGATATTGGTTCAATAATAATTTGATCACTTTTAAAACAATGACCCATCTACCTAATAATAACAGATTTTAGTATAAATTATTGGTAGCATACAATCCACCTTTATAACTAATAATATTTTAAGAACTTGTACCTAAAGGCTAAGTTTACCCAAAATATGAAAAGGTCAAGGAATGATATAACTTGTACACTCGTTGGAGAACAGTCTTTCTTGAATCTGTAGCACGCGTAGAAGACTTTTAATCTTTGAAATTAGAGCATAGAGCTTATAGAGTCCCACAATTCAGCATAACCGGTACTCTCCTTTAGATTTATTCAATGAATAATATGGTACAAGAATATATCAAATGGGACATACTTATAGTTCCACCTGCGTGGCAAAGGTCAATGACCCAATGTTAAGGGAATTGTGTTGTTTATTATTACACATTATGGAGAAATGCTTATAACTTCCTTTTTCAATTAAGAAAATGACGATTTCAGCAAATTTAACAATAACTTTCCTTTATAATGTACACTTATATATATATATATATATATGGGATTCCATCCGTGGCAACCGGTTGCCATAACACTGTATTATTAATATTAATATTAATAATAAATAATATTGTATTTATTATATATATATTAAAACCGGTTATTATTATTAATATTAATAATATTGTATTATTAATATTAATATTAATAATAAATATTATTATAGTAATAGAATAATATTATAGTAATATTATATTAATATAAATATTGTAAAACATTGCAATAGGTTTATGATATTAAAATTATTATTAATATTACTATAATAATTACCATACATGCATGCATATATAAACACTTAAAAGTAAAATGTAGTGTGTAAAAAAAGTCTGCCCAGCCGGTTGAGCTTGTGCCGGCTGGGGTGTTTTTTTTTATTTTTTTATTAATTTTTTAATAGCCGGGAGAGCTTGTAGCGGTCGGGAGAAAAGAGGTTGTTAGAACAGTGTTATGGCAACCGGTTGCCACGGATGGAATCCCTATATATATATATATATATATATATATACACACACACACACCTCTTGATCCTACCTAACTTGCATACTTCTTTAGGGACAGATCGGGCGACGGTTCGGTCTATCGCTATATGTTGTCCGTCGCTAATATTTAAGACGATAGCGACCGACTGGACCGTCGCCCGGTCCGTTGCTAGATAAAATAAGGGAGTGAGCCCTTGAAATTGATTATATATATATATATACTAGCGATAACTCGTGCCTGAAGGCACGGTGTAACGAAAAATTAAATTAAAATTTAAAAAATATTACATTATCTAAAGACATACATACTCAATCAACAATACATATTCAACCACCAAAACATCGAGCTAATCGGTACTAATTTCACTAAATTTCGGCAGAATTTCCTTTAAAAATAGATATCCGGAAAATTCTAAACTTATCTACAAAACTTACAATCATCAATACTTATCTATGTGTGTGGGTTCGAAATTTGAATAAGGAGGACAAGAGAGAGAGAGCTGCTGACGTGTATTTTGATGTGACATTTATGTATTTTCTCTCTCCGCTCTGTTTTATATTATAGATATATATATATATATATATATATATATATATATATATATATATATATATATATATATATATTACTCTTGGATAATACAGGGGACTGAGTCAATAGGTTGGAAATTTAGCAACCTACATGTTTATCAAATGTATCACCATTCAGTCAATCAAATCAAGTCTTTGCATTACTATTATATGAACACATGATGAGAGAAAAATGAGCAAATCAATGGAAGGATTTACCATAATTTTGTTTTACTCCACTTTATTCTCAACCTTGATAACTTCCACTGCAGTAGATATCATCAGACAAAATCAAATCATTAGAGATGGCGTCAGCCGCGACACAATTGTATCAGCAGGTGGAGAATTTGAACTTGGATTTTTCAGCCCAGGTAGCTCCACGAATCGATACCTGGGAATATGGTACAAGAAAATATCAACTACGACAGTTGTATGGGTAGCTAATCGAGAGACTCCACTTACTAATACGTCAGGCATAGTAATGGTCAATAGCCAGGGAATTAGAGTGCTTACTAATGGTAGTGAAAGGATAATTTGGTCATCGAATTTGTCGAGGTCTGTGATGAATCCTATGGCACAACTATTAGATACAGGGAATCTTGTTTTCCGGGATGAGAAAGACAGTGACCCAGTTTGGCAGAGTTTCGATTATCCTGGAGATACTTTGCTACCAGGAATGAAGTATGGATTGGACTTGGTAACTGGCCTAAACAGGTACTTAACATCATGGGAAAGTGCTGATGATCCATCTCCAGGTAGTTTTAGGAACCTGATTGATCCCAGTGGCATTCCACAGTTATTTTGGTTGAAAGGGTCAACGCTACGGTCTAGGTCTGGACCATGGGTTGGTTGTCAAGTTAGTGGAAATCCTAATAATATACCAAATGGAATCTATACAGACGAGTTTATTTTAAATGAGAAGGAAATATATTATAAATTTGATCTTCTCAATAAAAGTTCTCCTACTACAAGGTTTATAGTGAGTCCGAATGGTGATGGACAAACTCTGATATGGAACGATCGAAATCAATATTGGATGGTTTATGTTACTATACAGATTAGTGATTGTGACCGTTATGGATTGTGTGGCGCATATGGCAGTTGTAACATTAACAATTCCCCTAGATGTGAATGCTTGAGAGGATTTGTTCCAAAGTTCCCAGAAAATTGGGAAGCAGCAGATTGGTCTGACGGGTGTGTCCGCAAAACCCTACTGGACTGTGGAAATGGAGACGGTTTTACTAAATATTCGGGTGCGAAATTGCCAGACACGCGATACTCATGGTATAACATGAGCATGAACCTTGAGGAATGTGAGAGGGTGTGCTTGAAGGACTGCTCTTGTACAGCTTATACAAATGCAGATATCAGAGGAGGTGGAAGTGGGTGTTACCTATGGTTTAATGAGCTGATAGATACCAGTGGCTACACAGCATATGGGCAAGATCTTTATGTAAGAATGTCTGGCTCTGAATTAGGTAAGACTACTCTGTCCACACATTAAAGGGTTTTACTCAACATATCTGCCTCAGTTTTTATTTTGCTTTTCTATGACTCTGTATTTATATTTTGAAATTATTAGGCTACGCCGAGGAAAGCAGGAGATTCAGACTAAAGAGGCGAATGCAGCTCATAGTCATTCCTGTAGTACCAACAGTACTACTTGCCTTATTCTTGTTTGTATTCAAGAAGAGAATTCTGAAGAGAGAAGGTAAATATGACTGAATTTTACATTGAAACAAAAACTGCATTTATTAATCAAAGACAACTATTACAACCACAAATAGAAGAAAAGTCCAAATTGAATTGTCAAGAAAACTAATACCGACTCTTTGAAGAATTGGTTCAGAATTTTGGGAGTATATAATATTTCTATTCCTTGTCTAGGCATTTGAAACACTTATTCACTTGTGCTTTGATTTCACAGGATGGCTGAAATTCAGTTCAGAAAGAATTTTTCCATACAAAAATGAGGGGGAAGATTTTCAGTTACCTTTATTTGACTTTAAAAAAATTGCAAATGCTACAAATAACTTCTCCCACGACAATAAGCTTGGAGAGGGCGGCTTTGGACCTGTTTACAAGGTGATAGTTTGCTAAACACCGTATATGCACTATAAGGCACCAAAAGAGTATTCGTCTGTATTTTACTAGCAAAAACATTTTTCAACTTAAAGCACAACGCTACATTATAGTTAACGTTTACTTACTGACTCAGAATTAGTAGAAATGTCTCTTCCTCGAAATAAATATTATTAATAAAACGAAAATATATGTTTAAACGATTAAAATTATATTTTCATGTGTGAAGTGCATGTAACAGATAAAATATTGATACACATCATGTTTGGCTTCCAATGGAGATGTGTTGTTACTGTAATATGGAAGTTATCAGGTGTATGAAATGTGCATCTTTGATAATGTAGCCAACTTAGTCAAATGATTTGAGTCAAATTTAAAAATAGGATAGCATTATAATGGTGATGAAACAGAGAAAGGAACAATGCTCACTTTTGGAAGCATCATATGGAATTACCACAATGATTTATTTTTAGGGCATGCTGGATGATGGACAAGAAATAGCAGTGAAAAGGCTATCAGATAATTCTAGACAAGGAATAGATGAATTCAAGAACGAAGTTTCATGTATTGTCAAACTACAACACCGAAATCTTGTGGCGCTTCTCGGGTGCTGCACTGATAAAGGGGAAAGGATATTGATCTATGAATACATGCCCAATAAAAGTTTAGATTATTTTATTTTCGGTATGGCCCTCCTCCAAATACTAATATGTTTTCTTAAGTTTCATATAATCTAAAATATTAAATTAGTGTAATCGTCTTATTTCCCTTAGAAGCTATCATGTACATCACGCAAATATAGAGAAGTATGGATTTATGGATTAATTTGATGACAAATGAATAGATGAAAAATTAAGCAAGTCACTGGATTGGTCAACGCGCTACAACATTATAAATGGCATTGGTAGGGGACTTCTCTATCTTCACCGGGACTCTAAATTAAGAATCATTCATAGAGATCTCAAAGCTAGTAATATTTTACTTGATCACGAGATGAATCCAAAAATTTCAGACTTTGGCATGGCAAGAAGTTTTGAAGGAAGTCAAACTGAAGCAAATACAACAAGAGTTGTTGGGACATAGTAAGAATTTCTACAACATTGCAAATATTTATTTTTCTCCTTTGCTTAGAAACTGACATCATTTTGTTTTACCTCCCACAGTGGATACATGCCTCCTGAGTATGCTATTGATGGACTATTCTCAGTTAAATCTGATGTTTATAGTTTCGGTGTTTTACTGATCGAGATAGTGAGTGGGAAGAAAAACAGATTATTCAATCATCCTGATCACAGCTTTAACCTTCTAGGACATGTAAGTGCATATGAATATATTCTAACGTTCTTATGCTACACACTTGACTACTTTGGATAAATTATAAAATCAATCTTTTTAGGCATGGAAAAGTTATAAAGAAGACAAGATTTTAGGACTAATCGATGGGGCGCTCTTGGAGTCAAGTAACCATAATGAAGTGTTTAGAGTTATCCAAATTGGATTATTATGCGTTCAACAATATCCAGAAGACAGACCGAGTATGTCATACGTGGTTCTAATGTTGACTAGTAATGTTGCACTGCCTCATCCTAAACAACCAGGTTTTTTCACCGAGAGAAAACTGCATGAAGCATATTATTCATTGAGCAAACCAATATTGTCTTCATCCAACCAATTAACTATTACGGTTCTTGCACCTCGATTGTAATGCTTAGTGCATCTGGTACCTCAATTTTATTATAAATAGTTGTACATGATGTAATCAATCAAGAATTATATTTTTCTACAAGATGGAGGCAATCATACTGCTATGCAAGAGCTTTGAAGCTGAAATTTTTTATTATTTTGTTAGCATCAAAAACAAAAAAGATATACATACTACATGTGCGTACTTGCAAGCCATGAATACACTGAAACGTAGATAATGGTCTCAACTGCCAAACTGCATAAAAATTGATTCCGAAGGATCAAAAGACTTTCATAAGTCACTACAATCTGCCTATATTCATAGTCATTGACAAATATATTTTTTGAGGTCAAGAAAATTTTTGACCATGATATTTTGCACGTTTGAGAAGTTGACCCCAATTAAAAAAAACGTTTGACAAATTGAACAACATTTAAGTACATGGATTTCTAGAACAGTATCTTTACTTTTGACAAGAAATAGCCATGGGCATTAGGCAGGCAATCATAAGGGTATTTGGGTAGTTTTGGCATTTTCATTCTTCATATCTTCGTTCTCATTTTTTATAAACATTGCCACCACTGCCACCAGAGAAGGAAACGATGGCAATAACGGCAATTACGCAGTCTTGTTTTGCAATTCTATGGTGCATCTGCAGTTTTAATCCCTTCCAGTTATACAAACTTGTTTACATTCATGGTGAATAGAGAAATAAGATTTACACAGCTTTGGTTATTCAGGTCATTTACAGGGCATTCAACATTAAGATAATCAGTTGCATATCAGGAACTTAAGAATTCAGCCAGAACTCTAATGGAGGGTATCGATTATCACTTTTTCTCTCTCTCTCAATCATCCATGAGCTTGTTAGATATTAAAAGTTGAGAGTTTCGTTGAAAGATTAATTTGGCCTGCCAAAGTTAATGGGTGAATTTTAGCAGATTAACTAATGAATCGGACCTAATACCGACCAAGTATGCTCATTGAACTCTTCTTGTAATATAATGTTGCCTCTTTTTTAATCTTAACAAAACAGCTCTAACTCATGCAAGCATACATGCGTCAACAAGCAATACAGAGCAAGTAAAGTATCGATCCCACAGAGAAAGTTGTTTAATTCAAATCGCTATGCATTAATTAATTCATTATATTTATATGCTCAAACTAACAACTAAAATTGGTTTGATCTTGAGTCACAAATAGCAACTAAAATAATAATAAACAGAATAAATCAAATCTGGAAATAATGGGATCCTAACTTCATTTAATACTTCATTCAATCGCCACTATCATGCATGACTTGTTCACATATCACAGGAAAGTAGCCAAGATCACTAAAAGAGTATTAGCCATTTTTCAATGCACTAAAACCTACTTACACAATATCCACAGATGATAGACTCTATGTAATCATCAATATAACCAAAATCATTATATGTCTATGTGAAATTGCAACTATATTGATTTTAAGTTCAAGCCTTTATTCTAGCTTATACGGTGAAATAGTATATGTCTATCTGGTTCACGAAATACATAAGCCATATAACACAGCCCTATATACGTATACTATCATAATTACAATCCATATTTGCATGTTCATTGTCAATTTCATACAAATACTGAAACGAATAGTGATCAAGCATTCATACATGCAAAACAATCATGATAGACATCCCATATGATGTGTAAAACCGGCCAGCATTTAAGCATGCAATCAAACTACATATTAAAATCCGTTAGAATCCCATAATGGAGTTTAGTTCATGATTGAACCAAAAGCCATTATGGGATCAAATCTAAACATGATTAATAAACAAGCAATTGAAAGATGAAAGGTAGAAATAATCAAACCCAATTGCTGAATATAGATCAATATTCAAATCCTCATAAGATTCCAGCAAAATAATAATAATAATAATCCATTCTGGTAGAAAATCCCAAGAAGGAGTAGAAAAGTAGAGTTGTGGCCTCCTTCTACGTTGGAATCTCTCCCCAAGAATAAAACCCTAAATTACGATGTAAAGAATACGACTAAAGATGAATAATTGTCAAATGATGCCCCTGACACCAGTCAGCAAATCGTTTTTAAATCAATTACAACTCTTCAAAATTGGAAATAAAATAAAAATAAGTCAGCAGCTTCAGGCCTCGCGCGCGGCCGCGCACTCCTCTAGCCTATTACTCGCGCGGGCGCAAGACTTGCAGTAAGTCTTGATGTTCAGTCGGGCTCTTGCGCGAGCGCACGCTCCTTAGGCTTGTCATGCTCGCGGCCGCGCAACTTGCAGTAGGTTCCCTGGTTTGGCTGGGTACTCGCGCGGGCGCTCGTCTCCAAGTTCCCTTTGCCGCGCGGCTTGCAATTGCTGTCTTCTGATCCTGCTCCTGAGCTTGGTTCTGCAATGTTGTTGCTGCTACTGAAATGTCCTGTGTTTATCCATGTGTGTCCAGCCTTGCTCCACTCAATCCTAGCCATGCACATCCTATCTTTTGCCTCATCTTAGGCATCCATTAGCCTCGTGCCCTATAACACCACCAAAATAGGCCGATTCCTACACTTATTCACCAAAAATAGTTTTAAGTATGCGAAATGCAAATTAACATGAAATGCAGCTAAAATCTACTAAAATGTACTTGAGATGGGCATAGTTCACATGAATTGGTACTCCATAAGTAGGTGTAAAAACCACTTATCAAATACTCCCCAAACTTGAACTGTTGCTTGCCCTCAAGCAATGCACACTAATGAACAATGAAAATGCAACTATATTATTATGCAACTACATTGTGATGCAACTAATTCTCACAGTGTCCCAACTATCATAGAAATTCAGTCCCATTTGCCTTAGTGAATTTTTTTTCTAGATTCAAGAATACAGATTCAAATCAAACTGCAGGCATAATGTCATACACCTAGATAATTCAAAAAATGCTATAGAGAGTCATACTCATGCTATATTGCTCAAAACAGAAATTTGCAGCTTAAATCAGGAATTATGTATATATATATATATATATATATATATATATATATGCAACCAAGACTATTCCAACATCTTAAAATAAACTAAGGTTCAACACTGGGCTTAACTGCTTTATTCCTACTCATGAGGGCGACTTTCGCACTTCCTCTCGGTGTTTATTTCTATTTTTCTTTTCTTTTTCTTTTATTTTTCACATGACTGTGCAATGTCTTACTCCATTAGGCACACTTCTACCCCTTAGCGAGCTTTCAACCAACGACTCTCGGACCATGAAAGACCTTAGGACGCTAGGTGTAGAGACAATCCCCTCGGGCGTACTTACTCAAGTAGTCAGGGCCCCGAAATAAGACTAGCCACATAATTGCCATTTCTTTTTTCTTTTTTTTCTTTTTTTTTATACACAGATACCCATGTTTTTCCCCAAGTTTAAAAATTAATGTTTTATACAGTCTATACTCACTTTTCACATATTTCCCTTTTTAATACTACATTTTTCTATCGAGCATTGCAACACATACTTCTTATACCTACAAGTAATTGTGAACACTTGTGTGCAAACCGAAAGCATTTAAACAACATTATGAATTTCATTATGTCAAACATTATATCTCAAGTGTAATCCATACAAACAAACATAAATCAAAATATTATTAAAAGTTCAAAATATTATGACACGTAAGATTAATAGTCATATCCCAAGTGTAATCCATGCAAACAAACATAAATTGGAAAGACAATCTCAAAAAAATAATATTAAAAATTCAAAATATTAATCCATATTTAGGAACTTTTGATGAATAAATCCTAAAAAATCAAAGAAAAAAACAAGAAGTAACAATTTACGTCATCATCTTTTAGTTTGAGTGCTCTTAGATTCTATTTCAATGGCTAGTGATTTGTCAATATAACATACGGATTCGGTTAGCATGAAGTGTATTTTTGAATAAGTTGGTCAATTGTTTAGTAGAATGCTGACACATATAGAGTCTCGCCTGCATGTCAGTACTCTATTAGCCAATTGACCAACTTATCAAAAATAAACTTCATACTAACCACTTTCATAACATACACCATTCAACCTCACCACATTCTAATGAAATCATAACACCAAAGATAGTCCACATAAAAGAAGAATTTTATGCTCCCACATAAATTTATGACACCCCCTCCCCCCTCCCCCCTCCCCCCTCCCCCCTCCCTCCTCCCTAATTTTCCTACATAGAAAACAATCCAAAATCTACACAAATTTAAGATCCACATCCATTAGATATTCCAGATAGGTATCCATATGGATTGACAGGTGCCACGTGGACCAATCAAAACCAAAGAAAACTACCCTTAACCAATAACAATCAATATCTGGATTTGCCTATATCCCCCTTCTTCCATATACTTGTACATGTCCCCTGCCACTCACTTCTTCATCCCTCTCAGCCTTCTTTCTCTCTCTCTCTTTTCTTCATTTAGTCTAGTATTCTCAGCTAGACGATTACAATATTTCTGAGAATGGCCACAAATGCACTGATGAGCTGTGGCATCGCCGCCGTCTTCCCGTCAGTTCTTTCCTCTTCAAAGTCTAAATTTGCGGCGGCATTGCCGCAGTCTTTGGTTAGTGCCAATGGCACAACATCCCGCTACACCATGACTTCCGATTGGATGCCTGGCCAGCCCCGGCCACCCTACCTTGACGGATCAGCACCCGGGTACTCGAGATTCACTAAATTATTCTCTATTTGTTGTTTATAGTATATTAATTCCCTGTTTCTTCCCTTGCAACCAAAAGTTACTACCATTAAATTTGTGTTACTAGATTTTGTTAACACATATTTATGTTTAATTTTTTTGTATATAGAGATTTCGGATTCGACCCGCTAGGACTTGGTTCAGTCCCGGAAAACCTTGAGAGATTCAAGGAGTCTGAACTCATCCACTGCAGATGGGCCATGCTTGCTGTTGTAAGTTCATTTCCTATTCAAGCTTAGCGCAATTTATAAGTTAATTTCTTGTTCTAGCTTGCCACAATTTGCAAGTTAGTTTCTTGTTCTAGGTAGACACAATTTATAAGTTAGTTTCATGTTCTATCTAGCACAAGTTGCAAGTTAATTTCTTGTTCTAGCTAGGCAAAAATTTGTAACAAAAAGTGTCTAATAAAAAAACTTCATTTACTTGTATTATATGTTAAATGCTGAACTGGGTAAATTTGCATTATGTAATGTGCAGCCAGGGATTTTGGTGCCTGAGGCTTTGGGTTTGGGCAACTGGGTACAGGCTCAAGAGTGGGCAGCAATCCCCGGAGGACAAGCAACCTACTTGGGCAACCCAGTCCCATGGGGTACCCTTCCCACCATTTTGGTCATCGAATTCCTCTCCATTGCATTCGTTGAGCACCAAAGAAGCATGGAGAAGGATTCCGAGAAGAAAAAGTACCCCGGTGGAGCTTTTGACCCATTAGGCTACTCCAAGGACCCGAAGAAATTCGAGGAGTATAAGGTCAAGGAGGTCAAAAATGGTTAGGAAATCTACACTCTTTGATTCCCTGGTGCATTTTTACTTCAACTTAGTCTATAAATTGTTTAATAGCTATCAAGTCTTGCAAAATCCCTAGCTATCTGCATATTTCTAACTCTTATGCCATTTATTTAACATTCTATGAAATTTTTCTTTAGCTACTCCATTGAGCCATATAACATGTTAAAGGGTTTTAGATTACAGGCAGTTTAAAATGGGTAGTTCTTTACAATTGAGTTGCATCGATATAATGAAGCGTTGCAATTGTATAATAGTTGTATAACAAAGTTCATTTGAAGTACAACTCTCTCTTATACAAATGCAACTCATTTTTATACAATGTCCAAAAGAACTGGCTTTTTGGACCGCTTGGAATTAGGATCCATGTGTGATAGGGTGGGGGGTTGGAGGGGGAGGGGAATAACCAAGTAAATGGTCTAATTTAATACCTTAACTCTGATAATAAAAATGGAATAGATTAACAAGGGCAGTTTTTTTGGACCAAATCTTATGTTTTCGATTATGGATTTCAATTCTAGGGCGTCTTGCATTGCTGGCATTCGTGGGATTCTGTGTTCAACAGTCTGCATACCCAGGAACAGGACCATTGGAGAACTTGGCAACTCACTTGGCTGACCCATGGCACAACAACATCGGAAATGTCCTTATCCCCAGAGGACTTTAATTTGCCTTGATGGAGTCCAGTTTAATATGAAATAGCCTCATCGTAAAACTCATGTAACATTATTTATGCTACCTAATGAAGTGAACTTGTGTATCTGTATATGATTGTCCTCTTTTAAGTTTGAAGAGTAATTTTACCTACCAGGAACTTTTGCTAATACATCCTGTTCTGCGTATTGTTCCAATTTTATCTGCTGTTCATAAACTTAATTGTTCGCGATGATGCTTCTTAAGTGGTGATGATCGAAGAATGCTTCAAATAAATATCGTCTACGAATTGAAAATAAACCAGCACTAATTCCTCCTGATCATACTTAAAAGTTCAATATTTATGCTTCAAAATTATATAAAATACATATTAAAAACTGATAACAAATGATACTGCTAGTATTTTTAGTTGCTGAGCATAGCAGAAAAGCAGTCAAGTGATGAAGTATGGTGTATGAAATCACAGTATGCATGTAGATATGAATGTATGGCTTAATGGCTGTGGTTGATGCAAGTTATAAAGCATGAAAATGGTACTTCTGTTTTGTACATGGGAGGCTTTCGATCACAAATAACCATTTGAAATAGCTAGTAATGTTTCATGCATCTGAAATTGTTACTTTAGATTCTTTCTAGATTTGAAAATATATGGAGTCTCGGTTGATATTTAGACTGAATTCCAACTGTTTTTCTTCCCTCTGGTATCCATTAAAATAAGGTTGGTCATCCTCCAAGTCATAGTAGTAAAACTTTTCAATCACTTTGGTTTTATTCATTTATTTATTTTTAATTAATTATCCAAAAAAGCTTTTTTGTAAATACAGCCCTCTACACCCTTACATATATATAATAGGGTTGTAAAACAAGGAGTTTTAACTTGTCAAGTTCGAGTTCAATTAAAAAATAATCGAATTCGAGTCGAGCCGAATTTTTAAACGAGCATGAATAATATGTTATTTGAATTCATCTCTTTTATATACGAGTTCAGCTCAAGCTCGAGTTTAAGTCTAAGCCAGCCTAGTCGAGCTCGAGCCAAGTTTTACTCGATTTAAACCAAATTAAAAAATTATTAAATTAATTATTTTTATATTCTTATATACATAGTTTGTAGATTTAATTATTTTAATTAATTAATTACTAGATGAACGAGCTTAAACAAACTCAAGTCAAACACAATATAGTTATTGGGAGAAGAATCAAGGACCTTGCACATCGCGGGAGTGTAGTACTGACACACATGTTTAAAACAAAAAGCTCAAGTTATTTGGTCTTGGACCCATTCATATATATTAATTCTTTACTATTTCATTATTTATCCAATATGTGACTCAAGTCTTCAACTCACTTGTGATATTTTAATGCTACGTTTGGATTGAAGTAATAAATGTGTGAATAGAATGACTCATTTCTATGGAATGAAAAAAATTGTGTTTGGTTGCGATTGAAATGGATTGAATTATTATTTTTTTACTATTTTTAACTGAAATTTAACATTTTTGCCCAAAAAATTATGCCCAAAGTGTGACGCCCCCAAAATTAGGAATACGTCACCCATCTTGGGTCGCCACTTACATGGTACATAAATTCAAATACAACTTAATAATACAACTGTCGTGTACAATACGACAAAACATAAATTTTGAGTTTGAATACAAATTTTGTTTACTAGAGATTATACAAACTTAAAAGGAGTCCTTATTATAATTATTATTACACTATTTCACAGAATAGTGAGGACTACTAATGCTATCATCTGGTCCGTCACTCCGTTCCCCGACTAGTCCTTGCTACGTTCTCATTTTCTGAAGAGAACAATAAAAGTAAAATGGTGAGCTCAACTAGCCCATTAGGAAATATTATGACTAAGATAATGCAGAATATATTATCGTTAGCCTTCAACAGTGTTAAACTGATACAATATAACAACCATCAAGTTTAACTGCAGCGGAATAAGCAATCCATTAAAAGAATCAAGTAGAGAATAAAATCATCTATCTTTTATGATTTAGAAGGGTTTTTTTTCATCACTTTTATCGCTGGGACTCAGCTTAATAAATAATCTACATCATCGAATCACCCCTGCACTACGGCTAAGGATATTCTTTAGTATCACGACCACAATTATCCATGCACTACGGGCCAAGAATATTTGTGTATTCAATAATGGTCATGATCATGCCAACAACTGTCCATCAATGCTCTACAGGCCAATGAGGATTTTTTTACATCATTTATAACATTACGGTCATGATTACACCGAATAATCCCTGGTCATAATCATACCAAGTCCATCTATGCACTATAGGCCACAGATGACTTTCAACAAAATATAAACATGAGGATGATGACAATAATATAATAATTCAATAAAATAAGTTCAAGAATTAATTTATCCATGAACTAATAACGTCCAAATTGTCAACATGATACTGCTTTGTAGCGTAAAATTCAAGAATGCTCAGAAGTGTATTTTCAAGAAAAGATACTGGATGAAGCGCAAATATCAAAGATATTCTATTAATTTCATGGAGTATAGAAGTCAAAACTTTAACCAACTGAGTATAATAAGAATAGAATAACAAAAGAAATCACCAGGCATGCGATAGACTGCACATGCAGGTTATTCCAACAGAATAATAAATAACGGAATCAGGTCCGGCGTAAAATCTACATACAGGATATTACAACAAAATAATAAAGGTGGAATCAGGTCCGGCGTAAAACGCACAGACAGGATATTCCAACAGAATATTAAAGAAGGAATCAGGTCCGACGTAAAACGCACAGACAGGATATTCCAACAAAATAATAAAGACGGAATCAGGTTCGGCGTAAAACGCACAGACAGGATATTCCAACAGAATAATAAAGACGGAACCAGGTCCGGCGTAGAACGCACAGACAGGATGTTCCAACAGAATGATAAAGAATGAAACAACAGAAGAATTTCACCAAGTATAGGGTAGCCCGCGTATACAGGTTATTCCAAAAGAATAATAAAGAATGGAATAACAGAAGTTCTCTTCATGAAGACGAAAGAAAGAAATAATACTCCCTACCTTGGAAAAAACTTGATACTGGAATAGTGAGGTAGTAGATTTCTCTTCTTTTTTCTCTCTATAATAATCGCTCTCTATAATAATCGCTCTCTATAATAATCGCTCTAAAGCTTTTGTGAATTGGTGAGAAATGAAGGAAGAATGAGCTTCTATTTATAGGAAAATATAGTTTCGATAATTGCACGTTTTGGGACTCGAAAATTACAATACAATACCTCTAACTTTCCTTTCATTTATAATTTAGTTCTGCAAGTATTGTCAATCTTGCACCAACTCCCCTAATAGTAAATAATGTGAATCAATAGTTCAATCATGTGAATCAATAGTATAATCATGTGAAAAATATGAATTTCAGTATAGTACTTCCATCTATACCTCTATTTTTAATTTAGTCATGCAAGTATTATCAATCTTGCACCAACTCCCCTAATAGTAAATAATGTGATTCAATAGTACAAATATGTGAACAAATAGTTATATAAACATGTGAACTAGTAGCAATTAATTGCTCATTTATCCGATAAATTGCCCGATTTATCAATATAACCCCTAGACATCAATTATCATCGGAATAAATGTCGATTTTTACTAACACAAACAATTCCAACATAATGAAACTATTTTTATCAAAAATATAAATTTTGAAATTTTAAAATTTAACTTTTCCCGAAAAAGTCAACTGTTGACTTTTGACCAAATAGTGAATCCCAGAAAATTTTGTGTTTATAGACTATTTTTACTAATTTCGTCGTTCCAGACTCAAATATCACGTCTGCGTCTCCAAATTCAACTCCGAACAACATTCATTATTAATATTATAACTCACAATATTTATCAACCAGGTCGTTCCCAGGAAAGAGGGGGCTTTCCAATAAGGATTTCTCCCTATTGGCGCGAAATTAGGTGACCAAACCACTCCTTGACAGAACTTCTAGACATTGTAAATATTTCAATTTATAATATGAATAACTTTTTCGTCTCAGGTATTGATTTAATAAAAAAATATTTTATGCAGATGATACCGTGACAATAATTGAATCAATAATATGATAGATATGATGCAGCAATTACTGTAGCAATAATTGAGTATAACTGAGTGACTTCTCACGTAAGCATCAATAATCAATATCGTGTGCTACTATGCAACCACGCGTATTACTGTACTTTTAACACCGGGTGTTTCAACAGTTAACGGTTAAACTTTCGCCGTTATTTTCATAAAGTATTTTTTTCGTTTTCTCAATCCGACAATAATTCCATTGTGGGGGTCCACCAATGATTGTGCCGTTGTACGAATATTCCCTGTTAAAATGAATATTCCCCGACCAATCAAATATTATATAACAACTTGCGTACTTTGCAAAATTTGTAAATATTACCCACAACTATAACATTATATCAAATCCACACCATAATATTCAAAAATATATTTTGAGAAAATTTAATCTTTATTCAAAAAGTTGGGGTCTTACACAAAGTCTTATGAGTGGTTTTTTTATTGAGTCATGTTATGAGGGTCTTGGGAAGGGAGAGTATGGAATATAACTAATTTCAACTAGAATAGAATGAATCATTCCAATCTATATTTCATTCATTCAATCTAAACACAGCGTAAGTTCTTAACATTAATTTGGGCTTGACTCGATAAACGAACTCGAGTCAAGTCGAGTTTACACGAACAGCTCGATTCGTTTACTGTTTGACATATATCAAAAATTAAAGGAGTCATTGATTAGTTTCTGTTATAATGTGATTACCTCCTCAGGAGGGAACCTCCCGTGGTCTCTCCCCTTTCCCTTCTTCTTTTCTCCCGTGAACCATTCCTCCTCCGTGAGCATTGCCTATATAAGGCAATGATACTGAAGGAAAGAAAATAACTTCTCTCAATTGTTTCTCTCTCTTTATCTCTTACTTATTATCTCTAAATTTATGAAATAATAAGAGTATATTTCTACACTTTGCTAAAATTAAATAACATGTTATCAGCACGAAATTCTAACCAACTGAGACAGTAAAATTAAATTCATGCAATTTATTATTATATTACCGGTTTGGCTATGCCACCAATAATATAATTTTATTCTTACAATTGGCTTGTCTTTGCCGCCTATTATATTCTTTAACTGCCAAATTATATTTATGTTTTATTGTCCATTCTTAAATTTTGTTATTTACAGTGGTACCATCTATCCTTGTTGATCTTACAAGATTTGGTGGGAACCTTTTTATTAAATTGTGGGAATAACATGTCTATGTGGAATACCGCATGCCTGGTGAATAACCATTTGTATTCATTTCTTATTAAATTGTGGGAATAACCTGTCTATGCAAAATATTGCATGTCTGGTGAATAATCCTTTGTATTCATTTCTTATTAACTTGTGGGAATAACCTGACTATGTGAATTACCACATGCTCGGTGAATATCATTTCGTATTAATTCCTTATTAGCATTTTGTAGAAATAATCTATCTATGCGAACTACCGCATGCTGGGTGAAGATTCATTTGCATTTTTGTACATATATTTTTTTTTGTTAAACTATAATACTTGTATATACATTAACGCGATTGTATATTCTTTTTACTAAAATAATATGCTAATAACTGCATTTTATCACCACTTGAGGTTGTGACTTAGTTTATTTTTTCTATATCATATATGCAATTATTTATTGTTTTAATAAATAATAAAATTGTGTTTTAACCCAGAATAAATGGCAAACTTGGCAAAAATAGATTTTTCTATTTTGAAAATCTCTGGAGACAACTATTTGGCTTGTGCACTTGATGCAGAATTGCACCTTAGTGCAAATTAATTAGAAAAGACTATTGAACCAGGAAATACAGCAACTTCGGCACAAAATGCAAAAGCCATAATTTTTCTTCATCACCATATTGATGAAGGATTAAAGACTGAGTATTTAACAGTCAAAGATCCTTTGTCTTTATGGACATAAATGAAGGAAAGATTTGACCACCGAAAATTGGTTGTTCTCCCTAATGCCAAATTTGAGTGGCTTAATTTAAGGCTACAAGATTACAAATCAATTACGGAGTATAGTTCCAATGTTTATAGAATAACCTCTACTTTGGCTTTGTGCGGAGATCCAGTTTCTGAAACCCAAATATTAGAAAAAACGCTCTCAACTTTTCATCCCACCAACATGATTCTGTCACAACAATATAGACAGAGTAAGTTCACAAAATTCAGTGACTTATTGTATATCCTCCTTGTTGCAGAAACGAATAATGAATTATTGTTGAAAAATTATCAAGTATAGCCAATGGGTGCTACCCCATTGCCAGATATTAACAACACGTCATTCTAGCAGAATAAATGTGACAATAGATGGCCATATAATAAGAAGTATTAGGGACGAAAGAATAAATGAGGCCATCATAACAACAAATTCCAGAACCGCGACAATTCAGGCCACCAGAAGTGGCAAGTGTCTGGGTCGGGAAAAAATAAAGAAAATGCAGCACATATAAAGAATAAATTAGATGTTTGTTTTAGGTGTGGGATGAAAGGGCATTGGTTGCGTACCTGTCGTACGCCGAGGCAACTAGTTAATTTAATCCAGGAGTCTCAAAAGAACAAAGTAATGGAGGCAGAAACAAACTTTGTTAATCATCAATTGAATATTGTTGATGTTCCACCAATGACCAACAATGAGGAAAAGGTGTTGATATTATCGAACCTTCTAAAAGTATCTTTTGGGATATCGTTTAATTTTTGTTTTAATTAAACACCCTGCATGTATAAAATTATTAGTTTTCATTCTATATGTGGTATGTGTTTCTCATGAATAAAATTACAAATGAAATGTAACTTTTCTTATTTTTATATGCGTCAGACCATTTTTAATGGATATGGAAGATATATGTTTAGCAGACAGTGCAACAACTCATACAATCCTTCAAAGTGAGAAATATTTTTCACAACTGATCAATGCTAAGGGAAATGTAGGAACTATCTCTGGCACATCAAATTTAATCGAGGGATTTGGAAAAGCTAGTTTCATGCTACCAAATGAGACACAAGTTTTTATCAAAGATGCTCTATATTCTAGTAAATCAAGAAGAAATTTCTTAGTTTTAAAGATATTCGACTAAATGGTTTTCACATTGAAACAACCAATGAAAATGAATATCTTCTCATCACTTCTACAATTTTTGGAAAAAAGAATATCCTAGAAAAACTTCATTCAATTTCTTTTGGATTATATACTATAAAAATTAGAGCAATTGAGTCTCATGCTGTTATGATTCCAAAAATCATAGATCTCAAATCCTTTATTCTTTGGCATGAAAGACTCGGTCATCCAAGCACTTCTATGATGCGTTGTATTATTGAAAATTCTACTGGTCATCCTCTCAAAAATAAGAAGGTTTTTCCTAGTAGTGAATTTCTTTGCGCTGCGTGTTCTCAAGGAAAATTAATTGTTTGACCATCACTAGAAAAAGTTTATAAAGAAGCCCCAAAATTCCTAGAGAGAATTCAAGGAGACATTTATGGGCCTATTCACCCCATTATCTGGACCATTTCGATATTTGATGGTTTTAATAGCTAGCTACTTCAACTAGATGGTCTCACGTTTGTCTTCTCTCTTCTCAAAATTTTGCATTCTCAAAACTTCTTTCTCAAATAATCAAGTTACGGGCTCAGTTCTCGGATCATCCAATCAAGTCAATTCGACTTGATAATGCATCTGAATTTTCATCAATAACTTTTAATGATTTTTGTATGACCATTGGAATCTCCATTGAGCATTTTGTTCCTCATATTCACACACAAAATGGTTTAGCTAAATCTTTAATAAAAAGACTTCAACTAATTGCACGTCCATTAATGTTAAGGGCTAACTTACCTACCTCAGTTTGGGGTCATGCAATTCTTCACGCTGCAGACATCATTAGAGTAAGACCAATGACTCTTCATAAATTTTCTCCTTTACAATTAGTTTTTGGACAGATACCCAATATATCACACTTTCGAGTTTTTGGAAGTGCAGTATATGTTCCAATTGCACATCCACAAAGAACTAAAATGGGAGCCCAACGAAGAATAGGTATTTAAGTTGGTTTTGATTCTCCTTCTATTATCAGATATCTTGAGCCTTTAACTAGAGATATTTTTACTACACGTTATGTAGATTGTCATTTTGATGAGTTTGTATTTCCACCATTAGGAGGAGGGAAATTTTTAAATAAGAAACCCTCTGAAATATCATGGAATGCATTAGAATTAAATTCACTTGATCCTCGTAAAAGACAATGTGAAATTGAAGTTCAAAGATTTATTTATTTATAAAATATTGCAAATCAAATGCCAGATGCATTTAATGATGCTAGAAAAATGATAAAGTCACATACACATGCAGTGAATACTCTAGCAAGGATAGAAATAACTAATGAAAAATTAATTCTTGAAGAATTGACAAATAAGGTAATAGAAGAATCTAAACCACGCCAGAAGCGTGGAAGACCGGTTGGTGCAAATGACACTGTACCACGAAAATCAAAAGTAAATAAGGAAATTCCAGAAGGAATACCCGCTCCAGAAGTAGCACTTATTCCAAGAGTATGAATAACCCTAGAAGAGGTACAAAATCTCAGTGAATGGATAAGAGATGAACACCAAGAGATATATTTGATTTCTCTATAACATCAGATATTACTTTGATTCCTGACACGGATCCTGAACCACAAAATGTGGAAGAATGTCAGAAAAGAAAAGATTGGCCAAAATAGAAAGATGTTATTCAAACTGAGCCACAATCTCTAGTGAAAAGAGAAGTATTTGGATCAGTAGTCCAAACACCGATGGGTGTAATCCCGGTTGGAAATAAATGGATATTTGTACGAAAGTGAAATGAGAAAAATGAAATTGTGAGATACAAAGCCCGACTTGTAGCTCAAGTGTAAGACCGCAACTTATTATAAATAAAATCGAATTTCCTCTAATTATTATTGTGTCGCCCCCAAAATAGGTATACATCACCCATTCTGAGTCGCTAATTATATGGTACAGAAACAAATACAACTTCAGTAATACAATTGTCGTGCAAAATACGACAACACATATACTGTGAGTTTAAATACAAATATAGTCTAATAGAGAGTATACAAACTCAAAAGGAGTCCTCATTACAATTATTGATACACTATTTTACAAAATAGTGAGGACTACTAATATATCTATCCTGAACCATCACTCCATACCCCGGCTAGTTCCTGTTATGTTCTCACCTCCTGAGAAGAAAAATGGAACAAAAAGGAAAATGGTGAGCTCAACTAGCCCGGTAAATAATATTATGACTAAGATAATATACAACAATTTATCATTAGTCTTCAATAGGGAAAAATCTGATAAAATATAATAGACAATAAGTTTTAGATCAACAACTGCAGCGGAAATAACAATCCATTAGAAGAGTCAAGTAGAGAAAGAATTCTACTATCTTCTAAGATTTAACAGTCCATCATCAATAATTTATCCCTGTAACATCAATCAATATACATCTTGAATCAAATATTCATCTTTGCACTACAGGCCAAAGATATTCATTTGTATCATCAGTTGGTCATGTTCATCTCAAGACCTGTTCATCTTTGCACTACGGGCCAAAGATATTCATCAGTTAATCATTCATCTTTACACTACGGGTCAAAGATATTCAGTAATATCATCATTTAGGACTGAGGATGATGAAAAATATTTTAAAGAACAAATCCAGTGAGACAGAAGGACAAATATTAGGGATTCATATTTCAGTTTATCCAAATTCAATAATACTCCATAATAAACTATCGTGGAGTAAAATTCAAGAATGAAGATCAAAACATGGATTTAATTTCAAAAATAAGGGTCACAACAGATAACTTGGAAGAAGAAAAAAAATATTTTTTTCTTTTGTGAACAGTACCCGTGAACAGTAACTGTGAACAGTACCCGTCATGAAAGGTTCCAAATTTGATAAAAAGTTCAGACCAATATTTCTATGAAATGATATTAGATGAAACGAAATTTCTACTCATTTCAGGAATTATAGAAGCAATACTTACCATATTAAGTTCCAATTTAAGAATACGAGATGAAATAATATCACTTTCGTAATATGGAGTATTAAAGAAAATAATATTTCTCACGAGTGTTGCAATAAAATAATATCCTTTACCTTAGAATAAACTGGATTTGCCTAGAATATCGGATAATATTCTGAGAAAATCTTGCAGAAAACTATGCTCAAACTATTCTTATACTTAAGGAAAATACTCACAATAATACGCTCGATAATCTAGAGAGAGAAAGCTTATATTTCTGGTGTGATTTTCAATTCTAACCTAAGTACCTATTTATAGGAGAATGGTTAGCACACCTCATTTGACAAACTCCATCGGATGAAAATCTTATTACGCCAAGTTTGAAAATTTTGGCTGATAGAGAATTTTAACATGCCAACTTTGACAAACAGTTGCATTATTAAAAAGTTTGCATCTAAAATTAAAACAAACGTGTATGAAATAATTGCCAAGTTGCTAAAAAGGTGGCCAAAGTTGATTAGTAATGATATAATTAATACCATTATAATAAGTCACCTACAAACATACAAATTCATGTTCCACGAATCATAATATAATAAACATTCTTTTTCATTCTTAACACACTTAACAAGACTTAATGCAAGCTACTGAACAGAATTTCCTCATCCCAATATTTTATTAATAGCCAATAGTTACTAAATTCCAAGTTCGGATAAAAATATTTGATTCCATAATACAATTGTTTCACAATAGTCATCATATGCATTTTTTTATAATATCATATTCATCTACATAAAATAAATATTTACTTATCATAGAAATTAATAAATAATTATTCACAAATAATATTACAGAATCACAATAATGACAACCAGGCCGTTCCCAGAAAAGGGGGGGCTTTCCGATAAGGATTTCTCCTTACTGACGCGTAATTAGGTGACCAAACCTCTCATTGACAGAACTTTCTAGACATTGCCAATAATGCTATCTAATAATATTATTCAAATAATATGAATTATTGATTTGATAATGGGAAATACTGTGCAGTGATAATTATTGAAACAACAATAATATAAAATATCAACGCAGCAATTATTGAATCAATAAAATAAAATATTGAACAGTAATTACTGTAATAATTATTTAGTAGTGCCTTCTTATGTAAGAATTAATAATTCAACAATACTATGCAATACCGTGTGCTACTGTACAACCATGCGTATTACTGTATTTTAACCACCAGGTAATCCAACAGTGTTAACGGTAACAATTACGCCGTTATTTATAAAAACTAAAACTTGTCATTTTTTTCATCCGGCCGTTATTCTGTTATGGGGTCCACAATTGACTGCGCCGTCGTACGAATATTCCCGACAAAAAGAATATTCCACGACCAAACGAATATTCCCCGACAACAATGATTATTTTATAACCACTTGCTTATTTTGTTAAATTTGCACATTTCACCCATAACCAGAGCATTATATCAAATTAATCCTTATTATTTCAAAATAATAAATAGAGAAAACTCAATTTTATTTATAATAAGTTGGGGTCTTACAACCTCCTCTCATTATAAAATTTTATCCTCGAAATTGACGTATGTACCTGGTGTTTCGAAAAGGTGAGGGTACCTCGCTTTCATTTTCGATTCTAACTCCCATGTCATTTCCTCAATTGCATGGTTTCTCCACAAAACCTTAACTTGTGGTATAACCTTGGTGCGTAGGACATGCTCTTTCCTATCCAAGATCTTAACAGGTACCTCTTCGTACGTTAAATCTTCGGCTATCTCATCTGGTTCTAACTCAATAATATGGTTAGGGTCTTTCACATATTTATGAAGCATAGATATGTGAAAAACATTATGAACACGAGACATGCTTGGAGGTAAAGCGAGTCTATAGGCCACATTTCCTATTCGGTAAAGAATCTCAAATGGACCAATAAATCGTGGATTGAGTTTTCCTCTCTTCCCAAATCTTGTAACTCCCTTCCATGGAGCAATACGTAACATTATATGATCTCCAATATTAAATTCCTCGTCCTTTCGATGAAGATCAGCATAACTCTTTTGTCGATCTTGTGAGGTTTGAATACGTTGTCGAATCATTTGGATCTTTTCTATAGTCATACGTACTAATTCTGGTCCCAACAACGTTGCTTCTCCCACCTCGTCTCAACATACTGGAGAACGACACTTTCGTCCATACAACGCCTCGAATGGAGCCATGCCTATACTTTCTTGATAACTGTTGTTGTAGGAAAATACCACCAATGGTAGGTACTTATCCCAACTCCCTTTGAAATCTAGGACACAGAGTCTTAATAGATCTTCAAGAGTTTAAATAGTACTCTATGATTGTCCATCCGTTTGAGGATGGTATGCCGAACTGAATCGTAAATCCATGCCCATAGCTTTCTGCAAGCTAACCCAAAATCGTGAAGTGAATCTTGGGTCACGATTCAAAATTATGGATACTGGCATGCCATGCAATCTCACAATCTCATTCACGTACATACGAGCAAGACGTTCAAGGGAATAAGTCTCACGTATAGGCAAAAAATGAGCAAACTTGGTTAATCTTTCAATAATAACCCAAATCGCATCTATGCCTTGAGAAACTTTGGGAAGACCCGTAACGAAATCCATAGTAATGTGTTCCCACTTTTATTCCGAAATCTCAAGTGGTTGCAATGGACCTTTTGGAACTTGATGTTCCGTCTTTACTCATTGACAAGTTAAACACCTCGAGATATACTCCGCGATCTCGATCTCTCTTCATATTTTTCTACCAAAATGTGTGTCGAATATCATGATACATTTTGGTACTCCCAGGATGGATTAAAAATGGTGTGTTGTGTGCCTCCATCATGATTCTATGCTTCAAGTCAGAGTAGTTAGGAACAAAAAGTCTAGAGTTGACTCGAAGTATTCCTTCTTCATCGATTCTTGCTTCTAGAATAACACCTTCTTGCACTTTCTTCTTCATACGCATCAGCCCCAGTTCCTTAGCTTAAGCAGCTTTAACTTTATCGATTAAAGTCGGTTCTACTCGTATATTCGCCATCATCACGTGGTTCCCTAGAGTCTTTAACTCAATCCCCATCCTTTGTTAATCGTACAAAATGGGTCTTTGTGTTAATAACATTGCACTCGTACCCGCATACGATCTTCTACTCAATGCGTCAGCTACTACGTTTGATTTTCCAGGATGGTATTGAATGGTATGATCGTAATCTTTCAACAGTTCAAGCCAACGTCGTTGCCGCATGTTGAGTTCTTTTTGGGTGAAGAAATATTTGAGGCTTTTATGGCCCGTATAAATATCCATTTTCTCCCCATACAAGTAGTGTCTCCAAATTTTCAATGAGAGTACGACTGTTGCCAACTCCAGATCATGAGTAGGATAATTCCTCTCATATTCTTTAAGTTGTTGTGAGGCATAGGCTATGACTTTCCCATGTTGCATGAGAACACATCCTAACCCTTTGCCTGAAGCATAGCTGTAGATAACAAATCCATCCGTACCAAATGGTATTGCCAGAACAGGTGCCGAAATGAGTCTCCTCTTGAACTCTTGGAAACTTTTCTTGCATTTTTCGCTCCATGCGAATTTTGTATCTTTCCGAGTCAACTGAGTTAACGGAGTAGCGATTCGAGAAAATCCTTCCACGAATCTCCGATAATAACCAGCTAAGCCCAGAAATCTACGCACTTCGATCACCGACTTCGGTTGCTCCCAACTTTGTATTGCTTCAATCTTTTCCGGGTCAACAGATACTCCATGTTTTGACACCACGTGCCCAAGGAATGCTACTTCCTCAAGCCAGAACTCGCATTTCTTTAGCTTGGCATATAACTTGTTTTCATGAAGCCTTTCAAGTATCAGCTTCAAATGGTGCTCATGATCTTCACGTCTTTTAGAATAGATGAGGATGTCATCAATAAAGACAACAACGATCTGATCCAAATATTCCTTGAATACTTTATTCATCATATCCATGAAAGCAGCAGGAGCATTAGTCAATCCAAAAGACATGACTAAGAATTCATAATGCCCGTACCAAGTTCTGAAGGCAGTCTTCGGAATATCCTCAGTTTTAATATTCAGCTGATGATATCTAAAACGAATATCGATCTTTGAAAAGAATTGTGCTCCTTGCAACTGGTCGAACAGGTCATCAATGCGAGGTAGCGGATACCTATTCTTGATGGTGACATGGTTCAATTCTCGGTAGTCAATACAAAGTCGCATTCTCCCGTTTTTCTTCTTTACGAATAAAATAGGAGCACCCCAAGGAGATGTACTAGGACGAATGAAATCGATGTCTAATACTCCTATAGTTGAACTTTTAACTCCTGAAGTTCAATAAGAGCCATTCGATATGGGATTTTAGAAAGGGGTTTTGTACCCATTTCAAGGTCAATAAAGAATTCAACATCACATTCTGGGGGTAGACCGGGAAGTTCTTCAGGAAATACATCAGGAAATTCTCTAACCACAGAAATATTATTCAAATCTGACTTGTCTCTGTTCAAATCCATAACATGGGCTAAGAAAGCTTGACATCCGTCTTTCAATAAATGAATAGCTTTGTGGCTTGATATGACAGTGACTGATTTTAGTGGTTTAGTAGTTTGAATTCGTATGACAGGTTGGTTAGGAATATGAAAACTAACAACCTTAAGAAAATAATCAATTTTAGCATGATGAGTTGTTAACCAATCAATTCTTAAAATCACATCAAAAGCAAGTATCTTTAAAGAGATAAGATCAATAGGTAATGTGATAGTGCTAACTTAGATCATGCAAGATTTATAAACTGTAGACGTAACGAAGGTTTCACCCAACAGAGTTTCAACAGATAAGTTAAAGTCCAATTTCTCCGGAGTCAAGTTTAAACGTTGAGCACAAGCAGGAGAGATAAAAGAATGGGTAGAATCAGTATCTAACAAGGTATAAACTTCACAAGAATTCTAGATTAGCTTACCCGTGATCACCTCGTTCGGGTTCCTCACGTTTTGGCCAGTCACGACAAACGCTCTTCCAAGAACCGCTGATTTCGACTTATCCGGGACAGCCCTTGGAGTCACCATCCTCGTTAAACTTGGTTTTGCTACAGAACAATCCCGAGCTATGTGGCCTTCCTTTCCATAGTTGTAACATACCTTGGATTGTTGTGGACAGTTTGGGCTGATATGTCCCTCTTTCTCGTATTTGTAACATCTAAGTGGCGGTCGTTCTCCTCCCCTAGAATTTGTTGTTGGTGCTGGTGCTGGTGCTGCTGCTGATGTCTTCCCGTCATTGTTGAATCTCCTCTTTCTGAAATTTTCACTTGAATCAACTCTCCTATTATCATGGCCATGATTACCACCTGAGTGGTTACCGCTTTTGTTCATATTTTTCCCTCCTCGTTGGTTATCATCGCTCTGATGACTGCTGTCACCAGTATGACCCTGGTTGTGGTCCCTCGGTTGAACATACTCACTTTCTCGCTCTAATAATTGAGCCTTGTTGACAACATCTAAATACAAAGAAAATTTATGAGAGATAAGGTATTGACGAATCTCGGGTTTTAGACCCCTCAAAAATATCCTTGTCATTCGTTCCTCATTCTCTACCAAATGAGGTGCAAACCTGGATAACTCAGCGAACTTCGCCTCGTACTGGGACACTATCATGTGGTTTTATTCCAGTCTGATAAACTCTACCTCCTTCATATGGCGAATACTTTCAGGAAAGTATTTGTCATTGAATAGTTTCTGAAATTTTTCCCAAGACATATTAACTGCGGCAGGCTGGGTACGCTTCACAGACTCCCACCAGTAGCCTGCCTCACCGCGGAACATAAAGGTGGCGAATGGAACCTTATGTTCCTCCGTGCATCCCAAGACATCAAATATCTTGGTAATTTGCTTGACCCACGTTTTCGCCTTGATCGGATCTGGCTTTCCAATAAATTATGGTGGTCCCAACTCCTTGAACTGCTTGACTGTGACAGACCGCGCGTTGCTATCACTTCCACCCATATTTTGTACACGAGTCTCCCTCGTCTAATTTTGCATGAACTGCAAAAAGCTCCTAAACATTCCATCATTCATCGTTTGCTCGGTAGTGTTATTTACAGGAGGAATATTGCCCTCCTGTTGCACGTTCTCCTGGTTTGTGACTAAAGGTTGTTCCACAGTCTCATACACTCCATTGTTAACGTTCTCAGCAGCCATTCTTAAATACTACCATAAAACAAGGGTTAATTATATAAATTAACATATCACATAATATCCCTATATTATGACTGACCAACAAATAAGCTTAGATAGGACACACTAGCGAAGGATTTACTCATCTCTCCCCTCCTAGTTCTAATCCCCGATCTCCGCCAGAGACCATATCCCTAAGCTCTGATACCAACTGTGACACCCCCAAAATAGGTATACATCACCCATTCTGAGTCGCCAATTACATGGTACAGAAACAAATACAACTTCAGTAATACAATTGTCGTGCAAAATACGACAACACATATACTGTGAGTTTGAATACAAATATAGTCTAATGGAGAGTATACAAACTCAAAAGGAGTCCTCATTACAATTATTGATACACTATTTTAAAAAATAGTGAGGACTACTATTATATCTATCCTGAACCATCACTCCATACCCCGGCTAGTTCCTGTTATGTTCTCACCTCCTGAGAAGAAAAATGGAACAAAAAGGAAAAGGGTGAGCTCAACTAGCCCAGTAAAGAATATTATGACTAAGATAATATACAACAATTTATCATTAGTCTTCAACAGTGAAAAATTTGATAAAATATAATAGACAACAAGTTTTAGATCAACAACTGCAGCGGAAACATGAATCCATTAGAAGAGTCAAGTAGAGAAAGAATTCTACTATCTTCTAAGATTTAACAGTCCATCATCAATAATTTATCCCTGTAACATCAATCAATATACATCTTGAATCAAATATTCATCTTTGCACTACAGGCCAAAGATATTCATTTGTATCACCAGTTGGTCATGTTCATCTCAACACCTGTTCATCTTTGCACTACAGGCCAAAGATATTCATCAGTTAATCATTCATCTTTGCACTACGGGTCAAAGATATTCAGTAATATCATCATTTAGGACTGAGGATGATGAAAAATATTTTAAAGAACGAATCCAGTGAGACAGAAGGACAAAAATTAGGGATTCATATTTCAGTTTATCCAAGTTCAATAATACTCCATAATAAACAATCGTGGAGTAAAATTCAAGAATGAAGATCAAAACATGGATTTAATTTCAAAAATAAGGGTCACAACAGATAACTTGGAAGAAGAAAAAAAATTCTTTTGTGAATAGTACCCGTGAACAGTGCCTGTGAACAGTAACCGTGAACAGTACCCGTGAACAGTACCCGTCATGAAAAGTTCTAAATTTGATAAAACGTTCAGACCAATATTCCTATGAAATGATATTAGATGAAACAAAATTTCTAATCATTTCAGGAATTATAGAAGCAATACTTACCATAGTAAGTTCAAATTTAAGAATACGAGATGAAATAATATCGCTTTCGTAATATGGAGTATTAAAGAAAATAATATTTCTCACGAGTGTTGCAATAAAATAATATCCTTTACCATAGAAGAAACTGGATTTGCCTGGAATATCGGATAATATTCTGAGAAAATCTTGTAGAAAACTACGCTCAAAGTTTTCTTATACTTAAGGAAAATACTCACAATAATACGCTCGATAATCTAGAGAGAGAAAGCTTATATTTCTAGTGTGATTTTCAATTCTAACCTAAGAACCTATTTATAGGAGAATGGTTAGCACACCTCATTTGAAAAACTCCATCGGATTATAATCTTATTACGCCAAGTTTGAAAATTTTGGCTGATAGAGAATTTTAACATGCCAACTTTGACAAACGGTTGCATTATTAAAAAGTTTGCGTCTAAAATTAAAACAAACGTGTATGAAATAATTGCCAAGTTGCTAAAAAGGTGGCCAAAGTTGATTAGTAATGATATAATTAATACCATTATAATAAGTCACCTACAAACATACAAATTCATGTTCCACGAATCATAATATAATAAACATTCTTTTTCATTCTTAACACACCTAACAAGACTTAATGCAAGCTACTGAACAGAATTTCCTCATCCCAATATTTTATTAATAGCCAATAGTTACTAAATTCCAAGTTCGGATAAAAATATTTGATTCCATAATACAATTGTTTCACACATAGTCATCATATGCATTTTTTTATAATATCAAATTCATCTACATAAAATAAATATTTTCTTATCATATAAATCAATAAATAATTATTCACAAATAATATTACAGAATCACAATACTGACAACCAGGCCGTTCTCAAGAAAGAGGGGGCTTTCCGATAAGGATTTCTCCTTACTGGCGCGCAATTAGGTGACTAAATCTCTCATTGACAGAACTTTCTAGACATTGCCAATAATGCTATCTAATAATATTATTCAAATAATATGAATTATTGATTTAATAATGGGAAATACTGTGCAGTGACAATTATTGAAACAACAATAATATAAAATATCAACACAACAATTATTGAATCAATAAAATAAAATATTGAACAGTAATTACTGTAATAATTATTGAGTAGTGTCTTCTTACGTAAGAATCAATAATTCAACAATAATGTGCAATACCGTGTGCTACTGTACAACCACGCGTATTATTGTATTTTAACCACCAGGTAATCCAACAGTGTTAACGGTAACAATTACGCCGTTATTTATAAAAACTAAAACTTGTCGTTTTCTTCATCCGACCGTTATTCTGTTATGGGGCCCACAACTGACTGCGCCGTCGTACGAATATTCCTGTCAAAAAGAATATTCCCCGACAACAATGATTATTTTATAACCACTTGCTTATTTTGTAAAATTTGCACATTTCACCCATAACCAGAGCATTATATCAAATTAATCCTTATCATTTCAAAATAATAAATAGAGAAAACTCAATTTTATTTATAATAAGTTGGGGTCTTATAATTATTGTGAATAATAAGGTGTTAATTTGATATAATGATTTGGTTATGGGTGAAATGTGCAAATTTTGTAAAATAAGCAAGTTGTTATAAAATATTCATTGTTGTCGGGAAATATTCGTACGACGGCGCAGCCATTTATGGGCCCCATAACAGATAACGGTCAGATGAAGAAAATAACAAATTTGAGTTTTTACAAATAACGGCGTTGTTATTACCGTTAACATTATTGGAATACCCGGTGGTTAAAATACTGTAATACGCAAGGTTGCACAGTAGCACACGATTTTGCACAGTATTTTTGAATTATTGATTCTTACGTAAGAAGGCACTACTCAATAATTGTTACAGTAATTACTGTTCAATATTTTATTTTATTGGTTTAATAATTATTGCGTTGATATTTTATATTATTGTTGTTTCAATAATTGTCATTGCACAATATTTCCAATTATCGGATCAATAATTCATATTATTTGAATAATATTATGAGATAGCATTATTCGCAATGTCTAGAAAGTTCTGTCAAGGAGAGGTTTGTTCACCTAATTGCGCGCCAGTAAGGAGAAATCCTTATCGGTAGAGGTGGCAAACGGGCGGATGAGCTCCGGCCGCGCCGGGCCGAGCGCGGGCGGGTCAACGGTGGGACGGGCCAAAAAGGCCTGAATTTTGGCGGGCTGTAAATGTTAGGCTCGTGGCCCGGGTTGGGTCGGGCCGGCCCAGCCCGCAGACTTCTTCCCCTATTTTTATTTTTATTTTTTATAAAATTTTGCTATACCAAAAATAGTAATAATAATAAATATTAAAAGTAATAAAATAATTTATAATAAACAATAATTATATTTACCTACATATCTCAATCAATTAAAATTTTAATAGTATTATAAATTACTTTCAAAGTATATAATCAAATTTGATTTTTTAAAATTATACTTTAAAATTAATATAATTTATTTAAATTTAAAAAATGCATTCATGACTCCACAAATATTATTTCAAGAGATATCTAATTAATTTCCAAGATTTACACGGTTGGAACTTGGAGATGCCAAGATTTTAGCAATTTGAATATTTAAATTGATTTTCAGAAGATTTGCATGACATGATTTTAGGTATTACCCAATATCTCATTATTAACAACCACATCAAGTAAGTAATTTCAAACTACAATTATTATTTACTACAACTATAATAATTAAAAATATATTTTTATATTGAAGATTGCATTAAAAAATAAATAGTTGGTGTAGCTCAGTTGGTTTGAACTCTTATTTATTTACTTACAAGTCTTGTGTTCAAGTCTCGTAACCCACAAGTAGCAACATTTTATTTAAAAAAAAAAGAATCACGGGCCGCGGGCCGGGCCAAAATGGGCTGGACCAAAAAAGGCCTAGATTTTATGGGCTAAAAAATCACGGCCCAAAGCCCAGCTGTGGCGGGCGGGCCTGGGCCATCTTTGCCATGTCTACTTATAGGAAAGCCCCCTTTTTCTTGGGAACGGCCTGATTGTCATAATTATGATTCTGTAATATTATTTGTGAATAATTAATTATTGATTTATATGATAAGGAAATATTTATTTTATGTGGATATAATTGATGGATATATTTATTTTATGCGGATATAATTGATGGATATATTTATTTTATGTGGATATAATTGAAGGAATCAATGTTGATGTGTTTTTGTCGGAATGGAGGTATTTGATGAGTAGGTTTTATACCTATGAATCCGATATTATTAAACTTAATTATTGTTATATTTAATTATTTTGTAGGATCTTTTTATGTGTTTTGTGTTTATTTGTTGTAGGTTGGAGCTGGAGGGACAAATTGGTCATTTCGGAGAAGAAAAAGGTCAAAAATCATGAAAATTAAAGCTGAGTGACATTTCTGTAAATACGTGGTCCTGGTCAAGCGCCTAGGCGCTTGAAAATGTCCTATGATGAGCGCCTAGGCGCTCTAGTGCGTAGAAAGTTGCGTTTTTCTGCTGCCAAGGCGGTTTTTGAAGCCAAATAGGAGTCTGAATGAGGGCTGGGACCAATACAAATAGGAGAGGACTCTAGAAAAGGAAAAGGAACGAATTTTGCAAGCAATCAATCAATTCTTCAAGAGATTTGCAGAGAGAACAAGGAAGAAAAGCACGAAGGAGAATTGCAAAGGCTAAAGATCTAAGAGAGAGTTTAAGAGCAAATTCAGAGTTTCTTCTTCTCTTCTCTAGTTTTATCTTTTGTAACTATCTGGGATGTTTTGATTATTTATCTGGATGATGTTTTTCTTTATTATTATCATGAACTAAATTTTAATTAAGATTGCAACGAAACTTGGTATGTAGTTTAAATTGCAAGCTTCCCATTGAATGAAAGTTAGTTTTTATTGAATTGTTTATTATATCTTATGTTTATTGATTAATTGTTTGGCCAACAATTACTGTGATAATCTATATAAAATTGGAAGATGGAGTATAGATTGAGATCATGATATGATAACATCTGTTCATATAATCTAAATAGGGTTAATATGATTAGCGTGTAGGATAGGAATATACCTATGTGTCTTTTGTATCCATTAAAAGAATTTGTGCGTAAACCCTAATTAACTTGATTCACATAGGAATATAGTGAGTTGATTAACTGGGGTGTTCCTTGTAATTCCGCGTCTTAAAGATTGGATTTAGGAGGATTTGTTCATGTGTCTTTGGAAGAAGTGCATGAATATTTATAAAGCATTCTTGGATAACAATTCATATTAATTGATTTATTTTAAATGGGAAGTAAGTTAGTTTAAATGAAATACCAAGGGAAGTTGTAATCTTAACCTATTAAATCTGCAGTTATTCTTGTGAAATTCTGATTTTAATCATTAGTTTCGTTAAGTTAAATTTTAAATCATAAACAAAATTTTCTTAGTTTAAAATAGGATTAATTGCATTAGAGTTAGTAATTGATAAATATTAGTCTATTTCCTCGTGGGAACGATATTCTTGCTTGCTGAATATTACAATTGAACGCGTATACTTGCGTGGTAAAGTGCTATTAAAAAATTAGGCAACAAGTTTTTGGCGCCGTTGCCGGGGAAATTAGTTTAATATTTTGTCATTATTGATTTTTATAGCGTTAATCTTAATTTAAACTTTTTCTGTTCTGTTCTATTCAGGTGCTCCCGACTAGTGTATGCAAACGCGATCGAAGAAGCCAGATTTATTGCCTCACGAGGACGACATCGAGAAAAGATTTCAGCGGTTGCGTAAGTGGGTTAAGGAAACCAAAGAAGCATTTGATAAGGAAGATACTATGGCTGAAGAAGAGCAAAAAGCACTGCGGGATTATGCTACACCGCGGGTTACTGAAATTCAGTCGAGTATTACGAGACCTGCTATTACTGCTACAAGTTTTGAGATAAAACCGGGGACAATACAGATGATTCAAAATTCATGTCAGTTTGGAGGGTTACCAAACGATGATCCGAACGATCATATAGTCAGCTTTATAGAAATCTGCGATACTTTCAAGTACAATAATGTGTCAGAGGATGCAATAAGGCTACGGCTATTTCCATTTACTCTCAGAGATAAGGCTAAGAGTTGGCTCCATTCACTACCACCAGGCTCGATCACTACATGGAATGATCTAGCCCAGAAATTTCTTGCAAAGTTTTTCCCGCCTGCAAAAACAGCAAAGTTGCAGAACGATATCTTCTCTTTCGTTCAGCACGATTCAGAATCACTATATGAAGCTTGGGAGAAATTCAAAGATTCATTGCGAAAATGTCCACACCATGGGATTCCTAAATGGCTTCAGGTGCAAACTTTTTATAACGGTTTATTCAGCACAGTGAGATCGAGTATAGATGCTGCAGCAGGAGGAGCTATTATGGCCAAGAATTGTGATGAGGGGTATCAGTTGCTTGAAACCATGGCAGCTAATAATTATCAATGGCCAACAGCAAGAACAACTCCGCCAAGGACAGTCGGAGTGTATGAAGTGGATGCGATGACAGCATTGTCAGCTCAAGTGACAGCTCAGATTTCTGCTCTTACAAAGAAGATAGATGCACTTGGGGTACAACCAGTTCAGAAAATGGAAACGATATGTGAAATATGTGCGGGTAACCACTCAAGTGATCAATGTGCAATAAATCCTGAGTCAGTCCATTTTGTTTCCAATTACAACAGACAGCAGGGCAGTTATTCAAACAACTACAATTCAGGAGTGAGAAATCACCCAAATTTTTCTTGGAGTAATAATCAGTCACATGCTCAAGCTCAAGCTCCAAGGCAAACATATCCACCTGGATTTCAGCCACATCAACAAAATCAACAACACCCACAACCTCATCAACCTGATAAGTTATCACAAATGGAAGAATTGTTGGCAAGATTGGCAACTCAGTTTGAAGCCACAACGAAAAACCAATCGGCTGCAATAAAGAATCTTGAGAATCAAATGGGGCAAATGGCTAATGCTTTGAATACTAGAACTCCAGGTTCTTTACCTAGTGATACGGAAAAAAATCCAAGGAATGATGGAAATGAGCACTGTAAGGCAGTTACACTCAGAAGCGGGAAGGAGTTGACTACAGATTTGGACGGACACAAGAAAGTAATTTCTGCTGAGGATGGTGAACAAGAGAGTGGAAATTCGGAAAGTAAATCTGGGGAAAAAGTTGTTGACAAGGCAACAAGGCAACAAGAAGATAAGCAAACTACAGTTGTACCACCTGTGCCGTTTCCTCAAAGATTTCAAAAGCAGAAATTAGATAGACAATTTTCAAAATTTTTAGAAGTGTTCAAAAAGCTGCAAATCAACATTCCATTCGCAGATGCTTTAGAACAAATGCCTAGCTATGCAAAATTTATGAAAGATATTTTAGCAAGAAAGAGGAAGCTAGGGGATTTCGAAACAGTAGCATTAACAGAAGAATGTAGCGCAATTCTGCAAAGAAAGTTACCACCGAAGTTGAAGGATCCGGGTAGCTTTACAATACCGTGCACGATTGGGCCCCAGTTCTTTAACAGATGTTTGTGTGATTTGGGGGAAAGTATTAACTTGATGCCACTTTCGATCTACACTCAGTTGGGATTACCAGCCCCAAAGCCAACAAATATCTCTCTACAGCTCGCAGATAGATCAGTGACATACCCTAGGGGCATTGTGGAAGACATATTAGTAAAGGTGGACAAATTCATATTTCCAGCTGACTTCATTGTGTTGGACTACGAAGAGGATAAAGACATACCCATTATCCTTGGAAGACCGTTTTTAGCCACTGGAAGGACATTAATTGATGTACAAAAGGGAGAGTTAACAATGAGAGTTCAAGATGAAGAAGTAACTTTTAATGTTTTCAAGGCTATGAAATTTCCGAAGGAAGAGGAAGAGTGCTTAAGAGTTGATCTAATTGAAGAAGCAACTGAAGAGGTATTTGGTGAATCTGTGATTGAAAATCCTCTTGAAACCGCATTGGTTAGTGAAAATTTATTTGATGATTCAACGGTGATAGAATGGGTCCAAATGCTAGATTCAACTCCGAAGTTCACACGATGTCTACAAAAATTTGAACCTCTGGATTATCGGGAAAAGCTAGATGAAAAGGTGACATCATCCGTAGAGGAACCGCTTACCTTGGAACTTAAGCCATTGCCTAACCACCTCCGGTACGCCTACCTTGGTTCTTCTTCCTCCTTGCCAGTCATTATTTCTGCATCACTTGACAAGGTTCAAGAAGAAAAGCTACTAAGGGTACTTCGACAATACAAGACTGCTCTTGGATGGACTATTGCAGATATCAAGGGGATAAGCCCATCAATTTGTATGCATAAGATTTTGTTGGAAGACGAAGCGAAACCAACTATCGAACAACAACGAAGACTCAATCCCATCATGAAGGAAGTTGTTAAAAAGGAAATCATTAAATGGTTGGAAGCTGGAATTATCTACCCTATCTCAGATAGCTCATGGGTAAGTCCAGTTCAATGCGTGCCAAAGAAAGGGGGAATGACAGTAGTTGTGAATGAGCAGAATGAATTGATCCCAACGCGAACAGTTACTGGTTGGCGGGTGTGTATGGATTACAGGAAGTTGAATAAGGCCACTCGTAAAGACCATTTTCCTCTACCATTCATAGATCAGATGTTGGACAGGCTTGCAGGGCACGAGTATTATTGCCTCTTGGATGGATACTCGGGCTATAACCAGATTGCCATTGCACCCGAGGATCAGGAGAAAACAACATTCACATTCCCATATGGCACCTTTGCTTTTCGCAGAATGTCTTTTGGGTTATGTAATGCGCCAGCGACGTTTCAACGGTGTATGATGGCTATTTTTTCAGATATGGTTGAACAAAATCTTGAGGTAATTATGGATGATTTTTCAGTTTTTGGGGATTCGTTTGATTATTGTTTGGAAAATCTCACACTCGTGCTAAAAAGGTGCATGGAAACGAATTTGGTTTTAAACTGGGAGAAATGTCACTTTATGGTGCAAGAGGGGATAATCTTGGGTCACCGAGTATCATCAAAAGGAATTGAGGTTGATAGAGCAAAAATCGAAACCATTGAGAACCTGCCACCACCAATTTCTGTAAAGGGTATTCGAAGTTTCTTGGGACACACTGGTTTCTATAGACGATTTATAAAAGACTTCTCCAAAATCACAAAACCACTTTGCAATCTTTTGGAGAAGGATGTCCCATTCAACTTTGATCAAGCATGCCTGGAAGCTTTTGATGTGTTAAAGAAGAAACTTGTTACCACACCTGTAATCATAGCACCAGATTGGACTATACCGTTCGAATTAATGTGTGATGTTAGCGACTATGCGATTGGTGCAGTTCTTGGCCAACGAAAGGATAAAATTTTTCATGCTATATACTATGCTAGTAAAACATTGACAGATGCTCAACTTAATTATACCACTACCGAGAAGGAGATATTAGCAGTTGTTTATGCATTTGATAAATTTCGCTCATATTTGATTGGGACAAAGGTGATTGTGTTTACAGATCATTTGGCAATTAAGTACTTAATATCAAAGAAAGACGCGAAGTCGAGATTAATTAGATGGGTATTATTTCTACAAGAGTTTGGCTTGGAGATCCGGTACCGAAAAGGAACAGAAATCATGTTGCTGATCATTTATCACGGTTAGAGAATTCAGAACTAAAGAAAAATGACACAACAGTGATCAACGAATTTTTTCCGGATGAACAGCTATTTGCGGTAAGGATGGATACACCATGGTATGCAGATTATGTAAATTTCATTGTCAGTAAGGTGTTTCCGCCTGATTTGACAAGCCAGCAGAAGAAGAAATTTCTCCATGATGTGAAACAGTATTTATGGGATGAGCCATTCTTATTTAAACAATGTGGCGATCAAGTAATAAGAAGGTGCGTCCCGGAAGTTGAAATGGAGAGTATTCTATACCAATGTCATGCATCTGACTATGGTGGACATTTTGGGGCAGAAAGAACGGCAGCTAAAGTGCTTCAATGTGGATTTTTCTGGCCAACACTCTTCAAAGATGCCCGTGTGTTTTCATTAAAATGTGACAGATGCCAAAGAGTTGGTAATATATCAAAGTGACACGAGATGCCACTTAATATGATCCTGGAAGTCGAATTGTTTGATGTTTGGGGAATTGACTTCATGGGACCATTTCCACCATCTTTCTGTAACTCCTATATACTTCTAGCGGTGGACTACGTTTCGAAGTGGGTAGAAGCTATAGCATCACCCACCAATGATGCGAAGGTGGTGATTAAGTTAATTCGGAAGAAAATTTTCTCTAGATTCGGCACTCCTCGCGCAATCATTAGTGATGAAGGAACGCATTTCTGTAATAAGCAGTTTTCAACTATCCTCGCTAAGTACGGAGTCACTCATAGGATAGCTACTGCTTACCATCCACAAACAAGTGGTCAAGCCGAGGTATCTAACCGAGAAGTGAAACGAATCCTTGAGAAGATAGTAAATCCTAGTCGAAAAGATTGGTCTGGCAAGTTGGACGATGCTTTATGGGCATACCGTACAGCTTACAAAACTCCGATAGGAATGTCTCCGTACAGGTTAGTTTATGGGAAGGCATGCCATCTTCCAGTTGAACTCGAACACAGTGCTTATTGGGCAATTCGGAAGTTAAATTTTGATATATCTGTCGCGGGGGAGAAATGCCTCTTACAATTGAATCAAATGGATGAATTCAGACTCCAATCGTATGAGAACGCGAAGTTATATAAAGAAAAGATTAAGAGGTGGCATGATGAGAAAATTCTAGAAAGAAAGTTTGAAGCAGGTCAAACAGTGTTATTATACAATTCAAGGCTTAAACTGTTTCCTGGAAAGTTGAAATCTCGTTGGTCTGGGCCATTTATAATTACAAAAGTCTATCCTCATGGAGCTGTAGAAGTGGAAGACCCGTATTCAAAACGTAATTTTAAAGTCAACGGTCAAAGATTGAAGCACTACTATGGGGGTTATGTTGATCGTGAAAAGACATCGGTCAACCTTGCTGATTAGAATAGAGGAGAAAGTCAGGCTGAAGACTATAAACCAAGCGCTAACTGGGAGGCAACCCAGGAAGTTTTATTGTTATTTGATATTTTTACTCTTATTAATTTACTTTACTGTTAGTTTATTTAGTGGTTAAACTTTGCTAGTTTAGGATTTGTTGCATACCTTGTTCTCTAACAGAAATTCAATTGATTGCAGGAAAGGAAGACAAGTACAAGTTTAAGATTGGGGGTATTTGACGAGGTTTGGGACAAAAGTTACATGGATCGACGTTTAGGGTGGCTAGATTCGCGTTTTCGGCTTGCCATTTACATAGAAGTCACTTCAGAGCCAATTTGACTATAGCTCCGGATATTATTTCACGAAACTTCAAGAATAAAAGTTGTAGATCTACTTTTCCTTTTTCCAGAACATCTTGAATTAACTAAATCGGAGTTCGGATGAAGAAGTTATGGTCATTTTCCCAAAGGACGTCAGAGCAGAAAATGTTGGAAAAAGGTGCAAGCGCCTAGGCGCTCCACTTCAAGCCATTTCAAGCGCCTAGGCGCTCCAAGTCAGTACCTATAATGCAGCCCAAGCGCCTAGGCACTCCACTTCAAGCCATTTCAAGCGCCTAGGCGCTCAAAGTCAGTAGCTATTTTCCAGACCAAGCGCCTAGGCGCTCCATCCAAGCACATACCAAGCGCCTAGGCGCTCCACACGTCCAAGCGATTCTGCAAGCCACCGCCTAGGCGGTCCACACAGCACATAAACCAGCGCCTAGGCGCTCCAACATAAAAAAAAAAAAATTTAAGCCCCAATTCGGGTTTCACCTCTCCCATTCCAAATCAAACACACTATTACTCTCCTACTCCATCTCTAACTCACCATACCTCTAAACCCTCATCTAATCTAGCCTAAACAATCAATCTTTCTCTTCTAAATCCTAAACAATCACTAAATCTCTACCCAAACCAAGGCAACTAAGTTCCATATTGTCATCCTTCTTCACAAATTCGGGATTCAACTTGCATTCAAGCCACATCTATCTAAAGTAAGGGTTCAAATCTCAAATTGCCCATCCAACCTTGATTGAACATCATATTTGCCTATACCCAAGTAAGTACACAAGATTTTATTGCAAATTATTTGGATTCACTTGGATAATAGTTAGGTTAGTACTTTGAAGCTAGTTTCTATCATTGTGTTGGCTCAATTGGGTGTGGGTACTCTTAATTGTTGCTTGAATTGCCTTGGATGTATAGTGTGTTTAGTAATTGCAAAAATTGATGAAAATTAAGTTTGGGGGAGTGCATACCAATAGTGTTCCAAATCTGTGCACACAAAGTGTTTGATAAATTGTCACAAAGAAGATTTTGGCTCTCCTAAGTCATTGAGTATCATTTGGGTTGGCAAGAACTTAGTACATAATACTATGGCTACTAAGAGACAAAGAGGAGAGACTTCAGGCACTTCGCAAAAGTATGACAAAAAGAGATTTACAAGTGCTAAAGCGTCCGACAGATATTACAATGTACTTTCTAATAAAGCACTAATTCCCGAGCGTGGATTATTGCCCGAGATAGAAGATGGGGAATTATTACAGATGATTGGGAGTAGAAGATGGGTGAACTTTACAGCCCAACCGGATGCATCTGTTGTTAAGATAGTTAAGGAATTCTACGCCAATGCAATAGATCATGTTGGTAACGTAATTTGGGTTCGAGGTAAATCTGTGGAGGTCAGTTTTGGGTCAATAAATGCTTATTACGGCTTGAACACGATACCCAATAATGGATACATGCAATATTTACAACATGAGCTAGACTACAGTGAGATCATTCAAGCCTTGTGTGTACCTGGAACAACATGGAAATTAACTGATCAACAAGAAGCTGTGTTGTTTCCCGCATCCAAACTAAGCATTTATGGAAAAGCATGGCATGCCTTTATCTGTGCCAAGATGATGCCATGTAGGCATATGAGTGATGTTGTAAATCAAAAGGCAGCACTGCTTTTCTGCATTGCATCAGAAAAAATTATAGATGTGGGCCAAGTTATTCATGAATCCATTGACAAAGCAATTCGAGGAGGGACCTCAGGTGGATTACCGCACCCATCTTTGATCACAGGACTATGCCAACAAGCTGGGGTAAAATGGGATGCCGAGGAAGCTACACAGCCTCCTTTAGCCGCAATTGACCACTCACTTATTAAGAAGTACAAGGTATGGGGTGGGGGGATACCACACCCGAGAGGGTTAGGATTCATTATTGCTCCTCCCGAGCCTGCAGCCGAGCCTATTCACCAATTACACGAGAATCCTCCTGTAGCTGGAAGTTCTGAGCAACCACCTAATTTTTATGAAGATATCCGTCGAGATTTACGAAATCAAACTAGAAGGATCGACATGGTGGCCACTCGAGTTCAGGAAGGTTTTGACCGAATGGAAAGAAATCAGGATAGTTCAGCTCAGCGGCAAACGGAGGTGTATCAGAATTTTAGTGCAGCATTCCTTGAAATGTTTGCCCGCCTGAATCCAAGTGCCGCTCCCTACCAATTTCCACCATTGTCTGCATACCCCCCAGATGAAGAAGAAGAAGAAGAGGAAGAAGATTCTGATGAGGAATAAAGCTTCTATCTTTCAGGGAAGTCCTCAGTGCTTAAATTCTTAAATTTTATTTGTTATATACAATGAGGACATTGCATCGATTAAGTTTGGGGGTGTAATTTTCCAGCTCTAGTTCATGCATGTAGTATTCATATAGTGCATTCATATAGTATTCAGTTAATAGTTTTTCATGTAGTTTGCATTCATGTAGTTTTCATTTTAATTTTCTAAAAAAAAAAAAAAATTATTTCAAGTATTTGCATGTTTCTAGCTGTTAGATAGTTTAAATCTGTTGTGGCCAGTGATGAGATTGGAATTGAGTAGACAAGTATAGTATTGTCTGTTAAGACTTTGATGTGATTTCTTGTCATGATTTGAATCTGTACATGTTTGAAACTGATATAATAAGGATAACACAGTAAAAACAACCATGTTGACTGATTGAGTTTAAATTGACACATAATGGACTTCTAGAGGATAATGCTAGTTTGAATGAATGAAAGACATGAATAGGCGAAGAAGACTGAATTTAGATAAAAACTTAAGTTTGGGGGAAAAATTTGGGATATATAAGCTAAAATAATAATAATAATAATAATAATAATAATAATAATAATAATAATAATAATAATAATAATACCGTGGCTAGTTTTGTTTCGGGGCCTTTGTTACTTGAGCAAGTACGCCCGAAGGGGTATCTTAAAATCTAGCACCCTAAGGTCTTATATGGTCTGGGAGTCATTGGTCGAAAGCTCGCTAAGGGGTAGCACTGTTAGCCTAATGGAATGAGACATTGCACAGTCATGGTTAAAAAAAAATTTTATAAAAAAAAACAAAACAAAACAAAAACAATAAAACGGGAAAAGAGCAAAAAGCCCCCGTAAAGCACAATAAAGCATAAGTATCCCGGATTGGACTCTTAAATTTGGTGAATATTTGTCTTTAGTTGGTTTTAGTTTGTTCGTGAATTTTGTGAGTTTACACTGTATGATTCCTTTAAAGAGATTTATTATGTGTTGTATTTAGCATCATATCAGTTAGCATGGATGGTAAGCACACACACACTATATCAATAATAACATGTTAAGATTTGATGATTGACGAGAAAATTATTAATCTGTCTTGATATGATGTACTAGCATGTTTATTGTGATTTCTCTGAGGCTTGATGAATAGATTTTGTTCTGTTTGACTGCTGGAATTTAAGCATTTATCTAATTGCATTAGCATTGCATATTTAGTTATTACATTGTGTTGTGTTGCTTGGGGACAAGTAATTGGTTAAGTTTGGGGGTATTTGATGAGTAGGTTTTATACCTATGAATCCAATATTATTAAACTTAATTATTGTTATATTTAATTTTTTTGTAGGATCTTTTTATGTGTTTTGTGTTTATTTGTTGTAGGTTGGAGCTGGAGGGACAAATTGGTCATTTCGGAGAAGAAAAAGGTCAAAAATCATGAAAATTAAAGCTGAGTGGCATTTCTATAAATACGTGGTCCTGGTCAAGCGCCTAGGCGCTTGAAAATGTCCTATGATGAGCGCCTAGGCGCTCTAGTGCGTAGAAAGTTGCGTTTTTCTACTGCCAAGGGGGTTTTTGAAGCCAAATAGGAGTCTGAATGAGGGCTGGGACCAATACAAATAGGAGAGGACTCTAGAAAAGGAAAAGGAACGAATTTTGCAAGCAATCAATCAATTCTTCAAGAGATTTGCAGAGAGAACAAGGAAGAAAAGCACGAAGGAGAATTGCAAAGGCTAAAGATCTAAGAGAGAGTTTAAGAGCAAATTCAGAGTTTCTTCTTCTCTTCTCTAGTTTTATCTTTTGTAACTATCTGGGATGTTTGGATTATTTATCTGGATGATGTTTTTCTTTATTATTATCATGAACTAAATTTTAATTAAGATTGCAACGAAACTTGGTATGTAGTTTAAATTGCAAGCTTCCCATTGAATGAAAGTTAGTTTTTATTGAATTATTTATTATATCTTATGTTTATTGATTAATTGTTTGGCCAACAATTACTGTGATAATCTATATAAAATTGGAAGATGGAGTATAGATTGAGATCATGATATGATAACATCTGTTCATATAATCTAAATAGGGTTAATATGATTAGCGTGTAGGATAGGAATATACCTATGTGTCTTTTGTATCCATTAAAAGAATTTGTGCGTAAACCCTAATTAACTTGATTCACATAGGAATATAGTGAGTTGATTAACTGGGGTGTTCCTTGTAATTCCGCGTCTTAAAGATTGGATTTAGGAGGATTTGTTCATGTGTCTTTGGAAGAAGTGCATGAATATTTATAAAGCATTCTTGGATAACAATTCATATTAATTGATTTATTTTAAATGGGAAGTAAGTTAGTTTAAATGAAATACCAAGGGAAGTTGTAATCTTAACCTATTAAATCTGCAGTTATTCTTGTGAAATTCTGATTTTAATCATTAGTTTCGTTAAGTTAAATTTTAAATCATAAACAAAATTTTCTTAGTTTAAAATAGGATTAATTGCATTAGAGTTAGTAATTGATAAATATTAGTCTATTTCCTCGTGGGAACGATATTCTTGCTTGCTGAATATTACAATTGAACGCGTATACTTGCGTGGTAAAGTGCTATTAAAAAATTAGGCAACAGTATTAAAAATTAAATCATTGTTCTTGAGATATATTGCGTGAGTTATAATATTTAATCTGATCGTTGGATCGTTGTGATTTTTGGATATGTTATACATATATAAGTTGAATATATGTACACAAATTTTGAACCGTTAAAAATGAACGTATAATTTATTATCAATTTTAAGAGCCGACTGATTCAGAAATTAGGTTTATAAATGATTTTGGTGGAAAATTCTAGAATTGAGTGGGCCCCACTTGTGGTTGGTGAAGAAATGTGCTGAATTTTATTTCAAATGTGGTGGGTGGCAATAGTAGCAGGTAAAGCCATCAGGTAGCAGGTCAAGTCTGTTTCGGCGTGCTAACATTTTCCTATAAATAGAGGGCTAAGTTAGAATTGAAAATCACACCAGAAATATAAGATTTCTCTCTCTATATTATCGAGCGTATTTTATGAGTATTTAGATAATTTGTGAGTTTCTATTTTTTAATGTAAGTTTTCTTCAGCCTTATACCGATATTCCGATCAGAAGTACTGTTATTTTGAGGTAAGGGATGTTATTTTCTTTCTAAATGATGTTATTCTTTCGATATCATTATGCCAAAATATTGGTCTGAACTTTTTATTAAATTTAGAACTTTTTATGTTGGGGTTACTATTCACGTATACGACACTATTCACGTATACGACACTATTCACGAATACGGCACTATTCATCGAAAAATAAAATTTTCTTCTTTTTGTCCAAGATGTCTAATATGGTTACTATCTTTGATTGTATCTATGTTTTGATATTTATTCTTGAATTTTTCTTTAAAATTGGTTATTATGGAGTATTATTGATCTTGGATAAACTGTAATACGAATCTCTAATATTTATTCTTTTGTTTCACTGGATTCGTTTTCTTTAAGATATTTTTCATCATCTCCAGTCCTAAATGATGATATTACTGAATATTTTTGGCCTATAGTGCAAAGATGAATGATTACCTAATGAATATCTTTGGCCCGTAGTGCAAAGATGAACATGTGTTGAGATGAACATGACCAACTGGTGATACAAATGAATATCTTTGGCTTGTAGTGCAAAGATGAATATTTGATTCAAGATGTATATTGATTGATGTTACAGGGATAAAATATTGATGATGGACTTTTAAATCTTAGAAGATAGTGAAATTCTTTCTCTACTTGACTCTTCTAATGGATTGTTGTTTTCGCTGCAGTTGTTGATCTAAAACTTGTTATCTATTATATTTTATTAGATTTTTCCCTGTTGAAGACTAATGATAAATTGTTGTATATTATCTTAGTCATAATATTCTTTACTGGACTAGTTGAGCTCACCCTTTTCCTTTTTATTTCATTTTTTTTTCTCAGGAGGTGAGAACATAGCAGGAACTAGCCGGGGTATGGAGTGATGGTTTAGGATAGTTGTATTAGTAGTCCTCGCTATTTTATAAAATAGTATATCAATAATTATAATAAGGACTCCTTTTGAGTTTGTATACTCTCTATTAGACAATAGTTGTATTCAAACTCACAGTATATGTCTTGTCGTATTTTGCACGACAATTGTATTACTGAAGTTGTATTTGTTTATGTACCATGTATTTGCGATTCAGAATGGGTGATGTATACCTATTTTGGGGGCGTCACATCAAGGGTTTTCACAAAAACATGGTATTGATTTTCAGGAAACATACTCACCAATAATGGATGGAGTCACTTTTCTCAATCTGATAGGTATGGCCACCATGGAAGGTTTGGAAACACGTCTGATGGATGTTGTAACAGCACACCTATATGGCTCAATTGACAGAGAGATTTACATGAGAATCCCTGAAGGATTGAAAATGACTGAATCACAAAGGCCCCGTCACATATATTCAATCAAGTTACAACGCTCATTGTATGGGTTGAAACAGTTTGGTTGTATGTGGTATAATCGACTTAGTGATTATTTAATAAAAGATGGATATATAAATAATCAAGTATGTCCATGTGTTTTTATTAAGAAATGACAAAATGGATTTTCCATCATTGATACATATGTGGATGATTTGAATCTTGTAGATACTCCTGAAGAACTCACAAGAACTGCTACTTATTTAAAAGATGAATTTAAAATGAAAGATCTTGGAAAGACAAATTCTGTTTGGGAATACAAGTGGAGCATTTAGCATCTGGAATTTTTGTTTATCAATCCACATATGCTGAAAAGATTCTCAGTCGTTTTCATATATAAAGCTCATCCTTTGACTACCCCGATGGTTGTTCGATCTTTAGAAGTTGATAAAGATCCATTTCGGCCTCTAGAAAGTGGGGATGAAGTCCTTGGACCTAAAGTTTCATACCTAAGTGTAATAGGTGCTCTTATGTATCTTGCAAACTGTACACGACCTTATATTACTTTTGATGTCAACTTGTTAGCAAGATACAGTTCTTCTTCGACTAAGAGACATTGAGATGAGATCAAACACATTTTTAGATACCTCTGTGGAAGTATAGATCTTGGGTTATTTTATCTAAGAGATTCAACGTCACGATTGGTTGGATATGCCGATGCAGGATATTTATCAGATCCACACAATGGAAGATCACAAAAAGGTTATGTATTTACATATTGTGACACGACTATATCCTGGAAATCCACAAAGAAAACCATGACATCTACATCTTCAAATCACTCAAAGATTCTCGCTATACATGAAGCAAGCAGAGAGTGTGTTTGGCTGATATCAATTATTAAGCATATTCAAAAATCATGCGGATTATTATCAATCAAAGACATTCCTATAATTCCGTACGAGGATAACGCTGCATGCATTGCTCAACTTAGAGGAGGGTACATCAAGGGAGATAGAACAAAACACATTTCATCTAAATTCTTCTTCACACATGAGCTACAAAAGAAGGGTGGTATAGATGTGCATCAAATTCGATCATGTGATAATCTAGTTGACTTATTCACAAAGTCGCTACCAAATGCAACGTTTACAAAACTTCGGAAAAAGATCGGAATGTGTCGACTGAAAGACTTATGACAACATTTCATCAAGGAGTAATGGATTCCTTTTGAGAGGAAGACTGTACTCTTTTTCCTTGGTCACAATTTTTATCCCAATGAGTTTTTCCTGACAATGTTTTAACGAGGCAGTCAATTAAAAGATATTTATGTAAAAGATATGTACTCTTTTTTCCTTCGTTAAGTTTTTTCCACCGAATTTTCTTAACAAGATTTTTAATGAGACATAATTTTCTATTGTAGAAAATCATGGGAAGTGTTATAAATGTGATTATCTCCTCAGGAGAGAATCTCCCGTGCTCTCTCCCCTTTCCCTTCTTCTCTTCACCCGTGAACCATTCCTCCTCTGTGAGCATTGCCTATATAAGACAATGATACTGAAGAAAAGAAAATAACTTCTCTCAATTGTTTCTCTCTCTTTATCTCTTACTTATTATCTCTAAATTTATGAAATAATAAGAGTATATTTCTACATTTTACTAAAGTTTTATAACAGTTTTAATTATTAATTAAAGAATAGTACTCGATATGTTTTGGAAAACTGGATATTTATTTTTTGAGAACTGAGAAATGGAGATTTGATTAGAGCATCAGCGGATGATACGCCTCCTGCTGCCTCCATTGACAAAATTAAGCATATAATATAGTACTAGATCTATCCATTAATGGTTTATACTTTATACTTACATCTATCATCTATACATGTATACCGTACTGTTATAGTCCTTTAACTGAACGTTAATTGCAGCTTCCACTTCCCAAGTTGTCTATGACAACATGGTATAAATAAAGAATGTCGCTAGGGTGATTTTGTAAATAGCCAAATACTCAATTTATCCTGAAGAATGTGGTAATTGCATTTTATCTCAAGTCTTGTTATGTATTGCGATGTATTTACGTCAAAATACAGTTGCGAAGTTTATCACTATATGAGTTTAGTAAAAAAATATGAGTACCTCACTTATTATACTTCTCTCCAAAAGGATTATCACTAATACTTATCTACGTAACTGATATTCAAAAAGTGACATAAATATATATATATATATATATATATATATATATATATATATATATATATCATTTCCTTTTATTATTATTCTAAGATAATAATTATTTTTCCAAGGTCAAAAAAAATAATACAAAGGTTTTAGAGTAGTGATATTTTCAAATAAATAAATGATTTTTCCAACACCATGTATACAATTGGAGTTTGTAATGTAAGTATAAAAAAAAACTTATGTTATGGAGTGTCTTAATATTAATATTAAAAATTATTTAAGATTATTCTAACACTATTATGTCTAACAATTAGTTTTCTAATGTGCATCAAATCACTAATTATGACATTCTAGGTGATAGAGGAGTGTATAGTGCCTAGGCATTTTGAAAAATGTTAGAGACAAAATATTCTACAAATATTTTATAAAATGTTGATGTAACATACTCCATCTCAGTATATTGTGTGAGGCCGAAAACTACATTGAAGCAATTTGTTGATCAATATACTGAGGTGAAGTATGCGACATCAACAGTTTATAAAATATTTGTAGAATAGTTTGCGTCTGTAGCATTACTCAGACATTTGTTAGGATGCTTTATTTTTAAATTTGTATATAATTATATAAACCATACTTTCATCACAGTAGGGTGAAATTAACTACTTTCATCTCTCTCTCGTCAATTGTCAATATATATAGCTTGGCTCTCTCTAGCGAACTGAAAGAAACGAACTTAGAGCGAACCGACTATATCAACGATTTTTTCCGTTGCTATAGCATAAAAAATCGATTTTCTATGCTATAGCGACGGAAAAAACTATAGCTATAGTCGGTTTGTTCTTAGTTTGCTGGAGAAGCGGACTATATATATATATATATATATATATATATATATATATATATATATATATATATATATATAGGGAATGATTCATAGCATCTATTTGCTATAAATAAAAAATTGGCATATAACATCTATAACTTTTATTACAAAAATGGAGGACTGAGATTTAAAACACGACATCGACATCCGCTAGAACTTCTAGCGGACTGGTTTAATAAAAATCTCAGACAATTATTACCCAATTAGACGATTAAAGAAATTATGCCTTTCTATGATTTTCCTTCATCTTCCTCTCACTCCTCTCTACTTCCACAATCTAACCATCTCACACCCTTAAACAATTCCGACAAGATTTTTTATGCAGACGACGATGTCATGTTTTAAATCTCAGTTCTCCATTTTTGTAATGAAAGGTATATATATATGGGTTTCATCCACAGAAACTGGTTACTGTAGAGCAACTTTTTTTTGGCTGTTGAATTTTTTTTGTTGCTCCAGCCGAAATTTCATTATGTCAAAAAATGAGTTGTTCCACAACAACCGATTGCTGTGGATAGAACTCATATATATATATATATATATATATATATATATATATATATATATATATATATATATATATATATATATATATCATTCCCTACTTTCATCTCTTTATAAAAAGGGTGCTTGAAAAAATTGGTCATATGATTGTAAAGGAATTGGTTAGTAAGGAGTTTATTTTTGAGTAAGTTGGTCAATTGACCAATAAAATAATGACACGCAGACGAGATTGTATGTGTGTCAGTATTCTATTGGCCAATTAGTCAACTTACCAAAAAAATAACTTCATGCTAACCAGATCCGATTGTAACACTTCTTAAAGCTTAACACACTCATTAGAGTTTGAGGTGAGGTGAAATTAACTTCTTACACTTGTCACCACAGGACTAACTCTTTCTTGAATTGGCTTTTTTGCCCTTGCTTGACTTTTTGCATCCAAAACTTGTAAAATAATATTATTAGTATAGTATAAGTAATGATTTACTTGAAATAAAAATTGATCAAGTGGGCATAAAATATATAAAGGTGTATGGTAATTAAATAAAAATCACGGGTCTAAAGTACAATTTTCAAAAGTGAAAGGGCAATCACATTTGCAGCATATGAATGATCTCGCTCTTCCTTCTTGTTTGGCTACAAATGCTGTACATGAATTGTCAATAGAAGACTACACTAATTAAGCATATATTGCAAAATTATGAAAAAAGATTTGAGAGAAATCGATCATTCGATCACGATCCATCTTCAAAAAATACCGAATTAAATCAATATTAATTAATTAATTAATCTGCAATTGGTTGAGGAGACGAGAGGACAAAACTGGGAAAACATTAGCCTGTGACCCTGTGTCATCTCCTTTTTGCCTTATATTCTTCATGTTCATAGTTTTGTCAAAGATATTATTTGAATAAATTTTTAATTACATATTATTCCATAATTCATGTATAAAGTCAATAAATTAATTTATGTTCACATTGATGCCCCATACACATGCTGACATGCATGACAGATACTGAGATACATGTTCTTTTATTTCCTATCAACCACTTGCTTCTTTGTTGCATCAACTCCTTAATTGTATTTAATGACCAAATTCAATATTCTTTCATTCTTAGTGAAGGCATTACAATTCTTTCCCTTTTTACTCTTATGTGATTTTGTTCTTACTCACTGCAGTTGATTTGTCTTTAGTGGATAAAAGAATATTTTATATACCTCTGTGCAGATGCGCAATTATTAAACACACGTTTATAATAGTTTTTTTAATAATATGAATATCATAATGTTATGATTATAATACATTGTTGCAATTAAACTAAAGAGTATGAATATCAAAATAATATTGCCTTACAAACTTAACATACAAACTTAACAATATGAATATCAAAATGATACGATCTCTCAAACTTACCAATGAGAACTTAAAAGAATGGTCGTTGAGCGTTTTTCCTTACACCTCAGAATTCATTTTATAAATTTGTAAATCCCCTGATGGACTCCACGACACGCTTGCGTGAGGTGGTCGTCGTCCCGGATCGTTTCTATCAAAGTTGTATAGGTGGAATGCTCAGAACACCTTAACCCAACGTTTACAAAGAGGCCAGAACCTTGGCACAATTGCTTTGCGCTAGGAAGTTTGCCTTAAATAGAACACCAACGACGTCTAAACCCCGTGTTTATATTGAAACAAGAATCTCGGCACAATCGACGATTGATTCATGGTAGAAGACGTCACACAAAACTATTTATTGTTGTATGATAAGTTAATAATGAATTCTCAAAAAAACTAAGACCTAGTTTGGAATTCTTAAAGAACCAAAAGATGAGAAACCTCTTAATTGTATTGATAATCTGAAAATAACATAATAATGTCTTATTACATGAGCCTTGTATCCTATTTATACTAATACAAGAAAACACTAATTCTATAAGGAATAAACAATTTGAATGAAAATTCATTCTTAGCTATCAAATCAATATAGAAATCAAATTCTATCTAATAAATATTTTAAATACATTAATTATGAAAAGATATGAAAATTCCTCAAAATAAAGAAGAAATCTGGTCAAAACGTGTTTCTTGGAATCTGTGCGGCAGCAAGCAATGGCGCGGTAGTGCCGTCCCTCCAGGGAATCTTTGTTGACATAGCGTAGCAACGCCATCTCCTTCACTAGCATTAGCGCAACAGCGCCGTTCCTCACGAACTTGGCAAAATCCCTGGATACATGGTGCTGCCGCGCCATGTTCTTCACTAAATTCGGTGCGGTAGCACCGGTTGGCCAGAGTTGATTCATTCGTGATTTTCGGATTTTCGATGCTTTTAAGTTCCAAAATTGATCTTTTATCCATCCCTTCTCCTTTCCACCAAACTCGAAGCTTTGTATGAACCAAAGAACTTAGAATCAAATCCAACTATGAACGTTTTGCTATTTAGCTTAAATCTTTCTCCAATATAAACAATCTCGAATTGTTTTCATCCCAACTAATGAAGATTATTTGTTGAATCTCTAGAGATTGAGTTGAAAGATTGCCATAATTTCTGACCCCCTCATGCTTGTGTCAAGATTGCCATAAACCACACGTTTATAATAGTTTGTTAATAATATGAATATCATAATGTTATGATTATAATACGTTGTTGAAAACTTAAGAGTATGAATATCAAAATAATATTGCCTTACAAACTTAACATACAAACTTAACAATATGAATATCAAAATGATACGATCTCTCAAACTTACCAATGAGAACTTAAAAGAATGGTCGTTGAGCGTTTTCCCTTACACCTCAGAATTCATTTTATAAATTTGTAAATCCCCTGATGGACTCCACGGTACGCTTGCGTGAGGTGGTCGTCGTCCTGGATCGTTTCTATCAAAGTTGTATAGGTGGAATGCTCAGAACACCTTAACCCAACGTTTACAAAGAGGCGAGAACCTTGGTACAATTGTTTTGCGCTAGGAAGTTTGCCTTAAATAGAACACCAACGACGCCTAAACCCCGTGTTTATATTGAAACATGAATCTCGGCACAATCGACGATTGATTCATGGTAGAAGACGCCACACAAAACTATTTATTGTTGTATGATAAGTCAATAATGAATTCTCAAAAAAACTAAGACCTAGTTAGGAATTCTTAAAGAACCAAAAGATGAGAAACCTCTTAATTGTATTGATAATATGAAAATAACATAATAATGTCTTATTACATGAGCCTTGTATCCTATTTATACTAATACAAGAAAACCCTAATTCTATAAGGAATAAACAATTTGAATGAAAATTCATTCTTAGCTATCAAATCAATATAGAAATCAAATTCTATCTAATAAATATTTTAAATACATTAATTATGAAAAGATGTGAAAATTCCTCAAAATAAAGAAGAAATCTGGTCAAAACGTGTTTCTTGGAATCTGTGCGACAGCGAGCAATGGCGCTGTAGTGCCGTCCCTCCAGGGAATCTTTGTTGACATAGCGCAGCAACGCCGTCTCCTTCACTAGCATTAGCGCAACAACGTCGTTCCTCACGAACTTGCCAAAATCCCTGGATACATGGTGCTGCCGCGCCATGTTCTTCACTAAATTCGGTGCGGTAGCACCAGTTGGCCAGAGTTGATTCATTCGTGATTTTCGATGCTTTTAAGTTCCAAACTTGATCTTTTGTCCATCCCTTCTCCTTTCCACCAAACTCGAAGTTTTGTATGAACCAAATGAATGAACTTAGAATCAAATCCAACTATCAACGTTTTGCTATGTAGCTTAAATCTTTCTCCAATATAAACAACCTCGAATTGTTTTCATCCCAACTAATGAAGATTATTTGTTGAATCTCTAGAGATTGAATTGAAAGATTGCCATAAATTTCTGACCCCCTCATGCTTGTGTCAAACCTCCCCCCCCCCCCTCTCCCTCTTCCGCTCCCTCTCCCTCTCCCTCTCCCTCCCCCTCCCCCTCCCCCTCCCCCCTCCCCTCCCCAACCCAACCCAACCCAACCCAACCTCTTTTTTTTTGTGGGATCACAGCAGTGAAGTGTGAAATAAGGATTCAGATACACTTGAGCTACAAATGCTGAAATTTGAGTCAGATTCTTCTGTTTGACTTCATAACTGTCTAAACTCCAACTTGTGCAGTACTATATTTAAAACTTCACAAAAACAAGAAATGGCAACAGCCAACTTCCATCAAACTCACCACTCCATCTTCAACCTCACCAACACAATTTCAATCCCAAAACAAAACAAAAACAAATAATGAAATAAAAACACTTACAACTACATGATATAATTAGATCACTAAAACCCACAAACCAAAACCACATATGATCACCCAAACACACCTCTCCAGCTCCCATTTTCTGCTTCTTCTCTTTCTACTGCCAGAATTGGCAATAGGGGCATTCGGGTATGGTTCAATAGGCCCAATTGCTGCTGCGTTTGGCGAAAACGGGTTCTTTTGTGCCATTGATGCGGGTGGTAAGCAGGAGATCATATGTTGGGAGAAAAACAATAACGATTCATCATTGTCATCATCATCTACATATGTCAATTCTCTGCCGGCTATGGCAGGTCTTTCCGGTGGCGAGGGGTTTCTGTGCGGCATTACATCGAACAGTTCGCAGGCGTATTGTTGGACATTGTCCAGTTCAGGTATAGATCTTGTCCGTCCGAGCTTTAAGTACAATACTTATTCGAAAATAGCTGCTGGAATGAATCATGTATGTGCCATTAGAGGATCTTATAATTCAAGTGTTGAATATGGCATTGTAGATTGTTGGGAATTTATCAAACACCAAGTAGTGATAATGATGTTCCTAAAGTTCTTATGCATATTTCTTCATTCCATGATCCATCTATGGGGAATGCTGTTTATAGGGAGATTGTTTCTGGGGATGGTTTTAGTTGTGGTGTTTTGAGAGATGGTGGTGTTGTCTGTTGGGGCCCAAAAGCAGGTAAGTTGGTGGTTTCAGGGGATATAAAGTCCTTAGTTTCTGGGAGAGGTTCTGTTTGTGGGATTTCTAGTAAATCTGGTGAATTAAAATGCTTGGGTGATTCCAAAGAATTTGGTGATCTGCCCGTGGGTATTCATTTTGTGGCCTTATCTGCAGGTGCTCACCATTTTTGTGGGATTCGTGAGGATGATCATGGAATTGAATGCTGGGGAAACATCAAAACTTCTTCAGTTCCAAAAGGTTCTGGCTTTACGGCCATTGCTTCATCTGACTTTACAACTTGTGGGGTTCGGGAAGCTGACTTGGTTCTTGATTGTTGGGATGTTAATGGGCAGTCCCCGCTAAATTATAGCCCTCCGCTGCAATTATGTAGTCCGGGCATTTGTTCTCCAAGCTCATGTGCTTATGGTAAGTTTGCTTTCAATGCAAGCATGCTTAATGAGGCTGAACTGACAAGTTTATGTGTTCAGGAGGACCTAAAAATCTGCCTGCCTTGCGGGTCAAATTGCTCCGAAGGGTTTTTTCCATCCAGTGTATGTAATGAGAATGCAGACAGAGTATGTACTGCCTGTTCTGTTTGCCAGAACAGCTCTTGTTGGGATGTTTGTGGACATCCTTCTTCCACCAAGAGTCGGCCTAAGGAGCAACGTGAGATTAAGAAATTAGTGATTATCATTGGATCTTGTGTATTAGGTTCAATTTTAGTTTTTATTGGGTGCTGTATTATTCATCGCTTGATTGAAACTGTTAATGAAGAAAATGATAAAACACATTGCTTTTCTTGCTTTCGCAAGCAGGTGGTGGAGGCCGAGCGTAGCCCTGACCCTGAGATGTCCATCTCTGTAATACCTGCTGTTGGAACAGCACAGGTCTTTCGTCTCTCAGAATTAAAAGATGCTACAAATGGGTTCAAGGAGTTTAATGAGCTAGGCCGTGGAAGTTATGGATTCGTGTACAAAGCCACTCTTACTGATGGTAGCCAAGTGGCTGTGAAAAGGGCTAATGCTGCCACCATAATTCACACCAACAGCCGGGAATTCGAAGCAGAACTAGAAGTTCTCTGCAATATCCGACACAACCATATTGTAAACTTGTTGGGTTATTGCGCAGAAATGGGAGAGAGGTTGCTAGTATATGAGTTTATGCCACATGGGACGCTTCATGACCATCTCCATGGGGAGCTTTCTCCTCTAGATTGGAATCTGAGGTTGAAGATATCACTGCAGGCTGTGAGAGGGCTTGAGTACCTTCACAAAGTAGTCATCCCTCCCATTGTTCATCAAGATTTGAGGACTTCAAACATTCTTTTGGATTCTAACTGGGAGGCAAGAATCGCCGACTTTGGGCTACTAAGTGTCAACGACATGGAGTTAAATGGAAGTATGGAGAATGATGTTTATAACTTTGGAATTGTTCTCCTAGAGATTTTGAGTGGGAGGAAAGCTCGTGACACTGAATATACACCTCCAGACATTGTTGAATGGGCACTGCCTTTGATAAGACGGGGCAGGGCAGCTGCCATTATTGATAGGAATGTTGCATTGCCAAGAAATGTGGAACCACTGCTTAAACTTGCTGATGTTGCAGAGCTAGCTCTAAAGGAAAATCAAAATGAACGTGCTGTTATAGCGGACATCGTTGTTTTGTTGGATCAGATTGTAAAGACTGGATTGACCTTGTGACTACTCTTGGTTGGTCACATTTCAAATGTTTATCGTGTCACAGGATTGGGAAGTGTTTTTCCTTGCAATGTATATCTTTGTTGCAGGTATGTGGTAGATTCTCTTTTTGATGATTTTTCCTTTCCTTGAAGGACAGCAAGACTTGAGGCAGCATTTTTTTGCTTGTATTTTCCTAGTGACACAGTTATCAGCAAGCATACATCAGCTATTTATTCTTGCAATAAGGCAATTTTGGTGAAGGAACAAGATACTTTCTAATTACTGGCACAACTGAAGACAGGTAAAAAAAACAATTACAGGAATTGAACATCAACTTTGAAATCACGGAAATCCACAAAAGAGTCATTAGAATAATCTGACGGGAATTGTTAAATCCACACTATTTTTTGTTATTTCCACAACAAAAGTGGTGCGGTAGATGTATAGCGACGGTGAAAACCGTCGCTATAGGATCGATAACGACACTTTTGTTGTGGAAATAACATTTCCTAGTGTGAATTTAACAATTTCCTAATTTGACAATTCAATAATAATGAGAGTTGTTCCGTAATAATAACCATAAAAAAAACTATTTATACTCCCTAAATCCTTTGCCTTTGAGACAAAGTAAAATTAAGAGTTTGTTCTTTTGGGTAATGTAATGTGTTATTAATTTGATTGTTTGTTTACTAAATGAGTCGTGTTGGGCTTGTTTAAATTGACTTTTTCATCCTCCAACTTTACTTCTAATTGACTTTTTTAAGGTTAAATTGACTAATTTTAAAATTAATATATAATTTAACAAATGTATTACCAATTTTGAAATCAAATAAGTTGACTTTGATAATAAATTCTAGATACTTTTTTATGATAATAATTTTGTGTCTATATCTAATAAACTTGCGAATAATTTTTGATTCTAAATATGACCAATTTGATCATAAAAAACCAATTAGGAAAAGTAAAAGTAGACTGAAGGAGTATTATATAAATAAATAAACAATTAAATGTTAAAAAAGTCATGTTTACTCTAACCGGATACCATATTATTTAAGTTGGTCTAGTTTAACTAACAAATAAATTTTTTTATTCAAGATCAACTCATTTAACGAGTTTGAATCAAACTTAATCAAGCCGAAGAATTCATATAACTCCATTTATTTACAGCTCTAACGGCATGCAACTTTTAGTAGCTTTTAGGTCCACTACATTTTCTATGTAAGTTATGTTCTACTCTGGACCACAAGTCCAATGAGATTATAATTTTAAGCAATTTAGTGAAAACCGTCGCTATATGATCTATAATGACGCTTTTGTTGTAGAAATAACAAAAAATATTATGGATTTAACAATTCCCATAATTTTAAGCAATTTAGCGGTTCTCCTATTCCTAATTTCTAATAATAACTCTCTATGTTTTAACTTTTAAGAATAGAGATACATTTTCAAAAATTCTTTAATTTTTATTTTTATTTTTATTTTTTAACTATATTTTTCAAATTTATTAGAAACGTAAACATTAAGTAGGGTGAGAATTTCATGATACTTAGAAATGAGTCTCTAATTTTGAAATTCAATAAAATAAAAAATATATATCTAATTTCAAACGGAGCGTATACTATATGTAGAACAAGTTTTACTTTCAATAATATTCCTTCCGTTTTATAAAAGAAAAATGTCTTATTTGTTGATTTTTTTTTTCATAAAAAGAATCTTATTTATTTGATTTCACCATAAAATAATAACACAATTTTTGTAAGTTTACTATTATAATTTCTATATATGTCATTATTACTAAGCTAAACACAGCATAAGTTTAGTTTAGAGATAAGCATATAATAAAAAAATATATATTTAAATTTTATAAAATTTTAAATCAAACTCTTTTTTTTGAAACGGATGAAGTAGGCATTTTCTGCTTTAATGATCCATTAGGTCCACAGATAATACCGGGCTAGCCCGATCTTATAAACCTCATTAAAAATAGGAACAATTACATATTATAGTACATTTATGAAAGTAATTATAAAAATCACACTCATAAAATAATTACAAAAATATGACATTTCATCATATATATTTACAATACTAATATAATTAGGAGTCCTTAATTTAAGGGATAAATATTAATGGGTTGACATGGCAAAATGTTGTTTTTTTTAAACGCGTGATAACCGCCTATCATTTGTTTGGGACTCTACGGTTACCAAACCTTATGCATGCTGAAACCCTTGTTTCTATCCTCTATCGCGACTAAACTCGTAATCGGAGTTAAAAAAGCTTGTTTCCAGTGATTGTTATTCATCTCTGTTCGTGTGTTCTTCATCTCTATCATATTTGTTTAGTTGTTCGCCATATTCGTTTAGTTGTTCGTCATTGTCGTTGTTACTTGTTATCGATGTTGAAGTCTGGTTCAGTTACTCGTTGTTTTTTATCGTTATCGCTGTTACTCGTTATCGCGGTTGCAGTCTGGTTCATTGTCGTTTTTACTCGTTATTCTTCTCCATTGATCGACTCTGTTGTTTATTATTGCTTCAAGTGAGTATTTTCATAATAGTTTAATGTATTATATATTAAAGTAGTTTACTAACATAATAGAGTATTCATTGTTTTGGTTTGTGTTGTTTTTATGTTTTGTATAGAATGGTTGATACAAGGAATGATACAAGTAAGAAGGATGGGAAGAGGAAAAGGATCGTGGAGGGTGATTCTGTTAAGAACTTGAAGAAGTTTGTTGTAGAGAGCAAGGGGAAGGGAAAGGGGAAGGATGTAGGTAATAAATCGAGTAAGAATGAGAGTAGTTTGGTGATACATAGCAATATCAAACATTCTGAAGTGCAATTAGATTCTGATTTTGATGTCCCTGTTAAGAATGAAGCTCAAGTGCTTATCCAGAAGATAATTCCAACTCAAAGAATTTTAAAGGTGTGTTAATTTAAATGTTTTTATTGCTACGATCATATAAATGTTTGGTGTTAGATTTTTGTATGTTATATTGGTTATTGGGCAACATTATTATGTCTAATGCTGTTTCTGTTACTGTCTAATGATGTTTTGGTAACCGTCTAATGCTGTGTTAGTTACTGTCGAAGATTATATTGGTTACTGTGTAACATTTTATTGGTTACTGTATAATGCTTAATTGGTTACTGACTAATTACTGTTTTGGTTACTGCATAATATTAATGATTAATGCTTGGTAACCACATGATTGGTAACCAATGCATTAGGCAGTAACCACCATGTTGCATGAAGGTAACCAAAACAACTTAAATCAGTAAATAATTTATATTGGTTACCTTCATGCAACATACTGGTTACTGTCTTATGATGTCTTGGTTACTGTCTTATGATGTCTTGGTTACTGTCTAATGATGTCTTGGTTACTGTCTAACCAATATATTGTCTAAAGCTATATTGTTTACTGTGCAACATTGTATTGGTTACTGTATAATGCTGAATGGTTTACTGACTAATGCTGTTTTGGTTACTGCATAATATTTCTGACTAATGATTGGTAACCAATGTATTAGACAGTAACCAGCATGTTGCATGAAGGTAACCAAGACAGCATGGTTGGTAACCAATGTATTATACATTATATTGGTTACTGTATAATGCTAGATTGGTTAATTGTCTATGTTATTTTGGTTACTATCATATGACTGGTTGGTTAACTTTGTAAATCTGATTTTGTTTACTTGCAGTTATGAGATCTTTACTATGAGAAATGGAACAGAAAATTCATGGGAAAAGTTATATATTGGTGCGACATGGAAGTCCCCAGCATTATTGCAAATAAATTGAATCAGAGTCAGCTGGATAAGTTTAAGGCAACATGTTTTGAGAATTTTCTGGAGTTTGGTGAGCACCAAATGTATTCCCAGATTATTCACCACGCTCTTGTGAGGGAGGTGCACCAGAGGGATGACGGTGAAATGTGATTTTTGTTCGGGGAGAAAAGGGTCAGGTTCGGTTTGCCTGAGTTTTGTCTGATATCTGGGTTGAGATGGAAAGGTGAGGATGATATAACTCTATATAAAGGTATGGAGAATATGCTTATTGGTAAGTTTTTTGGTGACGAAGCTATGACACGTAGTAGTATAGGTAGGGTATATAGGAAGGCAGTTTTTGATGATGATGACGACGCTGTTAAGATGTCAATAATTTTTTTGGTCTTTAATTTCATTATGTGCACAGTTTCTGAAAATTACGTTGATGGGGAAATGGTTAATTTTTTATGTTATGGTGATGTTACTAGTTTTCCTTGGGGGGAAAGTCGCTTTTGAGATGACAAAGTACTCTTTATCTAATGCTTTGAAGGGGCGTTATAGGAAAGGAAAGTGAAACAACCCGGTTCAAATCCCGAGTCCGGAACAAATCTTGGGTCAAATCCCAAGTTCGAATCGAATCAAATCCGTCCAAATAAGGCCTCAAACCACTGGCTCAATAGTATCTTCTTGGGTTATCTAGCCCACCACAGGCTCCCAAAAGGTCATGACTTGAAGGTACTATTGGTACTAACTTTATTTCCTTATATGGAGACAAATTTTTCCCCCCATCTTTCGATGTGGGACTGGGGTGTTACAAACTCCACCACTTAAATTTCTGACGTCCCTGTCAGAACCGATCACACACATGGCCCAAAGATCTTTGCCTCTCTAGCCATTGTGGGATAATACCAGCTGGCTTCGTGTCCCCACCTCCGGACCTTCATCTCTCTATTGTGGGATAATATCACCAGTCTTCGTGTTCCCACCTTCGGCAACCCGATTGGATGACCCGACCCGAGCTTTCGAGAGTCGGCTTTGATACCATATGAAACAACCCGGGTCAAATCCCGAGTCCAGAACAAATCTTGGGTCAAATCCCAAGTCCGAATTGAATCAAATCCATCCAAATAAGGCCTCAAACCACTGGCCCAATAGTATCTTCTTGGGTTATCTAGCCCACCACAGGCTCCAAAAAGGTCATGACTTGAAGGTACTATTGGTAGTAACTTTATTTCCTTATATGGAGACAAATTTTTCCCCCTATCTTTCGATTTTGGACTGGGGTGTTACAGAAAGAATGGTGTTTCAACATACAATTTTTACATGGATCATTACACCAAATTGTACAAGTTGAATGGGCTTCCTTATGTATTCCAAGTTTTTATGTTTGAAACTATTTCGACATTCAAAAATCGGTTATATGCAATGACGAGCATCTGTCGGATGTCCGTTTATTCAGATGGAATGAGTTAATGAAGCCGCTTTCAAATGACAAGTTGAATGAGTTAGTTTTTTTGTTCCGGACAGGTATGTTATTTTTCCTTTAGTTATATACTTGATAAATGAAAATATTATGTGAAGTTTAGTATCAACAAAGTAGTTAGTTACCTTTATATACACGTTTGGTTACTGATTATTTTATATGAATGTTAATAATAACAATGTTTTTGGTTACTTGAATATTCACATACGGTTACTTATTATATTACATTCAGGTTACTAATAACAATGTTGTTGGTTACCCGAATATACACATTTGGTTACCTTTATACATTTAGTTGGTTACTTGTATATATGTATTTGGTTACTGATTATGTTTTATGATTCTTTATTTACTGTTTATTTCACTGTAATTGTACATTATTTGTTAGATGATATACTAAAGTATACTTATTATTTTTCAGCTGAGGATAAATAGTTTGATTCTCACTGCCGAGGAGAAGGATCGGCTTGATTTGGGTGGTTTTCAATTTTTTAATGGGAAGGATGGTGACAAGAAAGTAGAAAAAAAAAGTGAAGGCTGACAACATTGGTGTTGATATATCTGTTGTGAAAGAGGTAATTGATGCACGGTCTAAGCCGTTGGAGAAGAAAGTGTCTGAATTGAAGAAAGAAGTTGGAAAATTGCTAACTGATATTAAAGATGAAATGCAGCTTTTACATGTCCAGTTATGCAAAGACCTTAGGTCCATTATTAGAGATGAGTTACGCACGATCAAAGACGTGGGGGACAAAAAGGTTGATGGTGATTCTGATGATGATGATTCTGACAATGCTGGTGATGATAATGATGATGATAGTTATGATGATGATGACGATGAAGGTGATGAAGGTGATGAAGTTGTTGATGAGGATGCTGATGTCATGGTGGAGGAGCTCCATGTTGATGAGGATGTTGATTATGGTTCAAAAGTGTATAAGAATAATGATGGTGATGATGTGTTGAATGAAGTTAAGAAGAAGGGTGGGAATGAAATTGAATTTGGTAATGAAGTTGAACATGTTGATGAAGATTTTGATGATGGTTCAAATCTGATTAACAATAATGATGGTGATGATGTGTCAATATTCGTTGAGAAGAATGATGTGAATGTAATTGAAATTGCTAATGAAGTTGAACGTGATGTTATTGGTGAAGAACTTGATGAAATAAAAAATAATGATGATGAAGAAAATGTCAAGGTTAGACATATTTGTTTGTTTTGTTATGTGATATTTGTCTTTTGTTTTAATGATTAAATGGTTCTTTATTTTGCACAGATTGACAATAATAATGACATGTCGTCTTTTGACATATTAAGCCAATGTACTGGGAAAGAGATTGTTGTGTATGATGCTGATAAGGTTTGTGTTATAATTATGTGTCATCATTTATTTAAATGTTATATATGTCTTGGTTACCATTATATTGTGATTTGGTTACTATAATATTGTGTTTTGGTTACCATTATATTGTGATTTGGATACTATTATATTATGATTTGGTTACTAGTTTATGTTATTTAGGTTACTAATATAACATGTTCATTTTAGTTTGTTGGCTGTTGTACCGTCAGTTGGTTACTAGTTTATGTTATTCAGGTTACTAATTGTATATATTACCTTTTTATGTCAATTAAAAAAGGTGAAGAAATGTGAGGCAGCAAGCAAGTATGCTCTTGATTTTATGGTTCTCACCACACAGGACATAGCTAAGTGTGATGAGTTGGAGATGAGTGTCCACAATCAAAAATGTTACCAACCAACCAAATGGTTAATGGTTACTCAAAGTAAACAATAATACATTCATGTATTTACACTCTTAATTTAACTGCACTATATCAGACCCTTTTTAGTGGTCTTAAAATCGGGGGATTACTGCATGTTTTCCTGTTGTGTCCTTTTTCTTGGCACATGCTGCATTTGTTTTGAATTTTAATTTCAGATCCGTGTTTGAACCTCCCTTTTTTTGGTCTTCCTGCTGGTCTTTTTTTTTCATGTACGTGTTGTGTCCTTTTTTTTTGGTTTTGTGTTCGTGTTTTTAACGTTGTTGTGTTTTTTTGTGTCCTTTTTTTGGTTTTTTTCAGATCCGTGTTGTGTTTTCATGTTTTCCTGTTGTGTCCTTTTTTTAAGACATGTATGTGAAACTGTAAAGAGTGCCATTTTACGGTCTCCATATACAAAAGCATTCGGATCTGCTGGTTCATCATCTACTGTAGTGGGTGCTGCTAGTCAAACACTTGCACGTTTAAGTGCATTCCCCAAATCATGCATGGATATGCCCTCAAAATTTGAAGAGGTATTGTTTGTAGAATGGTTCAAAATTGGAATAAACAACAAAAAAAGGTTTGTTTTTTGTTGTTAACAATGCTATAGTTTTTTATGAAACAAATAAATTTGTATTATTGTAGTAACATATGGTTAATATTAAATAAATGTTATGGTTACTATTATTTTATATTCTGGTTACTATTAGATTATGTTTTGGTTACATAGTAGTTATGTTTCGGTTACTATTTGATTATGGTATGTTTACCAGGTTAATGTTTAAAATTAAGTTGTTGATTAGTTTACTGATTTTGGTATGCTGTATTGGTTACTGGGCAACATTATAATGTATAATGTTGTTTTGGTTACTACCTAATGATGTATAGTTTACTGTCTAATTCTGTATTGGTTACTGTGTAACATTACATTGGTTACTGTATAATGCTTAATTGGTTATTGTTGGGTAAAATCTATATACGCACAACACGCAAGTATACGTGATCAACAAGTAATAAAGTGATGAGTAGAGTATCGTTCCCACAGAGAATTATTTAATAAAAATCACCAAGTACTAACCCGTAACCAACTCAATCTTATTTAAACGAATGAATTACAAACTATATAAATTAACTACTATTCCCCTAATTAAATTAAGACTATGGAGATTTAAGATCACAACTTCACTTATTGCTCATTTAAGTTAACATACTTCTCATCAATTATTCTCTATCCCGAATTGTTAATCAAGAACACTAGAGTAGTATTAACCACCTCTCGATGCACTAATACCGTATTAACGTCAATCCACAATTAAGATAGAAATTCGTTAAACACCTTAATCAACTAATCCACTATATCTCTATGTGAATTACAATTGAAGAAGGTTGAGACTAAGTTCTCTATAAGATTACATATGGCGTCAAGCATATCTCTACCTTAACACACATCAAGTTTAAGCTACTAACAAAATCCTGAACACATGTTATCATGATTAGATCTAAATTTATACTTCATCTCTCGAGTTCATATAGATTATCACGGTAATTGATGGCCAAGCAATTAAACAATTAAGTCCAAATCACAATAGACAATCCTCTAAATAGAACATAATAATTGATAGCGAATCATATTAAAATAAACTACATAATAAGATCCATTGTAATCTCAAACAAAGAATTAGTTCATGATTATTGAATTAAAGCTAAGAATCCACAATTGAATACACATTAAAAGATAAAGATAGAAGAAGATGAGAAGAAATAATCTATTTTCAGTAGATTTGACGCCCCCTCCTTGCTCCTCCTTTGAATCTTCAATGGTCTCCAAGTTGCATCAATCTCCAAATCTCATAAAAACTAGTTTTTTGATCTAATTTACTCTAATCTAATTTAATAGAATGCTCTCTAATCTCCTAATAATCTCTTCTAATCTGTGTTATTCCCCTCCTTTTATAAGCCTTTGTACATGTCTTTAAGTCCTCTTGGAAGTCCTTGAATCAAACAACTCGAAAACAATCCTTTTCGAACTCAAATTCGGACAAAATCTAGTCATTTCGCGCATAGGCCAGCCCCGGCTGGCTTTTTCCTTTGCAAAAACTCAGCCTCGGCTGGGTAGGCTACTGATTTCAAGTCCAGACACCCAGCCCCGGCTGGATCCTAAGGCTAAAAACGCCCAGCCCCGGCTGGGTACCAATCTGCCAACAAACTTTTCTGCTGGAACCTCCTCTTCTAAAAATGCCATAACTTCTAAATCGAGAGGAGTTATGAGTCCCGAGACCTATCAAATCGAAGCTATCGACGAGATCTACAACTTTCATTCTTTTAGCTTTGAGAAATAATGAACGCATGATGGTCAAAATTGGACTGGAAGTGACTGCTATGAAAATCACCACCCAAAACGGTGAAGTTCAACGTCCGTCGGTAGAAATGTCATAACTCTTTCATCCGAACTCCGATTTGAATGATTCAAGATGTTCCGGAAAGCTAAGAAAATGCTCTACAATATAGTTCAAGCTCCAAGCCAAGAACATGAAATGACATGAAATCACAAACGATGTCCGGATTGCTTTTGTTTGCATTTTCCGTGCTTTTCCTTACCAATAATCGCTCACATCGCTTCCAAACGTATAACCTACAAAACGAACACAAAATGCATGAAAAGTAACTAAGACACATGAATAAAAACAACTAATTCAAGTAAAATACACCGGATAAGTAGGTATAAAACCTACTTATCAGTTATTGACCAATGCTGTTTTGGTTACTGCATAATATTAAATATTAAATAAATGTCAATATTAAATAAATGGTGTTGTTACTATTAAATAAATGTTATGGTTACTATTAATTTATATTCTGGTTACTATTAGTTTATGTTTTGGTTACCTATTAGTTATGTATTAGTTACTATTTGATTATGGTTATGATTTTAATATTTGTTGGTTAGCAGGGTACTGTTTAAAATTAAGTTTGTTGATTAGTTTGTTAATTATAGAATGTTCAAGTTTGATTTGTAGTAGTGTGTATACTAATACGGTAATTGTTAATGTTAACGTGTATACTAATATTATGCTCTTATATTGAAGGACGGACAAATTTCCCGGAAAGAACGATATTATCATGCCTTCTTTTGTATTTGGATCCATCGAAATATCATCAAAAATGTGGTTCTATAAATTAAAGACGTCTGGGCAGTGGTTAGACGACGATGTGAGTATTTTTTTTTAAAAAATTATGTTTTTGTAGTTATGTTTACATTATTTATTTACATTCATAACATACTTGCATTTTCCAACGACTGTTAATATCTTATTAATTTTTTTTGTTCAGCACATTAATGTTGCGTTGTATTATTTTCGTAAACTGGCAAGACATTCCGAAAGTGTTCCTATAAGGGTAACGACCACGAATTGTTGGTTTCATAGCAAGATCACCGCTCTTTACGAGGAGTATCAAAAAAAATCATGACCAAATTGTTCTATCTGGGGAGGGTGATGTTGCTGAATACATACATGGGTTGTTTATGGATTTCAACACACCATGGAGGAACGTTGACTATGTGTTGTTCCCAATTCATATGTCATCACCGGACCATTGGTTGTTGTTGACTTTTGATGTGCATCGTAGGTGTCTAACTGTTTACAATTCTCTACAACCAAAAAGGAAATCCATGCAAACTATAATATCGGATGTTTGTGAGCCGTACATCTTCATTCTTCCCACTTTACTGCGCAAGTCTGGTTTTTGGAAGGATAGGTCTGACATTGACTTCAGCAGTAAATCGTATCGCAACAAGGACGAAGACGATATAATTGAGTTGGAATTTGCAGGGGCGATTCCTGAACAAGTCGAGGGATAAGGGTTAAATTGTGTACATTTTTTAATTATTACATATAGGTTGATTTTATTTTTAATTTTTGTTATATTTTGTTTGTTGTTACAGTGATTGCGGGATGTTCACAATTTGTTTCGCTGAGCATGTCATTCATCAGAAGTTTGATCAGATTCCTATTCCTTTCCCCATCGCGCAGTACCGGAAGAAGTTATGCACAAACCTATATATGCATGCAAGGAAGAAACAGTTGGAGGGTTATGATACTGATAGAGAATTTCCAGGAAGATTTGTTCCAGACTTTGATTAGTTCGGATTTTGTTGTTTTGTTTTTATTAATTGTGTTGTGTATTTTTTTTAAGTTTTGGGGTTATACACAACATTTGTGTATGGTTTATGATTTTGTGATGTTAATTGGATCTTATGTAGATGAGATTATATATTTGATTATATTAGCATTATGAAAGAGATATTGTTTGTTGGTTGGTATTTTGTTTCTTTTTAAGTTGTGTTTGTTCAATTTTATTGAAATATAGAGTTGGTAACCAATTATGTACAAAGGGTAACCAGATAATGATTTGATAGTAACCAGATAGTTACAAGATTGTATCAAGACATATATCATATGTTAAGTGTACATGTGTGCGTATACATGGGTTTGATAAACTTCAATACCCTTTGCATTACAGGATGCTGGATATACAGGTTGTTTATGTTGTGGTTACCATTAAAAAATGGTATGGTTACTGTTATGAAATTAGGTGGTTACTGTTATGTAATTATTTGGGTACCATTAAACATTGTTATGGTTACTGTTATGTAATTATTTGGTTTACATTAAAAACTGGTATGGTTAATGTTATGTTATTTGGTAGTTAATGTTATGGTTACTGTTATGTAATTATGTGGTTACCATTACAAACTGTTATGGTTATTTTTATGTAATTATTTGTGTACTATAAATTCTTGTCTAAGATGGATGCTTATTATACATGCTTACAATTATAAACTGTTGGAGGGATATGATAATGATAGTAACCAGATAATGTTTTGATAGTTACAAGCTTGTATGGTTACCATTAAAAACTATTATGGTTACTGTTATGTATTTTGCACAGATGGGGATTCAACTGTATACACTGATATTGAAAATTTTGCACAGATGGGGATTCAACTGTATACATATATCATATGTTAAGTGTACATGTGTGAGTATACATGGGTTTCATAAACTTAAATACCCTTTTCATTATAGGTTGCCGGACATACAGGTTGTCTATGTTCTGGTTACCATTAAAAGCTGGTATGGTTACTGTTATGAAATTAGGTGGTTACTGTGATGTAATTATTTGGGTACCATTAAACATTGTTATGGTTACTGTTACGTAATTATTTGGTTTATATTAAAAACTGGTATGGTTAATGTTATGTTATTTGGTGGTTAATATTATGGTTACTGTTATGTAATTATGTGGTTACCATTATAAAATGTTATGGTTACTATTATGTAATTATTTGTTTACTATAAATTCTTGTCTGAGATGGATGCTTATTATACATTCTTACAATTAAAAACTGTTGGATGGATATGAGTTTGATAGTAACCAGATAATGTTTTGATAGTTACAAGCTTGTATGGTTACCATTAAAAGCTGGTATGGTTACTGTTATGTATTTATTTGGTTACTGTTATGGTTAATGTTATATTGAAATCAGAAATCAATATATAAATGAATAACAAATTTGGTTACTATACACAATCGAAAATGTTACCAACCAAATGGTTAATGGTTACTCAAAGTAAACAATAATACATTCATGTATTTACACTCAATTTAACTGTACTATATCAGACCCTTTTTAGTGGTCTTAAAACCGGGGGATTACTGCATGTTTTTCTGTTGTGTCCTTTTTCTTGGCACATGCTGCATTTGTTTTGAATTTTGATTTCAAATCTGTGTTTGTACCTCCCTTTTTTTTGGTCTTCCTGCTGGTCTTCTTGTGTTGGGTGGTTTGATACATATGTTTCTTACTTCTTCTGATACATCCCAGTTTTCTTTGTTATCTAATGGCATGATGGAAGCTGAATATGTCTCGACCAAATTTGCTTTAGTGTAATTTCTTGAGCAAAAATCATAACAGCTCAAATTTCTCTTGCTCATAACAGCAGCAGCGTGCGGACAAGGCATCTCATGGTACTGAAATTTACGGCATGTGCATGTCTTTTATTCGATGTCCACAATATACTATTTAGAGACATCGTAAACAGTGAAAATCACTAAGTTTGATGTCTCAACCTACAACACCCAATGTATACAATCAGATTAACAGTTGCATGCCAAATATACAGTAACCAATTAACTAGTACACAATGTTAGTCAACAAGTAACCACCAATATAAAAGAAACAATTAAAAATCTCAGTAACATTATAATGTTACATAGTAACTAAGTCAGTATTGATCAGTAACCATTATAATGTTACACAGTAACCAAATAAGCATTATACAGTAACCATTATATAATTACACAGTAAGTAATTAAGTAGTATTCAGTAACCAATATAATGTTACACATTAAGTAAGTTAGCATTAGTATGTAACCAAGTCAGTATTAGTCAGTAATATTATGTAATAAAGATTATAATTTTATCCAGTAACCAAGTTACTGTTAGCCAGTATAATGTTACACAGTAACCAACTCAGCAATAGCCATCAACCATTATATGGATACATAGTAACCAAGTTAGCAATAGTCAGTAACCATTATATGATTAAGAGTTGCATGCCAAATATACAGTAACCGATTAACTAGTACACAATATTAGTCAATAAGCAACAAACAATATAAAAGAAACAATTATAAATCTCAGTAACATTATAATGTTATATAGTAACTAAGTCAGTATTGATCAGTAACCAATATATTGTTACACAGTAACCAAATAAGCATTATATAGTAACCATTATATAATTACACAGTAAGCAATTCAGTAGTAGTCAGTAACAAATATAATGTTGCACATTAAGTAAGTTAGCATTAGTCTGTAACCAAGTCATTATTAATCAGTAATATTATGCAATAAAGATTATAATTTTATCTAGTAACCAAGTTACTGTTAGTTAGTATAATGTTACACAGTAACCAACTCAACAATAGCCAACAACCATTATATGGTTACACAGTAACCAAGTCAGTAATAGTCAGTAACCAATATAATATTGCACAGTAACTAAGTGGCATTCAATCATTGTCGCAATTGGAAGATCCCTGATAAACTTGATTGCATTGTTAATAGATTCGGCGGTGTTTGAAGTCATTGTTGAGTACCTGTTTACAGTCCCATGGAGCATGGTGCACCTATCCAACTTGACCTTTTCCTTTAGATATGTCCTTATTCGAGGATCAATGGCATCAAGTTCAGCCATGTGTTTGTTGAATTATTCAACAGTGTAAGCTCTACAAACCTCGTTGTAAGCCTGTTTAACTTATTCTCCTTTCTTTTTTGAATCTGTTATTTATATTTTTTAGTATATGATATATGCAGGAACCATGCATGATATCCGGAAACACACAATTCAGTCCTTGTATAATGGCTTCATGTCTGTCTGAAATAATACATTGACCTTCCCTAACTCCACAAGCAATTCTCAAATTTACGAAAAACCATTTCCAAGATAATTCATTTTCGCTGTCAACAACTGAAAAAGCAATCGGAATAATGTTTCGGTTTTCATCTTGTGTGCTTACATTTAGTAACTAAACATTAGTATTAAGGTAACCAAACATGTATAATAACCGCATACAAATGGTCTAAAGATTTAATAACTAAACATGCATATTGTTTAAAGGTGTATTGGTTACTGTGTAATATTTTATTATTTACTGTATAATGCTTAATTGGTTACTGACTAATGCTATTTTGGTTACTGAATAATATTACTGACTAATGCTTGGTAACTACATGTTTGGTAACCAATGCATTATACAGTAACCGACATGTTGCATGAAGGTAACCAATACAATATTAATCAGTAAACAATTTACATTGGTAACATTCTACCGTGTAATGATATCTTGGTTACTGTGGAACATCATATTGGTTACTGTCTAATGTTGTAAAACCAATAAAATATTTTAAAGTGTTACCTGGATTTGCTTTCTTCAACATGTGTAACCATGATGGGATGAGTGAGTAGTCGTATGGATTTCCTCTCACCTTTTCAACGCTTTCTCCTTCGATCTCCATGCTTTTTGGTAAGAGATATACAAGTTATATTCTGACATGATTTCTTCCATAATATCGGTTGGTGTGTATATTTTCTTCAAATTTATTATTTTTTGCATTATGTATTCACTGACCAACTCACTATTTGTCTGTCTGTGGTCTCCCAACAATACATTGACCGAACAAGTGTGGATATCATTGAATTCAATCACCTTGAACATATTGGTTTTTCTGAAACTTGATGCTATCATCTTCCATTTGCAATTTTCATCGCATACGCACACTAGCACAAAGTCTCTATAACTTGTTCGTTGGACTTTGTGTTGTCTGTTTTTTCTGATTGAATGCAGCCTCATATCTTGTGAGAGGATTTTTTTGTCTGTGTAATTTTGATGTAATTTTAATTCACGTTCATTCGGATCCGATATTACATCATCATATCGTTCTTCTGCGTATGATTTGTCATGTTTTCTGTCTCTTTGTTGTTCAATAATTTCCATTGCAAGCTGATCAGCATATTGCGTTCCAAATTGGGATGATTGGTTTGCTAGTGGAACTAGTGCTGAATTCCCTTGTGTTGATTTGATTGGCATTACATTGTGAATTGTAGATTCTTCTACATTTATCAAGTTATGCAAGATTGTTGTGCATCCCATTCTATGTTCAATATCCACAATCAGTGGGAATTTACCTTGTTCATCAGATTTTCAACTCATTTCCAGAAAGAATTGTAAGGTTGCTTCATCTGATATACTGATCGGTGGAATGTCGCTTCTAATCTGAAATTTGATTGACAATGTTGTTGCGTTTGTATATAGCCGTAATGCACTACATATTTTGGTTAGCATTTCTTTGAACGAAATAGTTGATGGAACTAATATGCCGATAACTTCAAATTTGGTGTATTGGTTACCATCAGCCCATGTGCCGTTGAAATAAAGTACAACTGGAATCATCTCCATTGTCTGTCAACAAAATAAGTATTGGTAAGTAACAAAATCAATGTTAGCCGGTAACCAATATATAGTTAAACAGTAACCAAGTCAGCATTAGTCAGAAACCAAGTCTTCATCAGTAACCATTATAATGTTACACAGTAACAAAGTCATTATTAGTCAGTAACCAATGCAATGGTACACAGTAACCAAATTATTATTAGTAAATAACATAGACATAGTCAGATAGTAACCAATGTAATGTTAAGCAGTAATTAAGTCAGTATTAGTCAGTAACCAAGTCTTCATTAGTAACCATTATAATGTTACACAGTATGTGACGACCCTAAAATAGGTCCAATCCAACCAACCTATTCTGAGTCGCCAAATACATAGTACAGAAACAACTACAACTTCATTAATATAATTGTCATGCAAAATACGACAACACATAAACTGTGAGTTTAAATACAAATATTATCTTCTAGACAATATCCACACTCAAATAAGTTCTCATTACAATTATTGATAAACTATTTTACAAAATAGTGAGGACTACTAAAACAACTGTCTTGAACCATTACTCTACACCCTGACTAGTTCCCGTTATATTCTCGTCTCCTGAGAAGAAAAATAGAACAAAAAGAAAAAGGGTGAGCTCAACTAGCCCAGTAAAGAATATTATGACTAAGATAATGTACAACAAATTATCCTTAGTCTTCAACAGGGAAAAATCTGATATAATACAATAGACAACAAGTTTTAGATCAACAACTGCAGCGAAAACAACAATTCATTAGAAGAGTTAAGTAGAGAATGAAAACTACTATCATCTATGAATTTAAAAGTCCATCATTGATATTTTATCCCTGTAACATCAATCAATATACATCATAAATCAAATAGTCATCTTTGCACTACAGGCCAAAGATATTCATATGTTGGTCATGTTTATCTCAACACATATTCATCTTTGCACTACGGGCCAAAGATATTCATCAGTTGGTCATGTTCATCTAAACACCTGTTTATCTTTGCACTACGGGCCAAAGATATTCATCAGAAAATCATTCATCTTTGCATTAAAGGCCAAAGATATTCAGTAATATCATCATTTAGGACTGAGGATGATAAAAAATATTTTAAAGGAAACGAATCCAGTGAAACAAAAGAACAAATATTAAGGATTAGTACTTTAAATAGTCCAAGTTCAAAAATACTTCATAAATAACCAGAGTAAAGTAAAATTCAAGAATGAAGACCAAAACATAGATCCAATCAAAGATATGAATCATAACAGACAATCTTGGACACAGGAAATAAAATTTAATTTTTCTGTGAATAGTGTCGTATTCGTGAATAGTTCCGTATACGTGAATAGTAACTCCAACACCAAAAGATAGAAATTTCATAAAAAACATCATCATGCTTCCTGAATAGTACACGTGAATAGTAACTCGTGAATAGTAACTCATGAATAGTAACCCCGACATGAAAAGTTCTAAATTTGATAAAAAGTTCCAATCAATATTTCGGCATAATGATATTGAAGAAATAATATCATTTTTAAAAAAATAATATCCCTTACCTCAGAAAGAATAGTACTTCTGACTGGAATACTGGATATAGTACTGAAAGAAATTGCACCGTATAGCAATACTCAAAGTACTAAAATACTCACAAGAATACGCTCGATATTATAGAGAAAAAAACTTCAGTTTCTGGTGCGATTTTCAATTATAACCTAAGTACCCTTATTATAAGAAAATGCTTAGAACACCAAAGCAAAAAATTTAATATAATAATATTATATAAATAAAATTTTCCGCGCCAACCTTA